>CM063283.1:55520242-57000242 GCA_032173965.1 Sitta carolinensis | reverse complement strand
CTATGAAAATTGTTTTCAAAGAGTAAACATGAAGAACTGCTTCCAGAAGTCTGCTTATAAAGTCTGCTATAAAGTCAGTATCAATTGTAAGCTTAAACATATCAAAGTGTTAACAAGAATATTGTCAGAGGAGTAAATCCCACATCACAATATTTGGATTTGCACTAAATAGGTTTCTGTTTTCTCATGATGATTTGTAAATGCACTGATTGAATTGTGATCCATAAACTTATCACCCTAGATATCAGCTACAGTGCTCCTGGATGCCGATTTGGTCTTTTTAATATGCCAGATACACATGTGGCATGGGACATTCTTGGTAATTCCATATACTAGCTGCAAGCCAAGCTCTGAAACTGGTTCTTTGCCCTTCCACTGCTTGAAAAATAAATACAAAAAGAAAAGAAATGAAGGGAAGCAGCTTCTTTGTAGAAAGTTGGATGGACATCATCAATTGCTGCTCGTTTTACAGGTAGTTTAAGCAGTGATCTCCTGATACATTTTGACAGATGATAGAAGCTTTCAAATATTAATAAAAATTCCCAGCTTGATAGAAAGAGGACTTTCCCTTCAAAATAAATCACAAAGATCATAATCTCAATTTTTACTGTAAGAACAGAAAAGGTTAATTTTTAGGTCACAGTGGCACAGGTAAAAATTTGAGGAAAAAAGACTGGCTGAAACTGCTGTGTTTCTGTGTTCATTAAAATAAAAAGCCCTGTTAACATAACTGAATTTGCAAACACAAAATTTCATTCTTATTTTAAAAATCTCCTTATAACTCAGTCGCTAGTCTCGTTGTTCCTGTGAACACAAAACAGTTTTGCAGGAAAACTATGAAGTACGTGACTTATTTTGATTTTTCGAATCCCAATTATTTCTCTATTGAGTATTTCTCTATGCTGATCAGGCATCTTGCCAAATTTTTTTTGCAAAGAGTAATTTTTCACGTTTATTTTAATAAGATACAAATTACTGCATTATTTAATTTCTCTAAAAATTTTGTCTTTGGAAAAAAAAAGGGATAGAATTTTATGAAGGTCTGACAGAAAAGTAATATTTGTATTCATGTTTTCATGTAGCTTGTGCTTGCTCAGTATAAGCAAGTGATACCAGTTGACAGGAAAGGAACTAAACAAATAAAATGAAAGCCAGTTTGAAAAAAGAACATGACTTTCAAGATAATGACAATTCATAATAATGACTTTCAAACTATTGACATTTAAAACATTTTTCCTTTTATAAAATAAATTAAAAACCATGCCAAATCTTTTATAACCAGATTTATGACCTACATGCAAATAAAACTGTTCTAGTTTTTTTGGTATCTTTCTGAGCAGAATAGCATCAAAATTCCCCAGATTTCACATACACCTATAGTAAGAACATCTTCTACCAAGCACATCGCTTTGTTTTCAGAATCATGAAAATCAAGCGATACAGTCCCAAGATCTGGTTGGGGAGATACAACTGTGACCAACGACTCCTAATTATACAGTGAGCTGAACCTCCAGGTTTTTTTACATTTGAAAGTCTAGATTAATAAATTAACTAATACCTGCTTCCACACACAGTTGCAATGGCTTTGAAACACCCAGAGGCAAGCTGGTATGATCCTGTGTAACATCGATCTATAGCCCAGTTGAAGAGATTGATCTGATCAGGATTCAGTTCTAGCAACAGGACTACAACTTCACAGCCAAGCTGGTGAACCTGAGCAAACATCAAAACATGATTGATGGGTTCAGATATGTTCATTCTGTAAAATTCTCAGAGTGACATAGGCAAAATAGGGCAAAACCAGAAAATCCAAATATGTAAGAAGAAATAAGAACATTTGCAATAAATTTATTTTAGGAATAGCAGAGTTGGAATATCACTTGAAAAAATGGTATGTACAAAGACTACATAAATTAAATAAATTTTCAAAAACTAGGCACGACAACAACAAAGAAAAGCAGAATTTTTTGAAAATCTAAGACACTTGATAGGTGTTCTTGGGCAACTTCCTTTTATATCAAGTAACTGATATAAAACTGTTATATCTGTTATATATATAAAACAGTTGATAACTGTTAACTGATTTCCTACTTCATGTGAATTTCACAGAGCGACAAACTTTCATGTTTATCCTTCTTTTGACTAACACAGAAGCAAGGCAGACAAAGAGAAATACCTTTTACAAGACTGAAAACTTGTACGTTTAGTCCAACTGCATCAAGCAATATAACAACTCTCCCTGTAGACTGCGAACCACTTAATCCTGGTACCACCAATGCTACAAACACAACACAGCTAAGGCTTGACTTCATGTTCTTTCAGAACTGGATCGTGCTGGTACACCAAACAAGACTATTAATATTCTATCACCAAGTGTAGGTGACTGCTTGTAAAGACTGCATATCAGTTGCACATATCTTTATAGCTCTGCCCATACCAACATTCCAAAATCCCATGCAACATCTGAAGGATTTTTCTCTGCAGCTATTAATTCTTTCTTTAAATTGTTCAACCTTTTTTTTTACCCTAATCAATTACCATTTCCACAGCCTCTATCCTCTAGCTGCTTCACATGCATTTATTTAGGTTCTGCTATTTACCTTTCCTTAGCAGAGTCATGTGTGCTGGTATGAGAGTTTTAGGGAGAACAGCAGGACAAAGCGCAAGATACCAAAAGGGAAGGATTGTTGTCTCTCTCTCTCCACTTGATATGGAGAGATACCAGTCTACTCTTCCTTAATCAGAGGCAGCATGATCAGCTACAAACACAGAACTATGATTGTGTAGGTACAAAGCCAAAGCCTATCTTCACAGAGACGGAAATTTGCAAGAATAATCCATTACATACATATTCTTTAAGAAGAAAAAACCACACTTTACAAACTCTTTACTCACTCAGTAGAGAGAGTAATTGTCCATCAATTATTGCATTTTGGTCAGTACTTACACGTAAGTCTTGACAAGCCAGAATGTTATCAAGCCATTTGTAAAGATATCCATCAGGGGAAAGACCAACATTGTCAAACACAGGTCCACAGCAGAGCACAGCCGACATGGCCTAGAAACACATGAAACTTCAGCTACACAAAAAGTAACACAACGAACCTTTCAGAATGATCTGAGTCCAGGCTAACAGGACTGCCACTTGCTTTCTGTTTGGAGAAAACACTGTGGTGAAAATGGCAACAGCTGACTGCTAGAATTCAATAACTATTTTGCTATAGATTTTGCTGGATTCCAGATCATGCTCAAAGTGCTTTAGAGGGAGTGCTATCTTCAAGATACATTTTGTCATTTTACCCAGCATACACAAATCATGCTACAAAAACAATTAAAATATACTCAGATGTTTCAACAGTATGTAACTGCAAAAATTAAAACTGTCTTTCAGCATGAGGTGCAGCTTATATCAGTACATAAGCTATTACTTTCCTAGCTTACTCATGCAGGGGAGTTGCAACTAGTTTGCCACAGAAGTACATTATTACTGAGCATGTCTCAAGGCAAGAGTGGGAGACATTCCTGAGATGTACACTGGTACAGACTCAGTATCCTGAGGTACAAAATCAGAACTACACCTAATTTCAGAGTCTAAGATCTCCTTGCTGAATCTGCTAGCCCATTAATGAACAGCTAAGTAAAATTTCAAAATATGCTCTGGTTTTTAAAATAATTAGCCTTGAAAAATGTCAACAAAGAAGAAAATATGTAACTTCAGTGCTATATTCTATGATACCACAGTACATTTACATATGGGCATACAAGCTTGCATCAAGTATGCCAATGCAAATTTCTCTGAAATTAAAAGAAATAGACCCCACAACTACTTGTATTTTCACTGAAAAATTGCTGTTACTGGTTTGTACAGTGAAACTTTAGTACCTTTAATGCACAATACTGGTATCTTGTGATCTGGTGATTTCTATCGCTGTAACGGTCCAGTGGTGTGAACATAATACTGAAAGGTCCTGCCCACTGACTGAATAAGATGAACAGGTGATGCCTCAAGCTCTGCTGAGGGAAGAGAAATCTCCTGTGGTGAACTAAGTGAACAGAAATAGAAATAGTTGTGATTTGTTAATATTAAATACACATTCATATGGCACAATGATAACGTAATTTTCAAATTTCTACAAAAAGTGAGAGGTTTTTATATGTTCAATGTACACTTACTCTGAAGTATCTAAGCTCCTTTAAAAAATCTAACCAAGTGAGTAAGATGCATCTTATTTCTAAGAACCTTCAGTTCTGAATAAATGTGTAGTTATACTAACATGTACATCTGACTATAGAAAAGAATTTAAGAATATAATTATAAAATCAGGGGTTTTCACTGCCTCCTGCATTCCTTTAGTGACAAATATTTACTTGGTTTTTCCAGCTCTTTAAATTTTGAACCTAAACAATACATGTATCTCACTCTAATACAGTAATAGGTAGGGACAATAAATAAAAGAGACTTGGTGGTGTCTCTCTTGGTGGAGAGAATATGTGGTATATATTCTGAACAGCTGAATTACCTGAGCAAATGAAAAAAAGCCTCAGACCTCATCTTCCAGTAATTGCACTGAGGCCTTTAAAGCAGAGGCTTTTTTGGCTTTTTTGCCAATTAAATTATGTTATATTTCTGAAGTGATATTGCAATATACAAAAAAGCATGAAATCAACTCAGGTTGACGTGGTAACATGGGATACTGTCTCGACACCTTGGGCAAGTTTTTCACTGTGTTTAATACTGCACATTGTCTGCACCTACTTGTATTTTTCAATGCCTTTCTGAGTTTATGAAGAGTCTGTCAGATGGGAGAAAATAACACCTTGTGCCAAAGAAATCTGGAGTCCCTGGAGGTCACAGACCTCATTTCTTTGCTAGACTTTTAAAGAGGTGATTCTTAGACATGACTGTAACAAGCTTCATCAGGCTTTACTGGCATTTTTATTGCAATCTTAGTAGACTTCTGAACACTTTTTTTTCTGCATTCCACTCTCATTATATGAAAATTCACAAGCAGTCAAAAAAACACAGACAAAAAAAGAAACAAAAAATTATTTTTCCAAAAAATAATTTAGCTCCATACCTGGGACACACTGAATCAAGTTGGCAATCATTGCACTGAAATGTGCTCTCATATCCTTAAGGATCTCGACTTCTTTATCATTTTCAGCCTCCAAAAGCATGCGAGTCAGATCAACATACTCCAAGAACAAAGCTCCAAGGGCTAGTGTATCTCTTTCTAGGGCTCCATTTGTACTAGCATAAAGGAAAGTTGCACATTAATACAGAATAAAAGAGTAGTTAACAGTTTTCTGCAGAAATGCATGCAAATCTCTCCATATCTGACAGACCACACAATTTTTCAAAGAACATACTGACATAATCTCAGTGCAAGAAATGCTGAAAATTGTTTTATGTAAAAAAATCAATATTTATGATGAGCGATAGTCCTACCTGTCACTTATAACACCAGCATCAGCAAGGAGTTCAAAAATTCGCAGTAGCTGCAGTCTTAGTAGATCTCGTCGTTCTCGACGTTTCTTGTTCTTGGAATTCAAAATAACAACCATGTTTATATGCATAGGTGTACACATTAAAAACCAGTAGCTTCAGAAATGCCAGTATCGTTGTGATACTTAAGAATTCTAGTTCAAGAATTTTCTTCACGAAGGAACCCGAGTACTTTTGGATATTGCACTATAACATTGTGCTTATACATCAACAAAGAACTGAATATGATCAATTTTTGTCTTTGTAACAACTCTTGAAAAAATTGTTAGCAACTGCCTTCGCACTTACTGAAAATGTGGAAATGAAATTATGAAATATTGGATAAAAATAACTAATATTCAAGGTTCCTGTATCAAAACCCATGCTATCTTCAGGTAATAGGGATATTCATGTTAGTTTAATGTCATCTAGTTTGGGTGCTGGAGGGACTTTTAGTGCAGATCCGAGGAAGGTATCTTAGTGATTAGCCATTCCTGAACTTGGCAATGCCGCGGCACACCATCACTCACATTCAAGTGAGCTCCTAGCAGACACCACTCCAGTTCAGTGCTGGGTGTGTTGACTGCAGGGGTTTTGCCCACAGTAATGTACTCCTCCCACAGAACAGGACTGCATGGTTGTTAACTGGCTCATTGTATCTTGCTGTCTTCGAGAAAGCTGTCCTTTCTCTCTTCTATCTTTCCTGGAAAGATGTGAATGCAAAAAGGCCTGTTCTTTGCTGAAAGGCTAAATTGACTTGTTTGTGTTCTGTATCACCCCTAAGCAAGAAAAATATGAGAAGATAAAAAAGCTGCTGTTTAACAAACAAGAAAACAAGAAAAGCTCAGAAAAAATGCAGATTTTGCTCTTCAAAACTGAGCAATACTGAGATCAAAGGCTTATCTCTTCTAGTACTCTGGCTTTGTCCATGGCCAGCAGCAGTAGATGTGTGGGAGAACAAAATGATGCCTTGTCTGGTATTCTGACCCAGAACTGGTATAATTGCAGCGTCCCAGCCAAAGGTTCTATTCAAATAATTATGCCATTTGATTTGTTCTATTCAGAGCCCTGTTTTTCTCCTGTTACACCTTTAAGGCTCCAGGAAGCACATGTAGAGAAAAAAGCAGTGTTATTGTAATACAGTATTTACCAGACACAGCTGCCTCCTGCAGCAGTGTCAGAGGTGATCTGGCAAGCTCCATGCCAGCGCCCACAGGGCGGATCTTGTGTAATGTCCATTTTGATTTATTCCTGCAGCTCTTGGCCATGCTGAGAATTCTCTTCCTAGTCATAGCATATGTTCGAGGATGTTGTTTCTGGTGTGTTGGATACCTGCCTGCTGATATGGAGGCCTGCCATGCTCTCTACAGCCACGCAGCCCATACAGCCACTCTGGGTTTCCAGGTGGCACTGCTTGCAGGAAGGCGTCCCATTTATTCATATCAGGAATAATACAGGAATTAACATTGCAGTCTCTTGTTCTTGTATTCCTCTACTGACAATTCCACGCGCTAAATTTGCTCTTACTGCATACACTAAACCTCTGAATTCTAGCAATTCCTTTCCTGAGGGTACACTGGATATGTATGTCTCCAGAAAAGGCTTTTCAAGTCCAAGTTGTCTTAAATGGTGCACAGACAAAATGCAGAGGAAAGTGGCTTCACAAAGGTGAATTAATCCACTTCTGTACAGCATCAAAACAAGTGACCCTCAAATCAGTAACTTCATAGGGATGGAAGCCACACAACTGAACTGAGGGGTGAAGCAACACAGAATGGAAATAATTGTGGACGTTCACCAGACACAGAATTATTAAGAACTGTCTGTGAGCCATCTCAGATTTCGATCTTGGAGTCAGATGGAATGGTCCAAAATGGAGTCAAGGAGGGAAAACTGAGAACTTGAGTCCACTACTGAAGCAGTCCCTACCCATGGCTTTTCTGTTTTGCTGCACAGACACATCCTGCAACTAAACTGCTTACTGAGGCTACAGATTTTATCACCAGAGGTTTTTAAGAACACATAATTCACTCTTGTGTGTGTTGGAAGGTAAGTTGGGAACCCTTCCAGCACTACTTTTTCTTGTAACAAAAGAGAGTACTTTCTTGTAACAAAAGAGAGTATAATGAAGGTGAAAATTCTGATGAATTTGTCAGTTAACTGATCATATTTAGAATGACTCCTGTGCTGCGTGATCCAGGATGACCCTGCCTGAGCAGGGAAGTTGGACCACTTGGTCCCTTCCAGCCATTCTGTGTTTCTGTGATTCCATGAAGCTGAAATGACATTGCCTGCTGTCCTAGGGTGATGTTTGTATCCCCATTTGTGTGTTCTGCTATGCTGGATGTGAGACTGGCTCTGAAGGACAAATGTTTTGTTTTGGTTCTGTTATCAGCCTGCTCCCCCCACGACTGGCGGGACATAGAGATGGGGCCGTACATAGTGTGGCTTTTGTTTTTTACTGGTCTCCTTTTTGCTTGGCTCTAGCTCTGGCTTCTGCTTTTGCTCCTGCTCCTGCTTTGCTTTGCTCTTGCTTTGGATTTTTCCCCCTTTTCCTTTCTTGTAACTACTGGAACCTGCTCCGGACTGGCACCTGAGAACACGTTGTGTCCTGCAGCAGCCATCCCCAGCGCCGGAGGGAGTGACAACAGAGCGACCACCCCCAAGAGAGACTCGCTGCATTTGTCATCTTTTTCAGATCGGTGAAAGAGTGTTGTCATCGGGTATTGTTCATTTTGTGTACTGGGGGGTGCTGTGCCTGTTAAATAAACAGGTTCTTTCCACTTCTCTCCGAGGAATCATTCCCAAACCGGTTGGGGGTGGGGCCGTGTGGGTTTGCTCTTGGGAGGGATCCCCCTTTGGAGGTTTTCTCCCAGATTTGCCCTAAACTAGGACACCTGCCTTGAAAAAAAAAGCACATCTAAACACTGCTACAAAATGTGCTTGTAGCCCAGCTGTGTTAAAGCTTTTTTTTTTTCAGATTCTGAAAATGATATCTATATTATATATCCAAGTTCTGTACCAGAAGGTTCCATATTGGATGGGAAATTTTTCCTCAGAATGGAATTCTTTATTGTACATTTTGGAACACTGACAGAATTTAAATTAAACTAGGTTTTGATGGAATTATTTTAAATTATGCAATTAGTAAAATTCTTGTTGCACACAGAGCTTAATTTGCTATTTAGTACAAAAGAATATATTTGTATTTCAAATAGACAGAATCACTATTTTCAAAATAAATTTTCATTTTAAAAAACTAGTACATTTGATTTTTGCAACTAACCTCTGGTCTTCTTTCTAGGGCTTCTTTCATTAGTGGGTGGAGTTCTTCTACTAATTCCCTAAATTAAAAAAACATAAATACTTGTTAACAAAATCTAATGTCCTTTCAAAAACATAAATATTTTATCCAACATATCAAAAACGAAGCTCTAAAGTGCAAATAATTTAAATATATACTTAAGTTACAACAAAAATAAAGCACTTGTATTAGAAGCAAATAATTGAGAATATAATAAGTGGAGAAGTACCTGAAAACAAGGGAATTTGTCCTTCCAAATCCTAATACAAGTGATTCTGTTATTTCTATGCTTTCAAGTCTCATCAAAGGAACGAGCTGCTTTAGTAAGACTCCAACAGATGGAGTTCCAATAGCCTAAAATATATTAAAATATTGTTGTATTTAGATGTCAGGATATCAATATTTATCAAACACATTTTTTTTTTTTTACAAACACACATTGTCTGAGAATCAATACATATTTTAAAAACATGCTGGAATGACTTTACCACCAGTCTAACTGGGTCTGCTACCTGACAATCATCTCAATAATGCCTAATAAGCAAACACATCTGGGAAATCTCTTTGCTTTAGGTCAGATTATTGTAATTTACTTAATTTGTTGCTTCATTAAAATATTCCAGTAATTGCATTTGTGGAGATACTGCTCCTCTCAGGTTGCTACTACTTGAAAGTGTATTTTATATATTATTGCTTCTGACAGGCATACATCCAACAGGAATAGAATTTGAATTTGGAAATCTGCTTTATTGTTTAATGTTTTAAATTTACAAATTGGAGTGCTCCACAAGGAGAGAAAGGGGATGACAAACTAAAACTAACTTCAAAACACGTCTAGATTTTCTGTCTTTTGAATGCAGATTCTCCAGAATGCAAACAAAAAAGCAATTTATTGAAAACACTATGACTTTTGCCAAATATTAATCACACATCACACAGATGTTTTATTTGTTAATTATGTGTTTTAAGTAGTTTGCATATATCAAAATATTCCCTAACTGAAATATTTTCATCAGGATAGGATTTTGCATGAGGATGGAGCTTAAAACAAATAGTTCACTTGTAACAGGTTGCATCACCTTATTATCATAGTTCATTGTTCCATCAGGAGTGGTAGCCATGATCTCTGGCGTTGAAGCACGCAGGTGTCCTGGGCTCATAATACTGGGCTTTGCTACTCCAAAACACAGAATAAGGTAGTTTCTCCACAAAGTAACATAGTTGTCTCCACTGCTTGCTGTACTTGTTTTCTTTGCATTAACAGGAATACTAGAATTTAAAAATAAATTATAATTATTAAAATGATCTTCCAGTCTTATTGCAAGTACTGAAGTCTTAATTACACTATTTTAAAATATTTTAAGAGGCAATAAAACATGCTATGTATCTACCAGCTGCAATTCAGCATGACATGATACATAGGAAAAATCAATGAGGGTAGAAAACTGGAGTTTTCCACCTTACACGTTGCAATTATGAAACTCAAACCTGCGTGACACCAATTTCTGTGTGACATAATCTGCAGGATGTATGGACTGATAAGCAAATACTAAAGAAAAGTTTATATTAAAATCACACAGCCCATACAAAGAAAAGTGAAATGCAGATTGCCACTTACTTTGGATCCACAAGAGGCATTATCAGCTGTAGCCTCGTGAAGGCGTATGGCCAAGCATAGCTGAGAGCTGTAGGACAGTGCTTTGGTAGATTCTCCTGCCTAAGGAAACTGAAGAGGCAGAGAACCCACGGGTCTTTAACAGACTGTGCAAAAATCCAGACATGGGAAGGACTTTTCACGTCGTAATGGCTATTTACTAGGACAGCATTCCACTCCACCAGCCACTGCAAATCCACACTGTGTGTTAATGGGATTGTTGTCTATGGAGAGAAAAGATAAAATAACACTCCTTCCTGTACTTGCCAGAAACCAGGCAGAGAGGCAACACATTTGCTTTGCTTTATTATTAATGAAGAGAATGAAAGCACAAAATTCAAACCTTGGCCTCTAGGAACTTCAACACCCAAACCCAGGTGCTGCTATTTCAGACAAATTTCCTAATTCCTGTATTATGAAGTCAGAATGTCTCTTTCTTGCTCAGTTTCTGTTTTCAGATGCAGAAGGGCTCAACCTCCCCACCAGTTTAATGTCCCCTTCTGTGCTGGTTTTGGCTGAGGTAGAGTTTACTTTCTTCACAGTGACTGGTATGGGGCTATGTTTTGATTTGTGCTGAACACAGGGTTGATAATATAGAGATGTTTTCATTATTGCTGAGCAGGACATGCACAGAGCCAAGGCCTTTTCTGCTTTTTGTACTGCTACACTGGTGAGGGTGCTGAAGGTGCCTGGGAGGCTGGGAGGAGACACAGCCAGGACAGGGGACCCCACCTGATCAAAGGGAGATTCCAGACCATATGACATCATGCTGGTTGCATAAAATGGGGAAGGAAGAAGGAAGAGGGACGTTTGGAGTGAAGACATTTGCATTCCCAAGTCACTGCTATATGTGATGGTACCCTGCTCTCCTGGAGATGGCTGAACACCTGCTGCCCATGGGAAGTGCTGAACTCATTCCTTGTTTTGATTTGCTTGAGTGCATAGCTTTTGCTTTCCCAGTTAAACTGTCTGTATCTCAACCCACAAGTTCTCCAGCTTTTACCCTGCTTTTACCCTCCTGATTCTCTCCTTGATCCCACTGGCTGGGAAGTGAGTGAGTGCCTGTGTGAGGATTGACTGCTGGCCAGGGTTACTTTCTCAAGCAGCCAACATGTAGCACAAACCCACAGCCCTGGAAAGGGCACTCAATGTGGCAAGCATTTGTTGCTTTAAACTTAATCAACCCGAAAAGTGCCCTGAACTGATTGTTCTTGCCCTCTGGAAATGGGCCTTTCACTAATCTCTAGGACAGCATGCAAAATCAGCTGTCTTATGTATCAGTTCTTCCACTGACACTTTTTTTTTAATTTAAAATGCTCAATCTTTTTTTCCTCTGATGCATGTCAGACACATCAGGCTGCTGAGAGAGTGAAAGGAATGATTCACCCCAGCTGTGAATTGCTCTGGAGCTGGAGTGCAGGCAGGGCCGCTTTCTGAGGACACAAGGGAGCTAAAATTTATTCCCTTCTCAAACAGATGATAGAAGTGAGTGTCTCCAGCATTAAGTGGTGCTAGCGATAAGACTTTCTCAACTGTTCTTTTTTCTGTATGCAGTATCTACCCTATCCATAGTATGATTACTTTCATGGAACAGATTGCCTGGGACATTGTGGAGCCTTAGAGCTCTTGGGTAAATGGCTGGAGCCTTAAAGCTGTATGATTTCTTTGATTTTTAGCAGTATTATTTTTAGTATTTCATGTCGGATATTTGTTATGTAAACACAAGCAATAACAGTTAAGTAGTACTTACTGAATCTGAAACAGCCACATGAATAAAGCTTTCAAGAATAGAAGAACTCAACTGATCCATGACATCAATCATAGGTCTGTCATCATCCTGCATAACACAGAGAATACAAGTTTACTGCTCTCCTGACCAAATTATTTCCCTTCTTATGTTTCTGGGATATGTAACAGAAACATCTAAAAATTATGACATGACTCTGAAGTAGCTAAAAATATTCATTGTTAACGATGGGTACATTTTGTCTTTTTCAAATTAATCTCAGAACTAAGTCCAAGCTGTGGTTTGAAATGAAGTTAATTTGGGGCTATAGCTCACTGCTTAGCGAAGGAAAGCACATATCAGAAAATCCCAAATGACTTTGGATAGCTGGTATCAAAAGACTGAAAAATTAGCTTACTGTTTATTGAAGCATTCCTTTGCCATGAACACGCATAGTTGTGTTCTTAGGCATTTAGATGGCTCACTGAGCTGTGACCGCCAGTACACAACATTGACTCCCCATATTTCTGTATCCATAAAAAAGACTTAGAGATCTTTACTATAGAAGGAAAATGCATGTGAATGATCTTAAAGGTGTCTTATGCTGTGGGTTTTTTCACCCATGATGGTATGCCACAGGAATGGGTTTCATTTCCAATATAAATTTATAATCTTGACAATACAAAAATGTCCCATGCAGTAAAAAAGGTTTTACAGTGTATTTTACATTCACATCATTCCAAGAGAAAATAGAAGTTGCTGTTCATCTCCCTTCAAGTTCTTATACAGGGCATTTGCGATTCATGTTACACTGTTGAGTCCTCGGAAGGGTTTGCAGAGTTAAGGCAAATAGAAACAGTAAGCTGAGATTGAATGCTTTTTTATAAACTAAGTGCATACCTGCTACACTGCAGCAATTACATTAAAAGCAACTGTAATAGCAGTTTCGAGCCTTATCTTTGGGAAATTTTAACTCAAAGTTCCAGAAGAGAAAAATCCTACCTCTGCCTGGCCAAGGGCCAAGAATAAAGAACGGATTTCTCTGAGGATTAAAACAGCCAGTTTCCGTGTGGCAACCTGGAAACTGCACAGCAGAACCAGCGCGAATCCTTCGACTGCATGCAGGACATTAGAATAGGGGCTCCTTTCAGACTGTATCCTGTGGCTGGATCCATTTGGTATCAACTGTAGAACAGTGCAAGGGGGGAAAACAGAGTGCTGGTGTTTGCAAACCAGGTCTCCAAGAAATATTATATTTAACTAGGACATATAAAGAATTAAAATGCAGAGGCCATGTAGATGCTGGACTGAGGAACTTGACATAGTCTCTCAAACAAACAAGTTTTGTAGCTTTAGGCTACCTTGTTCCACAGAAGCAATGCATGAGCAGAGTCCTTTGAACAAATCCTTCCCTCTAATTTTCAATTAATCTACCCACTTTTTTCCATCCTTCACTAAAAAATGAATTAATAAGTCAGATGGTGAACACAACACCTTTTCTACTCCAGTTAACATGTCCTCAGGTCCTGTTTTTGGTCCTGTAGCAGCCAAGACCTTAGGTAGGCAGCCTCTGGAACCCAACCCCACCAGTAAAGTGTAACAATATTTAATAAAAAGTATGTGAGGATCTCTCTTTTCTACATTTTTATGTACTCCTGTTATTACCTATTAATTAATTGTCCTCTGTGATATAAAACACACATCTTGTTTGCCCGAAGGAAAACATATTCTGTGTGATTAGTTTAGGAGATAAGAAGCCTAAAAATCATTTCTCATAATGAAAATATCTGTGGGACAGTGCAGATGGGAGAAGCAGGAGTAAAGCTGTTCAGTTCCCAGAAATGTTTGTAACACATGGAGACAGTAGGCTATGGTAACAATCAGGTTCTTTGATGTTTCTGAATCAACCAAGGGAAAAGAAGATCTACTTCACTCTTCACAGCATTCCCACTAGCATTATCAATCTGTTTCAGCCCTGGGAAAATGTCCTTCTGCCACATCTACATACACATATTTCACTTTACGTGCTTTTGTTGATGTGCATATTTTAGTTTGACATGCATTCTCTTATGTTGCTCAACAACAACATCTGCTGTATTACACAAGGACATGGCTGTCCTCAAAAGACACATGAACTAATTACCTAAAAACATTTTGCATAGTGAATTCTTCTCAGGTGAGTAAATACAAAACACACAAACCACAGCGGTATCAAGGAATGTAATTTCTGCCTTCAATTAGTAAAAATGTTAGGACACAGATCTCTCGATTCCATACCTCTGCAGATCTGGTTTTGGCCTGCTCAGAAGCTTTTCCTGGAGTGTGTATTACAAGCTTCCATTGTGTAAGCAATTGTAGTAGCAACTTCAGTGAAGTATCAAGAAGGGTATGATGCATGTCATTCACTTCACGTAGCAGAAAATTAGTGAAACCAAAGAGTACATCCTCCCGCCAGTCAACAAAGTCAACAAGTAGGCCCTGAAGAGAATTCTGTGCAATGTGTCGAAGTTCATCGTCCATATGGATGGACAGCCTGTAAGGAAAAGTAAATGTCAGATAATAAAAGATATAAGGAGTGTTTATCAGTACGACACAGTTGGAAAATTCCCACTGACAAGGGCAGATGATGCTATTGTGGTTTCATTATTGCTGACCACAATTAACATCCTTGACCTGTTTTCTATATTGTAATTCTTGGTACAGCAAAAGATATTCATGGATCCAAAAGAAGTGTGCTCCCCTCCTAAAACAGGGTACCACTAAAGTACATAATTTAGCAACTTTTCTCAAGCTAAGTATGTTTTTTATGTATTCATAACTCAGTAACCTCCATGTAGGTAGGATAATAAAAGGCTAACAAATAAATACGTAATTTCAGAATTTATGTATTTATTTTTTTAACATAAAATATAAAAATAAAACAATCACAACAGGTCAGCTAACAATTAAAACAAATCTTTAGCCAAGGTGCAAGTCACAATTAATGAAAGCAAATCTTCAAAGGAATTAAAATGAGGCATGTGAATTAAAAACTACTTTACGTTTTAAATAACTTAGGATGAGGAAATGAGGAAAACAGCCTCGGGAGTTTCTATACTTTTAGAACACCCTCAGATTCCTTCTGAAAGATGGTGACATTTCAAATCCCATTTTCAAATTTTATTTTCTTCTTTATTTGCATCATGTTGAAGTCCTTCTCAACATAAAAATGTTTTATACTTTCTTTGGACACAGAAGTCATCAAACCACTTCTATGTTAGAAGTTGGCAGAATAAAGTAAATTCAGATTAGTGTGTTTGGCAATTTTTGGTTTGTTGCCTTTATGATGCATTTTGTTTTAATTACCCATGAGACTGTAATTTTCTCTAGTGTGTAAGAACTCATTTTCAAAGTATTTTATCTACATTTAATCTACAAAATTGAAAAGGAGGACTCATTATAATGAAAAGGACAGAAAGCTAGGACAAAAAAACAAGATAGCAAATGGAGTGGAACCAAAGTCCATTCAGTTGGAAGTGTATGATGAGATGTGGTTCATAAAAAATCTGGTTCATTATAGTTGCCTAATTTGGAGGCAGGAGACATTTATGTTAAGTGAAAAGAAAACAACTGCCATGAAAATTTACCCCTGTTGAGTATGACTCCAAAAATAACTGTTATGCTTTAATAATCATGTGAGTTTCTATATATATTTAGAAACACAGTATTTTGTTAAGCTAAGAAATGATCATTTTTTTCTCCCTTCTGGAATGCCAAAACCAGATAAATAAGCAAAACCTTTCAAGACCACAATTAAGTCATCCATGAAATGACATCTACAATGACACAAAGCAGTGACAGACAAGAGAATACAAAAGAAAACTCCTACTAGTCCAAGCTACTGCCCAGTGGCACTATCTAACAAAATAAAATTAAAATTGAGCATAAGAATGCATCTATGTATTACCACTGTATGACAGGCAGTGCAGGAAGCAAGTACTAGTTTGTTTGTTTGCACTTGAGTCAGTTAAATTTAAGACCTACTTGGGAATATGTAATGAATGGTTGCAGTGGGCAGTGAAAGGGAAAAAGGTACAGTATATACTTGACATCTGCTTCATGGTTTATAATTTGAACACAGCTGTCCTGGAAAAAAGTCCAGCTGCTGACTTACAGACACTCCTGAAAACCACCAAAAGACACATCTGTTGTGAGGATGAAAAACTCAAACCAAACTGTGAATACAAGAACCAATTAACGCAAAGATGTAACTTTATCTCTTGTGAAAAGAAAATATTTAACGGCTTTCTATCTCAACAGCACAGGCCCACAGAAATCCCTGGCAGAACAGCTTTTAGGGTTCTTCTAAGAAACAGGGAGAAACTGAAACCTTACCTCTTCTAAGTTTCTTATCCCTGTATTGAGTCTAGTTTCTGACCCAGAACACACAATACTGTAACGCAGAGTTGTCTAGGACTGCAGATGCTTTCCTCCTAGACCTACACTTTCAAAACTGGGAGAGAAGTCAGTCTGGTCTCAAATAAACACGTGACAGTATACAGAATGTAGAAGCAGCTCTGGGGCATTCTGGTGATTTAATTCTTTAACAGGTATTTAATTCTTTAAACAGTTTATTACTTTCTTCTCTGAAGGTATGTTTTTGAAGACAGTTTTCAGTTCATGCTGTCCCAGGCTAAACAGACCTAATTTTTTCAAATCTCTTATCTTTTTTTCCTTGTTCTCTGGTCAGTCTCTTCTTCAACTACAATTCCCAGCTTGCATGCTGTTCTCCAAATCAGGCATCCTTGATATTGATTAGACCAGAAGAACTTTTAAAACCGAGTCCTATACATGTGAATAAGATTTGTCTTTCCATAGGAACATCACTTTGTTCAGTTTGTGATCCTGCTCTGCAATACTGAGACCCTACCCAGTTGTTTCAACACCACTCTGTATGTCTTCTGAACCATATGCTGCTTGTTAATTGCTTTCCAACCTATTATGTACCTACCTATTTTACCTGAATTGTGTTTCCCTTGCTTATACTTAGGAATATGACTCAAAACACTACCAATGTCTCCAAGATGCTGTAGTATCTTTGAGTACTATGAGTAGTATGAAAACACGTAGGAGGGGAGAACAGATTTTCAAAGTTCGCCTTCTTGGGGAAAGGCTGAGCATGTAATTGCCTCTGAAGTTGCTCTAGAGAAGCTTCCCTCAGCTCCTCTTGATGTCTCACTTCACAGAGCTAGATAATTCAGCAAACTTATGGCTTGCATTGTCCCAGCAGGGCAGTTACCCAAGAAATACTTAGAATCATGGTTGACCTTTTCCGAATGAAGTTTGATAACAGAATAAAGATAGACCAGTGGTTATATTGACAGTTGTGAGACTTAAGGAGGGTAGCATTAATTTATAAAGAAACACACTGGTCTCCAAATTTTCTTAACAGTAGGGACAGGTCTGACCTGGACAATCCTGTGATTGAAGAGCTGTGACCTGAATAGATACATGCTTTTTACCAGCTCAGTTAAGGCCATTAATAAGGATAGAACTATAGTTAAAATATTGGATTAAAGGAAAACATGTCATTTTAAATTTCCCTTAAGCAGATTTGATGCAACTGTTTAATAAGGTATTTGTATAATTTAATAATGTAATGGTTTAAAACAACCTACAAGTGATTTATGGCAGACTGTGCACACAAGGAAATCAAGCTGGCCATGCGCCGCAGCATACCTACTGCGGGCTGATGATTTGGTTTGTTTGGCTGTCTGCACTCTCACTACTACCAGAATCAATTGTTTCACTGTTTTAGCACATCGCTGGGAGTTAGTGATGTGCTAAAACACACTAGAAACTTTTCACAGAGCAGAAAAATCAGTTTTTGTATGTAGCCTTCTGGCTCCCACATCTGCCATTCCCACATCTGTGATGTCTGAAAAGCAAGAACAGGGTGGCAAAGTTTGCTTTGCCACAGATACCTGAGAACAATATGCTGCAAAGCCCACTTGGTTCAATTTAATATCATAATCCACTTACATAAAGAACACAAGCAGAACCTTGTTCTTGGATACTTGAACTGAAACGTATCAGACTTTTCTGTACTGATCAGCACCTGTTATCACAATTATTTGCCACAAGTCACTGATTTGATGTCCTGAAACCTAAGTGGTGAAGCAGTCATGTTGTAGACTACTTTGTCCAGTGAAGAATACTCAGAAAAATTAAACGGAGGGCTATAATATTTTTTAAACTTATACTTTCTTTATTTTATGGCTAATAATAATAATAATAATAATAATAATAATAATAATGTAAAAAAGTTTTTGTAATATACCACATCTAGCACATTCTGTTTTACCAAAGAGACACGTGGGAATCATAAATCAAACTAAACAGGCATCTCCATGTTTTTCCACTACAGAGAAAAGATGTTTTCTCATGTTAGTCAGAAGGCTGTGATGGTTAGAAAACAGTAATATATTGTTACTTTCCTGAATAATAGCAAATATCATGTAACCTACATACTGAAGGGAAAGAGTTCTGGAGGACATACCAACTTTTTCATAAAATTATGAACCATAATAAAAACACAAAAACTGTAAAAAGATGCTAGGACTTCTCTGCCTAATTAATTATGAGCAATTTACTTTTTTTAAGCGTACATAAAAAGAAAAAGTTACGTACTCTGTGGCTTGGCTTGTTCCCTGGAGCAAACATTCAATGCATGTACAGCTTACCTTGCCAGCAAGTCAATCAACTCAAGTTTTGACATTCCATCAGGAAGTAATCGAGGAATAGCAGCAACACATGTTCTGAACAGATCGATTTTTGGTTTTCTTTCACCACTGAAAAATTAAAACAGAATTTTGACTAAGCTTAAGAAGGAACTGTGTTAAATGATCCACCTTTAAAGTGCCAGAGGCCTCCTAACAACATCAGGATGGACAGCTAGACACTAAAATGAAATAAAAAAGAAACATGAATACATTTTTCCATTGAATAAATGGTTTTCATTTTGACATTTTCATGCACCAAATCTATACATTGCTTGAAAAATCAATTATTAATGAATCATTTGTTTCTCTCTGAAGGGAACTAGCATGTATATAAAAAATGGAGGTATAATGTAGGAGGATTCCTCCATCAAGATCAGCATTTATATGATGCAAGCTTTGGATGAGGCAATGAGGAGAGAGTTGGAGTGTTCTCCATCATAGTGAAGCTATATTTCACCAGTTGTATAAAGCAAATAGCAGATGTGCAACAAGTTCAAATAACACAACCGAAGATCCAGAGATTTGCCCCCAGCAGAGGACAAGCCTATGGAAAACTATCACGACATTTTTTTACACTGAAAAAGGTCTATAATTTAGAGGTAGGTATGGCTAGATAGTTTCTGTTGATCACTGCCAGAGATAACAGCATTCTGGCAACTCTTATCAGCTAGAACATGTTTTAGCAGCCCTAAGGGTGTTCTAATCTGTGGAATGGCACAACTGTTCCCTAACAGCCTTCGAAAGTCATTAAGCACAAAGTTCAGCATGAACCAAACACTATGTTGGAAGTACATGAGTCTTCTAAAAGTAGCTCAAGTTTCAGCTGTTAATTATTTTCAAAAGAGATTCAGTTGTTTTCTGACTTGTTTTCAACATTTTTGGTAAGTCTGCAGATTAAATAAGTCCTTCAGATAAACCCCAAAGTGTGGATTTTTTTATTTGCTCATTTTTATCTCAATCATCTATTATCTGATGATGGAGTGGAGAGGAAATTACCAAAGCATAACAGCATTTCAAACTGTGCAGTCTTTCCCACAATATTATTAATTATTAGCCTGTAATGTGCTTTGGAAGAATCAAAAAAAGTAAGGTCCTATTTAGAGGCCATATTATAAACATTCAGAGAAAGATTATTCCTCTTTTAATATGCTCCCAATAGAACTAGAAAAGAATGAGGGGAAAAAAGAAACACCAAGAAGCATTGTAAGCTGCTTAACACCACACTGAAATGGAGTGACAAAACAAAAAATGAACTTAGCTTTCCTGCACCCTGGTCCATTGCCCTGGTTACTACATTACTCTGTCTCTACCCAACAGAAGACATTGCATTTGGGTATTTTACTTTTGTGTTCAGTCCCAGAGAAAGCCTGGATGCAATGCAGTCCAGATGAGGATTTTCTGTACTCACTATTTCAGTGACTAACACTAAGAACAGTTCAGTGAGTTCAGAAAAGGCATAAACTGATATCACACTTACTTAATTCAAAGATTAAAGATAGTTTTGTAGTGAATACCGTACTGCCTATTATCACCCTACTTATCAATTTGGATATATATTACATTAATAAAATGTTGACATATTTTTAAGTAACTGTCTTAATGATACAGTTAGGAAAAACTATGTTCATGATTAATTACCTCTGTCTCACAGTATCTGTATTCTAACAGATAGAACTTGAAAGGTGTCAGCATCTGACTGGAAAAGGAGTAAAATACATTTCACTGAGAATTTGGTTATAAACAAATCCCTTTCAACTATTATCACTAAAGCAAATACTAGTAGCTTAAATAATAACTAGTGCAAAATCCTGTATTTTTACAGTTGTAAACATTAAAGTGCCATTGGGAATTTTATGTGCAGGCAAAACAAGTCTTGCTTGATGACTTGAAATGGAAAATTAACTTTGCACAGTTTCCTTATGCTTAGACCATAGCAAGGCCAAAGTTTGTGCATTTCAAATGGAGACTTGTAAAATAATAGTTAGAGAGGAAACTCTTCTGAAGGCAAATGAGTAATTATTTAAAAATATAAAATTTGTGGGTGTTCTGTGGCTTATCAGCTGCTCAGAAGAGTAGCAGGAGAAGATGCAAACCTCAGGCTCAAGTTCCCAGCTTACCATCTGAGCTACCAGGCACAGCATGCAAGGGAGGCAAGGGGAGCCTCTGAAGTACTTACAAGGACAGGTCTGTATTTTAGAAAAATGGATGCCTTATTCTAACTAAATGCTGCAAAGTAACTATAGTCAGTATTGAAATTCACATGCCAGTGCAGGATGCAAAGGATGCTTCTTACTCAGGATTTTAATAACATCCCCCATACTGGCACTTATTACTTCAACAATAAATGCTTAAAGGATCATTAATTACATATTGTCTAGAAGCAAGTCTAACACTGCCAAAGAAAGTTCCAGAATCTTCATACTTTAAAATGCTATGTCTGCTCACTGCCTAGCTACTTCCCTCCAATTCTTATTTTATTTGTTAATACAAATATCACTATGGTATTCACATTGTACACTTTACACATAAACTTTAGGTAACTATGACATAAGTAATAACTTTAAAATGCACATAAATATAGCGTGATATCCACCAATTAAAGCCCATAAGAATTCATAATAAATATGTAGCTCCAGTGAAGCATAGAGTTCTGTCAATAAAATGGGAAGCAATTACATGAACACGATGTTGGCTTTTCCACATATCCACAATGGAGTTTTTGAAAGTATCATTTTCAATCCTGATATTAACAGCTACTGATGTTTTTTGTGTGTTCACATGATTTTAGATCAACTGATAATTAAGCATCCCAGATATTTTTCCCTTGAAAGAACAAGTAAAAATGTGTTATAATGCAGTTTGTCTTTCAAGTGTATATATGAGAGCTCATCTGGATATAAAATACAACACAAAAGGCAGTACCTTACATGTCTAAATATTCCAATCTTCATGTTTCTGACAGAAGTTACTAACAAATGTTAAGACCACCTGAAATTTAAAACTATTGAGTCTATTTGTTCGCTGACTCTAAAAATAAACATTTTGGTGATGCTGAGAAGTCATCCAAAGGATATTTATAGCAAAGATTAAGTACACATCTTAGTGCCCAAGGTTTCACTGTGCAATTATCTTTTGGGAATGAAATGTCAGTTTCAAAACTTGCTTTTCCTACTACAAAAGCCCGAATATCCAAAATGGTTATGAAAACTGGATGTGAGAACTGAACAGGACATGGGGAAGGACTACAAGAAAAAAATTAAATATTATTGGATAGTAATATTAGCAATGAATACAAATAAAGTAAGACAATGCTGGTGACACAGCTTACTGTCTCACCTAGAGGCACTGCAACAAATAAGGGCGGAGGAACAAAAACCTAAAGATTGTATCAGTTGCACAAGATCAATTTGGCCAGTCATTGCAGTCAGTCTATCACTCACACTATTCCTAGCAAGTTGACTTTTTTGGGCAGTAAATAAAAAAAATCTCAAAGAGATCAGTGTCCTTTTCATTACATCTCAAACTTTTTTCCAGGGGTTGTTTCTTTTCTAGAATAACAACCATGACCACTGCTCTAACAGGAAAGATATGCAAGGTCTCCTTACAGTTGAGCTCTCTACAATCTGTTCTCTGCTTGTATCAGATGATGTCCCTGTGTCTCTAACCTCCACTTGATGTTCACCTCACCAGAACTCTCTAGAGGAAACTTCTCTCACTAATAATTTTGGATGAAAGCTAAAAATGGTGCTGTTCAATGCAGCTTGAAGCACATTGGTTTGATTCTGTTCCAGTGGGATACTGCTTATGTATCTGAGCCTTATCACAAGATTACTTGGGTTTTTAATTAAGATTTGATTTTGATTACAGGTATGAAAAACAAAGGGAATTTTTGATTATTATTAATAGGGATTTACAGAATTAACTGTATTCATTTTGAAGTACAGTGATGCAAATATACCCTGAGACAGTAGTCTGAACATAGGCTGTCAGGTTTTCTCCTTTAGCATTCTACTTCTACCACATGAACAACCATAAAATTCACACGATTTTACCTACATCAAGAACATCTTCAGTTCCAAACACTGCAGCATTCAAAGAAGTACAATCAACTTGTCATAAACATTTTCTCAATGTATATACTAATTAAGCTAAATGTTCCTGTTTCTTGTTATTTCTCTGATGACTCACGATAGACAGAAATAGAGAAAAAGTTCCAAAATTACATCTCCATGTTTCATGGGAATTAGTGTTCTTTAGACTCACGTAATCATGTCTTCAGGTTCTTTGTTAAGCATCTGTATGTTGGTTAGCATCATGCACCGACCCACTTCCTTGTCAAGGTGTCTGAGTATGTTGTCCACAGCCTTCCTTACTTGAGAATAATATAATGACATGCCTGCAAAAACAAAGGTTTTTGTATAATTGGGGGATATTTATAGATACATATATATATTCTGAAAAAGAAAGTTGCTTACTCATGCTGTGTTGCATGAAGTAAGAAAAATGCTTTCCTTATGAGATAGCATATTCCACTAGTAATGATATCCTGATCCAAAACCAGAATATGTTGCCTGCTCCAAAAGGAATGCTTACATATTATACATGGAAACTGGAACACTGGATCATAAAATAGCAATGAAATGGCTAATATGAGAAATTAATAGTGCAAACATTTGTTATCAAATACTATCTTCAAATACTTCAAATTCTCTAAGAACTTCAACAGCAGCGGGTCTGACACTCTTTCTTTTCTTTTTATTACTACAATGATCTAGCACAGTACAATAGAGGTCTTTGCCACTGGGGAAGACTTCATTTCATTCACGTAACTTTGGGGACTTAATGAAGTGTGCAGGTGAGCAGCCAAATTCTATTTTCTTTGCCAACAAAATCAGGCACCTGCAGGGCATGGTAGAGAGGCTCTTCTACAGCACAGGATTCTTGCTCTGCATTGAAGCCCAAGACAGCTGTGCTATTAACTTAGTCACTTCAGTGCAACATTATTTTACATTTAAAAGTTTTGTCATTTTGAACGTTTAAGACATTGCAATTAAAATGAGGATATCAATGGAATCTTTGATGGTTTTCAAAGCTTGTATGTCTTTGAGCACAGGCACTGTTTCTAATAGGATGAATACCCATGAATAAACACAGCTATCAGCACTGAAAGATTTAAGACTACCTGTGTCTTTAACCCCTCCCAGAAAACAGGGTTGTTACCTCTTGTGGAGCATGACTGAGGAATTTTCAGAATAACCTACGAAAAGCAGCAGTTGTCAAACTGAACCACACATTTTCATCAGAACACACAAAAAATTAAATGCTTAAAATACAAAAATAAACCAAATACTTAACAATAATAAACTATTTTGCTCAAGTGATGAAAACATGTTGACATCCATTCTCACACAAGTTTCTTTATTGTCCATTCTCTTACTGACCTATCATTTTAGCTTCCTCCTCTGTAAGAGTTTTGCTCAAATACGTTTTCTTCACTCTGAGAGTGTTTCCAGAGGGAAGGACAGCTCCAGTCACTGGCATTGGCGGCTCACCATCTTTTTGCTGCAAGCTGTCAGCAATTACTAAGAAAGCTCTCAGGCCAATATTCATTCTCTGTGAAGTTTAGAAGATGGATGAGTACCATAATCAAATAATCATACTCTACTCATATTCTTCATTCACTTTGAAAGTTTGAGAATGTACTTGCTGGCATTTTTTTTCTGTATCTTCACAACATTAACTAGTCTGATATATTTCACAAAAACTGCCCATGAAATAAATTGTGAATTCTTATATCCACTGTAAGCAGTGCTCTCCTCTCTCAGAACTTTAAGTATTTGCATTTGCACATTATCTTTTTATCTTCAGGATAAAACTCCTGGATATGATCTGTAGTGTAGCAATGTGTCTTAAACAGACCTTCAGTTAAACATAAATGACCTACATCTGTTATGAAAAAAAAGACCAATAACTGTCTTGAAAGGCCCCAGGGTTAATCATATGGAGAGAAATGTCTGGAATGATGATCAGTGCCAAAACTACAATGTGAAAATATTAGGAAGCTGAATCTAAGTGACCTGAATGCCTTCTGGAAATGCACCAGAGGAAAACTTGCAAGCTTTGCATTGCAGTGACTGAAAGACTAGAATGTTTTCAATTTCTCTGGAATGTGTTCCAAAAACTAAGAGGCTGTCTTACTGACCATCTCCCAGAGATGCATTTACACAGATTATCGGGATTTTTTTTTAAGAATTCTTAAGTCTACATACATAAAAAGTGGCACTACAATGTCTTTATTTTCAGACTTACAATGCTGTTGAGACACAGTATGTTTCAGGTATTAATTCAACAAGAAGTTAAGGACTATGTCCACCCCCTCTCAGCTGGGCTAACATAAAATGTCCTTTGTAGGACGTTTTTCAGTCAATGCTGCAGGTGGCTGACCCAGAGCATGGTGTGGACTGCCTGCTCAAAAATTCTGTTTCATTCTTTTTCACTCTGCTACAGAAAGATGAAAGCTGTGTTCAAAGAAAAGCTTGCCTTTCATTTTTCCCGCTTCTGACAAAACAAAGTTTAATCTGCTTTTCCATATTTGTTGTAGCAATATAAATTTGTGCAAGGCAATCACTCTATTTTACCATCTTAGTGAATAGATTCAACAGTTTAATTCTGCAAGATTAATAGAAACACATTTTATGAGAGGATCACAAATTAATTTGTATTTTTTCTTAATTTTCAAAGGCAAATATTTTCAAAATTTTAATGAATTGCATATTTTTAAGATAATTTTTTATTCTTTTAGTACTTATTTGTATTTCAACTTCTTTGAAAAGTTTTTCAAATTTCTGATTGTTTTCTCTAGGGAAAGCACTAGGAAGCTGAATGTGACATTTTACAGATAAAAGTTCACAGATGTATTTTACCAATAAATCAGATTCAGGACTTGGCCTGAAAACAGGACAAAGGTGAAAAAAGTATGCTTAGAATGTGACCAGGAAGTAAATGTAGCACAATACAATACATACTAACCAAAGAAAAAAAAAAGCAGATATAAATCATACCTCAGGGTTGAGACTGAAAGCTTTTGCTGGTTTTCCAACACAAAGGAAGTCAAAGATAATTTCTTTCATTGCAAAGTCTAAGCGTTCCTAAAATAGCAAAAATACTGCAAATGATGAAGCTGCTCACTTCTGCTAGTTATTTTCATAAAGGCTACAGAATGCTGAAAATCAGTTCAATCAGGGTTTATTTAAATATAGGGAAAACCGGATTTTCAGAAGTATATAGAATATATTATCAGATCTAAGATTTTAACAATGCTTTCTGTTGACAAAATCAAAAATGTATAGCATTTAAATAGAAAATGATCCATTTTGGATATAAAGCTTTTAATTATTTCATTTAAACTGCAGTAATTATGGCACTAACACAGTATTTTATATAAAGAGAGCTTGTTCACAGATGGCACAGTTAAAGGAAGATTTTAAGCATCTGGTTGCTTCATTCCTATTCAGAGACTTTAAGTACCTGCTTAAGTGCCTTACTCAATGGGAAAATTTTCTAAATTTAAGTCATAAAAGAGATGAAACTTCCAGCTCTGTAGGTTAGTCTGTTTTAGCAGTTCCAATTTGAACTGATGAAAACTACATGTGTCAACTCCATGCTGAACTCCGCTGACATCTGACTTACTGCTTTGAAAGCAGTGCAATTTATTGTCCTATACAGCAGGGATGATTCAGTATCAGGATGAAACATGGCCTATTATTTTGAACTTCATTGACAGTCAGGGTGTATCAACAAATGCATTTTTTTACTTGATGGAAATTTTAAAAACTGACAAAAATTACATGTGAGTTGAAGTGAAAACATTTTAATCTATTTTCAATGGAATGAGGTTAATCAAAACCTGTTGTTCAAAAGAAGTTTGCCCCAGCTCAGTCTATAATTTCAGCATTCTCTGGATAAAAACAATGTCAATGGGGTTGCAAAAAAATTCAGTCATTAGAAGTTTATTTATTTGTTATTTGCTATTGGGAAAATAAGTTGTTCATTTTATGGAAAGATATATGCATGGCTTTCCTATACCTGTGCAATAAACTGTATTATCTTCACAAAGATGTTTAGAGGCATATCTCTTGGCACAACACCACGGGATCCTTTTGGGAAAAGGGTTGTGACAATAGTAATAAGCCGACTGCAAAAGAAAAAGAAACATTAGACATTTTTGGACCTCACAGACCTTCATTTAGCATGACACTCCATTTAGAAAGATCAGAAAAAACTTCTTTTGTAATGAAAACGTAATGGGGTATTTTGTTCTGATCCTTTGTTACAAATTCAGTGTAATTATATTATTTCATTACTACATTACAAGTAAATTGACCAGTCAATAGCCACTACAAAAGTATTTTTAACATACACTGAACAAGGAGTGACTACTAATTTTTCCAAAAGCAGAAACCTGTTAAAAAGCAATTTTCATTCGTGACAGAATAACTGACAGTGGCACAAGAGGGAATATTTTGTTGTGTACAGTTGAGTTTCTTATTTCACAACAGAAATAGATTCGATTTGAAGGAATTCAGGAGAACTATAAAACCTCTTCACTGGCAGCATCCACTCTACAATAGATTTTCATTACAAATAAAGCATTTTACCTTTGGGTAGCTGTGTTGCTTTCACATTTAATTCTGATCATGTAAACCCACAGTAGTCTGTACAGAGATTCCAGTGCAACTCGAGCCATTTTTGGGTCCTTATTCTAGAGAAACACATCACATAAGAAAAAACTCAGGCATGATTTAGCAAGGAAATTCTACACTTAATGGATGTCAAGGTTCAGCATTTTGATAATGAAACTACAAAAAGATAAAGCCTCCCAACCGCCCAGGGCTCAATTCCTGTAGCTGTAGGATGCTCATGGATCGGACCTGCTTCTATTATTACTTAAGTTGTTGAAAAACCCAAGTATCAAGTTAGTTAAACTAGATACATGCTACAATTTAAAATCTCTGTTTGAAAACCCCCATAATTTGACTGTGAAAAGAAAACCTATTCAGTAGACTACATCAATTCAAAAGTTGTTGCCCTATGGTGGAGGCTTGGAATGAACAACAGATAAAGGAATTTACCATACATACTCAAAAGTGAAAGGATAAATATCTGAGGATGCTTATGCTGGCCTAATTAACATGGCATCTGTGATCAGCAGGTCTGAAGTGGTTCATCTGTCTGGATTGCTGATTATTTTTAGAAACTAGTACAGGATTGTGTTTGGGTCTCCTCAGACACATGCAGTTTTCTGTTTCTATGGCAGTTTTAAGGGCTGTCTGAGTGAAAAACAAGTAAGTGCAGTCCAATCAGGTGGTCTCCCACGCTGAGCCATCTGGTTGGGTTAACCTTTGAAGGAGTCCAGTACACTTTGACCTGAGATAAGGTTTGCCTGGCCCACAGGGCAAATCTCCATGGCAAAAATCTGAGATATTTTCAGCAGACAAATGTTGAGTCATGGATCAAAGACTGGGGTTTGATCAAAGAAACTGCAACTGATGCCATCAGTAATTCCTGAATGCGTATTGGTCTGGATCCTGCAGAAACGACGGGAAGACAATTTGCTAGTGATACGGAAGACAACTTCAACTTTCAATGTGGCACCTGTCACCAGCTTAGGAGTAGAAACACTGGCTTTGGGCTCCAATTTCCATTCAACTCCTTGACGACACATTTTATGCAATAAATTTTTATATGGACAGAAAAATTAATATAATTTCTTTTGTTTATTATAGCAGCATACAGCGGCTGTTGCACATGTTTAGAATAAGTAGTAAAAGGAATGCCAAAGTTTACCTGGCACATAAATCGCTGCAGGATTTTAAAATAATAAAATCTGTTACAATCAATTTGTTTATTAACCCATTTACTTTCAATCCATTTTTTCATCAGGTATAATCATGTCAATCCTTATACAATTCAGACCTAAGAAGTTTATTTTTTCAACAGGTGATGAAGTACTTTTATCAAAATTTATTCTTCCAAAGCTTTCAAGAAAATAGCAGGCTTGGCTAACTGAGGTAACAAGGTTAAGGTAACAAGAGGCTGTGTATCAGAGGAGGAAGCTATCTGTTAGCAAATGTCCAAATATCCCAGTGATGAGATAGTTAGCTGTGAGGGCCATCAAGAAAGAGGGAGGAGAAAAGGGCTGAGACCAGTATCTTTGGAGTTTTCAAAAAAATAGTAGACCAGTTTTTTGTCAGAACAGCAAGCTGCATGGCAGAAACAGGATTATGAGGAAGATGATAAAAAGCCTAAGATACATCCAGGGCCATTATGGGCATGCCCATGAGCAAGATCTGTCCAAGTCCATGGTGTTGATGTGCACAAATCTCCCTCTAACAGATGGATTTCCAGCTCTTCCTCCAGCTGTGTGAGTTTGCCTTGGGTTTTAAGGTGCCAGCCTGTCTGGTGAAAAGACTGTTTCAATGGTTGGGCATCTCCTTCTCTGTACTGGGAAGGAGTGGCGAACCACTTCCTTACTTTAGCCACGTATACAGCTACCTTACTTTCTCCCCAAAGTAAAGATTGAATTAGGGCCATCACATTAACATGAAAGCCCTATAAATTGAAGTATCTACCAATGAATTACAGGCTGCAAAATAAATTCCAATTTTATTTTCAATCGGTAAGATAGGACTAACTTTTCTTATATTTTCTCCGATGGTTTCAAATAATTTGTCAGGGTCTCCTTAATTTTCAGAAAAATATATAATCCCAGCTGGCTTTGCCTATTCTGAAGCTTGTGCAATTGCATAAAACACCATAGTTAGTTTCGATAACAACATGCTTATTTTCTGAATCTCTTTGCAAGTAAGATTCTAAAGCATTGTCACCAAAAGTAAGGTATTCAGGTACTGGCAGAAAGAAATCTTCAGGCAGACTGAACATTCTGAAGAGCTATTCTAACATATGAAGAGAGTCAGTACCAATTGTTTCATCAAGACAGAGAGGAAGCACGACCAGAAAGCAACAGCAAAAAAGGATGTAATATATACCTTTTTGATAAGCTTGAGAACTCAGCTTTCAGAGAATGGATATTTACCTCTGTGCTGAGAAAGTGGCTGAAATGTGAAGTTTGTGTGAAGTTTGAAGTGTGCTGTTAGCAGAAGTCACTGGTTCATCAAGATACAGTTGGGAGGACCTTCACTTGCTCTGATCACTTCACTGGGTTTCTCATATTGCCCTTTTCAGGTGGGCACAGGACCATACTTTCATGGGTATGCAATTTTCGCATGGCATGGGACAGGAGTTATTGCAAAAATAATAGACACATGGAGGAACAGTAATAATAACTAGCACATGTGCATTGAAGGAAATGTGCAGCCTGGGAACCACAGCAGATTGCCATGGAAAGCTAACCTTAAAACCCAAAGATCTAACAAATTGCAAAGGAATATGAATGGCTACCTGGAGGAAAAAACTTGAAACAGTTTAGGGTTTTTGTAATGCAAACACATAACATAAGCGAAACAAGCAATGGAATCATTGTCCTACAAGTAGTTCCATCTTGAAAAAGTAATAACAAGTTCTTTGTTTCAAATGCTTTTGTGAAAAAAGGAAGTTACTACTAGGTCAGTTTTGGTATGTCACTCAACCTAATAACTTTCATCAGCAATTTTTTCTGTTTCATAGGGGTTTGACTCAGGCTTGGTTTGAGTTAGAGGAACAGCAGAAATCCAAACTAGGCCCAAGAATACTTTTTTACTATTGAAAAAACCTGCACAGCTACAGAACTTGTACTGTCAGGAATAAAACTACATATGGAATCAGATAATAGCAATAACTCAGCACATTTACCTAAAAAGGCTATGCAACAGATCAACAGTGCATACTGAAGCCTGAATACAATATTAAAACCAGGAGATACTAACCTTGAGATTGGAAAGGCAGTTGTTGAGGAAAATATGCCATCTGTTTAAAAAGAACTGCTTCTGACTGACACAAAGCAGGCATGTTACCAAGGGGTACAAAGCCTAAACAGGAAATGGATGTCGATACAGTGTTATTTGCATGTCTACACAACACAGAACTGACTTAATAGAGCTACTGTAAACTTTTAATTCTAAGTCTTCCATTTTGTGCAATACAAGTTAGCCAACATAAACACATTACTAGGTAGTACTGTTTAAAAGGAGCCTTCTCTAAAGCTACTACAGATACATTTCATGGATGAACTAAAACCAACCAAATGTGTACTCATAGCAGTGTAAGATAGGGCACAATTTTACAGACTCTCAGGGCTAAGTTCTGTCAGTTTACTGAGAAACAAAAGCATGGAAATAGCCAAACTTTATTATTATAACAACAGGACCCACTGAGATTGTTGGAACTTGTGAATCAGATGACTATTACTCCTCAAAATCTGCAGTCACAATATGTACCGTGAGACATGTCAAACACCCTAAAGAATTTTGTTAAAATACAGGGAATGCCTGGATTTGCTGGGAGTTACAGCTTGTGAAGTGAAAAATTAAAAAAAGCAAAATAGAACATAGAAGTTGAAATACCAGAACCCAGTCTCTTTCTCAACACTTTAACACTTGTAAATGTTACACTAAAAAGAGCTAAAATGCACCTAATGAATTTGAAACTGACTCTGCTATTTCAAGAAGACTAAGGTTTCAGTTGTAATGCTAATAAAACCAGTAAGGACTTAAAAGGTGTAGTCAAAAATAAGGTAATGTTCACTTTAAGATGTATTATTTTAAAAATTATCTCTAAATCCTAATTTCATTCATAGCTCAAAGTATAAACACATCATAAATATCAGCTTCTGTTCCAGTAACATGTAACATAAACTGTCTATAGATAGGTTAATTTCTTGAGCAAATGGCAAATGTACATTAATTTTTATTTTTATAATCTTCATGTCCAAAGTACATACAGAACAGGATAACTGAAGTCTTCTCACAGAAGACTTACTTCCTATACAGTTGAATACTTGACTGGACCACAGAGTTTAGTAACATCACAAAAGTGTTACAACCCATCCTAAGGAAGATCCCTAGGAGGGAAGATAAACCACTTCCTGGAATTTCCTAATTCTGTCCATTCACTACCAAGAGAACCTTAATGACTAGCTCATACTTTGAGACAATAGAAAATGAGGGAAGATTAATTCCCCCATCCTGTCTGTACGGTGAGTGCATGGATTCACGAAACATTGGTCTTGGTCCTGTTCAGACTTTAAGGAGTGTGCTTTCTTCCTGGAAGCCTGGAAATATGCCCTGCAGCTATTTCTGTCAACTGTTTGCCTTTCCCCTCCTCCTCCTCCTTGCAATGTTTGTATTTCTAATCACACCCTCACAAGAATCTATTCTATTTTGTCACTTTTAACTGTGTAGTCTCCAGTGTGGTATGTGTAGACAAGCAATCAAATGCAAAGGCCCAGCTATGCAATCCTTTCTCAAGAATGTAGTATTGACTTTGGCAAGTATGGCACAGTTTGGGAAGTTCTATTTAATGTAAAAACTGTACAGAAAAGCTCTACCCTGCTGCAGTTCCATAATGTTTTATTAACTCAGTAGAGTGGAACAGAGCCACACAAACGCAGGCAGAGTGAAATCAGAAATCCATCTCAAGCCTCCCACTAATTCAAACTGGATCAGGACTGTGCCCCAGGGGCTGCTCTGACTGTCCCCTGGGAGTGTTGGAACAAGCAGAGAGCTCAAGCACTCCTCCCAGAAGTTTCACTAGTGCCAGTGACCAGCATTTGCAGAAAGAACTGGAAACAGGGAAGTCTTTTGTACTTTCCCCTAGAATAAAGGAGGACAAACGACAAACTTTCTTTACTTAAAAAGTCCAAGACTTCAAAATGAATTAGCTAATGCCACACTGCTGATGGGCGCTGACCCAGTTGGAGAGACAGACTGCTTAAGGCAGCCAGCATCAAACTGACTCAGATCCTCATTTAAGTCAGATCAACTCATGCTTCCAAAAATACACTGCAGTGCCACTGTTCATCTCACACACACACACAAAAAATTAAATAGGGAGCTACACAGTAGCCAAGTTATGGATTTAAAAGGGCATGTGTTATACATTTTTTCCTTCCTACAATGTATTATTTAAGCACTGTGAAAGAGTTGTTCCCACATGCCTCATTTGTTCTAGCTTGACAAGAAGTGAACTCTATCCTTTCTCCTCTTCTCCTAATGTTTACACATAACAACTATGAGAAAACCTAACCATTTAATAATCACAGAACCAGAAGCTGACAACATATTTGATTCAGACTAATTTAGATAATATAATGAATAAAATAAGTACAGTTATTTTCTGCAAACACAATAATCTTCCCTACAAATATAAATGTATTGCTTATAGCCAAATGCAAATAAAACATTTAGCAATTTCCCAAGATCTTGCTCAGAAATATTTGTGACAAAGAATTTTAACCTCTGCTTCTTAGGGTTACTAACCAATGAATGTTTCTTTCGTGATGAAAGTTCAAGTGTTGTATCATACAGGCTTTCAACAAAGTTCCTCAGACAGGGGACATTCACTTCATTTTTAACAGCCTGAAAGAAAATTTCATGTTAGTAAAACACTACTTCACAAGCCGTCTTATCTAATTTTAAAAAGTTATGAGAACATCAAAAATAAACTCACAGCAGCTACGGGGACAAGAATTTCAACAAACAGTCCTGCCAGTGCATGCTTGATATCTTTGTCTTTAACTTCAAGGAAATAATGTGCACATTCCTAAAAAAAAAAAAAAAAATTGAAAAAAACAACAAGAAACATAAATTGCTGGAATAAAGACCTCTGAATGTTTGCTGAAAGCATATCATATGTCAGTGACTATTTTTATCCTGCAAATCCCACTGAAAACATTTGCCTATTAACTTCTAAATCTGCGTTTTGCAGCAAGCACAAAGCAGGACATAAGTCAATATCAAGGAGCTGTTACTCTAATCCAGAAAGTCTCCATTGACTCCAGCTGTGCCTGGTGTTGTTTTGGACTGGAAATGGAGTTGGACTCAGGGGCTGACCTCATGCCTTCCCTGTGTGTATCTTCAGGAGCAAAAATGAATAGTCAACATGGACTGCTTTACAAAATGCTTTGAGAGGCCAGAAAAAGAATGTAATTCTCCAGTAAGATACACAGGGCAATGAACAATCTTATTGTAACTATTTTTGGATGAATTTCATTGCTAGGATTTGTTGCATATTGGGGGTCAATATGGAATTGTGCTGTGTGAGGACAATTCCCAGCCTACAACCCAGGATTAGAAAAAAATAAAAACAGATTCTGTCCTAAAGCAAACTACTCTCCAGACAGCTGTGCTGCTCAGGAAGTGAGGGAGAAGAGATAAGCATCCACCCACTTGTGTGTACAAGTTCTCTAAGGATGACAAATCCTATTGCCCCAGTTACTTTTCTTCCAGGTTCAAGGCCCAAACAGCCCCTGACTGTATGAGGAAGGTCCCCACTGACCATTTTTCTTTCACAGTCATGTAGAGTAGTTTATACCTCACATCATTCATATTTGTGCATAAAACTCCTATATTTTACTGTATAGGAGTTTTACCACAAATTTTAATAGTCGTGAACACTGAAAGCTGAGCCACAACACCATTCACTCATCAAGTCAAGTGCACTGAACATACTTACTGTAAACTAGTATGTTTACATAATTACATAATATGTTTACTAGTATGTGTCTACATAATTAAGAGTAAGGTAAGAATAAAAATTACCTGTGTCTATGTTGTTAAATATGTCTTAAATATGCTATTAAATATGGTTTAGAATATTTGGCAAAGCTGAAATAAAATGTGCTTCCTGTTCAGGACTTAAAAAAACCTCTCAGTGTGTCTGTATGCCTGTATATTTGTATTTCAATGCCAAATCCTTACATATGGGCATCTAACATTGATTTTTTTTCTCCATTTACACCATCAATACACTAATCTTTACACGGAGGTTTATATAAAACATTTATTTTACTGGATGAGCGGCTACAAACCATGTAACCATATGGGTGATCCCAAGAAAAAACAGGGGAATAGAAAGATTAAGGTAAAGAAACCTGCTGGTGGGAACAAAATCAATTGTACATTACCAGCAAGAATGCTGAAACATGAAATACTTTCTTGCCTTTTACAAAATGATGTAATCTATTAATTTAAAGCGTTCATTGCAGTCAAACTATGCTCTGAACTAATGACTTTCAAACCAGGAGGGTACAGAATGCACTCTACAGCAAGCAGGGGGAAGGTATGGTGGGAGGAGTCAACACATCCAAAGGAAATTCAACCCAGCCTTTGCCTCAATTCTCTGTCTCCTCCTCAGTGTTTTCCTCCATTAGAAGTTTCTCTCTTTTCTGGCAACTGTGTCAATATTGAAATATTCACTTTGGAGGCAGTGAGCAGCTAGGGAGACACTGCTGGGCATGGACACAGGGCAAAGGACAGCTGTGGGATTGTGAGGTGGAAGGGCTGGGGTCTACAGAACAAAACCTCTTCTAGCTTGAGGGTGAGGTCTGGCAATTAGAGGTGTATGACTGATGAAAAGTTGGTATGGGTTTGACGCGCTCCAGAGACCAGGGCACTGAGGGGTTCAGAACAAGCAGAAAGTAGCTGCACATAGCTGGGAATAACATATGGGAAATCTAGAGTACTACATGGAAAACAAACACCAGCCTATTCAAAAACCACAGCTATATACTTAAGAATTTTACCTGCATAAACTGAAGAGAAGCTTCAAAGTCCTCCACAGGATACATCTTAACGCGAAAGAATTTCATTCCCATTATAAGACTGATAATGCTTTGAACTACATATGGGCTTTGTTCTTTGTGCCGCAGCTCTTTTAGCTCTGCCATAAATTTCTTCTTTACAGCAGGAAATCTATGAATTCAGATTGGTTAGTTCCAAAAAGTTCAAAATCAATATTTGAAATGCATTGTAAGGTATATAAATTGGGAAAAACCTAAAGAAGATGAAACTTAGGTTTTATGAAAGTACCATTTCAGTCAGTATTTGAATAAATTTTATTTTTTTTGTTTAGCTTTCTTTCACTTCTAATAAACTGAGCAATGGAAGCATACAGCCTGATCTTAGTCCTTTTAGATAACCGCATCTTTGAAATTATTTTATTACATGTACCTCTTTTACATAAGAGTTAACAGTATCATTTAAATACCCCCTTCAAATGGTTTTTAAAAATCCATGATAGAAGACAGCTACCTTGCCAGTACATGTAATATTTTCAAAAGAAAATGTTTATATTATAACCCTGAAAATATTCATATAGGCAATTTGTCCCCTCTGTTTTTACTTCTAATAGCCATTACAGTAACACTTAAGCATTGACAACTACAATAATTTGAGGTGGAGGACTCTGTGATCATTTTTGGTCTCCCCCACAAATCTATTGAAGGTTTCTTTGGAGACACATTGTCCATAAAAATGATATATAGAAAGAGCATCCAACAGGATCTCCTGTGCTTTTTGAGACAAAATGTGAAGACTGTAATTGTCATGGTAGGCGTAGCATGTAACAACCTTTTGTTATCCCCTTTGATAGATGACCCAAGTGAACTGAAAGAAACAGGTTAGCAGTAAGAAGCCCTTCAGCGATAGAAATATCTTAGCAAGGCCCTTCAGAACTTTGACAGGCAACTTTAACCTCTGGATCCAGATACAACTTCTCCTTTTGCATCTGAGGTAAGACCTTCGCTCAATTTATATGATTTCCAGTATGTCAAACTGTTTTACCCACATCAAACCAAACTGACTGGTTTTGTAGAGCTGAGACTCACCCTCAGCAACACCAAAGTGTCAGGAGACAGATAGCATTACATCAGGGCAGTAAAATTCATCCTCTGCTTAGTTTGTGGTTTAAGTGTATGATGAGATGCTATATTGGGTACGTAAGATCCTGAGTTTGACTGTTTTCAGATTCAAAATTTAAGATCTGACCCAGAAAGTGTTTTCTGTCATCTGTTATGAGAAGGATGAAGGGTTCAGAAGGAGATGCATTAAGTTCTGAGATGAAATAGCTGCAGAGAGCCTTAATATTGTTGCTGCGTAGGAGGATAGCCATTTATAGGTATGCCCAGCTAAAGAAAAAATAGCATCTACAAAAAAACTATTTAAAATAGCTGTCTTCAGCCCTTTGGGCTTTCTACAGATGTCATTGCTGAGATAGGAAAAATAACGCTGCTGTAGTTGAGTTGAATTTATTCAGTATCACTGGACTAGATGCAGAAAGCCTGTGATTCCCTGGAGGCCTATGTTCTAGAACATCTGGATAAACAGAACTGAACTGAAATGACTTATTCCTACAGAATATTTAAAGGAAGTGAGAAAATCAGAATATTCAGATGCTAAGAAAGTAGACTTTGTCATATTTATGGAGGAAATAGTATACTGAATTTTGCTTACTTTGCTTGAGCTAGAACACCTATTACTTCTGCATACAAATCTGCAACAATGTGCATATTTCCAGTGTTAGGACCAAGGTACCTAGCAATAGAAAAGAGAGAATTTTCAGCTGAGAAAACACACTGTTTAAACCACAGCTATCGAAAAAATAAGAAAGTATCTTTTTTCAAAGAATATTTGCATGAAAAAGAGCCTTACCCTTCTTTGTACTTAAAGTGCTTGAAAGCCAAGTTAATTACATCATTTACCAAACTGTCTATTACAGGATGAAGTGGAATCTGAAAACACAAAATAAAATACACATATATTACACAAGTGCTAGTATTACCTATGGATATCATCCATTCAGAAATATATCAGTTAAAATAGCATGTAGCTAACAAAATAGCTAAAACGAGACAGTATTTTAACGTTTATTTAGTTTTGAAGAGAAATACTTTAGCTCCAAAGACTTGGCAAAGTAAGATCTGTATGAGCACAGAATGCTATGCATCATACAGGTGCAAGAAAGACAGCAATGAAGAAGCATGCAGGATGTACTTCATGCTTTTATTATAATCTTAAAGATGCAAACAGAAGGAAGAATCTCAAAATTCATTTGCATTGGTAATTTCCATCATTTATATTCCATATATTCCATCATAAATCATTTATTAGTAAATGGATAATTTAAGAACTCCTACCTGTTTCAAAACTTCTATTAATACTAAAGAAAATATAAAATCAATAGCCAGATCTCTTCTCTCCATTAAATAGTCCCTCTGTTGTTCATCACTGCAAAATCAAACCAAGAAACACAATATTTTGGAGAAGTGTCATAATTTATATTGTATGCCTTCTTCAATTACACAAATACAGATAACAGGGAATTGTGTTCTACCTTTTAAACTGCAATCCAGCATTTCAGAAAGTAATGTACTGTCATGCTCTTAAAGTCTGAGATAAACAGACCAAATCTAACTTGTTACTGTGACAGTCTTTCAAATGCTTAAACATCACTTATCCATTCCCTCCCTCTTTTTTTTCCAGGTAAAGATCCACAACAATAAAAAACCCAAAACAAAGCCAAGGAAACTTGTGGATTCTGTATTCTAACAAGTGGATTTAATTTCAAATTCCTTGCTGATGACACCATTTAGACCATTCTTAATTACACTTTGGAGGAAAATGTAATTTTGTGCTATCAAATTCATATTTAGACTTGCTATGAATTTTGAAAAATGCCTTAAAAGCACCAGTGGAGAATTCACAACCAAACTCTTAAAAACTGCTCCAAGGTTAATTTTTTAACTTTGGCAACACTTGTCAAACTTTTTAAACACATTTCTTGTACAGAACAACACAGAGGAATAAAAGTCTGAGGTGAATAGCTTCCAATAAAAATACAAAAAAATACCTATTTGACTCAACAGATCTAAGTTTCAAAGTGTACTGAAAAGATTCCACAAAATATACAGTACTTTATGTAAAATTAAACACCAAAGAAATAGTTCTGCAGTCCATTTGAAGAATCTAACATGATGTCGGCAAGATTTTTGTGTAAATTTGGCACAATTCTTATGAACATTGAGAGTTTAAGTGATTTCAGTTGTACTTCTGTGTTTGTAATAAAACAGGCATTTAAGAGTAAAACTTGATCTGTGATGAAGCAAGTAATTTGCATTTTGGTTTCCTTTGGTTTTACATTAACTGGAGAAAGGACTTGTTAACATTCTTTCTGTAACACCACCAGTTGACAAAGTGGTCTTGTTTCACTGCTAAACTGACTTTCAACTAAATTTTGGGTGGAGTTACTGAAGACAGCTATTTATAAGCAGGTAGTTGTGGAACAAGTTGAGAGAAAGAAGCAATTCAAAGCAAGGATTCATCTCACCCAAAAGCAGACATCTAATTAATGAACTGTGTTCTCATACTGCCTACTTCTACTGACATACAGAGCCTAATTCAGGCTCATTTCTACCTTGGTATCTAAACCTAGCCCTTGCCCCTTTTTTCCAGCAACTACTGCCTTTTGTAATTACTGCGTTATAATGTAATACAAATGTGTAGAATTGCCCATCCATTTCTGAACACCAGGTCTGACAGTGTTGATTCTTCTGCTGTTTCATTGAAATATATAAATGTAATACTGAAGTATTCAGAAAAACTAAAAGTTTAAAGAATATACTTGAATCACACTGCCAGACCTCAATAACCAAGATCAATCTGCTGTCTTATCACTGAGGAACTACTGATATCATTATTTTTGTGTGCTTGTTACTTTTAAGAGGTATGTTGCTTAAACTCTTTGGATTGAGGGTAGGTATATTTGAATTTTTTATGTGTAAGCAGAATGCTATATAAGAAAAATTCTTCCAAGCGGCACAAAATTATTGCCTGATCACTTGAGTAAATACAGTTCATACAAACTGGTATTTTAATGACATGAAAGAATGGAAAACATCAGTAAGACAATTACAATAGCACTGTTATGTTTGAACTATAAGGAGCATAATGTGAAAGACACAGTTATTCCATCCATCAACAAGCCAAGAGCAGAATTACAGGAACAAGCAGAAAGAGATACAACTTTCAAGCAACTGTTACTTCAAAAAAGCTGATGGGTGAAATGTAACACAGTCTAGCTTAGAATTTATCAGTTACACATATGCAAAATCATACCTTTTGGATTTAGTGCTTGTTCTTGGTCTGTACTCATGAGATTCATCTTCTATGCCATTCTGCCTTTTATACCAATCAAACAAAGTGCGCAGGATAGAGGGTAGACAATATTCTGAAAGTGAGCTCATTGAGCTTATAACCTATTGGGAAAATACAACGAATCAGCAAATGAAATGTTGTTCAAGTTTTCTCTCCTCCTTAAAAAAAAAAGTACTAATTCAGTGGTTCTTTCTTGTTTTCATCCATTTTTTGAGAACTATGGTAACAGCAGTGACCTAATATTCTGCATTTCCTGTCTTTAAAAGACGTGTGGACATGGCATGTAGAAACATGGTTTAGTGTTTAGACTTGGCAGTGTTGGGTTTGTAGTTGAACTTGATGATCTCAAAAGTCAATTTCAACCTAAATGAATCTATGATTCTATAAAACACAAACAAAAATGCAACACTGGACTATATGTTGACAGAGTCTTTATACTGATATAAAATGCATTAAAATTGTGTATAACATCTTTGAACATACCTGAAAATTATCTAGCTCTTCAAGGAGGTTATTTTGATTTTTTACACAATGTTGATTTGAGTTCAAATAGATTGTAAGGAAAGAAAAAAGTAATGAATCAGAGGTACTGTCTTCAGGGGTTATATCTGACTACCGATGGTCCCACCCGAAACTCAGAATATATTGAGAAACACCACAATTTCTGCAATAATTTTAATCAACTGACCATGCAGATTCATGTTTCTTACTCTTAGGCTCACACACCTGAACACTTAGAAAAAATTCTGGAAAGTTCTTTTTTATATATAAGAAAATGTTTAGACTTTCTTGTGTCTTTGTGGGCACAAATAAACAAAACATAGTTTAGAATTATTCCTTAGAGGTTGCTGATTAAACAGCTCTAGTGGCATCCTGGATAAGAAGATTACTGCACACTCTGTATTAACTGTGTCACCCATTACAGAAATGTTACTGAGCATGTTGGACTGAACTGTGACTTAAACATCCTATTACAGGAAACCATAAAACTACAAAACATGTAAAGATCAAAAAGTAGGGTGAAACCCCCAACCTCTCCCCATAATTATACAAGAGGATAATATATGTATTGCAACTGAATATTCACAGCTACAGCATTTCTGGACATTCTAAGAAAATAAAAACCCCACTATTTAAAATAGGGAAGAAATTAATGAGCTGGAGATTTTTGACCACATCAGGATCATGCAGGGCTTCATCCTGTGAAGTGCTGAGTATCAGGAGTGAAGAGCTGAAGTGTGTACTACATGCCAAGTACCCTGATTATGTGATTAACTTCAGGTTTATCCACCTGCTTAAACTTACACCAGCATGTTTCAATACTCGTGGAAAAACAATAGACTTTAATGTCTCATGTAACAGCAAACTTGTGTGAAAGCTGTGACTAAGACAAGCACAAAATTGGCAGACCAAGCATTCCCAAGTATTACTATAGCCTTAACTGAGAAATTTTGTGGATAACATTTAGGCTAGATGAGTAACTCTGAATCTCTTTTGTAGTTTTTCAGCCTCAGGATTTAACTAATTCCAACTGACATTGTGGACTAAAGTTAATGAGACACTTTGAGCATGAAGTATTATTATTATTCAAGAATTATGGCCCAAAATTAAACATGCTGCATTAGAAAGACATAAAAACTGCCCCTTCTAAATTAAAAGTTTCCATAAAAGTAATATTTTTGGAAAACTTGCCATCTAGTCTTTGCAAAAGATTTTATTACCTGAAATATGAAACAAGTTGATGTGGAAGAAATCATGAAGCAACTGTTTGTAACAGTGACAGGAGGCTTTTCATAAAGAATTACTATAGGACTTCAGGCTCAATTTATACCAAAGCCTTCTAGTGTTTAGGCTTCAGACAAATACTCAGAAAAAATCATACACCTGGTGTCAGGGCAAACTATACACTACCGACTCACTTCTCTACTGTTTACCAAAACTTTTTATGAAGTTAGAACAACACTTCTTGTTAATGATGAAATACAATGAAAATGGGTTTCCTAGGGAAGACCAGAAAAGAATCACAAAATCATAGAATCACAGAATGGGTTGGGTTGGAAGGGACCTCAAAGGTCATCTAGTTCCAACCTCCCTAACATGGAGAACCTTTCACTAGACCAGGCTGATCAAAGCCTCACACAACCTGGCTTTGAACACTTCCAGGGATGGGGCACCCATGGCTTCTCTGGGCAACCTGCTCCAGCCTCACAGTAAAATATATCTTCCTTCTAGTTAGTTAAAATTGACCCTCTTTTAGTTTAAAACCCTTAGCCTTTGTCCATTGACTACAGGCCCTACTAAAAAGTCTGTCCTCAAACAGACCTAAATATCTTTACAGAAACACAGTATCTAACTATAAATGAAAAGTTGTTTCAATCAGGTCTTCCTGCATGTTCACTGGCATACTCATCACAGCTGTTCTCTAAATCCCACCTATACAATTTCACCAGAAAAACTTAAAGTGATTCCTGTTAAATCTTCTAATGCATACTTTCTCTGCTGAATTTACAAAGTCTGTCATCATCTGGGATAAAAGGTCAATATAGCTTTTTAGTTTTTCCTTTTTTTTTTTTTTTTTTTATATTTTTCTGTCATTGCACTTTTAAGACAGGAAGGAAGGGTGGACTGGGAAAAGACCTGGCTCTCAGGGAACAGGAAGGGAGGGAAGTCTAGCCAGCATGCTGGTTACTCAACCCTTTCATTTACTGGAAGTAAGTCCAGGAGTGAGATGAATTCTAGCTCTGTGCTCCTCCTGTAAGGGAGTGCACAGATGTACAAATATGTCCTTGTTGGACAAATGATCATATTCTTCCATCATAAATGAACTACCTACTGTATAGCTTAAGGATAAAAAAGCTGCACAAGTAGGGAGCTGTTTAAAACCTTGTTCACAGAGCATTAAATATACTTTACGTAAATGCTTAATATTTATTTTGGATTAAAAAGCAAGAGTAAATTTGAATAATGAAATTCTGCTGAGACATCTCACTACAATTTAAATACTTTCATAAAAGTCTTTCTGTATTGTCAAAATCCAAATATAAGGAATGTTTCTATTAACAGCAAATTGATATGATTACCTTTTAATTTCACTAATTAATTTATATGTGCTTTAACACCAAATATATCCAAAACAGCACCCAATTTCCAACAGCATCATTAATTTTTTTTGCCAGGCATTCTTTTTCTATACAATATATGTAAATATGTATGTTGAACGGGCATTTTATTTTCATTTTAATAAAGCAGAATTGTAGTACTTCATTTTTGCTCAGTCTTCGTTTATTTCTTGTGACTCTATTTTTCACGCAGTGTCTGCAGATTTTATCTTCAAATTGTTGTGCAGATTCTAAATAATGGACAAGCACAAGTAAGGTTTTACACTTCCTATCAATGCTGCTGAATGCATTTGTGATTGTGGAGTTTTCCTTTCACTCACATCTTTGTTCTAAGCATTTTTTTTTGGACCATGCTGTGAAGTTAAATCTTCCTGGAAATGGTTAAAACTGGTAACTATTCATGTTGGACTCACTGGTTTTCATTAATGGCATTGGCTTTGTGAGACAAAAAAAGAAAGCAGGACATTTTAGTACCATAATTTTGTGGATGGGTAATTTCAGCTAGTATGCTTATACACTACCCATGTTTATAGCTATTTTACTGCCAGCATAACAGTTTATATGAAAACCCATTTATTTTTAGTGGACAGCCAGTTGAGTTCTGAAAGTGTTACCTTTAATTTTGCCTTTGGATATACCTCTTTATACACTCCTTGAACCTGAAGCTCTGACCAAGAGCCAAAGGTTATTTTATGACCCCATGACCACCATTTCTTATACTTTCTCTACCCTGTGCCTTTTTTCTGGTGATGAAGGACAATGTGTAAAACACAGGGAAAGGGAAAACACAAAAGTGGCCAACTGCAGTGCTACTGCAATGACAATGGTATCAGTATTGACTAACTACATCTAAAAAACAATATTGGATAAGCAGTGTATTATCGGCATATCATTAATCATATTTAGGCTGTTATGAAAAAGAACACTTTAGTATGCTGCTTAGTGTCTTATTTATTTATTGTATTTTCTACTTTTATTGTTATTGTTATTAATTTCAGTTTCCTTTCTTTCCCTTGGCTGATTTTTTTTTCTTTTAATCTCCTAAAATTATATAAAAGATCGAATGTTTTTGCTTTCCAATCTGTAGTCTCCAACCTAACACTTCTAAGTAGAGAGTAGTAAAACTATAATAAGCATAAGCTTTTGTGCTGTTTATGCTGAAACTTCTGCTACAGGTATCTTGGATAGATAGCTTTGTATGAAAACTAAGCCTTCCTGCTAAATTTTCACTTCCGTGGCCAAAACATTGCATTCATTTTATGTTTTTGTATGGAAACAGTCAGTAGCTCAGTCCAAGATTACACAGTGGCCTTCTACCTCCAGTGTTGTCAGTTCATGGAACTTTTATACACCGTGGTAAGAACAAACGATATATTAGCAGAGGCTGAGAGAAGAGTAATAAAAATGTTTCCTTAGGTGAGGATAACCCTCTTGGAGAATTACGAGTTTTTGCTAGCTTTTGATCATTCCATGTACTGCAACTTTATGGTTTCCTGTAATAGGAAGTTTAAGTCATAGTTCACTAGTACAATGTTTAATAACATTTCTGTAACTGGGGACACAGAGCATGCTAATACTGGAGCTGTAATGCTCTTTGCCAATAGGCAACTAGAGCTGTCTAATCAAAGACTTTCAAAACATGATTTTAAATATACTATGAAAATATTTAAAACCATATGAAGAAACCTACACAATTTCCTATATGTATTTTCTTTATACACAAACACACCTAGAAAGGAAAACACAGTGTAAGGAATGCAGTTTGTCAGGCCAATGGTGCGACATTTGGCAAGTCAGGATAAGTATCATCACTTCATACATTGCTCAAGATCCTATTATTTGTTTGAGGAGGGTGATGCAATTGACAGACAGACATGCTGTCTGCCTAACAGGAGAAACTGACTACACCTATGTGGAAAGAAACAGCCCTGGCTCAGTCAGGTTTCCAGACATTGGATCCATCACCACCATCATAACCAATGTTCCTAAAATGGCATTTAAGAGTGGGCAGGAAAAAATGCTGGTTCTCAGGGAGCCAGGGCTAGAACAATTTGGGGTAGTTAGCAGTGCTTTCATAGCTCTCTCAAATGGTTGGGGGTTTCAGTGTTAAACTTGATGTTGATTACTTTGGGTAGCCAAAGTGCCATTCTACTCATTGTTAAGTTACTTTTTGGGCTGTTTTTTCCCTCTTCTGAAGGTGACTTAGAAAAAGCAAGCTTTAAATCAGGTCATGCCTTATTTTTGATGCTTTTTAATTTACCATTAGAAGACTGAGCTTAGACATTTCAAAGTAACTAGTGACCTACTCACTTCAGCATTACTTATCAATTTCACTCAAACCAAATAAAGATAATTTTGATTATGTCAAAAGTAAGAAAATTAGGTTCCTTTGACAGTCTGTCACTTATATGCCCTAAAGCTGAAAGTAAAACTTATTAGACACTCCTTGAAGTTTGTTCATGGGGATTGTCCTTCTTTCCCCCACTTCATTTCTGTAGTAAACATATCAGGAATATCATGGCTGGCCTTTCTTGTTTTTGATGGATGACTTTACGGGTTTCAGAAATAAACACCAAAGCACTCTGTACCCTAACTGGAAAAGAGAAGTAAGGGATTACCAACCTGGTCTTCCTTCATTCCATAGACTCTTTAAATACTTGAGTTAACTTCAAAACCAAAACTTGAGTGGTTTCACTTAAAAGCACATGCCTTCTTACTTAGGTTTTGGTACCATGTCATATCATGACCTTCAGAGCTCTCCAGGCAGACCACACCTTCATTTTATTAGCCATACTTTTGTGACAACTTTATAATACTGACATTTGAAAAACAGCTTTATAGTGTGATGTACTCACATAATCTAGTGAGCGAAACATGCCAGGAAAAGACATTTTGCTCTGTCTTCCTGCCCATACTCCAGCCCAATTCTATCTAATCTGTATTGTGTGCTATAAAATTTTGAATGCAAACTATTTAAATACAATTAAAATCATTCTATGATTGTATGGGTTTAGTCAAACTAAAATCAATTTGTTAAGTATGAACCATGTTCTTGAAAATGGGCTCATAAGCCAGGTTCAGGTCCCATCTGTTGATCACAGGCCTGCATCTATCCCAGGAGCACCAGAACATCTCAAAATGACAACGTTATTTAAGTAGAAAACAATGTGAAAACTGAAAAGGGAAACATTACCCGCAACCTGGCCTTAGGCTGACAAATTCTGAAAATTTCAGCTTAAATAGTTTTTTTTTTTAGATTTCAAGCAACTGAAAACAAGGTTTTCTGACATGACTAAGTCAATCTCACCATTGTACTTTTCTATTAACTCTGCATAAAGGTAGGACTTCAGATATGTGGATAGAAAGATATATGAATGTCATATATCTTGGTGTTTCGTCTGCATCTGTTTTTTTTTCTCCCACCTACATTCAGAGTAAATTGCTACAGCAGTAAACACACAGTTTTTTCACTCTAGGAACATTTTTCTGTTCTGATTACATGATATTGACTTAATTACTCAATTTTCTGCCTACTTACCAATAACTAGGATAAGTATCAGTCTTCCAATTCTTTCTTTTAAAAGGCTAAAATTTACTAAACCATAAATATTTAATCAAATCATGGCCACCCATTATGAGTTTGTTTAATGCACTGTGGGAACAGTATCACAAGGTTTGCGTCTGGGTGGCTTAATTTGTTTTACTTTCCCATTTGAATGTAACATTCTTCCCACAGGAAGGAAAAGAATATGTATATAAAATTAAGGTCAGAATACCACAAAGAATTTCATGAGGCAGGTAGGGAGTACTCAGAAAGAACCTCCTTTAACCTACAGTGTCTGGTTTCCCTGCAGGGTCTCTGTGGTCAATGAGGCAGACAGAGAGCTCCCAAGTATGAAGCACAAATCTCACCTCCTCTGTTCACCTTCTGCTCTGAGCTGCCCTCCAAGCAGGCTCTCTCTCCCCAAAAAGCAGCTACAGAACAATCTAGAGTCATTTTGTCAGGCTAAAATTACAAAGCGAACCTTAGTGAATGAATGCCAGTGAAGTCTTGCAAGGCATCCTCACTTCTGGTGAAATCTCTCAGAAAACTCAATAAATATTCAGCTAAGGTTCTGAAGTTGTACTTATACCTATCTCCTCTCCCAAAGTCAATCAATATGGTACCTGCATCGTATAGCATTGGTCATAACCTCCTTTTGAATTGTTGCTGTTGCTGCTGCCTCTGCTCAGTCTTTCTGTCCTGTGTTTCTGGCCCTGCTTGCAGCACAGTGGTGTGGGCAGATGTGGAGTCAGTAGCAATGGTGACAGCAATGGCACACCTAGAGTTTATCATTCCTCTTTGTGGGGAGTCAGATTTGCCAGTTTTGACATCCTTTATGTACCTTAGAGTCTTTAGAACCTTTCTCCCTTTATTTCAAAATACATTAGCCTAGATGTTGCTGACAAAAGGAAAGATTGCTGACAAAAATAAATGGATTTATATAATCAATTAGAAGTGTGTATATTGATGTTGGATTTATTTTTACACTTGTCCTATTTCCCTTACCTAATAAGTTAAACTTATGCCAGATATAAATTAGTTTATTAATTAGCATTTCATTGTTCTATTAAACAAAATCAGACCAATTATATAAACTCTACCTAATTTTTACTACTTTTCCCCTGCTCACCATTTTTCTAGTAATTATCTACCTTGTCATAAACAGTCATTTATCCTGACAATCGAACTTCACTTAATGGTAAACACAACAGGTTGTCTCAGCCTATTTGAAGAGCAACACACATGTAAGTTATGCTGAGTCACAGCTACAGAGGCAAACTAGACTGATGAGACTGATGGCAACAACTAGGATTCTAAAGGCCCTCATATTAACTATAAAAGAAACCTCATAAAAGAAAGATTGGGGGCCACATACCTGTTTCAAAAGCCACATCATTTGAAAAGATACAAATTTTCCTTCAAGATCTCTATCAGGGGAAACAGACAAGAAATGACTCGTGCTTAATACACTATAGAAAGTAGTAAGTTCTATGGTAGAAAAATATTGACCTTGGAAATAGAGGAAAAATTCTTCCAATTTATATCCTAGAATGGTTAGGCATTATCATTCTACCAGAGCACATCAAGAAATATTACTTTTGCAGTATGCAACAACAGTGTAAGGACACTAGAATGCCTTCCAATGCACTCCTCTTTTAACCTGAGGAATGCAAAATAAAGTAATTTCAAGTGTCTTACTTGATCAAACTGGGGATCTTCTCCTCGTTGCAGAGATTTGGTCAGTGGCTTCTCCTGAAAGAAAATATATTAAATATGTATTACTTAAGACCAATACTAATATATTCTACTATCTTTCTGTTTGATTTTTTCTCACATGATGATCCTGATCTGAACCTGGAGATATCAGGATAATTGTTGCATATGCAAAGGAGGCCTTTGCATATGTATCAGCCAATACTGACACAGTGTCTTCAGTGATTTTGGTGTTTTTCCACTAAAGGGAAGGATTGGCCATTCAATACATCTGAGCTGGTGCTCACACCGATGATAAATTCTTTCAACATCCTAAAAAGCACCTAGTGTTTTCTCTAATGCATAACCAAGGGGCTCTGTTTAGGAAAAAAGGAGACTCAGAGGTGACATTATCACACTCTACAACTTCCTTAAAGGTGGGTGTAGTCAGGTGGGGGTTGGTCTCTTTCTCCAGGCAGCAACTGACAGAAGAAGAGGACTCAGTCTCAAGCTGTGCCAAGGGAAATATAGGTTGGGTATCAGGAAAAAGTTTTTCATGGAAAGAGTGATCAAGTACTGGAATGGTCTGCCCGGGGAGGTGGTGGAGTCACCATGACTGGATGTGTTTAAAAAAAGACTGGATGTGGCATTCAGTGCCATGGTTTAGGTGAGGTGTGCGGGCATGGGTTGGACTCAAAGATCTTGAGGTCTCTTTCAACCTAGTGATTCTGTGATTCTGTTACACATTGTACCTTCTTGTTATAAAACTACCAGGCAATACAAACATGTCCATAGATATAATGCATCACCCAGGGCATACTGAAACAAAGGTGGTCTTAGAAGAATCAAAGACTATAGAGTTCATTTTTAAGGAAGACAATTGTGGGGAAAATTATCACTAAAAAATTTCAAAAAGGTAATTTTGGAATGGAAGCAAATTTTCAGGTCATATTCTCAGAGTAACTGGTAAAGCCAAGGAGAACCACCCAACAGAGAGAAACCATGTATGAACACCCATTTACCTGCATGGCTTTGTCAAGCAGGCTGAACTACTGAGACACGGAGAAGCACACAGGCGTGCAACAGTATACAAAACTTGATCTCCTACACCACAATGAAAATAAACACAAGAGGGCAGATGACAGTCTGATAAACACGTCACTTGTCACCATCACAATTCTGCTGTGAATTACACTACTGTTTCTGGTGTCTGCAATGTGCCAGTGCCTTATTCTTCTATAAATCATGACTCTTTCTTCTCCTGCAGCTGCAAGACTGGGGCTCTCCCACCAGCTCAGAATGAGATTTTGTGTTCAGCTTCCAACAAACTATTACACTCATCAGCATCTGTTAACATAACAGGCAAAATACTATCCCTGCCAGGGGATATTGGATATAAAATAAAGCAATCTGTAAAGCTGATGAGATAGGGAAATGGAGACTCTTGAGTTGGACCAAAGACTTCTGTTATTTCATGCTTTTTTCAGAAACAAATGTTGCCCAGTATAATCTGCTGACTGATTTTGAAATTAATTATGCTGATCCACTCGTAATGCCAGCTGGCAAGGAGGCCAACTGTGGGGTGACTGCAGTATCCCCTGACTACCTACCAAAAACAAAAATCAACAAAATGTTTTCTACTGAGTCACTGATTTACCCAGAACAGCCATCAATATTTTTCATTGTTTTCTCCAATATCTAAAGTGATTCTTCCAGGTTACATTATGGGCACAACAGCTATTAATTACAATTTTATGACAGATTATTGGTGATGAACATCTGCAGTAAAAAACCTTGTAACTCTTGAGAAAAACACAGGGCACTACCCCACTCACAGTCCTCCTCCTAAATCAGTGCTACCCTGCCTAGTTGTGTCTCACAGCAGGACAATACCTCTTTTGTCTATTGCTGCTCACTGAAAAGATCAGCAGATAAACGTTCAAAAGTAGTGTTCAGCTTATTTAAAAGTAAAAGGATTCTTGGGTTTTCATGGGTCATGGACAAATCAGTATATTAAGAATTACTGCAGTTTAGCTAAAAAAAATCAATACCCCCTTTTTTTTTTTTTTTCTTTCTAATTATGAAATTTCTGATTCTATTACAAAAGACTTGTGTTACCACAGAGAAACTTCTTAAGATCTGTTTCAACAAAAAGGGCTTCAGCATACAGAAGCTTTGTATCTCCATGACCAACACTGCAGTACTCGGCCTTCAGAGATAGAGTTTTGGGCAGAAATGAGGTGTGGGATTCCTCATCACATGCTGTCCCTAAGGGTGACACCATTAAACAAGAAAAACCATGCTCTGGGAACCCAAGTCAGGAATTCACAATCCTAAAAATGTCCTCATCACCTGTAACCTATCTGGGGAAGCACATAGACCACCTGGATATTTTAATTTCTGGTGAAGACATTCCCCAGGGGATGCACCCCTGAGTTAAAGAAGATGCCTTCCACTTGACAATGCAATATAAATCACCATGTGCCCTCGTACAGGCACTACACCAGGGCTTCCCCAGCCATGGTGTACCGACCTAAAGAAACCATTCACAGGCCATGCAGCAGCCTTGGTCACAGCAGAAGGCAGCTGGGATGGAGAACTTCCAAAAGCCAGGAAGTTAGGGCTTCTGCTGCCATAACTTCTCCATGTCTCCAGCTTAGGGCTTCAGTCGAGGCCTTTTTCCTGTCTTCATCCCATCCTGCACCTACTGCTGTTCCCGCTGTTCCCTCCCCCTCACACTCTTGCCAGGCAGCACCTGCTGCTGCAGCTGTCTCTGCCTCTTCGTCATGCCTCTGTTTGGGCTGCTGCTGCTCCTTCCTTGGCTCTTTCCAAGGAGAGTGCTGCCACTGGCACTGCCTGTGTCAGGGCCCAGCCTGACCCCATGGAGACAAGAGCCTTTGCACATACCCTTCCACTTCTGGGAGTGGGGTGCACACACCACAGCCGCTCGTTGTATCCCCGCAGTGATGGCAACAGCCATGTAAGATTGTATGTGGGGTTTGGAGGTTTGAGAGAACTCAGCGTAGAAGTCATTATTACTTATTATTAATGCTTAGTGCTGAATAGATAAATTAATGAATAAAGATGAAGGGCCATATAGAAATGTGGTGTTTTCTCTGCTAAGCACTCCTAAAATATAAAAGCATGAGTTTAAAATATAAAAATTATATGAGTATAATATATAAAAATTTATGATAAGACTAACAACTGACAGTGTCAGGGAGACACTACTGAGTAAATTCAAAGGCAACTCAATTATATGCAGGTACTTCAAGTGTCCTTTGAAAGCAGCCATTTTTCTTTATGAAATAAAGAAATTTTTTTTCATCTACTGTAAACAACTTGCATATTCTATTTGCTTAGTTCTAATATCCTTACAAATCTTACCATTTCATTTTATGCAGTATTTTCAACATTGTTGCTATGGGAGATACTGTATAAAATATATTTATACTCATGTTAGGTGTCTTTACTGCATACCACAGCTTCAGGACTTGCAAAGAAAGGTTAAAATGTGTAATAATATGAAACTGTCTCTGGGCAATAGATTCCATAGTAGTCTATTTACCCTGGAGTTACACTTACTTACCTTTCAAAAATTCTGAAACTGTTTTCTAGCTTCATGGTACAATTTTACTTCAATTTATTTTCTTGCCCACCCAACTCAGGAATGACAAAGAGGCCTTTTTACATACTAAGCTGACTTATTTGAGTGTGTGTCAATATACTACATTCTACGGAAATATCTTCAAAATCTTAGATGAACAGTTCACCTTAATTTGGAGCCAAAGCCTACAACAACAAAATATGAATAAAGAAAGTTTTGATTAATATGGAAGGGCCCATAGCTTACTGAACTATCAAAAACCATCAGAAAATTTCAGAAGAATGGATTCTCAATAGTAACATTTCCATTTTTAATCACTAAATTAAACATCCTTATTTCTTGTTTGAAGTGCTGCCTTAATTTGCCTACTTTGTATTTGTTCATGCTGGAAACTCCCATGATATAAACACTTTAGAGATAAGCAGTAAAGGCAATTTAATATTGGAAACTATTGTTTTTCAATAAAACCAGCTAAATGTTTAGTGGTACCAATGTCTACAAAACAAAATGCTTAACTAAAACTTAACCTCCTTCCTCTCTCACTGCTCTTAGGAAAACATAAATAGACTATAATAAAACAGAATATGTTAACTATGCAACGGAAGTGCATATTTTATCATATTCGCATACATCAATTAAATATAATATTTATAAATTACCTAAAAACAAAACATATAATTCAAACCCTCTATTCACACAGTCACACTAAAATATTTCTCCAAAGACTGTCAGTGACTTTTAATGGTTAATATATTAAGGCTTTTTCAGGGCTGCTACACAAATATAATTGGGTAAATTTACACAGGAATAGCCACCTGTCACAGAACTGAGTGTTCAGGGAAACATAAAAACAAAAGGATGTTGTAGTGCCTATTAACCTTCACTATGTCACCATGTTATAATGATATATAATGCTCCTCAAAGTTATTTCTAATCTCAGCAACCATTAGGCCTGTTTTTCCCACTGAACTATAACAGGCTATGGTATTACTGATTGAGATAAAACCCTACTTTTTTTGTTGTTTTTTTTTTTTTTTTTTTCCTTAGAAGGATGGTGGAAAGATATTTTTACACAAATTTTAGTGTGCACTGCACACTAAAAAGCAGCCAGACATACTCTACTGAGAGCTCTGCTGGGGTGGAAGACTCACCAAACAGAAAGAAGAAAGCACTTTTTCATGTAAAATGGAGTAGACATAGAACACATTCAACTACTACAGCTACAATATTTGTAAAATGCATGCAAGCACAATCCTAAGAGCCCAAAAATCCCCAAGTGTAATTCTTTCTTCTTATGATGAATCATCTCATCAGCCCCCTCTCCCCCAAATGAACATCTCTGTCTTACATACTTTTCATCAGGAGATAGAATTGGTGTTTGTAGGAAAAAGTCTGCTCCTGAACATGCCAATTATTATTTTTGGCCGTGATTATTTTGTACCTACAAACCCAGGAAAAAGCATCACTGTCAATCCTGCACTCGTGCGATGGGTAACCCGCATCCTCCACTCCAGCTGTGTGCTCCTGCCTCCCACCCCCCAGAATGGACCTGTGCTGATCCTGCATTGAGCAGGCTCATGAAGCTGAACTTGCAAGGATTTACTTCCATTTGGCCCTTTCAAAACTGGATATGGAACAGACTGTGGTCACAAAAAACAAAGTTCGTGCATGGAAAATAGCTCTGAACTTCTCAAGAAGTGATTTTTGTTGCTTGTATACCTTTTACTATTTGGGAATTCCCACCACCACCCCAAGGAGTCTAATTAATATATACCTAAGCAATTAAGAGAGCCAAGATTTTTGACTGAGAAGGATAATCTGTTTACTCTGATAGTCTCCCAACTGTCTCCCACCTGCAAGTTCCATGAAACAGGCAAATTAGTGTCCTGTTTTCATTAACCATTCTTTGCAAGTCAGCAGGTCCTCATGCATAAACACATAAACTGCCTGTTCAGTGGATGACAACAGAATCCTTGACTTCTCTTAGCATCAATTAGCTGCTAGACACTTCTTTTAAGAAACTGTCAATGACCATGGTACACAGAGAGTAAAATAAAGGAGATTTCCTTCCTTAATCTTTGAAATTCTAAGCATACAGCAAATGGAAATTCTAAAGGCAAATATAATAAAAAAGATATAATACAGCTTCAAGGAAACACCACAACTTTGTATAAGACAAAATTACACACACACAAAATGTTAACAAATACTGTGATGGACTACATTTAACTGTTGAAAATTGAGTAAAAAAAAAAATGCTAATTATGCACAGTATTTCATAGGGCGGAAATAAGCATATTTCAGGTGATCATGAAATATATATAGATACATGCTATATCTATAAAAAATAATTATTTAACAAGCTCAAGTAAAAAACCTACTTGTCATTACAATTAATGCACAAAAGTACTGAAAGGTGCATGTTTAAAAGACTAGCTCAGTATTACTGAGTCTATTCTTTTTCCATGTAATTGCTTTGGGGTTTTTTTTTGTAACAGCTCTTCTGTTTTGTTCATGTGGAAAAGGATGTGCCTGTACTGCTGAATATAAAAATACAGGAAAACATCAATCCAGCTTCAAATACAGGTTTTTACACCCTGGCTTTGACTCTTCGGCATTCTTGTCATGCACTGTTCCGATTCAATGACAGAGCATGTCATCACATAAGGGATTGCAGGCTGTTTTTTTTCTGATTACCACAATCTCTGCAAAAGGCATCTTTTACCTAAGCTGTCTACCAAGAAAACTAAAACACGGACATACAAATTTTGGTCATGTGAATGTTTAGTCTGAAGTAACCAATATGACAGAAAAAATGGCCATACAGGCCAAAAAAATAACAAATTGTTTTTCAGAAGTAATATTCTACGGAAGTAAATTTCAAACATCCTCAAGAAAGAAGCAAACCCACTGAACTAGAGATTGCTATTTGAAAGTTGTGCTATTCACAGTTCAAAAATTAACACTGCTACGTTCCCAAGATAACACAGACTGTAAAAAAATAAAAAAACAACTCCAACAAACAAAACCAATTTTCTTTCACTGGCCTTTAGCAAGCAACTCAAGAACTCTACCATTCTTACCTGAACAGTGAAAAAATTCCCAGCTATTCCCTCATCTCAGGGTTGACAATAAACAGTTGCAAACTTTATAACAAAGGTTAAATGCTGTTATAGATATAGAGGTAACAGCAAAAACACCCAAAACAAACAAACCAGAAAACAAAGCCAAAAAAACCCCAACAAACTGATAAAACAAAACAAAACAACCCCAAAAACCAAAAAAAAACCCCAGCAAATCCAAACAATAAACCTACTACTCTCAGCATTTCTATTTCCATTGCAAAGTAAGATGCTTTATTGTAGGCAGAAAGTAAAATGTTTCTTTTACTACCATATTTTAAGCCCCAAAATGCCGATAACTACTAGCGGACCAGTTCTGAAAGAAATATTTTAAAGACATGCTTTTGTGAAACCTGTAAGAAATATTTCAAATACATGCTTTTGTGAAACCTGTAAGTTAAAAAGAGTACTAAGGATAACTTTACTGACATTTGAGAGAAATCAAGTGAGAAAGGAAATTTTCTTGGCCGTTTGTTTTCAGAGCTTGTTTTAATAGGAATGCCTTTTCAAAATTGTAACTTAATGAACACATAAAAATCCTGTCTATCAGGATCCTCCCGGTTAGTATTATAATACAGTCCCTTGGTTTTCCCTGATTTTATTTGTTTCAATACTACAGTGTACACAAAAAGAGGTAGATTTTACAATCTGTAAGTATGATAAATTTAAAAAGACCATCTGGAGACAAGTGTGGGCATTTAATGTTGACACCATAATTCCATCACAGCCTTGTGTTAGTAGATTGCGTGATTGTAACCTAAAAAATTCCAATATAAGAATATAAATTTTTGTTGATTGGAACCTAATTTGCTGGGGCAGGGAATGTATAAGGCCTTAGTCAAGAGTGGTGTCATAGGATGCAGTATGAGAGGCCAAGATCTTTCATTTATGAGCCCATTGAACTAGAATAAGCATGATGCTCTAAAATATATTTGATACAGTGATTTTCATGTAACAATAAGAACAAGAGATGGCAGAGATCAAAACTTTCAAGTCTATGTTAAGACCTTTGCATGAAACTGCTATTTGAGATATTGTTTCAACTGTTTATTAAGGTCTATTGAGGTTTATTAAGGTTTTTCAGCCATGTGACCTGGCTCAGCAAGGCCCATGGGGAGGGGACAGGGCTGTGGGAGCAGCACACTAGCCCTGTCGTGGCAGAAACTAATGGCTCCAAAACCTGGGAATGGGTCCTGGCCTGTGGGCAAGTGTGGATGAGACTCAGAGGAGGCCATTAAGGCTTATTAGTGCCCTTAGGGCCCTGACCACTGGTTACCCACTCAGAATAATGTGACCTAATTTAATAAAACCTATAGGAAACCCTTATCAGTTGATTTGAAGAAATTTAGGGTTACAATTACAGGGCTGCTCCAAGCACAGCCAAGAGCTCTGCAAACAGGAACAGCATTCTCTCAAGACACAGACAGGCAAGGGTAATAAAGGACAGCAAATGACCCTGGCCATGGTTTGATGTCCACTACTGCTTTAACATCAGGTAGATATTTAGTGTCACCAGCTGTGCACCTGTTTTCACAGAACAGAAAAACAAATGAGGAAAGTGTATTTTTAAAGTGAACTTGAGAACTACTGCCAGTAGTTTTCTTTAAAATTCTGTTACTTGGAGCTTTCTTGGCTATGTGTTTATTTCAAAGGCTGTAACTGTACTATGTGAGAGGTGTCTCCAGGTTACTGGTACTGATTTGACAGACTTTCAAGGAGGATGGCAGATGCCCTTGCAGAGCTAATGTAAGCCTTCACTGCTCTTTTGCTACAAGCATGTTGGCCCTAAAAGCCTTCCACACATATTGCATGCCCAGCTAGTGAAACAAGACCTTATTGGATGGATCTCCAATTTGGGAAGGTAATTATGCAAAGTATTTCAAGTTTTCTCATATTTGTCATGCCACCAGATATGCAGGGTCAAATATGGTATAATTCAAGCTGTCTGATATATAAAACTGTGCCATGCCAGATTCAGCCCCAGAAAAGAGCACATAAATAAATGCAGTACCTCATTGACTTCAAATGTGACTCTGAAAGCATGCAAAGGATGAAGCTGTTGTGAGGCTATGGGAAGAAACCTCTTTACTGAATTGCTACTTATTGGGCAACAATGCTACCACAGGGTACACTTGATTTTCTTCTGTCCTTCATGATGACAGACCAGTGATAAGATTGGCTGGAAATGACCGTAATAGGACTTTCATTTTCTGGAGAGGGGCAATAGCCAATATCCCTAAATGACACAAAAATGTGATTAAGGGCATGTGGTAGGTTCTCTGCTATATTTGCAAGCAATGGCCAATGTGACAGTCTCAGTGACCTTGGATTGAATCTGTCTTGCAATGTTAAATTCTCTTAGCAATTTGAACCATTCTATGCACCATTGTCTATCCTACAACAGCATCCATGCAGTAATGAGGCTGACAGACAGTAAGCATCCTGCAGAGTCTTGCCATTGGAACGAGCTCTGCTCATGTCCCAGACAGTGTTCGGCCCACACACTCAGCCGTGGAAACCCCAAGAGCACTGAGAAAGTGCCCATTTACACTGTTTTACTCTGAAATGTGTGAGTATTCTATGAAACTGTATCTAAGTGCAAATGAAGATGCCAATGTCTATGCAAAAATGTGTCTGTTTCCTTCCTGACTTGCTAAAACGGCATAAAGTTTTCCCCTCAGTCTCATATGGATGTTGGAATCACAACGCACTGCATGCTGTCTCTACTCGCCTGCACTCCCCACATTTGTCTCTTCCTATAGCTCTTTGTTTTTCCAGCTGCATCCTTCAAACTCTTTTCCCTCAAATTCTGTGTTTCAATTCTGCATTATGTCCCCCTGAACTACACAGAAGATACTTGATCTATGATCGCTGCTTCAATCACGCAAACCTTTCTTGGTCTTTCTGGAAGATAATTGTCCTGAGGTTCAAGATTACCCACCCTAGCTCTATACTGTTCAGCGCCCATCTTCTGCTACAGGTCTCAGTCTGAGATACATACTGTGATAACTGGAGGAAGATATTATATCTGAGGTGGTAAATGGAAGGGGAAGTGAAGGATCTTTATGCCACTGGACTTGTCTTTGTTATATTTGATTGCTCTCCATCTTTAGTACAAAAATCTCTCCCATGATTTTCTGCCTTCACATCCTTTGAGTTCCTGAGTAGAGCTTGCTAACTTCATGGAAGAGATCTCCCTGCCTCTCCTTCTGCTGGAGAAAAGAATACATGGATCTGTCCCAGCTTGGGCCTCATTATCACTGATGGACTGGATTATATTTGGAAAGCCAGTGAAATCCCAAGGAAAGCTGATTAGTGAAGGAGAGAAGAATGATGACTGAACCATTGTTCTTCTTAATTGATTTCTTGAAACAGAGAAGTAAGCTGCTGGAAAATCTGAATAAAAGAAAACAGAACGAAGGGGACAGTCCACACAGAAATTAAACTCAGAATCTCAGAATCATGGAATGGTCTGGGTTGGAAAGACCTTAAAGATCATCAAATTCCAACCCTCTTGGCATGGGCAGGGACACTTTCCACTAGATCAGATTGCTCTATTCTGGTCTTGAATACTTTCAGGGATTGGACACTTACAGCTTCTCTGGGCAATGAGAAGTCCTTAGATATGGCTAGAAGTTGAATAAAATACTGAGACCAACTGCTAGTCTAAAATGTTGACACAGGATTCAGTCAATGACTTGCAGGAAAGGAACTCTGCTGAGCTGATATTTTCTGGGAGGACTAGAAGACACATCCTCTCCTGAGGTGCATGACTGTTCTTGGTCCTTCAGAGTATCCTATGACTGACTGACACAGATTTGCACATTCCATTAACACATCCACTGTAACACATCTGGGGGCTCCACACAATGAAAGGATCACACAGGTTCAGGCTACCTAAAGTAATGTGTTGTGGAGATGCTTTCACTCTCTTATGAGGAGGTGAGAGAAGAGTCCTCAGCACATTATAATAAAGTGAGGCAGAATTTCAGAAAGAAGCATCTTAAGTACTCCAGAGACAATTACTGAAAGAATAATTAAGAATAATTATTCTTAATGACATTGTTTGTTGCAACAAGGTCTAAAAAATCTAATATAATATTTATTTCTATAATTTAAATGCTAAATAAATAATACAGTAGAAATAAAGAATTATACGACATTAGATACAGAGTTATGGTATTATGAATGATGAGGTCCTTAGAGCTGGGATTGAGTGCCACATACTTTACAAAATTTTGACTAGCACAAACACTCGTGGACTAAAAGGATTAATGATCAGTGGCATAATCCTTCAGTGACGCAGAGGTGGACAGGGACAGATGACAATGGGAAGCCGATATGCTTGTAACATTTATAGAGGAAAGGTCCTAGGGAGATAGGTTTTGTGTGAGAAAGATAACAGAATTTTCAATATATATTTCCATACAGGTATTCAAATAAAGTTGTACAATTGTCAATTTGTCTGGACATACACATACATACTGAGTGAATAGCTAGAACAGAGCAAGGTCTTTCCTCTTTTCCAGGAAATTAGTTGTTACAGTAACTACTATGTATTCACAGGGAACAAACAGGGGTCCTAAGTCCCCGTGAATGCCAAACTATTAATGAGGCTTTCAAATGTATCATATGTGTAATGGTAATGTGTCTCATTACAGCTGACAACCAAGGAGTTGTCACCTTGGGGGATGCAGCTGGAGTTTTAGTCCATGTAAAACAGAAAATTCTACATTACAGCTGTGGGATAAAACTGCTTGTTATTATAACAGCCTACATAAGTCTTACTAGTTACCACAGCCCAGTTCTCAGAAAAAAAAAACCCTACTTCCTTTTCTCCTAAGTCTGTTCTTTGCATATTCTTCTCTTGCCTTGAGAAAGTGAAGCCTAGACTGAAGCTAATCAGAAACCAGTCCTGTTATACACATTGGTTGTTCAGTCTCTGCAATTTGCATTATTCTTTACTTTTTTTCAAAGTCTTCTGAACCATCTGCTAGGTTGTTATCACCAGCTCTGTCTTGAAATAGGTTTCTATTTTAATGTCTTCAAGCTTTTAATGAAATGGAAGTAATATAGACACTAGTATCAACCACATTACTCATTTTAGGTTTTTCTTCCTAACGGTGAGATGAAACCTGCCTAATAAAAGGAGTTAAATGCAGAATACATGAATAAGTTTATAAGTCCCAATCCTATAATGAGTAAATTCTGTTCTCGAGTTCAGCATTCACAGAGATCCCAAATTTAGACAAGCTCAGTAAAAGAAGATGCTTGCAGGAGAAAAGCATAATGAAAGTTTACCAACAGCTAAATTAACCATTAACAACTGTCAATGCCTGTAGCTCCCTATGTTTTATCAATGTCTACAGCTGTGTGTAAGTACTGCTGAAAGCTGTATTTAAAGATTAGCCTGCTCTGTATGCACAGGATGAATTATTACCCAAACTGGTAATCAACAGTCCTAAATAATTAAACTGTTTTCTGGGCTATCTCCTTACAGAGTTATGGTACATATTCTTTCATTTGAACTGGCAAGCATATTTCCATAACTTGCTCTTTCTAGCTTCATTTCAAGGTCACCACTGCTTGAAAAAAATCACCAGTAATAAAATATCAGATTGTGTTTATAAGTGAAGCAATGCAGAGAAGATTTAGAATAAAAATTGATACAAATTAAATCAGCTATGAAAAAAGGCCTGTGGAATAAAATCTTAATATTTGTTACAAATAAGAACCATTTACTACAGAAAAGAACCAGGAAATTATTAAAGGTTATCAAGAAAAAATTATTTACATTTCATTTATGGGAATTCAATTTTTTTAAACTGCACAATCCGCTTTAATCAAGTCTGTGGTCAAATGCTTTTAATTAGAAATAATACAACTTGACATTCTGGGTACAGTAGTTAATCATTAAAAATCAGCCACGATTGTGAACTTATAATTACTAAATTGTTTTTTTTAATATATAAGAGATCCTAAAAAAGGGGAAAAATTGACCTGAAATTATGAATAAAATATTCTGCAGACAAAGTTAAAAAAAGTCAAGTTTGGAAACAAAAGTTTTCCATCTTAATTTGATAAAGACTTAGCAGTGGATAGTTGACTTTATATTCATGTCTAGAAAATATATTGACTGGGGAGTGGTTTTTTATGATGATCACTGCCAGATCCAGTAACCAAAATGTCAAATGATACTTGGTTGCCAGCCAAGGCAGCAGGAAGAGCTTGTGACATTGCCTTCTGCTTTCTCACCCATTGGAATATTGCTATCCCAGATGAGACTTCATGGGACTGCAGGAAGGGGTGGGGTTTGCTGTGCCCTTCACTGATGCCCTAGAAAATAGCAAAGACCTCTAGGGCCTTTCTAACATCTGCAACTCATGGTGTGACACAAACATGGTTTTCCAACATAGTTTTCACAACACTGTAATTTACACTTAGGCTCTGTGTACATCATAAAAGAAAGAGGCTGATGTAACACATGGGCAAATGGAACCCAAAGAAACTGAAAGAAAAATTCACAAAAACAACAGTACTGATAATCAGAAAGATTAAGCAGGTAGAATATATATATGAAAAGAATGATCTAGGTAAAAAATGTATCAGTATTTAATTCAACCATAGTAACTTCAGAACTTCAATGTGAGCTAGACTTTGTGATAAAAGAGATGCAAAGGCAACAATATTATAAATACATCATTTTATCTTCTCCAGAAGATATCCTAAGTATTCATCATTCATTATGAAATTAAACTGTCATATCTTGTAATGACTAGGAGAAATCAAACTAGAAATACCTCAGTGTTGAGCACTGTGCAAGTTTGACTTTCTTTGAAGTACACTTGAGTTTAATTAGAACATAAACTTCAAAGAGTTCACCATCTGACTACCTATTGTGAAAAAAGGCCAAAAGGTAGCTTTTCACTATCAATTTATAAACTTCATCTCCCATATCCCTGGAACTTCTTGGTCACAATTCTAATCTGTAGAGTAAAATATGGGAACAAAGCTTCTAAACATCCAGCAGTTACCTCACAAAAAGGGCAGACTTAAAATCTTAGCTGTTATTTGAGAATAATTTTTGCCATTTTCCCTTGTCACTTCTTTCATTACAACATAATTATTTCAAGATCATTTAGACTGAATGACTACAGAATCCTGCTTACTCATTGGTCACAGCCAACCTCAAACAGCAGCCTGACATGACTTCTAAGTTTTATTAGTACTAATGAGATGTGAGTATGTAATTGAATTATTGTTAGTGTCTCGTAGTCAGACCCCTGCAAAAAATGCATTCTGAAAATGATGACAAGAAGGTGACATTCCAGTCTCTTGTAATATTTCTACATTCTAAATTGAATTTACCAAATGAAATTCCATTGAACAACCTCTAGAATAAGATCGACATTCACATAACAGTAGTTTCTCAAAGTGAAAAAAACAACACAGCAACTCCAAACCATCTTAACATAAAGTGAAATGGGAATAAATCCTGAAATATTATATGAAAATGCAGAGGTTCATGTACAGTAACAAAGGCGCTGCAAGGAAATTATGTCCTCAGTGTACTGGTCTTCTTGCTGTTTTCCTCATCTTGTCAAGTAAATTTATACACATTTTATTTTAAAATTTTAAAGATGTTCTCTGGGCATCATATGAAGACTGGATGGTAATAAATAGCTGCTGGTATTTTATTTTTTAAAAGGCCCTACACTATGACTGTCAGTTTATTCTACTTTTTGTGATTTGGAGGGAATTCTTCAAAGAAGAAAAAAAGGATTTTTGTCATAACATTCTTTACTGTAAGCTGTTTTTGGTGTTATTTCAAAATTATGTAAGCTAGTTCTGTCATCTTGCATCTCACTAATGTTTCAGAAGAAAGACCGGTAAAACTTTCCAAGCATCAAATGCTTCTGAATCTAAATCAAAGCTAAACAGATGACATCAGAATAAAGAGAATTTTAATATCGCCCTTCAAAATATCCTGAAAATGGGGAACTGAACCAAGTATTCTACATTGGACTTTATAACAAAAATATTCTAAGCTTTTATTAAAATTTCCTTATAGTACAGAAGTAGAGATTTCTGGTTATTTTTAGGTGTTGGGGTTTTTTTTAACCTCATCAGAACTAAAATATAAGTTACAGAAATATTCTTCCTTGATAAAAATAACAAGAATGTATATAAAATGTAATCGCAAGTTAAATGAGCAGAGTCCTGGAAGTTCAGTTTCATTAGACAAATTGTAGCAGACTTGTGTTAAATTTGCCTAAAAACACAAATAACAATGGCTCTCTCACTGTACTTGTAATGTAACACCTTTTTCAAGTGCTGCATGCACTTGAAATCTGGAAAATAGGCACTTTCAAATCTGGAAAATAGTTGCTATAGCCCTCTGTTAGATTATCTACTACTGTCAGAGCTAAAAGGGAGACAGCAGTGGTAGCCATTTTCATGTTTTAGCTGAAAACCTGTAATGTCCAGAAATGCTGTTTTTATCATATTTCAGCATTTTCTAATCTATTTTGACTCAAGTGACTGCTCTCCCAGCTGTGAAATCTATGCTGGCTGACACCCCTTCCACCTCTCAATCCCATTAACGTGCGCCCATATTGCAAACAGAAATTAAATATTAATTCCTTTTCATGTCACCCCTTTGGCATATCTTGCATACCTCTGCCCTCTCCCACAACATTCTAATTGCCATAGCAGCATACCTTACAGTTTGGGAAACACTATCAAACTCCAACACAGATTACAAGCAAAATATTCTTCATTGCACAGCAAACAAGCCTGATTTTGAAAGAAATTCAAAGCACAGTATATAGATACATGGAGTTTCTTTTTACTCACAAGAGGTTCTGCCATGATGATGCGAATCTTGCGTTCAGCCTGAGTAGTGAAGTTAACAAACAAGCTCTTCAGGACGTATTCGCCTGGTTTACTGTCCGGGTCAATGCTGATGGGCAACATGGCTGGAGGTCCTTTTTCTCTCTGTGTACCAGAAACAGGAGGGACAGGTGGCTTGATATATCCGTTACCAACTGGAGAAGCTGAAATGTAGAAAAGACACATTTACTTCTGGGTAATTCAGCATGGTTTAACTTTCACAGAGCACCTCAAAAACTCACTACACTGCCAAAGCAAAATTGGAGACTAGCTACTACAACACATCAACCTAACTTCCATGCTACCATAGGTAAAACATACGTTATCTAACTGGAAGAAGAAATCAAAGATGAAATCTTTTATATTAAAATTTGAGTGGTGTTTACTATGCAGTGCTTACTCAATCCCCCTTTTTTTTTACATGGTAAGACTTGCTGACACCTAACTGAAAAACATCCTCATTTTTTATCTTTTGCATGCAAGTCAGACATGTCAAGTAACAAAAAGTTATTCTTCATTGCTATTCAAACTGGCTCAGCCTTGCAGAAGTCAGGAATCTACTCTTTTGACTATGATGAGTTGTAAACGGTCTTATTCTCCTGTAATCTGTACTGAGGTCAGTCCAGAATGACTCGAAAAACAACATACATGTTACCAGTATAAATCTTACATGAAGAGTCAGACATGGAATGTTTTCCATGGCTAAAAGGTATTAATTATACATTAGCTTTCCTGAAAGTACCAAATCCTAAAGTTCCACCTGACACTTTTGAGATTACATCTGGCGTATTTTGTTCAGTTTTGTGCTCTCCCATACAAGAATGATATTGCTATTCTGAAGCAAGGCCAACAGAGGACTATGAAGATTGTCAGGGGCGTGCTAGATTAATAAAGGCTGAGAGTGCTGGACCAATTCAATCTTGAGAAGAGAATCTTACTCCATTCTTTAGCTACCTAATGTAGTATAGCAAAGATGCCAAAGAAGTAGATTCTTCTTTGAGCTGAGGATGACAGGACAAGAAGCAACACTAGTTTGAATGTGGGAAATTTCTATTAGATATATGGAAATAATTTCCACTGTGAGGGGGTGATCAAACACAGATACATGTTGTCCAGAGATTCAGCAGAAACTCCACTTTTGGAGACACTTGAAAGTTGACATAATTATTCACCAGGGATACCTTCCAATCTAAATTATCCCGTGACTGAATTCCCCATAACAAGAATCAAGATATTTCATACTAGACTGATCTCTACTTGCCGTTTTTCTGTGAATGAAGGAAAAATAAATGGAAGCACTTCAAGTGTTAACATTTTACACGTAAAATTTACAACCCAATACCCTCAGGGCTCAGCTCTCATTGGCAATAAAAGTCATGTTTGGTCTTCAGGCAGGTACTGGTAGCATCCTCTCTCTTTTAGTTTTGACAGAGACTTTAGAAGCAGAAAATTAAGTAACACTGGCAAGACCAGCTATTATCCACTCTGAATATAATAAAAATGTCGCAATGCCCACGAGCACTACAGGTGTCTGGGACAGAGATGCTATAATGCAATATAAACCATGGAAATATTGTGAACTGAAACCATTCAACTGAACCCTTCCCCATAGCACTGCGCTCCAGAGTGCTACATTTTATGTCGCATCTAAGCTGCAAAGAAATAAAGAAAGACAGAAAGAAGAATGAACTACAATGGTGGTTGCCTCTCATCTAATACCTTTAGTCTTTTCCTTTCAGGAACAGGATTGCAAGTGTTACTAAAATTAATTGTCAATTATTAGTGACATATGATTGTTTTAAGGGTAAATTGGATTTTTGATCTTCTTACGGATTTTAACACTTCCTAACAAAAAATGAAAAAAAAAAAAAAAATAAAAGAAGAAACTTTGTGGCTTGAGAGTTTTTAAATCAGAACCCAAAGTTACACAGTGAAAAATAAAAAAGGATTCATTAGAGAAAAGAGAACATGTTTTCCTTTAGAAAAATCAGTTTAGAAGTTCCTATATGACTATAATAGAAGACAGAAATACTTCTTTTCATGTAGCTATTATTCTGCAAGTGTAACGTATCTATGCTTTCCTTTGAAAATAACCCCTCACTGACGAGGTACAGCATCACTCTTCAGCATAGCAGCAGCACTTCTCCCATTGTGACTGATGTTTCCTGCTAGATTTGTTTCCTGCAAAGTTTCACTTGATTTTTGAGGGCAAAAGCATCATCATGGAATCTTCCTGGCATTAGGACTCTTCACAAAAAACAGTCTATAAAATAGTTCTACATTATTATTACAAATCTTGTTCTAAAAACACACTGTTGTCCTCAATAATAATCTACTTCAAAGTACTGAAAAAAGTGCCACCAGAGAAGAGTGCTACTGCTCTTCTGTCATCACCTAGGCCCTCACTGTCTTAAACGTGAAGACAGTGGGATGCAAAGGATCAGATGCAAATTTTTATGGACTATCAAATACACTAGGCAATGAAAATCTCTCCACAAACAGCTTTAGGATGGAGTCAGACAATATTTTTACAATTAGCAATATATTTGCCAAATGTGCGGTTTTGACCGGCTCACATCTACCCATGAAATCAGCTCGACCTCCAGGCGCTCAGTCGGGAAAACTTTTCGGTGAGCAGCGAAACCGGTTTTGTTAAGGATGTGTGTCCGTCCCCCGCGCAGCCTGTCCTTGGCGTTCCCGGCGCGCCGCGATCCCCGCTGCAGATTCCTCCGAGCGCCGTGCCCGGGCCGGGCGGGCCCTGCCAAGCACAACACTGCCGGGCAGGGATGCCGCTCGGAGGGATCTGCAGCAATCCAGTCGAACACAAACTTGCCCTCTGTTCCTCGGCAATGCCGCTTTAAACCTGGCGACTAAACCCAGCGCATCGCGGGGACTCAAGGGAGGCCGGCAGGCACGCAGGCGGTGTGTGAGAGCAGGTACGCTTCACATCCTGCCCAAATGAAGCTTAAAAAACCTTAGCCACGCTACCCGGGAGCTGCCACCCTAATCGTCAATCATCGTAGCATCCCGCCAAGATTCTGAGACTGGAATTTAAATCCACACAGTCATTGTTAGTAGGAAGCCTTTTAACAATGATTCTGTTAGGTTTGTGACACAGGCGGATATAATTTTTTTTTTCCCAGACATCTAACTGAAAAATCACTTATTTGCACACTGTAATAGAGGAATGCAATTATCTGTGAGATTTGCCTGTGCACCAAAAATTTTTATTCCAGCCCTTCTCAGAAATAAAGAACTTCACAGCCTTTCCCCCACCACAGAAAAAGCACATCCTGGGGGTTAACATCTCTCATCACTACAGGAATTATAGCAGTTAGAGAAATGACTGACATATGACATTGATTTAGTTCAATTTTTTAAAAGACCATTATGTAGCCGCTAACTCCATTTAAGCATCTTTAGTTGCCAACACTCTGAGGGTCTGGAGGTGATCAGGAGTTGGTCATGAACTATTATATATAGGTTTGGTTTTCTAAAGCATTTTCTGCTCCATTAGCTCGAGCATTTGCATGTGCTTGATATTTGCATTGCAAAAATCTGGCCCAGTGACAAGACTATAACTGATATCTATACTGATAATGCATGAGTTTTAACAGAATATAGCTTTTATGCCTAGACTAAGAACACTATAAAACTCACGAAAGAAAAAGGTGCCTCTGAGACAAAAAACCTGGAAATCAAGGACTCAAGATTTAAGAAGTAGCTGCATTAAAGTCATCCCTGGTTGGTCCCTTTATGTTGACACATGTGAGCCTTAGAAGTAGCAATAAAAAGATGTGCTCAGTTTTGACATCTACACCCGTGAAACACTGCCCCGTTAAATAAAATGCATAATTTTAACATGAGAAATCACCATGTATAGTTTATGTGTATTCCTGCAGAAGATACATAGAGAGAGGTGCGTGGAAGGAAGATGTTATAGTCAATTTCAGATACTGATTTCCTTAACAAATTTAGTTTTTACTGCCTGATTTCACAATTATAAATGTTATACAAAGAGAAGTAGCAAAACAGATCACAGAAGCATTTAGTTTGAATGTCTACATATTGTAGGGTATTGGTCACCACACAAGTACTGCATTAAGCTAAACCCATTACCTGGAGAAAAATAGCTCATCCCCCAGGAGAATGAATGGTGATGCACATGGAGGAGACCCTGATGCCCAAGGACTCTGCAATAGCAGAGAATGTACAAATCAAGTTTAGAAAGTTGTATACATATTTAAAGCTCCTATCCTGTGAAAATCTGCAACAAAGTTTAACCATGCTAGATCAACTATAAAATGTCTGGACTACTTGAAGGTGTAATTCTGTCTGAAGCACCTTTTCTTGTTTCCAACAGAGTCACTTATTTTTCTACTAAATGTGCAATAAGCTGTATTTCAAATTATACTCTAATCCTACAGAGAATTTTCATTTAGCACAGTCTATAACCATATTATTTTCTTAATTTTATGTATTTTAAAAAAATTAAGACAAGGAATAAATACAGAAGTATCAGTGAAATATCACACATGGTTGTCATCACAACCATATACTATCACCACAGAAAGGCCTCCTGACATAAAATCACTCCTAGATTTTTCCATGTATTGATCATTTTCCTGATCAGAAAAAACAGCTGTAAAAAAAGCATAGTACAACACAGGGTCAAAAGCTGATACTGGGGATGAGTACCAAATTAAATTATCGAAAAAGAGTCCCTGCTATGATCTGCTCTACAGGTATTTTTCCTAGAGCTGTAAAGGAATCAAAACAACTGAATGATCATAATGCACAAGCCACGAATCTGTGCTACACTGGATATAACTTCAGCCATACAGTTACTGAATTTTCAGTATCTTTAAACAGAAAAGCAGAGGTTGCATTTTTTTAGCAAACTGTGTCAAATTTACACTTTAGCAACAATGAACAAACTAATAAGACAAACGCAAACACATATTTGCAGTATTTTCATACCTACCAAGCCCCTTTATAAAGCTGATCACGCTGGATTTTCTCCAACATGCTACTGTAATATCCATGAGCCTGTGAATACCTGAAATGTTCCACTCCTTCAGTTAGAAAAGTTAGAATCCTTTTCTAACTAAAATAGAAAAATAAATGAGTTGTTTCATAATCCTGTTTCACACTTCCTCACCACCTGTGAGGAAGAGATTCCTTCAGTTTCTTGGTATTGTTTCTCAATAGACAAATGCTGAAGACCTGCAATGTGTGAGCTAGAGCAGGCCTGCGGATCAGCTCAGCCTTTCCATAACCAAAGGGGTAATTTTTAGCTTCAGCATATGATGATGACCACTCACAGAGTGGCTGCACGTCTATATTTATCCACAAGTACATACTATGCTGACAGATTAGTGAAACTACTTCAGGCACTCCAAGAACATGAGACAGGATAATGGAGTTCAACAAAAACAAACCACACATATCAAACGCATGTATTATCATACAATCCAAGCTGAAAGCAATTAGTATACAAATGCGAAGCACAGTGACAACGCAGGATGGGTTTTGTTTTGTAACTAAAGTCTTCTGGCCAAAAGTACATACAGTATGAATTCCTTTCGATAAAGCCAACCCAGTATATCTTCTTTTCCCATGCCAAGAATCAGTGAGAAACCACATATCCTTAAGAATAACCGTATATCTGCTGCAATAACTCTTGAGAAAATTTGCTTTGTTTTAAAACTGCAATTATAATATTAAAAAGAATACACGTTATTAAATAAAGCATGAAGAATTAAATTTACAAGGATATGGTCAATGTGCCACAAAAGGTTGTTTTTTCACCTTTTGAAGGAGAACATTCTCAAATAATTCAAGCTTGATAGAGAATAAAAGAAGGAAACTTTTGGTGAAAGAAACAAACTAAAGATCCATTTTTATCTTGGTGAAATAAATTATAAGAGTCCCAAGGAAAATGTTATTCCAGCATATTAGTAAGATGCACTAATAGCACTATTTTAGTAAGCATTATTTTCATAATTAATTTGCAAGTGTCCAGTTCTGGGCCCTCAGTTTAGGAAGGAGGTTGAGACGCTTGAGCGCATCCAGAGGGCAATGAGGCTAGTGAGGGGCTTGGAACACAAGCCCCGTGAGGAACAACTGAGGGAGCTGGCTTGTTTAGTCTGGAGAAAAGAAGACTCAGGGGTGACCTTATCACTTTCTATAGGTACCTGAAAGGTGACTGTAGTCAGGTGGGAGGTGTGCCTATTCTCCCAGACAAAACTGACAGAATGATAGGACACAGTCCTCTTGGCTGCGCCAAGGGAAATTTTGGTTGGACTTTAGAAAGAAATTCTTCACTGAAAGCATGACTGGGCAATGGAATGGGCTGACCAGGGAGCTGGTGGAGTCACTGTCCCTGCACGTGTTTAAAAAAAGGCTGGGTGTGGCACTCGGTGCCATGGTTAACTTGATGAGGAGGTATAAGGTCATAGATGGGACTTGATGATCTCAAAGGTCTTTTCCAACCTAGTTCATTCTGTAATTCTGTGAAATCTCAGTAAACAGGTATTCTAAAACTCCAGACTCTGAAAACTCTAAAATGGTTCAGGCAACTATTGGAGAAGACAAGAAGTCATTTTGTACAGCTGTCTTGACACAAGAACATGACATAAAACTATCCCAACTCATCCCGACTCTCAAAAGCCCATTTAATCCAAATACAGGATTCTTTAGGAAGAGTTTCTTTGGTTGACCAATTAGATAGATGGTCTGCAATGCAACAAAGATATAATCCAAACAATTACATGCAAAACAAAAGTCTGGAAATCCTTATGCCAGAGGAAATACTATCTAGTCTAGAAGATAAAATAGAGGAGACAGTAGGGTCAGTGGGGAAAAGTACAATAGAAGTTCAAGATTCTGGAGGAAAACAGCTCATTTGGAAAATAAGTCTAAAGGGAATAGACTTAGGAGGATATCCAATAAAGTGCTGAGATGACCTCAGCTCTCCGGAATGGATATCCTCAAATATTTGATTTTGCCAAAACTATAAGGGAGAAAAGACTAATTTATACATTTCAGATTCCTTAATTTCTTTTAAGAGACATGTCTCAGGAGAGTCATTTGTGTAAACTGGCATGGGAAAGAGAAAGGAAGAAGATATCTTCCATGATAAAGGCACTCCAGAACTTGGTTACCAATTTACCCAAGATAAGATCAATATTTTAAATTATTTCTGTCTGAGTACTTAACGAAAAAATGCTGTTGCCAGGTTTACATATACTTATTCCACTCTCTTCATTGTAATCATGGAGCTAGAAAAGAAAGTTCCAAATCATGTAGACTTGGTTAGGTAATTCTTGTTTAAACTTCCTATTCCTTTTACCATAATAGGAAAGTACAAATTTCATGTGAACTCAAGGAACAGCAAAGACAGAAAACAGGAGACAAATTAATTAGTACATCCACTAAAAAAACAGCAGAATTGCCAATAAAGTGTAAGCTTTGGCCATCTACTCTACCCAAGGAAAAGGAGGCTTGAACGTTGAGGGTGTGTATGTGTGCGTGTGTGTATGTGTGTGCACATGCTTGACATTCTTGAATTTATGTTCTGTATTTCATAAAAAATCAAGCTTAAAACAGACCATGTGGTATTCTCAGTAAGAATATTGAGAATTTTAGACTGAACATTTTGGGATATAAGGCTAATTCCTTGTAGCAAACTCATTCAGCCCTCCCCTTAATCCAATGGTGGACAATGATTTGGAAAACAGAGCGTAAGAAAATGTCCCAGATGTGGTCATTTTTTAACAATCGGATCCAATCCTCTGCAGGATTGAAACAAAATGCAACCTGGAAATAAATATATGGTCACACAATAGGCCTTATGGATGCTAAAATAGCACTTGTGGGGGATGCTCTTCTCTTCAAGTCCACAAGGTCATATGTTCATTCCCCTCACTGATGCTTATGAAGCAGCCATCCTCTGTAATGGACTCCACCAGGAAATAATCAGTTTAACACAGATATCTTTGCCCAAACTCAGGGAAGCATTAGAACAATTCTTACGTGACTGTACCATAAAGACAGGTCTTATTTGAGATTGATGTGGTGAAGTGCCTGTTAGCTTTGAAGCCAAAGGTTCTTGTTTAACCTAGAAACTTGGAAAGAATAAAAATGTTGGTTTGGCTTTATTAGCCACTAGCAACCTTCTGGCCCTCACATCCCAGCTGATGGCAGGTAAGTGTTAGGCTTTGTAATCCTCAGAGGAGTACTGCAATTGTCTGCAAGAGAGGGGTAATTGAAGTGAGAGCCTGTAGAGGAAAGCAGTGAGTGGAACATATTTTCTCCCCTTGCATATGCAGAGGATTCAGGAATGACTGCCAAAACAAATAAACAAACAGGAAATCCTGTCATATGTGTCTATTGACTTTCTAAAGGCCTTTTCACTGACTTGGCTAAGCATCCTGTAAGATACAGACTTTCCCTCTTTCTCCTATCTGGCAGGTCAGGGGTTGAGCAGCTTAACAGTGTTCCCTAGGTTATTATCTCAGACCCTTGCAAGACATGTAAGTGAGGCAGGAAAACAATTCTCTTCCCCTCCCATTGTGTTTGCTCACCACCTATTTTTCTGCTTCTTTTTATCAAAATCATTATTTTCTTGCTTACAGATACAACTGTGCTGAAGATATGTGGGAATATATGCATGTAACATAAAGATTTTTAACTGCACCAATTCTAGAAATTTCTTGGTTTATTATGAGATTAAAGACTAAAAACGCTAAATGACATGAAAAATCTTGTGGAAAATCTACAATAATATTCACATTTGAGTGTTTTATTTAGGGGTTACTTCTCACTAAAGGAAATATCTTTGTTGCTTCTGATGGGATCTAAATCAAACAAAAATACTTTTCAGTTTCTGTGTTTTATATGGTAATGACACTGCCTCTTTGAAAGCTGACTTGAGATTGAAAATATACTTTAAAAAGATTTCAAAATCTTGTTATCTCTTTTCTACATAACTTCACAAGGCTGTTTTTTACCTTTTCCAGCTATTCCCAAAGAAAAAACTCCAAAGAAGGGTGAAAAGATATTTTCAGAGGAGTAATTGTTGGAGTTTTTCCTAAAAAAATTAAAATAGAGACAAGGTTTATTTCTGAAACTGCACCAGCTCTTAAATAGAGCTTAAACATCATTTGTTTTTGAATAAAGACATTCATACTCTTCTTTTACACTTTTTTCAGGTACTAGGGCTAAAAGGCTAAGCTCCACTTTGGTTTTCTGGATCAGAAAATAGCTTCCAATAAGATTTTTAGACAGATATTTTGTTGCATTTGCTTTTCTTTTCAGAGACAGGGAGATGAAGATATTCCTGCAATTTTGTGGCTGATGGGTGTTAGCAGAAGAATTATTTTTAGGGAACTTGGAAAAGGGTCGAGGAAGTACAAGGCTGAAAGAGTCCAAAAGAGAAGGAATTGTTACTTCCAGAAGAGGGACTGACTACCAAGCAGGAAGGATATGATCTTATATCTTCCTTCCCTAATGTGCTGATTTTGGTCAGCATAGAGTTAATTTTCTCCACAGTAGTTGGTGTGGGGCCGTGTTACAGATTTGTGCTGGAAACAGCATTGATAACCCAGGGATTTTTCAGTTACTACTGAACAAAGGCCTTTGCTGCTTCTCACCCCACCAGCGAGTGGGCTGGGGGTGCACATGGAGTTGGAGGGGACACAGCGGGGATGGCTGACCCCAGCTGACCAAACGGAGATCCCAGAACATGTGGTGTCACGCTCAGTATACAAAGCTGGGGGAAGAAGGAGGAAGAGGGGTCATTCAGAGTTACAGTGTCTGTCTTCCCAAGTTACTGTAAGCTGTAATGGAGAGCCAGCTTTCCTGGGGATGGATGAACACCTGTCTGCACACAGGAGTGAGCAAGTGCCCTTGTGGTTCTTAGTTGCCAGCTGGGTTTAAACCATGACATCTATACATTTTCTCTTTGGGACAATATACTTTTCCTTTTCTACTTAAATGTTCTGCAATACAACTGTAAATCTGGAATTTTGAAAATATTTTTAAACCGTTTATTTTTACCAGAGAGACGTTAAATGCTTGCATCTCGGTCCTATTCCAATTTCAACAGCTACCTCAGATGTTAGAACTGGAACCGACCCTGAATTTTTGTTGTATGTTTGTTCACGCTTGCTCTTCCAATCTACTGACATGTTGGATCATGCTGTTAAAAACTCCTGCCTTTCCCTGGAATGGAAACAGCATATCACTTGTGGATGACGTGTCTTCTGTGTAATGTACACATGTGTATGAAAAACTGAGCGAGTTGCAATGCACTTGAGCAAACAAGCAGTACTTTATTACCAACGTATCAAAAGAGAAAGCTTCTAGTTCTCCTGACATAACACCGTTCAATGTTTAAGAGCTGGTTTCCTCCAGCTTTATTTCATGCCATAATAAAGATGTCATGTCTGGTTATGTTTCAAAGTGTAGTACTACTAAGGGAAGTCTTTAAAACTGTACTTGCTTTCTTGCATCTTCTGGTGCACTTGTTCTACTATATGGATGCCTTTTAGGGGAAGTTACAAATTTAACCACCTACCAACCAAGTATCAAACTTAATCTAGCCATCCAGGCTCTGTGTAAATTGAGACCAGCATTTCTAGGTGATCCATCAAATCCTTCTTTGATTCTTATCTTAAGACAGAATAAATGACTTTCTAGAGATAGAAATATCACACATTTCAGTGATTACTGAAAAGAACTGATAACAAATATACCCAAAGTTATTGGGTGATGACACTCACTCTTAAATCTGTAGACTCTTCAAGAGTGCCTTGTATGGATAAAACTGCACTGTGGTGCATTTTAGCTGCTCTGGCTCAAATTTTTGCCCTTGCTCCTGTGGGTGGAAAATAGCACAACAGCAGCAGTAAACCAAGCCACAAGACTGGCAAGTTAAACAAAGCAAGAAGACTTTCACAAAATTTTGTGAAGCTTTCTCTGATGACACCATAGGAGGGATTTCTCTGAATAAAGACTAAGATGAGAGAGACATCAATTCATGTTTCCCTCTAGAGTAGAGCACACAAAGTAACATCTATACAAACAAAAATTAAAGAAAAAAAAATTGCAGCCAAAAGCTGGATTAAGATTTATTATCAATGCCCTACTCTATGTCCGATTGAATCACTACTGTCATTACTTCATATTACAGCAGCAGCACAACATTGTCTATCTTCCATATTCAATGCTATCTCGCCTATTTGCTTTCAGCTGTCTTTTATTAGCCACAGACCATTATGATGCTCTTGTATCTAATAACCCTTTATTACATTACATTAACAATTCTTTGAAAGTGGGTTCATTTGCTTCTTAGCCACAAACCTAAATACAAATGCAAATGCAAATGTTTGCTGCTTTGGTAGACTACAGCTCCAGGATATAAATACTTTTTGTGGTGACTGAAATACAAGATAATGTATTTTTTACCATCCACATGAACTCAGTGAAGGTTTCTGAAAATTTGGCTTGAGTGCAGCTGCCCACTGAGAAACATTCACTTGAACAGATAAGTGGAGTGCATGGAATTTAGCTGCTGTCCAAGGGACCTTCTGCATGACCAGTCAGTTGCAAATACCTAATACAACAGGGACCAGACATTGCTCTCATGCTGGTCAGTGGGTTATGACAGAAAACTCCTTCCATGCATTGAAATGTCTAAATGTTTTGGAACACCAGAATATGTTATTAAATTTGGAGAGGAACAGGCACCTATAGACATGAACTCTGTGTAATTCAATTACAAAAATAAAGAAAGAATCCTACGGTTCACATTGAATTTTTCAAATAAACAGCTTAAACTCTGCAAAAACAGAGAAATTCATTAGAAAAACAAAAGAGCCTAATCAAACCTGAAAATAATAAAAATATGCTTTTGATAGTATATTCAAAGGGAAATTCAGTATTCCTGAGGGCTGGAACAAAACTAATGTTGTATCAGATTTTCTCATGTGTCAGCAAGGGCAATCCTGGTAACCACAGCACAGCTGGCCTGATACTCATCCTGGAGCGGCTGCACTTGATTAACAAACAACCAAAGTATGATAATACAAGGTCATAATCATAGGTTTATGGAAAGCAAATTTTATTAAATTAACTATATCTTTTTATGAGATTATAAATTTTATTAGCAAAGCTGAGAGTGTAGTCTTACATTTTTGCTTGGCAATTGGATTGGTATTTTACCAAACTGTAAAATCAACGTTTCCAACCAATACAGATTAAAAGACAGGTAACATCTATGAATTAAGTAAGTATCATAGTGTAGTGAATGTACTTCTAGTGGAGATACAGAGACCAGTTCTTGGTTCTTTACTGTTCATCATTACTGCTATTGACTTAAAAGAAAAACTTTCCTATAAAGGTAAAACATATTAAGGGTGACAGACAGAAAAAACAACAAGAAAGGTCCTTCTACTCTGTTTGAATAGCATTTGAAAGTTAAATACAAGCAAATAATACATGAGATATTAATTCTAACCTGTGGAGGATTGCATAGCCAGAAACAAGGCCCCACAGACAGAAGGCGGCTTTCTCTTCCTGGGAAACACTGATGATGAAAAAAGGCCTGAGACCAGGATGACTAATGTGCTGGAAACAGGCTGCTATTCTTGTGACCTGAAGAGCTATGGAGAGCCTTTTCAAGCAGTATGAAAAAAAGCAGAAGCAGGAAAGCCCTACTGCTTCATTGTCAGTGGCTCTGCAATCACTGCTGGATGCTCAGTCCTGTTCTGGTGTCTGCAGCTTCAGAAAAGATGCTGGTGAACCAGAGAACATTCAGGAAAGTAAAAAAATAACTCATGAATGCAAAAGTTGCCTTGGAGTTTAGTTTAGTTTCACCATGAGAATGTTACACCATCATATCCTCTAATGGCAGAAATTTGCACTTACTGTTCCTACAATGGCACCTATTTGCAAAATGTACTTCACGGAACCTCCTACCCCAGACGCCTTTTTTAGACAGCACAGGCACTCAGGCACATCCAAAATGTGATTCATTACAATAAACGTGTCTAAAGCAGTTCATCTGAACTGTACTCCCATACCTCTTCACTGGCTATCAGGAAAACCAGGCTTGATTGTGTAAGATGTAAAATATAAACATTAAGGATGCCTGAAAGTTAGGTGAGATGATTTCCATGCCCATTATCAGGAATAGAAATTTGCTAAGAGACAGCTTTTTGTTCAGTAACATCCAATGTCTGGAATTTTAGACTAGACAAATGCATTAAAGAAGTTAAACACAAAGGGAGGAAAATTAACTGCCAGAATGCTATTAAGTCTGGTGCTGATTCTTCCATTACTGGGAATTTTAAATTAAGATTTTTTTTTTAAGATGTGCTTTGTCTCAAATAGAAATTAATTCAGAGAAGCCATAAAGCCTGTTCTATGTGGAGCACAGATTGGATGACACAATGTTTTTTCTGGTTGTATAATTTATGACTTGTTGAATATATTAGTAGAAAACAGTTCTGAGAACAATCTCTCATTGGTAAAGCCAGGATACAAACGTTGTAAGAAGGATTCTTCTTCCTCTAATCATGACAATATCAAGAAGCAGAAGTCTGAATTCCAATCAGTACTCGATTTCTCTTTGTACATCCAGGTACAAATATAAATTGTATGACCAGAGTATCAAAGCTGTGGCTCCTAAAGGGGCAGAAGAGCTCAGAAGAAAAACACACATTTCTAGCATTAAGCACTTAGGCCAGAATTGTTCTGTTAGAAACCTCTGATTTTCACTACAGAAAGACATTAAAACCAGAAGAATACTGGTCCAAAAATGCACAAATGGTTTTGCTAACAGGAAATCAGAGAATGCAAAGTGAAGAGTGTAGGCAATTTTGCCAACACTGTTCCATCACCTGTGATCTTACCATAAATTCCATTAGTTACAAGCACCAGATGTTGTTATGGGACATCACTTCGCATCAAAAACAATTACAAGCTATATTAGCATAATGGGTTATTATTCCCAGATCCATGTGATCAGTACTCCATGGCAACCCAATGATAATGAATGCCTTTGTCAGTAAGAAAGCATGTACGAAACTACACGAAGCACGAACCTCAGGCACCTGAAATGGTACATAAGGCTGTTAGTATATTAAGAATTTAAACACCAGCATTGGCACTTCTTTCTGTACATACAAAGAAATTTTCCCCATGTTGTCAGCCAATCATTGCTTTTGTGGGGATGTGGCATTTCTAGGACACTTTCACTCAGGGCTCACCAACTGGGAAGTTGAGTGCTTAAAATCAGCCTGAGGAACAGAAACCATAAAAAATGACCCAAGTGATAAATCGCTTGGATAAATCTGGGTAAAATTTGCTGGTAAATTTATGGGGTAAAGCGGCACCTCAGAACAGGATCCACAACAGCCAACACTGCCTTAGATTATATATCCACAGCAACCTCACATTGTTGGGCCACTTCAAATGTTTGAAGCAGAACAGAGAAGCAGCTCCTCTCCTTTTTAGTTTGGCTGTGATCGCTTTTTATGTAATAGTTTAATGGCTAAAAAACTCACCCAGAGTGTGACAGTTTGGGGTTAAATGCTTATTAAACTTCAAGGTTTTGAAATTCCATCTCCAATCTTTAAAAACCTTCATCTGGAATAATTAATACAGCAATTTTAAAATAAAGTTTGTGGTGGTTTTTTTTTGTTTTGTTTGGAATGAAATCAATCCAGTTCCAATTCCACTGATGTAAACAGTTAAATAATCTCTAATTTTTCATGAAAAACCTTAGGACAATATTCAGCTTTCTGAAAATGCTATTCAGTATATCTCGCTTAAGTTATAAATGTAGAAACTTGCTAGATTTTCAGGACACCATGCCAGTTCTTTTACAGTTTATGGAAACTCGGAGCTATCATTTGAATCTAAAATGTTTATGATTGCATGATTCAAAACAGAAAAAAGAGATTGAAAAAGACTGCCATTGGTCACACTGATCACTTGTGTTTAGGAAGTTTAATGATTGAAGATCACTTTCTGTATTAATTAGAAAGGCATAATTTGTTATTTATATACACATTAACATAATTAGTTATTTATATATTTATATATGTTCATATAACTGTAAACATAGAGATTTGAACCTTATAGCCAAATGTTTCAAAGTCTGCTCCTTATAAAGCAGGTAAACATATCCAACCCAATAAATGCAAACAATACCAACTTGAAATGTCTTTTCTGGATTTAATTTTATAAACCTGAAAATTTTGTAACAAAAAGCCATGCCCTAAGGATATCGTCATAATACAAACAGAATTTTAAAAATGCATGACATCTCAGTCAAACTTTAGGAAAGTTATCAATTAGGTTGAAATCTGGAAAGCAAGTGTGCTGGCTGTGCAAGGGGTTCTGAAAAGTATTATACAACTCTTTATACTTAATTGAGAAAAATGCTTCATTAAAATCAGCAAGTTTGAAAAAACTATCTCATTACCTTTCAGGGATCAATTCCTTTAAGCAACGAGGAAAATGCAGAAATTAGTAACAGACTTTATAGTGATCTAGAAACAATGGTATTAATATTAGTCAGATAGTCCTTCTAAGTATCTATTAATATCAAAGCAAATGATAAATTTAAATAAACATCTAACTTGCCAGAAGTGTGATGCTTCCATTTTACTCCTTGAAGGACTACTGCTTGTCCTCAAATGAAAAACCCTTACTTGTAAATGCTATTCTCAGACCTCCATTGTAGCAGTCAGTCACCTGGAATTCCTGCTTTGGGCAAAACTGGGAATTGGCCCAGGAGCAGCTATGCATATACATGGACCTTCTGTCACTGCAGCTGCAGTGAGAAATCCTGTTTCTCTCCTTCCAGTGAAGAGCTGGCCCTTACACTGCAGTGTAAGGATGTAGCCAGTCTTTTTTTCATGTTTTAAAAATAAATTCTATCTTGAAAGATATTTTATAGATTCACATGGTAAATAAGTTTCCTGATTTTTACTCTAAATAATCCCTTATTTCACTTGATTATTTTTTTGCTTTTTTCATTACTAATACTTATATACTTCCATGTGTATACATATACTTAAATGGCACAACATGCTATTTACCTTCTTTCAAATCCCTGATGAGGAAATAAAGTAAAACTTAGAGTCCATCCCTGCAGTACACAACTGCTTAGCTCAATCTAATGCGATAACAAACCATCCACAAGGACACTTTTAATATTTACAATGCCTCATGCCAGTTTTTAACACATTGCTCATAAAACTATTATGCTTGAATGTATGCTGAGTGACACTCAAATATTCCCTAATGCCCAAATGGTTTGTTTCTTCATTCTGCTGAGAACTGTCAAAAGTACCCAGATCTCTCTGACACCCTCCCCTGGGAGATGCTACTACAGACTAGTTTTTATTATTAGGTTAGACATTACCTCCTGTATCGAGGAGAAGTCCATTAGGAAGTTACCTGCTACTGCATTACGAGTAATAATAAATAGAACAATAAGCTGAGAGGACATTTCTTTGTACATCTGTGTCCTTACCACTGTGCTGCATTACCTCATTGGACTCAGGCTTTCAGAAGTGAGGTATTATAGAGGATATATGATTAATCTGATGCCAAATGAACCAACTGTTGACCCAGTTACCTTAACAGCATGCACAAAGCACTTGCTGTTCTCCTCACCTGATAACATTTAACACTTTATGCCCACCCAAGCACTGAGGCAAAGGAAGTCATACACTATGCTGGAAGGATGTGCTAGAAAGCAAGGATGTAGGATGGAGATCAGGTCTCCTGCACTGCACTCTGCTCTTGGGAGGGGATTTCTCTGTCTCTCACCTCCCCCATTTCCCCAGCTGCTCTCCTCTTACTCCATCTCTGCAATCTGGTATCTCCTCATGGCCGTGTCTTCCCCACTTCAGGCTCCCTATTCCAGTTCCAGACTCCCATGCACTGTTTGCCCATCTAAACATTGCTCATCTCACCCTTCCAGCCCTCTTAATCCCAACCCATTCCTCATCCCATCCTGAACCCCTTCACCCACCCCTCTCCAGTATCCCCTTGGTTCCATCTAACACCAGGCACTCTCAATTTTCACTCCTACTGTCCTGGGAAGTATAAATTTCTCTACTTCTGATTCCTTCACCATAATGATTCCCCTGCCTCTTCTCCCTTCATTCCCACAGGCTCTTTGCTGGGCTTTTATTGAAGATTCACTCCCCTCGCCCTAAATTTCGTTGTGCAGTCACTGCACAGAGGCAGTTGGCTGTAAGGTCTCTGTCCCCCACCATTCCCAACAAGAGAATTTTTCACATAAACAAATAAGGTTTATTTTGAATTTTCTCATTATTAGACAGGGTAGAACTATTTCGGCAGAAAATTCTAAGATTCACCTTTGGGGACGTTAAGTTAAGAAGCGCCCAAACTGCAGAGCTCAGGAAAAGAGGGGATTAACATTAAAAAAGTAGGCACACCAATATACACACAATCATTAATTTATTATATTTTTAAATAATATTCAATTTTCTCTATATTAACAATTTAAAAAAGTTAATTAAAACAGTAATTGAAATTATTTCAATCATTTCAGCTGCTATGGAGGTCTGCAAGTCCCTGTAACACTCACTACTTCACTCCCTATAACACTCACATCCCTTACTGCATGTATACATGACAGACAAATGAGTAAAAACAATCAGTATTTTTAACTTCGCATTCCCTTTGAAAATATTTTCATGTTCCATGACATATTTGTTAAAGATTCACCAAGGACACATGGGTGAGACTTTGCTTAATTTACTACAAACCTTGATGACTTCTGTATTTGAAAAAAATGATACATTCCAACGTCTGATTCCCAGAGAATCAGAAATACTCTTAATCAAACACTCATCCCAATAAAGAATACATATACTGTTCTATCCTATTTTCCTGCCTATGAACAACAGAATAAAAATCAAAATAACCACCTAGCTTTGGTTCACATGGCACACAGATAAAGGTTGGGGTGAGGTTATTTGTTTCAAAAATCTGCCTTCATAGAAAAAGAAATACATGTAAGTAATTTTCTCCTCATTTAAGACATCACTAGCAACAAATATGCATGCTGTGGAATTTTAAAACAATTCAGTGACATTTCCATATGAAAATTACTACTTACTGTCAATTAAAAAGCTCATTATATATATTAACTGGCTGAGTCACGATTTACAATGTGTCACTTGGCTACCAAGAACATAAAGGAAAAAAGGTTCTTCCAGTACAAAAATAGAAGACAGGGCTTCATTTCCAGATCTAACACAGGATATGTGTTTCTCAGTTAATTTCTCTGTTTTGATTTGCCCAGGAATAGCAATAAAACCATCCTTCATATTCAGGTAATAATGCTGGAAGAATATAAGTCTGTAAAGCTTCTAGATGGGAAGCAAGCTATGAATACTATTATAATGGAGACCACTGCAACCAAGTTATCTGCAGTGGTTTCCTTGCACCTGAAATAATGAATGTCAATTTGCATCTTGTGAATGTAGTTTAAAACAGGCAACACAATGAGTTTTGTGTGCAATCCTCTCAAAGGTGTGACTGAAGCTTATTTCACAGACAGGATATTTATGAAGGCTGTCACAGCAAGGATTTCCCTGCATCTAAGAAGACAGGAGGCTCATGCAGCCATTTTTCAACACCTGAGATTCCCTCTTCATTGTCAAACAGCCTCAATTTGCAAATTCGTAGAAACTTAAGTATCTAAGAATTCTAGCTTTCTCTGAATTGTTCTGAATTTGGTAAACATGTGTAAAATAAGGCAGGCAGGCAGACAGAGTAAGTTTTGCTTCCGCAGGAAAGTTATCTAAAACAATTCCAGTTACAAGGGAATGACTACTTTCAACACTTGCTACCTCAGTAATGCACAAAGAATAAACCTCATTATGAAAACACACAACAATGCATTGCTGTGAGTATATGCAGAAACTCACTCTGCAAACTTCTCAAGGAAGAACTTTGACAAGAACTCTATCCATGTAACCTTCTGACTAAAAAACCAAATTAATTCACACATTTAAAGGCATTCATAAATAATAATCAGAAATGCAGTAAGAAAGATAATTTTGTATATTGTGTTCAACAAAACTTGTTCAAGGATAACAGTATCAAAACAAACCCATTTACACAAGCATCCTTTGAAGTTTAATTTAGTCCACATACAAGTTGAGACTCTTCAAAGTTACAGACAGAGAGGAGATAGCTTGAGATTAGGAAAAAATGTTAGCATAATGACCACCCAATTATAGGAGAATTCCTTCAAACCACTATCTTTGTCAGACTTCTGCGCTGAGCCAGGAACTACTTAAGAATTCAAGGGAATATAAATTAGTCTTCCACAGTCAAGCTTTTAAAAAAAAAACTAAAACCATCTGCAGCTTCATGATTATAAATAAAATCAAGATCTGATGCATTCTGTTGATTGATCTTTGTCTGATACTAATCCATCTAATGTCTTCACATTTTGGCTATACACAAACTGTGATTTCTCACCCCCCCATTGACTAGTGAAAAACCACATTCTCTCAATTTATATGCATTACCACTGCATGTGATGACTGCAAATTTCTGAAAGAACAGAAAGTGTCCAGGATAAAGATTGTATAGCATGTCTCCCAAAAGGGCCTCCCCTTTTTTTTAATGTGTAATACTTGTCTCCTAAGGCTCCAATCACCTAATTAAGCTCTTTATCAGAATCTATTCCCCTAGAGAAACACGATACTGTCACTATAGTGATCCCACAGTATTTACAAAACAACACTCAGATTTCTCTTCAAACCAGTGTCCTGAAAAGAACCCCAAAATCTCTCTTCTGAGACATAACAAAGATGAATCTCTCAGGCACTTCTAATACCAGTTGTATCAGTGATCTTATATTATGCACAAACATCAATATTTTGCGGGATGTCTCCATATTTGTGATCTCTCACACAGATGAGGAAGCAAGTTGCATTCAGTAACTCAGTGACAAACACTGTGCTACTTGGCTGAGAGCAAATTGGGAAGTCTGTGTTTCTCAGATGTGTTTCATTCAGTGGCTTGTTTTAGCAAGCTCTGCTGTCTGCTCTGAAAAGAAAAGAACTGCCATCCCTCGGTTTTGAATGGACTATAATTGGCAATATATAGAAGATCATAAATATGTAAGGAATTTCCAGGCTTCTCAGTAGTTCCTGCGAAGAAGAGTCTGGGCTTCTGAACTCCGAATTTGAATAAGTTCTATGTCTTCCCATTTGAGATTTGCCATATCAAGGGGAACTCCAGAACCTGGGAGACAGAGGCCAGAGGAGACCGTCTTGCTGAAGAAAGAGGCAGAAGTGTCACTCACTACTTCAGTCCACTATCACTAAATTCCCTCGTTCAGTGATGGGCCCACATTGCTCTTGTTCAGCTTTTTACCACTAAGTAAGCAAGAGTAAGTCTCCTTCTTGACTTTGCTATTCCTTGCAAAGCTCACCTCCAGTTGTTTTGAATTTCCAAGCACCATCCCTGCACGCCCAGGCAATGTCTATAAATTCCTTCTTTGCAGCTAAATCAGACTTTTGCCTCAGATATATCGCCTTTTTCACAATGGAGCTCAGCCAAGAGGTCCCTGATAAGCCAAGCCAGTCTCCTCCTACTCTTGCTTGTTTCCTTACACATGCGGAGTCCATTCTTGTTCTTGGAAGATGCTGACCTCAAAGACCTGTCAGCTTTCCTAAATTCCTTTGCCTTTTTAGAGCTGTGCCTCATGAGATCCCCACTAATAGTTTCTGAAATCTCAAAAACTGAATCCTACTCTCCTTAAGTCCAGGTCTGTACACGGCCACCCTTTCCCCACTCTTCTAAGGATTTTGAGCTCTAGTCAGGTCTTCCATGTTAATGGGTAGCAGACCCAGTTGCACTTTACCCATTTGGTCCATTGTAGTTCAAGAAGTTACTTCCAATACTCTCAAGAAATTTTGACTGCTTGCATCCTACTACTTTGCATTTGCAGCAGACATCAGGAAGTTCAAGTTTCTCATGTGAACCAACATCAACAATTCATGAACTTCCTCAAGTTGTTCAAAGAATACTTTCTATACTTCCTCACCCTGATCAATGCCCTGTAACATATTCCCACCATCACACTGTAACACTTAAAGTCATCTGTTCCACAAACTCTCCAGTGCACTGTCACCCACCCATCCCATAGAAGTGCTCCAGATCTGTAAGGAGTTCCTTCACAAAGAGCTACTCCCACTCCCTATTTCCCTGAAGGTCCTCCCTCAAGAGCTTATATCCATCCATCCATCCATCCATCCATCCATCCATCCATCCACATCCACCCATCCATCCCATCCATCCATCCATCCATCCATCCATCCATCCATCCATCCATCCATCCAGCATTCCAACAGTGTGAGCTGTTAACATGCAGCTTGCTACTGCTGTGACAGTGTAACTTGTGACTGCACATAGCACTTGACTTCTTCCTGAATGTTTTTCAGACTGCATGTATTTGTATACATACATTTAAGGTATGCATACAATATATAAAGGGCTGTCTCTTCATTCTGTTCTACAGTACTTACGTTTCTCTTATTCCCTTTGCCTTGCATCCTTTGCTTTCCACCCCTGTTCACTGCCATCTAACTGAACTATGGGTCATAATTCCCCCTCCACTGGCACCCATAGTTTCCAGCTCTCAGGAGGATGATGAGCCAGTCAGCAGATGTTTTGTCCTGATTCGTCATACTATTGAACACCTTTCTATTTGCATTCTTAAAAATATAAACCATGCAAGAACTTAAAATATCTTGCTGATAGAGCTACTGTGGAGTTTGAACATTATTTATTTATTTATTATATATTTTATATTGTTATTATTTATTATTATTTATTTATTATATATTTATAGTTTGGTATTCCTTTTAGCTAGTGCAATAAACAAAGGATTGGATTATTCAGAAAAAAGAGTATTTGAGGAGAAGGGATTTTCTTTCCATGGACAATTGATTCTAACCTAGTTTAGGTAACTGCAGAGACTGAAAAATTACCGACTCACAAATAACTCAGCTACTTATCTCTGTGAAATTATTCCGCATTCCAAATTTATCATGGAAACAACAGCAATAACTTCACTGCTGATGCTCTGAAAAGAGTGGAATGCAAAAGCTGTTCCTGAATATACAATAGACCTATTACCAATATTTAGAAGCAGGCATTGGTACAGGAGTCACTATTAAAGTAAGTATGATTTACCATACAGTTCCCACCAGCCTAATAGCAGGAATCAGCCAAAACTGCCTCCCACTCCTCGTAGTGTTCCCTCATCCCTGTTCTCATGCTGACACCAGCATCTACACTATTTTAGAAAGTTTAGCTTTCAGGATATTAACTCTATGGGTAATTAGGGTGGCAGAGAAGGGGCAGGAGCATGGGGACAGGAGTAAGACACTGGGATGAGATTGTCCCTCCCAGTCACAGCTACTGTAATGCCATATGTGCCATTCATGGTTTCAACACCCACAGGAATTCAGTCTCTAGAGCTACCAACTCATAGCAAGTGTCTGTAATTTCTGATTGTTTTGAATTTTAGACATGAATGAATACAGAAAGTAATGTTGAACAAGCACATGCAATTGTAATTCTGTAGGTGTAGAGGCTGCTTCCTAATGCCCTCAAGTCAATATACACAGAAAAGAGTTAAACTATTAATGCAATGAGTGTATCAAAAGTGAAGAAAATACAAAAGGATTGTTAAGTAGCAATTAAATATAATATATTAATAAAATAGCTTATATTGTCCAATATTAAATTTTAAACACTATTGTACATTTTATACTCCTAAGGCATCCTGTTTATCACTTTCCTTATACCTATATATAATACCTTTTTTCATAATTATAGTTTTTATATTTATATAGACATATAAAAATAAAAAATACCACAGCTTATTCAATGGTATGTTATATAGATAGAGGAAACATAAGAATTGTTAGTTTTTTCCCTGATCCTTTTCAATAATAACTAGCAATACTAGAAAAAAACAAACTACTGCTCTTTTGGTAACATCAAGGATATCACAAATTAATCTCTCAAAGTGAATACATATAGTATAACAGAATAGAACTTGTTTCACCACAAGGAAAATAATTAGAACCTTTATTGACCAGCAACTAACAAAGCCTAGTTTCCAGATCATCTTATATTTTGGTGTTTTGAAATTTTACCACAAAAGTTTATGTACTATATTGTTGTCCCTGAAAATAAGCCTTCTGATTTGTTTCAATATAGTGGAGTCAGTTCTCATGAATTGTAAGATAAACAAGAATCATGTTTGCATTCCTTTATAAAAGATATCACCTGATGGACTTCTCAAGTGACCAGTGAAGATGGAGAGGTGGTAACTTCTCTGTCCAATCTCTGCTCACTGTCCAGAAACTTATATATACGAGGTCAACAATAAACTAGAATCTTCTTCCTTTCTTATTCTCTACCTGAACACCTGTTGTGTGTGTTACTGTGTGTTTCTATCTGCGTCACAGTAACACTATATTGCAGTCAGAGCATTTGTAGATTTTTACTGCAGTAATTTAAACTTTTTAATGACAAAGAAACTCATTCTACAAATCAACTGGATCTTGCAATAAAGGGTTTATGATTTTCTCATCCTCTTTTTCCCTCCCAGTATGGTAGAAACCCTTCTGGAATGTCCTCAGCAGAGTAGCAAATATCAAAATAAACAAAAAATCCTTTTTAAAATAGTTCTCATGTTTACAAAGTAATAAAACTTTCACTTTCCCTTACTTCTGAGAAGAACCATGTCAAAATGCAAGTTCTAAAATGGGTACCACCAGAACATAAACAGCTTAAACACTGTGGTTTACTACCCTTCCCTTCTGATCACACCAAATACAAAGAAAGTTCCTGGGAGATAACAGGCACCATTATCAAGCAAGACACTTTACTCCTGACAATCACAGACTCCTTAGAGCTGAAGATATACTAAGCATCCTCCCTTCAGGCTCAATGGATAGAGCAATCAATCCCCTTCAGGCAGAACAACAGCTTGAATTAATGGCATCCCTTGTCCCAGGCAGGCTCAGATGCCAAGACAGGAGCAATGTTACACCTTTGTGACCAGGGCTCCCAAAATGCAGCGGCTGTGGAAGGACCAGCCCTGTGCAGGTGTATCGGGGTGAGACCTAAGCAGCCAGCAGGACACACGGATCCCAGCTTCTCGGTCTGCCCACCTCCCCCAGCTGCTTCAGGCAAGAACTGATCCTCTCCCTGCGGGGTGAGTTTGCAGCACATCAGCTTCTATAATCAGGTTATTTGGGCCTGCAAGAGTACGGATGCCAGAGCAAGAGAGAGGGGAAGGAATGATAGGTTCTCCTTGTTCAGTGAATGTGTTTGTCTAAGTGGGCACTGGGAAACACGAAGGAGTCTCTTTCCTTGTTTGGTATCTTGCTACAAATCTCTTAAGTCTGATAGCATGGTGTGCTCAGCATGTTCAGCCTTAAACAGGTCAATGTTTGACTGCAGATAAGGGAAGCCTACAAAACAGCACAATAAAATCTTACTAGAAGATCAAACAAGTGCATCACAGACTTGGACATAACAGAGACTTTCAGCTAAGAACGTGTTTGTAGCCTTCCCTTTTCTCTTGCTCATCGACACAGGACTTCATGAATATTCTCTGTAAAAAGGCTTTATTGCCTTGTGTATTATGTTCATTTAATGAAGGACTAAACGTTCTTCATTAATTTCTTTTCCTGAAATGGTAGATACATATCTCCAAGAGAAGAACAGAAAGTGGCTGACCACATGGCAGCTAGCAACCCTTCTTGCTTCACATCGGCCACTGGGAAGTCCCTGCTGCCTGATGCTCTTTTGACCACAGAACTTGTTTTGACGCTAGCCCTGTGTTCAGCTCAGTACGTGACTAGCAAGCTGTGGAGGTGCCAGAGATCCTACTGGCAGTGCTGGGGAGGGTGAGCTGATGTGGGTGTCTATGTGTTCCCAGGCCTGGGCTGTCTCTGGTGGTAGCACCACCTGTAAACAACAAGGAGCTTTGGACAACTGCTACGGGGACTGGGCATACAGGGGCACAGAGAAAGAGAACGCTGTGCAGCAGGAGGACTGAGCAGTGGCCTTTGTACAGCACAAAGGGGAAGGGGATGATAACATGAGGATTTTGATGTGGATGTTGGCTACTGTGGAAGAAGGCAACGAAGTTTGGCCATGGGAAAGAGACCTGAAGTCCTGATACTAGAAAAACCTTATTCAGAGTCTGCATTAAACACAAGTCTGCAGAAAACCCCCTTGCTATTCAAAGGTTGATAAATAAGCATTGCAATCCTTAAAATCAGGCCCTGCAGGTAACTGTTCTATGAGAAGTGCCAAATATAATACTCCCTATGAAAAATATGCCATTTCCTTTAATTACACAGAAGAAACCTTAAAACCTATCTCTAGTAACTGTGAGACAAAGAAATGCAGCTTCTACAAGCCCACACAGGAGCTGACCTGTGAGAGCAGGAGTGAGCCATTTAGATTCTTCTACAGAATCCTTTCCTTCAATAAACTTAATTGCTGATCAGATCTAGGAACTGCAAAAGGCAGAATTTATTGTAGACTTTTCTACTATGAATTTAAAAAAGAAGTTTGGAAATTAAATTCAGAAAAAAATCTATCTTATTCAAAAACGTTAAAAAAAAATCTAAGGAAAGATCAGGCTCCAAATTCTTAACATTTGTATTCATGTATTACGCCTTGAATAAATTACAAATGTTTATTTACAAAAATGCATTTTGCAATATTTCCACAACAAATCCGAGGAAAAGACTCCTAATTGTCCTAGCTTTGGTGAGCCCTATTTTATTCTTGTCAGCTTATTGACCTCAGTGGGCCAAGTGAGTGCCACTCACCTTGTGGAGGCACAGCCATTTTGGCAGTACTTTCAAAAAGAAGAAATGCAAATGATAGATGCAGTTGTTGACTAATGCAGCATTGATCAAAAGCACTCAAATATTTAAGAAAATATATGAACACACATGACATGGGCAAAAAACTCCCTTAAATTATTCCTATTTCCCAACCAAAGAATCCCAGTTCTGATTCCATCTCCGACACAAGAAAGGAATATTTTCTAGAGAGCATGACATGCACAGTGTCTTATGGACACATGCAGAAGTCTGTCTTGGGAACTGCACAAAGGAGTATTCTGAGACACCTCAGTTTGACGGGATGATTCGAAGGCCAGACTGTGACTTGGCTTTTTTGTCCCCTGGATGATGGCAGGCTCTCTGAGAACACACCCGGGACTGTATCAGACTGTATCATCCTGACTGCAACAGTTGAAGTGAGCCGACCCCACTGCCATCAATTACCGCCCCCTTAGCTGCATGATGAACATGCGAACGCAAGCAGCATGCTAGGTGAACAGCTCAGCGAGTGCTGTGTGACACTGCACTGAAATCCTGCCTGGCATGTCAAAAACACTAGTTTGTTAAACTCCTTAGATAGCAAAATCAGGGGAAAATGTCCTTCCAAGTAGAATAACTGGGGAAACTTCACGGCATGGGCAACAGACATGGATGCCAATCTGCTAGAAAATGCTAATGTTCTGTGTAAGCCAAAACACAAATCAATGGAAAGACCTGGGTTTGGTGGGACCAAAAAGCCTAGGAGGGATGGATAAATGATGTTTAAAGTGATGTTTTAAAGTGCCAGTTTGCAGAAACATACACGGACAGCATCTTTATACTGTTAACATTGCAGCAAAATACATACTGTATGAACCAAAGTAAATTTTCTTTTAAAATTGTATGTTAGACCTCTTGCTGCTATGTAAACGCCCCAGCATAATTTATGGCTTACTTCTGGTCTTGGGTGTGCAGACACAGTACCTATTTTCTGAAAAACATGCTCCCGTGCATGCATGTGCAAGCTTCCCAGCAGTTTCTCAAGCAAGGGAAGTGTTTTCATCTGCTCCACCCATCACATAGCAGAGCTGACGAAAGCCCTAGGTTTTTTTAACTCCCTACTGTCTTCTTATCAAATCATTTGTTTTTCATCTAGAAAGGATATGTTCAGATTTATGAACATACCCTCCCAGCACGAAAGCAAAAAAACCCCAATTGGCAACAAATTTAAGGCAACCTGGGTTCATTTACTCTATTTCCTCTTACTGTTCCTTCAGATACAGTAGAAGGGGTGTTTATCCACTAAAAGAATGCCATAATTATCAATTATTCACACACTGTTTCCATTTACCTAAACTAGAACTTAACGACTTTTAATTTCAGACTAGAAATACCTTTCCTATATTGAAATACTTTCAATATACTTCAAGATAAAGGAAAAAGAAAAAAACCCCAACACTTTAATTCTATAATGTAGTTTGTTTTATATTCTTAAGTGATGGTTTTACTTCAAGTTACAGTAGGCTATTACAAAATTAGTGCCAGAACTGATTTGATTTCTGCACCATAAACTGACTTGTTTTTCTTCTGTCATAAGCTGTGACCAGCTTGTTATGAAATATGTGCTGTCACAATACACACTTATATTCTAAGTATTTGATTAATATTAGTCCAAGAAGGCAACTGAATCACAAAATTCACTCCTAGTCCTTGTGGGATCACTTATTTGAATTAATATGCACTAAATATTTTTGTAGAAGGGCAGATAAGCAATGCTGTTTAGGTAATACTATTATTCCCTGGTGGCTTCACACTTGTGGTAGAAAAACAGATTCAAACAAGCACTACAGTGTTACTGAGGTTACAAACGACCTGGAAAATACAGTTTCTATGGATATCATTTAATGAATACAAGTCTTGCACGACACATATCTAATAGTGTTCTGTTTATTTCTTTGCAGATATATGGTACTCTCCTTGTTTTGAGCAGATCTTGCAATTCTTTCATACCATAGAATTTTTAAATACCAGTCTTTTATGCAGACATTATTAAATTATAGATAGTAGGATGACCAGAACCTTATTTCACATGTAGCCAAGTTGGATTTTTCCAGAAACATTGTGTTCTATCTTTTAAAAACAGTTAAATATAGAGATTTAGCACTGCTAATAAAAGCTTCTACAGAGAAGGAATATACTGTTCATGTACTTTAACCTTAAAAGAAAATTTCTGCCAGTGTAATCTCATCACCTTACCTAATCTGAATATATTTACAAGCACTAAATTTTATTCAGACATCTTCATTACATAATATTCCTAAAACGTCTGTAGAGTAATTGATTTAAAAAGCAATGGAGATCAGGACCAGCAGTACTGAAAAGACTAAGGCAGACCAAAATGCTATTTGTTTACATTCTGCAAAAACAAGCCTGGATCAGTTAAACAGATGGATTCTTTCTGCCTAGAAATATTGCATAAGATTCAGAAATTAAGCATAGAGGGTGGGAAGTGCAGCTATAAGCAACTATGTTTTGCTTCCCATCACATCAAAATGACTTTCTGACCTGAAGTAGAATAATTATATTTTGTCCTCGGTGCACAATTAATAAAACCAACTTCTGAGCAATGCCACACCCTTGTGATTAAACATCATTTAAAAAAAAAAAAAATTAGACAAAGTCTGAACAAATCAAACAAACATGTAGGCAGGAAATGCTGTTTGGAATGCACTCCCTGCAATGTACTGTTAGACCCAGAAAGCAGCCTAACTTCAGAATTCAATCAAGCAAAATCTAGTATAATCTCATTACAGCCTCTGCAGTTAATGAAACCAATTTAAACCTCTGACATTTTGATTTTTAGAGCTGAACAAAAGCAAAAATTACTTGGTTTATATAACACAAACATACGTAAATGTAAGATTCTATCTTTTAGGTTATCCTAGCTATTGACCAAGCAATGCGTAATATGAAAAAATTACTCTTCTGCTACTCACTATTGCTCCAGGATTTCAGTAAATATTTGATACTGATTTCAAAGAAGCCTGAATCCTGCTGGCTAGCCATGTCTGCTGCATACAAAGAGGCTTCTATAATTCTGAGCAGCTGAAGTGGCAGGTACTATGTATGTATATGTGACTGTCACCAGTCAGTGATGTAAACGAGGGGTCAGAGCAGGAAATGAAGTCTCCGCAGATCCACTTCTTCCGTTCATGGTAGGTAAGCTCATTAAAAAAAATAAAAAAAGCTCAACAACAACAACAAAAACACACCATGAGATTTTTGTCCTTTGCTCTTCCTTCAGGGCTTGTTCTTAATTCTATCTGAAGAGTATTTTATTCCCTCGCCCCTCAGTACTCAGTATTTTCATTTATTCCATTCCACAACCGGGCGAATTTCTCCTGGTCGGTTAAGGCATATGCAGCAGCACAGCACTCGTTCCACAGGCACAGTTAGAGTGTCTTCCCGAAGGGTGTCTGAGCCGTGCTTTTAATAACGTGCAGTCTGCCTGTCTGAAGCTGTTCTCCCATCAGAAGCTGTCAGCTCGAGCGTATGCACCTCCTCTCACGAGCCGAGTATCAACTTGAAGCCCCGCCGAAGCCGTCTCTTCTGCAGCTGCAGGAATCGCACACGTACCGCTTAGCTTTCGGGGAGAAAAAGCACCCTCTAATGAACATCCTCTGCCTGCTCTGGTCAGCTGCTCGCCTTCCGCCTGTTTCCAAGAAGAGCGCGCAGAACTATACACAACTGCATCATGCTGCGGTAAAGCAGAGCTGCACCCGTATATCTAATTGCAGTGACGTTGGGAAGGAAAAAAGGCTCTCCCTCAGCCCAGTTACACAAGAGAAGCACTCCCAGAGCACTAAACCCACGGCATTCAGACTGGCTGCTTCTGTTTTTCTTTTACTGCTACAGAGAAACGTGTTGTCATTTTTTTCTTGACACTTTTTCCGACCCTCCCCACCCCCCACCCCCCCCACCTTTAACAAAGATGAGAGACAGCAAGCTGAATTCATAACGGCAAATAAGCCAGAGAGCTCACTGCTCTGTATTCACCTCTGAAAGAGCCACAGAAAACTCAGTTTGATATAATTTTTATCTTGGATAATGGTTTCTAAAATGGAACTGAATTCACATAAGAAAAATGAGGCAGAAGCAATTCACTGCTTCTTAACTTCTCTGTATTTTCTACAAAATACTTAATTGCTAGGCACAATTTCCATATTCCTAAGGTTTTATTTCATATAATCACACACTACATCACTATGCATATTTTAGTGGTAATGAAGAAAAATAAGAATCAGTTTTCAAAATACTTTTTGTTTCATATATTCTTGGTATCATCCTTCCAGATATTATTTCCTGGGAGTAACAGTACTTTTTTTCTCACTTAGTGAAATAAATTTCCAGCAGCATTTCATAATTACAGTATCTGAGACAAAATAGAGCTTGTCTGCTGCTGATTTTTCTAAAAACTTTGTCAGCAATTATATTTGCACATTGCTTTTAGTTTCAGTATGCAGAATATTTGATGTTTGGATTGGAAAATGAGGAACACAAGGGTCACTGAGACCAAGCTCCTGTAGCTTTCACTGAAAATATGCTAAATGTCTTCTGCAAACATACTTCATCTAGAGATAAGGTTTTGTGTCCTCACTAATGACAGGCTGTTGTTTAACCTCACTATGTAAACCTTCTTTCAGTTTCTAAATGAACTTCACTCAAAACCTGTTTATATACCCTTTCATGGACATGAAAAACCAGAAATGTTCAGTATCTCAGGTTTGCTCTCTCACCAGCCATGTCAATGAGAGCTGATCAGCTCTTCCTCTCTATGCTTTTGATTAACAACCCATTGCTGTCAGTCTGCATCCACAATTTATATTGAGACCCTGCTGTCCCATTTGTACCTCCTTCCCCAGCCCTACACTGACAAAACCTCCTCTTTGTGCCATCCTGTTTTAGCCAGCACAATCCAGCAATTTACAACTAAAATTAAACACCAAATAAGGGAAGTTCCAAGATCTAGGACTGATGACTTTCCACCATCTCACTAATTGATTTTTTCATCAGACACAATACCAAGTAGGTTTGGAAGTCCTTATTCACCCTCACAAATACTGCATTAATTCTTATGTTCAAGGATTTAAGTAATAATTTCCCCTGTGGTGCTATATCACACAAGCTTTTCTGGAGATAACTGATATATTGATTTTATTGCAACTCTCTTGTTAAAATTAAAACCAGGAGGTTAATTTGCAAGTAGTTCTATTTCCTAAATCTGTATTAGATTTTATCCAATTTTAAATTAAATCGATACCTTTAAATATAATCTCCCATCAAATTATGTTTCAGTCCTGAGTATTAAGCAGCCTCTCTGTTAATGCAGATTGGTTTCCCCCCACCAAACCTGTGGTTTATACTTACAGGTCAGAATCTCTCTTTTGATACGCGCAACAAAAAAGTTATTACCCAAGCTGCAGCATCATATGCCTGCTCTTCCTTGAGTGACTGAATGGGAAGTTAACTGCTTTTTGTAATGTGAATGTGAAGATCTTTGAGGGTTTTTTTACACCTCACAATTGATTTTTTGTTCTGTTTGTATTACTCCTCCTACCTCCGTTCTTCTACAAGGCAAAATGAAAACTAAAGGCAAAAGTATTCACGTAGTTAGTGGTCAATCTTATTCTTCATCTCTCAGCCTCACTGGATACTGGACTCCTTAAAATCACTGTTCTTGTTAAGAAGTTGTAAAGGAGTAAGGATGTTTAACCATTTCCTTTTTATTCCTTCACATCATCTTATTCAGCACATCTTTTGTACTGCTGCTGTCAGGAGAACACTAGCTGACATGGGTGACCTGTTATCTCCATGGGGTGCTCTTGAGGGTCCCATGTGTCCCTTACAGGCAGAATGAAAAGTTCAAGGTTTTGTTGGCTCGTTGATTTTGGTGCTTTCAAGTAAAAGAAATTTCAGATATCCCACACAGGCAGCTTTTTTAACTGCAGCTATCCAGCTCCTTTTTAGTTCTCAAGTTTGTATTTTCAAATCTGCAGATCTATCCTTGCTTATTTTGAGTCAGCTTGAATGAACAGGAACCAGTAATGTTCCTGCCACTTGGTCTTCACCAGTTATCAAGTTGAACCAGCCTAACAATCTTTTCTTGATGTTATGATTATTTGGTGAAGAAATAAATGGACTATTGCACCCAAGGGCACTTGGATTTGACTACTGTAAGTAGAGTTTTTGTCTGGGCAGTTAAAGTTTCACCTAATGCCTAGTTGCATTTCATTGTGGAGTAACATTAAAACGTCTACAGCTACGTTCAGCTGTCTGTCTAGGAGTGGCAGATCCTCAGCACCTTTTTTACTGACTTTCTCTGAAGTGATATGGAGACAAAGTAATCCAGTTTCATGTATAGTAGGTCTTTTTAAAGCAGTACATCACAACATTAATGCAGAAACTCACTGCTCTCACCATCCAGTATTCTTTCTGAAAAACATTTTTACCTATTGTGTGCTTCCACTTACAGTATGATGCTGTACTAAAATACTGGAAAGCTTAATGGATATATTAAGACAAAGCATACTAAGGAAAAATGCCACCACTCTTACAGTCTATATTTTAGGCATCATATGAAAGAGTTCATACAGAATGGTAGTTGTTAAAATTTACTTCAGGTTCAATACTCCTCCATTATTTGTTCTGCTTTCAAAAGTATCACCCATAACACAAATACCTCAGAATTTAATTTTTGTTTCTAACAGCTTCTTTAAAATTAAAAGTATAATCAATTAAAATCTTACTAATTTCTATCATTAGTCATAAAATATTTTTTAAAATTTAAATGCTAAATTAAATTTAAATATTTGCAAGTCTAAATTTGCAAGACATCTCCCATATATAATGATTTTATTAATATTTTGGAAACACACTCCAAAACAGGAATAACACATTGAAGTGGCAGAAACATCAGCACTCTAATTTAGTGTTCTGAACTTATTTTTGGTAGGCTCACATGACTAAGAAATTTTGAAGTTACATAGCTTCCACTTTCATTTTTGTTGACTTTGCAAAATTTACAATTCAATTACATAGTCCAGGCTGTGAAAGATAGACAGGCATGAGGATACAAAATCCGTCAGTGAAAGTAAACTGTCTGATGAGGGCTATTACAGATTTACATATTTACAAGAACATTGGGTTCCTTCTTTATGATGTTATTACATGGGAATTGACAGTAACAGTAGCTTTTTTTTTTTCTTCACCATATGAAACCATAGATTCAAAATGTAAGGCTTTTCATGTGTGTGCCATGATGAGCTACCTGCTGATTACCATAAGCATTGTTTAAACCATAAATGTTTGTGTGTAATTCACACTCCAAATTTGTGACACACTGAGCACCTTCTGTTCTCTCACTGTTTTCTGAGATCAGAGGTCACAAATATCCAGGAACCTTGGTTACCTGGCTAATACCCTTGTCAGTCTGAACAGAGTCTGGAGCTGTAGAGTTTTCATGCCCCAACTATGGGAAAAAGAAGCTGGGAGATGCTGTTCATCAGCATAGCCAGAAGTGTTCTTGCGAGCAGAATGCTGCAGGAACAGCTATTGTCACTGCAAAACATCTGAAAAATAGATTTCCAAAGCTTTCCCTCAGTAAAGGAACAAGAATAACAAAACCATACTGCTGGAGGTATTCACAATATCTATCTTGAGGCATCCAGTTCAGATGCCGACACTGGGAGGTGAGTGCCTTCAGCATGACACAATAGTTCCAAAGTGTTCCAGTAAAGAGCACTATTATTTGTTCAGAGCAGCCTGTTTCTCCTCACTGCATACACATGATACTTAGGGTAACTACTTTTGTAAACTGGATTTTTAGATTCTTAATATTTAGTAGCATAGGTACCAATTTTGTTTACAGTTTTAGTGACTACTGCTTATTACAGTCATTCAGTCAGTTTAGTCCTCTGTGTTTTCAGCAATGCTTGCAGGAATCCTTAAAAAAGCACATGGAGATTTGAATATAGCACAGTCTTGCACAATCTTCTAGGGCTCATTTTAGCTTGGTATGAAAGAGCCTGTGTAGATTTTGCAATCTTAACTCTTCAGAATCTGAGGCTAAATGCGAAGAATAGCCGAAAGCCTCTAAGGGATGACAACAGTAACAAAGCAAATATAGATTCAAATTTTGTCTTCCAAGCAGTGATGTGGACACATCTCGAAGCCAAAAGTAGCTCTGCTGAACTACTGAAGGTTTTAACATGCTTTATTAGGATTATGATTATTATTTTCTATGGCTTCATATAGCTTTACTGCCTTATTTTGAGTCAAATACTATGTCCTTTTAGCTAAAAAAATACCATACGTTGAATTACATCAGTTTCTCTGATTTCCATGGAATCAGATTGGATGCACATTGGTACAGTTTGTATAAAAGTCTGTCTGGCTGGAGTTTTTCACCTCAGGAATAAATAAGGGCTGCTTATTAGCATCTTTATACAGTTTTGATACAGTCTAGTCCTCTTGGGTAAAATAAAGCAACCCTCCCTACAAAGAGTGATGCCCAGATTTATCTGATTCCAGAGCAGAACACACCTAACAGAGGAAAACAAAAAGGATATGGTCATGTCCTGGGATAGGCTGCATTGCATTCATGATTTCACACTCCCTTCTCTGGGAACCTCTTTCTGCTCTGCTGTTGAAAGACTGTGTTAGTTTTCAGATGGATGCTGGTCATAGTTCAATGGTATTCCAGTGCCTAAATATAGGTGCCTAGCATGATTTATAGATACCCTAAGATATGGGAGCTATTCACAGAGACTGGCAGATATGACATAACACATACATTAGCTCCACAGCTTTATTAATGTCCTCTGCTGAATCAAAGATCAAAATTGTAGTATCTAAATCAACCAAGTTTTATGTAGTATGATGTCCCATGGATTAACAAGGTAAAACCAACATCTTGCTATGATCCAAATTATAAGTACAGTGACAGAAAGCACTCCACAAAATAAGATTTTATCAAGGAAATCTCATTTAATATGATAATCTCCAAATAAAGTAATTGAAATCCTTCTTAGACAAGGTTATATATCATACTCTTCAAACATTCTTCTTAGTTTATGTCTCATTAATTTGTCGCACCATTTTGTTTTGCCTCCTGTTCTAAGTGTCTGTTCAGCTATTGCCACCTAGTGATGGGAAGCAAAACAGGCAGAAACAAGAGAACAGTAAATGCATAAGGAATGCATGTTTACATCATAAACTGTTTCAAAATGGAAGACAGCTGCACTGAAATGAAACACATGTTTGTATTTCGAATCAAGGACATCAGGCAACTTGGGTACAGTTATATAAAATATTTAAATAGAAACCTATTGAATGGTATTTAATAGAACAAAATAACATTTTCATAGATACATTATAGATCCTCACATTACCCAGCTCCCCTCCTTAGCTTGTTTAGTGAATTCATTAGAGTAATTAAATAGGCTGTAAGGAGTTCGTGCCTAATCTATAAATAACAAGGCATTTTGTAGAGGATTAATTGGTTAATGTTGGAATTATGCCTTCAAGATTCAAAGTATTTTAAATTCCCTTGTATTTTCTTTGGAGCTGTCAAAGTGACATGTCCTCTTAGGACTCTGTCATTCACTTCTGAGTTTCTCTCTAGCTGAACAGTGTCTGGAAGCACTGGCCAGTCAGGAAAAAAAATTTTTTTTGCCCAGACTTACACACATGCTAAAAATATCCCAACCTGAAAGCCATTAGGAAATCTCCACTACTACCACTGGGGCACAGACTCAGGCAACACTGATGCAAGAAATACTACTGTTCATGTCAAAATGCAGCCTGTGTCCCACAAGCACACTCCACAGGCATCAGCAGGCACAAAGAATAACTTAAGCAGTATTTTCTTCCTGCTCTTCACCTGAAGTTTCCAGGAACCATTCCTAAACAAGCTGTTTTCCATTACTGAAATCCTATAAACTTCTTCCCTTGTCAGTTTTGTAACAAACCCTTACCTGTATTACAGAGACAAGGTTATATATCATACTCTTCAAACATCCTAGCATGAGGTGTCAGAACTTCCTCTTAGCAGGAAGTTTAGAAACCACCACTGAAGGTGACTGATACTGGGTGCTGCTTCAGAGATGAGATGGAATAACTGAACCCCACCCACACACTCAAAATATAATTCGTATTTGCTAATTTACTCATAAGAGATTGGTACTAGATGTAGGACAGAGGGAATCCACATTTTGTGGCTGTCCCTCTTTTTCTCAAGTTATTACACACATTTCGACATTACACAATGCATAGACTGAACCCCCAAATACTGCACAATTTAGGGTTGTAGTAAGTCATAAACTCCCTTTTCCACTTCCCTTCTGTCACACATTTTTATGTCTTCTACCCTCCAGGAAGCTCTGTGGGAGGGCAGAGAGGTAGAAGCAGGAAGGGGAAGCGCTGGAGCATTCCCATTGCTAGATATTCACAGTCATGGAAGGGTTTGGGTTGGATGGGACCTTTGAAGATTGACTATTCCAAACCCTTGCCACGGGCAGGGACACCTTCCATTCCATGGCACTGTTCAAAGCAACCTGTTTGCTCCTACGGGGTCACAAGGATGGGTCACAGTTACTGCACGTTACTGCAGCTGAGATCATAAGAGTTCTCGGCTTTGTTTCTCCTCATTCTTGTGCTCAGACCACACCCTGAGATTCCAAGCAAACCTTTCCCTCTGTTCTGCCAGGGCCATGGAGCTGGGGAAAACTCTTTACCTTTCCTCCCCAGGCATGGAACCTGCCTTGGTAAAGGAAAAGCTCCCACCTTTTCAGAGAGGTGATCGAGATGTGACAGAAAGCACAGCAAGACACACAAGGTGTCCCCACTCGGAATGGTGAGCTGATGCCAAAACTAAGGCACCCCTGACCCAAACTATATCACACACCTTAGTTTTGTCTCCCTTGTAGAATAACATGTTCAAAATATCCAATTTCCACAAGACATCTCCTGGTAACATGTTGCATGTGTGCCATGTTTTCATTGATTATCTAATCAGAAGGTGGAATTTTCAGTGCAGTAGCTCCAATTTGTTCCCTAATACTAATCCATCCCTCAGACAGATCTTATCTCAATGCACTTCCTGAATGTGATTTTTAACACAAATGTCTTCTTGAATCTCAAATACATTTACAGATATATTTTTATATCTCTTAATTCTGCCAGAGCAGTTCCTAAAGCTTTCCCTGACTTTAAATAAGATGGTCCAGTGACAGGCTACTTGATTACATGTTCTTTTTTTAAACTTTCCTTTCCATTCTCTCATTCTGTCTTTAATTATTAACACTTCTTCCTTTCTGGCTGACCTATTTGATACTCACACCTCAATGTTTACATTATTCTGCAGAAAGGTATCATTCTGCTTATGTCCCTTTGCTTCACTAGAAACATCAGCCTTAGAAGGTAAGTCAATTTTTTACTTCTCTCATAAAATGAGAAAAAAGATATTGGAAGGATTTCAACCATCTTCCATCTCCTTACAATACACACTTATATTCTAAGTGTGTATGTATTCTCCTGTAGATCGAGATGAGATGGACATGGGATCAGATTGTACGACATTTGCTGCCTCTTACACCTTCCTATCAAGTATCAGGCTCTGCCCTCTATCAGAGAGAGGGTCAGACCAGCCAGGCTTTGGGTCTGAGCTGGCACACGTGGCCCTGTAATGCAAACACCTCCAGTCTCCTCAGCTGGGCCTTATGCATACAGTGTGCACTCTGAATGATTACAAAAAATGCTGCCTCTTGCAACAGCTGCATTAGAATTATGTGGCTGAAACAGGGAAGCTGACCACCATCAGATTTAGCAGGCCATACATGACCTACCAGTTTTTCAAATGATGAAGTATCAATTTGTTTGTATCACTGCCATCAATTTTCCTTCCTTGACATGTCCTGACATGTACCACCACAAACAAGACTGTACATCCTCCAGGACTCAGGCCCCTGCAGTGAGTGAAGTGCCTGGAATAGCTGGAGCCTGGCTCATTACAGTATAAGAGCTTTTTGCTCATTTAACTCAGAGGTGCTAATAGAAAGTTCAGGTTCAGGGAGCTCAGATCAGTGCTACCTCCAGTTAGACCAGGGACCTAATCACTAAGCTAGATAACATCAATAATTTTAAAAACTTTTTTGTTTCAAGGTGGGAAGAACTAACACTTCAAAAATCAGGATTACCCAGAAGTCATGCCAGGTGGCAGACAAAAAATAAATTTTTCTTTCCCTGACTGTAGATAATAAACAAGACATGCACACACAGTTCTTAGCTCACTTGATACCTTTAATAGCTAGGCTGTCACCATGCCCTTCATCCCTTTGAAAATATTTCAAATAACCAAAGTAAACATAAATAGCTGTCAGCAAAAATCTTCATGACTCAAGCCACTGGCTACTTTACAGCAACTTTACATAAATGACTACAGTGCTGTGAGGTACTGTCATGAAAAATCAGGCCATATGATTTTACAGTGAAATTTCTCATTACAAGCATACTTCTCAGTTACAACTTCTGCTTTAGCACTCTCCTGTTATTATTCAAAATTATTTTCTCCACTCTTTCAAGAACTGATATCAGTAAATTAATACTAAGCAGCTGTTGAAGGGAGTATGTCTTGTTTTATGTAGTTTTGAATTCACTTTTCATATAACCCTCCTAGACAAGCACTGGTGAGACACAGCATCTGGAATTTACTATGTAACACCCTTAACTTGCACAACAGTGTGTTTAGATGCTGGCTAGATAGGAGACAACAATTTGGATTAAAAAAAAATTCACTGATTTTACATAAGAATGCTTGTTCTGACTTGAAAAAAAAATTTTATGTTTTTTTAATTACTGGGAAGCAAGACTATTTTAATATTAAATTAGAATATCGTTTCACCTTTTGGAGTAATCTATGCCAGGAGAGATCTCAATTTGAGAGGTAGAATCTTTGTTTCCTGCTTTTTTTCCCCCCTAAACATAGTACTTTTTAACTGATGAGTACTTGTTCAAGGGCTGTCCCTTGCTGTGGATGAAGGTTTTGCAACAGCAACACTTCAATCTGGGCACAGGCAATAGACCAGCTCCAGCATTCACCAACTTGCTGCTGTTCTACAGAAGTACAAGTGTCCCCACGAAGGCCAAGTATAATATATGTGCAGCCTTTGTAACTGGGTCTTTTATATCCTTCAAAGTCCATCCCTTCCTGCTAAACCAAAAAATGTCTTGGATCTCCCAGAGACATGAAGTCTAATATAGCTGCCTGCTTATATTGGAAAAAGGTAAGTGACCTTCTTCCTGTTTAAGAGGGTTATGTTACTCAAGGTTTCTTGCATGCTACATTTGAATGAAAACTGCAACTTAGCGAAAAAATGTACAAAACAAAATATACAATCTGCTTTTTATTAACTAAAAGAAAAAAGAAAGTACTTTAGGCTTAGTACACAAGGAAGAAAGCACAAAAAACCGCCACATTTTAAACTGAACAGTTTCCTAGAAAAGGCAGTGGTAATTATAGTTGGTTTAAATACACTTAAAATGATTAATGATTTTGAGTCACCACAGCCTAGATTTTCAAAGGCATTTAGCTTCTGAAACATCTAACACTTGCTTTGTATATTAGTAAGTGTCTAATCTGGATAAGTATCAAACTCCTATGTACTTGTTTGTCCACTGCATCATTAAAGGCTTTGAAATCTAAACTCATTTCTTTTAAAGTTATTAAATTTGGAAGATCTTATTCTCCCCATTTTTTTTTTTTTTTGCCAGATCAGAAGAGGAAAATAGTTCTTCCTTTTTCATCTCTGGTTTGGCTTCTCAACTGTCAAGTGAGATCTAAAATATAGGATATATAACTGAAAACAATCCACTGAGACAGAATATTTTTATTTGAATATGATGCTTAGATCTGGAAAAAATCTAGTTAACTTTTATAGCAACCTAATTCAAAAGGGAATGGTGATCATAAAAAAAAAAAAGAACAACTGGGATTCACCTGCTTTGAAATCTTTCAGTGTAGCTGCAGGCAGTGCTGGGTGTGGAACCTGAGCTCACGCTCAGTTGGGTACCAGTGCTCAGTGACACCGTATCCTCCAGACTCACATTGAGCTCCGAGGCACGAACCTCACCTGAACTCTTCCACAGATCAAGGGAGGTCATCACCAGCTACTGACTAATTCAGTGAACTAAAAACGGAGCATCAGCAAAGGCAGAACCCTTTAGAAAATGGAAACTTCCCCAAGAACAGAAGGCTACTTCCCCCCACATCTGATAATATGACGGATTTCACCCAGAGCATGTTTTCTTGTTTCATTAAGCTACCCTGAGATTGTGCTACTGTTGAAAGAGCTGTGAAATTCTTACAACCCCTCTCTTTCCCCCAAAATTTCCATCAGGTCCCCTTGTGCCAGCACCAGTTAGGAGCAGAAGTTTGATTTGGTTGTGTGTTGTGGTAACAGTGTTACCTTCATTACCTTCAGTTCAAATGATGTTATGAGTATCCCCACAGATCAGCAATGGACGCTTGATGGGGCAGAGAAGCAAAGGAAAATGATGCTTCTAAATTGAAAAAACACCCCAACCCGTTTAAAAAAAAGCAGTGACATGCTTTTCATAGGTATTACACGGTTAAATAGCTTTCCCAACTGCTCGTACACATTTACAAACACCTGTAAGAGGCACTTTTACCTATAAGAGGTACTGCTTTTTATAGTAAAAGCATTCTTCCAAGCCACTTTTCTTATTAAACTTCGGCTGTCGCAGGAACAAATAAATTTTAGCTGTAATTGCAAAAAGCATGATCAGAAAATGAGCTTGAAGATTTAAAAAGCCAGAATGGACAATGATAATCAGTCTTTATAGGATGATAACTCTGTTAAAGTTACTGCATCTGTTCCTTCTAGACCTCTGCTGTGAGAAAGGAGTAATGCTAATGCTCATGGAAGTTCCTTTCACTGTTCCTTCTGCAAGTATCAGGAGTGGAGAAAACCAAGGGAACTTAGAAAAGAAAGGCATCTGCAACTCCTGCAACAATGGGCCTTGCTTATAGGCAACACACAATGAGGTAGGCCTACAGGATTGCTTGACAGTTTTACCATTATTGTCCACAGAAAGAAAAAAAAAAGTAGATTCTATTTTCTGGAAATATTTGGTGAGAAAGGTTGTCAATGAACCTTTAATAATAATGATGAAATGCCTAAACAATTATAATAATCATGGAAAGCAGAGTAAGAGAACTGGTAAGATTTTCAGTAATAGAGAGTGAAACAAAGCACTTGTAGCAGTAGTAGGGGAAATACTGAACAAAACTGTATTAAAGTTGTATTAACTTGACTTCTCCTTTCAGGAGATTCCTGTTAAACAGTACTGGCTCCAGTATCAGCCCCTGGGCTACGCTGTTAGTGACTGACCTACTGTGAGCCTTCATGCTGTCAATCACCACCCAGTCAACCTGGCAGCTCAGCCTTCCACTCCCCTCACTGTTCATTCATCGAGTTTGTATTTCATCATTGTGTCCGTCATAATGTTCCAGGAGATCCTGCTGAAAGCCCTTCTGAAGTTGAAACAAACAGTGTCCTTTGACCTTCCATTCTCCACCAAGCTGCTATCTATTGTTTTAGAATGCTATTGAGCTTGTAAAGAATCATTTCCCCTTCATACATGCTGCCGGTCATCTACTTCTCTTATGTTTGGAAATGGATTATAGGATTATTTGCCCCATCACTTTCCCAGGGATTATGATGAGGATTACCAGCCAGCAGCTCCCAGATCCTCTTTCTTGCCCTTCCTGGAGAAAGAAGTCACATTTGGTCTCGTTAAATCCTCAGGAACCTCCCTCAGTAACCATGAGCTTTCAAAAACTATCAGAACTGGTCAGACCATGATGCCAACCAGCTTTCTCAGCACTGGGGTTGCATCCTGTCAGGTCCCATGGACGTCCAGTTTGTTTCAAATGTTCCCTAACCTGTTATCCCTGTAACAAAGGTAAAGCCTTCCCACTGGTCTCTGGGATTCCTGAAGATCTCCTGAAGGTAAAGACTGAGGCAAAGGCAGCATTGACTATAGGGCCTTTTCCATCTCCATCACCATCAATGTCCTTGCTAATGAGTGAAGTTTACAGTCACTGAGACCACTTTTAAGATGGGCTTTCAAGTGGGAAGAATAAAAATACAACAATAGATTATGCAGAAGTATTCTTAACCTTGAAACCAAATAAAGGCCAAACTGTGAGACTACTCTTACTTAAGAGTCCAACAACATTTAGTATGACAAATCTAAACTTAAATTACATTATTACTAGCTTCTAAAGGGAGAACTGCTGATTTTCTAGTTCCAGAACAGATTTAAAACTGGACTTGTATACACATGCTTTGCTTATCCTCAATTCACTGGGCAGAAAATTACATTTCAGACCCTGAAATTCCATCTCGTGAGCTTAATTTAGTCTCTTGTATTCTGCTTTTCTCGTCATCCTTCTTTCACTCTGGCATCTTTGTGCAATAGTATAACCTCTGCTGCAGACTAGACTTTTTGCTTCAGAACAGAGCCTCAGCAACTAGGGGAAATTTAATACTTGAATGATTCTCTATAGAGGAGTCAGTAACTGTCCATGATAAATCTAAACAAGTCTGACCAGAAGTACTTTATTGTGACTCACTGAACAAACTGGTGCTGAGTTTTAATGACGTCTATGGTAATTAAAGTTATGACTTGCTGGGCAGACTGGTGAGTCAACTATGCAGGCCCATGAATGCCATGCCTACATTAACCCTGGGGCTGTTCTCTCGCCACGAGGCCAGGTGCCATGAAGCAGCCTACAAGTGTACAGCAAAACATTATCTAAATTCTGGTGCCAAATCCAGTTCTCTCGATTCCTCAGCTCTTGACAACTTCTGAATGGGGTCTGAGAATTGCTAGGAGAGTTATCCAGGCAAAATGCGGAAGAAATGGAGCAACTTTGCTAGAGAAAGATTTCTCTGACTTGCATAAGAAGAACAGGAGAGGACAGGCCAGCAAGATACCACCTACTTCAAAGATACTAAAAAAAGTAGGAAATACAGGATAAATGAGATTACGGTTAGAAAGATGGCACTTCTCAACTGTCCCTCTCCTTACCAAAACACAGACTAAAGATTAGGCTTAAAAATTATTGTGCCAGTCTTATATTGTTTGCAGCATAAATTACGCCAAAAAATGTTTACTCTGATAGCAGATAATTCACAACAAATTGAGGATACACATAACCATATAGATAATCTCTAACACATTCTGAAACTAAAGAATGTTGTCATTACAACCAACATGAAACAGTAACTCCAAAGACAGAGCAAAACCCCACAGAAAGTCACATCAATAGCCTCAGGCAGTTCTAAATCAACTAAATAAATAAAAAGCCCACTTGACAACAGGTCCTTGTAAGAAGAGCTATGGGATTGTGTCACACACTATATACATTGCAAAACTACAGACATTTCTTTTTCTTGAAAGAGAAAGCTTTCACAAGGTCTTTCAGCACAAATGAAGTCTACAAATCCTTAGTCATTTAAGATTTGAGATATATTACTGTGTATTACAATGGGATTCATTCACTTGAACACTGGAGTCTTTGCTTTCAAGAAGATTCTTAACATCTATAACAACTGATTGTGGCAATTTAAATCTAGGAGACAAATAAACAGTTTTTAAAACAAAGAAATAATAAATAAAAACACAAAAATCCAAGCCATAATAGCAGAAGAAGCCTTCCTTATCTTAACCTCACCTTCCTCCCTACCTTCTTCTCTCTCATTTCCTTGTTCAAGTTACTCTCCAATGGACATAGAGAACCTCATTTAAGTCCTAAATATAACTTAAAAATGAGGCAGCATTTTCATCACTTGCTTACAAGATCATTTGGAAATCATTCTCCCCACTCCATAAAACGCCAGTGAACCCAAGAAGAAAATGAGTCTGAAAACACACATCTATTACATCAGACTTTATGAGAATCCAGAGCCTTCCTCTGAATCATCAACTCATCCTTCCTAAAGAAAATGTCACTTTAATAGAAATATGCACGAATTAAAATGCTGAGTATGTATATTAAGTTTTATATATATATATATATATATATATAATAAAAAATACGTATGAGACCACAAAAATGCAGAAGGCCAGATCAAAGCAAGATATTATCAGTAATATAATTTCTGTTAATGAAGCAGTGACCACTCAACCAAATCAATGGGTGGACACACAATCAGAAATGCACCAACGGCATATCTTAGCATAAGGCTCAATAAAAAACAGTAATGCAGAACTAATGCCAACTTACAATATGAACAGCAAATAACAGAAAATGCTACCACTCCCTCCTCCTGGAGTCAACAGAAGGCCTTGGAAACAGTATTAGTGGGAAACCAAGCCAATGTTTTCAAGTCAGGCAGGGAGGAGAAAAACTTTGGGACAAGTCAGACTCTCCTTCCCTTCCTTCTGCTGGATACTTGCAAAATACAGCACCAACACAGGCCAATCTCCCAAATGTCAACAGGGGTACCATAAGTGAACAGCAATTATCATATGCGGATCACAAGCATACATTATTGCCATGCAGCACAATTTATTCACAGAGGAGGTAGGATATTCAGATCTTCACCAAATTAAAATACGGAACACAGATCATTATTACTCATTTGAATCAAGACACATACTGTACCCATGACTTTAAGCATCCTTATTAAAAGTAATTAGATTTTGGCAAGTCTTTCCCAATTAACACAGCCAGTCAAAAGTAAAAAGAAAGTCATACATACTGGCTGTCTTAGCTGCATGACTCATGGGAAATCAAACTATTTATTCATGTCACTGTTGAACAACTTTTAAGCATTTTTCATCTATATAAACCCCTTTTTTTCTTTCATTAATTTTCATTATTATAATTTACATGCAAATATGGCATTGGAATCAACTTACTTATTTTAGAAAGTGACTTTGCTAGACTGTATGCTGGTTTGAACTCCAGAAATGCTTTGAGAGAGTACCTCAAGACTTCTAACTGCGACAATATTTTCACTGGAAAAAAAGAAAGAAAAAAGGCAGTGAATTTGTAAAAAAATACTAGCTATTTGGTTGTAAAATCACAGACTAGCAACCTACATTCTTATTTTGAGTAGCTCTGTAAAGTACTGTTAACCAGTAACCTTCATTACATTACCTCACAGCAACACCACACTGCTTTTACCAAAGTAGCAATCATGTTGTCCCACATAACACATGGAGCTTATTTTGGCTGGGAAGACAACACCTGAGGCACAGGCATATGGCCATGAAATGGAGGTGTGCCTGGTCTTGGGAGAGGCAGAAAATCCCAAGTATTTTTCTCACCTTCTGTTCTTCAAAACAGACATATCAGTGGGCAAGCATTATTCAACAATAATATGGACTACCTACATAAGCAGGGGATAAGGAGAAGGAAAAAAAAGCCTATGAGATACCAATAACAGTATTGTAAGTGGATTTTTAATGGTACTTAGTTAAACAAACATCCTAGCTCACAATACAAATGGCTTCCAAGTAGAACTTGACCATTATATTTTTTGTAGCACTTTGACCTTTATGATTTCTGTCTTATTCTATCTTCTATAGAAAATTAACCTTCACAGCCAAAATATTGTGTCTTTTCCATGCATAAGGAAAAACCTCAAACATCAGCAACTTTATTTTCAAAAAGAAATAGGAGTAAAAACTCACCCTTCACTTCCCTAGATTAAAATAAAAAAAATACAGAATATTTTCTTCAGGCAATTGTGCTTTTGAACATAAGTCAGCATACATGTTTAATGATGTTTATCTAATCCATTTTAATTTTATGTTGCTTCAGATAGTTCAGTTTGCTTTTCCTAGGTAGCTCTGTTAAGACATGGTTCCCCTAAGACCCCTGCATTGCCCACTCTGTCTTTATACAACTATTTCTTCTCTCTTTAACAAGTGAGGGGTTTATCTCCAGTTTAAGACAAGACACTCTTCATTTTTGCATGGTACTGCCAGAGTGAGGTTCAGTCAAGGCCATCAGAGAAAGCTGAACTGAGAGCATATCAGCAGACCTGCACAAACTCCACTAATTAAGGTGATGAACTTCTCTATTGGCAATAAATGGCCCTATAATGTTGACTATGCTCCCTTGTGCATGTCTCTTTTTAATAAAAAAAAAAAAGCATAACCATGTAATAGTAAAAATCAAAATTTATATATAAATAGCAGTTGATATTAACCAAGACATGAAGCATATGGCAGCTGTAAACATTTCAAATTTAAAGAACAAGAAGAAATTAAGCACTTTGTAAAAGAAGAAAGAGGTATCTGTGTGCAGTGTATCCCTTGGGCAATGCCATGGTTTCTCAGCACACAGTTTCTGTCTTCCCCTTGCCATATGGAGATGAACACAATAACTCAGCAATACCATTGGTTGAATAGTGCTGCCTAGGCATACATGAATGACTAAGTTCATGATGGCAAGACAGACAGACAACTCATTTTTCTCAGGTTTCGGCTTTCATTTTTAAAGAGTGAGCTTCTAGCTATCACAGTTAAGAAAAAATTGTAAAAGAAGCCTATTGCATGAAAGACCTCTCCCTGAGTTTGCACCAAGACTGCTACAAGAGTCCCAACAGATGGACTGATGTATTTCCGTGCAGCTCAATGCCTTGGTGCATCACTATTCACTGTTGTATTAGTAATGCTCTGTAAAAGAGAATAAAAGAGAAGAAGAAAGTCCATGACTTCAGCCTAAATTACAACAATGTCCTAAATGCTAAAAGTCTTAGAAGAGATACAGGGATTAGAAGAATGTGGAAGAGTCAATATTATATAGATTAAAAAAACATGTGACTAGGCTGAAAAAAGAAAGTAGGAATTACCACATTCTTCAAATTCTTCATTTATCGAAATGACTGCTGAGCAAGCCTGTAGATTTATTTATATTTACATTTAATATCCATCTATCTATCTATCTATCTATCTGTTCAAGGTTGGACAGGGCCTTGAGTAACCTGATAATAGTGGAACATATCCTTGCTCACAGTAGGGTGGATGTACTGCATGGATTTTAGAAGCCACTTCCAACCAAGACCATTCCCTGATTTTATGATACAGCTCTTTTTCCACTCTAACCTACATTTACTGCGTGAAAGACAATGGTCTCGAGGATTTCAAGTGTACTTTATTAACCTGTTTTCAAAAGCAAATAAAGTAAAGCTTCTCCCATGTATACTGCTGACCTACCAAATGAAAGGCTACACCCATCTTTCCATCATGTTCCATCAATTGCTTATAGGAATCAATTTGCATTACCTTTGAGTTAAGTGCCCTTGAGTGTACAGTAACACATCTGCAGTGGATTTCATAAGCATAATGGCAGTGTTCCAGACACACAAACGGCATTAAAGTGCTCATGTCTGACACAGCACAAAGAATGGAGTACTACTCCTAATGTGGTAATTTGGGAGGGTGGAAAAAGAGCTGGGAGAAAGAACTGCATTTAAAAAAATAAATCACAGAATAAAGGTGAAATCTGGGTAAGCACAAAAAGGTATGGGTTTTGAAGACCAAACACAAGGCCAAAAACATATATAGTATGTTTTTTTTCCTAACAAAAATGTCAATGTACAGGAAAAAACCCTGAAAAGTTACAGGAGAAAAAAAAAAAAAAACCATCAACACAAAGTAACTAAGAAGCAGAAAAGGTAAGTAAAACATAAAAAGTGGCAACTGAAATAAAGATAAGATAGAAAGTCAGGTAAGACACAGAGGTTCTATCCTGTCCAAAACAATGTGATTTGAAAATCACCAACGAAACATATCACCTTAGGAAAAGCCAGTTCAGCCACTGGGAAGCCCAGGAGCCTTGGGCATGTCTGAGTCATCTGACTTGAGATATGCTAAGGCTTTTTTGCATTTTTTTAAGCTATAGAAGTAGAATAGGAAGGAGGAAAAAAAAATCTTTATTTCCTGAGGTGTTGAATTATTTCAACTACCTTAACAAAGGTTCAATAGAGGATCTAAATCCCACACAAACAATGCTGCCCTGTGTTGTCTTTTAACATTGTACTCCCATTCCTTCACCAGCGTTTCAGCTCTTGAAAGGTACCTGTATAAGCTTAACTGCCACTAAGAAATATAAAATTAATGTTGAAATAATTCGATATACTTCACAACTCTTCAAAGATCTGTATGATTGCACTAATTACCCTAGAAATGTGAAAATCCTGATTTTCATCTGGAAAGGGAGATACTTTAATTTAGAAGTTTTGTTTCTATAAAGGTTTTCATTTCCTCTGATCGCCTCACAAAAACACATTTTCAGTTTCAGCAGGGATGAGCTGGTATTGATTTTTTTCCCCTAGAACCTTTTAAGTCGTCCTCATAAAGATGACCTGATTGTTTTCCAACAAATCCTTTGTCCTCGTAATAATCTGTTGCCTATTTTTAGGCACATTTAAAATTATTTAAAAGCACAACACAAAAAAATATTCCAGACTTGCCATTAGCTTGACTAAAATCCACTCACACCTTGCTCCTACTTCTTAACAGCTAGAGAGTTAAACTAAATTATTAACTCCTAACATTACAGGCTCCAGTTCAAACCAGGAATTTAAAGCATGCATTTGATTATTTAGTGATGTTAATTTCTGGCTACACAAACCAAAACATCTGCTAGACTGAAGGTCTCCCCAAACGACTCTCCTCCAGAAAAGCAATGAGATACAGCATTAGAGCAGCAAGAGAGATTCTTATACTGCAGCTGTTGTCCATATTACTTATAAGTGGGGTTAAGCAAAATGCAGTTTAAAGCTCTGGAGAAACAACTGGCTCTCTTTAAATGCTAAGTATTTAAAAAAACCCTCAAGCAAGCAACATGAAATCAAAAACATGAAGACTCTCTTTTTGGTTCCATCATTTTAACTCTAATGGCTGACATAACTTAACATAAATGGCACATGATTAAATCTATCCATGAAAACCGTCCTAGGTTTTAAAACAGAGTGAGTTCCGACTGTAATCCGCTGCTGAATCCTTCAATTACCAAAAAGGTTAAAAGCTACTGCACTAACATACTACTGAAATAGCATTTCCTACCTGAAAATATGGAAGGTCTTTTCTTAGTGCGCCTTGGGTGTATAGGGTCTATATTCCTAATATTTTTTTTAAACTTTCCTTTAAAATCATTTTCTAGCAGGATGTCTGGTGGCAGGCTTCTCCGTCTTGCTGATTTATAACGAGTCTGATGGGGATTAAGTTTACTCTTAGTCCTGGTGCACAAGCTGCTGTCATCGAGTGCCATGATGAAGCACCAATTGTTAAAGCCACCCCAGCACCCAGAAGTGTCGGGACCGGTGGTTACAGACTGAGCAATCTCGGATGTTCTCATGCTCAACTCACTGGCTGGGGAAGTCGAGCAGGTTGAGAGGCGTGTGCTGGGACAGGTGTAGAGTTACTGCATCGCCCCTCCTTGCACCAGTGAAACAGCGCAGGGAGGAGGCAGGCTGATAGAACTCACTTGGAAGTTTTGAGGTAATTAGGAAGTTCAGCACACCTGAGCTCAGCAAAGGGGAAAATACTACTTAATATGAAGCACTGTCTAGGGCTAGTATGGTTTTTGTATTATACCCACATCATTTCACAGATCAGTTAATTAATAGTTCATTAACTTGGCAAGTTAAACAGGTGCTGCTTAACCTTACAAAAAGAAAACAGCGTGAGAGGAAAACATTCAAACAAAACCCCAACCCACAAACAAACAAAAATAACGTGCACAAACCAACCAACCAATGACAAAACAACAACCAAACTCCAGATGCCAGCCTAGGGATCTGTCTGGGGAAAGGCACTACCCAAACAGTATGTTTGGGTTTTTAGCCCTGTCATTTCACAAACTTACATTTTGAAGATTGATAAACAGTCCAAATCACAAAGGGTTTTATGGCCACAACTATCAGTTTGGGGTTTCTTTCCTCAAGGAGCAATAATGTTATTTCTTACTGAAGAAATCAAAGATGTGATAGTGCAACTAATTTCCCTTTCTAAGTAACTGCTGACAAGTAAAAATAAGACCTTTAAATACATGTATGACAAATATGGTCTGTAAATTCTCCATTTAAATAAAACTCCAGCTACTTTTCTTGTTTTGCTCCAGTTATCACAAATAAATCTAATGAGTCCCCCATGGATGTGATCTTCCTTTCTCAAATGTTCAGAAAGAAGACAAATTGAAACATTTTCTATGAACCAGCTGATTTTCTTATTGAATTCTACCATAAATGAGGCAAAATCAATTAGTAAATTAAAAGTAACAAATCTTCTGACTACATTTTGCTGTTGAAAAACCAGCACTTACTATGGCAAAGTGAATAGGCATAGTGGTAATTCAAAGGGAGAGTACATAATGTTTCAACAGTGGATACCTAAGGAAAAGTGATCTTAACACCTGAAGATAGAACTTGATTTCTTTAATTTTTTAAAAACAATTAAACCACAAATGCTTTAATTACTTTCTGAAAAATAGAGTACACTTTAACATTGGTGTAATGATCACAAGAGATTGGCTGTTCTAAATACAGTTTTTGTGTGAAGTTCATTACAACCTTTTGTAATTTTATGGCTGAAAAAAGTAAATGGTTCGTCTACAATCTACATGCTTTTGGAAGGGAAGAGGGTAAATTTTATATGTGTGTGTGTGTGTATATATATATATATATATATATATATATATAAAGTGTGTAGCTTTTTAAGTATTTTTGTGTTAGAAATGCAGAAGAATGCAAATAGTCTGCTGATTCTGTCTTGTTCCTCTGTGAATTATATTGCATTAGGCTGAAAGTTGAAATGATGAATGGAAGGATGCAATCTTAAATACATTGGACTCAGAACTCATACCTGCATTCAGAACAAACTGATCATTTAAACCAAATGAACATTAAATACAGATAGTAAACAGACTATTTCTGATCTTGCTGAGCATTCTAGGGATCATGAGCTCTTTTTACATGTGGAAATAAGCTTTTGAAAACTCTGCTGGATTCCAAAATGTGTTAGGTGGTGAGAATTAGGTTACAACCAAAGGGAATTGAGCATCTAAATTTCTCAGTTACATTTAAACAATTTCTCTACACGCTGGTCGTCATCATTAGACAAAATACTTACTTCATGTCCTTCAAACCTGTATCATCTGTGGATCTCAAAAAATAGATCCAAGAAGTTTTCCTTGCTTCCTATTCTCTTCCAATTCCATTTGTTTTTTCAGCTTTGGCTGAACCAGTGTAAAAATATTTAGTCCATTCCTAATAGTCCAACTAAACCAAAGTAAATTCATCCAATTCTTTTCAAAACAGAAACTGCTAAAATCTGAGCAAATAAATATACTTCAAACAGGTGTGAAGACAGAGAAATAAAAAATGCAGGAATTAGCTTTTGAGGAGCTATGAACAGAAATTTAAAGGAAGCTTTAAATAAAATTTTAACACCTTCAGTAAGTGACCCAAGCTCCAGGCTACAGAGTATTATGAAAAGAATTTTTCCTGCTTAAAATCACAAACACATACAAATAATTAAATATTCATTAGAAGAGTTGACTTGAAAGTGAGTGTCCCGTATTCTCACTGAGTGATACAATTGCTGCACCACGCAATCTTACCTTCTCCAGCCCAGTGAATATACATGCCAAGTAGAACATTTCTGTAAGAGTTCTTTTCTCCCACATGTCTCTTCCCTGATAAGGGAGGCTTTTTTGCAGAAGTTCTTGCTAGGAAAGAAGGCAGACTGGACTCTTGGTTGTTCTTGTTCTTCAGGTTGTTTATTATTTTCTTATCAGCAATTTCAGCACACCAGGCTTTACACCAGCCTAGTGTTCTGGAGAACAGACACCAAAAAGCCCCCCAGCACATGGGATCAAGGTTCTTTTAAAGATAATTTACCCAATTATCACTAATAATGTACATTATTTCTACTTTTCTACCAATTACTAACCACACTTCTATTCATGTGTGTCCTAGTTTAGGGCAAATCTGGGAGAAAACCTCCAAAGGAAGCTCCCTCCGGAGATCAAACCCACACGGCCCCTCCCCCCAGCCGGTTCGGGAATGATTCCTCGGAGAGAAGTGGAAAGAACCTGTTTATTTAACAGGCACAGCCTCCCCCCCCAGTACACAAAATGAACAATACCAGATGACAACACTTTTTCACAGCTCTGAAAAAGAGATGACAAATGCAGCGAGTCTCTCTTGGGGGTGGTCGCCCTGTTGTCACTCCCTCCGGCGCTGGGGATGGCTGTTGCCGGCCACAAGGTGTTCTCAGGTCCCAGTCCGGAGCAGGTCCCAGTAGTTACAAGAAAAAAGAAAAAAAAAGAAAAAAACAAAGCAAGAGCGAAGCGAAGCAGGAGCAGGAGCAAAAGCAGCAGCCAGAGCTAGAGTCAAGGAGAAAAGAGAGCAGCAAAAAACAACAGCCACACTATGTACTGCCCCGTCTCTGTGTCCCGCCAGTCGTGGGGGGGGAAGCAGGCTGATAACAGAACCAAAACAAAACATTTGTCCTTCAGAGCCCGTCTCACAGGCACAGAACATAACATCCAACATAGCAGAACACACATAAATGGGGATACAAACATCACCCTAGGACATTCCACCCCTTATCCCCATATTATACTACCACACATCATACATTTTAAAACTTCCATCTGTCACTTGCTCAGACCTTCGACACTTACATATTTCCTTCTCCATTTTTCACTTGCCCAGACCTTCGACACTTACACATTTTCCAACAAATATTGATCATCTTCACCCCACAATCAGATCTCCCTGAGGTACACATCGTGTTGATCCATCTCTTTGCATTACCCACCAGGTGCAACCTGTCCCTGAGCAAAGACAACCCCACGGATGGGTTTGTCTGTACTCGAGGCAGACTTGATCCACACCGTCTTCCCTAACAAACCTCTGACATGCACCACTGGGACTTTATCTCCGTCTGCTGTATTCAAGGACTCAGACTGGGCAGGACCTGCTCGGTTGGTGGAACCCCGAGTGTTAACTAACCAAGTGGCCTTTGCTAGATGCTGCTCCCAATTTTTGAATGATCCCCCACCCAAGGCCTTCAGCTGGGTTTTTAGTAATCCGTTGTACCTTTCTACTTTACCTGCAGCTGGTGCATGGTAGGGAATATGATACACCCACTCGATGCCATGTTCCCTAGCCCAGGTGTTGATAAGACTGTTCTTAAAATGAGTCCCATTGTCCGACTCAATTCTCTCAGGGGTACCATGCCTCCAAAGGACCTGCTTTTCAAGGCCCAGGATGGTGTTCCGGGCAGTGGCATGAGACGTAGGGTAGGTCTCCAACCATCCTGTGGTGGCTTCTACCATTGTGAGCACGTAGCGCTTGCCTTGACGTGTTTGGGGCAGTGTGATGTAGTCAACCTGCCAGGCCTCCCCATACTTGTATTTGGACCATCGCCCCCCATACCAGAGGGGCTTCACCCTTTTGGCCTGCTTGATGGCAGCACACGTCTCACAGTCGTGGATAACCTGAGAAATGCTGTCCATGGTTAAATCCACCCCTCGGTCTCGAGCCCACTTATAGGTGGCATCTCTACCCTGATGGCCTGAGGCATCATGGGCCCATCGAGCTAGGAACAACTCTCCCTTGTGTTCCCAGTCTAGATCTATCTTGGACACCCCTATCTTTGCAGCCTGATCTACCTGATTGTTGTTTTGGTGCTCCTCATTAGCTCTACTTTTGGGGACATGGGCATCTACATGGCGGACCTTCATAGGTAGCCTCCCTACTCTGGTAGCGATGTCTTTCCACTCTTCAGCAGCCCAAATTGGTTTTCCTCTACGTTGCCAGTGAGCCTTTTTCCACCTCTCCAGCCATCCCCACAAGAGCATTGGCTACCATCCATGAATCAGTGTAGAGGTAGAGCTTTGGCCACCTCTCTCTTTCAGCAATGTCCAGGGCCAGTTGAACGGCTTTGAGCTCTGCAAGTTGGCTTGACCCACCTTCTCCCTCAATGGTCTCTGTGACCTGTCGTGTGGGGCTCCAGACAGCTGCTTTCCACTTCCGGTTCATCCCTACAATACGACAGGAACCGTCAGTGAAAAGAGCATAGCGTGTTTCCTCTGGGGGCAGTTGGTTATATGGAGGAGCTTCTTGAGCCCGTGTCACTGGCTCTTCTTCTTCATCTCTGACATCAAAATTCTCACCTTCGGGCCAATTTGTAATTGCCTCCAGAATCCCAGGGCGATTTAGTTTACCTATACGGGCGCGCTGTGTGAGAAGAGCAATCCACTTGCTCCATGTAGCACTGGTGGCATGGTGGGTAGAAGGAACCTTGTCTTTGAACATCCACCCCAGTACCGGTAGTCGGGGTGCCAGAAGGAGTTGCACTTCTGTACCAATCACTTCTGAGGCAGCTTGGACTCCTTCGTAAGCAGCTAAGATTTCTTTTTCTGTTGGAGTGTAGTTGGATTCAGACCCCCTGTAGCCTCGACTCCAAAATCCCAATGGTCGACCCCGAGTCTCCCCAGGCACCTTTTGCCAAAGGCTCCAGGACAGACCATGGCTCCCGGCTGCAGAGTAGAGCACATTCTTTACCTCTGGTCCTGTCCTGACTGGGCCAAGGGCCACCGCATGAGCGATCTCCTGCTTAATCTGGGCAAAAGCTTGTTGCTGCTCAGGGCCCCAGTGGAAATCGTTCTTCTTGCGGGTGACCAGGTAAAGAGGGCTTACGATCTGACTGTACTCAGGAATGTGCATTCTCCAAAACCCTATGGCGCCTAGGAAAGCTTGTGTCTCCTTCTTATTGGTTGGTGGAGACATAGCTGTAATCTTATTGATGACATCCGTAGGAATCTGACGCCGTCCATCTTGCCACTTTACTCCTAGGAACTGAATCTCACGAGCTGGTCCCTTGACTTTACTCTTTTTGATGGCAAAACCAGCTTTCAGGAGGATTTGGATAATTTTCTCTCCTTTCTCAAACACTTCTACTGCCGTGTTCCCCCACACAATGATGTCATCAATATACTGTAGATGTTCTGGAGCCTCACCCTTTTCTAGTGCAGTCTGGATCAGTCCATGGCAGATGGTGGGACTGTGCTTCCACCCCTGGGGCAGTCGATTCCAAGTATACTGCACTCCCCTCCACGTGAAAGCAAACTGAGGCCTGCATTCTGCTGCCAGAGGAATGGAGAAAAATGCATTTGCAATGTCAATAGTGGCATACCACTTCGCTGCCTTGGACTCCAGCTCGTACTGGAGCTCTAATATGTCTGGCACAGCAGCACTCAGTGGTGGAGTCACTTCATTTAATGCACGGTAGTCCACCGTCAATCTCCATTCTCCTTCAGATTTGCGCACAGGCCAGATGGGGCTGTTGAAGGGTGAGTGGGTTTTGCTGACCACCCCTTGGCTCTGCAGCTCTCGGATCATCTTATGGATGGGAATCACAGCATCTCGAGTTGTTCTGTACTGTCGACGATGCACTATGGAAGTAGCAATTGGTACCTGTTGCTCTTCTCCCTTCAGAAGTCCTACTGTAGATGGATTTTCGGACAGTCCAGGCAAAGTGTTCAGTTGCTGGATGCTCTCTGTCACTACAGCCGCTATCCCAAATGCCCACCTGAGTCCTTTTGGGTCTTTGAAATACCCACTTCGAAGATAATCTATGCCCAAAATACATGGGGCCTCTGGGCCAGTCACAATAGGGTGTTTCTTCCACTCATTTCCAGTCAAGCTCACATCAGCTTCCACCAAAGTGAAATCCTGCGATCCCCCTGTCACACCAGCAATAGAAACAGATTCTGTTCCCACATGTCTTGATGGGATTAATGTGCACTGCGCACCAGTGTCAACTAAAGCTGTATACTCTCGTGGTTCCGATGTGCCAGGCCAACGAATCCACACGGTCCAGAAAACACGGTTTTCCCTAGCCTCTACCTGGCTAGAGGCAGGGCCCCTCTAAGCCTGGTTATCCTTCTTTCCTTGGGTATATGTTTTGGAGGTTCCTTCAAGGGGATCGGACATGTCATCATTATCATCATACTTGGCAGTTTGGCTACGGGCAACTGGAGCTGCTTTCCTTTTGGTGGAACTTCCTCTCTGATCCTTGTCTTCCTTCAATTCACGCACCCGTTGGGCCAGAGCAGCAGTTGGTTTTCCATCCCATCTCCTCATGTTTTCTCCACAATCACGCAGGAAGAACCACAGCTCAGCTCATGGGGTGTATTTTCTCTCTCCATATGGGGAACGTCTGCGTTGGGTACCAGAGCCTCTGATCTGTACTGCTGAGATTTGGAGAAGGTCTTCTTTAATCTCTTCTCTGAGCTTCTTATGATTTTCTTCTATCTTGTCCTCTAATTTTTGCAGACATGTTTCCACCGCTGCAATTCTGGCATGTGTTGGGCCATGCACAGCATCTGCGTAAGCTCGGAGCTTCTTTGCCATATCCAGCACAGTCTCATTCCTGTCATCCCTCTTCATTATGGCTAAAGCAGAGGCATATTCTTGTGGCCCAAGTCGCACCAGTTTTCGCCACATCACAGACGTGCATGGTACCATGTCTGGATTCCTAGTTGTTATGTCATCTGAGAAGATAATCTCTGCCACTGCCATTTCTCTCAGGCGTTGTATCCCTTGTTCTATGGTTTTCCACTGTGTTTGCTGCATATAAAGATCGTCTGCACAGAGGTATCTTTGTGCTACACTTTCCAAGACCCGTGCCCAGAGGCTGTGAGGGTTAACCCCTCTCATCATTCCTTGGTCGATGACAGGATCATGTGACAGGGATCCCAAATGCCTTGCTTCAGTGCCATCCAGAATTGTAGCCTCACCTGCAGCATCCCAAAGACGGACTAACCAACTAATTATAGATTCATCAGGTCGTCGAGTGTAGTCCTTCCGTAGGCCACGAAGGTCCTTCAGGGAAAAGGACTCAATATTGGCTTCTGATCTGGTACCTGTTGTTTTGACTCCTGATTTTATGTCAGGAGGTGTTGAGGGTCCTTCTCCTGCATCATCATCATCATCATCCACTGGTCGATCGGTCTTGTCTGTGCACTTCCCACTTCTAGTGCTAGTAGCAACAGCCATTGGTTGAGGCTTATTATCTGCTGTAGCTGCTGCCTTAGGCTCACTATCTGGTTTGGCTGCTGGCTTTGAGCCCAGGGTGTTTGCTGTAGCCTGAGTGACCGGGATAACTGCTGATGTATCTCCCTGCCCCCCTTCCTCTGTCTGCTGTCCTACAGTATCTAGCAGTGTGCGATAAGCATATGCCAGGGCCCAGCTCACTGCAATGATCTTTTTCTCCTTAGGATCATCATGGTACTTCTCTTTCAGGTATTTCCCTACCTCAGCTGGGTTCTGAATTTGTTCATGGGGAAAGTCCCAGGCTATAGGGTCAGAGAATTCCTTCAGGATTTGGCCCATATCCTCCCATTTCCCACACCACTCAGGATTTTCCACACCTGGGTCTACTCCTGGGTCAGGGGTCTCATCAGCCCGTCTAGAAATCTCAGCCCTCATTCTAGAGAAGCTGCGGACTGTATAATGGAAGCTTACTAGATTAAAGACCAGAAAGATAGTCTCTTTAACATTCAGGGGAAACTGAATATTCTCAAACAGTGATGTGACAAACTCAGAGGAGAAGAAGGAAAGCAAAGACTGAAAAGCCTCATCCCCTACTCCTCCCATAACAATCTGGGTAAATAACCATAGCCATGAACCATCCATACCTGGAACAGCCCCCAGCAGATTTATAAACTTCTTACAAATCACCACCACCAAGCCCAGCAGTATGGCTATTCTGGTCACTGCCCCTCTGCTGTAAAAACTACGTATTAGGGACAATAGTAGAACTATTTGAGGATAAGCAAATAAACCTAGGGACCATAGAAGTATTATGATCTCAAAAAACCCTAGGGACCAGAAATACAGGCAAGCCTTCACCCCAAGAGACATTATAAATTGAAAGCACATGACTATTAAATGCTTTATACCACCACCAAGTAGTAACAACCAAAATATACTCAAAACAGGGTTTTTCCACTCTCTCTCGAGCCTCGCGTTGGGCGCCAAATTTTGTCCTAGTTTAGGGCAAATCTGGGAGAAAACCTCCAAAGGAAGCTCCCTCCGGAGATCAAACCCACACGGCCCCTCCCCCCAGCCGGTTCGGGAATGATTCCTCGGAGAGAAGTGGAAAGAACCTGTTTATTTAACAGGCACAGCCTCCCCCCCCAGTACACAAAATGAACAATACCAGATGACAACACTTTTTCACAGCTCTGAAAAAGAGATGACAAATGCAGCGAGTCTCTCTTGGGGGTGGTCGCCCTGTTGTCACTCCCTCCGGCGCTGGGGATGGCTGTTGCCGGCCACAAGGTGTTCTCAGGTCCCAGTCCGGAGCAGGTCCCAGTAGTTACAAGAAAAAAGAAAAAAAAAGAAAAAAAACAAAGCAAGAGCGAAGCGAAGCAGGAGCAGGAGCAAAAGCAGCAGCCAGAGCTAGAGTCAAGGAGAAAAGAGAGCAGCAAAAAACAACAGCCACACTATGTACTGCCCCGTCTCTGTGTCCCGCCAGTCGTGGGGGGGGAAGCAGGCTGATAACAGAACCAAAACAAAACATTTGTCCTTCAGAGCCCGTCTCACAGGCACAGAACATAACATCCAACATAGCAGAACACACATAAATGGGGATACAAACATCACCCTAGGACAATGTGGCTCTAGACTGCAGCAAGTTATGACCAATCGTCCTGTGTCCCAAACACTGCAGAACATGGAGTAGATGAAGAAGGAGAAAGAAACCAAAAAACAAGGATCCTCCGTCTTGTCATCTACTTACCATACTAACAAACCCAAAATCTAAATTTCTCACCCTGTGATAAATTACATACTATGCTACTATCTAATTTACATTCTTGAGAATTCTGCTTCATCCCAAATCCTGGAAAGCCTTTTCCATGGACGAAGGTTAAAAATAGTGTTTCTTGGGGTTTTGACCCCTCAAAACATGCAGAGAAATATTCTCTGCATTCTGGACTCCAACAATTTCCAACAGGAGAAATTGCTGCTGGGACACTCAAATTTGTATAGTGGTTGTGGTCTTTCAGATGGGGAAAATCTGTCAAGGGCACAAACCCTGATCCAGTCAAAGTACACTGGAATCTAAGAATAGTTCAATCCTGAGGGGCTTTCAAATTGCTTTTTATAAGATCTACTGTAGAATATATTCTTGAGAATGCATTCAGAACTGAAAATCAAAAAAGGAAAACACTTGTTCTGAAAACTGAAAATCCTGAGCAGGTAAAGCAAAAGAATATGCAGTGGTAAAACAGAAACTGAGAATTCTAGTGGTATCTGAAAGTGTTTGAGAATGAGATGCTTAAGTGTCATTTTAGTAACTTAACTGTATTATTTATCCTGTCAAAGGTTTACACAAGATCCTTCAGAAGAGATTACTTTAAGGAAGTAATCACTTACATTCAGAACTGAAACATGGAAGTGCTCAAATTATGAAAAACAAATACCAGAAATCTTAATATGGCTACAATTTCAGGCTGGCAAAGGTTTATAAGGCTTCAGATTTCTCTAGTAGGTTTGGTATAGTTCAGTACTTTCTTATGATTTTCTAAAAGGTCAGTGTAATAATAATTTGGTTGAACCCTTACAGTCAAAGGCTAAATCAGAACATCTTACCCTTTGTCTCCAACAAATTACCCAGTTGTAGTGTCTGCAGTTTCTATTACTAATTATTTTGACTGAAGTTCAGTAAGTAAGCGCTGAAGGTAACTGATGTTTGATTTCTGTTTGGATGGTACCCTGTACTACAGAAATACAGACAGGAAGTTACAAAATTAGCCTGGTTCAAAAATAATTTAGAAAAATCTCACAGGGGAAATTATCATTAACTTTTTAAAAGTAATACAGCGGCAAATCCTGTTATATTTCATGTGCAGTAAGCCTGTTGTTATTATGAGTGCATTAGAGTTGCCATTCTCCTTTTCAGCTGAGAAAATATTTGTGCTGATCAACAGCAGAAGCAAGGAAAGGTTTTTCTAAAAAGTGTTCTTAGTGTGTCACCTTGTGCAGGCAGACTCAGAAAAGCTGTATATTATGGAAAAGGAAAACCAACTCTGCAATGAGTTCCTGTCTGTTTGGTAAAGTAACTTCTGTTTCAGCGCACACAGATTCATGGCCCCTCCCACCACACCACACACACCAGAACAGAACGGTTCCTCAAGGGAGGACGAGGCCCCTAAGGCATATATGCTGGAGGAACTGCAGAGGCATGAAGAGATAGTTTGAGCTCTACTAACATTTTAAACCAGCACAGTTTAATCAACCAAACATCATCCTTCTTGCCTGTGGCCCATGGAGCTTCTCCCCTTGTTGAATTAGCACCCATTTTGTGATGTTGAACAGCGAACTATGGCACAAACCCAGGTTACCTTTTGTTTATTTGTTTATTTATTTGTAGTCATGCTGCCATAAAGGACAAAAAGACAAGAGTAAGCATCCAGGACAGGGATATATGAATTGTTTCTTTTAGTGACTGTGGCAGGTTAGAAAATTTAAAGTGTTAACTCTGAAAATATTTGTAAAAATAAGGTTATAAAGGCAATGCTCAGGCTACTTAATTAATTTGAGTGCATTTTACAGATGTCAGACATTTAAAGAAATGAAGTTATTACCAACCAGGTTGAATATTCCTGGGTACCTGCTTGCTGAGACTTAAAAAGTAAACACCAATTTAGCAAGCCAGTCTTGTTCTTTTATTCTCCATAAGCACTTAGTACCCAGGTGTCAGACCCTGTACTGATCAGAACAGTCACAGACCTCAAAAGTTATCTATGCTATGAAGTCTCCAACTTCTTTTGCTTAGCATTTCAAATAGAAAAGCTAAACAACAAAGGAAGAGAAAACGGTGTAAAAAATAAGGAACGAGGAAGTATACCACTGTTCAAATCCTCTAACTGTTGCTCAAAAAGTACTTGTTTAATTTTCTGGAATATCCTGATTGTCTTAATTCATAGGATGTGAACATCTGACACGTCCCCTGCTTCTTCAATTAACCTATTTCTTCTGGTTTAATGCTGTTAGAAGCAGAGTCTGGACTATGTACAGCCTTAGCATCCACAAAATCTTTCTTCAGTCAAGCATCATTTTTCAGAAGTGAGTATAAGAGGAAAAGGTCAGCAAATAATTAGTCATGGTAACAGCCTTAAAGAAAGCAAAGAGATCACTTTAGGTTCACATTAATTTCTACCCTGTAGCAAACAGGGGCTCACAGAATTGTGTAAATAGGACTCAGTTTCCAGGCTACACCTGACCTTCAAGAAGCTAAATAAGAGTATTAGATGTTTATAATATCATGCACTATATTTACGGTTTTAACTTGTGGTAGACAACATTGAATTAGGCTTTCAGCCCAGATGATTCTTCAAATTATCAAATACTAACAGATAAAACATGAAGAACAGAACAGAGCTTTTACAGAGTTGCTTTCTATGCTGGAATGTTGGTTTTAATAGATGAATATTGCTAAGAGAGGCTGAGTATTCCAAATGCATTGTCCTTCAGCTGAAAGAAGATAAGCACCTTTAATTTGAAGACATATTATTGCCTGCTAAGAACAAACAAAATATATATTTAAAGCAGTAATCTAAGATACTATTAATCCTTTACTGTTTGATCTACAATGTACACGTACCTATTAAAACAGAAAGCTGATTTAAATCACAGCATTTCATAGGCAGAACAATTCATATGTAAATGTCCATTTATAATAATTTCACTTCATGGTGATGTTCCCATTACACGATGGCTGTTGCAGCCTTATTTTCACGAGGACTCAAAAGTCTATCCTTTTCCAACAGAAAAGCAGTGGAAACCCAGAAAACAGACATTTTCTGGCAGGGTAGAGTGAAGAGGCACAGAACAAGCATCCAACTAGCTGACAGGGTTCCTCACAGGTGGCCTCAGAGCTGTCAGCACACGTGGTTTGCCCAAGTGGTAGTGGCAGGACATCTTCCAAAGATCAAAGGCTGAGGGTGGAACTTGCCAGAATCTGCACAATGGTAACATTTGCAATCACAAAATCATGCTTGATGCTATTCCACTGCAACGTGAGACATTAAGCCTATGCTCTGGGTATAGTGGTAAGAGAAAGACCTGCGGCTCTGAGGGAATTTTACCTTGTATGTACTAGCATTAGTCCTGAATAAACATGGCAGATGGTTTTCTCTTGCCTTCTATGTTGAAAGTGAATACTGTGAGCAAACCTTGTATATGAAGGTTACAGATTTCAGAGACAACTTTCTATTTAAAACCACTTCTGAGTGTTCAGTATTCAACATAAAATAAATTTTGTTAGCACATATGTGTGAGATTATAACAGCATTTCAGCTTCTGTAAAAAAAAAAAAGTGTTACAGATATAGAGGAAAAAAAATCACCATGTATGGAACTTGTAAGTATTTCTTAGAGAGGATCACCACCTCAAGTGCAAGAGCAATCTATATGAAAATGAAGGCACTCCACCTAAGGCCGGAGCTCTAGAAACACCAGAACACATCCCAAAACTCTTAATGTCTGATGCACAACTCCTTCAAATGCTACTTCTTTAGCATTTGAACAGTATTTATAAGGACCTCTTATTGCACTTAACACTGCAATACAGTAGGATATGTCAGTTATAATATAAGCATTTTTTGTGCAACGGCTTGCTCCCTCCCTCCTCCCCTTTTCCTTCTCCCATCTGCAGTAAGCAAAGCAATGCCTGGGCAAAATGAGAATGGCTGAGGGGAAATTTCTCTACACTAGTTTATAAATGTGGATTTAGAAGCAAACTGGGGCTTCTCTTACGGTGTCACAGAAAGAGAAAAAGCAAGGAAAGGAACAGCTACCTGAATAGTACATTGTAAATTTTTCCCCACGCACACCCCTGCCATAGTTAGAGATAAAAAACGACAGTCATAACGCATGTAAGAAGGATCGAGAAACGGATAGGATGTGAGGAAACTCAGGGTCTCCAAACCACAGGAAACAGTGGCCAACGGCAAGTAACTGACACACAGTGCTGCCACAGAGCAACAGTGAGTGCTGCATGGCAAGCACCAGCAGGGCCGGGCCCCTAAAGCCAGGCTTATGGTAAGTGAAAAATTCTAAGTGCTTAAAGACAGAAAAAGAGAGAAAAATACACAAAATGTGAAAAGAAGAATAAGAGATGCTGTACAGATTTACTTGAAATCAGAGATATTTTCAGGTACTTTTTCATCCACCTTGTTTACTAGAGATGTTTGAGAACCTAACTAGTTAAAGAGCATCACCATTTTAAACAAAAACATTAAAATTTCCAATTTTGCTGATTATTTTTCCTCTGACTTCTTGAAGAATCAGTTGCATGATGACTTCCATATCATGCCTGAGACATTATTCCTAGACAGGACTGGAAAAATATCATATTCTATTACCCTGCAATAAATATGACACAATTTATATAGCCTGTATGACAATGTTAGATTTAAGGCAGTGTGCCTGTACATTTTATATATAAATACATAGATATTTAACATGTCTAGTAAAACCTTACATATGTATACTGATTGCTCAATTTTTCCATTAGCATTCATATTAAGACCCAGTGGACACAGCTACAATTAATACAAACAGAGAAAGAACAAATTAGAAAAACATTTTAAAACCTGGATAGGATTATATGTGACTCTGTACAGGCCTGAGTTAACTACAAATTAGACTAATTTGACAATTAATTTGCAAGAATAATAGTGAATGCATTCAAAACAGTATTAGCAGAAGAGGGTAGTTGTGTCCCCTTCGCAAGCCCCCTAAACACAATCAAAATAATACGAGAGATCATGTGGCTGAAGAAATGTTCCCTTAGGGGTTGTGCTGCTCAAAGTGCTGCAGTGGCCCAAGGCATTCCAGATAAATACCAAATACACACATATATGTACACACATACTACTGCACGCCATGGAAATCAGAAACAAAGATCACTCTTGCAACAACACAACAGAAAAGCAGAGTTACTTTACTGAATGTCATCTGTGCAAGTGGTAAATTTTAAACTAAGACAACACAACCCTATTTTGAGTAGTAACATGAATTAAAACAACTGAGAAAAATACAGCATTAGTGTAAAATGAAACCGTGCAATAACCTAGTTCAAGTCAGACAGTCACTGCAGTAAGCACGAATGTTGACACAACTGTTTGCCCACTGACCATGAACATTTAATTCATGCAAGTATCAGCACCGTTAAGAAAAGGAAACACCCTTCACTCCTTAATGTCTTCAACTGTTATCTTTATACAGGGCTCCAGAAACAGGGAATTTATTTCACCCAAAGTTAATTAAGAGTTTAGCTAGAGAGAAAAAAAATCTTGCCAAGAGAGATAAACCCTGAAATGCTCCCAGCACTTAGTGAGACTCCCACTGAACTTTTCCAGTAATTCATTCCACAGTCCAGGGAGGTGCCTGAAACACCACCACCTTCATGCTTCTTCCAAGTTCGGCTCCAGGCTTTATAACCTTGAAATGGAGATGGGTGGCCAAAATCGAGGAGCAATTCATTTTTCAGCTGGACAGTTCGCTAATTAATTAAGGGCTTTTAGACTCAGGGTGACAATCCTAAAATTAATCCAGATTCAAAGATACTCAAACATATCGTTTGGATAAACAATCATTTCCTGACATTTCAGATTAGTTTCATGAGGAATTTGAAGAACTAATGTTTGTGATAGCATAAAACATGACGATTTGGCTTATCTCTGGGAAGCCCAGTTGTTACCAGTCTCTGGAACAGGCAAACACATTCTTGAAGCCTTCTGCAATTATGCAAACAGCCAATAAAAAATCGCAACACTGTAGAAACTAATTCTTTTTAGGGAGACTCATATCAGTAAAATAAGTCCTTAAGTCAGTTTGTGTTAGGAGTCACTACCCTTACCTTTCTGTAGTTAAGCATTACTGCCATGTTAGCACTATAAATTTAGCTAAGTGACTCCGCATTGAGAACATATTACAGGTATTGGAGCGAAAAAGTACCAGAGCAAGGGTCAGACCTACCCATGGCACTTTGCACTGCTGGTCATAGAATTTCTATCTTTCTTAGGTGGAGAGAATTTTTGGGGCGTTATCTTTCCAAGTCTTTACTCCAAACAGCAAGCATTAGGGAAACAGCTCTTTCAGCGTAGTGTGCAAATATAACAAATAACTTTGGGGAGGGTGAAAAATAATAAGGGGTCCAAGGGGACCTAAATAACCTGAGATTCCCTTGGCTCCTACACAGATTGGAAGCACATGGAAAAATGGGTGAAATTCAGACCACACTTCATCAGAAATGAGATTTCCAGATATGTTTGTCTAGTCTAAAAAGCAGGTTACATCTTGCATGGGGAAGAACACAGCGCAGAAACACAAACCCCAAGAGATCAGTGTAAATAAGGCTCTGACCAACTGCACACAAAAGGCTGCAGAGTTTTTCCTGCTAGCTAAGGACAGGCCTTTGGAAAGTACTGGGGACTCCTATGAATTAAATCAAAGCCTAATTTCAGCCTGAAAGCCCACTCTCCCGTACCTGTTTTACAGCTCTATCAATGGATAGAGCCATTGATTTAGGGCCGGGAATAACCTTTGCCTCTCCACTAACTATACTGGATAGTGACAAGGGTAAAATTAGCTTTTCGGAGTGCCTGTCCTACAATCATAGGATTTTCCCTCCTTCTTTGACAGAAGATGCTGCAACTCATCTATTTCAATGTTAGTATTCCTTCTTGTGAGGTAAATTTGGTTTGTATGAAGCTAGTTCAGCTTCAACATTCATCTGCCTTTCTTTATAAGGCTGAGAAATTCCTTGCTTTGAGATGATTTTTTAAAATACAAGAATTTGTAGATTATAATGAATTCATTTTGCAAAACTGTGTTCTATAAATTTACACAACTGAACTCTTGAGGCCTCACAATATAAAAGTTTTATCTTTTGTTTTTCCTCTCCAGACCTTCAAAAATTTCACAGGCCTCTTTTTTGAACTCTCTCCGTTATCTATACCTCTTTGTTAAGTGGAAATATTTAGGCACTGGATACAATATTTTGGTATCACCATATTGCAGCATCACACTGACAGCCAAGCTGAAGAAGCTTCTTAAATTGCCCCTTGACTTTCCTTCAAGTTACTACCCTCAACAGCTTTGTATTTGCAACCTGTCTATCTATGCCCAGTTACCTTCCATGTAACAGCATTAAGAACCTATTTTGTTCTACCATGAGCACTTAACTAGGCAATTCACATATAACTGTCAGGCTGTAATACTGATTTAATTTGATTATTTACTAATATCTCACCAATTTTAGACACTCTACAAAATAGTAGAACTGCTGAGGATACTTACCAAGTGAAAATTTTACATCATCCAAACGCTTAAAAAAAAGTACAAAAAAGCTTTGAAGCTGTAGAATTCTTAACTTTCATGTAGATTCTAAAACTCATCTCAATTATCAACTATAAGTGAAGATTTGAGAAATAAGTTTTTTAAAAGTACTGTATATATTCTTTAAGGTATACAATGTAAATTTAAGGAAGAGAAGTAGCAATTCAAATGTCTTAGAAATATATAACATATCCACAGCTAGCTTAAGGAGGCCATAATACTTCCCAGAGAAGTAAGATGCCTGTCAGTCGTAGGAAGATTCAGACCTATCGCTCATGAGATTGTGAGGCCTCATTTTTGTTGTCTTGACTTTCCCTGCAGAATATCAGGATACTGTAGTATATACAAAGAAAGGAGACTGCATTTCCCCCACCTAGCTGCACACATTCAAAGATGAAGTTGCTGAAGCCTAAACCCCATCTGTAGTTAACAGAGACAGAGACATACCTCTGCAAGGCAGAATTCATCTCCTCTACCTGAAGAGACAGGAAATTGTCTTTTCTCCTTAACTGCAGCCTTTTACTGGGACTTACAGAAGCTTACCCTTTGAATTCTCACACAGGTTAGATGAGAGGAACCCCACACCAAGACCTTCTGCACTAAAGTAATTGTGAGTAAAGTACAATACACTAAAAACAATTTTCTTCTACCAGCAGAGCTACTCTGCTGGAGAAAGTTCACAAGCGAGCAACAGAGTTGCCAAGGCTGATAAATATTTTTTGCCCTAACCAGAGGACAGAGCAGGGCTTCATCTCTCATTACTTGTTTTCTCCTAATTTGTTCATACAATTCCAAAGCTTTATGTAAAATTATTTTAATTGGGAGTGGCAAACTAATGCGCTGAACTTTCTTTGATGGTCAGAGTGTTGTAAAAAGAGAGAAACTAAACAATTCAAAAGGGTTTTATTTTCTAATGTCTAAGACAATGCTGAAGAAATGTTAAAAAATATAATAATGAGATACTAAAAGCATTTCTCACTGCAACGTTGGATGATTCTATTTAGGTATCAAATTTATTTGAAGTTGGGAACTGAAAATTTTCTATCTTATGATGTAACTCTAAATAATGGCACCATTAGATTGAAAATATCCTCCCATCAAATCCTTTTAAGGAAGGTATCTAGCAGCAGATTTCTGCTGCTAGTAGTTTGAAATTGTACCAATATTGGCAGTCTTGATTTGCTATTGTACATCAACCCCCACATTAGCCAACGTGTGTGTGTGCATATCTGTGTGAAAGTATGTACAAAAATGCACTAAAAAATAAATCCAAGTCTGCAGCCTAAGCTAAAATTTTTCAGCTTGCTTTCTTGAAACACAGAAAGTAGGTCAGCACATATTCCAAAATAGCACATCAGCACTGAAAGAAAAAAATGGTATATCTGTACCTTTGAACTTTTTTTTTTTTTTAGCTCATCACTCTGTAAGGGGAAATGGAGGATGAAAGCCTTTTTCTTATTCTACTACATGTACAAGAAAAAAATTGCTTATATTTAAAAAAGCCTCCAAATAAGCCACCTACATGGGTAAAATGTTGTCTGTTTTAATAAAAGCAAAACAACATTGAGTGGAACCATTTAAGTTTTATCTAAATATAACCAAGGGAAAAGCCAGGATGTTTAAAATGTGTTTAAAATGTTGTACTGGATACGTATCACATCCTGTTCCTTGCACATCTTGTTCCTTGTATCAAAAACCTATTTGGTAAAATATTTACTTTGGAAATAACAGCATACTGTCTGTGATTCTGTTGTTCATCTTGTGGGGATTTTTTTTTTTTTGACTATTTGCTGTTGCAATAAGAATTGCTGCCTATTTCGTGATATCTTTCATGCTAGGCATACTCTTAAAGAAAAATATTTTCTTTAATTTATTCCCCTCCCCACCCGCCCTCATTTTTAAGAAACCAAATAGTTAAGCACTCACACATCTTACAGCTATAGAGATTCTTAAGAATTCTTCTGGAATTAATATTAACAAACTCCTTTCCTGAACTATTACAGTTCCTTAACACAAAAGGAAAATCAAAATCCACTCTTAGGCAATGTTAAAAAATGTTTATCAGCTCTATAATATCACCTGATTCAAGTCAGTATCAATACTGTTGGCTTCAACATGATGCATTATGGCGATCTGTTTCCCAGAACAGATTTCAAGCTAGAACATTGATATATTTAATTAGGAAAAAAATTATATTCCTCCTTCAAATTTCAAGTGTCAGTCTTTATTTGGATCTCTGCACTAGATTAAAATGAATCCTTGAAAGGTACTGAGAATTGGTAGCATGATCCTTTAAGTTCAATGATTTCTATGCAACCAGCAGGAATGCCTAAAAATAATAAAAGAAGTCTATTTTTAGTTCTTCATTCTCTCTGGCTTTTTTCTTGCTTTATTTTTTTAAACAACTGCTATATTAGTGTTCCATCTCAATTCTTGGAGACTCAGCTCTCATCTCTTTTCCTGTATCAGTCAGAGCTGTTTAAATGTCTCATTCTCCAGTCTGTGAAGTACTATAATCCATGTATATATGTACATCATTTAGGCAGTTAAGAGAATTGGATCTTCCACAGAGCCAGGCCTTCCAAGAAGGAAAATTAAAATGGAGAACAACTTCATGAACCTACAGCTGTTGGGATCTGCACTTTTCTCTGACACTCAGTAAACTGACACTTGCTATCAGAACTTAAGTAAAAATCAGGACCTTCCTAGGTAACACAGGCTTCACAATTAACTGAGTGAAGAAATGATGGAGTTTTTCTAACTCTGATAAATGAAGTCAAAAGTGTAAAAAAAAAAATGAAATGGTCGAACTTTTATGTCCTGTGAGGTTTCCACCTTGCAAAATTTTAAAACTCTAGCCTAGCAAACAAAGTGCATAATTAAACACGATTAATTGCATTCCTAGATTACTGCCAGATTGCTTGTCACATGCCTTGCTGGGTCTAAATACACAGTTTTCATTTGTTACTTCTAAAAGCCAAAGGCACAGAACTCATTGACTTCAATCTACATCTGGACAAATATACTATTAAACTATCAACAGATGAAATAAAACAAATAGCATAAATTTACAGTGAAATATTAAAATAAATAAGGGAAAACACGACAGATGCATTTATGAGTAGCAAATATATGAGCTCCCCTCTCTCTAGTACTCTCTCTTGTTGAGGCCAGCACTGTCATCCTCCAAAACCTGAGAGATCTTAGGGAAGATAATAGCTCACGCATTCATCAGACTTCAGTACTGCTAATTTTTTTGACATGCAACCAGTGTGATTAAAAACTACACTGCTCTAGTTAAACAGAACCAAATCAGTCCCTCAGTTCCCTGGAAGTTTTTCTAAACTGTAGAAGAAATTTCACATAGCTAATTATGCCATTTGGTCTCATCTCCCTTTAGAAAATAAAAGCCCACAAATACATTTGCATATTCACATAGTTCCTCTCTGAGCTCAAGGACACTTACAAGACACCTGCTAATATACCAAATTTTTATGTATTGGAGTGGGAAGCCTGCTGCCATGAGATACCATTTCCACTCAGAAGCCATTAGCTTAACTGCTGGGAGGTTCTACCTTCTCAAACTGCTTCATGAAGGAGAAGCATTAGTATAACCAGTTCTTTGAAGGCACAGTAAAACAGGTGAACTAATCCCAAAATGGTCAGATGTAGTGTTCCCTGAGCTTGCTTATACCTGGAGGTCTTAGAACCACAGTTGCAAGGTAGTCTAGGAGACAGCTGCTGCATTTCCCAGCTTACCAGCCTGTTATTCCAATAGCTGTACTTTTCCAGACCAAAGTCATCAGGCACTCATTCCCTTCTGGCTCACATGGTGCAATGACACGTGCTCAGTCTTGTGGCTGGAGCACTGGGGATCCTGCTCTGGACTCCTGGGGCTGCAGGGCTCTACCGGGGGCAGACGCCTCCCTTGCACCCTTCACTGACCGCCACGGGAATTTCCTCTTGCTTCAACCACGCACCAGGTTGAAACAGGACGTGCTGCTGTGAAGTTATGTCCTAGAGCCCCACCTCAAGCCAAAGCAAATTTACAGACTTGGCCAAATGGAGCTCTTTTCATATCAGCTGTAAGATACACATCTCTGGTGTACAGAACAGCTTATCTCTAGGCAAGGAAAATCACCACCTTCACAGTGATCATAAAGGTCCAGAATACCTACCACACATTTATAGATCTCTATGCTCTACAGCATGAATTCGTTCTTTCACTTGTTTTGATCTGCACTGTCTTGGAAAAAAAAACCACACTACATCAAAACAAAATAAGCACCAAATAATAAATGGCTTTATAATAACTGTCCCAATGTACTGAAAACCATCATCCAAAAATCCAGAAAAACTGAAACAGAAATATCTGTATTTAATCAACAAAGAAAATAACATAACTATTCAACTGAAAAGGCTGTGATGCTGTCAAGAGTCTTTTTAGTACTGCTCTTTAAAAGCAAAAGAAATATTTCACTCTCCATTGGAGTAGAATTGGGAGCACTATAGAAGCCAGCACTCCAGGATAAATTTTGCTAACAATATAATCTGATGTGGTTTATAGCTGATTACACAGCAAAATTAATTGTATCCAAGAAATCTGATTTTTATGACAGAAGGACTAAATACAGCCTAACAGTAGTTTAAAACAAATACAACCTTCTTTCTAGTAGGAAAAGAAAGGCTTTGTTTTGTTCAAGAGGACACTGATGTACTCATGTTGCTGCATATTTTTCCCCTGGCTCCTTGATACATAAATGCATGGCAGCGATTGCAGCTATTTTATATCCTTTAATTAGTACACATGCAGAATGCTTGTTCATCTGTTTTCCAGTAACATATCAGCATTTACAAAACCAAATATAGCCAACCCTTTGCTACAAGGAATTTAACTAAACACGTGCACTGTATCAGATTAGTTAAAAGCCACAAGTTTCTTCAGCTTCTGGTAGTGGCTTGCCAGCTTCCAACAACATTAAGACAAAGGATCCACAAATATTCGTAGTAAAGTATGCACAGTCTCATGTCACATGTGATGGTCTTAATATAGCTTTGCAATTCATATTTAAAGACAGGCCATAAGAACCCAAAACTTGTCACTGCCAAATATGTAAATTTATGCTCACAATCTTTTTCGGTAAGGACCACATATACATGAATTTCCAAATACCAATCTGCATGTTTTATATTCTTCACAGCTATGCAAAAGACTTTTAACTATTTAGTAAAAATTTTAGAATAGTTGCCAAATCTATTCAATAAAGAAATGCATTAATACCTAGAATTTATTATCAGTATTACCAGAAAAATCTCATGTAAATCCATAACGATTGGATAATTAATGCAAAGTCTTACCTTTCCCTGAAGCAACAGTTTCCAGCAGTGATCTTTCTTAATGCTTTAATTCTGCAATGTACTTTTCATAAATAGTTTTCTAGTTCAGGCAGAGATGGGTTAACTGCAAGCAGTCTGGATGCTATCTTGCTTCCTGGAGATTACTGTTTTGTTTTGTGAGCCATCACAACTACCTAGGAAAAATAACAGCCAACCCTCAGTCACCTGGACAATGTGATATATTACTGCTCACAGATTAAACAAAAGCTTTAAAATAAATCCATGTCTTAAAACACGATGTTAAAATTTGTATTTATCCACCAAACATTTCATAACAGATGCCATTAAAAGAATTATTGCATGCTTTCTTACCAGGAGCTCAAGTTCTTGGATAGAGACATAAAATAAGCGAGAAAAATTTATATACAAATGTCGTAAATTTTTTAAATTATAACTTGTCTTTACACTGACAATATGAACTATAAACTAGACTGGCAATAGCAGACAAATTTGTAGAGACACTAGTCTTTAAACTAGACTCTTTTTTTGCAGATTTTTGGTCAGAAGCTATAAGCAACAGCAAAAACTGAGTTATGCTGTAATTCCTTAAGCAGAAGTAAACAGAATGGTGCCTAAGGGAAAAAAAACAAGTGTATTTGTAGCTATAACTGCAAGGTACTTATAGAACAGGACACATTATATTCCTGTTTGGTGCAAATACAGGCATCTGGCTGCCAAATGGCTCTGAAGCTGAAACCACCACCTGCAAAACCACTGGCAGCAGATGCAGATACCACACTTCGGAGTGAGAGCACCATCCCATGATGAGTGTGCCCAGAGGCCCATAATGCTGAATCACCAAATCCAAGTTGGATCTTATCACTGTGAAGGCAGTTTGAATATTCTCTGTAAGCTCAAGGAGTGATGATGCTACATAGATGTGTGACATAAATAAGACACCTCATTTGCTAATCTGAAGTTATGCAGGGCCTTGTCCAACCAAAGCACTGAATACCTCCAAGGACAGAGACACACTTCTCTGGACAACCACAGTGCTGTCAGAGCTGCCTTTGGAACAGTGTATCTCCACCTGAATACTTCAGATCCATGGCAGCAAATAGGACAGTCCATCTTCCCCTCGACTTGTTCAGCTCCATGAAATGTTTGACAGAGCATGTAATTAAAAGATCTACTGAGCTGATATTAACAAATGATAATGAGTAGTCGCCTATCTCATAAGGGGGTGTTTTACAACCTGTTCCCTCTCCCCACCCTTGCCCTGACAACAGGAACCAACCTTGCCACTTCAGCAGGCATTATTAAAGAGGTTATACATCTTGATTTCTATTTTCAGTGGCTTTATCCTTCTGGATAGCCCTTTGCAGCTGATGTCCATAAAACCACAATAGTACACTTAAAGTAGCACTACTCTAAGTCTGAATAATTCTCTTCTATCATGTTCATCAGGTTTCCTGAATGTTAAGAGTATCAAACTGTGGCATCTGAATAAAGTCACGGAGAGACAGGGCAGTCACAGCTCAGAACTGCTCCTTCAAAATTTCTGCAGATTTGGGTATTTTTTTCTATGTTATACTCCAGATGCATTTTAAAGATAAGGCTCATTGTTTAGAGGCTTTTTGGCTTTGTAATATAAGAAATGACAGACAGATTTAAACCATAAGTAGGTACACATTGTTCTTTTTAATATTATTGCTAAATGTGCATTCCTGAAATAATCTTCATAACCTATAACAATCTTTAGAAATATCAAAATTATTATATTAAATGTACAAAAAATGCAGTAACTTCATAGCTGTATGGTAAGGTATCCCAAATAAGAGGCTTGTTAAAATGCACTTTGTTCTCCAGAAACCAACAAAACTGAGTGAAGGTAAGAGCTGCATCACTCCAGCACCCTCTGTTGGCATTCAGGCAGCATGGTACTTTGGGCACTCTCAATAAAATCAGTTGTTGAATCCCAAAGTTATAACAAAGATTCCTTTACAGAAAAAATAGATGAAAAACAAACAGAAACCTACTGCACAACCCAGTTCTATGCATAAAATCTTCAGCTACATACCACGACATAGTTTAATATCAGATTACTCAGTATTGCTGGATTTGTCATGCATTAGCCCATCTTTGCAGATATTTATAATTGCTCTAATTTCAAGGGCAAAATGTTCTTTACAAACCCTGTCTGTGTCTGATATTTCTGACAAACACCATTAATAAACGGCACCTTGCATGCAGCTCCCAGCAATGAAAACAACAGCGCTACAGAAAGAACAATTCTTTTTACGGAATTCACCGTTGCTACTGGGAACTAACAAAGCATACATTATGCAGAATACCATTCACAAAAGAAAGTGTTCCAACCAGGTCTCATCAAGCACACAGAATAAAGTCCAGATGCCAGATACAAGGTGATCTAAATATAAACTCCATACACTGTGCAGAGCCAGATGGTTTAATTTCCAGAAGCAAAGGCCCTCAGCCCAGTGAGCCTGGCAGCTGCTTCACAAAGCCGGCTCAGAGCTTTGCAAAGACAGATGTGAAGCTGCAGTGGGGAGCAGAGAGGAAGAGGAAGGAGGAAGCAGGAGGGCTGAGATGGAGAAGCGGGTGTTCTCCCACGGCGCTGGGAGACGTATGGGTGGTAAGAGCTGCTTCTGGGAAAAACCACCCAGGGTGGTTATCAGGGCTGCCTGGTCCTTTCTGGCCCCTCAGCATGTGAGAACAGGGGAAAGCAGCCTATGCCTGGCTGTACAGCAAGAGGCAAAGACCGGCTGCCTGGCCATCTCACAGTCCTTGAACCACCACTCAAGAAGAGCCACAAGCAAAGGGGAGGCAGGACACAGGAAGATTTCACAGAGCTGTCTGTCTGCTTCCACCAGCCAAGTGGTTGAGAAACTGCCTACTTTATCTCCCTACAGCTAAGCCAACACTGGCCAGGACCCAAAAAACCAACAAAAGAGCTTTTCTTTGCTGATCTTAACGACACGGAAGAATTTATTCTCAAAAATGTCATTAGCTATTGCAAACCTGCTCCTTTCACTGCCTCTTAACTTCGCACCTTTAACCTCTCTACAGTCTTCTATCTCCTTAATTTTGTTTTCACAGCATCCTGTTTGCACACCTGAAATTCATGCCCACTGTACCACCACCCTTCCAGGCTCTGCACTCTGCTTCTCTTTTTTCCCACATGCTGCTTCACATGGTTATGTCCTAATATTTCAATGTTTATCAACTTTAAGATGGTGCTAATAAACAATGATCTATTTGATAACAATCTCCAGAACATACAGAAATGCATACAAACTTTTTACCAGACAAATCTGTAATACTATTTGTCAGAAGGCATTACTACCCTATTTCAAATATTTACACACTTGCTTCTACTTTGGGTAATTTATGTTATACCACTTAACTGGGATGGAGAAATCAGTTTGATTTGGAATGTCAAGATCTGAATTATTAGAGTCAAATATTTATTACACAGAATAAACTAGAAACTACCTCACAGATCTATGCAGTTCATTTGAGGTCACTGATTAATCAGTCCAAGAAGCCAGAGGTGAACCCAAACTGAATTCACATTATCAAAACTGAAAAAAAACAATACAGCGCTTACATTTTCCATTTTCGGGAGTTACTATTCTGACAGTTATTTTCAGGCATTAATATTCTTGCTTTATACCAATTTCTGCTGGTAGATTGATTTCTCTTTATCTGTTTTGCTATTTTAAAACAAATTCAACGCTTCATTTTTTCCATGTATAAAAGGTCTGGATCCAAACAATAAATGGTAGGAGTTATTTCCTTTAGGACTTGGCTGTCATTAGGTGCCTGATTATGGCTGCAGTAGTCTGTTCAATAACAGGTTACTTATGCAACCACGTTCCTCTGCTTAGCAACCCCAAGGGTGGGGTCCAAAACAGTAACTGCACCAGTCACATTTTGCAGCTAAACATGCAGGAGAAAAAAGAAAAAGCGAATCAGGAATGGGAAGTGCAAGGGGAAATACCACTTTTTTTCATGAGAAAGCTAACTTTCTAAGAAAAGAAGGCAACAAAAAACATAGGAGAATGAATCGAAAGTAGCCAAACTATTTCTCACTCAGAGGGTAATTAGTTCTGAGATCATAATATGATAATGATTCTTAAGAGAAATAATTCATGCAGAGAATATGTTAATCCCTGCAAAAGATCATGTAAATACTTAGCTATTCTTGCACTGATCTTCCTTTTCCACCGAATGCTGAAAAAAATCTTCACTTACAATAAAATCCTGTTAAAAATATTCCCGGTTAAATAGCTGAATATGTTGAATAGTTACAGAGAAAGGCTCAGTACTAGTAACTTTGTGTCAAAATGTTAACTTTTAAAAACCGTGAAGGCAAACATTAAAGATACTGTTGACAATTTTAGGAAAAAATTAGCTACTAATTTAATTTACTGTGTTTGTGCTGGTTAACAATAGGCATGATTACAGGATAAAATATATTATTTTGAACAGTTATAAATAAATATTCTGTGAAAGAATCAATTAAACCAGTACTTCAAACAGCAGTGTATGAAAAAACCACCAAATTAAAAACCCCACAAAATTACCCCAAAATATTTGGGTACACAAAATAGTATCACTTTCGTGTTAATAAAAAATTGTTCCAGTAAAGATTTTCCCACCCTCCACAAATTCAAAGTCTTTCTCTATTTGGCCAGGAATTATTATGATATTATGATTATGTACCACACAGTAAGTAAATGCTTATTTGGTATGAACTACTCATTTAGTAAACACACTAAATGAAGAGTTGAGATGCATCATTCATGCTGTGAAACAGATTGATAAACATGCCATCAGGAAGGCACTATTCTCTGATGTGTTATTACACAGTCTCTAGAGCTCAGCTTGGCAGACTGTTTCTTACCAACCATACATAAGATAACATGCTTCTTTAACACTTACCTGATTAGTGACAAAAGGCTTACCTTACTGAGAGACTCCATACTCATCTAATCTGATTACTGTTAGCAAAAGCAGTTTGCTATAAATCATTCTGTGGTCCTAAAGACATTTACTTAATTCACTGATAGAAAAGAAGACAGACTGATAAAAAAAAATAAAAAAACCCAAAAAACAAAAAACAAAACCTCACCTTCAAAAAATTGCTAAGTGAAGGCTAGGATCAACCTTGATTGCTAGCAGAGTGTCAGTACCTGTATTATTGTCCCCCACTGTGATCACTGAGAGCTCCAAGCCAGCTCTCTGGAGAGCTCCACATTGATAAATACTTTGAGAGTTAACATCAATAAATGCCATTCCATTCTAGTTTTAAACCCTCATGACTATTTCATAAGAGAATGTTTCAAAATCCAACAGCTCTAGATACATTTCACCTCAAAACGACTGTCAGTCTTGAGTAACTTACATTTGTCAAGGAGTTCAGAGGCGAAAAGGACCAAATCAGACAGTACTCTAAAAGGATCCTAATGTCTTTGGTAGAGGATTAAACAAACCACAAAAAACCCCCACCAAAACTAACCCAACCCTTCTTCTACTTCACATGAACTTTCATTGGGAAAACTTGAGCACAGCCAACACAAGAGAGCTAGTGGGACAGAGAAGAATGTAGGATGACAGAATCTGATTTGCCAGCATCAGGCCTGATTTCCTCCTGGTGAAAGGAATCACATAACCCATGGCCTCACTGGGACTCAAAACAATAAAAAGAAAGCACTTAATTGCTCAAAAGGTAAGGGATTTTCTAATGTGACTAAAAGGCTTCCTACTGCAACCATCTCTAATGGTGCATCAGGTGTTGGTTTGGTGACTTGTCCTGGGTTACTGCTGAATTGTATCCCCATCCGTCTGTTTAGATCAAAAATTAGTTCTGCACCTTTAAGACTGGATCTAAGAGTGAAGAAGAAGCAGTGGAATGTCTGAGGCGGGTGTTTTCAAAACATCAAGATAAGAGTTTGCAGTTTTGGAGGACACACAGGGAGTGTTGGCTGCAGTGCGGACGGCGGGAGAGAGCTCTCCTTTGCTTTCTGTTAGTTCGTGGCTAGCTGAAGCAGAGAAGTTTTCCGGACTGTGAGTTTCTTTTCCTTTTTTTTTTCCTTGGAACTGTTCAAACCTACTCTGGACTAACCCCCAGCAGAGCACCAAGAGCTCATCCCTGTGGCCCACCGGGCCTGGCTTGGGCCTGGCATTTCCCAGTGCCAGGGACTGACACAGACTGAGCGAGCCGAGCTGCACCCCCGGCACAGACTGGCTGGATTTGTCATTTCTGCGGAGAAGCAGGAGGTTTTGTTCCTTGGTTTTCATTTGTTGTGCTTGGCCTGTTAAATAAACACATTTTTTCCACTTTCCTCTAAGGAATTTTTTTTGTTTTGTTTTGTTTTTTTCCTCTTTTCCTTTCCTGAACCAGTTGGGGGAAGGGGCCATTGGATTGGTTTTCTGGAGGGACCTATTCAGAGGTTCCTTCCCAAATTTGCCTTAAACCAAGACATGACTACAGCAAGAGTGAAGGTCCATTTGAATAAAAATATGAAAAATAATCCCCTTATTAAAAACCTCCTATTTTTAATAGGAGACAAAAAATCTGGTCTTTATTTTACTAGTCTTCTTTGATGTGGCTGGCAGCAATAGTATTCAGATAGGAACTACTACTTTTGTTTTAATTAAATTCAATCTCTAAAATGGAATTTCATTAAATAACTTTCCCTTTTCTGAACTTCCTCCCCGCTCTGTTTTGATTAAACAGATATGGAAGCAACTTCAGTGATCCAGACAATGGGTCATACAACTTTCAGTAAATAAACTCTGGATGAAATCTTACACAGTCTGTACAACATCCTGAACAAGATTAAGTCCTGAACAAGATTAAAACCTGAACTTTTTCAGCTTTATTTGGAGGCACAAACATGAAGAACAATTTGAAAGATAAGTACCAAAATGGTAGATGTGTACCAAAAATAGAAACCTATTTTACAGAGACCCTTTCATGATCTGCAAATATTTTGTCAGCAGCTAAGTATTTTAAGAAAAGAAACAAAACACCCACTTCAGCCAGTACTTTCCCTTCATGTCATAAAATTAGCCATCCCTTCAGTTTAAATTTCCTTTTGTCTAACTAATAGGCAAATTCTTTAGTACAGAATTATTTTTTCTTTTTCCATCTCAAGTAACTCTTTAGCATTTTAGATATAGAAGAGTAGAAATTGAATAATAAATATAAATAACAACCAAACAAGGCCTCCCCTTGACTTAGAATTGACTTATCCATCTGTTATGTCTTTACACTTAAAGTACACCCCTTCAAAGTGAATAATTAGGAAAGACTAACAAAAATAGCATGTAAGTCACTTTCAGTTGTAATACAAATCAGTTTACAGCCCACTTACTTATTAAAATACTTAAAGACAAAAAAAAAGACAAAAAAAGAAATACAAAACCAAACTCCAGGTGCCTAGACTTAGTAATACAAATGCTCTGAATAATACTTCTAGTGTGTGCTCTTCTAGCTGTCATGCAGATGGCAATCTCAAAAATGAGAATCATAAAGATTTCCAAAACAACAGTTAAATTAAAAAGAAACATTTAGTTGAAAAATTCTTTTAAATATTACTTAATTTATGAAAATTAAACAATTCAGAACATATCTGTAAGGATGCCTTTATATGTGCAATCAGTATTGCTTTTTTGGTTGTACAACAAACCACCATTAGTCATGTTGCCAGCAAACTGCTCCAGAATTAAACAGACAATAGCTTATTCAAAACTTACACCAACAAAATGAGATGAACATGTACCCTGACTAAACAACCTTTTCTAAAAAGTATTAATAGTGAGTTTTTAATGTGTTGTTCTTCTCCACCATGCTTGGAAGATCCAGACCTGTTTGTCTCTGACAATGAAGCCTCTGATTAATGTCTACCAATCTTTCATAAAAAAAGTGAGAAAACTAAATGATACAGTTCCAAGTTTTGTGAGAGAAACTTGAGAATATCTGTGATTTGCAATGCTCAGTACTATCTGCTTTTCTGAAAGTAACCCAACCCAAACCAAACCACCACTTATAAAGAAATAATGGAAACAAATATCAACAAATACATGCAACTTCTGTGATAATGTTCCCCGTATGCAAATCACAGACAGTAACATATACAGAATTAATTTACTGATGCTTAGCAACCTATATGGGAAATAAGGCTTAGGAAAAATATCTAAATTCTATGGAAATATCTAACAGAAAAACAGCAAGTACCAGGTAGCAGAAATACAGGTCTAACCCTTCACTCATCTATTAAAAAGAAGATACCCCCTTTGTCTTGTTGGAGGTGTGCACACAAAAACAGACAGACTTCAATGCTGCCACCTTTTTCAAGATGTTAATTTGAAACTTCTGAAGAGCTAATTAAGGAAAATACTGGTGTTGGTATTGTTTATGGAATTACACAGCTTTCCTTCATTGTGTGTAATTTTGAAAAGCAATTTTAACAGACCAGTAGACCTCAAAACCCAGCCCGCATCAGGTCCACTCAGCAGTGTCTCAGTTCAGTGTGGGACTGCTCTCACAAAGTGCACCTCTGCTGCCAACATCGTGACGCTGCTCAGGGCAGCACATGAGGAACAGCCGACTGCAACATCCAGAGGGGAGCCCTCAGACTTTCATTTCAAAGGGATGAACAAGAAGGCAAGGACCAGACAACTGAAGAGTCTCCCATTAACGATGGAACCATGCTAAAAGATAAGAGCTTTTTAATTTTGAGGATAATTACAGTTATTAGCTTTTGATCTGTATCATTTTCACTTCTATTTCAACTGCGGAGCTAGAACTCCCTTCTCGCAAAAAGCAGCCTTCACCTGTCTGTTCTCAAAGGTATATTTATCACGTTCATACTCCCCAATGACATGTTTATCAAGATCTTCAAGGTACTGGAAAATCTTACCATTTTTTGTGCAATTAATAAGGATGTTTTCAAATATAAAATATAACAATGACTGAGAATGCAGGGGGAAACACAACCATTCTGTATCAAGATCTTTTTGAAGAGGACCTCATCTACATGGATTGTTGCTTCAGACACTAAGCCTCTTTCCTCTTCCACATAAATCCATTTTTAAAGTATTGTGCAGGTAAGTATGTGCACAAGTATGAAAAGCATACAAGTTTGGAATAGTTTCTTCTAAACAGACCTTTTGTTTGTATAAAACATTCAACGTATAAAACACCAATGTACTTGATTCAGTTCTGAGACAGGCAACAAAAATCTAGTCTGAAACTCCAATCTTTAAATACATTAGTCTGTGGAAAATAAGAACATTTAGGCATACTACAAGCCAGCTGACAAAAAAAAAATGCTGATCACTTTTATATGTATCAAGTACCTCAATGACCCTCTATGCATACTATGTTTAAGAAATTCAAACCCTCTCCCTTTCCTTTTATCTTTTATCACTTGATTCTTTTGTAATCATTAGTGCCAGTTTGTCTATTTTTCAACAGAAGAAAGTACAGGAAGTCGGTGCAGCTTTATAAGTTAATGAAAGAAATCAAGTGCCTCATCATGTAACACAAATCCAAACTTTCTGTTACATGTTGTATGCTACTCCTCACCTACTCTAGGCAGTAAATGAACTAAATTGAACCTGACACTGATATTTGCCATCATTCTTTAAAGTATCTCTCAATTCTATCCTTTGACAATTGCCATCACTATTTCACAGTAACTACTGAAGTAGTTTTGGTATATGGTCACAACCTGCTTATAACTTATCCAGCGATTAACCTAACTTATAACTTACATGAGTAAACACGCAAATGTTTCCTTTAATGATTACTATAAAATGCCCTGCAAATTTGAGGAATCACAAAAGTGAAAAAAATAATAAAAACTAATCATGCAGTATTTATATAGAAATTAATCCATATTGGTAATTTTTTCCCCCTAAGTAATTTAATTCAGCTTGCAAGCAGAAAAAACAACACCCCCAGCCTCAGGATTGTTCTACACAAGCCAGTCTCATGCATTTTATTTATTCTAAGGGGCTAATTAATAAGGAAAAATAGCTCTTGCTACTGAAATTTCTAAAAAGGAGTTTATGAGAAGTAAACTTTGCTACAGGGCAGGTAGACTGTACTTAGAACTACTGTGTATGTTCAGGGATTTCCATTATATATTTATAAACTAAATCACACATTTATTAAGCAAAACTGTTTATATAGGCATGATGCCTGCAGTTTCTTGTTCTAGCAGATCTAGAGGTTTATCCCAGAAAAATGCTTTCCATTACTTTACTCAGATACCTTTGCAACAGCAGTCAAATTTTCATCTGTTTTGAAAAGGTATGGTTTTAAGCTTTATCAGGACTTGTAACTACTGTTCTTAATTCATGACGGCATAGGATATCTTACTAAATTACTTCTAAACTAAAGATTGAAAAATTATATGACTAAACCCAGAAGGAGACAAGACCACAGGCACAAAGTTACAAATTATCTTACTGAATTTTATGATAAACATTTTTATTTATTTGTGTTCTATGTTAAAGAAATATAGTAATACATGCAGGCTGGCCAAATCTATCCCACACTAACAGCTTTCCATTTTGGAACTTTTTGGCTTATATATGAATTTTCAATCTCAGCACTGCAGTCACTGTATATTTGCATGTTCTTCCACACAAAAGCCATTGGTACTTTATCTAAAAGTTCATGCAAAAATCTGTCACAGTCTGTGCTAATGTGTTTCTCTGAGCTTTTTTAAAGTAAAAAGCATGCATGAACATCAAAGCACATGCTGCAAATGATCGTTTCTAATCTTAGACACATATCAATTATTCACTAGCTCGTTCTTCTTGCGCTTTATCATATAGACTTCACCATGGCAACACTATTCTTCCCTTCCTAGCCTTAATCAGTGAATCTGTAAACTAATATTAAACCTAGCTGCTAATTACTTAATATTCTACTTATTACACTATGAACATAGACATGTCTCTCTCATTACATCATGAACCCTACACAGCTTCCAAGACATCAATAAATTTTTATTTGCTTAGAAATATTGAGATGGTAGCTGCCTAAGAACCAGCCAGTTCTTCTTTTACTGCTAAATATAAATATGTAGCTTTGAATTACCAGTAGCAAAAATCATAATGGATTTTAATGTCTGGAAGCAATACCTCTTCTACGGTCTTTTCCAAATTGGAAAATAGGTGACTTTCCAAAATCCATAAATTTTAAAGTCACACTTCAGTTTTAGAACTATTTCACTTTATTTCAGCAAGTACCTTAATTTAAATATGACATATCTGATGGTCTTCTTGGTATGACACAATTTCAATGGTTTTTTTATGTTTCTTTATGTTTTCCAGCATTATTAAACATATGTACACATATAAATGCATCTTTTTCTAGCTCGTTTGGGCCCAGCTATTTTGTCCCTTTCAATGATTTTCTTCTTTCTAATTTCCCTCTGTCTAATAAGCTTTTTCTTCACCCATTTCCCCTGTGCTTCTCCAACACTCTTGATCCTGTTATTTCTCATTGTCTTTTAGGTGTTCCATCATACAATCATGCTTCCTTTCCCCTTCAGACTGTGAAAACTGTTTATGTAGCTCATGAATCCAGAAGAGACATCTTTAATGCTTTAGTGCTGCAATGTTTCTCCCCTCACCCTGTAAAGCAAAACAGCGAACATTTCTTGTTTCCCAACTCTTGCTTTTTCACAAAGGTGTTCAGTGTGGAATACCTCTGCTGGGGTCTCTAGGGAGCACTGATTAAAGTTATGTTTTTCAGCATCTCATTATCATCCTGGCAGCAATTTCTAAGGTTTTTATAATAAATAAAACTTTTAATGTATCTCTAATATGTAAAAATTGAACTACAGTATTAACAGCACAGAAACTGTGATATACACAGAGAGTTCATGTCCCTTCCCAGTAAGTCCTCAATAGTGTTCCCAGATTGTTCTTGGTTAAAAATATGAACTGTGTAATAGTTCTCTTAAACATTTCTTATCTTCAACACAGTTAAAAGGAAGTTGCTTCTAGACCACAAGACAGTCTGGCAAAGGGGGCAGTTTGTTGGCTAATGCTGGATATTGTCAAGACTGCTCCGCTCTTCTTGTTTGGGAAGTGTGGGACTACACTCTGTGTCACCTTTGAGTGTGTCAGTAGCCTTCCTTCGGTTTCAGTTGAGATGGAGTTAATTATCTTTTTAGTAGCTGGTACAGCGCTGCATTTTGGATTTAGTATGAGAATAATGTTGATAATGCTGTGATGTTTTGGTTGTTGCTAAGTAGTGCTCACCCTCAGTCAAAGACTTTTCAGTTTCCCATATTCTGCCAGTGAGCAGGTGGACAAAAAGCTGGGGCAGAGCATGACTGGGACAGCTGACCTGAACTGGCTAAAGAGATATTCCATACCATTGACCATCATGACCAGTATATAAACTGGGGGGGTTGGCTGTGGGGGGAAAACTCAGAACATCACTGAAAAATGCATGTAGTTAGGATTTTTAAAATACTTTTTCCTATGCATCAGTGACAAGGTCACTACACCTCCATATTTTGAGCCAGCCAGTGATGCACATATTCCCAATACAGTTAACCGTAACACTACATATGTGAATATAAACCACTCCATTGCACATTTTTCAGAGAGCAAAAGCTGCTCCACCAGCAACAGAGGATTACACTTACTGTTCATCTCAGTTTACACACATTATAAACTTCTCCTGCTTCAGCTTCCTTACTCCCCTAAAAACACTAAGTCCCTAATTTTCAACGATTTCCTCAGAGCTTGCCAAGGAACTGGACAATCCTGATCACACACAAGGCAAAACTTGAGCTCTTGACTCAATCTCCTCACTCATACACCAGATAGCACGTCCACTAAATGACATTAGGAGCCATTTCTTACCATGCAATTTGCACTATTTACAACCAGTAATGAAGCCTGGTACTCTCAGATCACTACACAATTTGACTACAAGACTTAGAAGAGATGGTCTCACAGACAGCCAAGTTCATTTGGCAAACAGGTCGCACAAACCTAAGACAATAAGGTTTCAGAACTTGAACTTGGAATTGTTTACACTCCTGTTCTAACTTCGATACAAAAGAGAAATGTACAAGCCTACCTACACAAATTATACTTCCTAATTAAATTATAATGGTAAAGTAACTATTCCTGCAAATAAGCAGGACTTTTTTTATGAATGCCTAACCACAGGAAAAGATAATACTGAACAATTTCTACTAGAAGTTCTGAAAACTATCAGTGTCCTCAAATGAAACCTTATTGTTAGGCTTAGCATGAAACTTAAGAGTTTATTAAAAAAAATGGAAAACACTTCTTCAGAGAAGAAAATGTTTATTTCAAAAAACAGCAAATAAACTAAACTGCTATTTGAAAATCTTGCATTGAACAAACTTGGCTATTTTAACATTGTTATGTAAAAAATTCTATGTTTGTTATCTCTCACTCTGACCACCAACTAAGTCTCATTAATCTCTTTGTTTAAGTAGTAAAACTTCTATAATGAATATTAAGCATGACTATGGTGGAAAGTGTTATTTTCCTATTCCACGTAGTTTTCCATCTGACCACCAGTGAAATCCACAGGGCTTTCTGAATCATATGGAGCCCAGTGATGAAAACTTAGTATAGGGATTTTTTAAATTTAAATTGTAGAGCAATATTCCACAGCTGATATTCAGAAGTGTGAGGTTACATAAGGCAAGCTAGAGTGGATTTATTTTCAATTTTTAAAAAAGCCCTGAGATTAAAAACACACCCACCACAATCTGCACTATACACACTAATTAAAACTTAATTGAGTTTTCAGATCTTTTAGAAAGGAAAAGGCGAGACAATTACTGGATGCAGTACATTCTGGTTATGACTGATAAGTTTAAGTGGAAATAAAAATAAAATAGTTCCAACTTAATGAAAAATAGCAACACTATCTATTCAAAGATAGATATGACTATATTCCAAATTTATGATGATTTTGATCTGAAAGATTACTTATCTGGACTTATAACTGGACCCAGCCCAAATTGCTATTAAAGCCTATTGCACTTAATGATGTTGAATGGGACTGATCCTTCCAGCAGCAGAGAGGATACAGACAAATTTAAAAGAGTTACAGTACAGTAGCCCACATCTTAAAAGTTCATTGAATGATGCTCCTTGCCTCCTTAAGAACATCAAATGCCATAAAATTTCTGACCTTAATATTTTTATTCAAGATATTTCAGAGGACACATGTCAGCAATCATTAGGATACTGTAGCTCTGGGATACTGTAACGGTTTTATGTCTCTTATATGGCATTAGGGTCTTGATTTAGTTTCACACACACACAAGCATCCAGTGTTGCTTGAGATGCCGCAGGTGTCAGCTGGGGAGGATACAGATCTCACATGGGTGAAATTAGTTACCCTTTCATTAGTTACCCTTTCATTAGTTACTCTTTACCCTGGCAGCGCTTGGGACAAACAAAACTAAGAGACAGACTCTGAAATCTGTTCTCCACTCCCCAAATACTGAAGAAATTTGATATGTTCAGGAAACAACAATGATGGTTTTAAAGCATTTAAGCCGATAAATAAACAGGCAGAGAGAGAGAAAAAGAAAAGGAATTCTAACAGATCGGTCTTAGTTCATTTAGCTATATCTTGCGTAAAAGTTAAGGAGGCTAGCTACAGAATTGCAATACACAATATCACACTCTAGTCGGTCACTAGAATGCCTATGATTACCAACTTTAGCTTCTGAGTTTAATTGACATCTCTGCATATAAAGGAATAAAAATAACTATTTACACAGAGATGTCAGAGCCTTTTCAGGTATGAAATGGAGATCACAATCCAATAACATTAACTACAGAAAGTCCCCAATTCTACTTTTAATTTCCATGGATGTATGCACAGCTTGGGGAGATGAGGAATGACAAATGAACTACAATGACTCTTGCCTTCTTTGCCAGTTATATAAACTAAGCTGGTCAGTTTATTGAAAGTAGGCACACTGAAAGCATGAGTCACTCAAGTTATGCTAGGACAGAAAGTATGGATTGGAATAGGTTGATTTACCTACCAGTCATACCCACAGCGTGTTTTTTGGTTTGTGCACTATCTACGTACAACTTACTGTATTAGGAGAGTTCATTAAATACATCAAAGATAACGGGCTGTATATCAGATTGGGCAAAAAAATCAATTTGTTCCAATGATTGATTATTAACACAACGCAGGCAGGCACAATGCACAGACTGTTCCAATATGACCATAATGGTTTTTCACTTTGTAAGTATTCTTGTAGCGGCATCATTAAATCATAGCTGATTTAGCAAAGATTTTAAGCCATCAGAACTTCTGCTAGCAAAGAGGCACCTTTGAGGAGCACCTGGGCACACTCACTCTTCAACGCTTTAAAAAACAACAATCAAATAAAAGAAAAAAATTGCATTGTTGCTCTACATGCAAAATGCCAGTAATGAAAAGCCAAATATTATTGTATAGAGAGCAAATGTAGTACGGCAAAAGCTTTCAGCAAGAACTCTTAACAGGTCAACACCGATTCAGTCCAGCTGCTTGTAAGACAGGTTTAGCAGGCAAAAAGGCCTGCAACTATCACACTGTAGGAAGAACATACTTTGGAGTTCACTGCTCCTTTGTCCTTAGAGCAGTGTGTTCAGTGACATGCTTCTGCTTTGATCATGTGCAGGTCTAGAGACTGGAAACCCACCAGCAGCACTGACAGCTTTGATGGTAATGACAGTCGCTTCCAACTGCTGTTGTTGGTACTGGATCTTTGATGCTTATGAGCAGCTCCCATTTCAACAGTTATCATAGGAATCACTAAAGAGTGACCAAACAGCATCATTAACCTTTTCTTAATCCTGACAAACACATGATTGACTTAAAGTAAAACTGGATCACTCACAAGTACATCTATGAAGCATACCTAAGAATACTTCAAAAGGGCATATGCTGGAATTAATCAAATAAATGAATACCTTCTCAGCTAGTCTGTATAGAGAGAGCTTCAAACACAAAGTCTGTGTCCACTACTGGGAAAAATACTTCTGTCTGCTGGGAGAAATGTATTAGAAAGTCAAAGACTGGTGAGGAGGACTGTAAATTGCTCAAATGACCTTGCAGCTAGAATAGCCCTGTGTGAACTTCAGGTCAGTGATTCTCTAGCATTGGACCAAAACTCAATACTGCCTGCCTCTCCACTTGTATGCCTCTGCCTGGATATTGCTGGGGGATCCCTCAGTTATGAGATAATAGAAATAAATTTATTCTTTGTGTTCTAGCTGCAAATTTGTGGTTGTTGCACTGCCTGCCAGTGTCAGCTCACGCAGTGTAGTATCTTGCCCACAGACAGAGCAGGAAGGAACTCTAAGAGGTCAGGGTAGTGATTCCTAAGAAACAGGGGTCTGAAATGAAGCTGGTATTTGTTCTAGCAAGGCTGTAGCTCCAGCTGTGCTATCTGTACTACAGAGTGACGTTTGGTGCCGGGAATTATGAAGATCTACCAGCCCAAAACAGACACAACTGTGCACTCCTCTCTATTCAGTCATTACTTCCCATGGGCATATGACACAGGTTACTGAGATGTTCTATTGCTAAATGAAGGCTTACAAGAAAACATTGAAACATGCTTCAAAAACAGTGATGTGGGTTTGTCACTCCTTTCTGTCAACGGCATCCTGGGTGCAGAAGCTCAAAGAAAGAACGCTTTGCCCACTCCTGCCCTCAAAAATTTAACTCTAAGCTTCATTAATCACAGAGTTCCCACTGAAAGGAACATAGGAGCTATCAAAATAGCTCATACAAGTGCTACATCTAATCCAGCAGGCTGTCTGTTCATTAGCCTGTGGCAGATGGCTTGACAGAAGGTGCAAGAAATTCGTCAGCAGACAGTTCTGGATTGAGAAAGTGTCTCTTTAGTTGCTCCAACTAGTTTGCTTGTATTTTGAAATGCAAGGATTTTCAGAAGAAAGGACTTCAAGAAAACTTAAATGCATATATTGCATTTAAGCATGCAATCTTTTGTAGAAATAGTAGCATCTTCTCACTGTTCAGATATTTTTGTCACTTAATTACATAAACTAAACATAAATTACATAAACACACCATCTACAAGGAAGTTCTTGCATACTTGAATTTCTTTTAGTTTATTACACAGTTTATTATTTCATCAAAAAGGGTAGAGAGAACACACAATTCCCTTTCCTTCTCAAGGCTAGTATTCTGCATGTCATTCTAATGGGAAAAGTTGAAAAGTGCCAGTCCTCTCAATCTTGCTTTATATGGAAGGTTTTCCAAAGCCTGTTTATCACTGCTGACAATCTCCAATTTCTACTCTCCTTGACTGCAAATGGATTCGGATAAACAGAGATCTCCATGTCTTTGCTCATAACTGGTTGGGTCAGGAAAAAAATAATTGCAGGGCCTGGCTTATCCATCAAGCCATCAACACAGAGGGATATTTACCCTGATGTCCCAATGATATATATGTATTTTATTTTATTTTATTCCCTTTGTCAACAAAGTAGAACCCAATATATGTCAACAGTGAATTTCACACAACACAAACTTATTCAGAATATTCTATAACATCTGCTAAGCAAAGTAACCTGCCATCCTCAAGCATATTCATATTAACTTTTCCCCCAACACAGTATCACAGGTATCAATCAATAGGTAGCAGTTTAACTGCTGCCTTTTGCACTCTTTTTCAAACACAGTTTTTATTATGAGAACAAAATGCTAATTTACAGTTTTAACCTACTCTAACTACTACTGTAATAATAACATAAATCGTATACAAAGAACTACCTGCCACAACAATGCTCAAATATGGCTTACGTGGCATATTAAGGATATAGCTATTCTTCCACATCTCCCAAAGTGGAAAAGAAGCAACAAACCACCTTTGTGATTTATGCAAATCTTTGAAAAGAACAGGCAACCAGCTTGCCTGTTTCCCCCTTTTCCTCAATTTTTAATAGTGGCAGAAATGAGAATAGTAATAATATTACAGAATGCTTCAGACATCATTTGAACAGGGCTCGTTCTCAGGTGGATTCACTGGCCTGAGGAGCATCAAACTTTCATCAGTCACAAATTGTTCTAAAGTCTGGAGGCAGCACTGTGGATCCTCCCAAGGGATGGGGAACATAATCAGATTGTTTAAAGAATGGAGACTCATTTGTGAATAGTGGGATTGTAGAACCTGTTACTATATACCTCAAAGCTAGGTATTAGCATGTGAATTACTAGATCAGAATTATTAAGGGAAGAAAGACTCCACAGCAATACCTACAAGTCAGAAGAAAGAAAGTAGTGATACGAAAAGGAGAGCACGGAAATCACTCTAAATACAATGAAAAATAGCCAGCTACAGCAACATTCACTTTCCACACTGTTTCTCTCTACCAACAACTTTGACTGTATGAACTAAGGAAATCTGAGTATTTTCCATTTATTATAATAAATGTATTAAAAATCCCCCTCTCTTAATAACTCTTTAAATATGCTCATAAATTTAAATTGTTAATTCACTCCAAAAATTCAGTGTAAAGCTGGCAAAAGTTAATCATGTCATCATATTAAATACCTGTATGTGCAAAGAACTTTGTGCACTGTGCAATCTGTCAGAGATATGAGTATGTTCTTGACTGTTCCTTTTGGCCTCTTATATGTGTAAATTGCATTAGTATTTGCAGCTGAAACCCAATACCAAATTCAGATGAAGACAGTCTTTCTTTACCATCCCACCTAAAACAGAGAGAAGGTAAGAAGAACCCTCCAGAAGATAGCTTTTGGGCTCTGAAGTTGTATTTAATTAAAATAAAAAAAGAGGAACCTTAAGCAATGTAACTGGGCACAAGAAGAATTCAAGCTGGTTTGTTGCCAGTTGACACTATTAAAAAAAGCTCAGAACCAAATCTAATCCATAGTTATGCCTCTGTGGGAAATATGCCTTCCTCTGGACCTTATTTCCTGCCCAGCGATCTTCAGCCACTTCCTCGGGCAAAGAATACCCACATAGTTTCCTCCAAGAACTAATAAATAATTTAGAACATCTTGTTCTAAATAACATCACTAAGAACTTGGTATTTCCATTAGCCTACATATAACTTTAGAGCCCTAAAACCCATTTACTAGAGAACAAAAGGCAGTATGAGAAGCCATCCTGAGCACCAAACCAACTCTCTGTACTGCTCACCACTCAGCTTGTCCTTGGATCTGGATCTGTACAACACAGCTGCTCCAGGCTAAGCTCAGCTTAGCAATGTGTCCAGGTCCAGACCCGCAGATGCAGTGGGACAGACGTAGCTGCTGAGGACTGACTTCTGCTGGGGGCAGACCCATTCTTCTCCATCTCCCAAACTCCTCCAGCACTGCACCTGCTGATTAGCTCCCTCCTTCCTCCTCCTTGTTACACCTCAGAAGCTGCTCCAGTTGGATCATAGCTTCCTTGACAGTAGCTGACCTTCTCTCCTCCTTTCAGAAACATTCGGTTTGACCCAAGGCACCAATCAGGGCTAAATATACAGGCAGCTGTATATTTACATCATCCTTTCATGATAGCATGATACCACTGTTTTCCAACAAGATATACTCTACGTACAAAGCATGAAAACAAACTGTATTTTTACCTCCTGAGACATCACAAAGCATTTTAGGAACTTCAAGAACAAAATAAAATATTAATTTTTGTTCTGAAGGGTACCTGATGCCCAATGACACTACTGGAAATGGCCATAGTTGTTTTACTTTCCATGCTTAGACTGGGGAAAAAATACAACTGCAGCATTATTAAGCTTACGTGGTGACAGAAAGTCCTCATTGCATAAGCCTTCCAGTATTGTTACTAAACAGGAAATATCAGCCACACAAAATTCTCATGCTTGTCCAGACTTACAAGGTATTTTACTCTATCTTTTTATGAGACAAACTTGGAGAAGTAAAGATTCAGGCCTAGATGATTTACAGCTATCAAATTAGTTACAGCTAACAAATCATGCAATGAAATTTAAGAAGCTATTCAAAAAATCAGCTTGACATCAACCTAAGAATAATGCAGATCCTTTTGAAGAATGTATTCAAATTAGTATATTCAGATGTATATGTTCCACTTTGACTGGAACACCAAGGATTTTCAAAAGGTTTTACTGGCCCTCATTTTTTCCCCCTTAAGTGGTAATTTTTTCCCCTTCATTCTTTATTTTGCTCTTCATTCTTTCCATCTTTATCCAGTCTCACCTTTCCAATGCCTTCCTATCAAACTATCAAGTTTCCTTATATAAAAAATTACCTTTTTTTTTTTTTTGCAATCTTTGCTTTTATCTCTCTCTTCAGGATTTTACTTCCCATCTCCTGTCTTTACTGTAAGACAACTCCTGAGAATGTACAGCATGTCAATACCAATAGCACACTTCAGAGTCCTGCAAGGTTTAACTGTGATTGATCATTATTGACAGAAAACAGTTTTCTATTCTTCTTTCCACAGTTAAAGAAGCAGAATATTGATTTTAATTTGTTATAGGACAATTTCCTATTTGCATGGTATGGATTAATTTTCACGATGACTTCTGTAATATGACTTCTAAATGACACTGTAACAGACCAGAACTGAAATACACATCATAAAAAACACTGAGAAGAACATTGTGTTGGAGTATGTGACTCCACAAGTATTTCTAGTAGGGAAAGAATGAACCTTGTATTTACAGTCTATGTTGAAGTTACTCTTCTTTACAGGTGACCCAATCCTACATGTGACTGCACTCCTTGTGCAAACTCCTGCAGACATTCAGGATATTAAGCTGAAGGATATCAAGTAAAGGATATTATGTAAAATAAACACTCATCAAAATGTCTTGCCTGAACGAATTGTAACTATTACTGCTTACAAAATATCCATAAAATCTTAGAATTCACAGGGGAAAAAATGCAGGTCTGACAGTTATTACAAATAAGTCAGTATTTTTAGAAGTGTCCTATTGACACTAAGCATTATAAGAAATATTATTTGGTTTCAGCACATGTTTTAAACATTTCATAAACAAATAGTTTTATTTTTTGGGATATATCTTTTTAAGGAGAGCATCAGAATCCCAAGTGCTGCAGAATAATTAAAATACAGATTTCAGGTCTGCTTTGCTAAAGCTAAGAAGCTTATGTGATCACGAGGTCTCTGAACATCTCTCTCTTCCTTTCCAATAGTTTTGAACCACTTGACAGATATTACTGAATTTTGACAGGTTAGCAACCTCTAAGGTAGTTAAATTGCTACATGCTTTACAGAAACAGATGGCCAAGTGAAGAACAAGCTTCTGACAAACAGCTCCAATAGATGCACTGAATGAGATGAAGGCTGGAGTATGGAGTCACATCATATTACACACTAGCAGAGTTCACATGGAGAGAAACCTTACCATACTTTCAACATAATAAAAACACTGAACATAACCATCAGAAGAACCATAAAATACGAATTCACACGAAAATGAGCTTTACTAACTCCAGACTTCACAAGAGGGTACACTTGCTCTTAACGGTGATCAAGTTTAATCAGGAGACAGAAGAAATAGGCAAATACAATATGAAAGATGTGAATAATGTTATTTTAATTTTCAATCTCCTAAAAAAGGTTGTCTAATGAAACTATTAATAGCGAAAACAAACCCTCTCTCAGAACATCTGTTGCTACAAATATCCCTAATGAGCAATGCATACAACTTTTTGTGTATATAAGATGAAGAATTTTAAGATACTGAAAATATTCATTCAATAATAACCTAGTTGACAGTCCATCTATAGATTAACCAGATCCATTAAATAATTTCTGAACAAATGCTAAGCATACAGCTTTCTTCTAACTAATTTCAAACCCTGTCAGGCTGTGGGGAAAAAGAAAAATAAAAGTGAGACTGAGGAATTCTGTGAAGTCTGTTAAAATTGACTTTTAAACAGCAATGTATGGAATCAATGACTTAGGAATAGTCTAGGCAACTATGGCACAATCACAAACAATTACGTTACTTCTTGTCTGTCATTTCATTTCACCTTTAATGCCAACATAAACTACATCATCGTTTGTGGTATTTCATCACACACACAGAGGTTAAAGTCATGCTCTTGCCCAGCAACCCTAAGCTTGTCAGTCTCAACAAGCAAGCCTGTTTCCACCGCAGGAGAAATTCAACTTGCTTTCTGAAAGCACCAGTTTGTATTTTCCTTATGCCAGGTACACAAGTATGCAGTACTTCTTCCAAAGAACAATATCATCTACTCAAAATATTTTTGCTTTTGCATGGAATCAGATTTTTAGTAAAGACATTGGAAACAAAATGTCAAGGATGAAGTACCTGATGTCTTCATGCTAAAAAGAACAAACCCAAATGTCACTGCATTGTTTTTATATAGCTTGTCAGGTACACATAAAATGATCACAGTGAACAGAGGTGTTCTGTTTCCATATAAAGCCTTCCACAAAGTGAGACAAAGATTCTTTTTCAGGGATCTGTTGCACAAAGAGTCTATCTTTGAACACTAATTTCTACCTAAATAAGAAAGCACCTATTATTTAACTTAAAAGACAGCAATACCCTACAGCACTGCTGAATGTCCTCCACTGCCTTACAAGTGGAGCGTCCACAGAAGTTCCACTCTTACTCCAGCGAGGCGCTCCAGTTTGGAATCCCATGCCAAATCTGTATGCTCTGTCATGGCCTGGTAGGAAGGTCTTGCAATTGCTGCTCCAAGACAAACCACATATTATGATACAAAGAATAAAATAAATCCACATCCTAACAATCACTCATTTACGATGACGACTGACACTTGTATTTAAACTCCTTTCAAAGCACTCTAATTATCTGTGCTCTTACGTAACTGAAAGAAAACAAAAAGCTCTACCATGAAGCATGGGCTAATATTTAATAGACATTAGTAATACTATTTATAATATCACATGTTGTTCCAGCTCATTTTAACTTATTTTAAGAGGTTTTTAAGAATCTTTTCTTCTGAAGTACAAATTTCTAAGAAGTAAGTCTTAAGTATGACACCTACTACATTTTTAACCCTCCTTTTAGACATTTTCCTAAAGCATTTAAGAACATTTCTTGGTCGACATGGATAGTACAACAAAAAGTCAATGAAAGCTATGATTTTTATCAGTGCTATTTAGGGAAAGCAACTTCAATTATTAGGGACAGAAATACGGGTTTTATATTTAGTTCTCACCTCCTGGCCCTGTAGTCACCAGAAATTTTCCCATCCTTTCCCCAGCCTGACACTGCCATCTATAGCAGTCTCGTAGCAGTGGTGAGAACAGAATGTCTGGTGTTGTTTGCAAACACAAAGCATTTTGTGGGAAACAGGTTTGGTTTGTACATTAGTACAAATGTTAGTGACCGATAACTTAAACTGGTGGAGTTTTCCTGGATTAACACAGCAGCCTGCTGACTTCTAGTCTAGGAAAAGTAACTCTCAAGCAGGAGCTACAGCACTCCTTTCAGACAGTTGGGTGTGTATATGCAAATAAGGGATTTCTTTATGGAAAAGAGAAATGTAAAGCCATTCACCACACACAGAAGCAGAGGGAACACTGATTTGGAACAGCACTATCAGCAATTTCAATCAAAGTTCAAACATGTAAGTATGGAGCCTGTCAGGAAATTGTGGTAGGAACTGTGGAATTTCACCATTTCCAAACCCTACATGGGGCTGCATGTGAAACCCATGAAGTCCAAAAAAGTAATTAAAAATTCCTGATCCATAACATAATGATGTTTATACTTAGGCTCACAGGTATTCACTGAATAATACTGACTGGTGCAATTCCACCATACAATGGCTAGTTCATAAATACATACTCATACAGCACATAACCTCTTCTTACCAGAAGCTATCAACACCTAGAACCTAACTGTTCAGAAGCAAATGCTTAGAGTAAATGAGAGAGAAGCTTCACTCATTCAAGATTATATGATTACTGGAATTAGGCAATATTCAGGAACAGACTGTATTATAACAACACTTTTTTACCCCGACTCTTAAGTCAAGCCCAGACCTAAGGAGACTCAAATTAGTATGCATCAGTGTAATTCCACGCTTTTTTGTAGATGTTGTTTATATTCAAAATACCTGAACACTCACTAGGACAGCTGTTGGAACACAAAATTCACAAGTTTTCCAAGTCCAAGCTAAAAGCCCTAATTAGCAATTACAGTCATGGTCTCTATGTCAATTCCACAAAAGAAGCTGAGAGATACACACCCCAGACCTTCCAACAAACTTGTGATAATGGGATTCTCTGAGAAACAGTTTCTGTTCCAGACCTTGCTCCAACACAAACAGAAAAGCAATCTGCAACTGGGCAGGTTTCACATGTAGCTGAGTGTTGTCACCACTACAGTTCAAACTATAAACTCTGTGGGCAGAAGAACCTCTTTTTCCCAAATGATATGTTATCCCCAACCATTGAATCTGGTGGAAAATATTAAGTGAATTTGGTCTGAGCCTAGAAACAGTCTGGCAACATGCAAGCAAATGAAACACCAGCATAAACTATCTGCCCCCCAAATTAGGCACAGATCTAGACAGGTTACTCATATCAGCAACTAGTATGTCCAAAATGATCATAATTATGCATAATAACATCTGAAGAAGCTATTAAACATTATTCAGGTTTTAAGCCAATTCCAAACTACAAAGCATCACATTCACCTTGAGCAAGGGATGCTAATTACCTCCCATTTGTTCTCAATATTCCCTCTGAAGCATGTTTTATTAGTCATGGTCACGGACCCCAGGTTTAATTTAGCAGAGCCGTTCCAACATTCAGTCCTCCAGGCCATAAAACTGAAAGTGTATGAGCTGCATTATGAAATTCTGTCCTATAACAATAAAGTTAAAGCCATTGACAGCCTTTCTGTACATACTACAATAAGCAAATCATTTGTGAGTCTAACAAAAGCATTCCCAGTTTAATGCTGTTGGCCAAATTCAAACTGAAGTTTATTATACGAATTACTGCTATCCTGATAATGACCTCTTCCAAGACTTTGATTTTAACAGTCTAAGATAAACTGTTCTTCCAACTGTGCAAATCACCCTCAAATTCTGTCAAATAAAATACAGCCTTTATACCCCAAAAAAAGTTTTATTTTGTGGAAGAGTAATATGTCCTTTATTTATTTATTTAACAATAATTACATGCTAGCAGGAGATTAATACAGACTGGGAAAAAACATAAACAGCCCAAGCAGTCCACATTTGAAATACAAAATACCATTTTAAAAGACCTAAAACACTACTGGTGGTAAAATTTAAAATCTTGAATACGTAATCTAGGGTTTAGCAAGCTTGGAGAAGAGATTTATAAATGTCAAGAGTATCTAAGACTCACTCAGTCATTACAGGACTAAATAAAATAATATAAAACAACACCACAAAAAAAACAACCCATAGATTTGATTTCTTCCTGAGTGGAAGCTCACTACAGTTAATACAAGTCAATGAATGGACCTGTCAGGTGTTCCCATCATTATAAAAAGGCAGCTGCTATCTGGAAACATAAGTTAAATTATTTATCAAATGATTCTAAATATCATCAAATTCACTGCAGCCAGTCATTCAAACGGCTTCTAATAAATTATTTGATACGGCTCTAATGGAAAGCATGACTTACTCAGAAGCATTTGCTATTAAGCAGCACTATACTAATGTTTTGAAATTCTACCCAGACACGTCCAGAAGTGACATGCTATAAATCACATTACAAACATATTCCCCTGCTTTTGAGGTATTATCGGCAACATCCAAGAACTTACGTAAATTAAGAAACAAGTAATTTTGACAGCCTTATGCCATTTTTATTCTGCACAGCGCAGAAGTTTTTTTTTTATTTTCCTGCTGGACAAAAAAGAAAAAAAAAGAAAAAAGGTGCCCACATTATTTGCCACATAAACAGCATCATAAATATCAACCAACTCCAGAACATTAAACAATGCCTATATAGTACAAAGGCAACTTCTCAGTAATAACAGGTTGTACTGTATTGTTCATGGTACGTCCCTTCCTAAGGAAAATCTATTTCAAGACTAAAGTCAAAAAGCTCTTCTTCTATTAAAATGAGTAGACTCTCTGTTATCCCAAGAGAGTATATATGAGACTGTTGATGGTGAAAGGATTCTAACAAAAGTTGGGAGCCAGCAATCTCAATTTCAGGTTAAGGAACATGAGGCCAGTGGACAGAGATGGGTAAATTATTTGAGACATTTATTTAAGGAAAGCACCAACAAATAGTCTTAATCAGGTGTTAATGCATCTCAAATTAATACGCTAATCTGCTATTAACCACATTCAAATAAATAGGAAATGTAGAGCAAATATTTGGGATTAATAAATTTCCAATGTATAAGCATAAAATCTAGCTATTACACTTAAAATGATGTCATGAAACAATCAGTTCTTTGGTTCAAAACACTAGCATGGTTTCTTCTAGTGTCTAAAACTTACAGATGTACACAAGTATGATCACCCATGGCTGGATGAGGTGCATAGTGGCAGAATAAGAAGAAACAAACAAATTGTCATACATATGAAATTCCTAGGCCAAACTAGGAAATTGCCAAGAGATTGAGGAAAAAAAAAATCACCACAAAGATGGGCAGACACTGGCACCACCATAATCACGGAGACTGCATATCCTCCATTCCTGGAAATACTCAAAACTCACATGGACAAAACATGAGAAACGTTACCCAGCTGGACTTGTTTTGAGTGTGGAGGCAGAACTAGGTGACATTGAGAGGTCCTTTGCAATTTTAAATACTCTACAATTCAGTGCTTTTTTTCCTAAAGCTCCTTTCCTTATTGGACGTGTACTTCTCCATTTTCATTGATTCTTCATTTTACACATGTCTCCCAATTATTTGTAGTGGCTTTAAAATAAAAAACAGAACTCTGTTTCGTAAGCAATCATGACGAGGTCATTAATAGAAATGATGTAATATTACACATTTGGCATAATAAGACCCATCTATTTTATGGTAGTTCCACCACCAGTCTGCTGAGATACAGTAGCAAAAACAAAAGCTAAAGATTCATTGACAAAGTATAAAACAGCTCTGATCCGTGCAGGCTGTTATCACTCCATCAGCCTGCATCACCCACATGTTGCAAGCATTTGGAGACGAGTGACAGGACAGAAAACGAAGGAAACAACAGATCAAAAAAAGCTCGAGTGACCCTGCAGGAATCAGGTGCACACGTACATCAGACCTCGCGTCTCACACCGAAGACACTGCAGAGGACAACGCCATGAGTACCTTTGTTCACATGCCTCAGGGGTGACCTTAATGAAGATATAGTAAAAGCATCCTGGGCGCACCTGTGGATATTAACCAGCCCACAGTTGCCTATAGCACTGAAACATTTTTTTTCTTCTCTCTAAAAAAGAAAAGGCTTAAAAAAAAAAAAAAAAATAAGCCCACCACGAGGCCTCCAGAACCAGTTTACTTCCCACTCCTTAAATACGAACCGCGCTATTTTTAGGGCGCATTGTGATGGGAAGCAAATCTAAAAATAAGTTTGCTGGCGCTCTGCGGGCCAGTGTCGCTCCCCACGCCCGTCCCCGGCAGGACAGCCCGCCCGGTCCTCGGTCCCCGGGGCCGTCTCGGGCGGGGAGGGGGCCGGGGCTGCAGGTGGAGGGGCGCCTTTGTCTGCGATCGGGCGCTAAGCGACGGCGGCGTCACGGCGAGCAGCCGCCGGCTGGCGACCGGGCTCCGAGAAGCAGGCGGAGAGGGGCGGGCGGCGGCGAAGGGAGAGCCCCCACTTCACCGGCATCCCCTAAACTTTCCTCCGGGCCGCCGCGAGGGAAGACACGCCGCCGCCGCGAGCCCCCGGAACGGAGCCGGGGACCGCCCGGTGTCCCCGCCTCTCTGTCCGTCCGCCGGGCGCGGCCGAGCGCCGCCTCCCCGCTCCAGCCGCCCGCCATCCGCCGGGACGCGCCCGCCGCGCCGCGCTGCGCTCCGCTGCCCTCCCCGCGCCGCCGCCCGCTCACTCACCCGCGCCCGGCGAGCGCAGCCACCAGCGCCTCCTGCCCTCGCTCCCTCCCTCCTGTCAAGTTGAGCCCGACCTCCCCCCGCCCGGCCCCTCCTTCGCCACCGGGAGCCGCCGCCACCGCCCGGGCCCTCCCCCGGCGGAGCCGGGCACCGCCCCGCTCTCACCTGGTCCTGCCGCCGCCGCGGGGGCAGCGGGGGAAGATGGGGACAGCGGAGGCGGCTCCGGGCAGCCCCAGCCGGCGGCGAGATCGCGCCGCCCCGCCCGGAGCTCCCCGGGCTCCTCCCCACCGGGACGCCCTGAGAGGCGAGGGGGGCGGTGGGCCGGGCTGTGCCGTGCCGGGCTGTGGCGTGCCGCTGCGGGCGGGCATGGCGGGCGCGGCCGCCTTCTGCCCCTCCTGGAGACGCGGAGCGACCTGGGCCAGGCAGCTTTCCCGGGAGAGCCGGCCGGGGTCAGGCCGCTCTCTCGGGAGGAGGTGGCAGGAGCCCGGCGGTGGGGCTGTGGAGACCGGCTGGCAGCGCCGGGAGCGGCCGCAGGCCGGGCGGGTTCCCTCTGTGTCACACGATCCCAACGCCGCTCACCGCAGCAAGTGTGCCGGGTCGGATGACCCCGCTCGAGAGGAGAGATGCTCGGTGTGCGGAATTAAAAAGAGGGTGTAAAATGGGGGACTTTCAAGGGAAAGGCAGTGCTGGTAGTACCTGACAGGAAGGAGGTCTTAATCTGAGGTCCTGGATGGGGTGCGGGTCTAGAGTAAGGCGGAAAGGGTTAAGTGAACTCCAAAAATACCAGAGAAGCTGCAGTGAGTGCTCTGCGCTGTGATCGGGAGGAGCAGGAACGCGGTGCCGCTGCTGAGCGGCATCCCGAGGAGAACAGCGCTCCATTATGTGCTCGCCGAGGGGCTGGTGAAGGACGGGGTTTTAAGTCTGCGGTCTCAGGTAACTTAAAAGGTGACATTATGTGTGAAAGGAGTCGACCAGGAAAGACTTAAACCCATTCATGTTGCTTTAGATCATATGTAATAATACCGAGGAATAGTGGTAGGAACACAGACAGGTATGAGAAGGTTATTCTTACACGGGTGAATGTGTTTGCTTGGGAAATAAAAAGTTTGTCAGCTGTTAATACTGAGATATATATCAAGTCCTGCGCAGCTTTAGGCAGATGGGCTTGTAGAAGCAGGTTGGTGTCTTTTTCGTACAAGGACTACACTGTTGCTTAAGCAGCATAGCTGAAGAGGCCTGGTTGCCTAGGGAGAGGTGTTCATTCTCGATGTTTATTTCTGCTGAGTCCCCTGGATCTCTCCCTCCTGCCAAAGTCACCTGTAGTTTTTTCCTCCTGCTGACAACCGTGTGCAGAGCCACCAGTCAAGAGATGTATCATTTCTTTTTCCAAGTTTGTAAGAGGCTCAAGTAAAACCGTGAAATTAGTGGTGACGTTGGTCAAGCGACAAAATGTGGTATCTCTTCTACTCCTTGAATTCTCATAAAATTTCAGAAAATATAATGTCTTTGAGATTTGTATCCCAATTCTCCACTTGACTTGTGAAACTGGCAAAGGTCTCAAAATCTGTGAGGGGCATGCACTGGCAGACAAAAAGATGGAAAAACAAAATAGTCATATAAACTGCACATCACTTAGGGTTGATTCCAGGCTAAAACTGGACCACATATGACTCATGTTTGTTTGTCATCTGTTGTAAAGCATATTTATATTACAGTTAGACACCTCTGTGGGAGCTAAATTACTGTGAATCTCAGTTATTACAAATGGTAATTTTTTATCCAACAAGGATGTATCTAGCCGGTGGTGAAAAATTAGGTATTGTCTCTATTTCACTGCAGGGCGGTGAAAAATTAGGTATTGTCTCTATATCATCCATCCACCATCTGTGCTGTGCATTACTGCCAGGCAGCACAGAGCCATTAGGGCAGAGTGGGGTAATAGACCTCCGCCTGCCTTCTAGTGCTCTCAGCATTCTGCAGTGCAAGCTCTTAAACGTTCTGGGTTGATGTCAGAGCGTTCAGAGTGAGCAGGTAACACATAGTGTTTTCTACTCCATCAGCTGCCTCACCATTTCAGCCTTCCCTAAAATCTCGTCTTTGATGTTCTGTAGGAAAACTGCATATAAGTACTTATACCTGAGAACCAGTATTCCCCTTACTGTGGGTTCATGTTTTCCATTCCCTTTTCCTGATTAACCAGCTTTACTGTGTTCCTTACTGTATCCCTTTACTCTGCACATGATATCACTTGTTTGTCTTGGTCTGGAAACATCTCATCTACCCAGACATGTATATTGGGGATTATAAGAAAAATCAGAATCTTCATTTTGGATTTTGACTTTCATAACAATTCATTAGAAAAGGAAGGGCAACACAGGTAAAACACTGTCATTAACATGAACTCCTATAACGTCTTTTCAGGCTGTGCCATCTTATAGGTTGAGACTAAGCTCTCAGAAAACATCTTGGAATTTTGTAGGGGTGTAAAGTCGCATGAGAAGCCCAATTAAATCTCTACACACAACTTTCAAAAGCCACTGGGAAACAAGAATTTAAAGGTTATACAGTAACCTAATTTAAAGGTTACACAATATTTATCTCCTAGAGGGCAATAAATTAAATCTTGGCTGATTCCCTAGAGTACACTAACCGATGCAGCTGAGCCACTGTGGGATTGATGGTAATTGTGAATACTGGGACAAAATTTCTATCATTCAAGGGAAAAAGAGGAACAGAGTGATTTAGAAAGGACTAGATGAGCCCATTTGTCTTCAGGACAGCTAGATTTTGTAACTACATTTAATTAAGATATCTCTTAAAACCACAGGTTAGAGAAAATCTGATTTTTTCATATATGTAGAAAACAGTTTTGAGAACCAGTGACATCCTGGTCACTAGAAGGCAATTGTATCCCATCTGTCCTTTTGGGTGTAGAAGGAGGGAGCTATCACAACATAATGCTTTATCTATTTATCTATTACTCTTTGAAATACTTGACTTTATTAAAAAGCAAAACCCATGATATCCTATATCTCTGTGTCCCATATTTACAAATACTAGAAGCAGACAAAAATAGGAAATAGTCAGGTTGTGATATGTTTGAGAATGAGTGGAAAGGGCCAGCATTAATTTTATGTCACTCAAGTACCCCCCACCCCATGAAAACCAGGAAGGAAGATGATGATGAACATATTATGAGGGGTATACTGGGAAAAAGTATTTGGCTGCTGAATATGGGGACCAGGGTATGAAGTGGAAAATCAAAGGACATTGCAGAGGAGACAAGCTGATGTAGAGGAAATATTGAACTGGAATTTGTGCAAGGAAGGTCACTGCATGGAAGAGGAAGGAAATGAAATATATCTGAACTCTTTTGGGATTATTTTCTATGATTTGTCTAATAACAGTGGCAGCTCTTCATAATAGTAAATAACAATACTTATATCCCTCGCAAGCAAATTAGAGTACCTCTGTTCCTACAAGGATGATGAAAGCTGAATTTTCAGCCTGAAGTGATTACTCACAAGGTGTGCATTCTTTCTGGCTTCAGGGCTGAGACCTGGTCTATCATTTACTGAACTGGCCTGCACACTTGTAAAGATCACGTGATTCGTGTGGAAGCTCTCTAAAGCTCAGTGTATTTTAGAGTAGGAAGCTGGATTTAAAAAAATTTGACGTGTGCATCATTTGGCCTTAAAGATGCCTATTTTGATGACGTAACAAATATTTGGAAGTGGTTTCTACACATAACAGAAGCCACTGTTATAGCACAGCTTTTAATGAGAAGGAATTTTGTACACTGACAGAGAACGATACAGAAGAGCAGTTTGGATTAATTTTGTTTCTTCATTTCTCAGTTTCCAAGGAAACAAGGAAACATGCTTGAAACGAATGTCTGGAAAAATCGTTTGGAGTTGCAAATGGTAATTTATTGTTTGATTATATTAATAACAAATAGTTTTCCTAGTCTGGTAATTTTGACACACCAAGAACAGAATATTGTCGCACTGTATTTTGGAAGAGAGAGCAACTCTCAGAGCAGCTAACACAGCTGTCTTTGCCCGACTCTTCCGCTGCTTCTCATTCTTCAGTTTATGGCCTATGAACAATGAAGTACAAGGGGAAACTCAGAAAATTTCAAATCAACATATTCAAATGATTTGGTATGATGGTGAGACAGGGCATTATGCACCTTTCTGCTTGACTCTTGCCTGCTTTTTGAAAATGTACTGAGAATGAGTGTTCTTCATCTAGTGCATTGCATTTACTTAACACTTTGGTAACACTCAAAGATCAACTTTTTGCTCAGCTGTGACAAGTTCTGTTATATATGTTACTTTTCAAATTCCTTTTCCTAAGATAACACGTGCTACATTAGCAGAGATAAAAGGGGAAGTTGTTAGTGCTAAGAGCTGACACTTCCTTTTTCTCCTGGTATTGAAAACTGTTTTTAAGTAAATTGTGAATATCCACAATTACATCATTTTGTACTTAGCAGAGCCCATCCATTTCTTTTAATTTTGATCCAAGAAAATCCTGTTTCCATTCACTGAAGGCCTGGATCACAGTATCCAGGATCACTGAATGGGAGGTGATGGTGGAGCTACTTTGACATCTGTCAGAAGTGAGGAGGGGATTAAGTCAGATGACTGCAAAACACCAGTTGTAAAACAAGTCACATGCAGATTCATCCTTGAGGAATAATGGAGGAAATGCATTTTGTAAATGGCTTTCATCTATTCATGGAGTGAGACACCATCTTGATGTACTCATGTTCACCATCCTTCAGATGCCTACACAAGGTTCAGATGTCTTCCTCAAACTGTTTGCTGTGCACTAACATCTAATTATACTGATTTTTCTGGCAGGAGAACCAATAGGTAGAAATTGGTTGCCAAAGTCTGAGTAAATAAGCCCGTAATTGCTTGTCCCCTCTAAAGGGCTCAAGCATTCAGTGCAGTTTTCCGTGACTGCTTGCCTCTTTCTGTCGTTTTTACCAGTGCAAAATGGGGTGCAAAAAGGTGATGATTTATAACACTTTGCACAAGTGAGTTTTCTAATAGCATGATTTGATTTAGAGCAATTTTGAATAGAGTCACAGGTGACTGTGAAATAAACCTTAATGAAGCATTTATAATTGTTTAACAGGAATTACAATACTAGACCTAGCACAGAAATTATTTTCCCCATGTTAGAACATTTGACAAAGCACACAAAAGAAGTTACTGACTCAATATGCACTACAGCAGCTTCATCTTCATGCTGCTTCCCTGATCTGCACTGGTGAATGACATAGCTGTGCCTTGAATAAGACATACAGGAATCTAACTTTTGTCTGCTTGACTGGATTTGTATGTAGCAGCATGACCAAAATAATGGCACACAAATCCAGTGTGTTTTCACTTGTTAAGATTCTGGAGACACTGGAGACCCTAATTTTAGAAGCAAGACTTCTCATGCTCACCTGGAGACTGTCAGGAGTGATAATAAGCCTAGTATGTATTAACTCATGGGTTCTTTGAAATTCTAGAAACAAATGCTGACTCTGACTGTTATGTCTCAAATCAAATGCTCTGCAGTCTCAGTAGTGCGAGGGCTGGCGGGATATTATTGCATGATGAGTGAAATAGCCAGTAAGAGGCCTTTCTCACTTAGATTTCACAGCATATAGTGCTTATTTTTCACAGCTGGTACATCAGTTGAAACAAAGCTTCTCCAAAATGGGAGGTAAGACTTTCTTAGTGAATTAAAGATATTAATAGAAAATACATGACTGAGGTGACATGATGAAACTACTTGAGGAAGAGTGGTGGTAAAGTATGTCTGTGTGTGCTGCTCATGTAAAACTAGTTCTCTTTGCTGCCTGAAACATCATCACATTCCCAGAAGCTCTAGAAAGGAAATAGGATATAATTAGACCTTGCTTTCATGTCTGTGCTTAGAATCCCAGTGATTTAGGTAGCTGTCCCTTGGCTTACTTTTTTTCAAATTTACTTTTTTTCAAATTTGTTATGAACGATGAAACTGAAATGAAAGCCCATATACTAAATAGTGAAGCAACAAGCAGGAGAGGCTTTTCACCTGAAGGCAAAACACTTGTCCCAACAAATCAACTGGACAAACAGGTGGAAGTTGGAAAGATAGCATAAAGTGAAGAGGCTTCAGCCTTAGCCCCTGATAGCTTTGAAATGTGTTGGTTGCATATATCAAGGGCATGTGTGTGTACACACCCCTGTGTCTTTTCAGCCTTCTTCTCTCATCTCACTCATGGAGAACTGTAGCACAGAACACCAGATCACCAGATTTTGCTTTTCACTTGGGAGTCCTCTGGGCTGGAAGGGTGGTGAAAGTCTAATATGGTCTGCTTCAGCAGCTGTTGTAGCTTTTGTTTCTCATTCATCTGGGTGAAAATCAATTCCACAACCTGCTATGTCCTCCTGCCTCCTGTTTCTCTACATCCCTCTCGTGTAAATAATTTACCTGCTTATACAGTACCTTTCAGTATCAGACAGAAAGCAGTGAATTTCACCTTTGCTAAGTGAACTGGTGATTGTAATTGCAAGGATGAAGCAGTAAAAATCAACAAGCACTGTTTTAACTTTTATGGACAGATAAAGATGGGCAGGAGTGCATACGCTTCTTTAGAAATTGTCAGAAATTCCTACTTCTGCCTCAGACCCAGATGTGCAGCAGAAGTTTCTAGGCTGTCCTTCTGACGTCGTTAGTTCTATACCTGAAGTTACCATATGTTGTGCAGGGCTATAATAATCTCCTGCTCTCTGTTCCTCATTTCACATAAATGCTTAGTGTGTCACCATCCTAAATTAAAACAGGCTATTATCAAAGGCTCTGTTTTCTTATGCAATGCAGTCTTTGTTGTAGGTGTCATAGTTTTTAGGGCTATTGACAGAAAATACAAACCTAAAAACTCATGAATGTGCTTAAATAGATAAAAATTTCCTCTTGGAAGGTTCTGGTAGCTGTGTCTTCATTAGAAAATGTAATTATGAATATTGATAAACAATATATACTATAATACATATTTGCTTTCAAATGGATCCTTTTCCCAAGGATCTTGTTTGAATACTCAGTTTAATTGTGATATTGGAAATGAACACTTGAATTGAAAAAAAAAAGTTTTGTGTTAAAAAAGTCATTAGTAATGACTTTCAAATCTACAAATGAAGAATAATGTGTTGGAAGGATGAAATTATTTTTTAATATTTTCATATTAAATGTAGCTTTTATATTCTTCATGCTTTTTAAGCTATTTGTTAGCACCATGTTGTTTACCATCTCCTCTATGTGCCCAAAACTGATTTAAACAAGTGGTACTAAAAGATTCCAGGAAATCAGAGCAGAGGAGTTTTATGCCCCCAAAGAAGATTACAGACTTCTTTGTAGGTATGAAGCAGCTGAGACTCATTCAGTGTATGATCTCAGCTCTGTTTGGATATATCTGTCCTAGGATAAGACTTCTCTCATGCTGAGTAGAACTGATTTTAGAGAGCCGAGGGACAGTTTTACACTAGTCAGCAAGAGGACAGCATTTCTTTGCTTTCTTACCCAAGGTGCAGAACTGATTCATAGAGGGGAAATGGTAGCAGAAATGTGAGAGATGTTTTAGTTAAAACTCTTCTGCCATCACAGGCCACACTTTTGGGTCTGTGTCCCCTTTGGATTTCATAGTCTCACAGCTCCCACTTCATCCTATACAAGTGGAAAACTCTATCTCATCAAGGATCACCTAGCATCAAAAAGTGAAGCTGAGGGACTCCTTCCCTTTCAATAAGTGTTTTGTAACAAACGTGTCAGAGAATATTTGTCTGATGTGGCAAAGGGCGCTTTACTCTGACATGATCCTCTCAGTGCCTGTTAGAGTGAAAAAAGAGTTGGATTCTGAGTGGCTATATATGGGTGATTTCTAAGATTTATGGAATTAATGCTTTTTCCCATCACAATAAATACCATTAAGTGCAGCATTCAATAACTCTTTTGCATTCAAATTGTGTATAGTTTCATCTATATGCGCCATTTAAAAAATATTTATGTTTAGTTTCCTCTTGTCTCTTGATTTTTTTTTAATTCAAATGCCTCCAATGATTTAAGTTTAATACTGTTTCTGTTGAAAAGCAAGAGAGCAAGCAGTTCCTGAGTAGCTGGATCTTTTCTGGGCAGCACAGTCATGTGGGGAGGGATCAGATGTAGCAAAGCTACCTTGAACCCTGGAGGTCCACAGGGATGTCCTGCTGTGGTCACAGCTCTGCTTCCCTTTGAATAGGTACACTGTGAACTCTCCTTGTTGTTCAGCCAACTGCTGCTGATTGATGTAAAAACATTAAAGCTTTACAGGCTGTGTCTGAAGTCTTGTTATGTTTCTCATGCCACTTCCTTAGTGAATAAATTCCTTGCCTAGTAGGGCTTGGATGACCCTCGGCCATGTTCCTAAAGTGTAGGGAAATGCTGAATCCTAAAATTATGGCTGGTGTCAGGTTTGGTGGCATGTTTCCTTGGTTGTTCTATGCATCTGTCAATCCAGAATGACAGATGGTGCTTTGTCCAGTGCCTGGAGCTGTTTGAAGCACCCAGCTCTCCTCTCTTCGTTTTCTCAGTTTCATGGGTGTTGTCACACAGGGACCACCAGGGTCAGTGTGGATGCCAAGAGACTGCAGCAGGAGCAGCTCGTTACCTGGAATTTTATGAGGGCATCACAGGGCATGATGGGGGAAATACAACTTAGGACCAAGGTCAGCAGTGACTTGTAATTGATGCCACAAACCCAGGGGGCATTCTTTTAGTGCCAAAGGGTCTCTGAAGGAGTATATGGTAGATTTGCTCCAGGCAGTCAATGTTGAGGCTCTTGAAATTGAGGTGTGGGCTCTGGGAGGATATAAGAGACATTAATTGTTAAGTGGAAATAAAATCCAAGGACAGCTGTTACCTTTAATAGTGCTATCAATAAAAGCAAAAATATCTCTAGTAAAAGTGAACTCCTCTCTTGAGATACCTTTTCCCTTGCACTGAAAGACTCCCACATGTTACAGAAGTGATTAAAGAGCTAAAGAGCTGCCATGAACATTTTGTTAATTCCTTTGTGCTGTGCTGCTTGTTGAACCTTTACAAATGAGATTATTTACTCTCCAATTCCTCCATTGTCATTCCCTTGCCCCTTTTTCTGTGTGGTAGCAGAAACAAAGCAAAAGTAACTGAAATGTCAGCTTCTGAAAGGCATAATTTCATTCAGTTACATGATGTTATTATCAGTGCACACAAAACAGAGCTGAAAAATAATACAGGAATAAAACACAGATGGAGAGAAGACAGCAAACGGCAGGGAGCCTTGAAAAAAATGTTTAACCTTGAAAGAGTAGAGCATCTTCCTTTTTCACATTGAACTCTTTAGTTTTCTGTCTTGACTTGCAGTGAGGTAGTAAATGGTAAAATAGTAGCATTACAGGCATTACAATTACACTGTGTTTCAGGAAGCGTAGGGTTGGTTGCAATCCCTAAAACTCTGGATTAAGGTGCAGAGAGAATTCCCAGAAAATTTTTTGGGGTTCCCAGCTTTTTCAAGGAAGGAGGGGTGTCTTGTAGGAAATACTTGCACTACTTTCACCTTCGCTTTTATGAATGAGTTTCAAATTATAAACAAAGGCATTAAATAAAAAATTTAATTTCAACTAGTGTGCACACCAGCATTGCAGCATTTTATCTTAGGTGTGATGGGGATTTTAGTGCTTGGGTTTGGTACATTTTTAGGCTGCAGAACAAATAACATTGAAATACTGCTCATACCAATGAAGAAATCATTTTGTTTGATCTTTCAGAAAGTGTTGATATTATTGATTTCTAATGAGTAGAATATTAAGAGAGAGCAGCCCAAGCCACGAATATGTTTTGGTGCAGCCTTGTTTTCAGAATTAAGAGACTCTCTTTTGATAAATAATGTAAGGCATCTATGTGTTTGAATGCAGGGAGAGTTCTACATTCAGTCTACCAGTCTACCATCACCACCATCTATCATACTGAAGTACTTTTTATAGATTTATGCAGATAGGAAGGTGTCTAACTTTACTTTCTGTTCCATTATTCATGTGTTGACCTGAGATTACCTTTGCTGATATTTCAGTATGCGTCCTGAACAACCTTTGTTCAGAGTAGGAAAACCAAGTGTTTTTATCCTGGACAAACAATGAATAATGCACAGTATTTTATAACTATCCTAAGGGCACATACTTATTGTAAAACACTAAACATTGAAAACGCTGAATAATATGGATTTCTGCAACAGTTTGAAAATCCCTGTTTTAAAATACATCATCCTCTGGATCATTGCAGTCAGTCCTGTCTGATCCATTTTATCTTGTATTTCAAGTAGGAAGATAACATAAAAGAAGATTACCTTTTGAAAGATCTGTCTCTGAGTTAGATTATCTCCCGTTAGGATTTCTAAGGCTGAAGTGTTTGTTGCTTGATTGTTCGCTGATGAAAGGTACAAGGGAATGTTCTCTGCTGCTATCAAGCTGATAATGACCTTAAAAAACTTCCCTGCATTGCAGACAATTGAACTGCACTTGGGATTTTCAGTGTTCACCTTCAGCTCCTGCCCCTGTGTTTCATTTGTCATTGATTACATACTAGTTCTGAGGGACAAGAAATTATTTTATTCATCATTGTGTTCTGATAAAAAATTATGTTATAAACTAACTTTAGGTTTTTTTTGTATTTGCTTGTTAAACAGACCCCAGTAACAACAGAATTAAAATGTATAGCTCAGTACAAAAGCAATTCTCCTTTTAGTTCTTCATGGTGGGCAATTATCTGGACAATGTTTGTCCAGGCACAGCTGTTTGTTCTGATCTTATTTTCTTTTATTTCAGTTAAAAATTAAGCAAATAGCCATGGAAATAATTATAAAGAATTATGGACATTAGAAGCAAAAGAAGCCTCACAAATATTTTCAACTCCCCAAATATTTTATATGCTAATAAACTTTGCTACATCAAATAAGGGGACGTTTCTGAGACTGAAAAAAAAGAAAAAGTCTTTTCTATATTTCTATAAAAACTTTCTATATTCAGGAAGGTCAAGAAAGAGGATCTGGGGAACCACAGATCAGTCACCTTCGCCTTGGTATTTGGAAAGGTGACAAAGCAAATAATCCTGTAAACCATTTCCAAACATATATAAAGGACAAATAGATGACTGTGAGCAGTCAGCATGCTTTTAACTTGGTAGCCTTCTTGAATGACTTGACTGCCTTGGTGGATGAAGGGTGAGCAGCAGATGCTGTGTATCTCAACCTAAGAAAGTCTTTTGACACTGTCTCCCATAAGGTCTCCCACAGACAAACTAATGAAATATGAACTAGATCAATGGACAGTAAGGTGGACTGAAAACTGAGCTGGTCAGAGGCTGAGGCAAATAGGCCAGCTTGGACATCAGTCATTAGTGAAGTAATCCAGGGGTTGGTACTGGATCCAGCACTGTTTAGTGTCTTCAACAATGACCTGGACAATGGGACAGAGTTTGCAGAAGATACAGAACAGTGAGGAGGGGTCAATGCACCAGTTGGTTGTGTTGTCATTTAGGGGGACTTTAACAGGCTGGAGAGATGGGCTAACATGGTTCAACAAAGGAAAAAGCCAATCCCTTCTTCTGTGGAGGAATCCTGCCATGCACCAGTACACACTGGTACCAGGTGGAAAGCAGCTCTGAAGGACTTGAGAGTGCTTGTGGAGAACTAATATGTTCATAGCCAGTAATGTGTCTTTGCAGTAAGAGATATCAAAGCTTCCTGGGCTGAGATGGGAAGAGTGTTTCCACAAGGTTAAGGGAAGTGATCACCCATGTCTGCTCAGCCCTGGAGAGGCATGTCTGGAGTGCTGGGGCCATATCAGGGCTCCCCAGCCCTGGTGTGAGAGATGCTCATGCTGAGATGTGACTAAGGAAGATGTCCATGAAGATCATTCAGGGCCAGAAGCACCTGACACACAAGAAGATGATGAGAGAGCTGGGACAGCTCATCCTGGAGAACAGAAGGCTCAGTGAGTATCTTACAAATGTGTTTCAATACCTGTTGGGGAAGAGCAAAGAAGAGAGAAGACAGACTTTTCTCTGCATGCCCGATGCCAGGACAGGAAACCATGTGGACAAACAGGAAATTCTGTTTAAGTATAAACAAAATAAAATTTCTTTACTGTATGGTTGTCAAACACTGGAGGAGACAATCCAGAGATGTGACATCTTCGTTCTTGAAAGATACTCAAAACAAAGAGGGACATGATCCTGGAAGACCTGCTAGCTGATCCAGCTTTAGTTCAGATTTTGGATTACATCTCCAGAGGTGCCTTCCAACCTCAATTTCCCTTTGGGTCTGTGATCCTGTAATCTCTATTCTTTGCATAATTTCTCCTTTATTGCTTATTAACAATCTGTCTTTCATTTTTTTGCAACTTATCAGAGGAGGAGAGGGCCATCAGGGTGTACAGTTAAAAAAAAAATAAATAGCAGTGTTGAAAATATCAAATAGCTTTTAAGAATTTACCATGAGTCTTTGATATTTGAGATATTTTAGTCAGAAAAAGGATAGCTTTTTTCTTCTCTCATGGTCATATGCAGTTCAGTTACTACACAAGAAACCCAAAAAAGACAAATTTTAATTAATTTGTTTATTTTAATAAATGGCATACTTTAAATATAGTAGCAGATTGAAAATTAATGTGGAAATGTGTCCTTCTGTGTTTATAAATCAAATCTGGGTGGGCAGATAAGGCTGGAAAAAGATCAATTTCTACTTTATCCCAAAGCTCAAGAGAAAGTGAGTTTTAAGTGAAGATTTTGTCAAGGAGAGGAAAAGATGACAGTCCGTGTCTACATTATCTTAGGGAAGTGCCTAGAGTGGTGTAGTCGAGTTTTCCATTTCATCCCCCCTATTTAGCCAGTGCAATGCACGTGGTTTGCTACTGAGGTGCAGCCATTTGTATGTCAGGAGAGGCTGCAGGAGAGGAAATTGTCTCTTCAGGCAGGTATGTGAAGGCTGGATGATGGCTAGCTGCCCTGTTTGCAGAGGCATCTCATGTTTTAGGGGGCACAGCAGCCTCTCCAGGGGTTGCCCTTCACCTTTTGCCCCAGTATGTCATCACCCCTTCTGCAGTACCAACAGCAGGACTACTTTGCTCCTCCCCTGGCACTCCCATCCATTGTGCTAGCATGGTTGTATCCAAAGTCCTGGTGTGTCTGAGATAGGACATTTCCTATAGCACCTACAACAGCCAGACCCAGCTTCACCTGCACAGATACAGGCAGAGAAACCATTGATACAAACCATCAAGCTGCTCTCTCCTCTTGCCCTGGAGACTTGCTCTGCTGCCACCGGGCACACACTGAACTCAGGAGGCTCCAGGGACTGGCAGGACAAGTAGGACAGTGTCTTCCAAATAAAGGCACCCAGTGAGTTGGCCAGTACTGGAAAGTAGGTCGACCATGTCACTGTCTGAGAGAATCTTCTGGTACCTAAGTGGAAATACAGATACCTTGAGGCAGAATCCCATGCTGAAGTTTGTGCTGTGTGAATAGTTGGGTCAAAAACTCACAGTTGGGCTCATTGCCACAGTAAAATGACCTTATTATTCACTTCCTGCTTTCGTAGTGGTTCAAATATATCCATCATATTTTGGAGTCTGGGTGGGCCTGAAGTACACACTCAGTCCCACCATCTCAGCTCTGAAATATTAATTCTTCAGGATCCTCATTTTCAGTGATTTTCCCACACGCTTGTTTTTTCTCCGTTTCTGGATCTTCCTCATTGTTCCAAATGCCTTTGATGACACTTCAGAAAGATTTATGAACTAGGTCTTCTGAAATGTTTCCTGGATATTTATGAAATATTAAAACAAAGTTTGCTGAAAGTTTTGCTTTTTTCTAAGAACTTGATTGTTCTGGTTATAACAGGTTAGCAACTCATATGCAGTAAAGTCAATATATAGCTAAGGTGGTTATGAAAACACTAGTAATAACGAGGCCTTGTTGTTCCTTACAAGTGCCTCAGTGCCATAAATACTCCCCATAAGCATCTGCTTGCCCATGCTGCCCGGATGCCTATGCTTCATAAAACCTGGTGCAATGAAAACTGAATTGACTGCTTTCAAGGGTCGTTCTGAGAGTTTCATTATTTAATTCTTATTTCAGTCTGGGCTCTGTTGCTTACACAGGAAGTTTCACTTGACTTTTAGTGCCTTAAAATACAGTAATAACAGTGCTCAGGTCTTGGAGTCCTTAAGGTGACTTTATATGCACAAAGAGACATTCACCTCTCTGCAGAGCTCATATATTACTTAAATCCTGCAAGATTAATATAGATTTACACATTGCATAGACTGTTCTGGCTTTCTCCCACCAGACTTCCAACCCTGGGAGAAACACCTCCCCACAAAGATGTATCCTGAAACACGGCATACAGACCAAATGAGACAAAGATCCTTTCCCTTAACCTATATATATTATATCAAGATTGTGATAAACTGACTCTCTGGGGTAGGTAATTGAACTGGGGATTGAACAGACACATATTTGCTGTTTTTGTCAATTTCTGAATGTAGACAAGGTCAAATATTTTGAGCAATATTTACTCTTCACCAATGGTTAACTAGAATTCATCTGGCAGAATTGATTTGGTTTAAATTGAATCTTCAACAAAGGAAGTCACAAACATAAAGCATTACTTGGAATTTCCACCTGGAATGAGGAGAGGATTTCAACGACAAATGCACGATTCCAGCAGATGGCATCAGTGAATACCATTGAAAAAAATATCAATTGTCAATTGCAACATTCCTGTGTATGTGATTCCTTAGCTCTGATGCCTGAGGTGCTTTTTTTTTTTTGAATGGAACAAAATAAAACATGCTAACCTATGAAAACACAATGATGATGGAGGCTAGCCAGGTCACACCTGTGGGGAAATAAGATTCAGAACAAGGAGCATTGAAATGGTCTTCCCTTTTTTCCACCCACTTCTCTTTTTCATTCTTTTCCATTATTTTGTTATAATTTTAATGTATCTGTATTATATAGATACCAATTTTATGTTAGAAAATAGCTCCTCATTATTTGTCTGCTGTCACACAGCCTGCTTATATATCGTATATCACGTGTTCCCATCTGTTACATAGCAAGATGTGAATAAGTTGTAAGAAGTTACTATAGAAACACAATTAGTGCACAGCATGGGTGGGCTTGTGATTCCACAGGGATCTGGTCTCCCGACTAGAAAAGCTGCAGTAAACCTGAAGCAGAAACCACCTGCAGATCTCTCCTGTAGTATGGAAAAACCAACATATTCCCCAACATCCTGACAAACTGATCGAGGCTTACATTTGTTTCAGACTGGTTTCCTTGGTTCTGTATTAATATCTGTCCCTAAGTACTGGTAGAAGAACATGTGCAGCACAAACCGTACAACTTGAATTTTAATCACACTGTGCTGCGTGTCAGAGTAAAGCTTTTACTGCTCACCAAATGGCAATGCCATGGAGTGGAGAAGTAGCTGAGAGCCATTGAAAGACATTTATGTCAGGATCCCAGCACCTGTGTATTGAGTTTGTGTGGCAAGGATTTAGCAGTGTGGGGCCTTCAGGGGTGCCATCTGTGAGAAGTTGCCAGAAGCTTCTTCCCTGTCTGACAGAGCCAATACCATCCAGCTCCAAGATGGACATGCTGCTCCTCAAGGCTGAACCCATCAGCAACTGTGGTAGCAACTCTGGGGTAACAGTATTTAAGGAGTGGGGGGGAAAAAAATGGAAGAACAACAGCAGACTGAAGAATTAAAATATGTGAAACTACCTTGCTGACACCAAGGTCAGTGAAGACAGAGTGGGAGGATGTGACCCATGTGCCAAAACAGAGATTCCCTTGCAGCCTGTGGGGAATATCATGTTGAAGCAGCTGACCCCTGTAGCCCATGAAGGTCCATTTTAGAGCAGATATCCATTGCAGCTCCTGGAAGATCTCATGCCACAGCAGGTGGATGTCCAAAGGAGACTGTGACCCTGTGGAAAGCCCATGTTGGAGCATGCTCTTAGCAGAGACCTGTGGCCCTGTGGAGAGAGGAGCCCATGCTGGAGCAGGTTTTGCTGGCAGGACTTGTGACCTCCCAGTGGACTCACACTGGAGCAGCCTGTTCCTGAAGGACTGCACCACATGGAAGGGATCCATGCTGGAGCAATTTTCGAAGGAGTGCAGCCCATGGAAAGGACCCACAGAAGACTGTCTCCTGTGGGAGAGACCACATACTAGAGCAGGGGAGGAATGTGAGGAGTCCTCACCCTGAGGAGGAAGGAGCTGTATAGACAACATGTGGTGAACTGAGCACAGCCTCTGTTCTCTGTCCTCCTGAGGGGAGGAGGGGAGGAGGAGGAGGGAGAGAAAATTGGGGGCAAAGTTGAGCCTGGAAAGGAGGGGTTGGGGAAAAGTGTTTTTAAGATTTGGGTTTATTTCTCATTATCCTACTCTGGTTTTCCCCAAAATTTGGGGAATTTCCCCAAAGCAAACTTGTTTTGCCTGTAACAGTAATGGGTGACTGGTATCACCCTGCCCAGCTAAGAAGGGGAGTGATAGAGCAGCTTTGATGTGCACCAGGGTCAGCCCACCACAACCTAAAAACAGGCTCTTGCTTAGAAATACAGATCTGAACAAACAATCCATCAGTCCGTACAGATATAAGAATCACTGTCTGCTGCTTTCCAAGATGGATTTTACTGAAGGGAAAGGCAAACATGAAAAACATATCCAGTGTCAGATACGCCAACAGCAGGACTAATACCTCTGTGGATAGCATGCAATGAACCCCATGATAGGCATGGTAAACTTGAAAACTTTTCATCCACAATTTTATTTTTATGCTGTACACAGTATTTAATATCAAAAACTCTAATAAAGAGCAAATATACACCCATTAGAAAATCAGCATATATTTAAGAAATAGATTTTACAGTTTACTGAAAAATAGCAATGAAATACTCTATCAATAATATATTTACATGTTTAGCCAAACTTGAGGTAACACTCAAAAATAATTTAACCCTGTGTTTGTGGCATTAGAATTCATTTGCTGTGGGTATGCAAATCTCCTTTTTATTAATGAGAGAGTGAAGACTGGTGTCAGAATATAAGAGTGGAAGTGTTGCCATAGAGGTCTTCTGTGGGCATGTGATGATCTAGGGTCAAGCTCCCTGGCTCTAGCCAGCACAGGGACTTTTGCAGCAGAATATTGAATTACTGCAATATTTGGCACACAGGCAGACAGAGCTGCAGAGAGCTGCAACAGTGTCTGGGCACTCCTCAGGTTGGAGATACTGCAGGGCCGGCATCCCAGCCAGGAACAAGCTGAAAGGATCTCAGGCAGAGTGTGTGTGACCTGGCAGGCTATGGCACTATGCAATATATACATGGCACTATATAATAAATACACAGTAGACCTCTGATGTCTTGCCTTGGATTCACCTCTTCATATCTATAAGCAATGAATTCATTTTACCTGTCTTTGGTCATTTGCAAAGCTGAGGATCTGAGCTAGTCATGCCTTGTCTGTCTTTATAGCCAAGAAAGTTGACAGGTGAATTTGGGACATGACTCACCAGGCCTGCTTTGGATGTCTTCTTCAGAATTAGGTAAATTGTACAACTCATTGACTATAAAGAGAGAGCAAAGTGACCATTTCATAGACATCTGCACTGTAAACCCCTGAAGTCATGCAAGATAAAATCTTTCCTGTGTGAAGTTAACAAGCAGTCAGAGAGCAGCATTTACAGGTTTGACTAATTTGACAAAGAGAGGGGAGGTAATATTAAGTCTCATATGCTTTTAAAGGGTTAGTTGCCCAACAACAGTGTCAGACTATTGTGCCATAAGCTTGCAAGGAAGCAGAATTCAGCCACAGCAAGTATGAATTTGCTCCTCCCCCCCATTTCTATTTGCTTTATTATTTTTTATTTGGGAACAACTGCTGGACAGGATATGGTGCAATCATTTGGGAATATCACATCTTGAAATACACCATTCAAAAATAACAGAAGCATTTATTACTTCCTGTGGGGGGAAAAAAAAAAAAGGAGAAAGACTACACTAGGCTAGAAGATAATAGATTACTTCAGATGGAAGGGGCATGCAGCAGAGATGAAATTTTAACAAAATAGTTCCTAGTGTGTATAAGGGGCATGTTACGAGGTGTTAAATCAAAGGAGGCTTCACTTTGGCATTTGGTGGCAGCTCATGTCCTTTCAGGCCCTGGTAACAATGTTGCTGGTAGTTGCAGCAATCAGCAGTGATTGCTTTCAGGTCACTCTAGTACGCAGTAGTAAGAGCTGGCATGTGGGTTTTTTTTTACAAACCTTGTTAGGATGTTTATGTCATCTCACTGATTGCATCCATCATCTCCTGGCAAGTAAGTGGACAGTAGCTGAGTTGAGTTTATTTTTCAAGAGATAGGAAAGAGTGGAGTGGAGTATAGTATGAATTCTTTAGCAGTAAAGTAAGGAAGAAGATGTTTGAAAAAGTCACTTGAAGGGGACTCTTACATTCGTGGACTAGAATAAGCAAATATAAGTATCTGAGAATTATTCTAGGCTAAAATACCGAAGTCAGAAGGAAGAGTTAATCCTAAAGATTTCTCATCAAGAAGGACAATTCAACCATTTAGAAAGGCAAGAACTATTTGAGTATTTGTCCTGGCTAGCCTAAATTGTGAGAGAGTAGCACTCCCAAATTCCTTTACCACAGCTCAGGGGTTGTAGTTCAGAGTCACCTGGGTGTTACTGACCTGTAGCTGTGACATATTGTGAAAGAAAAGAACATGTTTTATGGCAGTTAATTAAGATGTCTATTCAGCACACATCCTGTCTTCTCTATGAACATAGATTGCTTTTATTCATGTCCAAAAATATAATCACTTTTCTGTTTCTTAACTCACTTCCCACTTTTGGGAACATGTGAATGAAGTATTCTACTTCTCTCTGCTAAGCTTAAGGCTAAAGTAACTCCCAAGCAAGCAAACTTATTTATTTATTCCACTTCAGACAGAAAAAAACGTAATGTGATATGATGCAGAAATGAGGGAACAAAATGAGGATCTGTGTAAAATAGTGAAATATTTTGTCTATTTTTTCAGAAATTAATATGGACGATCAACACCCTGGGATGGTTTTGGACATTTATATATAGGCCTCCCACCCCCTTAATTAACCCCTTTTATTTTTCATATATACATGTACAAGAGGTTCCTCCTAGGTTGAAAATTCTTCCATTTACATCTATAAGCTCAGTCATTTCCAGGTATCTGTAGAATATGTGAATATCATGAAATGTAAATGAAGTATATGAAATGAGGGGGTTTGTAGTTATCAATTTTTTAATTATGCAAACAAGCCTTTTCTTAGATGATAGTTCTTAAAGAAACTAACTTCTGGAAAAAATCCTGACTCTATTCAGTAGGAATAATCCTGTCATTGTTTATCACACTAAGCTTTTTACTGGAAGATTGTGCTGCAGGCAGGGTGCATTTAGCCTGAACTCCCATTGTGGTTATGCCATTCTGAAATGATGTGATATCCATTAAGGGAAGCACAAGAAATGGTTGCACAGGATTTTGTCTCTTTTCCTGGGTGCTAAGCTCAGCTGCTCACAGCAGTGTGATTTAAAATCTTATTGCTATAAACCTTGGCCAGAAGGCCTTCTGACTAACAAAGGAGTTACAGAACTGAAAGCACGAATAAGCGCAGAACAGGCAGAGATAAAAGGCAGCTTCTGCTAACAGAATCAGAAGAGAGGAAGATGTAAGACAAGAAAGCAAAGTTTGTATAACATTACAAACATGCAAGCAAAGCCAATACTGGCACTGAGAGCCTTAAAAGTGTTCAACTTTATAAAAAACCTAATGGTGATGCTGCTGTGAAAGAACACTTTGTGGACTGAATATATTCAGTAAGCGTTTCCTGAAGCGTCTGAAAGTCAAGCTTCATTCTTCAGCATCCCATTAGACCTTCAGTCTGCAAATTCAGTTTCAGGAGTGCATGTGCTGGAGGATTAGAACACCCAGCAAGGCCAGAAATAGTGACACTTCATTCTTTTGCATAATTTGTCTATATAGGAAAAAAAAAAAAAAAAAAAAAAAAAAAAAAAAAAAAAAAAAGCCATGGAAATAGTTTATTTGATTAGCTGTGACCCATAAAGGAGGAGAAACTGCTGGTATACTCAAAGCCAAGAGTAGCTACCTGACAGAGGCAAAAAGGTGACAGAAACCTGTGAGTGAGTCCATTGCAGGAGACACTCAGTGCAGATACTGGCACATCTGGACTGCATTGTATAAATTTCACCTCATCTGCTGGACAATAGCATTTCAAGGGATGTGGTGCAATATCTGCACAGATGATATTTCAGGGAAAAGTTTGTGAATTATTGGAAGAGTGACAGGAACTGAATTCCTTTCAATGAGGCTCTAGGAACAAGAAAAACAAATCCCATGATATTTGTATGATTCGGTTGGTATAACTTGAAACTGGTTCACAGCAATTGCAAGAGAGTGTGTACAAAACATCCTTTGATCATGTTTTAGAAAAGGGAAACACCTGAACCAAAAAGAAAACCAACCAAGACAGGTGATCTACTTGGATAAAAGTCACTCGGGTTGTGTCATTTGAAATTACTTTGATGAAAGAAGAAAAACAATGATTTCTGTATTTCTGAAGAGTATCAGAGAGAACTGTGGGGATCCTCTTGACAGATGTGACAATGCCTGTGGAGCATCTATCCAGGGCTTATGACTGATACAAACAATGTTATTGCCATGGCTGTATCAAGGCTGCCTAGAGATGTGGTTGATGCCCCATCCCTGGAAACATTCAAGATCCGATTGGACAGGACTCTGAACAACCTGATCTATTGGAAGATGTCCCTACTTATTGCAGGGATTGGACTAGATGAGCGTGAAAGTTTCCTTCCATCCCAAACCATCCTATAGTTCTATGAATAAGACAGAAGAGCGATCATGTCTGTTAAAGGAAAAGATTAAGTCTTGAGTTGCAAACTCCAGGGCCTTGGTGCTAGGGTAGACACCCCTTTGATACCTAATCCAGGATCAGAGACTCCTGTATTTCCATAGAACCTCGTAGATGTTCCTGCCTCATCTATTCCCTATTCTATTATCTGTTTCACTATTAGGAAGACACAGGGGAGATTCTTTCTGACAAGAATTTCAAACTTTATTTGAGGATTTGGTTTGTTTTTTGTCCTGACCTGAGCCAACAGACATTTTTCACCCCAAGATTTTTGACTTTAAACTCTTTTTTTTTTATTATTATATACTGTCTATCCCATGAAATGAAATGCCTGTCATCCTGTCAGCAGTGCTTCTGGAAAAAATGAATGATTCACTTTGTTCTGGTTAATTCTAGCCCAGTTAGATTTTTGGGGTGACATTATGTCTGTCTTACATTCTTTGTTTCTGCACTGCATATTCTCGCCTGGAAATATAGATCAGGCAATCATTTTGACAGGCAGGCAGGTGGTACTATTACATTGGCAGTACCAAATCTGTCACGTTAATGTGCTCTCAGATTGAAATAGCTACACTTTCCCTTGCTGGTCGAAGTTTGTATGGCAGCAGTGCATGTCTCCCTCCACAGTTTAAAACAATGTCCTGTCTTATGATTACTGCCTTGTTCCTGTGTTGGCTTATGGACTAGAATACTGACACTTGATGCATTTAATTCTTTGACTTATAATGAAACTGAGAGCTGTAAGGCAACTTCACAAAGAATCTAAAAGGAAATCGTTCTGGGCCAGCTGCTGCATAATTGACTCAATTGCCCATCAAAAAACATCTGAGGTGTCCTGGAAACACCCATTTGAGGTGCCTGTGTAGAGCTGTCTGATAACTCACAAGATCTACAAGGGGCCTGTGGCCTTATGGATTAGCAGGGGACAACCAGAGGGGTTGATACCTACAGGCATCTCCAGTGGCACCAGACTCCTGTACATGAGCAACTGCATCGGGCAGAGGTGAACACAGCCACAGGCATCTGTAGAAAGGCTTATTCAACCTGAACTACCTTTTGGGTTCCTGTGTGGCTTTCCAGACCAAAACTCCATAAGGTATTTTTTGGCAGTCTTGTGGTAACTGAGACATCTGTGTGGGCAGGCGGACATCACACATGAGGCATGAGAAACCAAAGATTTTCTGCAGGAGGGATGGTGTAAGGATGTCAAATAGCATTAGACACTGACCTGTTTTGCCCTTACTGTAATGGCACCTGAATCAGCTTGGATGCACAGAAGGGTCTGCAGTAAGGAACTGAGTATTGCCCTGTGTTGGCTTCCTCACAGTGGTTTTACTGGGTAGCAGAAGAGAAAAGCACCAAACAATGAGTTGCAAAAAAGCTGTTCAGATTAATCATTCAGATTAATTCAGGATGTTTTCCTTTTCCTTAAGAAAAAAATAGTGTGAATTTAAAAATAACATTTGGTTCTTCTTTTGGACAGCTTTTTAAGAAAAAGCCATACGGCAGAGTGACATTTTAAAAAAAGATGGTTAAGGCTTGTTTTTCAGTCTTGAATCCATTGACATTATGAGATGGACTTTTAAATAAGGGTGATTCTTTCCAAATTAAAGAGGAAATAAGAAATCTTAAGAATTCAAGATTTGCTTAAAATGCTTAGTTAAAAACCAAAGTGTGTCTGAATCCTCAGCCCTGAGAAGTGTGTTTTATAAACTGCCCCAAAAAAGATTTTCTAGATGTTCTAAAATATTTGTCACCATTTATTGATGTCCTTTTGTGCCTCAGTGCCCTGGCTGCACTAGTGTAATTCGTTCTTAATTTATGTCTTCTGCTTGCTCCTAGGCTTATCATTTCTGAATACTAATAAAACTGAGCAAACTGTATGGCTGTAATTTTGTACTCTGGCCTGCCACCTTCGTATGTTGAAGGAAGAGAAATTAGAAGTTCATTCAGCATCTTATAGAAAAGCAATCAATACTTCACACACCTTTAGTAATTCATTAGTGTTTCTCATAGAATAAAAGGATTTAATTTAATGTACTATGCTAAAATGTTTCAGGTTTTACTTAAAAAAAAATACTTATTTCAGGAAAAAGACATGGTAAATTAGTACATTTTCACATTCAGATGGGATTCTCATTTATAACGCATAACTTTTGTGAGTACTTCATATCTTTACACAAATTACATGGTGAGTCTGTAATCAAGTTGCTGGAGAGATTCCTTTGAGAGAACAAAAGCAGTCAGGTTACCCTTAGTATTTCACCCATCCCTTTCAGTATGCCAACTTTAGGTACTCTAAGTACTGAGAATTTCAACTTATAGGTGAGGAAGCATGCTATCTTAAAATTTTAATAGCAGAAAAATTAGCTTTTATTATCACTTCTGTTCATCCAATGATTCCTTTCTTTGATTTTATCCATAAGTCACTTTGAAGCCAGTTGGTACAGGCACTGATGTTTGGCAATTGCTAAACATGGATCATTTCAGCTCTGATTCATCATAACTAATTCAGCTGAGGTATCTAATTTGGGAACCTGGTTGCCTGAGGGTCTCTCTATAATTTATGAACCTAATAATTGCTGAGAGGTGAGATGAATCAAAGCCTAATTACATAGATGTGAAGCTTTCACATTTAATATAGGTAGAACAAGGAAAAACAAAGCAAAAAAAAAAATAAATTAAAACTCCCAAAGTAAATTTGCCTCTGAAGACTGGAATTAGTGAATGTGTTTTCATTCTGACAACACATCAGCGTCTTCAACAAATAACATCAGTTCCTTCCGCTCTCCCTCTACAGCCAGTAGCAGACGTTTTCAATCACTCAAGTCACTGCAGTCGCTGACAGCTCCCCCTCTCCTTCAAGCTTTCCCTTCTCTTTTCAGCTTCTACATTTTCTTCAGCTGTTTTATGTTTCTGCCTAAACACGTCACACCAGATAACGAGGTGACCAAAAGGCAGATGCGGCATCACTAGTTTGTATGCAGACGAGCCTAATGCACACACACTTATCCCCAGGGGTAGTGAAGCTCTCAGATCTTACAGTAGGTGTCTCAGCTCCCCAGGCAGCTCCTGGGAGAGGCTGGTTCACCTCCCAAGCACAGAGGTGCTGACCTAGCAATCCTTCTATAGACCACAGTGACCATGGGTATCCTCAGTGCGTGTGAGCCAAAGCAAATGATAAACATCCTATCGGCTCCATGGGAGCCAGGTGAAGCTGCCCTCTCCTATGCCCAGAAGGGAGGGATCCTGACAGTCACTGGGACAGGGGGAGGCCTTGTTTTTCAGCCCATACAACTGTGCCTATTGTAAACCACACAAAATTTTGAAATAAGTTTCCTCTCTCCTCTAAGCCCTGCCTGCAGCTCCTTCTTGCCTTCTCGCCTTCTCACTTTCAGTCCTTCTGCCTTTGGTTTTGCACAGCCTCCTGCCTCACGTCTGGCAGCAAAGGTGCAGTACACTCACAGGTTACAGGCACAGAACTCACACACCATAATTTAAAAAGAGTTTCAGAAAGCTCACAATTCTCCAAAATCTTTTAATGACAAAATGGTATTTGCAGGTAGCAAGTGAATTTGCTTTCCAAGAAACCTGTAAAATAAAATATGTATTAGAGTGAGTACCTAATGATTCAATTAATATTTTTGTGTTAATTTCATGTTTCAGTATTACTGCTTGGTCCATTTTTCCGTAGTTTTCTTAGAAATTACACAGGGCCTGGTTAATTTTTTCAAGCTGCAACAAGGGGTGTTACTGTACTCACTGCAAAACCACACAAGACTAAGTAGTTGTTTAAGTAAAATTTTCCCTAGTTTTAATTAAAATCAGGCAAATTGCAAAAGTAAAAGAGAAATATGATTTTTTAAATTAAAGATTCTGGGATTTCTTATTCACAGAGAAATGCTACATGTACAAATTTAGCATGTTTTTCTTTTTCTCTCACTGTGATTGATACAGCCCCAATTCCTGTTCCTCCCTGGAAAGATACCACATGAATAATACCAATGAGTGTTTTGCATTTCTTAAGCTGTAGAATATCTATTCATGTTCATGATCCTCCTTTTCTTGTTCTGTGTGTTATGAGAGATAGTTGAACGTACATTTATAAAAACTGTTACCCTATGCAAGATATTTAATTATTTATATTTTAGTTAATATAACTAATATATGTTATTGTCATTTTAATGTTTTGCTTGGGTTTCCAGCAAAGGGAAAGCCTATTCTGAAAGAGGAATGGATTCAACAAGAGAAAATATCTGTGTGCTGAGATACAGGCATACTATATTTTTTCTGCTTCTTGATCAGATTGCAAGTCCCAGGATTTAGTGGAGTTTAAAAAGCACCCTGGTGCTCATGATCTGATCACAAGGCAAAAATAATACAGTAGGCCTGCTTCTTATTCAGTTTGTTGGAACAAGTGATTGTGACAATTGCCAAAATGTGCCATGTGACTGTGCATACAATAATGCAATTAATTGTAAAGAATGCCTCTTTGACAATAGCACAGCTGTCCTGATGAGGCTTTATATGTCGAGACAAGTCCTATGTTGAGGACTGCAAGCCTCACATATTCAAAGGGGTTTTGTTGCCTTATTTGCATACATGTTATTTCTTACAGTACAGTGGGCACATCACATTCCAGGAAGATGAGATTAGTTAAGGCCTTTATGTGATTGCCTCCAACATCCCTGAAAAACAATAAGGGAAGTGGTTTTATGCATGTGTTGTGTAATAGTTTTGCAGGAGGCAGCTTATGGTCTGAGCTAGTCTTCTTTTATTCTGACTTTCCTTTATCTATTTATTTTTAAAAACAGCCTAAATTTATTTCTTAATTTTGAATATGAATGCAAATAAATAAAGCAAATTGCACCCTTTTATTTGGTGTTATTTTGTCTCTATTTATGGCTTAACTTGCCAGTCGTCTCAGCAATAATAGGCTGATATATTGGCATTTCTGATGTGTAATCTGTGTACCACAATAGAGACCACTAGGTGGAGGTTTTACATTACAGTGTATATTTGTATATTCTAGATTATATTTAGGATAAACACACACTCACAGTAACTGATTTAATTTTCCTTGGGAAACTAAAGTGAAGGCAGAATTTTGCTAAACTCATGACAGTCATGAGAACAAGCAGCTCTAAAGGTTTATGCTGGCAAAGGACTGGTGTGTTTTAGACAGCCAGCTGAAAAACTGAGGTTCAACTTTAGTGAGGTTATACATTTTTTAAAATGTTACACCTTTAAAAGTGGCTTGGTCTGATGGAATAAACAGATTATGGATTTTTATCTTCACAGAAAAAGATATATTCCTTGATATGAATATATAAAACTTATACATAAAACTTTTTAATCATTTACTTATATCAAATTAATAAGAGACATTTTACTACAGATCTTCCTAGGAAGAATCTCAAGTGTATTGTTTATATCATTGATCTTCATAAATTAAATCATGGTTAGAAAACAGGATCTTTTATCATACTTGATAACACAATATGTAAGTGTAAGAAATATGCAAATGTAAACTTTTGAGAGAATCCAAGATTAGATTTAGTTACATCGCTTTGAAATTTAAAGTAAGTTTCACAGAAACTGCACAAGAAAAGGATTTTTTAAATTGCCAGTAACAAGGCATAGCACAAATAGTGATATTTTATAGTAGCTCATTAATATATTTGATTTACCAGCAATAGATTCATTGATTGACTGAGAAATACACTAAATTGAACAGCTCAAACCCTTCCCCTGTGTTTATTAAATAATTGACATTCTCAGTATGATTACTGTAGGTTTTCCATACATCCTATGACCGTCTTTTCCCTGCTATGGGTTCCTACGGGAGCTAGTAAGGCTGGAAAGGTATTTCAGCTCCGCTCCCTCTGTTGCTTCAGTGCTTGTTCTGTGGAGCCTGGACCAAAGGCTGCTGGTTCCAGCTCTGATGCCAGCAGCTGTCTGCCTTGAGCTTGGCTGAGTCAATATATCATTAAAGACACAAAGTTGTTAATTTTCTTTGCCCTGAGCCAAAGGACTAGCAGGAAAACCTTAATTTTCTGCTAGAAAATCAAATAATGTATTTCCCTGGATACTGTTAAAAACAGCTTTTATGAGAAACCAAGACTGTACTTTTCAGGTGCTTGTTTCCTTGGTGGGAGCAATGGAAAATGCTAGCATCTCCCTCCCACACACTGTAGGCTCTACCATATATGTAATTTTCTGTTACAGTCATAACAGATATCTGCCTGGGAAATTGTCCAAGTACTAAATGCTATTTCGCTTTTCTAAGAGGAGTTGGTAGGTGTCTGCTTGTCATATCCAAGGATTTCCAGTTTAGATCATGAGATCTCAGTGGGCATTTTGAGCAAAGAGATTTAATTCTAACCAATTTTTCCACTTCAGGAATGTGCTATAGTTTTAACAGAAACATAGTAAGGATACTCCTAGCATACAAGAGAACTGTGAGAAACCCAGATCCCAGTTTTGATCCTGATGACATGGTTAGCATGGAGGATTGACAAGCATGATTCTTTCATGAAGATATTTGAAGGTCTTAAAAAAGGAAAACATCATGGAGGAAAAACCAAAAGATGGTTTAATGGTGAGCATGGTGATGGTGTTGGTCTGATGGTTGGACTTAATTATATTAAAGATCTTATCCAATTGTAATGCTTCTATGGTTCTATGAAAAGTTACTTGGATATTGAACAATATCAATATGAAAACATGCAAGAGTAATACTTGGTCCCCCCTGGAAAAAAAAATAAAAATTAATTGGTAAATAGTGTAGTGAGGGGCCCAAAACTGAACACAGGAGCATCCCCTCACCAGTGCTGAGTACAGGGAAAATGTCATTTTCAAACATAACTTCATTGCCTGTTCCTTTCTTTTTAAATCAATGACATAAGCACCTGTGCTCCTGATGGTGCAGAAAGAAACACATCACAGGTGATGAATGGTGCTTTCACAGGCAGGGAGAAAACAGGCAGTCACAGCCATTTCAATTTGTGTGGATCTCCAAGTAACCCAGGTCTTAAACTAGTGAGACATCTATGCCTGAGATACCTATGGCTAAATCACATAAAATGGAAACCAGGAAGACACCACCTAGATTGAAGAGAAAATGACTATGTGGTCTGTGACATGATTGGCTGACTACACAGGATGATGAAAAATACTACAATGAAACATCAATGACATGAAAATAGTCTTGCAATGAGCATTAGAAATTTGGCCATATGGTTTCATATTTTTTCTTTAATTCCTGTTATTGTACTGTTGTGAGAGCAAAAACCCTGTCATTCTCAAGTCTGATCTGGGGAACCTGGGAAATCAGTGGAAATGACATCAGGTTTGTTTGGGGGGTTGCTTAAGCAATCCCCTTTCTTACTGCAAAATCCAGTTCATTCAGGTCACGTGTCTGGAGATGGCACATGAACACAGGGTGTTTGAGGTTTTGTTCCCTGTCACTGACAGCAGTGGATAGTCCTGGCTCTCATCTTCCTCAAAGGCTTCATCATCTTCCACAGGACAATCCTGGAAAGGCGATGACGTTCAAAACAGCAGAAAGAAGAACTTCTTGCACTCCAAGAAGACATGTTATCAAGTGCCAGTGGTAGGACCTGAGTACTTATCAAAAAATGTTACATGACTGTTTCACAGCTTAGTTTCATGACAAAATGAGGTGTTTCTTACTAGACAGGCTTATTTTCTGTTTAGTTATATTTCTGTGGCAGGGAGCAAGACTAGATCTCTGTGTATTGCATACAAAACTTCCCATGTCTGTGCTCATCTGACCAACATGATCAAAACGTGAATTTCAAAGGCAAATGCTGCTCTCTATTGTTAAAAAGGTGATCACAAAAGTGACTGTATATTGAATTTCTTCACTGTATGTATTCCAGGACTCATGCAATAATGTTAGAAACTCATATAATAAAGAAAGAAACTTCCAAGATACTCACACTTTCTTTACCTTTGTACACTTGCAGAAAACTTCATCTGGGAAAAAATTGATCTGGTTGTGTGTGAGTGACCTAAAGGTAGTTGGTACCTCATGTTAAAAGTCGGTCTTAACTGGTCAGTGTTGCAAGAGTCAACAACCAGACCTTACACCTGAGTGGGCTGACACAGGATCAGAGACAGGAAAGGACTTTGGGCACATTAGGTTTACATTATGCCAGGTGCACTGTGTTTGGTGACTCACTTTGCCTGTGAAGCCTGGGTAACCTCAGCTTCTTTGTCGTCTGTCCTTAATGTTTAAATTCTGAGATGAGGTTTGAATGGCTTGCTGGGATTGGGAGATGCTGGGAAATGGCAGGCATCTCTTTGGTCTGTTTGGAAAGTAAATGTACTTGACTACTTGAGCAAACTAGCTGAAAGCCAGGGAACTTCACTGCTGAGTTTCAAGACTGGCCTCTTTTAACTATTTCCTCTGTAAGCTAGACAGGCCTTCAAGAACTTGTCATATTAAGAAGTATTCTGTCATACATAAATTTCGACAACTTTTAGGACTGAACAGACAAAATTAAATAGGGACCTATCAGTCATCAGTAAGAATCAATAATCCTGAAATTCCTGTTTGGTAACTTCAGCAATATTTAGTGGGTGCTCATTACCCACTGCTAGCTTCACAACTGGTGATCTTCAGTGAGTGGCCCGGAGCTGTCAGGCTTTAAGCAGTAGGAGTGACAACCCCAGCAGCATCCAGCTCACCTAATTGCAAACATCTACACTTCAAAATGCACACCTCAGCTCATGCCCCACGCTCTCTTAGGAGGAGAGATATAAACATGTTCTGTGTGCAATCCTTACAACCTGTGTTAGCTGGCTGGTTTACCCTGCTGACACATATATTTTGTCAGATAAATTCTACACTGAAGTGGGCCTTGCAGCAAAATGCTCACAGCATTCACTACATACTAGTAAATCATCTAATAAATATCTATAGTAGCTCAACATTTTCTGCAGTCATGTAGTGCAGAGTATGTTTAGGCATCTCTTTGCTTGTAAAACAGCTTTAGGCTGGAGACCAAAGGGAACTGTACTTGCAGGAGGGTTACAGTACTTGAAACAAGTGGAACTGAACAAACAGTTCTGTTTCCATACAGCTGCAACCTTCTGGGTATTGGTGGAGGCCTGGGAAAGGAATTCTTGAGGGAATGACTTACACATGACTCACCAAGTTTGTCGGATCACATGGAGAGTCATTTTGGGACCTTTTATTAGAAAGGCACTGGACACCTAGATGCAACACTCTCAAATTACCTTGGTAAGATACTTTCATCAGGAAGGCTATGAAACACTGATGCTACACTTCCTAGGACTGCAGTGATTTACATTCATCAAAGGCAAATGTAAGTAACACTTAAATTGAGTTTAATATCCTACTGTCCATATGCTACAATAAGAGTAACAAACAAAACATCTATTAACCATATGTATAAATTTATATATGTGTACAAATCACAGAATCATACGATATTCTGAGTTGGAAGGGACTTGCAGAGACAGATAAGGTCTGATTTGTCAACAAGTCCAACTCTTAAGCAAATAGCCCACACTGGTGTTGATCCTGCAGCCTTGACATTATTAGCCCCATGCTTTGACCAACTGAGCTCATAACATCTGAGAAAGTCCTGATGGAATAATCTCCACTAGAGAATGCAGATATGTTTAAGTCACTCCACTTCTCTGATAAATTGGATGCTTTGATTTGAGTGCAAACCAAAGGGAAAATAGCATCTAAACTTGCCTCTTGCTTGCCAAGACACTTTCCTTTCTTTCCTGGATTTAAGGAAAGGGCTTTTGTGGGGCCCCAGCCTGGCAGCCCATCTGAAAAGCTGTCCCAGTGCTGTAATAATCAACTGAGCTGAGGGTTTTGGGTTTATGAATCCTAATAAATAGGCAGGAAGAGGTATTTTAGAAGGGATCAACATGAAACATTTTAAGATTTTTTTTAAAAAGATTTCATAGAGAATTCTTTCTTTTTTCTTTTGCTCCAGGGTGCTGTAAAAGCAACACCCACATTCCAAAAGTTTTCAGGAATGTAATTACCATTTTCCTGCAACTTTATAAAGCTGCAACCTGGTATTAAAAACTGAGATCTCCTCTACATTACCCAGCTATACTCTGATATGTATGCAAAAAGCTTTGGGAAAGTAAAGATATTCCCTGAGTGCATCTAAAATTCCAGATGTCCCTATAATTTTAGTAAATATATGTAACCAGTGAAGATCCTTAGAAGTTTAAAATAGTTTAAGGGTGTTAATAAGGGCATTAGGATTTAGTTGGAATTCTGATAAATCAAGATAATTAGGCTTTTCCTGAACCATATAAAAAATACATGCCCATCCACTTTATTTCCTATGAAAAACAGGAATGCTTTTCAGTGGTAAATCATCTATTGGATTTTAATGAAAACCAGAATAAGGATACTGATTTTTCTGTGGGATACCTGTGTTTTCCTACAGGGGATGCAATTTTTTCATTGTCTTTTATTCTGATTGTGAGTAGCAATTATAAAGCCAATTAAGAAATCTTAAGTAAATTGACTATCAGAAATCGCCTAGACTATAAACAGGGCAGTGAGATAGACAAATAGAGAAATCTACTGTTGATGCAAAATATTATTGGAAGATGGGTTTATAAAAATAACTGAATACTGAAATAGAATGATTCCTGTAGTCAAGAATCTCATACTCTGGTACATGGTATATCTTAGAGAGCTACAAACTGTTCATAGTGAAAATCTCTACATGATAATGGAAGTGTTCTAGGACAAGACTAAAAGTCAAAAAGTGACAGTAAAAACCAGAAAGTTTGCATCAATTTCAGTAAATTATATGTTTGGTGATCTCAAATTTCAGGCAAAAGCACAGGAGATGATGAGGACAAATCATGACTGGACCAAATAAATGTAGAGCCAATTGTACAAGCTGAGATTTGACAGAAAGTAAGAAAAATTTTTTTATGGATTGGTAGAAGGTAGGAATCTTTCTTATGTATGGACAAAATCAGTCTTTGAGGAATCCCTGTTAGGACGCCAGAGTGCAGTGTGGCACTTGATCTGTGGGTGAACTCTAAAACAGGAAAGGTGCAATGTGGAAAGTCATAAACACAAATGAGTGCATCCAAAGATAGAAGCTGAGGGGTGGTGGTAAAGAAACAGGAAAGAGGCACAGAAGGATGATTTGAAATACCCAGGACAAGAAAAGGAAGTGAAAGAGCTGTAAGAAGTTCACTAAAAGGCAGACAGGGAGAGAAGATACAAAGCAAGAGACGGCAGTGAAGTTGATACATTATGTTCTGACCCAACATGCGTTAGAGTCACAGATGTCAAATGTGATGTAGAGGGCATCACACTGCAGAAAAGGGCTCCTTTACTAGCCAGCACTGGTCTCACTGATCTGGCTTCCTCATCGCTGTTTGGATTGAGAATCTGCATGGAGATCAATGAGACACCAAGCACATATGTACATATGGACACATACTGATGTGTGTATGCAACTAACACACTTGAAATGATTGAAATCATCATAGAATATGAATTCTTCATCTCTACTGGTAGGAAACCATACTGAGAATATGTACCCCTACTTGTGTGTGGTAGTTCATGCATCCGCTCTAAAGGATTCAGCACACTGATATGCTGTGATAACCCACTGTCCACAGCAGAGGGTAATATAACAGGGATTCTGTAGGGATCCCACAGCTGGAGTTTGTCTGAGGCATGCTTTTAGAAACCCTGTCAGTTTTCTTTGCATGGTGTAGTTTCCTCATTTATTAAACTAAAGAAATTATTCAACTATGTTGAAAACCCCAGACTTGTCAGGCTTGTGCATCATCTGCTGCTAGTGATAAGAGTGTGTATTAGCTGGAGGAGCACATCTCACAACCACATTTTGTTTCTTGTATTTAACAGAAGTTGGAATGCTTACCACAGTTCGCTTCATTTGCCCCATTCCCAGCCATTTACACTATCACAGTGAAATGCCCATGGGAGGCATGTTGCATGATTTCCGCATGGCAAATAACCCTTTTGGCAAACACTTCCAACAGAAATGTTTTCCATCAGCTAGGATTCTGATAAAACATGGGAAGACATTTCCTCTATAGCTGATTAAGTTTCAAATTAGAAATGCCTGATAAAACTACAAGCACGACATTTGAATACTTCATTTTTACTTTAAAATGCATTGCGTGTCATTATAATTCATCCTTTTGCATTATAGTGTCAGCCACAAGCGGCTTACCACTGAAATTTAAGAAGACATAGCTTAAACTTTCTTATTATTTTTGTTTGTTTGTTTGTTTGTTTGTTTTTATCTCTTTCCCATTTCTGCAGAACACTGTGCTGGCCAGAATATCAATGCACTTTCCTCTTAGGTTGACTCCTTGGAGTTGTAAGCATTAAGTAGAAGAACCCTGTAGCATGGCTGGGGATGGATAGGGATGTGGTACCTGGGGAAAATGTGAGTCTCATGGCTGGGGGAAAATGTGAGTCTCATGGCTGGGGGAAATGGAAGTCTCATGTGAAGAGAGAAATTACAGCTGAAGCATATGGAAAACAACTTCCCATGCTGAAGGCAGCTGGGCAACAAGGGAGTGTTCACTTATGCATCAGAGACATGCACCTACATAGAACACTTGCTGCACAAAATTACAGTAAAATACTTGAACAATAGACAAGTCAAATCATAGTACAAATCTGCAGAGTTGGACTCAGTTTCATGGCTTTCCTTTTTTGCAATAGTGAATTTATATTTATAGTCCTGTAAATCACTAATTTAAACAAGATGTTCTAAGCAAGAAAACAGCTTTTATTTCCTCTTTTAGTGCACATCAGGAATTACTGGCTTTCTGTAGGACATTTGCAGGAAATCTGCTCTATTGTTTCGTTACATGTATGGAACATATGTTCACTTGTAAAACACTTCTTCCCTTTCAAAAAGATTAAGGAACCTGGAAAAACCAATGAAAGAATGCTAAAACTAAAAACAACCCCAAAAAACCAGACAAAACAGGGAAGTTCTTTGTATCATACAGAGTTGACTATTTTCACTCACTAGCTGTGTCTTTCAAAAGAGAAGTTCAAATTTGAAAAATTAAATTTTATTAAAATCTTAGTTGAAGAGGTAGAAATGTCTATGAACTCAGCTTGCAAAGACAGACATTCTGATTGTAGACACTTGAGATTCCTCTGGAATATAGACCAGCTTAAAATGAAACATACGGGATAAAATTATGAAAAGGAATGAAAGAAACAAAGTGAAGTAGTCTGGCTCCTGTGAGATCAATGGGCAGAATCAACAAGAATGGAAACAACAAAAATTCCGCTAAATGGTGATCTTTGAAAAGTTAATTTTAGTCTTATCTAAATATGTCCTCAAAATAATGCTTGATGCAAAGAATTGTATTTGAGAAACATAGTTGACTCCTAGCCCAAGCTTGAGTTCCACATTCAATTAGTTTGGATACTTCAAGATCCCACTTCACTACCTTGTAAGTAGGATTTTTTCCCAACAATCTCTTGCTACAAAACTTGAAGATAGACGACGAGATAAAGACTAGCTGTTCTGAAGGCTTTTGTAGGGATCCACTATGTAGACAGAAATAAGTAGTTTAGACTGGTTAAACTATAGATCTTTGTATATCAGTATTTTAACAATTAGACTGTGATAGTTTGCTGTTCTCATTGAAGTCCTTATGGTAGTGCAGCTATTTTTAGTTCCAACACATTTTTTCATGTATTGAATCTTGCACAAAGGTTGGACTGGGAAAAGCTTTCTCTCTGTATTCTTTCAAGGACAGAAAAAGCCTTTCTTTAAGGTACATGGGTGTGTTCAGTATAGCCTGAGAGTCCCTTTTAAAGAGCTGAGTGTGTCCATGACCTCTTGAGAGATGCAAAGCTGCGACAGAATGCATGTGGTGTAGAAGAGCTCAAAATGACCCCTGAATCTCTCTTCTCTCTCTTCATTCAGTTAATTGCCCTGACAGACAAGAAACCAACTATTATTCAAACAGAAAGGGCTTGCTCTTTTAGTTTTTTAGTTTGAATCTCGAAATTCATTTTAACTTGTCTTAATTTGCTTTTTTTCTCAAGCATAGTGCATTTACTGCTCTGAAGGCTGCACCTATTCCTGACACACTTTCCAGTAACCCTGACACATTTTCCAGTAATGCTGACACACAAACAACAGTGTCAACTGCTTGGTATCCACATCCATTCTCATCAATGCCTGCAGGACTATGTGGTGCAGGTCCACAAGGCTCATGATTTATTACTCCATGAACAGCACTTTGGCTAATGAATAGATACAGATAAAGCAAAAGCTTCCCTTTCAAAGCAATAGTGCCCTAAAGGCTGTCCTTTCTTTACCATGTGATAAAATTCAGTCTTCAGATTTCTGCCTAGGATGAAGTCGTGCCTTCTCTACTTACAACTACATTTCCCCTATTTCTCACAAAAATTTTCTGACATTCAAAAATCGACCAAACTGTTGCATGCATTAAATGCATGTAACGTGCACAGCTCTCAAACATGTCATCGCTATTCAGTGCTTTAATGAAATAAGTCTATAAATTGATTGCAAATGTGGTAGTGCAAACAAGGAACATTGGTTCCTTTAGTGACTGTGGTTGTAAGAACAGTTTTGTTTAGAGCAGAAAACCCAAAAGATCCTCTGCAAATATCCAATTTGTGCAAAAGCTCTCCATTGCAATAAGACACATCCAGAGATATCAGCACTGGTTAAAATTGGTTTATTGAAAGCCTTCAGTTGAGTCAATACTGCTTGAAGCCATTGTAACACATAGTTGTGTCACATTTCAGAGGATAACAGAATATCTTTTGATCCTATTATTACTGCTCCCAGGTTTCTGTGAGACAGTTTTCTTTACTTAGCTTCAAAATTGCAGAAATAATACTGACTGAGAGCTCAGTGGGAGCACAGCTGTTGTTCACTTGTTACATAAGAAGGAAGAAATGAAAAGAAAGAAAACAACAAAACAATCAAGACAAATTAATCATAAGCACTTAGAATTAGCAAAAAAGTTTGGAAAATGTAAAAAGAAATATTTTCATTTCTGGATCCTGTTTCAATAAAGATACACACTGAAACATACACAAAATTATGTGTATTCTCAACATGAAACATCCATGCCTGAATAGTGGAGAAGGATTAAAGCAACATTCCAATTTAGATACTGCCCATTTTTGAAATTTATAAAATCTACAAAAAATGGCACTGTTGTAGCGTTTTCACATAAGTATAAAATGTACTTGCTTCAGGGTTCCTGCATTTACTATGATGATAGACTCTTCATCCACAGTGTTCCCCTGGAAAACAACATCCCTGAATGCTCTTTTTGAAATAAATGGGTGGTTTACCAGCTTATTCTTTTCCCTGATTAAAACATGACTCACACTATAATTCGTGCTCAGTAGTTGTATGACACTTAAATAGGATCGATTGTGTCATTTTGAATAGCTGGGGGATTTTTATTGTCATTGGTACACATATTAAGGACTGGACTGTAAATCCCTTCCTGACACTGAGAAGCAGCTACTCTGAAGAGGTCCTGTGGCTCCTGTGAAGAGTAATTAGTCATAAAAAGAAAAGGCTCAACAGCCTGGATTTAAATATTTTATCCATAAATTTGTTACTAAGAGAATTTCTAGGCAGTGACACAGTAAGTCTGAAACTGCTGTTAAGGATATCTCTTCTCTCAGCTACATCAGATGATCCTTCAGGGCTTATCAAGTCAGACTGATAAGACTTGTTCAGATGTTGAAGTTTCAGTCATTGATGTTTCAGACACAGTTTGTACAACTACCTACAACTACGAAGTTGTACCTCTGATTAGAAGAACCTTCTTTCCACTCAGGAGGGTTCCAGTTTTGTTTCTCCAACATGCCCGGGGTGCTGTATAGTTACTTTTCACAGATATTGGCGTGTGAGGATAAGTATGTGAGGTTCGTTCTAGAAGTCTTTGTGTCTCAGCGGCCTGCTGGGGAGAGGTTTCTGGAGAATAAGTGCGAAAGAAGGGCTCTGGTTCTGGCCAGCCGTTAGAGGGCAGTGAAATACCATCTTTTTGTTCAGGCACGAATTTCGTTCATTCGCGCGAAGGGCACTTCATGAAGGTTAACCAGCTCTTCGGATATCAACAGGATTTATAACCAAGTGATGTTTTCCACTCTTTTGGGGTGGATTCACATATCTGTTCCAGGAACTGTAGAGTATGCACCTAGTGAAGCCTAAACAGCCTATAATCTGTACCCATGTTATTCTACAGATTTCTCCAGGGAAACATGCTGCACATGTGGATTTCCCAGACATAGCTGCGTCCTATGACAGTCCCAAAGCCGCAGTTCTGAACGTGTTCATTTGCAGACACATTTGGGAGTAGGAAGCAAGTCAAGAGCTGATCAAGAATTCCCTTTCTCTTCGTATTTCTGTACCACTTGGAACACAGTTATGTGAGGGCTGTGGGACTCTTCCATACAAGAAAAACATCTCCAATATTTCATATCTCCTTTCCCGCGGTTTTTCCTTGTACCTGTGGAGGTACAAGGCTTTTGAGCAGGATCTGGTTCTGCATTGCCTTGGTGTGGCCAAACGTCATCTTGAATTCAGAATTCCTCTGGGGCAGTCTGAACTGATCTGATTTGGCTAAAGGGAACAGAGCTCTCACAGTTAAACCAAGATAATTCATGACAAAAATGGTTCAAGCCTTATTGCCAATTATTGATGGGGAACATATGGAAAAAGAAATCTGGACGAATGGTAAAGTGAATATTCCTATTTTTTTCTAACAGTTGAAAATAAATAAAGTTACATTTTATGATGAATAAATAGGGAAAAAGTCAGATAGGCTTTGCTAATAAACTCTTTTCAACTTTTATTTTTTCTAGTCAAAACTGTAGCAATGAAAGCAATATATTAATTTGTGTAATGAAAGTGAGTCATTATATGGTTTTAATTAACTACATTGCCTTAATTCAAATGTTGAAAACATAATTAAAGTTTTTGTTAAAAATAAAAAAAATTACATGAGTAAAGTTTCAATAACAAAACACAATAAGTTTAACATAGCTATTTTTAAGTGAAATTCAGTGTATTAAACTATGTCATATTTCACTACTTTCTAACAGGGTGCCTAGAGACCAAATGAATACATTCTCTATTACTTATTTTTTGTCTCTAACAGGCTGGAAATTTTGAAAATTTCCTGATAGCAATATGTTTTCTGTTTCAGTATCTTCTTTGATTATATTGTGATCTGTCCTTTGTGTATTGTTAGAAAAAAAGGGAACTTTTCACATGATGAGCCATTCATGAACTAATTACAATAAGAACCATTTGTTCACACCTTTGTAATGCTTCAGGAATTACTAAAAATAAGAAAAATGCTTATTATTGAAAAATACATTGTACAGGAATTGGAAAGGCTTAATTCTAGAAGTTTTGTGTGAATGAAAAACTGCAACTTCTACTTGTATATATTATACAGTGTTTCTGTGGGAAGGAACATTTTAAGCAATATATTTAGGCAATATTTTCTGAGATTCAAAGTGCTTTATCAAATGTATAACCCTAATTTTAATGTGTTTATATTGAAAGGATTTTCCTCACAAAATACCACAATTTTTTTTTTTTTGCAATATAGAAGTACTTATGAAAACTCAATTGTCAGCTAAATAATTATTTTTTTAATTTAAAATGTAGGAAATGTATTATGACACTGGTGTGAAGCTTGCTGTTTACAACAAAGATTTATTATAAGTACTTTTACTAAAAGCATCAGTTTATTCTGTATATGTACATTTGATGAATTTAATATTATCAAAATTTACACTAACCATGTTGGACAATTCCATCATTTTTATGATATCAAATTTCCTCATTTGCTGTGAACATTTTTTTCCATAAAATTATGTGTTTTAAAATACTTTAAATAAAAATTCCTTACTTTAGATTAAATACCTTGATAATTCCTTAATGCAAGAAAAGTTGCTGATTGTGTGCCAAAAGGTGGTCAGGTTTATAAGGAATTAAGAAAGAAGCAATCTTACATTGGATTTCTAATAAAGGAACAAAATGGAGCAGAACTAGCATTGCTGACATTCTGAAGTCAGTAAGATTAGAAGGCAATAATATGTTTATGGCCATCAAGCAGTGCTTAGGGTCTGGTCACCTTCGTAGCTGCTCTCCTAAAGAAATCTCCAGGTTGGTGTGGCATTGAGCATGTTCACAGCCAGCTGCTTCCCACTTCTAAAGGAGAAATCTTTAATCTTTAACCCATTAGGTTGTTGACAAGTGTTTAAACCATTTGAACTGTTCTGTCTGACTTTGGAATTACTACTGCTCTCATCTAAGAAAGAGTGTAAGAGATTTAATTTTACTGGATCTGTGAGAGATTTCCAACAAGGTAATTTTGCATTATGGGAGAGACTTCTTTTATGAAAATAGTAAGTTACTTTGTAAGGGTGATGAAAATTTGAGTTTGCTGGTTTTGTATTGCAATTGGAATTACAAAGATGTCAGTTTGATTTTTCAGATTCAATGCCATCTAAGTATAAATATCCAAAAATTTAAACATTGCATGGAGTTGGCCTGCTGAAGTCAGGTTGCTCAACTGGGTCCCAGAGTGATGTCTGAAATGACAGTTTCTCAAAATAAAATCATTACCCCTTTGTCTTAATTATTATCATGGAAAGTTAGTATTTTTCTGCCCCATGCTATGGCAGTCTTATACATGTCACTCCCTCAATAAAGTGCTTTTTTCCCCAAAAGAGATAACAAAGACATTCAGAAGATCTTTAGCTACACCGAGTTCTTCATCTGCAATGTCCTGAACTGGAAAAACAGTTGTTAAAATTGAATGAATTAAAGGCCCAGCTTAGGCTGTGAAGAACAGGAATCCAGTCCTTCACTTAGGGTGCCAACAAAGACAGTGCTCTGGCCAGGAACAGTGAGACAGGAGTGAGCTCACCTGCAAGAGAGAATGAGCAAAGGCAAGGTGCACGGAGGACACTGGTGTAAAGGTTACGTGTTTCTCAGGCAGGAGCTGGTTGATGAGCACCAGGCAGTGAACTCTTTGCAGACAATGTGCTGTGATGTGCACCCTAAAAGTGAGGGAGAATGCTCAGTAAAGTGCTCAGGAGGATATGAACAGATGTTTAGGAATATCCTTTGTAAAAGACGAAGGGAGGATGTCTGCTGTGGAAGTCAAACGTATCATACTGAATTCATGAAGCAAACATGAGATCCCTTTTGAGGAAATAAACCTCCAATAAGAGATTTTAAAAAATTAAAATTCAGTTAGTCCCCTAACATTTTGCTATTCACCTAATGATTTTTTTATGTTGCTGGATTGGGGTCACTGCTGTTTCTCATCAGGCTATGAAGAACAGCTATCTGTTTCTAATTCTGTTTGTTGCCTGATTAAAACTGGCATCAGAAAAGTGACTGAACTGTCACAGGGAGAAATTGTTTCTATTCCTGCTTCAGTCTTTTAAATACAGAAAACACCTGTTCCTATCATTGTCTACTGTCAAGTAGCTCCAAACAAGAAAAGCATCTGTGATATAGGCAGGACTGCAGAGCCTGTAGATGTGGACAGTATATTTTCTTGTGCAGGGTTTCAAGGTTACCAGATACAGTTAGTTTTGGTCTCCTTTTTGCTCCTTTACTCTGTTTTCTCATTGTGTTTTCTCATATAACATTGTTCGTGGTATTCTTTAGATATGATGAGAACTGATTCAAGGTTTGCAAGTATCAAAAATGTTGCTTTGCAGCTGGTGACTTTTGTTCTCAAATTTGTATGAGCTACACAATAGTTCAATCTAACTCCCTCCAACAGTTTCAACAAGCTGGCAGACTTGCAGGCAGTGCCTCATGAGTTTTTCCCAGACAACTCTAACCTCTCAGAAGAAAACATGCTTTACCTGTAGTTAAAATTCTATCTCTTAACATTCACACAATGGAGTTTTTTGAGTCAATGAGAGCACAATCAGGTCAGCACTCCTTGCAAAAGACATTCCAGAGTGCTGCCATCAGGTGCTTTTCTTGCTCAGATAGTACAAGACCGGCCTGAGGCATTCTGTGATCTCATGTTGTCTGCAGTGTCTTGGTTTACCATTTTAATAATTCTTTCCATGTGCAGGGAAGAGTGACTTGTTTTCATGCTTCACTACAGCCTAAGTAATTTTCCCTTAAAAATGGTTTGTTTGCTCCATTCAGGTGTAGCTGCATTTATATAGTATATATTGTTTGAAACGCAAAATATAGCACTGTTTTAAGTAAATGGGAAAGTCAAAAAAACCGTGCTGAGAATGATACATATATGGGTGCTTTCTGAGGGAAAAAATGCTTTATTTTCAGTCAATGTCTTCAGGAGCTTAGTGTGGGCAACACTTCTGTTTTCTCAGATGCCTAGAATACACTCAAAGAACTTCCTACCAGCCACAGAAGGACAGATTACTAAAATGCTATTTCCATGAAAGCTAATACAAAATCCTAGAGGAAGCCTTTGTGACATCAGGCAGGGGAACAAGTAAACCCCCGACTCCCTGAATGCTGAAGTAGGTAACTTTGATTATCTTTGTCTGAGAATTTTGAAACCTCAGTTTCAAACCAGGTATTTAATTAAAATAATAAGAAAAAACCAAACTGGTTTTGCCTTCAGGTAAAAATGAATGCAACAGGTTATAAAAGTGAGTTTGTTGCTTGGTCAAGATGCATGTCTATTTTTGGTATATCCAAGCAAGCCGTAAGAGACATGATCACATTGTCATAGAAACCCAAAGTCTCTGATGAGATTGTTGCTGATTTACATGCTGCATTTTATCGTAATACAAATATTCCAGCCTGAACTGCTGCTTGAGCCCTTAACTAGAATTCCCATGTGCCATGGACCCTGCGACTACAACTTCTGCAATTCCAAAGATCAGCATCAGAGTTCGAAGTTGCATTTTAGTGTATCCCTGTTTCAGGAATAATGCTGGAGACATGTTCCTCCTGTCTTCTGCAGTTGCTCCTTCTCCCCTTCTTTCCTTCCTCCCTCCCCTCCCTCCTCTCCCTCTCCTCCCTCCTTCCCTCCCTCCCCCCTCCCTCCTCCCTCCCGCACATTTCAGCCTGCTGGGTGATGTGCAGAGTGACCTGCATTCAGTCCAAAGGGATTCTTTAGAATTCATGTACGTGGCTGTGCACTGATTGGTGCCTCACAGCTGCCAGGAGCTCCCTGTCTGGGCTGAGGCTTTCAGGCCACCCAGGGCTGAGGGATGTGGGCAGCCAGAGCTGTTTGGCTGCTCCTGGATGCCTGAGCTTTCCCTCCACTTCCTTCAGGGCAAGGCATCTCCTTGGATGGGCTCCTGGGTTTCGTGTGGCAGGACTGATCGCTGCCCCCTCAGTGGGCTGCAGGGCTAGAGGAGTCAGCTTGTTTTTGGTAGTGAAACACAAATCCTGGGCAAGTTCCTTTTAAAATTCTGGTTAATTAATTCAATCAAACTGAATTTGAACACTGGCCTTTTAATCGTCTGGCTTTAACACATCTGTGTGTCTGAAAATGCACAAAATGCCATCAAAAGCGAAAGGCAGACGTACAAAGGCTTTGTGATGCTGCCAACCTGGATTTTCAATATTAAATATAGACATCTGCAGCAATGTTTATGACAGTCATATCCATAAAAATTCATCAGAATTGCAGGAAAATAGAGCCTGAGGAATTAGAGCTGTCACCTAGCCTGAATGTAGGAATGAAAGCTTTTTGTGATGAATGATTCACGTGTCTGTTGTCAGCCTCTCCTCACCCTCCCCAGTAAGGCTGCAGAGCTGCTGCCTTGCACAGGTCCTGCTTAAGCTGCCTTCCAGTGCCTGGTCATGCAGCACATGAGAGGTCTGGGCTGATGTTGCAGCCAACAGAGGCGTTTTTGTTCAAAATCATACTGTTAGCCTGTTTTGCCAAGAGACCTTAAGACTGGGAGGGGAGCAAAACTGTTAATTAATTTGAAATACTCAGAGGCCTGGTAGATGTTTAATTTTTAAATCGAATGCTGTGTCACCAGGCTGCTAAGTGAAGGTGAGGTTTGTCCTTAAGGCCAAATTGACCTCATGGTGAGCTGCTGCCAGATAAACTGGTCTGGCCCCTCTTCTCCAGTTCCACAGTCACATCCCCTTTGCCATCCAGCCCTGGCACAGGACAGTTGTTCTCTGCAAGCGTAGCTTTCTGCTGGCTTAGTTTTGTTCATGAGCTCCCTGCTCATCTGCCAGGCACCAGAGAAGAAAGAGAGGTGGTGGGAATATGAAGCCAGGAAGAGGTAGGCAGAGACAGGACTGTTCCCATCAGAAGTCACTGTAAGGGCTCTCTCTGCTCTGGAGATCAAGGTCTATGCCTTTTTTGGTGCATTATTCTGTGCAAAAGGCTTGCAAGAAATCAGAAGAAATCCAGAAAGAATCAGAGAATAGGATGAACCCAGTGCTGCACTACTTACAGAAGATCAAAACCAACTGCGTTAACATCAGTTACAGTGAATTCCAACACAAATATAAGGAAAATAGTGTTCACTGCATGGGGAAAAATGAACTTATATCCTTTGACTGAATTGCTTTGACAAAAGTTACTCTTATTTTCCTTACAATTGTTCAGGTTAAAAGCATGCAATATGAACCACAGTAATGCTTTTCCAAATGTTGTGTAAGCTATTTGGTTTACTGCCAAGAAGGCATGTAATGAAAATTAAAAATAGAGTGATTTTTTAAAAAAACCCTCTGCATGCATTATTGTTGACATTTGTTGAAATAAGAAGACACATGAAAAATTATTTATAGATTTTGTGAGTTATAGTAGGAAATAAACTACAATCAGAAGACACATGGGGGAATATTTTTATGGAATATTGTAATAAGTGAAAACATTTGTGACATTAACTGAAAGATGAGAGATATTCAAAGAATTATTGAAGGATTTAACACAATAGAGTCATATGCTTAGAATTAAAAGGTGATTGTCCACAAATTTAACACATTTAAATGTTTTAAAAATATCTTAATCTGGAAACAGCCCAAATCACTGAGAAACTGCATAGCTCACAAAGACACCAGACACTTCAAAATTAAAATAAGGTATTGATATAAAATATTTTAAATTCTGTGGTAATGACAGTAGTTTATTTTTAAGAAGTAGAAAGAAACTCTTGTGAACATGAATTTTTTGGCAGCAGTACCTGGTGGGCAGGATTTTTTTAATTAGAGGTTATTCCTGTCTTTGAAGTTTATGATTTATTTTGGGATTTGACTGAAGAGCATAAACTGGGTTCACTTATTTTTTCTGGAATTTTTATAAGAGTGAGAAAATGAATAGCTTCCTGAAAAAGATGAATTAAAGATGAAACACTGCAAGAAGAAAACTGAGTTAACAATTAAAATTTAATAAATAGACTAAATTAATTAGCAAATTAAAAACACATCTAGACAAACTTTGTGGTTGACTCAGGTGAGAGCTGTAGTATTTTGCTTTTAGATTTCAACTTCTACCTGCATACCTACCCAGAACTCTAGCTGATATATTGTATTTGTATCCCAGAAGAAGGATGTTGGTATGTGTTGATTATACAAACTTTACAGAATATGAGAATTCGTAGTGGTCTTAGGTATTTGCTGAAGAATTTTTTCTGGTTCTTTTCAAGGAAGCACATATTTATGACAGCCTTAAATGACAGTGCTTTAACACTTGTGCCAGAAATTATATAATACAGAAGTTAATATGTAAGTCATGTCCTTTCAGAGTGAGATGCACCTGTAATTAATGCATTATATGAGTTTTATGGAAATTTGGACTCCTTCAGATGACAATTTGCAGTTTCTAATATATTGAGCTCACTAATTAAAACTCAAAATCAATATGATTAACACAAAGCTGCTAAAAAGATAAGCAGAGAAGATTTCAACTCCTGAGCCTTTTAGTGTGTGGGTACCTTATTTCAGATGCATGATAATAATAAGTTTTGCTTCTTTGCATGTAGAAAATCAAAGTCTACTTGGCAGTGAAAGGAAAGGAAGGAGAGAGAAGTATCAGGGACATGTATCTAATGCTTAGGACTATCAGTGGTCTTATCATCGTGGACCTTGTAATTTTCTGCTACAACGGGCATTGGAAAAAGTACATAAACAGTCCTGAAACAAAAAAAAAAAAATGTTCATTTGCTTTCAAATGAACACTCAAATCACCTGTGCTTTAAGTGTCAAACGAACACTCAAATGCACCTGTGTTCCTTCTACCCAAAAACTAGCAAAAAATCCACCACTAACCCAAATAGAGAGTACTCCACCCAGCAAAGTCGACTCCTCAAGCATTAAGATGAGAAAGAGAAAGCTCAATAGGAGATGTGACTGAAAGTCCCTGCAAATAAGGAATGAAGTGAATGTGTGAGATACAAAGGAGACTGGGAAGTGAGAAGGTAGGCACTGCACTGCAGGGTGGGCAGTTGCTTACTGGGTAAGTGGATTCATTGCACAATCCATTCTTGAAATATTACTTTTATTTTTATGTTCCTTTTTCTCAGTACCAGATGACTTACACTGAATGTAAGTAATTGTTATTTGTTTTGACATTAAGTACCTTGAGACTGTGTGTCTGATTTGAAAATAAATTCATAGATGAGATCTTTCAGTTCTTTGGAGGACCTAAGAGCCAAGCCTGTCAAGCTGGGCAGTTCATCAAGAATATCCTGTGTCAGACCTTTGGTCTGACTTTTAGAAACACGGGTAATAAAGCTCAGCCCTGAACCCCTCACATGTAAATTATCCTCTGATTCTTCTGTTAATTTTTTCTTTACAGCCTAGGAAATGAGTCCAGAAGGTAATTTGTAGCTGCTCTGTTTTGAGAGAAGCAAAATGTGCATGTTCCAGTGAAAAGGTTATCAGCAGGGCTTTTTAACGTGATTTTGCAGGAAAAGCTGTCAAAATTCCCTAGCTCACAGCAAGTCTTTTGCTGTTTTCAAAGTTGTTGAACTTCAGAAAAGTGGTAATTAAAATCACTATATCTAAAATCTTCTGCTTGTCATTCCTTCCAGGAAAACACTTTATTCATGTATCATTTTGTTTTCCTAACTGCACAAGTTTTTGACAAATATTTACCTAGCAAGCAAATCATGAGACATGACTTTTCTTTTAAGACTGGATTTGATGGCAGTTAAAAATTGACCATTGATGCACACTTAAATTCCTTTGAATAGGTCAGTTCCCTAGCCTAAATTCTCTTAGTATCTTCATGTGCACTCACGTAAAGCAAATATTGCACTTTTTGCTTACATTAAAAATCTCAAAAGTTTCATGATTTCTTTCTCTGCCATTCTGAACTAGTGTAGCAACTAGTGTCTGGTGGCACTTTGCAGTGCTGTCCTTGTTGGCTTAAGAATGCCACATCATACTCATTCAAGTTAACAAGGCTACTCATTTCCTTTTTATATCTATACTCAGACAGTTTTTACAAAGAAAGCCCTCATTGCACATCTCAGAATATATTAAATTGGTCAAAAGATGGTCTCAAAAGCTTCCAAGTAATGCAAATAGATAAAGAAAGGCTACCAAAGTGATGCATCAGTAACAGTTTTGTCCTTCAGAAATTACTCAAACGTACAATGTACCAGTACAATGATTCACAGCGCTTTTATGGGAGCTTTCTCATGATGCAGTAGGACAACATACACATGCAATCCTTTTCAGTATAGACTCTGTAGGTCACACTTCTTGTAGTAAAAAGGATGATAAAAATAACAGAAAATGAAAAAAGATTACCTTTGGCAAACAAAAGTGAAACTCTGAAGTATATTTATTTATGACAGCAAAGTCTGGAGATGAATGACCTCCCTGCTTTTCTAGTACCTCTGTTTTACTTCTTGACCCACCCTTGCTCCTTGGTGGAGCAAAATTCTGCTGTTAGACAAAAAAAAGCACACTTTGTTTGAAAAAAGAAGAGCTAGCCCATTGTGGATGTTTTGTGTTTAAACTCTTATTTGCCTTGGTTTCTGGTGGTACAGCTGTCAGCTGTACTTCCTTCTGGTCTCCTGCTTTTGTTTGAGGAAGAGGTTCACTCCCTCTGTTCAAGAACTAGTTGGCCTATAGAAAAAAGAACAGAACTTTAATAAAGCACTGAATCACTTGAATGCTGAAAGCATACTGAGCTGAAAGCACACTGGCCTTCTAGGAGGAGAATACATTACCTTTCCAAAAGAAGTCTGGGATAAAATCCAGTTTCCTGTGCAGGATTGGGGGCCATGCAGCAGAAACAGGGAACCATCTACTTTAAAATATCTGCTTCAATTAGTAGATGCCCACCAAGTTCCTACAATCAGTATCTGTTTCCTGCCAGCCTATCTGTGTCTGATCTCATGGAGCTTGTGTAGGAGCAGACTGCAAGAGGCTTCCAGGGCTCCTGGAGGCATCATGCTTAGCTCAAACCTGCACCCTGGGTTTTCTCACAGTGCTTCAGACTGAATTCCTGGCTGTACTTCCAGAAAATTCTGGAAATTCCTGCTCTTTGAATGTGTCAATTGCATTAGAAATACCAATACATATGTTTTGAGTCTTTAATGATTACAGACATGTGGGTGACTGTGTGGATCTGTGACTCCGTATCTGAATTTAAGAGACTGAGAAACATGAATAGATGTAATTGCTATCTTAGTTAAATTTTGTTTAGTCTTTCTTCCCTATCATATGGTAAAATAACTGGAAAGATTTTGAAACCTGTTAGGAGAAATTATGAAAAACATGTTAGAGGAATCCAAGTGGCTTAAGTGTAAAACAGGAGATACTTAAAGACAATATGAAAATTAATATTTGAGACTATAGCATTTTTAGAGCCAGTGTGAATGTGTGTGGTCAAGAAGTTTTCGTACCTTTTCCATAAAAATTCATTCTAAACGATTATTTTCTTCCTCAGTTGGCTCAATACTTAGGATGACTCTTAATTCAGTTCATTGCAGTTCACCTTCAAATCCCAAAGCTGCATTGTTCAACAAATATTCTCATAAAAGAGAGGGAAAAAAACCAAAACAAAAAGAGGACTACACTGTGATTTATCAGGTGGCAAAATATAGCACATTTTGTGGGTATAATGTCAGACTAGTCACTCTAATGTCACTCTATCAAGCTGTCCACAATGCCTTTAGCATGATCTCTGCATTTCAAGAAACCTGAAGGAAAAATTGACTCATTTCCCATCATAAAGTTATCTTACATCCAAAGTGGTGTTTTGCTAGAGGAATATGACATGCTTATAAAATAAGTGTCAAGTAATAAAATTGTTTTCTGAAATGTACCTAAGTTTAAATACAGAAGTGAAGGCCACCACCACACAGCTCATGATACCAGCTGTTACTTTGCATGTGACTCACAGCAGTATTTATGCACCTTGTGTATAAATGCCCACCCAGTGAACTGTGAACGTAAACCTTAATCCACGATTATGAAGTCTTAACAAACAAAATATGATTATAAAGCACCCAGCAGTGGAGGAGGCATGAATCTCTCATGGCAGAGATGAGTGACTGGGGATGGCAAGAAGAAAGAGAGCAGGAGGAGAGAAACAGCAGCAATCACTGTAAAACAGTAACATGTGCTTGTAGCCTTTAGGATCAACTAAGACCTCATTCTACTAACGCCACAGGTATTGTGAAAATGCTCTGGCTTTGGAAATTAATGACAGAGATGTTAAAAATACTAATAAAATTATTATCCTTATTTAAACAGAGCCATCACAATTATGTTGGCAGAATTAAATAGCACTTTATTAGAAATAGATTCACCTTTTAAATAGGCGAAAGAATTTCAGGCTGAATATGTAAACTAGGTCGGCTCTCATTTAAATTCTGTATTGCTGAGAAAAGGATGCCAAAGGGAATGTGATTTATCCCTAGATCCATCTGGCAGATCATAGCAAAAAGCTTGTGTTTTAATTACCATTGCTTTGTGAAATCATAAAAATCACAGAAATGGGTAGTGAAAGGGACCTAAAATGAATCTTTTATATACTCCAGTAATCAAGTAAGATTACACCTCTTCTGAGAGATACTTGGCTGAATCACAATCATCCAGTGCTGGGGATTTTACTACCTTCCTTAAAGCCTGTTAAAGCCTTTTAGCACTTTCTTCTATGTTAGCCTCAAAAAAGGAAGGTTTTCTCTCATATTTGCCTGATACCTCCATTTCTGAAAGTTAAGCTAATTATTATTTCTTCTAGTTTTAGTAGACATGGAAAACAGCCACAATACTCCTTTATTACCGCAACCTATACAAAAGAAATTCTTTACTCAATTGTTTTCTGAGCTACCTGAGCCCATTTATTTGTGAATTTTTATAGACTTAGTGCCAACAACCTCTCCAGCTGACTAATCTTCTGTAGCTGCCTGAAACACCTTTGATAAATTTCCCCACAGTCAATGAAGACCCCTTATAATAGCCAGAATGGTGCCCCAGCAGAGCTGTTCTACCTTAGAATACTGGAGTGTTCCAGAGGAAGGATCAGGGAGGCTGGAGGTGGACAGAAGCAATGATGCCTCATTGTTGCCTTTCCTATCCTCAGTTTGCCCCTTTACATCCAGCTCTGGGAGGTGATTTTAGCAGAGGGACACATGAATGAAGGGTGAGGACTTCTCCTCTTCTCTGTCCTGAGGCTACACAGAGCCCTGAGGGAAGGGGACAGAAGAACCAGGGAAAATTAGGTGGCCTTGAGAATTCACAGTGATTTCAATGTCTGGCTGAAGTGAACAGGGCAGGGTTCTTCTATCATAGCTCTTACAGTTTGGGTCAGGATGGAGATTTGTGTCACCTGTATGAGAGGTCAAGTTATTGTCTTGGTGTCATTCAGAGGTGACAACTCAGAAGTTTAAGTTCTGTGTCCTGGGTGCCAATTTTTACAAAGATTATTTAGACATTGGTATTTAAACCTTCTCAAACCTTTTCCTTCTGATGGCATCCTACTAGGTACCTTCAACTTTTCTGGTATTCATTTTTCAGGCTGAAATTTGATCTCTTTTATTTTGTGAAGGTGTTCCTTTAGCTGAGCCAAAATTATTCTGTTTCTGATGATAATACAATATAGGCAAAAAGAAAATACCTCTTTCACCATGAAAAACAAATGTGTGTTTGCCATTACAGTACTCTAATATTACTGGCTAAACAGAAGGAATGAGGTTCACCGTACTTGTTAGTTTGGGTTAATATTATTCTATTTGACAAAACTGTGAAGATTGAAAGACATTTTTTCATTTGCACATGCTTCTTAAGAATTGATTCTTTTCTTCTTGTTACACCTTCCAATCCTTTGTCAGTGTTTTATCTTCTTCAAAAAAAATTTTGGATGGACAAAGATATTGAAAGAAAGAGGCAGAGTGACTGGATACCCTTAAGCAGATTTCCTAAGGTTTTCCTAGATGCTGGAGCATGGATCTTCTCCACAATATTCCCTTTTTCCTCTGCAGCTTGCAGCTGGAAGAGGGCACAACTGGGAGAAGGTAGCATAGACCTGTCTGAAGGCCTGTGTGGTACCTCCTGAGGTGAACTGAGCTTTTCAGACAAACAACTAGTCCAGTAGAGTGGAGGGATGCCTTCTAGGTAAGGAGGAGAATTTTTTTTTTCTTGTCTTTCTTGGGCATATGTGCTGCAGATTTTTTTTAAAACTGCATTCTAATTCTCCATATGTGTTTGAACTTCTTGCACAAAGAAATTAGATAGGGTCTTTTGATGTTGTTACAACATACTTATCTAGAGTGAGATTTATGAATATCAACACGTTACTGTGAGGCCACACCACAGAATACCAGAGTGGGAGAATCCTGGTGGTGATGTTCTGCCTGATGGACCTGAGGACATTTAATTCAGTTGCTTGTCATTTCTGTCAAGGAACTTTACTGCCTCTGTAATAAATGGTTTCTGCTTTATCTTATTACTGTTTTCAATTCTTCCCAGCTAAAGAAATTAACCCCATCCCTCTGCATCCTCTCATGAGAAAACAAAACACACCCCAGAACCCCTGTAGCTAGGGACTTCCATCATTAGAGCTTACTTTAAAACCTGCGTTTCTTAGATGACTCATTCATTTCAGTGTTTACTGAAGAAGGGTTTTCTTTAGTAAATGGAGCAAAATCAGATAATATTTTTATATCACAGATTTAGAAAACTAGGAGAGGTAGTTATGGATGGGAGTCTTGTGCCTACTCAGGGGAATAATAAAATATTCCGTCCTATAACAATATTTTGCCTTATTATTTTGAAGAATTGTCTTTAGTGTGTTTTGTGAAATATTTTAAGATCTCAGAGGGAAGTCTTACCCTAAGAACTCAGCCTCAAAAGATGCCAAAAATGCTCTGGGCAGTAAAGGACTTAAAATGTATTTAACTCAAAGTGCACAGGAATACCCTGGGGCATAAATATCGTAAAGCTAATTACATACTTCCGTGCTTTGTTGGATCAAAACCACATCTCTCAAATCCTTGCAGGACTGAGACCTTGTGCTTTTTGTTTTTATAGAGTATTTGTTTACTGAGTTTCATAAATCTAAGTATTTCATTCAGCTCAAATACAGTGCTAGAGAATGTTTCCAAGGCTGTACAGCCTGATCCAGGACCATTTGAGGCCAGTAGAAAGCCTTATTTTGATAAGAAGAAGACTAAATCTTCATGGTTTGATCAATTCCTGTGGAAATTCTGTTCATCTATCAGACAGAAAATAAATGTACTGAAACTGAATAGTAAATGATCAGAGTCTGTGTCCTGAAGTTATACACAAATAATAATTCTTGTTGCTTACAAAAAGCATCAGAAATGTCCTGTGCATTTTATAAAGCAAAACAGAGGGAAGCACTTCCCTTACGGCATTTCCCACCTGTCTGTATGGCAATGCACCAGGGGACCATCATGTGTGAGGTAGGCTGTGAGAAGGGAAGGGGATGATGAGCTGGGAATGTACCCACACCTTAGGAGCCCAGCATGAGCCCTGCAGAAACACTAACAGCAAACAGCCTCTCTCACTGCAGAAAGGATGAATTAACAACCTGCCACTTTGGATAAAAGAGTTTGCCTTTCTTTCTCACTACTTCTCAAAGGTGAGAAGGTAGACAGTATCATAAAAGGCAATAGTTACAAGAGGCAATTAAAAAGAAAAGAGGAAATCAATCTTAGGAGGCACAACAGGATCAGGCTATGGATTTCTTGCTCATCTTAGAAAAGCAGAAATAAGAAACCCAAGAAAATACTCTCTGGTAGGCTTTCCTACTAGGCTGTAACCAGAGTTCAAGAATGTTCCTGCACTTACCCCATGAAGAATTCCAGAGCTGTGTTGGTAAATCATATCAGCACTCTTATAACAAAGTCTGAGGGCTAATTTTTAGCACAATGTTAACTATTGCAACTATGTGGATGTACTGTAAGAACCTGCCATTGCACTTTTTAATCTTACCATCATTACTTAGCCAACAGTTATACTGGACAGTGTTCATGAACTCCTAGTCCACCGTTTACAAGCATTCAGTTTTTTTTTTTTTGGTTGAGGGTTGATTGATCATTTTTTTTGGGTTTTAAAATCCTTTTTCTTTGTAATCTCATTGTAGGGAAAACTGCTGGTCTATTCTCCTAGTAATGGTTGTTTCTGCCCTACAAAATGAAAGCTGTGGAACCACAGGCAAGATCAGAAATCCCAAAACACAAGTAACTGAGAAGAAGCTGAAACAAAAGAGCAGAAAATATATGAACAGTGCATGAGGCTTGTATTACATAAAGAAAAAAGTAGCAAGAAAGTAAGGATGCATTAAATATTAAGAAAATCTGGTTTTATCAAAGTATGTTAAAGGAGTAACAGACTAAGTTTCTCCTAAGCCCTACTATTCTCAACATAGTGCAGTATTCAAAGGAAATGGAGGTAAACCATGAGAAGATTTTTTTTTTCCCTGAAGTGCCGAGCTCTACAACAAGGTTATGGCTACAAATAGTTTAGGTAGTAATTATTCCCAGCATTCAAAATGATAACAATTTACCATTCTACTGAAAAAAGAACAGAAACATGCTTCTTGAATAGACAGACCTATCAAAGATCCTTTCATATGTCATAGGGACAATGGCACAGTGACTGTTGCAGCCACTGTATTCTTGGTTGATAACAACCTATATTTCTATTGTATTATGCCCTAAAATTCTGGAAGATGGAATTGTTTTTTTGTAAAATACACAAAGGAATTATATAATTTCTGATTTTTTTTCAGCAACTAACCTCTTCTTTAAAACCTAGTCCATGGTTTACTGGTTTATATTTTTTTATATTTTAGGTCTTGCTTTACTCTTGTTTATAAATTCATAGAGTACCCCTCTGTACACATATTTTCTTTAAAGTTCAAAGAAAACAATTAGCACTTAAAAGAGTTTTGGATCTATCAAACCTGAAAATTAAGTCCATGTGAAAAGTCCTTACGAAGGTAACTCTGTCAGGAGATAGAAAAGAGAAGAAATATGGACATTTTAAAATCTGTTCACAGTAAGTAAATCATTAACTATACTTTATATATATATAAAGAGCTGCATTTTTTTCTCTCTTCTTATTTATTTTGCAGTTTGTTACTGTCATTAGTAATTTATATTTTTTAAATGACCTCATGAGTAAACTGCAGAGATACTTCCTCTCCTGGATATCCATGAAACAAATTACTTTATTTATCTATTTGTGTTCTTTATGTTCTGCATGGCTTTGAAGACAAGAATATGCTGCACTTTATACCAATTAGATTTTCTGCAAATTTCCACAATAACAAGTAATCAGTATTTTGGTTTTTCCAACAGAATCCATCAATGAGCAGATGCTAGGAGCAAGGCAAATATAATAAATTACTGTGAGGATCAATATCATTATGAGTCATTGCACGAAAGGTCCCATATTGCCCCTGTTGTTTCACTATTCTGTGAAGCATTTGCTGTGTGCTCTGGACCAGATCCTGATGACAATTACATCATTAACAAATCTTTTCCTAGTTTAGGGGATTTTGCACCCTGTCTTTAATTAGACAAATATGGCTGATTGCAGGTTATTTTAACAAGCAACACCAGATCTCCCAAACTTCCTCTGGCTTTCTCTTGTCCAGGGGCATGGGCTGCAGCAGTGGCTGGGGGATCTGAGCCCCGTACGCTGGTGGTGGCCGATGCCACCATGCCGAGGGAGCTGCAGAAAGCAGAGGCTGCCGTGCAGACCCCAGACTGCAGAGCTGCCAAGGCCTTCCTCCTGGGGCAGGGACAGTCAGCAGACCTGCCTGTGAAGGGTGTGCTCAGTGGAGGACCTCCTGCTGCAGGTGGATGAGCTGCAGGACGTGGCAACAGGGTCGCATGATGCCAGGGAGACTGAGAAGGAGCTGGATAGCTGGGCCAAGCCCAGCCTCGGTCAAATAGCCTAAAACTCCCCCAAGAGCATGCACAGAAAGGAGGGAGGGGGCCAGTAACACAGAAGAATGGAAGATTGCAACAGCAAGAACCTACAAGAGGGAGAGGGTTCCCCCAAAGCCTGACATGCCTTTTCAGAATCACCGCACTGCCTTGCAGGCTGAAAAAGGAAGATTTATCACATCAGGAGAGAAGAGACCTACAAGAGAGCTGGACAGGACATCTCTTCAAGGGCGAGTTGTGAAATGGACAAAGGGGAATGGCTTTAAACTGAAAGAGGGCAGGTTTAGAGTAGATATTAGGAAGGAATACTCTATTGTGAGGGTGATGAGGTACTGGAACAGGTTGTCCAGAGAAGTTGTGGATGCCCCATTCACAGAAGGGTTCAAGGCCAGATTGGATTTGGCTTTGAGTAACCCGGTCTAGTGGAAGACGTTGCTGCCCTTTGGATGTTGGAATTAGATAATCTTTAAGGTTCCTTCCACCTCGAGTCATCCTACGATCCTATGATTCTACGTAATATTTTATTCTTGGTCTGACTTTCAGAAAAAAATTAAATCTTAACTCCTAACAGTCTTCCTTGTGAAGATGTATGCCTGTCATGCTGTCTTGCAGTGGAAGAGGACAAAGTGGTGGCAAGTGACAATTCTGCACCCAGACTTGTGGGAATTGCAGAATTCCTGTTGTTTTATTAGACAATATGAATACAAAGTGCAAGTGAGAGTACAAGTAAAAAAAAGAAGGCATAATAAAGTGAGATTTCCTATGTGCAGATCATAAAGTACAAAGGAAGATGGCTGTGACTTGTCTGGCAAAGGGAGCTGGACTTTACAGTTCTACTTCTGAGAGTAAATCTTGGCTATTTACAATCAGCCTCACGTAACTGTGGAAGTAAAACCATGAATGCATTGAAAGGTAATACAGATTTATAATACTATAATAGGTTTTTTGTTTAAAACAGAGATTCATTCTCTCTTACATGTATCAGAAATACAACATAACATTCCCTTATGGTACTAATATTCTTTCGAGAGCCAAATAAATTTCTGAGATTTTTTTCAATCCAATCTGCTAGGTAGTTTAGGAACTAAAATAAATGGAAACTGAATCCTCTAAGACATTTAGCATCTGTGCCAGACTCTATTCCTACCCCAAACAAGCTAAGTAATGGAATAGCAGAGATGAATATATATTTCCTATATGGTTTAGCTTATTGAGAAATTGTGCATATGCCAAGTAGGATGAAATTTTATAATTAATTTATATAATTAATGACATATTTATATATTTATCATAATTATTTCATGGGCAGGAAATGGAAAGCTGAATCGATGCTGAAATGGGATTACAAGCACAGAATTTTTGAATACCTGAGGCAGGCATGAAAATATACAGTAAGTAACCTGGATTTTCCTGACAGAAATATCTACAGAAAGACTATTCTTTTGGATGGAGAATTTCAATGGGATCCCACTCTCCTACAGAAAAGTCTCTTATTTAAAACTTTTACTAACTCCTTGATGTTATTTCATATTACAGCATGACATAGTGTTATGGCAATTTTTGCATTCTAGGTTGAATACCCAAAATACAGAGAGGCACATTTGATAGATCCTTAGCAGCACCTGATTATACTTTAAAACAATATTATTTTAATCATCTTAAGATTTATTAAAAAGAAATATCTCACTGCAATTTAGCTAACACAGCTTTTTTGAGGGTGGGCTCATAAATGACACAAACAGTCAGAAGGCCACTAAAATCCAAATAAAAAGGAATTAAGGTTAAAGATATGCAAAATTTGAAGTCGACAATTTGGTTCAAGCCCACATCTAAATGAAATGAAAATTCTTATGGTTAAACACTGATTTATAAGCCTTTTAAGTGTTTCTTTTAAGTCTGTTTAACTTGTACTGTGACTCAAAAACACTTCAGTTTCAAAAAGCACCAAATTTAAAACACATGTTTAAGAACTATTGATATCAAATCAACACATTTTGCAACCAGTTAGGTGCTTTTCCAGCCATTAAATCACTTTGTCACTAAAGTGGCAGTGTTCCTGTCACTTTAGTAATGTGAATCCATTGCACCATGTCTTGGTCACTGTCTGTTGCCTGTCTTAGGAACAGAGAAAATGGATCTCTCTGAAGTTGTCTGGAGTCCCATCATTGTAGGATGCTGGCAGCAGGTATTGTTAAGTAAACTTGTAGACTGGGCAGTTCTTCTGAGTGGAGTAGTAGTAATTGAGGGGTTGTAGAGAGCAGGTACCACCAGTTGAGCTTTGTGGTAACTCAGATGAGAAAGTATCAAGCTGCTGGGGAGATGTAAAGGAAATATTTTTCTGGATATTCTCCAAACAAGCTTAGCATTAACCCCAAATAAACCGACTGTGGCAGACTTAGATGCCATTTCATACATGATAACACACTTCACACTGAAATTACACAGGCATCAGAGCTGGCCAGGGAAAAACTCTCTAATTCTGTAGCTTACCAGCAGTTTCCAAATGTTTTTGCAGTCATATCCCAACTTGTGGCTAATCCTCAGCATCTTTTCCAAAAAAAAAGATAAAAGAAAATTTTTGGAAGAGCTGAGGTGTTGCAGTACCTCCTTCTGAAAATAGCAGCTTATTGTTCTTTTAACTATGTTTGCAATATCTTCTAGAAGACACAAATAATTTTTTTCTTCCTTGTTCATTTTAGTCATATTGCTTCTCCTATGGAGTGGCAATAAATAAATAAATAATCCAAGCCAGCATTTCCAACCATGTCTTCCACATATGGTTGCATGGGGCTGACACTGACTAGCTAAGGAACATGAGGCTTCCAGGTGTCCAGACAAACCAGATTTCTGGTTTGTCCAAATTTTAACAATATGACCAGGAATTTAGGAGCTGTAAGGTCTCTAGCCTTGGGACAGTCTAGGATTGGTTTTTCACAGAAACAGAGATAAAGTTTGACATGGGGACACAAGCAGATATAGCTTTTCTTTTTAGTCTTTCTGTAAACGTTTATTTTCTGAAGAGTCTCGGTTTTCTTGCAAACTTGTTGTGAGAGACTGAAAAGCTGAAAAAATTAATGTCTCAAACATGTGGCAGAAGAGCAAAAGAACGTTACAATGCCAAATGGATGCAATTAGAAAAGAGGGTCTTTTGGAAGCAAGATAACATTTTTCTGGGGCCTTCTTCCTTATCTTGGGTACCCACCTAAAGAAACAACAATTCTGGGATAACATTGTACCTGAGTTTCTCACAGAGAAGAGGTGTGCCAAAACTACCAGAGAATCTCTGACCCCTTTCTAAAAAATTTGGAAATTACAAAATTCACATCCATGCTGACCAGTATAAATAACTCCACTCAGAGGGACTGTGTGTGCACCCACCATCTGATGGACCTGGACCACACATAACACTGGAACCAACTCCTTTCCTGTCCCCTTTCCTGTCCCCTTTCCTTTCCCCTTTCCTTTCCTTCTCTCTTTTCCAGGCCACTCAGCCAATCAAAAGGTTTAAGGTTTAAATGCAGAAAAGACATGAACAACATGTAGGGAATTTGCACTGTGGAAAAAAACCCAGGAGAAATAGCTTGTGTGAAGGGTGAATTTTAAGGCAGAAATACTGCAGTGTTTCTATGATTGGTAAAGCAAACTCAGATTTTGCAAAAACTCTGCATGTCACAGCAAACTAAAGGCTGCTGCAAAAACACAGAATCAAAAAAAAAAAAAAAAAAAAAAAAAAAAAAAAAAAAAAAAATTACAAACCAAAATGGCAATATGCTTGGTCTAAATGTTTTATCAATTTTTCTTTTTTCAAATACACTGCATTTTTTGCATTCCCTTATCTGAGAGGAAAAGCTGGTGATGGGATGCCTTCCAAAGCATTAGAAGATAAAGCATTGTTAAAAAAAGAAATAGTAAACTGTTTGTAAAGTTTTCTTGAACTTTTGGTGAAACAGAAAATTTGCAAGGACTTTCAGGAATTGCATGATTTTTAGTGTGTAATTACCAGTGGAGTGGCAGTTCAGAAATTGCATATGATGCTCCACTGATGTTTTTTTTTTTTGTTGTTGCTCTGGGTGACAGCAGCTGAAAAGCTGTTTGTTGCTCAGGCCTAATTAGGTGACAGCTGTGCATGGAGTTCTTAACTGAAAATGTGGTAAACCTCAGTTCCTTGCTTCAGCTTATTGAAGACAGCTGCCATTCAGATGGGTTCAAAGAAATAACAATTTCATGGAAGGCTAAACTAGTGGTTTCCTAACTACACAGAAACCACATCAGCCTAAGGAGGTCTCTGGAGCTGAAAACAGTTGGAAGCTTGGAGCAAATTAGAAAGCAATATTGTTCTCATTGTTCGTTCAGGCACCTGCCAAAAATCGTATCCTTTTAGTACACAGTTGTTTGCAACACATCTACATTTCTTATGTCTTTCATATAGTAGTTGATATCCTAACAGCAGGGAATTTTGCAATTTTTAACAAAGCTTGTGATTTCACAAATGTTAAAACGAGGCAAAACAGTGAGTTTTGTCTGCTGCCAGAACCCTAGAACACACTGTGATTGGGGGAGTGCAGGCAATTATTTCTGAGCAAAAGGATATTGTCTAAATGGTGTTTCAAACTAATGCCAGTCAAATTTAAAACAATGTCAGTCTTCAGTTTTTACTTTTAAGTCTCAAAAATATTGATATTATTCACACACACACACACAAATTGGAGCAATCATCTTCTTGAGTGATAAGGCAAATATAAGACAGAATTATGATGCGAATACCCACCCCCCTCATATAAATATCAGATGATACAGTCTAAAAGTGTTGAAAAAATGTTGAAAGCCTTAGAAATTAAGATAGTAAAAGGGAGGTATTTGTGCCTGTCAGAAAACCAAAAGCAAGATTTATCTCAAAATGGCAAAAATATCCTGGCAAATAGAGATAATAACAGTAAATTATCAGGAGGGAGAACAGCAACCACTTCAGAAACTTGGTGCCCTAGTTTTGTGTGCAGTGTATGTCTGCTACCTCTGTGAATTCATGTAGTTTATTTCAAAAAAAAATGAAGAACAAAAGATTAATTCTTGTCTCTATCTGGCACATCAGGCAGCTGAATACGCTTCAGATTTAGAAAGACTTTTCACATTAAAAGTGACTTTAAAAATTATAGGGAGAAGTTTTTGGTGTTCCTGGGGACTGTAAAGCATTCAATTCTGAAAGTGAGATAATAACAAAATATATAGTTTTATATATATATTTATATATTTATATAGCCATTTAGTCAACTTCTAACTTTCATGTTGAAAACTACGTGAAACCATAATGAAAAATTTATTTTACTTCTTTTGCAGACTCCAAAATGAAATTATAAATAGACATCAAGGCGTTACGTTCAAAAGAGTAACTAATTACTATTTAAAAACCAGTATCTCAGTATGATATACTTAAATACAAATTTAGCATAGGAATCGCTGTAGAGTGACATATCTTAAGTTCAAATGAAATAAGCTGTCCTCTGACACTGCCGTTGATTGCAGGGCCTTTTTGAATTTATGTTTGCTACTTTAATGTCAAATTGAAGAAAAATTGTAATGCAATATAATGCATTACAATAATGTAATGTAAACATTCATCAATATACATGGATTCAGTTTTGTTAGAGGCTGCAGGATCCAGTGAACCTGAGGTCCCAGGGCTTTGTGTTGCTGCCAGCTGACTCTGGGCATTCCTGCAGCTCTGCTTCCTCAGCTATGGCCAGTAGTGACCTGAGCGGGAGTTTCCACTTGTCAGTCATCCTCTCATTTTCACTGGGCCTTTGGGATTATAGCATTTAGCCTTTAATCAGGCCATAAATTAAAATAAAAAATAATTCTGACTCCTTCTAAGCCTGTTATGACAAACTTAAGGCTCTAGAACAAGAAATGTAGCTCCATATGTGAGCCTGTGATCATGCTGGTGAGGTCAGTGTCCTAGGAAAGCTGAACTCCTCGGATGCAATGCCTCTCTTGGGTGTAAATCCCCTGTGGGCTCCAGGCAGTGGAGTAGGTCTCAGGGTGCAAAGGAAGGCCCAGGTTTCAGCTCTACCTGCTATCCACACATATGGGGTCAGGGAGGTGCAACCAGCAGAACTACATGCCTGATTATGAAATGCTTCTTTCTGCAAAAGACAACAGTTGCTCCTATCTTTCCAGTTACTGCTTCCAGCCTGCTTTTATTATTTTATTTATTATAATTAGTATATTGCAATGGAAGCAAAATTTTGATTCATTTTTCATTGCATTACTTTTTCACTTCTTGCTTTTCAATCCATCTTGTAAATGAATCATACAGAACATAAGAAAGAGAAAATCTGGCATTTTTCTTTGTCTCCCAATGCACACAATTTTTCAGAGCTGCTCTAATCTGATAGCATTATAATATGTTTTGTTTGGGGTTTTTTTGCAGAAAGGAAGAAGGAGAGGAAAACGACTGTGAAAACATCAATTTGTATTAAGGGAAGCCTCATTATTTGTTGTTTCTAGCTGATCCTACTGCTTCTGGTCACAGTGCTCCTTCAGGCAGTTTGATTCTTCCACAGCTGCTCCTGGCAACACTTGGCCCCATCAGCTTCTTCTTACCAGCAATGAAAGTGAGCAGTGAAAGCTTTAAAAATAATTGGAATAAGTTGGAAAGTATAGGTAAATGGAGGGATAAAAATTAGATAATGGAAATGAAAGAAAAGTTCAATTGTAATCACACACACACACACACTTACTTTACTGCTATGAACACCACTTTCCTGATTGCAGATATTCATGATCATCAAACAGTGGGCCTAACAAACAATAGCCAAACAGGATAAAAATCATTATCAATCAGCTCCTCAACCTCATCACATCATGACGTGATATAACAATCTTTCATAAAATGAAAATAGCCTTTGTTTCCCAAGCAAATAATTTGAGAAATATCAATTACATTTTCCAGCCTCTCTTTATGGGGAGTGTTAATGTCTTTGATGTCACTCTTTCCATTACATCTCCTTTCAAGCTTCAGAAATATTTAATGCATGAATACCACAGAATCTGTTCAGGAAATGGTTTTATTACATAAATGTGGTTTTACTAAGTTCATAGTCATTTTATGTTCACTTTCTGTAGGTATACTTACAGCAAAATTTAATGGCAAAACTTTTTCTGAGCCACTTGAACATGAGTTCAAACTTCCCACAGAAAGGACTTGAAAAGGCAGGCTGAGCAAGAAAGCTGGGTAAAGATTAGGTTGGGGACACCAAGAAGTTTGGTCCACCAGCAGGACTTGCACGGTGTGGTTCTGGTTTCTGTTGCTGTCAAGACTCAGCCACTACTGGGTATTCACTCTTCACAAAGTCCCTGATGGCCTAAATCATGCTGGGGCAAGAGGAGAAAAATTGCTCACTTTAAATAAAAGTCTGCATAAAGACGGGCACACAAAGGCATATTGTGGATCAGGGAAAGTGTCTCTAAACTGTGTAAATCCACAGTGAAGGTGGAATTGTCAATTTAGAGACATTACTGTAAAAATGGTGGTCAGGCTCAGTGGGATCAAGACCCATCACAGTGGGAAAACACACTGTAGAGCTACAGGCATGACAAAATGCCCACTCCTGATTGCTTCCACCGAAGCTAAAGCTAAGCTGGATCCCCCTGTGGCACCAGTCCATGCAGAAGTGACTAGCACAAACTGACCCAGATGTGCTACTCACTTTTTTCTCCAGCCAAACCAGTGGTTCACTTTCCTTCCACTCCACTCCAATAGTTTGAAACCAATTTGTAGCCATTCTAAACTATTATAGCAAATTTTCCAGATGGCAACTTCAATAATAAACAAAAAAAGCTATTTTACTTACTGCACTCAGTTTTAGATTTGCCATAGGTACTTAAATTTCAATTGGACAGCTGTTTCTACACATGCCCAGTTTGAAGGAATGGAAGTGGCAGGTGGCAGTAGCAGTAATTCCTGCTTCCATCAAGCTCCCTGCAACTCTAAGTGGTTTTGATTAATGCCTGTGCTTATCATTTTCTATCCAAGATCACTCATGTATCACAGCAATCTGATTGTGAGAATAAGTAAACAACCCTTCCCTTCACCATATAGATCATTTCTAGACACCTCTAAATTCAGGAATTGGTAAAATAAATCATTTTGTGGACAAGAACACTTGGTTCTTCATGGGATTTATGTACACTTCTTGTCCCACACTTGGTGTTTAGTCTTCCTCATGGGCAATTCCCACAAGTAGGGTCTTCAAAGGAGATCTTCTTATTCCATAAAAAAAATTCTGAGAAGACACACATTCCCCCCTCCCCCCAGCTCCAGGTCTCATATCCTCATTACAGAGTGTCCCACTGGCAAAATTATTCTTTCAACTGCAATGGGTGTTGTAACTGGAAGCAAGGTGTATGGCCCTTAAATAACATGATGAAATAATTCAGTCCATTATTAAAAAGTATGTTATACAACATTCTTCACCTTCAGAAAGTTGGAGCAAAATAATATCTTACACTCATAGTGCATTAACCACAATGTACTTAAAATAATATATAAAAATATTACATATTATATACAGATAAATTAAAACTAATGGCACAAAAAAGATTCTCACTATTTTGGAAAAAAAGGAAGGCATCCAAAATATTATGTTCCAACTTTTTTTTCTTTTACTTTGTGTTGCTTCAGCAGAAATGCTTTCATGTGGTGCCAGGGGAGGTTTATACTGGATATTAGGAAAGGTTTCTTCACTGAAAGGGTGAGCAGGCATGGGGCAGCCTGTTTAAAAGACGTGTAGATGTGGCACTGAGGGACATGGTTTAGTGGTGGACTTGGCAGTGCTGTGTTAATGGTTGGATTCAATGATCTTAGAGATCTTTTCCAACTTAAACCATTCTTTGATTCAACGTTTCCTGATTATTTTCCTAATTTTGGTCATGTGGATTGTTATATAATTATTAGGTTTGCATTAAAAAGTTATAGACAGTGTGGAAAAAAGTATTTCGAAATTTATATTTAAATGTAACTTATCTAAATCAAGAATAAGGTCAAAAATTGATGCATTGTCATTAAAAAAACTTTAAATGGTACATTCTGACTTTTAAAATGTCATTGAAATGCATGTTTAAAAAGAGTAAAAACGGTTTATGTATAAAGGAAATTTTAAAGGAAAACTGTTCTAGGAATTTCTTCAATGTCTTGCTTCAACTACAAAGCACATTTTGAAATTGCTTTGAGTTAATGGAAAAAAACAATACATGTATATATAAACATACATGTGCATACATTTATACATAACGTGTGTGTGTGTGCACATGTGTATCAACCAGCATAAGAGACTAAACACAACTCTTCTCTGTGAGTGGGATAAATGAAAACAAACTTTGTGATAGATAAAAGTGATTACCTCAAAAATAGAAATGAAATACTGTTTTTCACTAATAACTAAAGGATCCCATCGCTGGAACTTCCCTAAATTAGATTTTGGTGCCTCAGTCCCACACACAGACTCAGCGGTGATCAATCTTCTACAATCCTAAAATCAATACAAAATCCTACAAATAGCACAGAAGGTCCCATGACAGCTGAGGCTGGGCTGGAGGCATGCTCATTGTGCATGAAAAACTGAGCAGAACAAGGAGAGAGAAAGGAGAACAGGAGTGGTTTGTGTGCTCTGCATCTTGTTCTAGTAACTAACACCTTGTGGTCAAATACTGTTATTCTTATTTTCCAAAATGTCCTAATATTGTCAGTTAAACAAAGCATTACTAGGGTAATGTTGGTATCTCTGATTTATGATATACAGTCATAAATTGAAAACACGATCCTGGTCCCAAGAGTTCATGCTGTAGGCTGCAGCACGGCAAAACTCAGCTTCCCAGGAAATACATGATGTACCCCTGTGAGTACATTATACAATTAAATTGATATTTGACATTTTTGCCACAGAACTGTAGAAGCTTATCAAGTGGGACATGATTGACCACATAAAGGACATTTGTTGGGGTGTTTTCCTGTGCTCAGTCTAGTCAGTAGATTTGGCAGCTATCCTCATTTCCTCTTTGTGTTCTTTTTTTTTTCCAGCAGCAAATCCCATCTGCTCTGTGGCACCACAGTTGCCATATGCTCCTGGCCTGTCATTTCATGCCAGTGCATCCTTTGAGACAACAGCAGGATGCCCACAGGCACCCCATGGACTCAGGATACCCCGTGCCCCTGGCAGCCTTTTGCTGAGCCTGTGCAAAGGCAGGAACACAGCTGGGTCACCTTTAGCACAGCAGAGCAATGCAGACTGGCTGTGTGCTAATAAATAATGTCCACAGCCACTTTAACAGGAATATTAAGCTGCACATTCAATTGTCTGGTTCACTTTCTCAATCACCTCTCCCAGCTTGAGATTTACTTGAGATTCTTGCTATCACATCCGCTATTTCTGAAGCCAGATCTTTGTGCAAACTGGATTTATGCCCTTCCTCATGAGGCTGATTTTTAGTCCTTCGTCAGATTTCTCTTTCCATAGCCTGCTTCTGACCATTCACCCTACCTTTATCATCATAATCCAGAAGTATTCCACTAAAAAAACCCAAAAAACTTAAGCATTTAAGTGGGAACAATGTCTTAAATGTTTTCAAACTGCTCCTCTCTCCCCGTATTGGTGACTCTATATCTTTTGTTTTCCCCTTTTAGTTGCTCTGACTCAGAAAGTGCTTTCTATTCAATGTAACTTTAAAAAAATGTTAGGTAATTACAGGCTATAATTTATCTTACCTTTTGGCAGTTCTCACCTTATGCCAGTGGTCCCTGACCTCTGACACTGAAGGTGATTTTGGTTAATTTATGGTTGGTTTGCTGTGAAGCAGCTTGGAGTGCTCACACAAATTTAAAGTTTTCTGCTCTGGAGGAAACGGCTTCCAGGTGACAGTAGCCATTTGAACCACTTTTGGTAGAGTTGTGTGAATGCAATTGTTAACACCAGCTGGTGTTTAACAACTTGGTAAATCAGAGGGGCAACTTTAGGCTGGCATCTTGCAAAAATAGATGTGAAGCAGTATTTTATCTAAATATAGTGCCCACTCTCTAAAAGTCTAATTTAAGCAAAGAAAATTAGAACTTAAATTACCTGGTGACATTGGTAAATACATATTATCTGTATTTCTGATACAGAATTTTTTTTCTTCCTCTTGTGACTGATGGAGGAAGCTGCAGCAACAAAGAAAGAAGGACATATCCTTCTCATTTAATTAAAAATTAACAAAAGAGATTGGTTTTAGCAATGCCAAAACAAACACACTAACTTCTGAAGAAAAATCCTACATTTATCATTGATGAAAAAAGAGACATAAGGAAAAAAATATGTATGAAATTAGAGCCAAGGACTTTAAGAGTGGCTAGCTGGTCTAATTATAATTTAAAAAGTGGTGTTAAATAATTTCTAATTTTATTTATAAATCTCTCTGAGCAGATGAATTATTTATATGCTGTATTACTGCAGAATATTATCCAGCCATTTTGCCCAGATGAAAATAAAACCCATGTTACACTCTCACATCCCAAATCTGAACACTGTGACAGCTGTCTAACATTCCTAGCAGATTTTTAGACATGTTCATGCAATAAAAAGCATCTCTAGCAACTATAGCTAGAAAAATACCTGCTTCTGTAACAGAATATTGTCCCAGACAAAAGACCTCTTATCTGTGTTTCTTTCTAGTTCTTCTTCAGCCAAGAAATCTTCTGTATGCTGGTGTTCCAGTTGCACTGTTCCTCCCCAGCTTGTGAATTACCCTAAACAGCTGATTTTCAAGAGTTAATAGGCAGCAGGAAGGACATAACAAGAAAAATTAAAACATCATTTTGTATATTTAGGTATCTTTATATATGCCCCAATTTTTTTTTTTTTTTCTGCCCAGGGTGGTTTGGGGTAGTTTTTCTCATTTCAGCAGTTAAGCAACATTTTCATCAATCTCCATCAAGAAGTCCCCCTGCACAGTCCCTGCTCTGCCCTCCATGAGTGGGCAGTTCCCAGCTCAGGTGGAAAATGGATATTGCATGTGTTATTTTAGGGACATTTGACATCACAAAGAAGGCCACTCATTATTTTTCCCTCTTTTTCTTCTCCCGAAGTGTCTCAGCACATTTATGTATTTCTTGTTGCTGAGGAAACTCTGCCATATTCCTCCGACAAAGGGAAAACACCTCCAGGGCTCTTTTCCTGATGTTTCTTGCTGTATCACTCAACTTCTTTTCTTTCTCTGTGATGTTGTTTCATGAAGAAATGTAACAATGAAATTAAGACATGAAAAAACTGAAGAACACAGGGGCTGGAGAAGCTAAGTGTATCCATCTCATTTTTCCCAGTCAGATCCTATGAAAAGGGTATCATCAGTCTTGTTGCTATCTGCTGGAAGGGCAGCTAGCCTTGTTCCCTTCACCCCAAGGTAGAAAAAGTGCTAAATACTGTGAAACAGCAGCATGGTCTCACCTTGTCAAAAGCTGAACCCCTGTTATATGCTGTTATCTGTGTGAGACTGCAGGTTTAGGCAAATAAACATATTTTCCCTGACACAGCTTATCCATTTTGATCAATTCATAAGATGCTAATTTGAGTAACTGAGTACAAGGATAGTTAACAATTATGTCAATGATAGTACTTTTATTCAAATTGAGTCAAATGTGAGTAATCTTTGGATGTTTTTTTTGTTGTTTTTTATTTTGTTTGTTTGTTTGTTTGTTTGTTTTTTATCCAGTACAGAGGAGAATAATTTAGCAGATAATTTTAGACTTCTCTGAAAGAGAAAAACAAATTCTAGGGGCTATTCCTGCTTTACATGTTAAGAAGACTCTGGGCTTCCAGGAATAATATTTTAACATGATTCAGATTGCTGCCCAGTTATGGAAGAAAATATTTCAATCCAATTGCTCTCCTAGTTTCTTTTTCCTCCCACTCACCCTGTGGGTGGGATGTCTTCCCTGCACACCAGGGGTGAGAAGCCATAGCACAGCTTGTTGCAGGCATGAACACTTGAGTCTACAGCCATTTGGCTCCCTGGATGTGGAAGTTGCTTGAGTTGATTTATAGCCCTTAGTGAGGATTTTTTGAGTAATACAGCTTGTCACTAATGAAATTCCTGTGCAAGAGCTCTTGCAAGTAATTCTACTACACATTTTACTGCTCCTCTGGGAAAGGGTACAGTGCACACAGGCAGAGAGGTGCAGCAGCTGGATGCCAAAGCTGGTTGATGGATGGACTCCAGATAGGGTCCTCTCCAACCAGCCTTCAGTTTCTTTGGGACTGTGATCTCCCTCTTCTCAATGAGACCTTTGCACCTTGCCTTTGTACTGACCAACTCCATCCAGGTGTACAATTTGCCCTGGGTTTGGTGTGTCCTGCTGGCCCATGGTGTCTGCATGCACCAGCAGGCACCAGCCCATACTGAGGCAGTTCTGCACAGTGTGAGGGCCTCATATGACAAGAAACCCTGGTCCCTCATGCACTTCCCAAGGGAGGGTGCACACAGTGCCCACCTTGCACACGAGTCTGCTCTCCAATGTAGGTTTCTCTTCTTTCTTGAAACCCTTGCCTGTCAGATTCATCTGCTTTGCTGATGGCTTGGGAGGGACAGGGCTTCCCAGGGCTCTGGCCTGGTTGTTGCTGCTGTCTGCATGCCCAGGGCACAAGACAAAACTATTCTGTGTCTAAAGAGCAACTGGGACTAAAGACACACTTTTACCCTCATGCCTGCCCCCTGAGTCTGATCTCTGCCCTGAAAGCTACCTCCTGTCCCATGGGGATCCTTCCTGAGGCACCAGGAATAGGGTGGGTCTGGGATGGGCTGCCCTGAGGCTTTGCGAAGCCTTGAGGCAGAAACAAGACTGGCATCATCTCCACTTAGGGTAATCAAATCTTTTATGCATGTGCCAAGGTTTATTCCAGAAATCAAGCCAAACATTAGTTAATTGACATTAGTTAATTTGAAAGATCCTACAGCAGGTAAGTTGGAATTTAGTGAGTCTTATCCATTGGTTCCTTCATAATGTAAAGGTGTAATATTACAGTGAGATGAAGTCAACAAATTAAAACAATCCCATTTTAGGTGATGTTTCCAAGCAGAAGTTTTTTCAAAGATTTCTACCCATCTGGTCCCTAATAAAAACCCATGTGTGCCACTGGTGCTGGTACCAGGACAGTGGGGACATAAGCAGGCTGAGAAGAGTGTTCAGCATTGCTCTGATTTGGATAAAGGACAACACACCTTCTTCATCAGGACTGCCTCTGCCTGGTTTTCCCTGGCTGGGCTCACTTTGCCTTGAGGAAACAAACACCAGCTTTGCAGATCTTGGAGAGCTTTAGTCTTTTCCTTAATTTTCCTCAGAGGGTAACAGAGTCCAACTTTGTTGTGCATACCTCTATTAATTTCTTTAAGAGAGATCCACATCTTCAAAAGAAGCCCATACAACATGCAAACAGACATGCATTATTTAGAGACAGCTGCTGCAGTAATGACCATGTACAAAGAATAACAGAGCCATAAACTCTAAGCATCACATCCTCAAAGAAGTGTCTGTGGATGTAACCCTAAGACCTTGTTAGCCTAATGGGACTAAGTGCATCCAATGGTTTTATTATTTTGCAGTTTAAAACTCAGTTTTCCCCCTTACCTCCCTCTGTTTAGATTAACCCTGGGGAATTTTTCACTGAGAGACAGACTGGGTCATATTTGGATCAAGAAATTTTTGTGAGTGCTTGAGAAAACTCTTATCACATGGACTGAGACCCAAGACAATGGACAATGACAGTTTTGGACAGATTTGGCCTAACAATGAAAAATCATGTTATCAGTGATGGCTTGTACTAAATAAATCTAGCTCCCTATAATCAGGTCATATATGATATCAATTCGTTCAGTCACAGTGTTTCCTGCTGCAGATATAATGATAATGCAGAGGCAGCAAGCTGAGTGGCTCTCAGCAGCATATCAGAGCAAAATACACAGCAGACACACACCACCAAGGGACAGAAGTTTGAAAAAAAGCACCAGGAAGAGCTCTAGAAGAACCAGTTACATGATCCTGATGAAAGCTCCAAAGGGGTGCTCTTTGTGTGCTGTTTTAGAAAAGCAAAAATCTGTTTAGCTCTCCATGCCTAAGGCACTTCTGTTTTGGTAATTGCTCTCTGAAAACCAGTGACTATTTCTGTTGCATTTTCTGAGGGAAATTGGAGACTGAGCTGTCACCCAAATAAGCAGGAGAAGGGCTGATTCCTGTAGGGGTCTTGAGAGAGACTATTTTTTGCATGTCCATGTACAAGCTGAAGTGGAGTGCCAGTGGAGTGCCAGGCACAGGCATTTATCACCCTGCCAGACACAAGGCATCACTTCTCACTATGAAACCACAGAAGCTACATGTTCTTCGATAACCGAGCCCTGAGAAAAAGCTCAGCGACTTCTACAGGTTTGGATTCACTCCAGTCTGCACTGCAAAGGTGAGAGAGGATGTTGCAGGGACACTCCTCCGTGGCTGTTCTGCCAAGCCAAAATGGGCTGAGTCCAGAAGATCCAGACTGCAGTAAATGCTGCCCTTAAACCTGTGCTTCTCATCCCATTCCAGGGCAAAACTTCGGGTGTAAAATTTTGAGCAATATCAGAATTAACTACTTCAGCATTTGCAGAATCAGTGTACCTGGTTTTGGAACAATTAATTGATTTTTTTGCTAAGTTCGTTTGATAATTTTCAGCTCAGAGTTGATGATTACCTTATTTATTTTCGTGAGCAAAAGGATGGAACAAATTCAGGCTTCTGTGACCTCCAAACACATTCAATGGGACAAACCATTTTCTATAAATCCTGTCCCATGAGAGGAAAAAAAGGGAAAAGAAGTCAGGACTCCCTGAACGCTTGATGACAAAACAATTCATGACAGTTCACAGAACATTAAGACTTGCTACAAAGCTGTGGAAAAACAAAAATTTCCCCGGGAAAACACTGGGGAATATTTATTTTTCTTTAAAATGCCTTTCTAATCAAAGTTTACTGGTCAACTGTAATTCTGATTTTAAAAAAGTATAATATGAAATTTAGTTTTTCAAATTTTTCATGATAAGGTAGGAAAACTTCAACAACAGAAACAAGTAAATGCATACCTATTTTCAAATCATTAATTTTATATTTAAATAAGAACAATAACTCTGTTGCTTCCTTTGATGAAAAATCATCTTCCCCTTTAGGACATGATGAATGGACAGAAATGAATGGGGACTATGAGATGCTAACTCATCACCTAGTTTCCAGCAGAGCCTTAAACAAGAAGGATTTAACTTTGCAGGACTCTGTAGAGCTGGGTGAATCTTTTCAGTGAAAAATCACAATAAAATCCCTTGCTTTTCCTGCAGGAAAGCTGAGGAACTGTTGTGAGATCCACTTTCTTCCCGTAAAGCATAACATAAGAGGGACTGCACACTGAGCTTGAACAGCATTCTAAGAAAAACAAAAAAACTCCAAAGCTACTGGGCCATAGGTACACTGCTCCCTGTTACTTGATGAAAGGGTTGTTTCAAAATAATTCCAAGGTTTTCACTAATCCACTTGCAAAGACACCCACAGGCACAAAGAAGGTTTCAACAGGGCTTCCTCAAGGGGTTCTGAACCTGTGCCTATTCCCATTATCCCAGTGAGGGATACACACATACAGCATTCGTAGAAATGTCCATTTAGGCAGAAGCTTAGCTGGCATGGCCTCTAGGAGATGAACTGAACAGACAGTACCTTTCCCTTTGAACCCAAATCTGAGCCCCAGTGATGGACTTGAGCTTGTTACATTTGTGGTGGATCCCTCCCCAGCACCTCCTCAAAGGAAACCATCATATGAGCCTGATTTTAGTCTGCTATGAGGCCGTCACAGTGCTGGCCATGGCAAACAGCCTTACACGAATTGTGCGAGATAAGACCATGGGCAGTGCTGCCTGACACACAGCTGAGCACGCGGCTCCCATTCATCTTCCTTTTTTTTCTTGGCTTTGAAGGCAAAAAATTCACCTCAGCTTTGAATCTTTAGTGTAAATTTGACTTTCCATAGCCTTCTAAAATATTTTAATCCAGCCCTTTCCAACTGTCAGATATAGCTAGAATTACCACTAATGGGTTACAATACATTAAGCTTTATGACCTGGTGACTGACACTGTTTATATCACAGAGGTTTTCATTTATGTACGTTCTGTTTTTCTTGATTCCCAAACCTCAAATTTACTAGCTAAAAAGGGCTGCCAGAGCTCATATAGGGAGCAGTATTTAAAATGCATTTGTCAGCCAAAATAAATCTGTGATAGAAAGTGTGTCTCTGGGGATTTCATAGAAAAAGGGTTATCAAAATGCTTTTTTTTGAGGGAGTTGTGCAATTACCCAGCTCATGTATATGTACACAAATGTATAGATGTACCAAACAAGTCCTGAGGACTCATCTATAATACAGAAATAAAATTTATTTCAACCAAGTGTATGTTTTTTACTACTACTACTACTACTACTACTACTACTACTACTACTACTACTACTACTACTACTACTAATAATAATAATTTTAAATCATTATTTTTACTGCCCAGAAAAAAAAGGCAAAAATAAAATGGACACCCACATTTCACTAAAGGTTATTTGGTTTCATGTGTCTTTAGACTTATATACATAGCTTTAGATGTCTGTGGCTTTACTTTCAAAGGTACTGCAATCCAGGACTTTCCATGGACTTATAGACATGAAACTGTGGTACCAATTCATATCTACAGCTCTCCCATCTCACCAGGCAAAAGTAATTTACCTGAGGTCATGCAGGGTTTTGCAAAAAAACCCCAGAATTTACCTGATTCACATTCTCTCAGTCTCTGTGGATTTTCATCATCTTTGCCAGGAGTGCAGCACAGAGCAGTGCTCTGGAAGAAGGAGATGAAACACCCCTGAGAGATAGATGTGCAGAAAAATCTGCCACGGGCCTTGAAAATCAGCTGAGAAGGCATTTTATGGGATGAGCCAAAACAACAAGGATGTAGACACTGTCTGGAAATCTGAAAGTGGAGAGGAGAAGAAATTTTTATGGGTGACCATATTTAGAAACCTTGACCAATGATAAACCATTACCAGGGCATGGTTTTGAATGAAATTTTGCAGAGTCAAAACGAAATCATCACAAAAAAGAAATTTCAGTGGACATGATGAAATGCAACTGAGATGCCATCAGTCCTTGAATACATGAGCTTATGTAAAATTATTATAATATTCAAGCATGATTTGGAATAAAGGTTCATATTTATCTGTACATTTTGGTTTTTAAATGTCAACAAAAGCAATGTACTCCAAGACATGAAGAGAACTGTTTTTGCTTTTTAAAAATTCAACAAATTGATCCCTTTGGTGTTCCAATTTTTCTTTCTAGTTAGCCCTTTAGAGGGTCTTACTATAGCAACAGAGAAGCTGGTCTCATAAAATTTGCCTGGGTTTGCTTTCCTTTTCACTGCAGATGTTAGAGCTCCTCCTGCCCCCAGTGCATATATCCTTTCCGTCCCCTGCTCTCTGTGACCATGCAGCCCTACAAAGTCCATGTGTGCCATTCACCCCTTCCCAAGGATGCTGCCATATCTCCTTCCAACAAGGTCCATTCTCACCCACCTCACCCTTCCCCAAATTGTGCAGCCAAGCCACCAGCTGGGCATATTCTCTCACTCTGCAGCACATTGAACCAGACAGTAAATAAGTCCTTTCAACCTTAAAGCCTATGGCCAAATACAGTGATACCCATAGGGAGAAGACAGTAGAAGACAGGAATTTCATGTGCCTTTGAGTACCCAAAGCTGCTGCTGTGGTACCATGATAAGTCAGACTGATGCAGGCTCAAGCCTGAGTAGAATGCCTGGGGGCTGTCCAGTCCTTTTGGCACTCATGAACAAAGACCCTCACTTGGCGCACTGAGCTAAAGACTTAGTCATAGCAGAAAGAAAAACAGCCTCAATACCTGGGAAAAGGTTGCTAAAAGGAATCACACTGTCTGTGGAGAATTTTTCTTAGAGTTCTGAAGAGAAATTATACCAGTGCAGTGTTCACAGGTACCGGGTGCAGAGGAATTAATAAAAGACAAAATAACAACCATGTATTGCTCTTTAACTGCCTGCAAAACTCCTCTTTTTTCTGTGTTTGTATAGCACTGAGTTCTGCCTCCTCCTATAAAGGTCTTCAGCTTTGAGTGTGTTCACCAGGGTTGATAATACTTCCTTCATGGTAACACGTGGACAAAATCTCCTACCTGCATTCAGCATTTACATATAGGGACCTTAACCTCAGGTAAGGGACGGGTTATTCAAAATACAGGAGGCAGATTTACGAAGATGCTGCCAAGGGCCCAAGATGGCTGAGCACTGGCAAGTCAGAAAATACCACATTTTGTTTTTTCAGAGTATTCCTTGCGGCAGGCATTGATGGGAGCACTGACACACAATGACCTGGGGTGCTTCTCTGCATTGATCCTGCCAACCAATGGCATATCTGTCTCCTCTGTGGGAACAAAATGTAGTAAATTTTGCTGATATGTGAGGGCATTTACTGGCAAACATTGCAAGCAGGAGAATAAATCTGAGGTGCTCTGGGCATTTTCTACTTCACAGGTAGCCTTGGTTTAACAACACCAGAGTACTTGGGCTGGAGCGGGTGACAGAAGTCCCCTTAGCCCCCCTGCTAAATCTGTTTGAATGGTAAGTTCACTACACAAAAGAAAATAAAAGAAAAACAAACAAGCTGGGGACCAGAGGGGTAAAAGAGGGCAAAAGACAGGAAGAAACAGAAAAGAGCAGGGAAGTAAAACTTAAGACTGCATGAAGTTCTTAAGAGACTTACAGGCCTTGGGATTTGTTAAGCAATACTGGTTCTGAGAGCTGAGTGGTGTGAAAGTTTAAAGTGTTTCAGGAGGAACTGACAGACTTGTAATTATCCCTGCAGGACTGATGAAATGTGTGGAGCTTTGCAACACACCTGTGAAGAAGCCCCACAAGGTTAATCTGTCTCTGTTGCTTTTACAGAGCATTTCCCTTTGCCTGTCTGACAGGGCTGATCCACAACCCCTGACAAATAACTAGGGAAAGAAAAGATTGTTATGTTTTTCAACATGTGAGTAAATGTCCTTTTTTATCTCCCTTATTCATAAATGAAATTGAGATGCTTGCCCAGCAAAGATGATAATATTTGTTATCCAATAGCTTTTTGTTGAAAATTCCTGTTTCCTGCTGCTAGGAAAAACAAACTCTTGCAGTTTTCTATTCAATAATCCCTTCTAGCAAGTGATTTAAACATCAGGCTTTGTCCTGGTTTTGTTTGTAATCAGAACAGGGCTTTAGATGAGCTGTGGACCAGTGCTGCTGAGGCAGAGTGGTGGCACACAGATGTCAGAGGCATGAGGCTGGCTCTTGAGAGGGGTGTGGGCACCAGGGCCTCAAGGTGGCAGTGGCCATTGGTGATCTCAGTGGCAGTTCTGCTCACAGAGGAGTCAACAACATATGCTCATGTCTTGTTAAGTAGTAAGGGATTTGGGACTAATGGTATGATTTTGCCCAGGGAGCTGTACATGTCTGTGAGAACATAGCTTTTGGCAGTATGCAGGTTAGACATGGAAGTCTTATACTGGCTTTGAACCTATTTTGAAAATAATGAGAAGTTCACAAAGTTATTTGAATCTACTTGTCTCCTCCTTTATACATTTTTAATTATATTTTGTAATTTCAGCTGGGAGAGAGCTCTTATGTAACATTTGGATGTGTACTTCTTGAATAATTAATTCCACCCTGAAGGGGATAATTTGGTCAACTCAAACATGATTTGTTATTTGTCTAATGTGGGATATTTCCATCTGTACAACAGTCATTGCATGAAGTAAATTAGAAAGATTACATTTTAAAATAAATTCTAAAACCACAGAACTAAGAAATCCTTGCTACATTCCTCACAATGCCTGAGAGGTAAAAGCCCAGTATTTACTTAATGTATTTTTTTATTTCTGGCTCACAATTACTGTGAGGGGGGATAAATGACCCTCTACTGCAGAGAGTTGCTCTACATCCACAATGATACAAGTAGAACTTCTCTAAACATTTCTCAGTATAAAGGTAGGTAACTGCAGCCTTGTCATCTGAATAGGGACTCCTTACCTCTCTATATCTCAACAGATCCCACAGCCACTCAGCCAGTACAGAGGAACACCTGATATCTGTGGTCTGCTCCCCCAGGTGTGTATGTACTCCACCTAAAATGAAATGTCTTCAACAGTAGCCTGTCCACTTCTGCTGCTCCAAAAGTCCAGTGGCTCCAGGGAGCATGGAGCATTTCTGCTTAAAACTTAGAGATGGGCATGCTGTCTCTCTTCTCAGCACAGCTGAAGAGGGCACTTCAGAAAGGAATTGGCCAACCAAGGCATGAGGAGCACCTGAGAAAATTACATAGGTGTGAGAGACGGTCCGAGGTTTGCCTCATTTTCGCCTCACAACCATCGCAAGACCCTGAAGACCCCAAAGGAATTTGTACAAGAGTTCTGGCCTGATTTGGGTGGATGCTTGCCAAGTGACTCTTCACAGGCCTGGCCATGTGGCCACGGTACACACTTCTCCCTTCTTGCTGGTGAGCAAGAATTTGTGGGAGGGGGTTTGTACCTGTCTCTGATGGTAACAAACCCCATCGCAACAGCCCACGGATTTCCTCACTGCTTGGCCAGACGCCGCTCGCTTCAGGGCTGGTACCTGTCTCTGACAGAAACAGACCTCACTGCAACAACCCATGGACTTCTCCACCTCTTGGCCAATTCCACTTGCTTTGGAGAAAGACTGTAAAAGGTGACTTTCTGAGTTAACTTTTGAGATCTCCCCACAGAAAAAAGACACGTCTATTGGCAGAGCCCCACGAGGACCCAGTCTGCTCCGCTGTTAACTATATCCTTCCCTCTCCTCCCTCCCTCCCTTCCTCCCTTCCTTCCTTCCTTCCTTCCTTCCCTTCTCTTTTCCTTCTCTCTCTCCCATCTATCACATAACTGTGTTGTTAGCAGTCAATAAAAGTGCATTGCTGTGGTTAAACTGAAGTGTCCCCTGCTGTTTGCCCTTTTTTTCACTCTGAGGTCGATAAACGAACCATCATGACTCCCGCCTGTATGAGCGGGTCATGACAGTAAGACAATATAAATCATTACCTGTATGCTCCCCTGTATTGTACCATTATTTCCCAGCCCAGGGATAATGAAAGGTAAACACAGGATTTTAATGGTGGTGACTGTGTAAAATCAGTTCCTTAGAGCTATTAGAACTGAGGTTTGACAGAATCATGGGTCTTTGAAAGATGTCTTATAAATGTACATATATTGTAGAACACATACCTACAAATTCTCTTTGGGCATACACTCCAAAGAGATTGCTGCTAAATTTTTTTTTTTTTTTTTTTTTTTTTTTTTTTTTTTTTTTTTTGTAATTTGCAGATGGGAGAAGAATATACCATGGTTATATGGAAATCTGCAATAATAACTATTTTTTCCCTTATCAGGAGGGCTTAATGGTGAAAAGAAAACATTTTAGAGGCCCAGGAATATTACAGAAAAAAACACCTTATCAATTTACACAACTTATATTTTCAAGTTACCACCCATAGGTCAGATCCCCAAGAGCTGACTAAAAGTAGTTGTATTGCTCTGCAGTCTATAGTAGGGCTGCTGTGGAGCTAATTGTCTGCTCCTGAAGATATACGCCTGCTTTGAAGATATAAACTGGCTCTTAGTCCTACTGGGGCACCTCTGGAGAAATGTATTAATATTTTTCTCACCATGGAAGCAATTCCATGTGAACATTTAGGGAGATAGATGCCTGCACCAATCCCTCAAATATTTTAAATCCCTCCACTCAACCTCAGCAGCAAACACTTTTCCTACACTGGGAGAGAAGCTCTGGCAGGAGAAGCCTCCTTTTGATCCTTGTGTTGGCAAGATGAGGGCACTTCCCCATTGTGTCAGGTTTTTAAAATATAAAAATAATAACGTTTTTTGCTTTGTTTCTGAGCTTGGCTTTGAGTTGATTTCTGTCTCTGTGATAGCTTCTGTTACCCCCAGCCCTGCATCTGAAGAAGAGGTCGAGATCATCTGTTCTCATGTTGTTTCAAGGATTTGTTTATTCTTGTCATCTTACATTTGTGGCTCTGGCCTGCTGAGGTCTTCTTTGCAGGTCAGGATCAGGCAGACTGCCAAAATCTCCCAAACTCCCAAACTCCTTCCCCTTTGGAACAGCGCTATCTCTCATACTAAAAATTATGTATCATTTATTTACAACAACTCTCCAATACCTATCAACCACATCAAACAGTGCACCTTTACTCTAAACCAATTAGAAAGTGCCACCACCACAGCAGAAGATGAAGAACAAGAGACAAAGAACAGGGACACACCCTATTTCCTCCATCTTTGTCCCTTAAACTCACATTCTAAAATACCAAAATTCTACTTTTTCACCCTGTAATATGTTAATTATCATTCTACCTAAATTCTTGTAACTTATAAATTTCCCAGGACAGTCAAAGGGATGTCCTGGTTCCCACACATTGGAGTGTCAAGGCAGGCAGAGTGTAAGTGTGTTTTGGAGGAAATCTCTTCCCCAGCACCTCCAGTTGAAGCAGTACAATCTCCAGGGAGGATGCAATAACACCTTATGCTGGATACTGGTAATGAACCCTGCAAGGGGGCAAAGGGTTAATGGAAAACTGACTCTCTTTCACATGCAAATGATTAAAAACCTGCAGATTACAGTAAGTATCCACTGATTTTTAGCGGGATGAGGGCAGCAGGAAGAACATGTCACTTAACTCATGGCTGCTACTGTGCACAGTGACGGGATGGCTGGAGGCAAAACCAAGTAGGAAAGGGAGGCAACAGGAGAGACAGCCTGAGCAGTGATGCAAGAGATGCAGACAGACTGGACAAGGACCTGCAGGGCCATGATCCGTGGATAACACTGCTGGCAGAAAGGTGCCACGTGCAGGGCGCCGGGACACTGAGGAGCTCACGCACCTCCCCAGCTTTGAGTGCTGCTGGCACCACTCCCGTAGGGTAGAGAAATGGGACTCTGAGTGGGGAACTTGCTTTGCATAGCTGTGTGGGTGGGACGAACCTCGGGGTACAGGGAATCACAGAGGTTTTGTGCTGCTTCTGACCGGAATTTTAAAAAGCAGTAGCATTTTGTATAAACGTTACATTTGAATGTCTTTGACATTTTCCCCTTAGTGCTAATTATTCCCAGCAGCTTCTCACCCTGCAGCAAATGCCTGGCACTGTGACAGTTACTAAAAACCTGTAAACAGGCTCTGGTGGAAAGTGCCTGGAGTCACCTTGCTGTGTTAAAGAGAAACTGTCAAATAAACAAAACCAAATTGATTCTGAACCCCACTCAGGCAGCTTCAGAGACTTCTCAGAGGCAGAGGCTCAAGTAGGATCTTATCAGTAACTACATGATGGGAAAGTGTAGATTAGATTGAGCTGAAGTCTTCCAAATGGAGTCCAATGACAGGACAAGAGGCAGTGGGAACAAATTGAAATACATGGAATCCCAATTGAGCATAAGAAAATCCATCTATACTGTGGGGACGGTCAAACACTGTCACAGGTTGCCTAGAGAAGTGGTGGGGTCTGCATCCTCAGTGGTACTCAAAAGTCACCTGGACACAGTCCTGAGCAGTCAGCTGTAGGTGTCCCTGCTTGAGCAGGAGGGCTGGTCCAGGTGACCTCCAAAGGAGTCTGGGCTGTTCTACATTTCTGAATTTCTGTGTGCAGGTGTGCTGCTCCTGTTGAGAAACAGCTCTGAGATGCATTGCCTGAGGGCATGAAGTACGAGGGATTTGCTCACCCAGAAGAATCTGGTACAGCATTGACTCCAGTCCTCTCAGGGACCGAGTGTGATTAATGCTGATGGAAGTCAATTAAATACTCACCTGGAGTAGGTACTTCAGCCTAGCTAGAGCTGGGCTCCATCTTCCTTTTCTCAAGCCAGGAACAATGGTACAGCTCAGTTCACAGGTCCAGTGCTAAACAGATTTTGCAGGATGTACAGAGAACAAGAGAAAATTGTAGACAAGAAATTTCCCTGCTTGGAGTGTCAGCTTTAAAGCACCAAGTCACCAAGAGCAGGGTTTGGACAATGGTGGCAGGACAATTATGAGCTTCTAAAGCAAGGATTATTTATATGTTAATCATATCACTTAACTGAGCAAGGGGCAAGCCATGGTAGAGGTAAGCCATCTTTTATGAAACAAAATCCTATCTTTTTCAGACATTCAAACTGCACTTGACAGAGTTTCTTACAAGAATATAATAACCTGGTAATTATAGTATGATTATCCACATTTTATTTTGTTAAAAATATATTTCACTGATTATTAAGAGTAGAGTCATTCCAGAACTTGTATTTGTAGGATCAGATGTTTTACTTAACTTAAAATCCATCAACAGGAAAATTCTAGCCTGAAGAAACAGCAACAGAAAGAGGAACAACCAATTAGTAACTTGGCTTGTCAGGACAAGAGATAGACTGAGAACTTTTCAGCAGAGCTTCATAACTGGGCAGAATGAGGCCATGGGACCACAGCATGGGCTGCATCAAAGCACTGCACTGGAGCACAGCTCCCACTCTGCTCCCTCAAGGAGCTTGCAAACAGAATCTCAGCAACAAAAAAAAAGTCTTAAGAAGCCTCTGGAAAAAAAGGCTGGTGAATTAGCCAACATCACCCATCAGCACTTGTGACTGACTGCCCTTAGAGCTGTCGATGCCTCCAGAGCTACAGCTGAGCTTGACCTGCTCCAGGCTATTACTTCATATTTGCGTTTACCGAAGGTTACATCCCACATATTTCTGCTGCCCTGCTAGCCAGGGAGCAGCTACTTTGAAGGAGGACCATTGAGAGCTCTTAAGACAATTGAGGAACTCACAGGTCTTCAGTCCTACGACTTCCCTCCTTCCTGAGGAAAAGTGCTGTATTTCTTGCCATTCTCCCAGGCTTTGGGGAAGCAGGTACCAGACAGTGTCACACAGCACCCATGTGAAGATGGGGTGCAGTGCCTGTAGAACTAGGGCAACACTTGAGCTCCTGCTACAAGGACTTGGATGGGATACATTATAAACTGTCTGATTAGACCCTCATCTGGAGGATGTCCCAGTTAGATATACATAAATGAGAAGTGGGCACAAATCAGTTGATGATGCACAATAATCTTCCCAGCAGATAATTTTCTTTATTGGCTTCTTATTAATTAACAACGTGCTTACACTATTTTTTTGGTAAGTTGAGTCTGTAAAATATTAACAGCCTACTGCTTTCAACTTTTTTTGGAGTTGTTCTGTTTAACAGTCAGGCTCTTAAGTCTTCAGTCTTACAAAAGCATTGCTTTAAAATTTTATTTCTCACAGGAATAGCTTAGCATTTTTTTTTTTTTTTTAGCTTACAAAATCAGCATGCCTATAGATTTTCCATAAAGAATGTTTCATTAAACTCCATTGATATAACTTCCTATCACTCCTCTTCATAGTTTGTTTTCTGAACCAGTTCTTCCTTTCTTCGGCAGTGAGTCCTATAGGCCTCTGTATGCATTTGCATAATGCCTACTTTTCATCTTCAAATAAATTATTTCTATTGTGCCTTTTCCCCTTGTGTTCAGAACTAACCAGGGCACAAACACTCCACCAAAGCTGTTTCATTCTTGCCATGCAAGTGCAGGTCCTAGCAGAAGAAATCTCATTAACTGATTCCAGTGGAGGTACTTCTTCCTGGCTGACTAGGGCACAAATAAACAAGTCAAGGGAATCTGCAAAAGCAGGTATACGTAAACAGATTGTTCACCACTCTCTACTTCCTCTAGTCCCACAGGTCTCTTCCTGTAAACCACAGGCTGAGATCTGAAAAGCATGAGGACTTTTCTTCTCAGGACAGAATTTAAATCAAGCCAACACAATGGCTACCACTATGAGACTGTGTATGGAAAAAGCTACTCCTTATATGTGCACATTGTGTGTCACAAACTGAAACAGATAAATTAGTTACCTACAGATCAATATTGAATGTATTTCTTTGCTGAATGAAACAATTACTTAAAGATAAACCCCTCAGTGTGACTGGGGAGGTGAATTTGTTCTCTACTGACACACTAGATGTGTGTGCAGGGGAAGTAGAGAGGGCGAAGCCACCATGCTGAAGTGAGCTGGGACCTCAGAGCCAGAGCTACAGCAGGCAGCACTAATGGAGCAGAGTCAAGTGCTCTTAGATTCCTCAGCAAATTTATGATGAGGTGACACCCTCGGGGAGCATTTTGCTCAGAATTCTAAATTTCTCCTTTAGTTTCATATCAACACAAAGAAGAAGAAATTGCACTGACGCAAACTCGAACATACTTATTATCATGGTGCCCAATGAACAAAAGCATTCAGAGTTTTACAGTGTTTCAAAAAGCAAATCTCTTTCTACTTCTCCATGTTTCTTGGTAATGCACTGGCACTGTTGGTTTTGGAGGTACTCACAGTAGAAAATTATGGCAGTCTTACACAGTGTTAATTTCACCTTCCAGGAATCTCACTGAATGGTGTTTCAGGCCTCTGGCTGAGACATTCCAGTTCCAGCCACAATGAAATCCATGAGAAATTTAAGAATTGAAAATAAGTTAATTTGGACTCCTCCCTCTAGTCAGCAGCCCTCAGAGCTGGTGTCAGGGCAAAGTGTTCCTGCACAAAAAAGAAAGTTACCCAGCTTGCAAGCTGCCTCAAGACTCTTGCCCATTTCCTAATCAGAGAGGGAGAGACAAAGGTCAGATCCTTATTTGGTCTCTCCATGCCTGGGCCATCTGCAGATGTAAGGAAATAAAAATATATTCAGAACACTCATTCTCGCTCATGATCAAATGTGGGCCTCAAATACTTGATCACTCTTTGTTCACATATTTGCTCTATTGAAGGCACAAGGGTTTTTTTGGCTCCTGGCAGATGAACCAACCAACCAAGCAAATTATCAAAACAATTTTGTGAAAGGAAGATCTTAATACATGGAAAATTTTTATGCTATAAGCATTAAAAACAAATAGTCAGTAATGATTCCCAGCTTTTCTTTTTCATGCCACAACCCTGCAATATCCCAGAAAAGGAAACTTCAAGCAGTCAATCAACTTTGCAGCCCTGTTTTAATTTGCCTGTTACCAAGTGAGTTGTGAATGCCTCTTCTATTGACTTGCTGAGTCTTTTAAAACTAAAGTTCACATAGAAGGTTTCCTATCTTTTTTATAGAAATTCCTTGTGATTCTTTGCTTGAAAAAATCTTATTTAGGTGGTGGACTAAAAGGTCATTTGCGTCACACTGCTGCAGTGTCTCAGAGTTTTGGGGGAAAAATACTTGAGCAAATGATGGCTTTGTTGCCTTCAAAACTGTGGAGACTAAAATCAGAGGTCTGATGCTTATTAATACCTCCAAAAACCTTGCAGTAAAACCCAGAGCTAACAGTAAGGGAAAAGATGGACTTTAGGACAGCTACTACTACATTTTTCAAACCAGAAATAAAAGTCAAGTAAGCAATCAAACAACGAGCCAATGACTTTCCACGTCTAAATAAGCAGTCTACAGGTACGACACAGCCTGGATTCAAATCTAATCATCTTTTGTTGACCTAGTCTGCCTCCACAGGGCCCAAGGAGAGATTCAATTTCCCCAGTTGGAAGTTGGACCTGACTGGACTGTGTTGCAAGCCCTCCGGAGAATTTGATAGTGAAATATGTTTTGTGATAGCATCAAGGCTCCTAATCACAAAGTGTTCATTGAAACAGCGTTTTCCATTCGCACAAAACTAGAGGCTGAAAACTGACCTAATATGGAGTTCAGGACAGAACATGAAAAAACCCCAAGGATTCAGCTGCCTTTTAATAAAATTGACAGTAAATACTATTAAGGTGATGAACTTATTTCACTGGTGCTTAAAGATTCCTGTACTTGGTTTGCAAAGAAGAAGGCACAAAAGGTTAAAGAATGCTTTTATTCAGCTTTCAGAGTTCACAGTTCTAAACAGTAAACATAATTAACAATTCACCAATGGGATCAGAGAACGTAGTCCTGGTATCAGTAAAATGTCTACTGTTTAAGGCACTGGTAGCGGGAAGAAAAAAAGACATAGCATAGATTTCTCCTTCTTAATTGGAATTTGAATCTATTAAGAATATGTGCTTGCTATTCAATGCTTAGAAACCCACAAGCTACATTCACAAACAAATGTTTATACAAATTTGGTAATTACTGAGACAGAAATCAGTGGCTCCCCTACTTCGACTCTAGAGCAAGTATTGCTTTTCTTTGGAGTGAAATCAATTTTTAACGTACTAAAAGAAACCAAAACATGAATTACTTCAGCAGTATGGCTTTAAGACCCTGTATTTCATTACAGTATAGCAAGCCAAGTTAAATAACAGCATACAAGTGCCATATACTGTCATTTTAAAAGAAGCAGTTTTACAATATAAAAATTAGTTTAGAACATACTAAAGCCAGTTTTTGTACAAACATTTTTACAAAACTGAATTACTAAAAAAAAATTCATTTTAAATATGAATCACACTTTACATGTTGTATGCATAAAATTACTTATCTTGATGATATAAATTAGGGATACTACAAAATTTTTAAAGCTGGAATTCATATGCTATTGAAATGCACACATCAGAAATACTGATAAATACGAAATGCTACTTCTGCAAAAATCCTTAAGGGTCACTTTTATATTTGCCAAATTGATGTACAGCGACTTCGGTTTCTAAAGGAGCCACAGTGACCTCCCGTGGCCACCTAAGAAATCCCTGTCCTAAACATTTTTTTCCATTTTTGTACATGATATTCCACACAAATCCCAATAAACATAAAAGGTACAACAGTGGTTTCATGATTGGTCCAGCCACTCCAGAAAACTACAGCATTTCTATCTGAAATGAGCATAAAGGAACACAGCCTTCACATTATCTAGCTCCTGGTCGCAGAAAAAGAGTCAAGCGTCCTCTATGATTAAACAAGAAACTGTTCCAGAACCTTTTGGAGAACTGTTTTCTGTAAGTCAGTGAGAGATGATATTTAATAGATGTTCAACACTTATTCAATATTAGGCTTTCAAGTACATAAATTCAGCTTTTGAGAGAACGAAGGAAGGGAATGTAAATTGATGCTGTCTGAACCAAATCCAAAGTAGAACACAGGTAAAGTTGTACAAGACTCTTAAATGTGAATCAGATTCATTGGTATACAAAACCCAAAAACATTCTAAAAAGAAACCAAGTGGAGGAAAAGAGTCCAAAAGTCATTAAGTGCCTTCTTCCATTGTTCTGAAGGGATGCAACCAACAGGAACAAAGCACTTTCTTCTTATATCATGAATAGATGAACAACATGAGAACAAGACAAAAATCACAGTAGCGACTGTCTCTCAGCTGTAGAATAGTAATTAACACTTACATTCTTCTACTGCTTATAAATCCTCTCTGTTATATACAACTTTTTTCCCATTATGTGACTCTTCTGTGTTTGGTGCCAGCCATGTGAAATACACCTTCACTGGATCAATATTCCAATGCTTGTGAAATGATACTGGAATTTGGTGAGAAAGGTAGTCTTTTGGGTAGTCCATTGGCCTTGCCTAAGATGGGAGAATAAAGCAAAAGTACCAGTACTTAACGATCAATAATAATTTTAAGAAAATATCACTGCTCAGTGGCCCCTGTAACACAGCAATGTGGCACTGACAAAATATGCAAGATGGTAACAAACAGGGCTTTTACATTGTTCTGTTAAATCAACTGACAAGGCATTAGTTTAAATCTTCAACTCACACTGCAGTCATCATGCTAGGAATGAAGAACACTGATACTAAATATGCCCTCCTTCTCAGGATGAAATGGTCACGATCTCAGAAGTCAAGTGATAAACGGTGTAGTTGGTATGAAATCTTTTTAAATATGTGGTTGAGTTTTGGCTCAAAAATGACAAAATTATTTTAAACTATATTGCCTCCCTCCTCTAATGAGAGTTGTCACCACTGCCACTGTGATTGTAGGATTCTAATAAGGCCACAAGCAGACAAAATATATAGAATTTATGATAGGTAAAGGTTTCAAACAAGGGATACATTATGGTGCCAGAAAACTGCATTGTTATTCTTTATCAGGCTATATCAAACCAGACAGAATTACAACACAGCTATAAGATGCAGCTGCTGTCCTAATGCTCCATGTGTATTTCATTTTCTCTGGCAGTTCTGGTCCTTGGTAAACAACTATACTCTGCCATCAGAGTTTTTGTTAGAAAAATGCATGAAAGGCAAACATTTGTGTTTAACATCTAGGGAAAAAAATCCCCAAACAAGAAGGAAATGGAATGATTTGAATAACAAATAATTGATTTGATGCCTAAACTGGTAATTGATCCAATACTGCACGCTTCACCTACTTATGGTAGTATTTATGTATTGTTCATGCAGTTCTGTATACATTACAGTCATAAAATTAGGCAACAGAATTTGACATTATGAAATCTGAGTATGTTATGTTGCTGTTTTGGGGTTTTGTACTCTGATACCTAAAACGCAGAGTGCTAATTTTTAAAAACTCCACTGGAGAAATCAAGAGGGAATCTGTATCCCTCATGACTTTTGCAAAGTAGTTTGAAGAACATTTAGGTTTCAAGAACCTAAAGAATTTATTCTGGATAGAGACAGTTTTTACACATTTGAGACCAAAGATTTTTGCTGTTTGAAAATCAATTGGCTTTTTATTAAGCTATAGACAAAATTCTGGTGTTTTGATAATTGTAAAATAAGGATTCTTACTCTAATAACTAATTTTTTTGCTAAAATTTGTATTTTGTGTTCTAGAAAAGCCAAATATATTGCTCTAGCCCAGATTTTATATTTAAGACCATAAATCTGGCTGCTACTCAAGATGGGAAGGTTCCTGTTCTCTTTAAGCGTCTCATCATGTCAAGAACCTCTGGAGCAGGTTACAGAATATGTATATCTACCTCAGCAAGTAGGCAGCAGGAAACCAGTAAGAGTGAGCAAACACATCATAGATACTCCAAGAATGAAGATATCTTTGCTTCTGTTTCATAACCTATATCTCAGTACAATTTTAGATTCACATACTTCAAGGAACATCACACATCATAATATTTCAGTCAAGTCCTTAAAAAGTTATTTTCTGGTTGACAGAAAATCCAAAATTGGTTTTCTCATTTTAAAAATATTTTTTGCACAATAGTGGATTTTGTAGAATAAACACATTCAATTTTTATTCAGTATCAATGGTTTACCAATACAAGTGGTTTTCCCCCACAGATATTTTTTGTTCGAGGGATGTTAAATTAGAATTTGTTACAAACAACAGTAAAGATGAATTAGAAGTCAAGTGCAGTTTTCTATGTGGAAAATCAACCTGTTAGGATTTTACTTTCAAAGTGATTCAGTATCAAATGCATATTATTAAGAATTACAAGGAGGTCCTTTTATTGAATAAGGATAATTCTTACAAATTTGGAAAATGGATTCTGGTCTGACTCTCCTTTAATTAGGCTGGTTTGTTGTTTTGGTTTTTTTTAACACCTATGCAAGAAAAATTATTCAGTAACGGGTGATTTTATAATACGTATGACTTGTTTTCTTTCTACATTGAAAGGAGTAAGCAATGTTAAAAAAGGAGAGCAAACAGATATGATTTTTTTATATGGACAAGGAATTAAAATATTGAATAACTTGTTCTCAGTCTTCTCATTTCTCTGAATAGTAAATGTAATCAGAAATGGAATCTTAACATAGGAGAAGCTGATAATTTAAATAAGAAACTCCCCCCCTCCATTGACAGCTGCTTTGAACTACAGGGCAATTTACTAATTCTCAAGTAGCTTATTATCTTATTCTCAGCTCATATTCAGATTGCAGGTCTTTCCAGTTTTTCAATTAGATCGACACCTGAAAAACATCAAATGCTACACTGATTTAAATGTTGACTTTTAAAAACCTTGTGCACTGTTTGGGAAAGAAAATCTCTAGTGCTTCTTGCTCATACCATGGAAGGATTCAGTTTATTTGGCTTACAAGGAAGAAAATCTCTATAGTCCTCAATGCTTTCCACTGTGACTCTGCAGTTAGCTTGTTAAATACTGTGAAGACAGATACAAGATTCAAATCTACTCCAGCCCTTTTCTCCCAAACTCACATGAAAATTGTGTTTTGTAAGCTCTCTTTCCCATGTGCTAGCATAGAGCAAATTTATTGTACTTATTCTTCAGAATCTACCATGAAAGCAATAATTTCATATTTTATATATCTTCACTAATGAGGTATTTCAGAATAGTAAAAACTGAATCAATAGAAAAAATCAGGTAAGTAGAGCAGGCAGATTTACTGAAAAATTTTACAATCAGTTCTCCATTATCTGAAGAAAAAAGTATTGTGTTGTAGGTTTTTTCCCTTAGAGGACATATGACAACTATTCAAAGCATATGACTCCTCAAGCTATTTCTTTTTCAAAATCCTCACCTCTGACTGCATCTCTAATAAAATGTAGTTATAAGTTAGCTAAAACATCATATAAACTAGTGAAGCATTGTAGGGATCCATGATATGAGAATGTTCTTATTTGATCAGTCTTTTTCTGCTGAGCATCAAGCTAAAGCAGCAGCAGCAGCATCTTGGTTACTGTTATTACATATTGATCTAATTTGAATATTTATCACTTTTTTATGTGTATACTTATAAAGTGAAATACATTTTTAATACTCAAAAATAGCTATCTGACCTGATGAAAGAGCGGACTGTGTGTAATAGGGATTCCTAAGCCACTGAAACACATCCCAAGGACCATATCATCGGGTGCATCCATGCTGTAACACCGGCATTTGCTAGCAAGTAGTTTCCGAACAGCTGTTCTGCTGAAAACCATCCTGAATTAAAAAAAAAAAAAAAGCCATGCATTAAATGTATAAAAACTTCTAAAGACACCAAATAACAGTCATTAATAAATATTGCTAAATTATTTAAAACTGCAATACTGAATCCAGCCCTCTGATACAACACATTTGAAATTCAAAGTTTAAGGGGTCAGAACTGACAAATAAAGCTAGAGACATTTTCTGAAAGATAATTACTTTTTATACTGAAAAATAATTACACCAATTATACCCATTGTTGTTATTCCAACAATTATACCCATTGTTGTTATTCCAACAATAAGTTAACTACCCACCATTTTCACTACAGCTGATAATTTCTCCTAAATTTGGCCTGGACTCAAAAGGGGTGTTCTCCTCAACCTTATTCAAATATAAGGAAGAAGAGTTGGGGACTTGGGACTAGCATGTGTCACTACTCAGAAGGCATGAAGTAAATTGCACACATTTGGGGAAAACATCAATGTTTCTGTTGAAACTGATTCGTTTCATAATTTATAATATTTGCACTCAATACAGGAACTAATGTAGATCTCAGTAGGAACTTAAATAAATTACCCTCCTCCACCAGTGATATAACTGTATCCTCCTGTTCCCAAGCCATAGCCATAGCGCTCTCCAAGGAATACTGGTTCATCTGGGTTATAGCAGCTGAGCAATTTTCGGAGTCTGAATATACTATAACATGAAAAGCCATTAAAAAAAAAAAATCTCTTAAACATTCATTTTGGAACAGACATTGCTACCTTCGACAGCATTCTATTAAATAGCACAAAGATGACAGGAGAAATTCAGAAATTCTACCCCAAAAAACTCCCCCAGAGATACAAACTGCTAAACAGAAATTTACGATGGATTATTTACTATGAGTCACGACTGCACAATTTGGCCAAATGATGAACAAATTAGCTTAAATTATTTTCTGAAGTAGGAAGTTTGTCAGCAAAACTGCATCTCCTCTCAGAGAAAACATGAAGTGACACTTTCCAAGTGACAATAAGATCTTTGCAAATTATCTATGAACATTTACAAATTGAAAACTAAAAAGGTAGATGTTATATGAATGTTGCATTATCCACAGTTACATCCTCTCACTATTTCTTCTTCTGTCACATGATTTAATGTAAAGTATTGTCTTGAACCACTGTTCACAATCATGTGATCCTGCACATTGCTCACTATGCCTTTTTTTGCTTATATCGCAGTGCCAGTTTTTACTGGCATGGGATCTAATTTTCCAACAAAGGCAAGTTTCAAAATGCCATTCTGGGTAGCTTGGACAACTCACCTGAGCTTATGGAACCTTCCTTCTGACACATGTGACTGAAGAACACATCTTAGAAAGGTTATTAGCAAATGACTCAACCCTATCAGCTCAAACGTACCTACACTGAGGAATCACAAAATGTGGTGTATTCAGACTACATGATTACATGGTAACACTGATATGCACAGTTTTAACCAAATTACAACATTATTTTTAATATCTGTCAAAAGAATACTGACAGGAAGTGACATTTTTTATTTCCTCAAGTAATAAAAAGCCACATGACTAATAAAATAGCTTTATCTCTTAAATACAGAAGGTTAGGTGAATATTGCTAAATCTCTTACTGGCATAAACAGTGGTAGCTTCTGAAGTAATGCAATATGTACCTTATCAGTGTGTCATCATCCACTACAACTAACCAAGGAGTTCTGGGAGAAGTATGGTTCAAAAACCTTTCCAAAATGGCAAACGTTTTCCCACAGTGACCTAAAAAGAAGAGAAATTAACAGAACATACACTTAAATAAAATGGGAATTAAATGAAAAACAAGCTTTATTCCTGTTATCTGTCTAGTCGTTGAACAATACTGGATAAATTGCTACTCTTAATTTAAAGAGCTGTAAAAATGAGGAGACTATGATAGAAGCATGTTCTGCAAAATACTCCAAGATACTGTCATACCACTTCATGATGCATCAGGCAGATCCATTGCCTTTATAGAAATATTTAAATCTATTTTAATTTACTGTGCTCCTCACTTGCAACTCAGGTCCCGATCACTGCCTCCAAGGAAAGGTCTGAACATTTATGACAAATTATAATGCAGTTCAGAGGTAGGACACTCTTAGCTAGGAGTACAGAAGTGAAACACCTTTGTTCAGAATAAGTAAGACGTGAGAAACGAGAAGTTTCAGACTTCTACTGAGTCATTTTTAGATCTGGGACAAACCATTTCAGTCAGTCTTTACTCATCACAGTTGGTTGTCTAAAGTAATTTAGCTAGCAATATTACATTTAGTAAACAATCACTCAAAATAACAATAATATATTTAACTTTCAGTTAAAATATTCTTTGAGAAAATGCAGTAATTCTATGCTAAAGAAATGAAGGAAGTCCTCGCTCTAGTGATTTTGTGAGACTGTGAACATAATGCAGACTGATGCGTGAACATTTACAAAATTAAACCCAGGATTTCTACATTATATACTATCACAAAATGTTGAAGCTCCCTGGCATGACTTGAACTACTGAGCATGGCTTCTACCAATAACCCATGTTGCTGCCTCCTGAAAACACTCACTGCTTGCTCATGTCCTGCTCTATCTGTGCACACAGAAATCCCTACCTGTTCTCTCTGTGCTTCTAACAGACAGAAAAAAGGGGCAGAAATAACCCAGAGGTCAGGACAACCGACCTAGCGGGCCAAATAACAGGCCACTGCCTAGACACTGGTAATTCAGAAGGTAAGAGATATAGACTGTCAGCCTAAGAACAATATATCAAATGAAAGAAAAAAATCAAAATTAATAAACTCAAGAAAGCCATCATATCCATAGCCTTTTTCTATCCAAACGGAAATTAAATTAATTTAAATGCCTGCTGTTTGCTATAAAAAGATGTTTCAATCTTAACATTAAGATTTTTGTACTTAAATCAAGACATGCAAGGCACATGGATATAATATCTTAATACCATATGGCAAGCAGTTTATGCTTAGTAACCAGTTGGCACTGCCTGAGATCTTTAGAAATAAATTTATGACTTCTTCATTGTTGATGATCCTACTGAATATCATAAATAACTGTAGAGCTATTACTCTTACCCCAAATAATAACTTTTTATTTTCTCTTGGAGTATATCAGTATACCATGCTTTCATAATCTCAGTGTTTAGGTTTCTGCTAAAAAGAACATGTTATCTGCACCGGGGGACTCTGAATGTATTCTCCATCCATTTCCTGTGTGAAGAGCATTTTTTTGAGTTTACACTGCACATATGTGCAGAATTTCTAAATGACATGCTTGACATGAAAGACACATATCATCCATAAAACTTCACTTCTTCAGTCAGTCATTTGTGCAAAACTGACAAGAGTCAATAGCTTACCTCTGTCAGTGTTAGGTACACCTAAATCTATAGTAGGAATGGAGACGTCTGCATAATCACTGTAGTATTCAATAAGGGCAGCTTCTCTTTCCCAGGTCTGCTTTACAACTGGTACTGCAAAACAATGATTGGCATTCAAACACAAGGAACTTGATTAAAATAGATGTTTGATTCATGTTAACCACATTTTGTTAGCCACATTTCTTCACATGGCAATAAAAAGGCTGCTTCAAATACAGCATCATGATTTTAAATGTTCTTTCTATTTTCTTTCCTATAATATTTAGAGACAAAAAATTTTACAATTTTATGAAAGCCAGTCAGGACAGTTTTATTTAAATGATAAAAAAGATTCTATTAAAATATGACTGTAGTTTCATGATACTATTATTCATACTAATAATTGAAAAATATGATATTTACATTTTGGCTAACCAAAATTCTAATTTTACACTTGTGCTATGATTCATAGCACACATCAGCATGAACACTACCAGAGATTAGTCGTCCTTCCAGTATTGAAATGGCACATTTTAATCCAGCAGTACAGTGTGTAACATATTCTGAATCAGAAGCAGACCAAATATACCTTTTGAAGAACTATACTGGTATTATACATATCCTCTGTGATAGCAACATCATATTAATGCTCCAAAGCACCTGTCTCTGGAGACACACTCACAGGACATTTATAACCATTCCTGTTATAAATGTATAAATTTATTGTTTAATTCAGAAATAAGAAGTATTTGTATAGTATAGTTTATAAATATCATACAATCAATTTTGATCCCATGGAGATTCTACTCAAAGGAGGATTGCTTGATGCTTCTCTAAAAAAACAACCTTTTATTTTACTAGTTTGCGATTTCATATCAGCTTTTAAAATTGATCAAACAAAATTCTAATAATGATGCCATGAGTGTTTACATTACATCCAGAAGTGAAAAAATGATGGGTAACACAAAAAAAATCTGACCATCTGCAGGGTGTTCAGAAGAAAACCATCAGATTGAAATAATGATCTCTCTTTCATCTTAAAGATGAGGTCATCCCAGAGATGAGCAAACACTCAAGCAAGTACTCTGCATTCTGCTGCTACTGCTTCTCTGCTTTATGCTTCCTGACACCATCCAGGAGGTCTCACCAGTATCAGGTAGTGCTTTAAATGGAGGAAATATTTATGTAACTGCCCCTTGCTGCTATACAACCCTGATGCTTGTGAACAATTACTTTAGCCCCTTGCTAGAATCATCCATCACCTAATTTGAGGATCGTTGCCTATCTAGTTGTTCACTTCTCTCTACTATGAACACACAGGATTTACAATTCTTGATTGATCAACAGTTTGATAAGTTACCTTTTGTTCATTTTAGTCTAAAGACAGAGTAATAAGAACTCAGTGCACTAATGGAAAGGCTTTAATATTTTGAAAAGAAAAAAAATCGCTTTTGTAGCATTTTGCAATGGTCCATACTACTTTTAAAAGTTCTTAAAGAAATATAAAAGTGTTCTCATTTATTCATAAAAAATACCAAAGGAATTATGGACAAGAAAATGTATAGGCAGGAAATTATTTTCTTATTTTGTTGAAATATTTTACTTAAAAGTGTTTCTCAGCAGAACAAAACCAGAAAGGTTTCAGAAAACAAGGCTCAAGAACAGAAGAATCACAGATACACAAGAGCATCCAAACTTCCCCTGGCAGAAGAGATAAACCTGTGAAGGTTGTTTTTCCTTACTCCAAACAAGGGACCTGAAACTCAGCAGGATCCTTTAACACACAGAAATATTTGCAATTGCAGACTGAGTTTCTCAATTCCTTTGGTGGAGCCTCCCTTCCTTCCATAAATGAAGAAAAATTTACTGAAGCAAGGACTTGAGTCTCACCTCAGTCAAAAGGTGTAGCAAGGGGGCTGTTAGCTGAAGCGTCCTTCTCTTTCCCTTGTTTGTCTTGATGGAAGTGTCACCATGCAGACTAATGTCAATTGTAAATTGAATCCCACAATATTTTGTAATTTCTGGCAAATTGTATCCTCCAAAGAAAAGTACTTGAAATTTTAGACTAGATGATGATGCAAATATTTATCAATATGTATTAATACTTGTGATCACACCAAAGTATTAATACCGCTAGAGATATTTAAAGGTCAGCTCTAAGCTCTTAATGACATTTTATTTCTGTTATTTCTAGAACCCTGATGCATGTTTGAAGTCTTGAAAATTTCTTTTATAACTACAGATATGTAAGAGGGAGAGTTGTATCTGAAATAAATTCTGAGGTAAAATTTAGCTGCTTTTAAAAGCACATCAATTTCCAAAACTTAGTGCTGCATTATTGTAGTTTTTGGCATACAATAAAGAATGACTTACCAGGTAAAAAGAGCTCTCTGAAGCTGGCATCCAATAATCTTTCAAAATCTGGAGTAAGATTATCCTCTATTGCATAACACTGGAAGCTGTGAGGAAAGTTCAAGAATTTTCCTCAGTCTTCAACAGGTGTTTCTTGAAGGATGTTTATGCTATCTTTTTGAGGCCTTATGTTTCTTTCTGACTTTCTAGGTTTTTTTTTTTCTTTTTTTTTTTTTTTTTTTAATTTTTTTTTTCTTTTTTAATTTTGATGTTAAAAAATTAACATGGATCCAGGAAGGAGAACTCTTCAGTGAACTCCAATTACAGGACAGTCAATTTTGTTTTGTCAAAAGCTACTTTAAAGATAACTTAACAATTACGTGATTAAAATACCACAAAGGCACCTTCATCAGGTGCAGTAGCATCAAGAAAAAAAATCCATAAATCTTATTATGAAAAAATCCCACCTGTTTCTAACCAGACTTAAGAAAAGAACTTTTATTTTCATCCTGTCCTCTTAACAACAGGTGTGGCAAAACCCTCTCAAAATTTGGTACAGCTACTAACCAATTACTTGATTTTCAATGTTTTTGCCAATTATAATCATTTTAGATTATGCTTATAAACAAACTAAGCCTAATGGGGACAGTACGTGCACCTGGAATACTAAAGAGCACACAAAATTCAAGCAAATTCCTGGAAACAAACCTCTTCCTTATTAACAAAATGTCTAGCAGCAAACTAGAACAGACTGGTAGGAAGCATCAAGCAGATGGAACATCTTCTGCTAAGTTGGTGGATTTAGAATTTTTCCTTCCAAGCTTTGTTGAGACTTGATCTCCCTCAACTTAGCTGAGCATTACTATGTGTTAGCAGAAGCTGAGTCTCTCAGTGTCTATTTTCTGTGCCTCTGAGGAGGAAGTTGATGTCTGCTTTGTGTATCTTGTTGGGCTGCACTAAGGTTTTTTTGTTTGTTGTTTTCAGCATGGTGACTATTCCTGCTTGCGTAACTCTGCAGTTTTCAGATGAACTTTCAGATGAAACATGCTATAGTGTTTCACACACTTATGATCTGAGCCACTGGTTGGACCAAGTACTACGTATGACCGGATTTCTGGGAGGGACAAATATTCCCATTCCAAGCACTGTAAAATACATGTGCACATGGAACAGCTAGAAGCAACATGACAGCATAAACTGCTCAATCTTTTACAGGAGAGGAGGGCAAGACAAAAGGAAGGAAGAGATGGGGGACCTTTCAGCTTGTTCAGATTTCTAAGTCAGCCACCAAATAACTGCATGATTGTCACTGCTGGTAGAAAGAAAATAAGCGAAGCAATTATCAGGGGGAAACTCACTGAAGGATATAAATACCTGCTGTATTAACTCATATTGCACCAGTTCCAATTTACAACAATATAAGCTAACCCTATGAATGTCTTCATTTAGGTATTCAACTCCAAGTGTTTTGCCAGCAGTGACTAATGATGAAATAATTTTTTATTTTGAATGTTTCCCAGCACTCCTGAAGACTGAACAGCAAAAAGATTCCACCTAAAGGATAAGCTGTTTATAATTCCAAAACTTTCCTGTTTCCCAGTCAATTATGCAAAAGTTTAGTCCCAAGAGCTACAGAAAAAGCATATATCAGCTTGCTTTTTAAATATTCATTTTATGATCTATATTGCATATCACTACTACCTTGACCAGCCAACAACTTACTTCTGTCACCATGAAATTTTCGACATGTTTTTACAGCAACAAAAACATCTTCCTTATTCACTGGCTCTCCCTATATGAACAAAACAAAAATTAATTTTTTAAGTGCAGGCTATGCCTGTAGTATTTTACAGGATATGTGTGTCCATACATATAATAAAACAGGAAATATCTTTTCATTGTGTAGCCTATCAAGCAGAATAGTGTTCTCATGATACACCAGGAAGTTTTACCTCTTGGAAAAAAAGGCATTGGTTGTTTAAAAATCCTGAAATAACATTATTGGAAATTTTTTCCCATTGATGTAGTACTCTAACAGGAACTAAAATACCTCTCACAAGGAAAAGACCATGGGTAGAAAAACTTGTTGAACTAAGAATGATTCATCTGAAAAATAATGTTTTCTTAATTTCTTTGAAATCAGTCTCTATGAGAACACAAATTGTATCACACTTGGAAAAACCAGCTTAAATGCTACACATTAGAAATCTTGGAATTTCCTCAACTGTAATAAACCTTTTGACCACTTTGATTTGTTATCCTTTTTGGCACCTAGAATTTTGCCCTCCTGGAAGCATGGAACATTTTTTGGCCTCTAGCTACACTTAACTCCTAATATAATAAATGTATTCTTCTAGAGATGGAAGAGATGGGTAGTACTTTATGACACCAAATACTGTATTACATTTTATCTTTAGCCTCAATAAGTTTTAGATTCCCATCTGTGGGGAAAAAAAAAAGATCATCTATACTTCAATATATCACTGTGTAAGGAGTGTAAGGATAAATAATTTATAGATCACACGCCAACGAAACATTGTGGTAGAAAGTCTCATTAAAGCATACGCAATATTAGTTGCCAGGAAATATTCTGTGCCACAGAAGGCTGAAAGTATATCCAAAATACATCCTAGATAAATGCCAGAACAAACTATCCTGCTGGGGTTTATTTTAGCTTACTTAAAAATATTTTCTCAAGTTTTGAGATTTTTTGAACTCGAGTGCTATACGTTTTAATAAGAGTTTTACTTTTACTAAGCAAATGGTATTTAAAATACTGTACTTACACAAAGTGGCAGAAAATTACTGAATGTTGTTGCACAGTGATCAACCTTATATGAATTCACATCATCTGTGCAGAACTCAGGCACTGGAGTAAGATGTGGTCCTTCCCCTTTCTGCCAAATGTACAGGGCAATCTATCAAAATTGGAGACATTTATATCAGTAATTAAACGAGATACAAATTTTCAGGTCATACAAAGAAATCATATTAACAAGAAAAGTAAAGATATGGGATGTTGTAGCAGATTTGTCCCTGAGCTGATTAATTAATTCCTCCATATTGTGCATGGTGGCACCATGCTCAGACCCAGGTATTGGTTCCCGGTTCTCCCTCTTTCTTCCCTCATCACTCCCTGCAACTGGAAGGATAGGGAACAGTATTTGTGCTTCTGGGTTCTTCAACCAATTGACCTGTATTAGTTCAGAATTCAGCTGTTCAGAATTAATATCTATCACATGAACCAACAAAGAAGCAATGCTCCTAGACAACAGAGTATTTTACAATTGTAACTTATCATTAGATAGTCAAGAAAATTTACAATGCGCTAAAATTTCCCACTGAAAAATTAAATTTCAATGGAAAGCCTTAGAATGGTGTCAAGATATTTTATTTCAGAAGTGAGATTAGAGTGCTATTTTGGGTTGTGGCACAGGATGACACAAGGTTACTAAAACCATAGAAACAGATTTACAATAAAAAGACAAAAATAGTCTTAATCCTAGTTCAGATCTAATGTTAGGTATACAAAAATTCCATTATTCAATTCCAGCTTTGAATAGGCATCAGGGAATATATATATATTATATATATATATAACATGGTTACAAAAAGTCTAAGCGACAACCTACAAATGAGCAGCAGCAAGACAAAAACACTTTACCACATCTGCAAGATATGGAAGTGATATGAATGTTATGGATATAAGAAATAGGGACTTGGGAAGTAATAAGGTAACACAAACAAAAAAGAAATTATATAAAAGATGCAGAGCACAATAAAATACCAAAGACTAGAGGCCTATGTTATTAGGAGTCTGTCAAACTAAAATATTTCTTGTAAACTTATACATTATACACAATCACTAAAAACAACAGATTATATTCTGTGATTTGTTCTCCATCTTGATTCACACAAGAAGAGCGTAGACATAAAAATGATTTAAGACAGAGAAGACGATGATTTATTAAATAAATGAGGGGGAATGAAACTGTCTCTAGGGAGACATGAGACTGCAGAAAGAATAACTACAGGGCTGAAGTAGGTTATCAATGGCAATAAATTTGAAATGAAACTTATGCAAAGAGCTGCTAACAGAATAATAAGTGGATAGAAGTAATTTTGTTGGTCGAGTGATCAACTGTTTTTTATTAAGCAATCTATGGCACATAAAAGGAGTGGCACTTAATGATCTTTTATGACAATATGTTTAGAGACTTTGTTAGTGCTGAGGCAGACTGGAATACTGGGAAAATATGAATGATTTTGTCTTAAAAATAAAGTTAAAATAAAATTACATTATGAAATGCAAGGTCTTGCATTGAGAAAAATTAACAAGAGCTTCTTGTCTTGTTTCTCATTCACAGCAAAATGAAAGCTGAGAGGGATTCAATCGTTTTTGAGAAATACATCAGTCAGTGAGGAGAAACTATATACAAGAATGGTTTTGAAAAAACCCAAATTTACTTAGATATGCTACTTATCTATACTCTATAAATACTCTGTACATTTATGTTGTAAATGAGGAGGTTTGTGACCATCACAAGATCTGAAAAAGCGGCAGTAGTTTTATGTAAAGATATTTTTTTTCCTCTGGACTAGAACAACAATTTATAGATGCTTTTCAGGAGTGTAAAAATAATTAAAACTACTTCATTGTCACTCATAATTTCAGGCCAAAATCTTAATCCTTTCTTCCTTCTTCTTCACATTCCTTCTTCCTAATCTCAATCAAATTCTTATTTCAGGCCAGAAACTTATTCCAGATTCATCCTCTCTTCCACCTCTGGTTCAGAATTTCACTTTGGTGACAGTACGAAACCCTGGATGGCACAAACATTTTAAATGCAGAAAAATAAAAAAAGCCTCCAAAAAAGTAGCACAGATACTCTTTCAGAGTCTCCTGCTCATGTTCCTTTCAGTTAGTTCACTCACTGCCATACCAGACCAAGAAAAAGTCTTTCCAGACGTCCATGCTGCAAGGCACAGCACTGCTTGTTCACACAAAGGTGGATTTCTCAGAGTATTTAATGCAAACCCCACCATGTTTAGCTATGAGAGTCTGAGGCTGGCTAGAATTGAGATACTACTCACCTCAGCTTCTGGTTCATGAATTGGAAGTCTCTCTCCTTCCTTACAGAGCAATCCTTAGAAGATACTTTAACGTATACAACCATGTATGCATTCATATACAAATGCAAGCTTATCAATGAATTTATCTATGCTTAAAATATAGTTCTGAAGTATTAAAATATTCTAATCTAACATGCCATTGCAGTTGAACTTTTTAGCAATGTTTAAGAATAATCTCTTATTTCCATTATGATTTAACACTATTCAAATATATAACTTTGAGACATTTTTTCTTTCATTTCACCACTGCTTACCTCATGCTTTAAATCTATAGTAAAGTCTGATTTGAGTGGTTCGCTCTTCAACTTCTTTGCAAGCCTATGCAATTAGAGATGAAGAAATTTACTCAAACATATTAAAAAAATCAATCACGAGTGCAGGCAGGAAAGTGTGGCTGGTACTACTGACCATCTTATGAGGGGAAAAATAAAAAATCACATTTCTGTATTTACTGCCTCAAGAAGCAACTTCTATTTATCATATAAATCCTTTTTAAAAAAAAAGTCTGAATAGTGTCATGATGTTAATATTAATTTTCAGCACACACACTTTGATACATTGTTCCTGAGCAAGAAGAAAGTTCTCATCTGGAGAAGGTAGATAGTCTGGCATAAAATTTTCAACAGATTAAAAGCAGGAGTGCTTTTGAAGCTCAGTATTGATCAGCATCTCAAACTACAGACAATATTCCCTTTCTGTGTATTTCAAAGCATAGTATTTAGGGACTTATAATTCACAAGAACATCAATCCTTGCTATGGTAAATGCATTCAACTTCTGAATTCTATGAACTTTTTAAATCTGATTTGAAAGCACCTAAGGGTCTAAGCTGAAATAGACACATAGTTTGTCTGTACAGCATGAGAAACCCTTCTAGAGAACAATGCAGCCATTCTATGACCCAAGGATAAAACCACTGTCTGGGAGAGAACACATTTTTAAAATTACAATATAGGATTGAACTAGTTAAACAAGTACTGGACAACTATTAGCTATTTGATGTAGGCAGAGTGAAGCAAAATAAATCACATGCGCAGCAATGATACAGAAATATATTTCTGCACTCTTGCTTAATTTTGAAGAGTTTATAATAATTACACTTGGAATGTGTAGAATAATGGAGAATAAACAGGAAGTGACTTAAAATTCAATTCTTACTTGTTAACAAGTGGAATGCTAAGTGCCCAACCAGCAGCAAAATCTGGAAATTTAAAGACTGTAGGATTTTCAGCAAAGGCATAATGGTGAATTATTGTAGATTCTTCATCATATAATGCTTTACCTAAAAACCACTCCTGTAAAAGAATATAGGAAACAATTTTGTTCATCTACAGCATCCTTTTAGTGAAGATGATGACTGCATTCATGCTGAATAAAGGAAACCTGAAAACAAAAACAAGGGAAGCATATTGTTCACAATAAATAATCTGGAAAAAACCTGTACTTGCTAAGAAATGAAATTAAAGATTGTTCTCTGAAATCAAATATGGGCTGCATTTTCAAACTCCAGAATATGCCCTGGCTTCCACCTGTTCAAAGTATACAGAATACCAGAGTCATAGAATGGTGGAGGTTGGAAGAAGCCTCGTGAGATCACCTAGCCCAGTTCCCCTGCTCAAGCAGGATCACCCAGTGCAGGTTGCCCAGGACTCTGTCCTGTCATGTTTTGAATACATTTCACAATCTCTCTGGGCAACATGTTCCAGTGTTTGAATTCCTAAACTGACTGCTCTCTAGACAAGACACTCAAAAGCATTGTATTCAGGAGCTTCATACATATCAGTTTTGAATTTCCATCCATCTGGCCTCTTCTACACTAGGGAACTTAAAGAGATTTTAGCTGTCACACCCTTACTGTCTCACTGCAACATTTCACAAGTTCTTAGGATGCTCAAAGACAAACTGTTCTTAAGACAGATCTTTTGTACCCTTTAGGTAACAACAGCTACTAAGTCTTTGCTGCCCATCCACTTGGGTTATTCATTCCAGACATCTTTCTGGCTGTAGCCTGTCACCCTGTTTGGATGACTGGAAGAGGAGTGGCACATACAATTTGGTTTAACCTTGCTGCCTTCTTCCACTGTGAAAGCACAGTTTAAATCAATCTGCTGTTGAAACACAGAATCATGGAGGGGCTGAGATTGGAAGGGACCTCGGGATCACCTGGCCTAATTTCCCTTGCTCAGGCAGGTCCAGCTACAAAGCAGGATGCTCAGGACCATGTCCTAATGGCTCATGCGTTATACCCAAGGATTGAGACTTCACAAAGTCTTTGGGCCAGTTCCCATTCACCTGCACAATAAACCAGTGTTGCCTGATGTTCAGATATAATTCAGCATCAGAATGCTTGCCTTGAGGTCTATATCTAAAGGCATTCCCCACTGTTTCTCAGTTTTACTGCAGTCAGTAATGCCCTTGGATATCAATGCAGGACATTCTCTTAACACTCCTCAACAGTCTCTTTAAATGCTTTGAAACATCTCTTTTCACTCATTACGTTCAATACTACACTTGTATCAGTCTCAATATTTCTGTTACTAATCTCTACATTAAAAATATCCACATTGAAAAGCTACAGATTCATCAACAATTCACACGCCCTTTGCAGACCTTTTAATGAGATAAATATATGCCAACTTTTTATTAAATTATAAATAATGTTATTATTAACTATTTATTAGTTATAATGAATATTGAAGAAGCTCTGATATAAATCACCTTAAATTTTGTACCTGATGGACTACTACTAAATATAAGGAATCAGGGATGGACTGTTACATTAAGATGACAATTACTATGTACAAATGCAAAATTTTTTATTTTCCTTTTATTGCAGGTTGGAACGCAATTTGTTATTTTACTAGAATCTGTGTATAATGCAAAGGAGAGAGTAAAACTGGCAAAAGGGCAGTATCTAGAACAAAAATGTTCATGTTTCTATTCTGAGAATTCCAATAGGTGTCTCTGAAATGGAAAAAAAAAGGATATTTCAAAGTCTGAAGATATATTCAGTTCTCTGTTTTGAAACAGAGTTTCAAAACAAGTGTTTTAAAAGGTAAGACTTCTGAATTTAATTATTATATTAAATAATATTAAATATTATTGAATAATTAATGATTGTTATTATCATTTTAGAAAAGAACTGTGAGAAAACACAAGGCCATGTGCCTGAAAAAGAAGTAAATATGCTAAAGTGAGTCCTGAAGCAGAATTACAACAAAGAAGCAAAACATATTTCACACAGGAGATTTTGGCTTCTTTTATTATGCCAGGCAAAGGACTGACATCAAGGTGCTTTTTTTTCTGAACACTGAATATTCAAAATATTAACACCTTTAATGTCAGTTGCATTGCCAGACTTGCTTTGCTTCTTGGTGACTGTACTTCTGCAAGTCTTTTGGTGTTGTTTGCTTTCCAACAGGGACAGAATACTTATCACCAAGACAGATCAGAAAGAGTATGCAAGTAAAACACCCTATTATTTTACATCAGAGACAAACTAGCATCAGTCATTCAGTCTGATAATAATCAGAACTGATAACAGGAAAATGGGGAGAAGGAACCACAAAACAGGCTATATTAATATTTTTATTTATGGTACATATTTTTCAGGCTATTCATAGAAAAAAAGGTTTCTCTGCTCTATTTTAACAGTTCTTCAACAGCTACACAGGTGTTTGTACTGCTTCATATTAAATACCTTGCTCTCAGCCACAGCAACAGAAATCTTCGCCTCTGTTTTAAGGTGTTTGGACACATCTTTTCCAAAACATACCCAATCACATTAAAAAAAAAAAAGTCAAATCTCTAAATTTTTATTTCACCTTAGACTTGTCAAATCTTCTGAGCGTTTCTAGCAGTTTTACAACTTGTATTCTTGTATCTTCTTCACAGAAGAAAATCCATGAGGAGTTCCTACCATACGTAACAGAGAAGCTAAAACAAAAACACCAAACATTTTACTAATAAGGTGGCTTATGAACAGAAATGGCAAATTCAAGGCACATTCCCCAAATATAAATAATTTGCCATCAATTCTTCATTTACACAGAAGCAGAAAATTTTACTACTGATTTAGAATTACACATCTAAGGACTACAGTGAACGGATAAAGCTACTGACTCTGCTGCTATCTATTTATAAAGCACAAGTTATTCCAGAAAGAAGGGAACAGAGATACACAGAGAATTTCCATTCAGAAATGTACAGGTCTAATAGCCACCAATGAATTCAGAAGTTCACAGATAGAAGTTTAAGTTACTTTCCTGTTCTTCCAAGGGGCCCCACCATCGGCCATCTAAAATCTAACAGTTCTGCAACCATCATCAAAATGCCTAAGGACAGATTTTCTCACAACTGTTGGACACTGATCATTGCCAACCTAGAAACTTCATTAGCTTTTCTACTACAGTGGAACTGTACAGATTGAAGGGACTCCCCAAAGACAGAATAATCTTAATGCAGGATTCCTGACTCCTTCAGAAAAATGTCATTCCTTGTTTCTCTGTTCCAATAGGCCTTAATTCATCCAAAATTCATCAAAACAGAGCTTCATTAATTAATAACATCCTAGTAGAAAAAACCCTACAATCTTTATTTGTACTGTTTTCTTTGCATGGCTTTTGAGAATGATTTCCAAGGCTAAGTTCTTAAGGTCTCCAAGAGAGCCTTATGGGGACCTCAGAGCACAAAAATTTGGAGTTCAGACTGCAAGGAGACATTGGTGATACCCAGATAAGATCCCATTTTGGATAATTTTTTAAAGAGATTTCTTCCCTGCTGATGAAGATGATTACTGAGAAGAAATGTAGCAGGCCCTCTAGACACAGTAAGGATACCATGTCATAAGATACCCACTGATTGAGTCTTCTGAAATTAATTATTTTCTCCAACTTAACCTGTGCCCAAGAACTAAATATGAAGAATTTTCACAATTGATTAGAGACCTCCTTAAAAATGCTGACAACTGCAGGACTGAGAAATCTATTCTTTTGAAAGTAGTTTTCTGATAGAGATGCAACTTATATCACAATTGAAAGCATCATCAGCTGCTGCAGGATGGGCTGAACTCCCTTCTTCCTCTTTTGTCCACTGAGAAAACAAAACAATACAAGCTTCAAAACATCACCATACCTCTAAACTACTCCATGTCTTCATTCGCCAAAAGTACTAAGTGAAACAGTACACACAAGGAAACTCATATTCCAGAAATCTCAAGATGGAAATCTCTACTTAAGATTCCTCTTCTGATTTCTAAAGAATTTTCTTCTCATTTCTCACACAAATGAGCATTTGTATTTTTTCTTTTAGTTTTGCAATCTTATAAGAGCTGTATCTGTAAACCCTGTCACCAAGACATAAATAATTCAGAAGAGGAACCACAAGGTCATTGAAACAGGAGCTAAGCAGGGAAAAAAAGAAAGATGATTGATAGTTTGAACATCATCTTCCAGTTTTTCAATTTATTTCAAATCCCTTTTGCTATTTTTCACAGTTTACATATATCTCAAAGACAGCTGCTATACAAGCATTGTTTTCCTTTTTCTACATACAAAGCAATGGAAAGCAGAAGGAAAAGTATCCTGTCCTGCAACCACTCTGACATAAAAACCTTACCCTGAATAAGTCTAAGAAATTATATTAACTAAATTAAACCTCAAGAGGCTGCAGATTTCAAATGCAAGCTTCAGGCAAAAGATAATCTTCAGTACCACGGAGCTTCAGGATTACTAAAACAATTTCCTGACAGTTTGCAAGATAATACCATGTAAATGCAGCATGTCTTCCTTGAAGCCATCTGTAATGAGCTAAGAAGAAAAGATATTTGAGATTACCTGTCTTTTCTGATCACACTAATATGAAAATTTGCCGTATAAGCATCTAAGAAGATGCTGAAACCTAAAACTCCTCACTGCAGAGGCATACCACCTCTTATAAACACTATAAGCAATAAAAAGCCCAAATAAGTATTATCATCTTTTTTTCTTAAATTTATTTCACATCATTCAGTCAAGTAACATGAAAGATCAAAATGTCTGTAATACCTCGCACCTTACACTAAGAACTGGGGACCAAATAGGAAAGCACATGTTTAAAAATGCTGTTTCTTTAGACTACTTTACTTTTCTAATAATTTTAAAATGCACCATGATTTTAAGAAGGTTGTTGCTTAGTTAAATTCTATTATTATTGTTCTCTTATCTTAAATAGGCTTCTCTGATTTAAATAAGTTTATCAGAAAATTGCTTTATAAAACAAAAAAAGGAAGTTCATTAAGAAAATTAAAATAGAAGGTTGCAACTCTCATTAAAACATCTTGCTTCTGAAAAGAGAGGTCTGAGTAACCAATATATATATTCTGGGTAACAAAAACTTCTGAAAATGACTGGCATTCATTACACTTACTCTCTCATTAATGGCAATATTGTCCATGCACCTTCATGCCTGTCGATCTGATGAATAAGCAGAACCGTAGGCAATTCCTTTAAGAAAAATAAAAATATTCCCATTAAACTTGAATTACATGTGCTTTCTTCTTAAACATCAATTAATTTTTAAAAACTACTTAGTTTTCATTGGTTTTGACCGGCAAGTAGCCCTGAAGAATAGATGACTTAGGCTGCTATGAAACAAGGTGACCTGCAAGTTAGGAATAGTGCTTCTTCCAACTCGTAATTTCTTAATTGTCTTTTAGTTATAAAGCTAACAGACTTCAAATTCAAAGCTTTGCATAAGAACCCATGTAATCAATACATCAGAGTAATCTCCTTGCCAAACCATAAAACCCTGTTAAGAAATAATTAAAAATAATGAAGAGTGTTCTACAAAGGCTTCCATTGAACAATCATGTTACACCCAGCTTAAGTGAGAGTTCTAACACTATTTACTTTGAGTTGAGCTTTGACCTATCACACGAACATCATGACAAAAACCCATGGATTTACACAAAAATCAAAATGAGGAGTTAGCCTTTTTTTCCTTCCTTCCTTCTTTTGAAAGATCAAAGAAGCTTTCCTACAAAGGAAACTATTTCTCATAAATTCCTTTGCTCTTTTGTTACTTGAAACTTCTTTGATGTGGCAGATCCCAATGTCTAGAAGATAAGTTATCATTCGGGGGTAGTTTCCAAGAAAACACCATTTAAACACAGCCTTCTGATAAACCAAAGTGCATGATTTGTAATACATGTGAAAAGCTGGATACAGATACATCCCCATAACACACACGCAGTACCTTACTCCATTAACGAGTCCAATCCCCCACTGCAGCATCACTCTGCCTGGGTGTGACACCAGTTAAAGAGAAAAGAAAGGCCCCCTGCTCACCTGACCATCTGACAGGGGGTCACTGCTCATAGAAGCATGGCATTCAAGGGAAAAGCACTTTGGGTTGGCACAGAACCTCACATGAGATGCTTAGGAAAGAGCATAAGGTCAACAAAAGAGGGATCATGATGGGTTGAGGAGTGGTTTAAGCCCAGCTGGAAACTGAGCACCACACACACACACTCTCAACCCCACTCTTCCCCTATCCTAGCTGAAACCAGGACAGGGAGGAGAAATCACTGGTAAGAACAGGGAAAAATGGGAGTTGGTCCCTTGTAACAAATTGCTAGTCAGAACACTTGTCTGGCCATGCCCTGCTATGATCACTGCAGTCTGTCCTGTCTTCTCCTTAAATTCCATTTCTAACTCCTGGGCAGGAGGCTTTGTATGTCTGTATTTGGAGGTCTGTGTTCCCATAACCAGAGAGGGGACTATGGGTCGTAGGGGTGCACCTGTCTCTCCAGGTCCTAATCCTTTTCCACTTACAGCTGGCATGTGCCAAACATTCCTGCTTGATGAATGCTTTTCATGAACGATGCCATTAAAATAAAATTCACAATTAAACTCAAAAATAATTTGTTTTCAAAGAAAAGCTCTAAGATAAAATTTACACTATTTACTGACTGTTAAGTTTGCTTTAAACCCTTTTTAAGGGCAGTTAAACATAGCACCTAGAAATATATAAACCCTCCAAATTTCATACACTAAAGAAAACATCTCTACTGCTATAAGGAATAACTGTGTCTCTCAGGAGTGCATTAATCTTATACAAAAATAAGGATTTATGCTATTGGAATGACCCAAATTGAAAAGAAACAATGTCAAAACTCTAATTTGGAACAGGATATTCACCTGCACCTCAAAAATCAGCATTTCTGATTTATGGTTCCAGTTCAAGCCAACCTAACAAATTTGCTTCTGCTTGTTTTCAATCTACCGAAAAACCAGAAGTTCAGTGTTTTTTTGTGGAAGTGGAAAATCTTATTATTCTCAACATCTTGTATTTCACTAAAATGTGAAAATGGTAAAACTTACTTTAGTATAGTTTTTTATTTATTGAATTTATTTACTCAGATTTATTTATTTATTTTTATTTTTTGTAAAAGTTTATGGTAAAACCACAAAATTATGCTTACTTATGGGACTGCAGATAGGAAGACAAAAGAGCACACTTCTGTCTTTACAAGAATACTTATTTTTACACGCATACAAAACCTGCAGTTACGCTAATATTTGTAGGCAGGCATGTCTTTCATGTACAATAGGATCCAGACAAAGAAAAAAAGTAGTTAATATACTCAGTCTCTCTATCACACTGAAGGCTGAAACAGGATCAATTTTAGATAAAAATAGCATTTACCCATGAAAAAGATATGAAGTAAATTACATAATCTAAGTAGCTGTACCATATACTGTATTTCATTTGTGCAGAGCAAAGGAGTGGTGATAATAAAAAGCACTCTCTCTTGAGCTAATCCAATACTTTTACAAGGTATCTTTTCTCTTTGGCATTCTCAAAAACATGTTCTCTTTCTCTACCCATCTTTCTCTAAAACGTGAAAATACATGTCCTGCATGATCCTTTTCTTCCATATATCAATACTAATTTAATAAAGGAGATGCTTAAAACACACTGTATAAGTAAAACAACCTCTTTCAAAAACACAGGAGGATTTCTGCTGCTTTTCCCTTCTCATTTTATGTATTTTCACCCTGAACCTAGTGGAACCGGGATGATCTATTCATTTTACTTATTCTATCTTCAGTACAAGGACAGAATAAAAAAAACCAGAAAAAACCAAAATGTACCTGGTGTCAGCTTTGAGGAGTGTAAGGGCACGTGCAGTCAAGGTAATGAAATGCAATTTGCACACTGTGTCTGTCTATCTCATAAAACTCTCCTACAAATGCATCCATAGCCTGTCCTGCATTCATGGGTTTTTCCAGCTGGAAACTGTTGTTTCCACAGTTACAAAGCACATGTGTTTTCACACATACCAACGTTTTACATATACTTTTACACAAGTAAAGTAGATTATAATCTAAATAAAATAATTTAATCACTTTTTGAAGACTGAGAAAATACCCTCCCCACTTACACAACTGAGCTGACTTTAAAGGCCAAAACCAAGACATGGAATTTCTTGTGGTCTGAAATACAGTATGAGACATTTTTACTCCAAATACCACCTACTCCATCACAGTGAGATCAGCAATACCTGCCACAGATTACAATTGCAAACTTTACACAAATTAAAAACAAAGTGTGAATAAAGGGGTCAGATCCATGTTTTCAAGCCAATTCTAAAGAACACAGACTCACACAGCCTCATTTTCATCTTAAGTTTGTCTAGTATTTTTTATGCAAGTTGAAGTATGAAGATGCTAATGACACAATAAATTTCACACAAAATCATAGAGAGAACTCTGGTTCTTGAATCTAAATATTGAAAGTTCTCTTCATGAACATGAAAAAATTTGGAGGACTAGCATATCCAATAAAGAAAAGGTAATTCAGAATAAAAGAATCAAGAACTAAGTAAGAGAATTGTTAACCTGAAATAAGTATCTGTATTCTTTCTGCACTACATGGAATTTCATATTAGTCTACTAAATCCTATATGAGAAATGCACAATTTATAGAGAACAAACTGTACAGGGTAAAAAAAAAAAGAAAATGCTATGGTTTCATAGACTACAAGGCCAAAACGAGCTTCTGCAGGATGGCAGAGATCCACCCCAGCTAAAATGGGATTTCCAGGTTAGGTCACATCTTCTATGATCCTCTAGGAGAATTCTGCTTGCTTTGTTTTCCTACAAAATAGTTCACTTAATTTCATCTAAGCATAACCAAGCCTTGCCCCAAGTGTATTCCTATGTGAGAACACGCTTTATTAGAAAACAACTCAAACTAGATCTTGCTCAGCACTATTAATTATATGTCCTGTGTAACATAATTTTGCAAGTATGACATAGACACAAGATATGGAACTGTGGTGAAATGCAAAACACAACAGTAATGTAACATTGTTAGATTACTGACCCACCGGAACAGAGCAAAAAGCCATCTTGTAATACACTAGAGAAAAATAAAGTCATGTACAGAATTTGCTCCTAATGAGTCCGGTTTGGTGCTATCTGTAGATGTCTTGCATATCTCACCTCTGTGTTTTGAGAACTTATTAAACTGCCTCATGAAGCCCAGAGCTGAGGGGCAGGAGTGGGGCTTTTACACCCTGAGTGCTGCTGCTGAACTGCACAGCTCCAGAATCAGAAATGTTTTAATATCTCTACATTCCCTACAAGCATGTAACAACATTTTCCCTACTCTCTCATCTTCTTTTCAGTAATCAATCCTAAGACACATTCAGAGCTAGCCTACCTTCTCAGCCTTCCCTTGGGAGGTTAAATGAGCCAAGCTCTTACAGTCATATGTTATGACTACTTTGACAAAGTAGAGCTGTGGAATACATACTCAAGTCTCCCTATAGCTTTATTTTCAAAAACATGACAATTCTGTAGACATCCTGAAGGATTTTTAAAAGAAAGTAATACCAATAGCAAGAGTAAAAGCAAGTAATAGCAAATCTCCTACCTCTAAGCCCAGTGGGTCAGACAATTTACTGGGAATTTCCAGCTTCAAACATTATACTAAATACTACATTTTCTCTATATTCTAACAGTTTTCTTAAATATTGAAAATTATAATACCCATTTCAAATATTTTTCATGTTATAAAAACGTAAGTATCAATTTTATCCAAGAATCCAGGACAAAATATTATTTCAATAATCCCATTCAAATAAAACTCATGGATGATTTAAAGTACTATTTTACAATACCACTGTAAAAGAACTTTGCTTCTGTTTAACACATCAGTTATTTAGGAGCTTCTCCATAGTTGTCTAGTCCTTTTAATTCCTTTCTCTATTTCTCCCTTCAGGCTTCATTCATAGAATCGCTGAACAGTTTTGAGTTGGAAGGAACCTTTAAAACTCTAGTCCAAGCCCCTTCAGTGAGCAGAGACACCTTCAGCTGCATCAGATTGCTCGGAGGCCCAACCAAAATGATCTTAAATGTTTCCAGGGAAGGGACATCAACCACCTCTCTGGCAGTGTTTCACCAACATCACTGCAAAGAATTTCTTCCTTATCTTGAGTCTGAATCTACTCTCCTTTAATTTAAAAACTTAAACCCTTTCCTCATCATTACAGACCCTCTAAAAAGTCAATTCCCCTCTTTCTTTATAAGCCCCTGTTGAGTACTAAAGGCCACAATAAGGTGTAAAAAACGCCACAACAACAAAACCCTTTTTTCTAATAAGGCATGGTTTCCAATAATCTTTTGCTCCTCACAAAGCCCAAAGTATTAAAGTATAATGCACAATTTTCCTTCAGAGAGAATTTCTACTTCTGTTCTACTCTCAGATGCCTGGTTATCATTTTAAAAAAGAACTGATTTTTTTATAATGTATTATGTGCAATTTCAGAGAGTTCAGTGAAAGGTCATAGCATTACCCTGCTTTCACAAATCGAGAGTAAGTACAGCATGCAAATTAACAAATAAGACCTTATTTTGTAACAAGCCAAATTAAAAGATGTGGAAAAAATCTGGAAAAATTTTGAGTGTTTATTATAAATGGTACCACAGATGTGTATAATAAGACAGTAGCCTAGGATGAGAACAACATATTGCAGTAAAGTGCCATTTGTTTGTTCTTCACTTGAGTGAACGAAAAGCAGTGAGGAATACTTCCTCCACAGCTCACACTTTACAAGAATTCTAAATAAATGCAATCATATAAAAGACAGATGTGGCATACCGTACATAGCTATTATTCATGAAAGCAAATATTAAAGATGAACCACTATAGTTATGTTGCCAACTGGTCTGAGTAAGATCTTTGTTCAGAATGTATTTAAGATTTTAGTAATGTAGTTGATAATGTTAGTGTGCAAAGTGAGTTTTTTACTTAAGAGCAAAATCTTTGTCAATCCCAACTAGTGCATAAAAACACTTCAGGTTGGATACTAGGACAAATTTCTTCACTGAAACAGTAATTAGCCATTGGAACAAGCTTCCCAGGGCAGTGGTGGAGTCACTATCCTGGGAAGTGTTCAAAAATCTGAGCAGATGTGGGACATCCTGGTATGGTTTAATGGGTGTGGCAGTATTCAGTCAAAGACTTGATGATTTGGAGATCTTTTTCAATCTTAATGATTCTATAATTCAAGCAATGTAATTAAGCAATTTATGGGGTTCAGATGCTTCTTTTAATATCAGCAAGATTAGCAGTATAAGTAGGTTTTTATATTCATGGAAAGTCTGAAGCATCTTTCACTGACAGCAAGATTGAGACAGCTGTCTCCCAAGCTGAATCAGTGTGATACATGGGGGAGCAGGTCCCTTCTCCACAACAGGCTCTGGCCAAGTAAATCTAATGTACCTTTTTTAACTAGGAAAGAAGAGAAGGAACAGCAGAACATAAATAAATAAACACAAGGCAAGAAGCTTGGTGAATGTATTTCAAGTGCCAGTACAGATGCTCAGGAGAATTTACAAGAACAAAACAACTGTCACCAGGTAATGATTTTAATCTGATGACTCAGTAATTCTAGTCTCATGTATACTTGAGCACTCTATTCAAAGATGACTGAGCAATTTTAATATCGCCAACAGCAGTGGAAGAGGAAGCTTTATAGCAATCGCTTATTCTTCACTAAGAAAAGAAATACCTTAGTAAAATGGGTTCGTTCAAATCCTATTAAGTATGCAGAGACTGCTGCTGAAAAGGCTGAGGGAGACACTTAGCCTAAAGCACTTTAAACTTCTGAATTTTTTGTATATATTTTGCCCTGACATGACGAGACATCTCTGTGAGGTGACAGGTCCTATTTTCTGCATTAAATAAGTGAAGGAAGTTACCACATATTTGATTGGTAAAAGCAGCTATATAAAAATGGTGTATGATGTGTAAGGCAGGGCTGAGGGCAGCCCATTCATCACTACTAAAACATTTAAAAGATCTCATTAGTGCAGAATTATCCGACTTCTACAAATTCCTTCAAATCTGCTGAGCATCCATTAGAGGAAAACGATCCTGTTCACGTTCCAGCCCTAAGTGTAGGTAACTTTTACAGTTTCAACAGTTAATGAGCTAGACATCAATTCTACTGGTAATAAAGCCTAGCAATTGTCAAAAGGATGCCAGTACCTTTGCAGAATGAGAAGCAAGGGCATATTAGAAAGTCAAAGATCAAACAACTAAAACAAAAAGCTAGGAGAACAGCTGGAAGAAAGCAAAGATGAAACAAAAGTCACTCAAATGTGAAAAGCCCTTCAAGTTGACCTTGAAGAGAGTTAAGACAACTCTGAAATACATTTCGAAAAACTAAGCAGTAGCTCTTGTACACTTTTCCTGGAGCACTTTCAAAAGGTTTTACTTTGAATGTGCCTCACCTTTCCAAAGAACAGAGTTTAGAGGCATTTCACAAGTTGAGCACGCAAATATCGAAGCCCCGGAATGAGCAGTTGCACTTTAAAATGCAAATCCTAAAAGGAATGAAGTACTATGAAGAAAAACAAAGAAAAATGACCAAGAGCATACTGATACTAGGCAGTGTATGCAAGCAGAATAAATAACACAACATAAAACAAACACCTGTGCTAACGTGAATAAAAAAATTGGAAATAGGAACTTCATACACTGAACACTTAAATGCACACTCTTATTAGGGTTTTATAGTTCAGGTTCTCTCCACATAATGTAAGCATAGTTTTATGTACGGATTTGGAAAATAAATGTAAATATTAAAGTTGGGGATGATGTCGCAAACACAAGAATGAATAAATCCTTGTAGAAAAAAAAAAAAAAAAAGAAAGTTGTTGCTAGGAAAGAAACAAAGGGCACACTATTATTTTACACAAAAACCCAAAGGGAATCAATCTAGTAATACTGAGAAATTTTGAAGTTAAAACATACCTGTTTTAATTAAAAAAACAGAGTTGATCTTGATATGGAGGAAAACCCTGCCATAAAGACAAACCACTGTAGACACAGGTGGAAGAGCAGGTCAGAATAACACTTCACTTAAATATGATCTGCTAAACCTTGTTAAAACCACAGGATCAGAAAATGAATCACCTGATCAGCTGGAAAGTGGCTTCCATTAAATGGGAACCCATTACAGGAGGGAGAGAACTAAACAGAATCCTGAATTTGATCAAGGAACAGAAAATTGAAGCAAGAGGTATATTATAGATTGCACTGAATATTATGAATTTTTATAAGTGTCAAGCAAATTATTTCTATTTTATCTAAATATACAAATCAGTTTAAAAACAACTCAGTTGCCTTGAAAAAGTTCTTTGACTAAATATTATAACCACAACATTATTAACTTGCATGAGAGCTTTTCAGTAAGTTTAGACCTACTCCACGAACCATTGGGAAATTTTAACTGTAGAACTTGTGTAGGTCAAGAAAAGGAATGTATACCCATTCATTTGTGGAAAACAACTATCATGAAATGAAGTAAGGAGAATACAGTCCAAGAAACACATTTTCAGAGTTGCTTCTATCATAGCCTGATAGTATTGAAAAATTGAAAATTTCAGATGAGATATGGATATCAGAATACAGTGAATTCTGAATACAGAAAATAGTATTAAACACTAACAGATGATTATTTTGGAGAACAGAACTTCAGGTAGCTTTGTTCCAGCACCTGAAAGCAAATATGAAAACAAAGCTAGAAGAGTTTCAGGAAACATTAACTCACCCAGAATGTCTCACTGGCTAATTAAGGGAAAAAAAAACCAACCAACCTGCCTACAAATTCCCTGAAAATAATCTCACAGAGATGGCCAACACATCAGCAGGGATAATTTGGAGACAGATGATTTCAGATAGGAATAGGTGATGGTTTAACATATATACATTAAAATTCAAGCAAACCGATTTTACTTTTTCCCCCCCCTCCAACCCCTTCACAGAGAAATTTTCCATATTATTAAAACAGTGCAATGCTGCCATCACTACAGCCTAGGCAATTAAAAATAACTGGTTTTTAAAGAACATATGCCATGCCAAATCGTCACTGGCACTTTGGCAACAGATACTGTGGCCATAACACAATAAAATGATGCCAACATGGGCACTAAGAGGCTTTTCAACATCAGAGATCAGCAGCTAAGACACTGAACTATAGTTAATTTGTGTTGAAAGCAGAAAAACAGAACCTGGTGTAGCCATGGTCTTGTAAGATAACAAAGACACTGAACTTCTGAGGCACAGACTACTGGTACAGGCCAGCTGGGTTTCTGATCATCCTTGTTTCTGCTGCACTTCAGGAAACAGGATTTTTTAAAACTGTTTTAAACAAACAGGAACAAAACTATAGGATGGTCCTAATATTTGTTACTTGTTTTCACATTTGTCAAACTGGAAATTGGGAGACTGAAATAAAAACGATGTCATGAAAGTTTAATGATGGTATTAACTAACGCAAGCATTTACTCATGAAACATAATATTCATCCATTTACTATGTATAGTTCCACACTTTTGACTGCACTTGTTTAATTCGTTTAACTGAATTAAATTTAATTCAGTTAATTTAGTGAAATTTAATTAATTTAGCTGATGTTAATAACCACTACAGTAGCAGTCCTCAAACTCTGCATATATCTCTGTTTATGTGCAGAGATATTTTAAATGCATGAAACTTCATTTCTCAGTGATGTTACAATATATACTACTTGCTAAAAACAAAGTAAGCCCAGTAGTAAAAATACTGCAATTTAGAATTACAATGCTTCTATAAAACAGAACCCATACTTCACATCATCTATTACACGCAAGTATGTGATACTCATTTTCATTTTCCAATGTTACATGATATCCATTTTAAAATATTCTTACCTTATTGGTTTGTTGTTCTGTTTTGGTTTTTCATTGTAGTGCTTTGATTTTTTATTTTAACTCCATAATGAACAGTACTAATTTGGTGTAGTTCTTCTGGTTAATAAACACAGGACCCCATTTGGTCTCTAGACTTTTCAGGAAAGATTATATTTTTTTGAATTGGCTGAGGGTGTTCAACATAAGAACCCTCAAGGACACAAAGCAAAAAGAAATCTCCTACTCTACTAGACCAGTTTTCATAGGAAAATATACAGACTTTGTCTTCTAAACAGTGTTACGATCACAGGTAATTAAAAAACACTGACTGCAACAAAACTGACAATTTTTCAAAAATTTTATTTTACCTGTTTTCTCATTTTAAATGTAATTGCAAAAAAGTAATCCTGCTTTTAATTTTTTTATGGCAGAAAGGGCATAGTCCCAAATATTACCATTTTACACCCCCAACAGCTTCCTTATTCTTATTTGGTGCTTCTTATGAAGGTCTAATTTACAGAAGTTAAATGTTCAGGAATCTCAGAAAATTAAGAACATTGGTAGAAACTGTAATGAATTTTTTCCATTGCTAAATTCTAACTGAAGAGTTTTGGCTAATAATCAATAAATCGCTATGGAAAATGTTTTTAAGCAAGAACAAAATCCTGACATCTACTGGTGATGAGAATTACAGACTGGTTTCACATTACAAAAATGTTTTAAGTACACTGTAAAAGAAAATAAATGGACAAATCACTTGTAAATATTAATGTCAGTGGCATAATCCATTTTGAAGTGAGACATATATGCTAGTTTGATGAAGTGACACAAATCCAGCTGTTGGGATTTGATTTCTCATTTTAAACTAGCAAAAAATAACTAATGTAACCTTATGGACTCAACACCTATTGCTTGGGCCTGTAACAACAGAGGAATGAACCTGATGATTTGGTCTTTTGTTTTCATACATCAGTTGTCTTTGAAAACATAAGGATTTAACTTTTTTTGCCTGAAACTAATGATTTCATATGTATTCTTTGCAGTGAAAAATGCCAACTTCAAATGTTGATATGCAGAATTGCAGAAATGATCTGCCCCATCTCCATAATCAACATTACTGAGTAATGTCTCACAGTGGCACTGAGTTGATCAAAACAATCAAGACAGACCAAGAACCTGCTGATTATGCATGTTTCTTTTTTTCCCTATACACTGGTGGCTTTCTCCTTTTCCCAAATTTCAGATATGAGATTAGTGGTGGGATTTCCATCACTGCTTCTCTTGAGACACTATGACTGCTGTTCAAGAGGTAACTGTTAATACTAGAAAAGCATCACCATTTCAGCATTTCCATAAAGGCTTTCCTTAATTAGTCAATAAAGGTCTTTAGAAGCCAGGTCAGTTTCAGGTACAACACTGATTACAGAAAGATTTCACCTCTCTCCCACAAAACATACTTATATTCCAGCCTCACTGAAACCATTTGTACTTCTACTTACTGAACTTTTCATTACTCATATTCTGCAACATCAATTACAGAACTCAACTAAAATCCTTGGGTTTAACAACTGACCCCATAATCCTCTCTGCACACATTGTATCTGAACACTTGTCTCAGTTCCAAAGAGGACTCTGAAAGAGCAGAACTCTGTGGAACAAAGGCTGTTCACATGATTGATTTCATTAAGGGATTAAAAATTGCATTTAAAATGGATTTAATTACAACAGGTTTGATAAGCTTAGATAAATGAAGCCTAAAACATCCAGCAATCTTATTTAGGCACTACAAAACTAATATACATAAGACAATTAACATCAGATTTCTTTTTGCTTTACAACAAAGAATGTGGAAATGAAAATAGGTCAAATAATCTCACAGCAAGCTATTTCATATCAGGGAATGTATGCCACTAAATTAATTTTTTCTCAATTTTATAAAAGACAAAGAAGATAAAGCATTGTTTATGCACACTGAACTTTCAATGTAAGTCTCTTAATAACCTCTTCTCTCTAGGCTTAAGCTTTAAAAATCAAATTTCACATTAGAATGTAAAGTACAACATGCAGCTCTCAGGTCAGTGTGACCCACCAGCAGGTCCAGGGCAGAGTGCTCAGTCTGCAGAGGGGTGGCAGAGGAACAAGGAATAGTTAGGGAAGGTACTGCATCATGGAGGGGCAGGGGCAAGAGAGGCGTGAAGGGCTGCTGCTGCAGGAAGGGGAGAATCCTGTCTTAGGAAATTGAAGTCCAAACATATTTCCATTCTACTGCCACGATATCGCTATTGTGCAGTGGAATTCTGATAAAATCTACATTACAGCACATTCACTGGCTCTACTAAAGTACTCGCCTAAAATTATTCTAACTAATAACTGAATAGTTGTTTTTCACTTCAGAAAGAACGAATTTATATTTTTTTTGTAAACATACTACAGTCATATTAGAAAACTGCCTTCTTCCAAGTCTTTCTTAACACTTCTGCAACAAATGCCATCCAAACAATAGCAGCCGTTACACAAAAAGGTTGATAGTTGAAATTAAAGTAATGATAAATCACAGCATACAATCAGTAAATAACCACTGAAATAGTTTTCTCATAAGCACACAGAAAGAAATTAACAAAACAAATAGAATGGGTTTGAAAAAAGGCACAACAAACCCCAATATTTATTGTAAAATGTGGTAACGGCATATATAACAAGGTGCACTTAATAACTCAACATACCTTTCCAAGATCTACAGCCTGTTTCAAAATATCTCTTTTTAGATCTTCTGCTCTCTTGGAATGAAAATAATTACTTTGACTCTGGATGACAAATACAATTCCTTTTAATTCTGTAAACAAGAAAATAAGAAGATTTAAAGATAAAAGAAATTATTTTCTTATTTGATTCAAAGCTAGCGAGAACCCAGGTGTACGTAGGAATCTATTACACACTAAGTTATTCCTTTAATTATACAAACATTTCATGAAATAGTAAAAAGGCATTATTTAACACACACACATGAAAATCCAAACCATTCCTTTTCAAAATTCATTTAAAAAGAGCATGGCATGACTGGGAGATGTGCAGCAGGCAAGAGTAGCAGTTAACACTCATGAGGTTGCTTTTTCTCCAATACACCAGGACTCCTCGTCACCAGAGTTAAAAGGTATTGGTCATAGACCAGCATCTCCCCTCACCAGGAAATGCATGAACATGAAACAGAAAAGCTGCTTCCCAAACAAAGAGTTTAAAGCCCTCCCCAGAAACAAACATGAAGTGGACAGACACACACACAAGAACACTGAGTTGATACTCTTATCTAATATGACAGCATCAATATCTAACACGAATCGTCACAGTATTTAAAGGCATCATAACTAAAAACTTTGAACAGGAGAGAAGACTGAGAGAAATTCAAAAGAAATAATGAAGTACCTTTGCAAGTGTTTATGCATTATAAAAGTCCCTACTATAAAATACAAGTAGATGATGAAGCAGGTAGCCAAATTGTCTTGATGATAGGAGATAGAATAATCCCTTGATATTTGGAAATCTTAGAAAAACAGGAATATATGACCCCATTCAGAAGCAGAGCACAGCAGACAACAACAGAGGATGAGAAAAGAAAAGGAAGAGGATAGATGCCTTTTCCAGAACTCTTAACAAGTTTGATCTATGCTGTTTAACTGACTCAAGACCATTAACTGTCAATCAATGAAAAGGAGTAACACATGACACTGCGACTTCTGTTTGGCCACAAAAGGCTGAACTTTACAGATACTATGTAGAAAGTGTACCAGGAAACTCAAAATATAACAACTTAAGACAGCAGCGCAAGGAAAGAAACTAATGCCCAGGAGATCTGTACAGAATGCTGAAAATTGTGGAGAAGGAACAAAGTTCACACAGAAACATAAAAGAAGAAGGAAAGAAGGAAAGTCCAAAGAAGGAAAAAAGTAATCACAAGGAAAAAGAGTAAAACTGAGCCCATGAAGAAGGGTCACAAGGAAAACATTACAGAAAGAGCATTAACCAGAAATATCTTCACTAAGGTTATGAGAAGATTGCTATGTCCAACTCCTGAGGATCGATTACATTGCTTTGTTCCTCTGAACAGTTATTTGTTATTTTAGACCTATGACAGCTCAAAGCTGCAGTTAGATGACTTTCTAAGTTTCCCTCAATATTATTTTCCCTCAATTTATTAGCTTATTTATAAAGACATTGTCAAATTGTATAAGGTTTCTGGTGATATATAACGGAGATGGAATAAGCATTGGTTCAGGTATCAGTATTCATTTCACATTTTTCCCACACAGTGTAGGAATCAAGAGTGTTCATGCTCTGAACCACCAAACAAACTGCTTAAAAATTCCATGCATAATAAAAACTTCTGAATAGCAACTAATTGCTACCTAGCAAAATCTTTGCTAGATTTCCTATGCAAAAATTAAAATCCATGTGAAAACTGAAACTACACTTTGTTGATACTAATGAGAGTCAAAGGGCTAAATCTACATGCACAACACCAAAAACATCCACAGAGACAAAAAGCAAACACTACCTTTTTTTTATATATAATTGCTGTTTTAATACCAGTATATTTACAGATATGGAAGCATCTGAATTACACTTAGTTTCACTTATGGTACATTTAACAACACCTGTGATGTTCCACAATATCGCATACCTTCTAAAAAAAAAAAAGCAAAAGCATACTTTCTAGGAATGAGATAACATCTACTTGCATGATTAAATCAAATGGAAATAGTTTCCTTTGCGATAGGTAGTTTAAAGTAGTTAATAAAAGACATATTCAGTGTATGAAAATGTCAACAGAAAATAGTTACAATATTGAACACCCCAATTGCTTCTCAAGCTGAGAAACACTCAATGAAGCAAGAGAAAGAACAGTCTTTTGAAAGATTAATATCCAAAAATGCTACTGATCTGTATATAACAGTTCAAAGGAGAAGAATGAAATATCAGAGGAACTAAGAACCATCAAGAATTACATTCTGTTTCAAGTCCTTACATTTTACCTATAGAAATGGGTTTAAAGACCTCAAAAACCACCTCAAACAAAAGGCAAAAAAATTATGTATTGCATCAGACCAGCAGTCTATCTAGTCTACTTAGTCTATCTATATTTTTTTAACAGTTGTGATAGGAAAGAGTACTTTGTGACACCACCAAACCTTCACTTTCTCCAGTGCTCCTCATACACTCACAGCACTGACAAATATTATATTAGGAAATGCCAGAAGGCAGACATAATTAAGCTGGGTCCTTTTAGAACAAGCAGATCCAAGTTCTGAGTGTTTAGCAGAGTGAGAAGTCCATGGTTACAGTGCAGAGAATGCAAGTCAAATCTGTTAACTTTTTGCAAGAACACATCAGACTTGTCTTCTTCAGAGAAGGCAGAACCTTGCAGAAATTTCATTCTCATTATTTATCACGTGTCCCACAGTAAACAATTGCTTTATCACTATTTTACCTGTTAATGCTTGACATGCTTCTTAAATACTTGCTTCTAGATATTACAAAGTTATTAGAATTTGTTACAAGCAATTCATAATAACCCTAGTTATTACAAGAACAATTGGAGCCTAGCAGAATGGTAAAATTCAGTTTCACCTTAAATTGTTACAAGAACAGCTACTAAGTATAATAAAATTTTATTTTAAACTATAGTGCACTACAAAAAGCAATTCATTCTTTTCACAGTGCAAGTGCACGTGTTCACAAAAAACTTAGCTACAAGAACTTCAGGTACAATCTAATACTTAGAATTTTCTGTTTGATGAGACTACATGAACCTAAAAAAGAAAAAAAAAAAATCCAACAAAGTATTTGTGAAACAACACTATACTCTACTTACCTCTGCCTATTTTACTAATTGTTGTACTTTTTTCAGACTTCTAGAAGAAAGAAAGAAAAAAAAACCCAAGTAAGAATATACACAAAGCCTCGAATATGTCTACCAAAACACACTGGGAGTCAAAGCACTAATCAGATTATAAATGTATACATAGAGGTTTAACTCAAAAACTATTATGAAAAATAAAGTAAAATGTTATTCATCATCAAGAGTTGCAAGACATATCCTATATGCTTTCCTAGTATTACTCAGAAAATACTGTAAGAGTAAGAAAAAAAAGAGAAAAGGTTTTTCCATTACTCAATTTATACCAGAGCTCCTTAAATTATTACTAACAATGTCTTCTTTTTTATGTATCTCTTGAGTGCTAAGTTTGAAATATGGAGCTCTACAATAAAAGCACACCTGTTCAGTGTGGAAAAAAAAGTTAACACACTCTATTAATTTAACATACTATCAAGCTTCTATCAAAACACAATTCTTAAAGGAAGACTCAAATGCACTTTATATCAAGACAAAAATCAAATGGTTGTTGCACATAACATGACTTCACTGGAATTTACTCAGGTATCACAAACATCAGGTATCTCTGCACTGCCTAGAAAATTGTAGGAAGGAAAATAGATCCTTCTTTTGTTGCACAATTTATCCCAGGTGACAGCACCCTAGTGCTTTGGTTTGTTCACGTGAAAAATCAAGCTCATCTTTACAAATTCCGTAAGAATGCTGTAGGATTTATCTTGGTTCCAGTGTTTCAAGACTTTCAGATAGAAATGCCATGCGTATCCTCGGTAATAAGCTTATATATAGTTTTTCTACCCTTGAGACAAGTTCTATTCTTAAATACTTAGCCCCCTCCATTTTTTAAAATATCAGATCTATGTAATCCTTTTAGCTCTACTTGCATCAGATGATCTTTTCTATGACTTTTACACTGAAATGAATAAGCTCCAACTTCCCTGATAGCCATCTGTAAAACCTTTTCAAAAATTACTGCAACTTCATCCATTCTTATGACCCTTTTCCTGCTGCCTGGGTCAATAAAGTTTAAAAGATTTCTTACAAGATTAATTTACTTTTGTATTTATACACAACACTGTCATTATTTGGCACAGTAAGTTAACATTCTAATCTAACCTGTATCTGAAAAAACATAGGAAGATTGATTTTCCATGTAAATAAGAACCTATGTGTTTTGTGGTAGACTGTGAGAAGAATAAGCCATATTTAAAATTACTTTTATTAAAACACAAAACAATTGTTGCCTGTTATATTCCTGTTAATGTTATTATAAAAAAAAAGAAAAAAAAAAAAAAGGAAAAAAATATTTTGGCCTGAAGAGTTCTAGGAAGCACCTCTGACTTCATCTGAGGGAAGGTTTTGAAACTCTAAAATAGTAGGAAAGACTTCATAAATTATATCCTATATAAGAAGGGTAAAAGCTAGACCGACACAGTAGTGGAATTTAACAAACAGCAACCTATTAGTAATGACAACAGAATGACATGACCAAGTCTCTCAGACACCGTGGCACATCAGCAATTTGCAATAGGGATATTTTTCACTTAGAGAAACTACTGTAGTTACAGTAATCATCATCAAAACCAAAAAATATTTAGAAATATGTACTTCTGACTATAATATTGTATTTTATGTCAGATCACTTGATCTAAATGGCAGCTATAGATTCTAACTATTGATTAATTCCAGTTTTTTATTTTCCCCCCTTAAATTTCTTTTATACATACACAAACATCTGTTACAAATATGTACTCATACAAAAAATGGTAGTCAGAAGTCTGTCAAAGGACATGCATGCATACAGACCTAACACTCAGTATGCTATTTAAAGCTAGGGCTAGCTCTGACCATTAGTTCTCCTAATCTGGTTAATTTGAAATTTCATAAGCAAGCTTTGCTTGAGCCATGCAAAGCAATGAATGGTAATATGTAATAATGCTAATTTGGCAGAGAGGCAGCCATTTCCATCTCAATGTACTGTATATTTAACAAAACCAAGAAGAAAGGAAAACCTATCTTTGAATTAATAAAGGTTATATACTCAAAAATTTTTCTCAAAAGCAACAGCTCTAAGAACGTACATGACAGATCAGAAACACATCACAGGAAATTTTGTACTGCTGAAGTCAATAATTAAAATAAACAATGCCAAAGATATTAGACTTTCTGCTTGGTCTAGTCTAGCTTATTTTATGTAAAATGTTCCAGCTCTAGCAATTAAAATTTATTACCTGCAGCACTGGTAGTTCAGTCTCATCTTCTGCACCTTCAGAATCTACACTTACAGCAAAAGCTGAAAGAAAAAATAGACTTCTTTTGTATTCCAGGAGCTCACTTTGACAACTGAAGAAGTTCTGCAGCAAACCCCCCACCCCAATCTCCCCACCTCTCCATCATTTAGGTAGATTTTTCACATTAAATAATACTATATTTGCAATAATTATGAACATGAGAGTCTGTTCTTATAGAATTCATACATTTGCTGCCTGATAATTCCCACACCATCACTGAAAAAAGTCACTCTGATAGGAAGCCAACTTTTCTTGGCTTCAAGGCAAATAAATCCCTTTAAAAAAAAATCTCTTCAGTTCAGTAGCTCACTTGAGAGCAGCCTAATGTGCTACCACATGGGAGATCTGCAGCCACTGTTTTTAGGTTAAAGGTTGGATTACCAAAGCTTCACTTGGAACCACAGAAACTGACAGTGGCTGACAGAAATTTCTATCAAAAGTGAAGATGATTATCACAGGCTTTTAATGCCATTTTTGAACAATAGTCAAACTCGTAAATGTATGAGACAGTAAATGTTTACAAAATTAATAGGGACTCCACAGAGCTAATCTGTACAGAATTAGCATTACTTTATTTATAGTGACACCACCCTCTGCATACACTTCTGGTTTGTATTGGAAAAAATATCTGTAAAACAGGTTCTGGAGTTACTTTTTTTTTGTTGTTGATATAGTCACTTAATTTGTCTCAGCCTGTTCATTTGTAAAAGTAGTTACATTTAACATAAGAAAGGCTTGCTAGGGTTTTTCTTAAGAAATCATTTTCTTAAAAGCACTAAAGAGATGTGAATGAAAACAAATTGTTACAATTTGGAAGGAAATCAAGACACTATTCATCATGGTCAAATTGGGCAATTTTCTTTAAAACTGGGGCAGAAGACAGATTCAAGAGGATTGTCTCTCTACAAATTTAAATTATTTATTGCTTCAAATTAGCTCCAGAGTGAATTACTAGCCATTATCATTCCTCTGATGCACTAGAAACCTACAATATAGGACAACAAGACAAGATTTTCCTAGGTCTAGGGTGTCCCATCTCTGAACACCTACATCCTTATGCTCTTCCAGATGCGAGATCAAATTTCATCAAGTGTCCAGGAGCTGAGGTCCACAGAGACATCTCAGGTCCTGATTAACCTGCATCTCAAATCACACAACTAGATGCAGACATCCCAAAAATCATTCTAACACAGCAGACTCATGGTGACCATAAATCAGAATCACAGAATATTCTGAGTTGGAAGGGACCTGCAATTCATAAATGAGTGGCCAGTACAGGGATTGAATCCATGTTACGAGCACCAGGGTCTAACCAACTGAGCAAATCTCAAGGTCATTTTCCTCCTTTTCTCCCAATATAAAATTATTTACAGATTCAGACAAAGAATAGCTTCCCCTACACAAACCAGATCTACACCTTCTTCTTAACACCATCCTAATTACAAGATCAACACAAAACATCCTTATTCCAGGAAATGTATTCATTATGTAGTATTAACCTGAAGAACTGTCACCTCATGAATTCAGCTTATTCACAAGCCTAATTTTCAGTTTTTAATATGCACCTGAGGAATGACACATGAAACCTAAGACTACCGTGACTGACAAGAGATGCTGCCACCACAGTGCATTCAATAACCCATGCCACACTGCTCCTAAGCTTTATAAAATACTAACACACATGATTTTTGAAACAAATCAAACAATGATTAGATCATCTATTTCACACCATATCTTTGAGAGCACAGATAAAGCTCATCAGGGAATTAATTAAACAACCTATTCATCCTGGTATTACAGAACCACGGATCTGTTGAGATTGGAAAGGATCCCTAATGGTCGTTTAGTTCAACACCCCCAGAACTGGATTATCAGGACCTTGTCTAATTATGTTTTGATTATTTCCTAGAACAGAATCCATTAACACTCTGAGCAACCTCTTCCAGTGTTCATTCTTAGGTTAAAAAAAACCCAAGCAACAAAATAAACAAAAAACAAATAAGTAATTCTGTTCAACTAGAATTTCCTGTATTTCAGTTTGCGTAAACTCATTCGTGTCCTATTAAGTATCGGAGTCTGGTTCTGTCTTCTTTATTGCATCCCATCAGGTATTTACATGTTGGAGGTCCTCCCTGAATCCTCTTTTCTCCAGGCTAAACATCCCCAGCTGCTTCAGCCTCTCCTTGTCTGTCAGGGGCTGCAATCAATTAGTAATATTCATACTAAACGTGGTCCTTTGCTGGATTCACTCCAGTATGTCCATGTCTCTCTTGTACTGGAGAACCCAAACTTGGAAGCAGCACTCCAGGTGTGTCACACCAGTGCTGAGCAGACAGGAGGGGTCACCTCCCTTGTCCTGCTGCCAATACTCTCCCTCCTGCAGCTCAGGGGCTGCTGGCCATCTTTGCCACAATAGCACACTGCTGGTTCACAATCACTTTGCTGCACACTGGGACTCAGAAGTCCTACTCTGCAAAACTGTTTCCCAGACGTGTCCCCCATGTGCAATGTTGCATGGGGTGGGTGCCTCCTTGTCAGCAGCTGGAATTTGTATTTTCCTTCACTGAACTCAGTTTCCCAAATTTCCTGTCTGTTCGCTTCTCCAGCCTGCTGAGCTCCATCTGAATGGCAGCACAACCAGCTGAGGCATCAACTCCTCCTGCACTTTCTGTATCCTCTGCAAATTCCCTGAGGGTGCACATCCTATTGTCATTAATAAAAGGTTAAACACTACTGGAGCCACCATGCCACTCATCAGAACTCAAGAGGCCACCAAGTCAGACAGTTTTCTATCTATCCACCTCGCTGTCCACAGACATAGCCCATACTTCTACCAGTTTGTTTTGACATTATAGTAGACAGGATTGAACTTAAACTCCTTGCTGAATGAACAACATTCATTGAGATGAACAACATCAACTGCTTTCCCTACATTCATGAAGGCAGTCATGTCATCACAGAAGACTGGGTTGGTTAAATATCACTGCCCTTTCATAAAAATATAGTGACTTCTCCCAGTCATTCTCTTGTCCTCCATGTTTGCCTTGTCATTCCTTGTTTGGCAGTGATACTAAGGATTATTTGATCCACTACCTTCCCAGGGACTGAGGTACCACCAACTTATCTTTGCCCTCCTTGAAGACCAGGGTGATACTCTTCTAGTCTTGAGGAATCTCCCCCAGTCACCACCACCTTTCAAAGATTATCGAGTCTTGCATTGACACCGTCAAGTTGTACCAGCGCTTGTATGTGCCTGCCATCAGGTCTTGTGGACTTCTGTATGTCCAGTTTGTTTAAAAGTTCCCTAAACCAGTTCTTCTCTGGTGACATTAACTCTTCTTTGCTCCAGATATTCTCAGGAGTTTCAGGGGCCTGGGATTCCTGAAAGTGAGTCTTAATAATATCGACCAAGGCAAAGAAGGTTCCAAGTTACTGCCCTCTTTCATGTCCTTCTTTTAACCCTGTCCTCTATTCATAAGAAGGCCTATTATTACCTTCCCTAGTCTCCCTTTTGCTGATACACCTGCAGAAGCACTTTTTCTTACCTTTCACAAGTTGAATCCCTCACCAGGTTCAACTCCAGATGGGCCCTGGCTTTCCTAATGGCATACCCGCACTCTCAGACAGTGTCTCCATGTTAGTCTTGGGGTGACCTGACTGTATTTCCAACTCTTGAGTGCTTCCTTTTTCATGTTTGTGCATGTGGGTCTCCTGCCATCTCTGCCTGCCTTCCTGCATGTGGGGATGGATCATTAATGTAAGAGATGAATCTTGAAAATCTACCAGCTCTGACCCTTGTCACACAGTGCAATTTCAACACTCACATATATAACTTATTCAACAAACCAATACATGCAATGAATGCTAAAGTCTCTCACTATATAATTATTCTAATTCCCTGTGATTTCAGAAAGGCTTCAGAAAAGCTTCCCCTCCTTTTCCAACAATTAAACACTTTAAAATGACTCAGTATGTCTTACATTAAGTATATCAGGAGGAGTTTTCCCAACTAATACATTTTAATAAGACAAGAACTGTTCAGACTATTTTTAAACTACTGAAGACCTGTAGTCTGAGTCTCCTAGGCCTGAAGCTTCTGAGTTTCTAAACTCAGTTTCTTCATGATGTTTTGGTTTAGGAAGACCTGGTTTTCACAGGCTTGACATAAACATTGCAAGTGGTTTTGTAACAAATATAATGTTTTGGATTTCTTTCTGTGGGATTGGATTTCTCTATGTCTTTGGTTTTGGCCAATGGGATGAAGAGTTCTTGCACTCTTCTGACCAATGAGAGTGGCCTGTTGAAGAAGGTATAAAAAGGGGGGTCAGTTTGAATAAAGGATTGGAGTCAGATGATTTTTGCTAAATGAGGTTCGTGTCGTTTGTTACTCACCACAGCGACAAAGAACCATTCAAAAAACAGACTAACAGACCCCTGAAGACACTGCCAAAAAAACCTCAAGAGTCTTCACCCAAAAGCAATGAAGTTTTTCACACACACAGACTGTATGAATTTATCTTAGCAACACTCTTCTAGATGATTAACAAATCTGTTATGGACACCTAATTTGACAAAGCAGTCTTCAGAAGTCAGCTATGGCCAAGACTGTTCTGGCTAAGCAACCTGTTCTCTCAGCATGGAAATAAATATCCTCTTCTAAGGATTTACTGGGAATAAAGGGCAGCAGAAAAAGAACATGGTAAATTTAGCTGGCCTACAACATATCAATAAAGGGACCACAGGTTAGGAAGAAAATACAGTGCCTTGGCACAAGTGAACAACTCCAAGATTAATTCATTCACATGCAATTCACTTCCAAGAGGTTTCTGACAAAGATGTTCCCAGGAGTGGACTACTGATAGAAAAATTCTAACTCCAGATACAGCTCATGGCCAGGTCACTTGTACAACACAGGCAGAAACTATAAATTCTCTGTGTGAAGGATATCTTTTTGTTGTGTGCAAGGCAAACATGCACAAAAAGGGATGACCTATGCCTAGGAGCTATCAGATGTTACTGTGACAAAAAAGTAACTTGTCATCCCCAAACATTATTAATGCAGACAACTGATTTCTTCCAGTATAACGCCCTAAACCACATAATCTCTGAAGCTAGAGGTACTTTTGCTAAATCCAGAATTTCCTCTTGACCTTTTCTATGTTTTTATACAATGTAACCATACCTCAGTTAAGAAACTTACTAGCTGGTAAAAGCTCAAGCCCTGTAGGTACCACAGTAACCAAAAGACCAGGGTGATCAACTGTACAGTTTCTCACCAACAAAGCTACCCAAAGCAGAAAAAAATGCAGCAAGGCACCATCTTAAATGCAACCTGTAATCTTGTATTTGTCACTTCATTATTTAATGCATTGTGTACTCTGAAGGTTGTTAACACACGTTGTGCATTAACATCATTCATCTGGTGAGAGCAGACAGAAGCAGAACGTGTCAGCCAATAGTCCTCCCCTCCTTTTGCTAAATGGCCAAGAACTGAGGATAAGAAAAGGAAAGAAATTTTAAACAGACTTTAAAGTTTTGTGTTATCATCAACCTTATCTTCATGTCTTTTGAGAGCATGACTAAAATCCACTGGAAAAGCTAGACAACATATTTGGATCCATTAGAAACCTGGACATGTGATACGAGAATTCCTATTCAATTCAATTCCTTCAATTCCTATTTATTTTTGTCAAGTGTTCTATTATTTCCATTAAAATTTTGATAAGTAAATAGACTTGATTATAACACTAGAAAGTAAAACTCAGTAATTATTTTCATTGTTCAGTAACCAAACTGCAGGAACATGTGCAGGATAAAAAATGGATGCAAACACTGCAGCATTAAAATACAAAAAACTGTATAAATATATACAATTATATAATATCAACTTTATATGTAGAAGCAATCCTTTCTTTTGTAATACTCTTTCACGCATAAACAACTTCCAAACGTTTGCAATTATATGTCCTTGAAGTGCAAAGGAGTTAACTCTTTGCTTTCACAGACTAATCCACCTGAGACAGAAAAGCAACACTTCTGCCATATTCCTCTTTTACAGTCTGATTCAAGGTTGACTGACCCCAGAGTCATTCCAACCACATCACTGAGCTGTGGGTCAGTTTAAATGAGCTACAAAAAAAGTAACAATTCTATGACTTAATGTATGGCAAAACAGTGACTGATAATAACCACTTCAAATAATGACAGTGATTATGTTGTAGGCAGGAGAGAAAACATTTAAAATAGAATTTATTTATCCTTCTAATAATAATTTAATGAAAGGCCTATTTTTTTTTTTTGGTTGGGTTTCTTCCCCCTTACAAGTTTTCAAAGAACATAATATTCTATGGATTGATATGATTCCAGAGAAAATCTGTGCTGATGCTGTCAGTCAAAGAGATGGGATCTTCTGTTATGAGACAACCTGTGAGCACTATAAATTATTTTTCTGTATTTATATGCAAGCTTTTAAAATATTTCTTCAGTGTTGCCATCCTATCAGCATCAAAGCCCCTGGTCTAGCCATATAAGCATGTATTACAGATTCATCAACACAAAATGGGGAGAGAGCAGGGGGAGGAGGAAGAGGAGAGGCTGATGCAAGCAAATTTACAGCATCTGAAGCTTTTCATAAAAAAAAAGCGGCTGCTTATATTTCTTTACACAAATAGCACATATGGGAAGAAGGCAGCTGAAATCACCACTTTGAACCACTGGAATGTCTAAATGAGTGCTGCGTACACCACTATCTTTATAAAAAAGCAAGCAAAGATAAACAGTAGAAGAAATAGTATCATCATGATCCCTTTTGATTGCCTAGAAGTTACACCATACAAAATCATCCGAATACATTTTCCCATTCTGTAAGCTGCCACTTGCAAGCTGGAATTTATGTTATTACCTAACTCCTGACAGACAAGCCGTTTGCTTCAGTGGAAGGCAATCCAAATTACTTCTGTTTTCAAAGAACAAACTTACTATCCAGGCCATCTCAAAAAGATGGGCTATTTGGGAAAGGATGTAACATAAACAGGTATTAAAAACCTAAAAGAAAACCATGATACTGCAGGAAGCTTCTGGTGAATAAACTCCATACAAGCATTAATCAAGACCTACTAAACAAGAACACAAGTGTTTCCATTTCTGCCTTCTACTTGCATGTATGTAGGTATGTATGCATGTACAATAAATACAGATATGGGAAAAACTGAATCTGTTATTCTCAGACTATGATTACAATCTGTTTGCGATTACAAGTGCTATAGTACCTTACTGGAGCAAAGCTACTCCCATTTCACAGAATGAAATGCAGCTTTAGGATGAGCTGTAGAGTATTAGAACTCCAAAAACCAAACTGTGTCAGTGAAAGGGAAAGTGTTTAGCAGAAGAAAAACCAAATTATCACAGTTTTACTTTGCTGAAAACGTGATTTATTAGTAACAGTTTTCCCCTGCATGATTTTGATGCACAAGCCATAGCAGTGGAAGAGAATTGAATCCAAAGGCTCACAACAAACTGACAAGCCTATGCTGACAGAGATGGAAATACTCAGGAATAGAAATAATGAGAAACAGAACAGATGTAAACATTTACTTCTGTCTCTTACACTCACGCCAACAGCTCCCAGCTCCAGGAGCCTGTAGCAAACCAATCGCTGATATACTACTAATCCTTCTTTCATCTCTTCCCAGCTGACTAGACACCTGAAAAGCATCTCTAAAACACAGTAATAGATTTCTTTTCTCTCAGCTGGCATTTTAGGCGGGCGGTTTTACCTTTTCCCCCGGCCCTGAGCAGAACACCCCGTCAGTGTGGCGCTGCCCGGACACGAGCACGAGAGCTCCGCACTGGGCTCGGCTGTTCCACGAAGCTGTTCCCGATCCCCGGGCCGGTTTCCCAGTGCGGGCTGTCCCTGACCCCGAGCCCTGGCCCCGCACCCCGCCCCGGGGGCGGGAGGCGCTCCCGGTGCTGCCCCCCAGCCGGGGCCGCGCAAGGACTCCGCGCCGCCCGGCCGCGCTCCAGCCCGGATCGCCGACAAACTTCGGGAACAGGGGCGCCTCGGCTCCCCCAGGCGCCCCGCCGAGCGGGGCGGGACAGAGCGGGCAGGAAGCGGCGGCGGCGGCTCCGGCGCCACTCCGAGCTCTCCAGCTCTCCGTGCCCTCCTGCCTGTCATCACCTCCTCGGGGGGGCCGAGAGTCCCGTGTCTCCTCCCTTCACCTCGCCATGGCGGCGCGGCCCGGCCCGGCCCCCGCCACTCACCCCGGGCGCGGAGCGGCGAGAGAAGGAAGACGAGGTGGGCGCAGGCAGCGAAGAGGAGCCAGCGGCTGCAGCCGGGCTCCCGAGACATCTTGGCGGGGGCTGCTGAGCTGCAGGGCGCGGGGAGGAGGCGAGGGGCACGGTGCGCCCGGCTGCCCGCCTCCACCGCAGGAGCGCGGGCGAGCGGCCTCCGGCTCGTGGCTGTGCCGCGGTCGCCGCCTGCCCGCCCTCCTCCTCCTCCTCCTCCTGCTGCTGCCTTCCCTTCCCTCCTCCCGGCAGGACCGGCCGCCAGCGCCGGCAGCAAGGGGAGGCGTTCGGCGGCTGCGGCGCCCTCTGGCGGCAGCAGCGGGAGAGGCAGCGCCCTGCGGCTCCGCGCTCCTGCGGCTCCCGCGCTCCCGGGGCGCTCGTCGCGGGACACCCGCCGCTCCCGGGGACAGGGAGTGAGCATCATGCCCGAAATAATCCCAGTAGGCACCGCTCTCCTTAGCCATTAGCTCTGCTTAGCCATCCGTTGGAACGGGCTGCCAGGGAGGTGGTGGAGTCACCGACTTTGGAGGTGCTTAAGGACAGACTGGATGTGGCACTCGGTGCCCTGGTGTGGTTGACACGGTGGTGTTCAGTCGTGGGTTGGACTCGATGATCTCAGAGGTTTTTTCCAACATCACTGGTTCTGTTATTCCATGAAATTTTTCCCAGCTCTCCAAGAGGAACCTCATTCACCAAAGCAAGGTGGTTTGTTGTTTCATCTCTAAAACAACCCTCACAAACCCTTGCCCATGGTGCCTTCAGATAGCCTTTCCTAAACTACCTGTGTGACCAGGAGTGGGGACATGGGGTGCAGCACAGAGTCCCGGCATGTGACCTGGAGCACAGCCTTGGCACTGGAGACTCCACAGCTAAAATGTCTCACCCTATTTGCTAAAGAAATGCAGACCTGGAGCTGCACAAAACTGGTTTTAGGGGTAACACAGAGGACAAAGTAGACTCTTACATGCATATATGTCACAACACAGACAGCAAATTTGGATGTAACAGAGCCACAGACCAATGAAGAGTGTGAAACCTTGTTAGCAAACAAAAAATTACCCCATATGAATCCTGGTGAAAGGAGGAAGAAACCATCCACAGGAATGTCAGATCTGTCCTATGAAGCATTCCACGTGTTAACAACTTGCTATAAATCCCCCATACATCCCAGAATTCAACTGCTATCCTTCAGACCCAGAGATGCCACAGAAAGGCAAGAAGTGATAGGACTAGAAACTCGGCATTGAGTAGAAAATTTTCAGTGCTATGTTACGTTTTTCTTTTTTTCTGTAACAATGAGATCTGTATTAATAATTATTAGAATTTCTCATTTCAGTAGCAAGAAACAAAAATTCTTGGCATATAACATATAAGGTGTCCTTCTTCTTTGCCCTTAAACATGATTTTGAGTGTAACACCTGGTGGCCCTATGTAACAATTCCTTTCATGCTGTCTACAGCATGAATTACATGAATTCCAACCAGGTCTAGTTCTACACATTTTCTCATCAAATACTTTTCACACAGACCCCTCCTAGCAATCCAACTATTCAGTATGTGCTGACCTTACTGGAGAAAAATGATGCAGAGTCCAAGTCAGCCACAGACTATTTTTAATCCAATAAGGCCAAACAGCACTGGACACAACTTGGATCTATCTTCAAAACGCTGCAACCCTTAGATCTATGGCATTCTTTTCCTGACAGGTCAAGTGGTTACAATAGGATACCTTAAATATGCCAGAGAAGTAATTGTGAAGATGAATGGAAACCTTTTCACAGTGATAAACACTCACTCCCACTGCAAGCTCAGGCAAGCACATCTGTATCACAGCAACTTGGTAGTAGACCTCACATTTTCCATTAAAACTATCATAATAGAAATATGTTAGCCAGACTCCTTGGGAGTACTCAACCTGCTTTATGTATTTTCTAAACACACCCCCCTGATATCACAAGAGAAGGGAAAATGAGGCACAAGTCTGAACAGCAACAGCTTGCTATTTGCCTTATCAAACAACTGTTTGTTGCTGATGTTACAATACACTAAATAAGTTACTGGCCTCAAGAATAATAATTCTGATGCCAGCTAAGTAGAAACTTAACTGTTTCTCTGTCTGATTTTATGTGCATGCTCATCATTAACAGGAAAAAAATAGAGAAATATAAAGTTATCTTTCCATTTCTAGAACTATAACAGTATAAAATATAGGAAATATTTTGCTTAACATGTATATGTGCATTTGCTGGGTTTTCCTTATATGTTTCAGCAAAGTTTCCCACCCTTTCTTACATTTCTCTATTTTGTTGGTTTCTTTAAGAATTCGCATCACAAGAATCATGCCCACAATATCTGGGATAAACACAGACTTTTCACTTTCAAAATGCTTTAAGATAAACCTATGTTCCAATGTTTCCCCACACAGCAAATCTGTAAGAAAAAACCCCCAGCCTTTTGCTGAGATGTAATAAGTGTTTTGGCTTGTCACAAATATAAGAAAAATTCTATTGTAACAACGCCCAAGAAATATGGAACTCTACCATGAAACATGGTGTTCTCCAACTGTTAAGAAAAATAGCACTTAAGTGTTTTAAATCTTATATTTAGGTCTGTGAGGAGGAACTAGAAAATAAAGCTTTTTCTTTAATTCTACTCTACTTACACACTCAGATTGTGTTTGTTTGTTATTCTAACCACCCCACTGAGAATTTCCATCTCAGGAAGGTTGAAAATAATGAACTTTCTGTTAAGAAACACAGAGGTTTAGAACACCACCAAGCCTCCTTTCTTTATAGTATTACATATATTTTAGATCCCTAAATAATACAAATACAGCACTGTTGCTGTCCCACTTCTGAGATTAGAAAGGGGGGGCTGCAAATACAAATAAATGCTGCCAGATATAGATATATAGATATATAGATGTCTAGATGTCTAGATGTATGCATTTACATCTATTTACATGCATTGTATGTATTCATACATTATATACATTACATGTATGCATTTACATTATACATTTCAAATGCAAAGGCTGGCATGTGATTCAAAGGTAGCTTGCTCTTTGTGCAGGCATTGCAGCAGTGCCTCCAGATATCCTGGCAGCTCTGTCATCTCTTTCTATAGGACTATAATATAGGGAAACAGAGAAATTATGAACCAGACACAACAGCAAGTACTGAGTTAGAGAACTTGACTGCAACTACTTTGTTCTTTTAGCCATTTGAGAAAGGTTTCATCCTGGAATGACAGAGTTTCTGTAGTTTCTTTCAATAGGTGGAGCGAAAGGCATCTATTACAGACAGCCCTGCAAATCACATGAGTTAAGTTCTGTTCCAGCTCTTCCTCAGGCTTCTGCAATTGGACCGCTCTGTCCTACGCAGGAAGTTACGTAAGGAGAGGCGTAACTTTAAGTGATTACTAGTCCTGTGGAAATGAGCAAAACTAATTCAAATGAGTTCAGAATCATACAATTACTTCTTAAATTACAACGTGCATTTGGAAACAGACTTTATCAGCTTTCAGCTGAGAAAAGCAGTTATTCAATGCCAGTTCCAGTCCATTATTATATACCCTAAAATACATATACCCTGGGAATACACCTACATTTGTCAAACCCGAGGCAGTGGGCTTGAGCAGGGGAGCTCTGATACTCTGCAGCGCTCAGATCTGAATTACACTCGTTTGTCCCCTTTGGACCGCTCCAAATAGCTCTCCCTGGGAGAAACCTGCAGTAGCAGGGAAAACCCCCACAGTCTAAGCATGACTCGGTCAGTGACACTTGGCCTGGGACTTGTTCTATCTTGCTCAGGAGAACGGATAATGTGGCAGTACCAGCACGTGAGTGCTGTAAACCTGACAACCAAATCACTGAGGAAAATCAGTGCTCCAGTCGACCCCTGTGGCAGCCCACAGTGTAGTCTGAGTTTAGTCTCTCTTCTTCCTGGGTTAACCTGGGAAGTGCTTGTTCTTAATTAGAATTTGAGGACTCCATTTGAGCTGTCTTAGAGCCTTCAATCAAAGCTTTATAGACAACTGGTGTGCGTCTGTAGGAAAGAATCCTGGGAACAGAGTTCAACCAAGCAATTTTTCATGATAGAGACTGCTGTTATTAGATTACACACTCTCTAGAAAGGACTTGGGAAAATGCTGTGTGTGAAGCAATCAGTCACAAATTCTTATAAGATTGTAAAGATGCATCAAAGACAATTCCTTTCCTATGGGGCAGTAATGAGTGCTTAACTGTCTCTGCCAGTCAGCTCCTCTGTCTTCTGGCAGAGAAATAGTGAAAATATAATCTGCATCATATCTTCTAATGCTCATTTAAGATTGTCCTAGGGGAGGGGGCAGGACATGGGAATTTCAACATCTTTGAACTATTACAGACCAAGCTAGAGATAAGAAACAGAAGATCTATCAAGCTGAGGAATTTAATACAAGTCCCCAGAGTTCAGGTGATGAGATTATGAGATGCTCCTGTCTACTGTACTGCACAGAGTCAAGGAGAAATTTCTATAGGAAGATGTAGAGGACTCAAGCTTTCCAGTCTTGATTATAGGCCAAGGGCATGTTGCTCACTCCCTTGGTCAAATGAACAGCTTGCCTAAAGAACGGTCAGACTTGCTCCTCTCTCCTGTTTGGTCTCCTGCTGCTTCCATCTGATACAGAACTACCCCTACCAAGCACATCTGAGCTCTTTATCCCTGCTGAAATGTAGCTATTTAAAAATACAAAACATTCATCCTAAACTACCTGATCCTGTCTTTTAATAAATAAGTGCAAATATTACCTTGTCAACTGAAAGTCAAAATACAGAAAAACAAGGGATTAAACTGAATAAAATAATGGATGAACAAAATGCCTCCATAAGTTTTGAAGAGCTTAGGGGCTACATTAACTACTTTCCCCAGCTTTTAATTCTTACAAGAAATGAAACAGTGGTATAAAGAATCACCTGCTTTTCTCAACTGTGTACTAAGTCATAGTGGCAGGGAAAAAGAATGAGACAAACTGTTCAAGAAACACTGAAGTGGGTGGTTAAATAATATCCTATGAATTTGTCTTTAACATTTCTGCTGGTTTGATGAGCTGTAGATATCATGATAACATTGATTAACCTGCATCAGCTCCTGGGATTTGTGCCTCAAGATGTCCCATGCCTCTCAAATAACTTCCATATATTTTGTTTTGCCTTATTACAGCTGCCCTGTAAACCATGACAGTTCAGAAACCAGCTCAAACACTGTTATGACAGCACAATTTGGCTGCTAAAGGAAAAAAAAAAAAAAAAAAAAGAATCCCTGAGATTGGAAGAGACAAGCAGTCACAGTAATATCCAGAGATGTTCAGCCAGCATGGAACATCTTAATGAGGCTTTAGACTCAGGAAGAATCCATCCTACAAGATGGTGACACAAAGACTTTGGAGTATGTCTGTCTTACAGCTTTTAATGCCAGTAATCTCAAGAAGCAAAGGGGCTATATACTTAGATGTGAACATTCAGAACAGTGGCAGGTGCATAACGGCTAGTTTCTTCAGCCAAAGTAGTTTTTAAAACAGCTCAAATGTGCACAGTAATCATGACATTGAACAAGCAGAGCTGGAAAATTGTGCCACTTTAGAAGTAGCTTTGAGCTGGGTTTTGGAAGAGATGATCTCAAAACTTCTTTCCCAGCTTAATTATTCTCTTATTCTGAGATGGTAGGGAGAATAGAAGAAGACATGACACCTACCTGACACATACCTGCAGGCAAAATCAGTCAACTTTGGATATGCAAACTCACTCTCAGTACCAACAACAGAAGTTGGTATTTCCTAAGTGAGAGGCCTCTCACTTAGGCAAAACATCAGTTCCAAGTCATTATATCAGTCATTGTTGAAGGTAAAATGATTTAGTTCATAGCTTGCCAACCAATCTTGCTTATGAATAAGTCATTTAACAACCATCCCTGGATGTGAACAAAGCCACATGAAATATAATCTATGCAATAAAAATAGATTTAGCTGTCTGAAAGGGACTTCTGCATCCTGATTGTCTTCACTCAAAGGTGGACACCTGCCTTGTTCTTCTGAGTGACATAAGGGGAAACAAGGGCTGGGATAGTTAACCAGATGAGCAGCTTATTGATCAAAACTGACAGTAGGAACTGGACCGCTCTTCACTCAGAAGATTTCAGTTATGAAGTAGCCCTTAGGAGCCATTACAGCCTGGTGTCACTTCAGAGCAGCTGCACTCATCGCAGCCTGTATTAGCCTCAAAGCAGTTTTAGATTACGTCCGCCCACAATTGTTCCCTTAGGACTCTTCTGCTTTTGATATGGGAAGCCAAACAGAACTGGATCAAAAAACACAGAATGCCACATCTGGTACAGAACCATTCAAGTACAACAACATCAAGTCAACACGACACAGGGAAACTACAAAAGTCAAAAGCAGTTTGAGAGTTCAATGGCAGTAACATCTAGGAAAACATTGTCCAAACCCTCAAAATACACTGTTCTAAATCAAAAGCACTCAGTTAAGAGTCTGGAAAAACTGCTTTGTGACCAAGCAGTATGGCACACTGGGCAGAACAGCAGGAGTAAGGTTTTACACAGCTCTATGGAAAACACAACCAATCCTAAGACAATGACTGTGATACGCACAGTATATCTCAATAACAAGCTTTTTGTAGACAGCATGGAAAGCAACTAGTTTGTTGAATTTTACTGAAAAAGCTGTAAAAACTTGGAGTACTGGTCTGGCCAGAGTGGAGTTAACTTCCTTCATAAGAGCCCATACAGTGCTATCATTCACCCCCAAGTTGAGCAGGAAGTTGTGAGAGGATCCAAACTGTCCAAGGGCATATTCCATATTATATTAAGTTATGCTACTCAACAGAAGCTGGGTTAGAAGATGGGGTGGTGTGGCCTCTAAGGTGGTTGATGTCTAGAGCAACAAGGGATGGCAGACAATTTCCTCGGCATCACTTGGGTGATGACCATTTTTTCCTTCACTTAGCAATGTGTCTTTATCTCAGCCCATAGCTTTTGCCCTCCTATTGTGCACTGTTGTGCTGGGGGAGGAGGAAACGTGAGGAAGCAGCTGTGGGGATGCTCAGCTGTTGGCCAGGGTCAACCCACAACCCTTGGTAACAACCTCTTCTAAATCTATGACATTCTGGTCTTTTCATCACCTTTATGTGGCAATGAATTTACTGTAACACATTGTAGTCTGAATAGTAAATTTGAAAGGCCAATTATTGTTTCCAGCACATTTATCTACTGCAAAATGTACAATGTTAAAACCATGAGGTGGGATAGAACAGGATTTAGAGAGAAACTGAAGAGATTCTTTCATATTTGCTCACAGCAGGACCCAGGCCACTTCCCAAATCATGGAGGTGCCAGAAATCAAAAGTATCCTTCAGTTGCGCAAGGCATTGGCTCCCGGTTCCTGGCTGATACTGAGCTTCAAACCTTGTTGGAGCCAAAGGGTACTTCCTCGTTTTAATTTTACGACATTATTTCTCATCATATCCTTAATGGGCCTAGAGAAATTCCTTACACAATTTTTCAATACTTAAGTCATAGTCACATGTTTCTTTTCAATTTCTTTTCCCACTAAAAAGAATAAAAAAGTTGAATGCTTCCAGTGTTGGATCACCGGTCCTCAGCCATTCTCATAGTGTATATTTAAAGCTTCTGTCTCACTTTTCAGCTCTGAAACTGAGTTATCTGTTACTTCTAGTTTATTTGTGAGACCCTAGAAGAAGAATGAAAGGTCTTGAACTTAAAGAACTGCACTGTGATGAGCTCTAGAGGAATATAAACATAGACAGCTGGTCAGCACTATATGCACTATAAACAGATAATCCAAGAAATGTATTTTAATGATCTGCTCTTTAACTCTGCAGTTGGCTCAGATTCTGGTGAATACAGTCCTTACAAGGTTTAAAAGTGAAAACAGGTTCATAAGTTGTTTATAGCAAATACTACTGATGCATTATTTGATATTGTTTCTGAAAATGCAACTGGTTGGCAACATTTTCAAAAAATAAGAAATACTTTTATGCAGATTTGTATTTATGGATTTTTTTAAAAAATCACTATTATGCTTCCAGCTTTCACCAGAATGCCTTCTCCCAAGTAAGTTAGTACTGACTAATTTACATAACTCTGACTGTACTCTTCCATGAGATATTATTATCTGAAATAATATCAAAGCTTAATTCTGCACTTTTGCCTGAAATACAGCCATAAAGTAAAAACTATTGGAAAAACTGCATTTCTTTTTACTCGCTTATTCATTTCCACAGTAGTCAATGCTGTGTAACTGGTCAGAAAATTTTCAAAATGCAGTCACTGATGGTTTAATTAATCTGAAGACAAAAACTATTAGTTATCTACTGAGTACTTCGTACAATAAATTTAATGAACCCTGGAAAAAAACCTCATACTGGTGTAAGGAAAAGTGTATTTGTTATATGTTTTTATCCCAGTCTGCTGATTTGGAGCAACATTTTTGTACCTGCCAGGAAGGAGACCAAGGTCCAATTAAAAAGACCTAAATACAACTTAAAAAAAACCTAGAGGAACCTTGACCTTCCGAAGCACATAGTGGTATCTGATATATCAGCCCTGCTACAGACCCAAATCAGCTCTGAACCAAAAAATTTATTTTAAACTGAATTTTATTAAAGACAATAAAACTGGTGCTAGTCCTGATTTTTGTATTAGTGTACAGCTTCATCACAGGCTGGCTGGTGCACATGCACATAAAAGCAGTTTGGCTATTCAGAATATCTTTCAATTTCAGCACTTAAAACACCACTTCCCTAAACTAAGCAACATCAGTTCTTGGTTAAAAATCCATTACTATTTAAAGCAAGATGATTACTTAAAATCAAACTAAAAAAAGAAAAAAAAAAAAAAAAAAAAAAAAAAAAAAAAAAAAAAAGAGCGAAGAAAGAAGGCAACTAGTTCTGTATTCTGACTTGCCTTATATAGTTATGCTAAAGGAAAAAAGGAGAAGAGCCAACACTGTGAAGGCTTATGTGAGGCAATGGTGCCACCCAATGTCCAGAATTATACATAAACTTGTTTTTCTTTATTGATTTGAGAACAAAAAAAAACCAAACTCAACAAACTGTGTGTAATGTTATTAGTATTCATAATTGTATGTGAAAGCTTGGCTCAGGTATAAGATTAACAGATGTGGTAAATTTCCAAGCAGACAAGTATTTTTTTAGTTTCAGCTTGAATTCTCTGTAAAATGAATATTAGCATGGCCCAGGTAAATCCATTCAAGCTGTCAAAACACGTCTACCAACATTTTCCTAAGGTACTCATTATTTTAGTTTCTCATTTTTTGAGTCCTCTCAGCTGGGGCCTCTCACAGGGATCAGTCTTCAACATGTTTCAAGCAGTGCAGGTATTTTACTATTACGCTACTAAAATGAAAATTCTTGCACAATAATCCTGTTTTTATAAATGGATGAATCTAGCCTGTGTTTAAAGGACAGTAACTTTTTAGAAAGGCACCTGCAACTATAAAAAAAGAGTTTATAAGGCTGAAAATCTTCAGCAGGAAATCATTAATGACAATCACTATTAAAAGTGCACATCTTTTGTTTGGAATTTTGCCCTCATCCCTCTACTAGAGGAACATTTTGTGACTCCCTCTGAAATAAAAAAAAAAGCTCTAATGAGCATAAACCTCTTTCTTGTGTAATTCTAAGTCTATAAATGTTTATTTATACCATTTTGCATATCATATGTTCTACGCTATAAAGCATTATGCTAGTTCTTTGAACTATCTTCAACTCTTCCAAATCCTCTATAAATGTAAATACAAAACTAGGTGTGGCAAGTCATGCATATTTACTGAAGCACTCACATCACAAAAAGTATTATTGTGTTAAGATCTATTTCTTTGTATTAGAATGTTTTGATTTTTTTCCAAGTATTACTTTTTTCTTTGCACCTGCTAGTTTGTTATGCAAGTATGGGTTTGTGCGGCCTTATTTTCACCATATTCATAACCAAGTCTTACATTCACATGACAAATAAACAAGCTCCCTGCTCCCTTCAGAGGCACTTTTCAGAATGCACCTAATATTTCTTTGTCAAGCATATTGATTTTTTTTTTTCTCAAAGTAGTTTTAGATGCACCACCTTGGAGACATTCCTTGAAAAGGAAGCAATTTCATATATTAATCACTCAGCTTGTTGATTTTTAACTCTCAGTATTTCTTCTTCCATCCTATAGATTTTCATAGCTTTCATATGAAAACAGTGTGAAGTTTTCAACTCTCAGAATACATTTTATTAGCAGGTTTATGTTGCAGCATATTTAAGATAGATATATATTTGTAATAGTTAGTAAGTCCTAAGTATAGTTATAGAAGTACTATACACACTCAAATGAAAATTTTATAGTCCTCAATTTGTGAACTTTATGAAAATCAAAAATTGTTAACTTTATGAAAATTAAAGTGGGGAAATTACATACCCACATTTCTTTTTAGAAAAAAAAAAAAAAAAGAAAAGTGATTCGTGTATGTATAGACACAGTGCAATTCACATACACTTTTAAAAGATGCTTTATTACTTGATCTTTGTAAGCATGTTTACTGTAACCTCTAGTGTATATATATTTATGTACTTTGTTAACTTTTCATGCTGCCCAGGCCTAACCACTCAGTCAGTAGATTTTCTGAAAGTTACTGGAAAAGCAAAAGAAATTAATTTCTTAGAGTCTGGACAGAAGATCTTGATATTATATTGGGCCTTTTTGTTTTGTTTCTTTTTTTTTTTTTTTTTTTTAATAAGTCAAAATCTGAAGTCTTTGAAGTGCTTTGGATGCTTTCTAGTGAAAAAATGTCTTGGATTACTGTCAGAAATTCATAACAAGTACATGTCATACTAATAATGCAATATTTTTAAAACATTCTACCAATGTTGAAAGCACAAGAAGTCTGCATAATCCGTGCACATCTAATTAGCACTGAGTCATATAAATGATACATAATGATTTGGCAGCGTATTGCCAGATGGTTTGCCATCAGATCAAGTAGTAATAACTTAGCTTATTTATCTCCATTCCTCTCATCCCTTATTTTCATTTTCATCCCTTTTCATTTCCCTACTAAAAAATAACACTCAGTTCCTTTCATTTCATATAAAAAACCCAGTCAAAACCCCACTGATTTTTTTTAAATCCAGACTGTCTAAAGAGGCTTTGCAGTCTTTCTGCTTTTACAAGTACATTTATTTTATTAATTGCACTTAGGCATCGGAGAGTTTATACAATCTAGTCTTATATTACTTAAAAAACATCCAACTCTCCTGTTCTTTCAATTAGTGATGGTCAGCTGATCATCTATATAATTTCATTTTCAACCATAATCATATTGTGTTTCTTGTTTGAAATACATCTTGTGTCTTAGCAACAGGAGAAAAGTTTATGAGAGAATTATAAACATATAATCACACAAATTAGAGTATTTGAGATTCATGAACACTCTAGATTTAGTACTATGTGAGCGTGCCTGATCTCCATAATTTTGGATCTTAAAGCATTTATGGTATACATGTCTTGCTATGTTAAGTTTATTAAATACAAAGTAAATAGAGTGTAAATGCTCTTTTTCCTAAAATCTTAACATTTTCCAGTGGGACAATCTAGTTGTTCAAGTGAAAGGATGAAAATATCTGTACATCCAAGGGAATAAAAATAAAACTTTCACAACTTGAGCACTTTAACTTACCTTCTCCACCTTTGCATTAGTTTCAGCCTTAATTTGTGCTTTTCCAAATACAAAAAAATACTTAATCGACATCAGACAGTAACAGTAGTTTCCCAGCCATCAAAGCAAACATTCACAGCTACAGGTTTTGAGGAATTCAAGTTAACCTCGAAAATAAAGTCTGCTCCATTTTATTTAACTCATGTTTTATAAGAACACAGATCTATTAATAGGCATGAAAATGAAAAAAGTCACAGGCAAAGGACATCCTTGTATTCAGATTAAGAAGGGATATTTTGGGTTAAGAGTCTTATTCAGAGTGTGAGGAAGATAAAGCCATTCCCCTGTTGGTTACTCTGGGATTGGGATCCATGCTGTGCTGTGTGTACAGTGCTGATACATGGCCAGAGCTGCAAAGAGACTCATTAGAATTTGCCAAGTGCTGAGGCTTTTATCAGGAAGCATGCAAAAATCTATCAAGTTAAGTTTATCTGCCTTACCCAAGAGCCTGTACATTTTGTACAAAGTGGATATTTCCCACGGTAGGGATGCTCTGAACAGCTCAGCTCAGATTTCAAACATTGAGAAAGCAGTGCCCATTGATTACTATGCTTCAGGCTACTTACACTACTGCATTGGTGACATATCCTCTTCAACTTTCCTCTCTTTCTCCAGGATAAGAATGTGAATGGAAGTATTAGCAAAGATAACACTGTAAAAATTATCATTAATACTTCCTACACAGAAGACACCAAAAAAATTTAAGTGAAAATACAAACATGATGTGTTAGTCTCACATAGTTGGAGAGGCTTTTGGCAACTCATATTATTTTCCTTGACACAATCCTCTTTTCTACTTGATTTACAAAAAGTTTATATACATGAAAATAAATATCATACAGTGGTAACATAGTGGTATGAAAATCAGTGTAAAGCAAGAGTTGAAGCACAGGATTGTACCACAAGGGTGAGACTACCAGAGCTTTCTAGTGAAGTAATTCATATTTCCAGAGAACCACAACTTGATAGGAATGTCAGTCCTTCTTTGGAATAAGCAATGACCCGAAATGCTCTTTACCCTTTTAAAACTTAGCTGGGAACCCAAGAACAAATGAACCCTAATCTCATTAGGTTGCATTAAAGACCTTCTCAAATGATGAGAGACAGAAAGAGGCAGAAGCTTAGATTGACCAGCATGTGCTATCATAAGAGCCAACTGCTCACATTTACAGAATGGCAGCTGTAGTAAAGTTGGCACTGGCAACTCCCAAACAGATTAGAACAATAGCATGGGCTGGTATGCAGCTCAACCCCCAAATGGAAAGTAAGAATATATATAAAGTCCCCAGATAAATGAAAGAGACCTATTTACTTGGAACACAATGTTTAGATGTTGCCTGCCTATACTGGGATGGGTTTCCATGTTTTCTATTTCAATTAAAATATTAAGATTATGTACAAAGAATGCTGCCTTTACTGTCCCAGCAGAGCTCCTGTATATCTGTTTGGGCCTCCGGCAATGCAGCAGAAATTTCAAGTACTCAATTGATTCCTATGTTATTTTCTGTGACGCTTGGCCTTCCACAGGGACATTAGCCTCTAGTTGACTGAGGTCATGTTTTATAATGGTAACATTCCCTGTATAGATGCTAATGTCATTCTATCTCCACTCCCCATGGCAGTTTACCAACATTAGGACTGGGTTTAACAGATGAGATAACTCCTGTTCCCATGTTAAATTCAGTGTGTGAACATCCTTATTAATGCTCTGGTAGAGGCCACAGTATCCAATATGAAAATAATTTTAAAAGGCCTGATCAGCTATCATTTTAAAGCATTTCTTGCACTGAAGAAGGTCAGATTGCTCATTTCTCCAGGTCAGAATGTGGACATATTTACATAAGCCCTTAACTATCACAGTAAGAACACTTACAGGACCAAACTCCTGCCTGTACTGAGGGGTGAAGAAAATTTCACCTAAGATACCTTTTTGTCACCAAACTCTTTGTTCACTTATTATAAGTGAAACTCCAAAGTAGAGGGAATATTTGGGTAAACTGAGCAACACTCATCCTAAATGTGCAAAGCAACCTTAAAAATTTGAAAAGCATGTCTCAGTCATATTCTGGTAACAAGCTACCAGTTGGTGCATTGCAAAACCACAAAGATTAAAATAAAGTACCCATGTGTAAGAACCAAACACCCCACTGAATATTGAGAAAGCAGGAATAGCAGAACTCTCCTCTCCCCTTCCCAGCAGCATTAAGATCACAGACTACATGACCAAGGAGAGCATTAAAAGAAATTTCACATCAGGCTAGCATTATTGTCCACATGGACAGTGTCCAGCAAAGGCCGGTGTGACACCCAAAAAGAGGGGCAGCACACTGGTTAGCCTCAGTTCCGAAACTCACAAGCTTTCCAACACTAACACCAGCAGAGGTTACAGTGCTTCCCCACACACCCCTACAAGAAGACAGTCCATATGTAACCCTTCCTGTCTCTTCTTTAGAAGGAAGAGACACACAGTCCCCATATTTCTGGAAGAAAGAACTAAGACTTTTTAGAATATTTTCCTAGACTTTTGAAATAAAGTTTACTATCTCATTTCTACAGACCTTGGCAAATCATGGTTTTAAGGATTCCAACCCTGCTGGCTTTATCCAGAGCATCAGTCTAGACAGCCAGATGCAAGTGTTCTCACTGCCAGGCCTCACCAGGGTGTTAACCTCAGCCAAACAATGTCATATCATTTCTCGATACCTCTTTGATCTTTTATTTCTTGGCTCTCATCGATGATGAAAAACAGGGTTTTCTCATTCACATCGTAATGTTCAAACTTGTCCCTTCACAAAGCACTTCTTGGTGGTATGGACTGTGTCCACAGCTACAGGGGTCCCACCCTATGGATTTGCTGGCAGCATGCAGCACTGGCCTATCCTTTCAGAACAGCCCTCACCACGGTATCAGCTGGCCCAGGCCCAGATGTAGGAACCATCTCTAGCAAGCACCTTACCAGTACTACCTCCCTCAGCAGTTCTTATCTCCACTCCTCCTCAACACCACTTACAGTTCCTATAGGGGGAATCACAGAGCAAGTCACTATCAAGATGTGCTTCTGCTCTAGGCTGAGTAAAAATAAACTTTATTCCTACACTGGGATTCCAGTTCATTGAAGCCATAACTCAACCACTGCACTGCACCATCAGAGATGGTGCCAGCAGAGTAACTTCCAAATTCGCTGCTGATTTTTAACTCCCTTTAGAGAGCAGCTGCAAATCTGGGCAAACAGTCAAGTTTTCTTCTTTTTCTATTCAAGGAAAAAAAATTTGTAACAAAAGAGAAAAAGCAGAAAGAATGTTTGGTATCTACTTTTATTATCTATGGCAACACTTAAACCATCAGGTATTCTGCATGTCCATAATTTGCCACAATAGGACTTCCTAAACAACCACTGAAAATGCCAGGTACCCCACTTCTTGTCAGATAGGTTGACATGACAGCTGACACACAGGTGAACTGATAACTGAAAAGACTGGTTTTTCACCTTCAAATTCTACAGAAGTATTATCCAGGATGCAAGGATTTTGGATGCTCATGAAGGCCGCTTAAGTACTTTAAGCATTTCTGTATCAGGACATTTAAGCAGCTAAACACTTTGATGAAGTCTGTCTCCTCATTCAAAACTGGAAATACATTATCATGAATATTTACCATGTCAAGTAAGGACACATCAGCTCACACACACACACATATATCAGGCCAACCTATCAGCTCATTCCTAAGTTAGAAGCTGCATCCTAGCTAGTCACGATGGTCTCATGAATTTTTCAGCCCTGTGTCTCCTCTGAAACAGGCAAGCACTATTTCAGGATCCCAAATCCTCCCCCATACAGACTCAGGAGGGGTCAAAATCCAGCAGAGCTGAATGTTACTCAACTCTGAAGCAAAGCTTTACCAGAAATTGCTGAACCACAGTACCTAGAAAAGGGATGTTTGTGGTGGTGGGTAAATATCTTGCCTCTCCTGTGCAGGGATACTTGGGACACTGAATGCTACCATCTCTCCATGACCTTTATAACAATCAGAACCTGAAAGGCAGTTCCTAACAAGCAGAGAGGACATAGTCTTAAACTGTCCCAGGGGAGTGAGGCAGGACATTCGGAGGAATTTCTTCACAGCAAGGGCGATTACACATTGGAATGGGCTGCCCAGGGAGATGGTAGAGGAGGGGGACGTGCCCTGTCCCTGGAAGTGTTTAAGGAACGACTGGATGTGGCACTCAGTGTCATGGTCTGGTGGTCATGGTTCGGTCACAGGTTGGACTCGATGATCTCAGAGGTCTTTTCCAACCTAACTGACTCTGTAATGGATGTACAGCTGACAATCGAAATCAGGATCTGTGTACCCGCCATACCGCCATACGGAATGCAGAAGGTTAAGGCTTCTAGCAGTGATAGGGTCCTGCACAAAAAACTATAGCTAGACAGCTAGGAGGCAATAGGGCATTTATGCTACAGTGGATTATGACACACCGCGATAAAAGCCCTCTGCAGAGAGCAAGTGACGCGTAGAACTAACATATTTAGCCTGGCAGCACAGGAGGGAGATACCTACCACATCGTGACAATGAGCTCTAAGAGGTTTCCCAGCGTATTAAAGCAGGGGAATGGACACGGAGAGCTGCTCACGTCCCCTCCTCCGGCACATTCCAGGCCGCTGGAGCCCCCGCCTTCCCTGGCCCTCGCCCGCCTGGCACCGCCCCGCGCGGGGCTGGCGGCGTCCGCGGTCGCCATGGGAACGGCGCGCGTCACCGCGCCCGGCGCCGCCGATTGGCGGGAATTGTTCGAGGAGGCGGCCGAGGGCGGAAGCGGAAGCCGCACGTGGAGTCGGTGAGTGGCTGCCGCAGTTTCTGGAAACTTCGCCTCATTGTCATATTTAAAGCGGCGGCGGCGCCGCTGGGTCCCCTTCCCGTCCGCCCGCCTGCGCACGCTACGGGGACCGGCGGCCGCAGCAGCACCGGGAGCGAGCTGGGCAGAGCGGGGGCCTGCCTCTGGCGCCGGGGCCATGGCTGTGGTGGGCTTTGATTTGGGCTTCCAGAGCTGCTACATCGCCGTGGCGCGGGCCGGCGGCATCGAGACCGTTGCCAATGAGTTCAGCGACCGGTGCACACCGTAAGTGAGGGGGCGGGGGAGCGGCGGGGGTCGGTCTGTGCCCGGCGGAGCGCCCGCCGTGGAGAAGGTGCTGGAAGTTTCGCGGTGGGGCGTGGGGGGGGTGGTTCTCGCTGTGTGGGGCCAGCGCGTTCCCCGGCACTCGCTGCTTCCATACGGGCCCCCGGGGGCCAGATGCAGGGCCGGGCGGCAGCCCACCGTGTGTCCCTCCGACCCGCTGTGTGCTCCCGTGCTCCCCTTCCCGCTGCGTGCCCCTATCCCCTCACCGGCTGTGCCCCCCTATCCTGCCCCCCAGCCGCTGACCCGCTCTGTGCTCTCTCCTCGGTCCCTGCCCTCTCCCCGGTCCCGAACCGCTCCGTTCCCCCGTGTCCCGGTCCCGACCCCCCGCGCCCCTGAGCTGGAGCGCGTTCCGCGGGCAGTGCCCGGGGATGGAGCGCTGTGCGGAGCCCGCTGGGGTCATGGTGCGCAGGGCTCGTAGCGCTGGGCTTGACCAGGAGAATCCCCCTGGGGGCAGCCCGGGTTAAATGGGACACGGGGGGAACGCACTCCCACTCGTGCTGCGTAGGATGGACTCTGCCAGCTGCTCCCGGGCAGCTCTCCTTTAGTCAGAGGTCAGGTATAGAAAGCCTCTGGCTCAAAGCAGGAGTTAGGTGACAAGTTAGAATAAGCCATACACAGACGGGTAGGGTGTAGTCTGGCAGTGAGATCTGAATTGTGATCATCCTGTTTTACCGTTTGGATAAGCCATTGTGAAAAGTCCTGGGTTCGAGCCATGACTTCAAGATGGATAAAAGTCTTCTCCGTAGTTTTTTACTGCAAACTGAAAGAATGACACTTTGACAGAAAGACTTAGGTGTTTTACCTGCAGTAGTAGAAAATGAACCTGTGATAGTTCTCAGCCAGGACCGAGTTAATTAGCCTGTTGTTCTTTCCAGGTCGGTGGTTTCATTTGGATCCAAAAACAGAGCTATTGGTGTTGCAGCTAAAAACCAGGTAGGTCATTTTCTGCTGCAAATTGTTGAAGTACCGTTGTGTGTAAAGAGAGTTGGCTGGGTGTAGTTGAAGCTGAACAGCTTCAGTTTCTTATTGAGCCTTTTATTTTATAAATGCTGCACTATGCTACCATGCTTTCTTCACAGAAATGTAGGATGTTTTTGCTATAATGCTTCTGCCCTCTCTTTCGTTAATATAATACTTTCTAGTTGAATATGTTCCTATTCTGACAGTTTAAGGTCAGTGGGTTTCTTTTCCTAATGATTGCATGTAGGTTTTTCCTTGTACTTGAAGGAAAAAATTTCAAATGCTGCATATAGTTTCTTAAAATTAGATGTAAGGGGAGAGGTTTGACTCAGATTCTTAAAGCTGTTTAGGGTACCTTTCTACCTTTGGATTTGCTATAAATTAAATGCCTCTGGTTTTGAAGGTTCAAATCCTTATTTTGGGTTGTTTGGGGGTTTTTTGATTGAGGTGCTCTGAAAGATTGAATGTTTTCTTTGTTAAAGTAGTATTTTCAGTTTAGAAGGAGAACTAAATTGCAATAAGTCTCAGAATAACAAAATGTCATGATTAAATGACATTTAATGATTTAATGATTAAAACCTTAGGTGTTCTACGTTGTTACATAACTGCTGCCAGGAGATCAAGCATGCAGCCTCTGCTGGCCTGCATCTCTCATGTAGTAAAAGGACTGCAGTGGGTTTCCATGGAGAGAGCACTAAAGGAGACTTTATTCCACTGTAATAGCACTTCTCTTAATTTTGAATAGCCGAGGCAATTATGAATACTTTACACGTTAACAAGCACACCCGCATTCAGTTACAGGCTAACATTTGGAGTAATGAAGTAAATACACGTTTGTGTTTTTTCCTTGAATTTCATTTTAGCATTGCTGAGTGGACGGCTGACATTGTTACAAGTCAGAAACTAGTATGATTCATTAATGTACAAAAATGAGTTGTTACTCAAAATGGGAAATGATCTGAATCCTATGTACATTCAAGCATGTTTCACTATTGTTAAATTGTTCTAGTAGATGCTGTGGAAAACATGAAGTAAGCTGAAAGTGAGGCAGATTCTCTCATATTACGTTTACAAGTGTATATTTGCAGTGATGAACACCTGTGACTTTAGTTACCTTCAGTAACCTGTATGGTGTTACTATATTGAGTGTTTCATGCTTGGCTCTCTTAGCAGTTGAAGCTAAATATTTTTTGCCAGGAAAAAAAGAATCTGATACTTAAAATGATAAAAGATGACAGATCTTTTATTTCTCTTGTTGTAACTTATCGGAACCCAGGATGTCTCTGTGACAGTCCTGGATGATCTGAGCTCCAGCCAAGGGGCTTCAAAGCCCTGGCAGGGGAGTCAGAGACTGGCATGCAGCCAGGGGCTCCTGTGGCTTTGAGTTTGATCCATGGAACAAATTACCACCTTTGAATGAAGAACTAAAAGTCACAAAAATTTAGATAGCATGATAGTAGTAGTTATAGAGTGAAAAGGGAATTTGTGGGGATTTTACCATGGGGACTTAGGGGTCAAGATGGAGGGACTTGGGCATTGTCCTGTCCTCCTTCCTTCCTTCTTCCTAACCCCATCTTTTTGGTGATGTTGGCACTTGGGGATTGGGTTAGAGTAGACTATAACTGTCTAACATAGGTGATAGGCATTGGATCATAATTGTAAATAACTAACATGTAGTTTGTAGTATAAAAATCAGTGCCTGCCCCTGGGGCAGGGAGTGTGCCTGGGGCTGCCCTGCTGAACAGACCTCGGCAGCCCAGATAGAAAATATCTTAGATAAGAAACAATAAAGCAACCTTGAGAGCATCAGCCTAAGACTTCTGACTCATTCTTCGACAGCAGGGTTGGGAGACAGCGATTTTTATATATCTTGGGGTCATCCTGACCAGAGCAACCCCTGAGAGTAACTTATTGTCCAGTTTGGCTGATGACCTGAGATGTGACTTGTATTTCTTTTGTAAATATGAATATTTCCTTACGTGGACTACTGTAAGTTACATTTTTGGTGTCTTAGGGTGTAGTAGCTACTTAAATCAAGGAGTACAATGACTCTTCATTTGGAAAAAAAAAAGGAAACAAACAAAAAAATCCCACAAAATAAAAAAAGAAGTAGGCTTTGACTGGTGTCTTCTACAATGTGATTCTGTGAGAGGGCTCAAAGTACTCAAAGGTGCTCTCTTTAACATTTGAGAAATTGCTGCTGGAGCAAATTTTCAGATAATTTCTGTTACTTTTAGGTAAGTGTGGTAGCACTGGAGATGATAACAGTACGTTAGTTAACAGACCATAATTCTCAGCTTTCTTAATTGTGACTAAGCAGGAAGATATTAAAACTTGCTACAGACCTAATGGCATACAATTACTCTAAAAATATCTTAAGATTGTTCTCTTAGAAAAGGCTTTGAGGTTAATTCTAAATTAGGCTGTAAAAGCTGCCAGAGTATTTGTGCTTCTCTGCCCACTACATGGTAATAATTCCTGCTGCCACGTTCTTCAGCCATACATCTGTGAAATACATAGCATTCAAGTACTCTGAAGTTGTGGCTAAACAAATAAATGAAACCATGCTGGCAAACAATCTTGGACACAGGAACCTAACTACTTGATCATATTAAAGTACTGGAGTAGTCCCTGGCATGATTTTTGGCCTGTACTGACTTGTGCTTGTACTATTAATTACTGAGCACTTTTTAGTGATTAGAATAAACCAAGGATGATTCTCAGCAGTGACTCACAAGTGTGACATCTTTCCACAGACACAGCTGTCTGAAAGTTACTGTTACTGGGAGCATGGCCTCCTTTTTTGTCAGGGATCTTTTCTGTAGGAGAACTGTCCTAGTTGAGCAGTTTTCTAATACAAGATGTAGCTCAAATTCTTCCATTTTGTGGTGGAAAATTTTATATGCAATAAGGACGGGGTTCTTTTCTTTGAGGGTAGCAAATGCTAGAAATATTCATTGGTACGCTCAGCATTTGAGTTATCATGCAGTCTGTTGATCCCTGCCTAAATCTATCCCATAGATAATAACACACTTTTATTTCTCTCTAATAAAATAGAACTAATTCTATTCTGAGATACTTGCATTATCTCTTAGGCTGCCCTAGTTGTCTAGTTTCTGTTGAGCTCTGCATTTCTGATAACGAATGCTTTTCTGTCACTTGCTTGCACTGGGGAACTTGCACTGTAGTTTAGCATATACTTCAAACTGATGTTAGCAAAGAAAGTTCCAAGTCGTCTATGCACTGTATTCTCCTTTCGTCTAGTGCAAGAATTTGTGTTGTTGCTAGGTGAATGCTAACAAGGAAATGATGTGATTTCAAAGTAGCTCAGGGAGGAAAAAATAACTGTATGGGGGTACTTAAGCTTGACACTTAGTAACTTGGAAAGCCCTTGTTTGCACTTAATGTAATGATGTTGAAAGTGGAGGTAGTGTGGCTTGGGTTGGAGGGTCAACTTGCAGAGAAACCAGCTTCATGCGTAGTTGCAATCTTTAAACGTTTGAATTTGAGCTAAGTTCTGTCACCCAGTTGCAAGGTGACTGGCTCTGGTTGCCAGCACAATCAGCAGCAGAGTGCTCCAGTGCCATGCACAGGGGGATTTCCTGAACAGGGGGACACAGAGGGAATGTCATGGGGGTACAAGAGCTGCCAGGAGCCTGCAGCTCGAGTGGCAGTGGCTGATGGGACCTGGGTGGGGCCAGGAGCAACAACAGCAGTTTCTCCCTAATATAAAATAGGCCTGTAGGGAGCACTGGTGACCAAGGTGTGGCCCAGCAGTTTGCAGGAAGGGTGCTGAGGCAGTGCCAGCCCAACCAGGGAGCAGTGGCATTCCCTGGCAGAAAGCCACAGCCTCGCTCAGCTCCACGCTTGGCATGGCTGGCACAGCTGCCCAGAGAGCTCTGGCAGGAGCACGCTGCCACCCAGGAGCCACCTGCAGGGTGAGCCCTTCTCTCAATGCCAGTACTGGGTGGCAGCTGTGAGCACAGCTGTGGGAGTGAGCCCAGGTACTCTTCCACTTAGTGACAGAACTCTGACAGGAGGGGAGTAAGCTGAGGACTATCAGGGAGTGTGTGTGAGAGAGAAATGATATAGTGAAATTGTACCCTGCCTTCCCTGGGACGTGGCTGGGTGGCAGACAGAACACGCTTTCTCTCTTCTCCACTGCTGGAAAACAGTGACTTGAAGGGATGGGGAACAATCTGTCACCAAGGTTATGCTGGCCTATGTCAAAACTGCTTTCCTGAAGTTAAAAAAAAGACATAATTGCTGTAGGAGACACCCTTCAGAAGGAAGCAGGAGGCCCAGTATACTGGCTGGAACCACTTCTTAGGAAAGTCTGCTGCCTCTGTGGGGCCCAAGTTTCTACCCTGGTATGGCCATCAGATAATTATCCATTATTGGTTTCTCAGGTTGTCAGTGATGAGGTTGCACCAGTGATGAGGTTGTCCAAGGGCAATCAGGAGAGATTTCAGGGCCTTGGAATGATTGCTTAAGGGTTCAGGAGCACAAAAAGTGCTATCATGTGTTCTCTATCCTTCCACTTGCAGGAAATGAAGGAGGAAATAGGAAGAGCCAGCAGAAAAATATCTGAGCCTGGTGCTACTGGCAAAATTTGGGGGTTTTGATCATGGGTCAGTTTACATGACAGCAGGACTGATAGCAACAGGAAGGGTGCACCTGTCTCAGAGGGGCAAAGGGATCTTTGCACAGGAGCAGCAGGGTTCATGGACAGCTTTAAACCAGATTTGGAGAGGGAAAGACATACAACCAAGTTTGCTAGAGATAAGTCTGGGGGGTACCACAGCAGTGTTTGAGAGAGAGTGTTCTAGTGAGGTCCTTAACTCTGCTGCTGCCTTTGTGGAGTTAGGATGGAGATCCATGCATTAGCAGTGACACGAGGGTTATTATTGATGTGTTAGAAATGGTGAAAGCTCCTGAGAATGGTCACATCGGGACTGGGGTTTCTCCTCTGCAGGATTAGAGAAGGATCAGTAGACCAGCTGAAGTGCATGTACATCAATGCCTGCAACATAGGCACTAAAGAGAAGGAGCTGGACACCATTGTGCAGCAGTAAAAGTCAGACACAGTTGCCATTTTGGAGATTTGGGAGTATGATGGGACAAGATGGGGTGTTACTCCTAACTGGTTGAAAACTGGCTGGATAGCCAGGCCCAGAATGTGATGGTGAATAGAGTTAAATCCAGCTGGCAGCCCATAACCTGTGGTGTTCCCCAAGGCTCAGTATTGGGGTACAGCCCTATTTGATATTTTAATCAATCATAGGGAAAAGGAGATTGCGTGTACTTTCAGTTATTTTGGAGGTGAGGTCAAATAGGACAGGAATATTGATTGCTGGAGGGCAGGATGGCTCTACAGAAGTATCTCGACAGGCTGGATTGAAGGGCTGAGGTACAGTGTATGAGGTTCAACAAGTGGCCAAGAAGGCCGGTGGCATCCTGGCCTTTATCAGCAATAGTGTGGCCAGCAGGACCAGGGCAGGGATTGTCCCCCTATACTGGGCACTGGTGAGGCCACACCTCAATTCTTGTGTTCAGTTCTGGCCCCCTCACTACAAGAAAGACACTGGGTGGCTGGAATGTGTCCAGAGGACAGTGGAGCTGGTGAAGGGTCTGGATTGCAAGACTGATGAGAAGCAGCTGAGGGATCTGGGGGTGTTTAGCCTGGAGAAGAGGAAACTCAGGTGTGCTCTTACCACTCTCTGCAATAACCTAAAAGACGCACAAGTTGCACCAAGGGAAGTTTAGATTGGCTATTAGGAAAAATTTTTTTCACTAATAGGTTTGTAAATGTTTGAACAGGCTGCCCAGGGAAGTGGTGGAGTCACTGTCCTGGGATGTGTTTAAAAGGTGTGTGGATGTGGCTTTTGGGGACATTGGTGGATTTGGCTGTGTTACGTAAATAGCTAGACTTGATCTGAAAGGCCTTTTCTGGCTTAAATGATTCTATAATTCTTAATTAGTTGACTAAAGTAGTAGGCTCTGTTGATCATGTTATTGTTCACCCAGTTGTGTCAAGGTTTCAGAGATAGTTTTATAGTTCTTAATAAGTAATGGTCTGTAAGTCTGTGTCTAACTTACTAATGAGCTGATAAAAAGTACCAGACAATAATTACCAGTGTTAAATAAAACAACTGTGACAAGGGAGTGAGTGGTTGTCTCAGAACTTGACTTGTGCTTGGGGGCATACAGAACAGCACTAAACATTGCAGGCTGATTAAGAGTGAATTTCTAACTATCCTGTATTTCTTTACAGCAAATTACTCATGCCCACAACACTGTGTCTAACTTCAAGAGATTCCATGGCCGTGCATTTAATGATCCTTTTGTTCAGAAAGAAAAAGAAAAGTTGAGCTATGATTTGGTTCCCATGAAGAATGGTGGAGTTGGAGTAAAGGTAAATCTGCCGTGTACCTTTCTGGGTTGTATAGCTGAATCTGAAGTCTTACATTTCAGTGCCTAGTCATGAAAATATGGGTTTCTTTTAATTACCTTGAAGGTAGGTTGTTTTCATCTTTCTGTTAAAGAAAAGCTCTTCTATGAATAGACCGCTGCATCTTTAAAGAGTGGATGTTAACCTTCAAATTAAGGTTCGTTTACAAATAATTGCTGAAATTCAAGTTATCCTGTTGGCAAATTGCACATCTAGCTCAAACCCCACTGGCAGAAAAACTAAGATAATTACAAGGTCATATGGTTTTACTTCAAAGTATGACTTTCTGTATTAAGTCACTTTTGTGTGGAATGCATTACAGGAGCCTTATTAAGTTTGTTACCAGTGCTTTAGAAAGTAGTGGGAACTCTTCTTTAGAATAATTGCCATAAATGAGTGTCAATTGTGTCTTTAGTGGACTGCCTGGGTTCAGTTACTTGCAGAAAGGTGTTCAAAACCAGCTCCTACCACATTGCAGGTCTGCCTCTTGCTTACATTTAAGGACTTCACTGATACAATGTCAGCTTGGCCTAGATTGGGTACAATTAATAACATTGTGTCCATTTGCAGAAATACGTACAATTACTGATAAGGAAGCCTTGCTGGCATAACAGACAGTGTTGCTTCACTAATGAAGACCTTCACTTGAACTGGTCCCTCAAAACTTCAGTATAGATCAGTCCTAAGTAGTGAATAGATCACAGAATTATATGTATTAGAAAGAATCCTGACTGGAAAGTAGCCAAGCTTTACAAAAGAGGAGATTCTTTTTCTTTTGGTGTTTGCGACTTGTGAGGTTAACGGATAAATTCAGACAGAAATTATTTGTTTTCTTTAGTCAGTGTGTGTAGGAGTCCTGTACTATATGAGAGTCCAGTGTTGGGAGAACACTATTACTTGGTATTTTTCCTACTTTTCTTAGGCTGCTTGGAGAACAAATTAGTATTTATTTCTATTTAACTGTGGTTAAAAAGTTTTAATAATTGATTCAGTAAGACTGGGAGGCTCAGGGAACAATTTTTCTATTAAAACCAAAATGCCTAATTTTTCTCCAAATAATGCTGAGTGAATGAAAAGTGCTACTTTCAAGCATCAGTTGTAATGTGTTACTTCACTTCATCATTGTCATGTATTCTATAGCATGATAAAATGGTGATTCAAGAATAATTTTTTCTAAGAGAGCAATAAATAAACTTTTTGCTGTGTTTTTTTCTTAAGGTTCTAGTTGTTTTATTTGCATAGGTGAACTGGTGTTGTGCAGTTCTTCCTTTCAGAGACTCCTAACATATTTAAGCAGAAGGATAAAAATGCCAATGGAAAATAGACAGCAAGTAGTTCTGTACATTTTTTAAGTTTGGCATCAGTTTGAAAAATGATGGCTATTTTTACTTAATGGTGTGCCACATTTTAAACTTGTTTCACTTTTGGCCATTTCCTAGCCATTTCCTTCATCTGTGGAGTTGGTACAGTTCTTGATGTTTTAAGACAGTGAGAATGGAATTATTGCTTCATTAAATACTCAACTGAGAAATTAAATTGAAAACTGAAGTTCTATAATGAAATAATGAAGCATGTTGTGATTCACAGAGTATTAGCCAGCAATGCATCAAAAACTATTAAATGTATGTAATTTTCTTCCTGTTGAACTAATGGAATTATTTTACCTATTTTATCCAGGTCATGTACATGGATGAGGAGCACGTCTTCAGTGTGGAACAGATTTCAGCTATGCTATTGACTAAATTAAAAGAGACTGCAGAGAGTAACCTGAAAAAGCCAGTAACAGACTGTGTTATTTCTGTAAGTAATTGTAGTGCACAGGAACATTATGTCTTAACTTCAGCTATCGAGGGCATTTTGTTTCTATTCATGCAGAGTGAAAAAGAACTCTGCTAAGCACTTACAAAGGGATTAATCCTAACTAGCTTTAGAGCTTCTGACTTAAAGAAATCCCAGAGCTGCTGCCATATTCCAGACCCTGACTAACTTCATAAACTCATTCTCTTGGAAATCTCTGAGCCTTTGGACCCAAAATGTTTCTGCATCCAGGTATATACCCTTCTGGAACAGCTTGTTTTCATGCCTAAGCATACTAATTACTCATTAAAGAAAATACATATGTTTGTGTTCTTTCTTGAATTTAAAAGAATTTGATAACTTTTATAAACAATTTCCTTTGACAATCAAAAATTGCCCTCTGGCAGCTGAACATTTTAGTTTCTGTCCTGTTTATCTTCATCCTTTCAGCAAATTTTTGTTTTGTTTTTTTCAATGTTATGACTGCACAGAAAATGACTGCAGATCAAGAGCAGTCATTCCATTGCAAAGCCCTGAGTATAAACTGACCCCTGCCTCTCTGTTCTCAATGACTCTGAAAAAGTCTGTCTCATGTTGCATCTAGGAATAGTTAGCTCTGTTATTATTAGAAATGTTGATTCTCCGGTTGATACCTGGAAGGTTAATTCTCCATATGTCCCTTGGGGGAACATCAGAAGGCACTGTCCAGTGCCAATGCTGGAGATAGGTAGAAAATTTCCAGCAGCGTATTCATTCAGAATTCCTTAGCACTTATTGCTTAAACTAATTTCTGCCAAAATAGGTTCTCTTCATTTGTTATCCCTTATTTCTTTGCATCTCTCACATCTGTAGTATTGCTGTACTGTTTTAGTTCCCTCTTTCCTTTTTTTTGCACAGGAGTATACCTGCTAGTTCTGATGAAGGTATTCCATGTCACTGTCTTCATAATATCCACTTGCACATTTTGGGCCAGCATTTAATGTTATTGGCATTTGTATACAAATAACTCATTTCTTGCTAGTGTGCTCATGTTAACTAGCTGTTGCTAGTTTAATTCCATCTCTGAATAGAATATTTAGTGTCAATTCAGTATGGTAGTTCCATTTTAGAGGCTTGCAGTAAGTGCCTTCCTCAAAGAGGAGGAATAGATATAGTTTTTAAATTAATAGTGTAATGTCTCATTTTCTGGAAATAACTGTGTATTCTTGTCTACTTTCTTCAGGTTCCATCGTTTTTCACAGATGCTGAAAGGAGGTCCCTTCTAGATGCAGCTCAGATTGTTGGTCTAAATTGCCTTAGATTAATGAATGACATGACAGCAGGTAAGTAGGATAAAATAGCAGATCCTGCAAGTGACAGGTGGGATAGATGGTGCATTAAATTACTCTAAGAGAAAGGACTGACTTGAAAAGGCAAATATGAGACATAAATATTTGAAAAACTTGCTGTTCTTTTCTTGGTTTAATGCCTTCTGTGTGAAGGGTAGATGAGATCAAGCTCCATTGATAACTATCTCCCTGAGCACTTACTTAGAAGTCACTATGTGTGCCTGGATTACTTGTTCATTTAGTGTACTGCCCAGATGCACAGTTGCAGGATTTAGACACTCTAAAAGGAAGTTCCTTGATTAATCATCATAACTTCCAAGGCTTTTTTCGGTATAGCAGGGTTTTAAACATACACGTGGCTCTGCTGGGAAGAAAAAACTTCCCAGCTTGGAAGATAGTCACTATAAATACAAAATTGGTTTTGGGTATTCTTGTTAAGATGTATGTTTTTTTATTACTTTACAAGGCAAAAAAACCCCCAAACAAATTCTTAGGGAGTCTGAACATAACTAAGGGAATATGTTCTGCTTTTCAGGTCCTACAGCTTAGATTAATGGAATAAAGCTTCTTCCTGGCTATAGTATGTCTTGCGCAGATGTATGTCTGCATTTATCTTGATGCTTTTGATCTTAAAGCATAATGTTCACAGGGATGTGATGGTATGCCACCGGAAATTAGAGATCGTGTGGATAATATCTGACACTTCTTTTGCAGTGGCTCTGAATTACGGAATTTATAAACAAGACCTTCCAATGCCTGAAGAGAACTCACGGATAGTTGTGTTCATTGATATGGGACATTCTGCATTTCAAGTATCAGCCTGTGCATTCAACAAGAGTAAACTGAAGGTAGTAAGGTTTAAATGGAAATAAAAGGATTTATAAGCAATTAGAATCAAATAGCCTAACAATCTGCCTTTTTTAAATTCTGAAATAATTTAATGCATGGAAAGTGACAACGAATCAAAAGGCAAAGGTTTTCATCACTGTCCTTCATTTCATTAGAATTGTTTCAAACTGGCTGTAAATTTCTTGCAATGCACAAATGTAAAATATAAAATACAATTGATACAATTTATTTTGCTTTATCTAAATTTGTGTGTATGGATTAAAATTTTGAGTATTTTGGATTGTCACTTAGTCTTATTTCCTCTATAGAAGTGAGGGTCAATTCTTGGCTGATGTGGTTGTGCATTGGGAGATAGGCTACCGTGTCCCCAACATTATTTTGAAAAAAGAACTTGCTGATATTGGAAGATTGCTATTCCCTTTGATTTTATTAGTGTAGGACTAAATAATTGTGTTCTTTCAAACCAGGTACTTGGCACAGCATTTGACCCTTTCCTTGGTGGGAGAAACTTCGATGGAAAGCTGGTAGATTACTTTTGTGCAGAAATAAAATCAAAGTACAAACTAGATCCAAAAACCAAAGTTCGGGCTCTTCTTCGTCTGTACCAGGAATGCGAGAAACTGAAGAAACTAATGAGTTCAAATAGCACAGACATTCCCTAAATATTGAGTGTTTCATGAATGATACTGATGTATCTGGAAAAATGAACAGGTGAGTTCTGTACAGGGCAGGCATTTGCTTTGGTGGCCATATTTTTTAAGCAGGTGTTTCTTTCCATGTTTGAAAGAAACTTAATGTGCTAAAATTAAGTGTAAGTGCTGAATAACTGTGGCATTTTTGTCATGCTAAAATAGCTAAGGCTGGGAAACGTGATGTTCAGCTACATGAGTAATGCTTCAGTGCAATAAAAAGTTTGGATTGTTTTTTTAGAACATGTTATTAGAACATGGATTGATGCATGCAAACCAGAGGGGTTGTCTGCATATTTAGACCTTCTGTGTATTTTAGGTAACTGAAATCCCACACTGCTCTTAAGATGATGACAATTTAAGCTTTGTTTCTTTTTTTCTATTCTTAGTGTACTGTGGATATTGGTAGAGAAATGGAGGGCAGAAGCAGTGCTTATGGGTGACTTGATTATGGTCCAGGTGTAAATGAAGTCTCTGTCTCTTGCACATGTTCACAGGCATGGCTTCATTTGTTTGTTCTGTAGCTACTGCTAAGAGTGGTGGGTTCTTTTTCTTCCAGTATTTAGGCAAAAGTTTTTCACTATAAAGGAAGTGTCAGTGTTTTCTGAGTTCTTATCTGTAACCTCTGCTCTGAGGCAAATATATAGCAGCTGCCCAAACAAAATCTTTATCTTATTTAACTACATTGATAGTGGCTTAGGAAAATTTCTAAGTACCTGATTGTGTACTGCCTTGTTTACAGTTGCCACTTAGGCCTACTCACAGGAGTTTAGCTTCAAGTCTCTTTGTTAAAGAAAAGTCTCTTTTCTCTAGTAGTTAACTAACCTAGTCAGCATTGGATACATGGAAACAAATATCAGGCAAGGTTCTTGTGGGACAATTCTTTAGTTAATTCCATTTTTTTCTTAGGTCACAATTTGAAGAATTGTGTGCTGACCTGCTGCAAAGGATAGAGATGCCTCTGCTTTCATTAATGGAACAAACACAACTGAAAGTGGAAGATGTAAATGCTGTGGAGATTGTGGGAGGAGCAACCCGTATTCCTGCTGTCAAAGAGAGGATTGCTAAGTTCTTTGGCAAGGATGTCAGTACAACACTGAATGCAGATGAAGCCATAGCTAGGGGCTGTGCTCTGCAGGTATAGTACTGGCAGTACTTGATGAAATTAAAAGGTGTATTTCTTGGTAGCACTTCCATGAAGAATTAGTCAAGCAGTTATGCAAAAGTGTACAAGTGGTCCATTTTAAAGTACTCAAGGGAACATACACATTTGCTGGGCCTTTTTATGGGACTGTGCTGTTTAAAAAGTCCAGAGTATTCCTCTTCAGTACAGTACTCTATTGCAGTACTGTATTGCAGGGTATATGCTATAAGTAATCCACTCTGCTCTTCAGAAGAACATGATCTAGGGATCTCTAATACAAAAAGTTTGAATTGTTGTCAAGCTGAGAGGATATTTTTACTCAGCAAGGTATGGGGAGTATCTGTGGAGAGCCCAAACTACTGCAAATTTGATTTTTTCTGGTCTCCAACTTGTCATCAATGTGAAATGGGCTTTAATCTGTCTCCCTCCCATTTTTACTATTTCCAACTATATTTTACAAGCCAACCACTAATTCTCTGTTCTTCCTTTTCTCCGTAAACTTCTTATTTCACCCTCTTCTCTTTACTTTGCTTCTTTACTCCATTTCACTCACAGCTTTCCATCTCCAGCAATCGATTGTGTTCAGGGAAAGAAGCAGAACCCTTTAAGCACTATTTCATTTAGAACTGAGCAATGCAGCATTTCCATTTTTTTTACAGTCCTGGTATTTGCTTAGAGTTACCTTTACTCACAAGCTACAAAAGGCCTGATAACACAGCACATAAACATTTATGTGTGAGATTTCTCATACTGCATTGAAATAGTTCTGCCTAATAAAATCAATACAGTTCTCACTTGTTCAAAGATTTCTTTGCTGTCTTGGTTAGTGGAGTAGAAGAGCTAACCAGCTCTAATACAAGGGGGGTTTTTTGTTTGTTTTTTTGTTTTTAGTGTGCCATTCTTTCTCCAGCTTTTAAAGTAAGAGAATTCTCTGTGACAGATGCTACACCTTTTCCAATATCTCTGCTGTGGAACACAGAAGCAGAGGACACTGAAGGGTAAGTAGCTCAGACTACAGTTCTATGAAGATTTTGACCTTCATAATTCAAGGGTAATGTTCTTGCCTGCATTTAAATTAGGATCTTGGCATTCTCATGTATGAAAAAAAGAAACCCCATAGGCCACATACCAGAGATGGTTACAGAGATACAGGGGTGATTGTAAAGACATAGGTTGAAATTCTAACCATAATTCCTCATAATTCATAACTTACATGTAAAAATATAAAGATAAAAAACATTAGTAAATGAGCTACCAGCTAGTATCTTGTCTTGCATTGCCTTTCTCTGGTTGTCAGGATTAGGAATATAAAACTAACTAGATCAATGGCTGGGTTCTGATTCCACTTTGCCTTCTGGCTTTTTGGTTTTTACTCAGGGTGTTCCTGACACCTATCTGAGATTGTTGATTTAGTGGTAATGTTATATACTATGGAAATCTTGTGAGCTTATATGGATGCTATTTATCTGACTGAAGCAAGAATTTAACACCGAGCAAAAATTTAACATTTTTAAGAATAATTTCTTACTGCAGACTCTTATGACCGACATCTGTTACTGTGCCTTGCCTGTGGGAAATGCAACTGCTTTCTAAGATCTAAAGCGCTCCAAGTTCAACTTGCAGAAAAATCATAGTTGTAGAGGGATCTGTTCATACTTTTTCATACCTTTTCATGTTCTTTGTAGTTCAGCTTTATTTTCTTCCGGTTTTCTTTGGGGGTGCAGGGCCTAATTGCTCTGTCACTTGTGAGAGCAACCTGTGGGTTCATGTTCCAGGTAAAGCTCTCACTTTCTTACATCTAGGTTATTGGATGAAATCTCCTACAGTTAGGAGACAAAACTTAGTTGGAAATTAGAATCAGGCTGGCATAATAGCAGACATGCTGTAGAACATGAAGTAAAGCTGGTTGTTTTTCTGTCATGTTGAGGAACAATTATAATCTGGTGTCAGGGTTCTCAACTGAGCCATAGAACGTAAATGAGCAAGGAATTAACAGGGCTATAATTATCCCTTTGAGACTAGGGAAAGGTCCAAATTATGATTCAAACTATATAATTCCAAGCTCAAATAGTGGAATAGGACAAGTTCTCATTACAGTAGAGAACAGTAAATCCTTTTCCCTTGCAGTACAGTAGTGAAGTATCTTTATTGGGATTGTTCAGAAGGGTAAATGTGTCAAAACATGATGTTCCTCTAAAGATTTCTGACCTTGTATCAAAACCTTCCAGCTCAAATACACTGTTAAAAGTGATATTTTTCCCTTAATTACAGAGTTCATGAGGTCTTCAGCAGAAATCATGCAGCACCTTTCTCTAAGGTACTTACATTCTATAGGAAAGGTCCATTTGAGCTGGAAGCTTTTTATTCTGATCCTAATGGAGTCCCATATCCTGAGTCAAAAATTGGTAAGTAATTGTCCTGGAAATGGTGTTGTCTCCAATAGAATAATTTGAGATCAAATAGTATAACTGTGTTGGGATGCAGTATTGTTATGATGTATATATTCAGGTTTTTGTCTCTGAAGGACTCAATTTTCCCATTACTGAGGCAACTGAATCGGTGTTTATTTTCCTTGCTTATAGTGTTACTTTGGCTGAACGAAAAAAATAAGGGGAAACGAATGTCCACAACTAAAATGTGGATATCACTACAAAAGATAGCATTGTTACTTTTAAAGTCTTTTCTGCTTATCACTGAAGCAGGCTAGGAATAATTGAAAAATATCTGCTGTATATAAAATAAAGCAACTATCTTGAATAACTAGGTTTTACCTATACCTTCTGGGATTGACATAATGCTGAATAACTTTTAATCAAAGCAGTCTGAAATAGTGGCAGCTACAAGACTACAGTATTGATTTGTCTGTGTAACATTTCTAAGCAGGTCTTTCATGCTTTTTGACAAATTGCAGCACTTGACGGTGTTATTGCAGCACTTGACGGTGTTGATACTTACAAAGCGCTTACAACATGGTTAGTTAGAAAAAGGTTGTGATTGTAAAGACAGGTCTATTAAATAATTGTTCTTGAGTTCTAAACATGCAATTTAATGTATGTTTACATACCATATATTTTGAAAAACCAGCCCAATGGAGAGGGACTTAATACAAGCAAAAGTAGTGACATTACAAGGGGGAATAGCTTTAAAAACTCAAGAGTGCAGGTATAGAATATATGTTAGGAACAAATTCTTTGCTATGAGGGTGGTGATGCACTGGAATAGGTTTCCCAGAGAAGTTGTGGATGACCCGTTCTTGGAGGTGTTCAAGGCCAGGTTGGGTGAGGCCCTGAGCAACCTGGTCTAGTGTAAGGCAAGTTTCGACCTCTATGTTTGAGTCTTCTAACTAAGGCCATTCTGTGATTCTCTGACAGTATTCTGTAGCTACAGAAACATCAGACTTCCTTTTGTGGTTAACTCTTACCATAAAGACTGATGGTGGGGTTTGTCGGTGTTCAGTTTATATGGCTTTAACAAACAAGAAGCTGTTTAACTGCCGTTCTGAAAACTGGTAAGAACGGAACTGAAGATCAGATTTGTTTCAACTTGGTTGCCAGTTAATTCCTTGCTCAGAACAGATTATGGATATGACTAATGGGTGAAGTAGTTCTAATGAGACTGGCAAAAGGGAGAACAGGTCACACAGCTCCAGTACTATTGGATTTACAAGACAGAGGGTAGCATTGCTTATCCTGTGATATAGGCAAGTAAAAGCTTGTGCACTTGTGGTCTAGATCTGTTGCTGAAGGTGTGTGCAAATATGTATATTTGCCTGTAAAATTGGGGGACTTGTACTTTGCAGCTAAATGAGCATTCTGCTCTCCATGTCACTCTTTTGGTAATCCATGCATAAAGGAAAAATATCTGCTGTTAATGTCAAGGACATCCGATTCTTCATTTACTCTTGAATTAATTGTCTGTTAGTTTCACAATGATTGTTTTAAGTATTGCAGTAGTTGAAGATCCGTTAGGTTCTACCCTAGAATAAAAGGTAATGGCAGATTTGCATGGATGACAGAGGCTGTAAGGAAAGCCTCTAGAACTATTGTTTCTATGTTGGGCAGTAACTTGTATTAGAAAGGCACCACTTAATATTGGCATTATACTTAGCCCTTCAGTTTTCTTCTGGTTTTCTCTCAGCCTGCTAGTAAGACAGATAGCACCATTTTTGTATTTACTCTGTATTAGTGGTGTCAGGAGAACCTACTATTTGATTTATAAGATGAAGTTGGCTGGAAAGCAGTGTACTTTGGTTTTGGGTTTTTTACTTGATAGTACTGATTTAATTTGAGGGGCCATGAGATTAGCAGAGGCTTCATCAAATATTTAGAAAACAGTTTGTTTATGGAAAAGGGAAATGTTTTCCTGGCTCTGTAACATTACCTACTTAATTCTACTGTGTGAGTTTTGATTCTTTTGGTTTTAGGTAGGTATGTTATCCAGAATGTGGCAGCCCAGAAAGATGGAGAAAAGTCTAAAGTCAAAGTGAAAGTCCGTGTCAATACTCATGGTATTTTCAGTGTGTCCACTGCATCTATGGTAGAACCAGTTAAAAGTGAAGAATGTGAAGATGTCAGTGTTGAGACTGAAGTGGAAGCTCAGGACCAGAGGCCTATTGAAAACTTCAGTGATGTAAGTTGACCTTTCTTGTGTGTGAATGTCCTTACTGATTGATGAAAGAATGTTCTGCTGTTACATACTCTGGAAGAAAAATATATTCCTCTAAGGAAGCAAAAGGAGATTAATTTTAAGATGTGTGTAGCTGTCAGAAAATGTCTTTACAAGAACAGGAGGCAATTTGTGCTGCCTTGGAAGTGTGTGGATTTCAAAATCAATTATTGTGCAAAGTGCCAAATAGCAGCAGGTCAGTTGTTTGAGGGTGGGGTTGCTTACAGCTGCCATAGTTATCCAACTGTTCCAAACAGGAAAACTTGATTTGGATTGGTAATCATCCATGTTCTTTGTGTTGAAAGGATTTGTATGTAATCCTTTGTATCAGTAAAGTTGTTTGAAACTTTTTGTGAAAGGGAAAGCTGAATTGTTTTCTACAGTGTTGAAGTAGAGGGGAGCACTGGGGAATAAAGCACATTGTTACAGTCTACTTGATGTTTTAATAGTTTTCTGAGGGGGGAAAATTTAAACATTATGACTCAATAAATCAAAAGCCCCTTTTTGTAAGACAAAGTGGTAGCATGTGCACACACGCACACAAGTATTGTGCAGCAAGCCTGGCACTGGTAACATTTTCATGAAGTCCTTCTGAACTTGCACATAGTCTGTATCTCCATAGCTGAAGCGTGTGTGTTTCTGCGTGTGCACAGAATGCTTTGTAGGGCACTTTGTATCGTATGTGCGTCAGAAGTGAAGTGCCCTATACTTAAATGCAAGTGCACATGCCTTCTACATCCTTTGTGCCTGGGCTTTCATTTCAGAAAAATATCCAGCAAGAGAACAGTGAGGCTGGAACACAGTCCCAGGTACAAACTGATGGTCAGCAAACGTCACAGTCTCCCCCTTCATCAGAACCTCCCTCTGAAGAAAACAAAATCCCAGATGTCAAGAAAGTGAGTCACCCTTTAACTCTGTTGAAAATGTTATCCTATATAATGGCTTTTAAAATGGTAACATATTCCAGGAAAAGTAAGGAACTTGGTGTTGGACTTTAGCATTTTCACATCTTTACTATAGTGAAAAATAATGTCTGTATCTTGTGATGGTTTTTGTACAGAGTTTGCAAAAGGATTCCTGCAAGAAGCCTTTCTCTACCACTTCCCTATCTTCTTGCAGTGTTGTACAACTAGTTGACTTGGGTTGCAGACATTTCAGTTTAAACAGCAGTTAGAGGCCAAGCTTATTGGGCCTGCTGAGGGAAGCTGGGTTCAGGAATTCATAAATCAAAAAGGAAATAATCAATGTGAGACATCTGTTTGCATATTATTGCTAGTGATTTGGTTTTTTCATCTGTATGAGATGAAAAATGCTTTGGCATAAAATCTTAACCACTGTCAGCCTCATTAGTGAACTACTAGGTTACAGATGGGCACTTCTGGAAAATCTACAAACACACCATATATCTGAGGAATGTCCTTGCTGTAGCTCAGTGCTTACTGTCTGGAAACAGACTCTAAGGAGACTGTAGTAGGAGGTGGAATCCCCAAAAGGAAAGTGCCTCATGACTATATTCTGAAAATTTTAAAAGAACATGGAAAAACCTTTGTGTGTTCTTCCTCTGAATGTATTTTTCATCATAGTGGTACTTCATCAGAAAGAAGTCAGGAAAATTATCTTACTTTTCTTCTTTCTAACTCAGACAAATGAGAAGAAAGGTGATCAGCCCCCAGAAGCTAAAAAACCCAAGATAAAAGTGAAGAATGTGGAACTACCCATTGAAGCTAACTTGGTTTGGCAGTTAGGAAAAGATCTCCTCAATATGTATATTGAAACAGAGGTGAGTTAGTGTGGTTTAGACTGCTTTCTTGTGTGCAGTTATTAACCATTCACCTGCTTCTTGAGGCAACCTCTGTTCTTGTACTCTCACCCTGGAGTGTGGGCCCAATTAACAATGAGCTAACATATTGTCTGCCTTCTAACGCATAACTGACAAATGGTTATCAGAATGGTTGAAGTGTCCTTTATAGCAATTAGTATCAGAGCACTGATCCATGGAATGACATCACAGATTCATTTAAACTGTTGTAATCCAGAGAAGTGCAACCCATTTCTTCAGATGAGTCTACTGTATAATAATAATTTCAACAGTTAGGTGAGCCAAGGCCTCTGGGAGATTTTACAGGAGCTGTGCTTCATGGAATGCTGTTTGAACATTGTTATTTTTTAATTAAAATATTTTCTGTGATATACAGGGAAAGATGATTATGCAAGATAAACTGGAGAAAGAAAGAAATGATGCAAAGAATGCAGTGGAGGAATATGTATATGAGTTCAGGGACAAGTTGTCTGGACCATATGAAAAGTTTGTTTGTGAAAAGGTAGGTTATGGTTTCAGGAACTTCTCTGAAAATACTGATACCAAATACCTGTTTTGTATAGCTTGGTTAAACTTTCTCAAAGCTACCCTGGACATAGCTGCAAAACCAGAACTTCATCTTAATGATGGCAGTGACTAACCCGGAATTAGGTTTAGGCATATCAAATACATATCCCTGAAAATAGGTTTGTCACAAATGGTGTAAAATTTTGTTTCCAGTTGAACCTGGTGACTGGAAGGGGAAGCTGTATTGCTTTATGTGTAACCAAAACCATGAATTAGAGTTGCACACCAAGCATTTGCCTAATCAAGGCCAAAATGCTACGTTTGTTGAAGATGTGTGTTTCTCAGTCCAGAAGCTGGCATGGTTTAAGTAACTTAACTAAGCAAAAGCTGTAGTAGAAATTATTTTTTTATACAGGAGGCTAAGGATTAATGTGTATATTTACCTCTGCTGGGTTACTTCAAGACAAACATGGTCGATTGGTGTGTATTTTGAGGTTTGATGTGTTGAATTATATTGACACACAGGATCTGCAGGGATTCTCTGCCCTCCTAGCAGAGACAGAAGGCTGGCTGTATGAAGAGGGTGAGGATGAAGCAAAGCAGGTGTATGTAGAAAAATTAGAGGATTTAAAGGTAGGCCTGTTAACATGCCCAAAAAGCAAAATTTCCTAAACACTGTGCTAAATAACATTAATGTTAATGAATCACATAAACATGTAGAAATTGCTTTTTCTAGAAATTAGGTACTCCAATTGAAATGCGCTATCAAGAAGCAGAGGAACGACCAAGGCTGTTACAGGAATTGGGACACAGGCTCCAGTACTACGCTACAATAGCCGGGGAATTCAGGAATAAAGTAAGTGGCCTTTTTTTTAACCACAATGCTTCAGTGAGGCTCATTGGCTGGAGAGGCTTCAAATGCACTTTCAGATGAGCTGCAATCTACTGCTATATAGGTCACAAATTTAACACCACAAATGTTTCTCCAGTACTCAAAAAATCTCACACAGTGTGTCATATCTTCTGTTGCTTGAAGGATGGATGTTTTCAGGCTGAATAGGATGTTCTTATAAAGAGTTTAGACTTGTGGTCTGATTCTTGACCTTTAAAAAACTGATCTGACTGGCTTTTAGAAATGTGCTCGTCTTCCAGTTCTTTCATGGGCAAGAATTATTGTATGGTGAAAAGCATTAGTGTAAAACCTAGTTACAGATAAAGTAAAACCCACAATTTTATTATATGTGGGTATTTGGGACTTGGAGTTTTTTCTGTTGTATTCGTTGATTATGTTCTTGGTAAGCATTCCTGTCTGAAAATTTGCTCCTTGGATTTCAACTTAAATGGTTTTAATAGGACAGCTCACAACACTCAAACTAATTCAATCTGAGACTTAGCTTCAGAAAAATTTTCTCCTCACAGCTATAGATTACAAAATTAAGTGAAATCTTTAGTAGTGTTAAACATGAAATAACGAGCATCATTGTAAATAGTATATTTAAAACTTGCTTTTTTTTTCAGAATTCTAAATATGGATTCTTCAGTTGTGTTGCTGGGCAAGTCCTTCTCCTGATAGATATGTCTAAGCTATCTTGAGTGCAGGTAGCTCCTTCAGAATGGGAGGGAATTTTTTTTTCAGCTTAGTTAAGAATGTTAAATTTTATTGCAGGACCTTTTTGTGAAATTTCTATGTCCTCTGTGAACCAGATTTCTTGTTCATTTGGGTAAATGAAGCTTTATATTGACATCTGTATTTCCTGTTGTCTCTTGCTGTAATGGATCTCCTTTGTGGCTGATTTCTATTTATTTTGACCATTGGAAGAGATTTACAAGTTATAAATAATTGAGATAGACTTGTTGACATAACTTGATTACATTAATAACACTTGACATTATTAACTAATACAAAATGTTTGTGTTTGGACAGGATGAGAAATACATCCATATCGATGAGATGGAAATGATGAAAGTAGAGAAGTGTGTTAGTGAAGTGGTAGAGTGGATGAATAATGCTGTGAGTGCTCAGGCTAAGAAGAGCTTAGATCAGGATCCAGCTGTGCATTCAAGTGAAATTAAGGCCAAACTACAGGTAGGTACCATAAGAAATGATCTTTAGAGGTTGGTGTTTAAAGTAGACCAGTATCTGTGCCTTTTGTCTTCCCCAGTTTCATCTTGTTGCTGTAATGTTCTTGAAAGATAGAAAGTATGGAAAGGAGGAGATCTAGTAGAAAACAGAGGAGCTCTAGTGTACTGTAAACAATTCTGTGGAGTTCATTGATATTTTATCTTTGTCACCTTAAAAACTCAGGTTGTTTTTCAGTGTTTTACTGAGAGACAAAGTAGTATTGAAAAAACCAATGTGAAATCCAAAATACTTAGTTGAACTTTGCCCACAGAACATCAGAAAGAATACCGATTTGTTTATTTCAGGGTACAATAAGTGCTTGTCAGTTTGGATTGAGGGGAATAAATGCACAAGCCAATTTCAAGCAGTCTTTTGGACACAACTTTTTTGCACCAGTGAAGCTGATGGCTCCTTAATATCTGTTCTGCCTGCATCTTTTCCATTTTTTTAGGAGTTAAACAATGTCTGTGAGCCTGTTGTGACACAACCAAAACCAAAAGTTGACTCTCCTAAGGAGGAAAACCCATTAAGTGAACAGAGTGATTATAAAACTGAAGACATGGGAGAAGATGACAAAAATCCTGAAATGCCTCAGCAAAATGGTGAATGTCATCCAAGTGATCAAAACACCATTAACATGGACCTGGACTAAGCCACTGCACTTGCAGCAAATTATTTCATCCCATGACAGAAGCTGTTTTGGCTGTCATACGTGATAGGGGTGGGAATGCATTGTTTTGGAAACTATTTATATTATTTTTCTTAAGATTTGTCGGGGATATGTTATGTTGTGGGAGGAAGAATAGTAATGGTGTTGGTCATGACTATCCTAAAAGGAAAATTGCCTTGGTAACTTTCAGATTCCTGTGGAATTGTGAGTTCATATTAAGCTTCTGTGCAGTATTTAACCATTTGCATCACTAAAGATGAAAAGAAGCCCTTGCTTTGAAATGTACTGCTCCTTTAAAAGGTTGTAATCGAAACACTCTAGGCATTTGTAGATGCCAAGGTAGTTTTCTTTTTGTCTGGACATCTAATTGGGTATGTCAGAAAAAGCCAGTGTCTGTCCCCTTCATAAGGACTTTGCAAAAGAAATCCTTCTGTCCTGAGGTTTTTGATTGTTGCAGTCCAAAGTACTTATCAGGTAATGAGATGGTGAAATGTGTTAGTAGCATGCAGAAACGCTTACGTTTCATCTCTTGCTAAACAATACATTTTTCATGTGGGGTACATAAAATGAAGGAAATGCTGATTCTGTTAGTGTTATTGTGAAGCTTTTAATGAGCTTTGAAATAAAGTTTGTTTTACTGGTATCTCCCGACCTCTTGAGTTTTACTGTTTTCAGTACTTCTGCTTTAAGTGTTGCTTTCCTCACAGTTTGTCAGGCCATTGCTTTGTGTTGCTGTTCAGGAGAGTCATTAACATGCTTAAACTCTCACACTTTGCACAGAACCAGTTGTACAGTGAGGTAAATGTAATTCAGACCCTTAATGAGTTACGTCTCTTTTCATTGGTCCAAGGGTTGTACACACCCAAAAGAACCTGGCAACTTCACAGATGTTAGAGCATAGGACAGTGTTTGTAACTGATGCCTATATGATTTAGGCTATAAGGTGCTTATATAGCTTGAGTTAGAAGATATCAGTATAACCTAAATCATGACCTTTTATATATCTAACCTGATATCACTATAATCTGAATCTTAGCTCTTTGTACCTATATAACCTGAATCATAACTTTTGTACCTATATAACCTGATATAAATAAGTTTCTATACAATGTAATGGCAAGTATATGGTTCACTAGTTGCTTAATGCTGAATAGACGAAAAGAAGAAAAAACTCCACCAGGTGGATAGCTTTAGAGATACGTGTAGTACTAACAAGAAATTGGCAAATGCAAAACCAATTAGCTGTAAAAGAGATTTTAGGCCAGTTAAGACCAGACAGACCATGGAACACCATAACTGCATGCTCTGAAGACAAAGTTGAAAAGTTCAGATGCAAAGAAGACCTTGGAAACATTCATGAAAGATCCCTGATGCCCCCTGAATTGGGGAAGTGCAAAAGAACTATCTAATAACCATGAGATCATGCTATGTAAATTAGTTCCAGCATATATAGAGTGACATAGTGATACTAATCAATACTTAACTACATATTACACCACAGCCCTTCACAAGGCTTGGTGAATCAGGTGGAGAAATCCCCCTTGCCACCAGTGCCGCAAGAAACAAATACCTGCTCTGTAGATATCAGTCTATGGGGATTTATTTCCAGCCTATCTTTTGGGCATCATAACACAGAACTTGGTAATTGTAATCCATGGTTCAGAATGAAATGTTAAAACCTGGTTGAATACTTTGGCCAGGCTCTGCTTTTTGTTATAGACTAAACTGAAATAATGAGATTTTTCAGCACATTCAAGTTGCTCTGGTTAAAATCTTAGTAAAGGTTTTAAAACTTTGTCACTATGTGACAATATAAAATAGTATACCAAAAACTCACACGCCTTACTAAAAATGTTTAAGGCCACATTAGGGGAAAACACTCAAAATGGACCTAATCAGATTGCCTTTTTGGATCATTATTTACCTTAATCACATATATAAGTATTCCATAACCACCTTTAACTTCCCAACATAACAGACTTGTGAGTTAACTCTAAAGTAAATTTTATAAACTCAACACACAACGAATTGCCGGAAGTTCACTCTTTGTCAAATTCAGAGTCTTAGATGACTAAAATTTATGTAAAATACATGGGACTTGTTTTAACTTTTGTATTTTCCTCTGCCATTTTTTTTTTCTGAAAGCTTTAGTGGAATGAAGAATGGTAATATTATGCACAGTATGAGAAACTATTTTTACATGAAATTTTAAAATATTTTAAGCCAAGAAAAACTTAGAACCACAAAAAATTAAATTGACAAAATCAGTAATAAAAAAGGGTAAAATCCTAATATTTACCTATTGTCTAACCTCTTCCGCACAGGTTTGATGTAGCACATTTTGGCAGACTACAGCTACATAGACTGGCTACCACAAAGTCTAAATGATACATTTTAATTCTTAGTCAGGTACCTTGCCCCTAAGTGAAATATTCCTTTTATTATTTACTGCTCACATTTTATAACAGGTTGGACTTGCCTGAGGGTGTGTCTGTTGCAAATGATGGAGCCCAAATAAGATAATTTCTCTGGAATACCAAATATGTTTGTATCATTTATAATGAAGTTCTTATTTATCAGGTTGGCTCTTTATTCATGTGAATTAGGAGTACAGGTGGACTCTGCAGATGAAGTCACTGAACTCGCAGGTGAGTTGCCAAATTTGAGTGGAGTTTTTAACTTTGTTGTTACAGCTGAGCTTCTGATTGTCAGGGTGTCTATTGCTCTGGTACAGATAATGTTTGTGTTCAGTGTATATATTTATGTTTTGTGTCTCCCTGTGATTAAGTCACAGCACAGCTCCTTGAAAAATATTCCAAAGAGAGAGATGTGTTTGTTTATTCCATGAACCTTGATCAATTCCCCAGACTGGTATTGATTTCAGTGAATGTTAATTCAGAGAGCATTCAGCTGACTTTCAAAAGTGGCAAAGGAGACAAAACTGAATAGAACGAAGCAGAACTTTGGCATAAAATTTCCATGTTTTGTATCATTAAAAAGGCACAGGAGGCATAATAAAACCTCTTAATATTTTAGATTTTGGATTGTCTTATAAACTGGCCTATAGTTATCCTGGCTCAAGCAAGTAAAATTTTTGACCATGTATTTCCTCCTCGGAATAGAAGTTGCATAGAAAAAATAGAAAAAGCCCAAAGGCACCCTCTGGGGAATGAAGAAACCTCATCCTGTCACCTGTAGGCCCTAGTGATTTAAAATACAGATGAAGACTAAAGCAGAAGAGACATGAGAGAAGTACCAGTCTAAACACTAAGCGCAGTCCATGAATTTAAGCCATATGGGCTCACCCATCCATGGGTCCAGAAGGAGAGTGATTAGGAAAGGCCACACTGGCTTCCTGCAGGTTTTCCTTCCCTGTGCACCTGCTATGTGCCACTCGCTTAGCCCTTAGCATTACTTACCCCTGTGCTCTCCTGGCAGACTCCAGAGATGAGCTGTGCCACCCAAAGGCAGGGACAGCAGGACTCTGTCTTTGCACATCAACTCCAATCTATCAAAGCACAGGCAGAATGGCACAGAGACCCACAGGTGCCTCCAGGAGCCATGTGACAGCATCACTGCCTTGCTCTGCCTGCTGCTAGGTCAGAGCTGAGGTTCCCGTGCTGCCAGGGGGGTGGTAGTTAAGTAACCTAATCACATTGCCATTGAAAAGCAGCTGGCTACAGGCCTGTGTGCTTTTGGCTATTTCCAGCCCAAGCTGAGCTATGGAAGAACTACACAATAACTGTTCTCATATGTGCTTGCCTGTGATTCTTATCTACAGCAAAATAGGGAATGAATTTGTAACATCCCACACAATTCCCAGTCATACGCAAAAAGAGGTCAGTAGAGAAGAACGTGTCGATGAATGGCATCTCGAAGAGGCCACGCTTTGTGAAGGGCCAAGCACAAAGCCTGACAAGTGAACACTGAGTAAGGGCCTCAGTAATGCTGTCTCAATGCAACAAAATGTTAAAATAGTTTTCATGCAGAGCATGAAACAGCCCCACAAGGGTAAATAGCTCCCACTAAACTGCAAGGATGTGAGTGTCACAGGATGCTATGCCAAAATCCTTGCTGAGTTTATGCTCAGTCCTTACCTCCTACTGCATTCAAAGTAGGTTAGTCAGCATTTAGCCAATGGGCCATTAAATTGCTTTACTTGAAATGCTACACAGGGGCAAACTTTGCTGTGCTGTAAACAAGCCACTGCAATACCAAGGACATATTTGTGAAAATGAACAAGAGGAGAAAAGAGATTAATGTGGGGGAGAAGAAGGGATTTTGATTGGTTTTGTTTATTGTTATACAGGGCAGGACATTACTCATTAAAATCATTATTTTCTCTTATCATGTTTGCTAAAATGTGCACACATACATAGAAACCCCTCAAACAATTTATCTAGGTTGGAGCAAGTTGCACCACATACATTGTAGTGGCTCCTGCTCTGAATTCCCAAGGATGTGATACTTGATGCTGTCAGCATGCACATATCCATCGCCATCAGTCACATGGAGAAGCTGAGCTCAGACTGAGATGGACATCCTGGCTGGTCGTGTGATTAATCAGCAATTTACAGTCTGTGATAGCACAGCACAGGCTGTTTAATGGACATACACTGCATTGTGTGGGAGCCTCTATCAAAACCCAGAAACGCTGGATGCATGTCAGCAGCAATTTTTCAGAGAGAAAATGCTTTTCCTTCTTCCTTTCACGTGGGGGTTGTCTGGAGTTGCACACACAGTGCCAAGCTTGGCTCTATGTAGTGTACACACACTGACAGGTGTGAAGCCAAGCAGCCTCCAGGAGTAGAAGAAACCTGCAGGAGAACAAATGGCAATGGCAAAACCATTTTTCACTAATGGCAGAATGTGAGTCTGTTGAAAGGGGAACACGTAGGGGCTGAAATTAGAGTTAGAAGCAGTGATCCCAAACCTTCCTCCACTGATCATCATGCTTACAAGGGGTTTATTTACTAGAGCTCCCTAGCACACTGCCCTTATCAGTCTTACCGTTCACCTCAAGTATTCTCTGTGTGTCTTCTAAGAAATTACTATTTTTATTCAAAACTTCAATAAACTTTTTAAAAAGGAAGGGATTTATAAAATATCCATATTTAATGGAAAAACCCCTTGTACTTAAAATAGCTAAAAAATGTTAAAGCAAGTTCTGTTATCAGGGAAAAATCAGAGCTCTCATGGTTCACTGCATTATGGCAGGGCCAGAGGTACTGCAGATTTTGCCCCACAAGAGAGTGTGTTGCACTGTTGTAAACTAGAGAGATTTGTTTCAAGATGCTGCAAAATCAATCATCTGCTTCCACATGTTCATGGATTAAAAGAAGAGGGAGAGGAAAGAATAGTTATCACTGCAAACTGAGAAATAATTTACAGTTTTCAAGAAACACATAAGCATAGTCTTTAAAAAAAAACTCCACCATATACAGCACAGAGCTGTAACACATGCTGGGACATTGGCAACATCCCAGTGTTAACTTCTGCCTTGAAGTGCTCTAGAAATGAGACTCACTGCTCCAGACCCCAACCCAGCCATGGGAGCCTATAGAAATAATGATTGGGTACCACTTATGACTGCAGCTTGAAAAGCAATAGGAAGAAAAAAACCCTATATGTCCACTGCAAGCCTGCTTAAATGTGAAAAGACTAAAAGAATTACTCGGCTTGCAGAATTCAGAATTACTTTTCTTTAGCAAAAGATGTTAAATGAATAAAACACATCATGTTGACACAGCAAGATGTCCCCATTACTCTGTTGAAAGTAAAGTAATAAATCTTTTTCTGGAGCAGTGGTAATGCATTGATAAGCACTTCTTAGAGCTCCCTTCACAGCCTCACAAGGCCACTGCTGGCATCAGGTATTACCACTGACAGCTTTCAATAGGGCAGGTCAAAGAAGGCTGGAAAGATTTTACACCAGAAAACCTGAGTCCAATAAAATGCAAAATAGTCTTCTGAATGATAGATTTTACTAAGGTTTCACTTCAGGGCAAAATCTTTATAAAGTCCAGCAAGTCTCTAAGAGAGGCTATTTAAACATTTTCAGAACAAATCCAGTTTTGTTTTCTTTTAGAAATACACTTCAAATTAGTTTTGTAAGATAAATATGTGGCAGAAGTAACACCATACAAGTCAAACCCAACCATTTCAATCTATCTTAAATACTTTCCTCAATGTTTGTTTTGCAGAGATTGTTGGAAGCTGGGTGACATTTATTGTTTTCCTAAGAAGCACTTGCCTTTTCCACCAGAGCAGTCAGTGGGAAGAAGAGTGTGAATTTTGTAGCAGTTGCAGCTGGAAGTCAAGATCCAAACTGTCGGGTCACCTCTGAAACAAAGTGAAGCAAAGAGAGTAAGTGAGTGGACAGTGGCTGTCACACAGGATATGGCTTTTGCTGCTGTGGGGCTGGATGGAAGCAGAGAGGCAACACGAAAGAAACAATGTTTGTCTTCCTATTTCATTCTTTGGCAGGTTCTTTGGCTTGGTCAGACCATACACATAAACCTGACCCTGCCCCGAGTTAGGTGGCACCTGATTTCTACCTCTCATCTCAATTCACAACCATGCAGTTTTAACTGCCTGGCTCTTCCCGAGTTTTTATTATTTCTGTCTCTGACTTTTCCTCCTAGACTACATGAAAGGCAGTGACTGAGGATCAAGTGATGCTAAGATTAAATTAACATCTTAACACGAAAATCTCATTTGCCTGAATTAAATCAAAACCAAGTTTTTATCTGTTGTGCCATGCTGCCTTACCCTACGCAATAGCTTACTTCTCTAATTAAATAATACACTTGAAATACTGACCCAAGGTGGATCCTTACCATGTTGTTCTGCCAGAGGGCTGTGATTTCTGAGCATGAATGGACCTGGTGCCAAATGCCAAATCCTGGTCCATGATTCTGCATTCAGAGGACAATGAAACCTCATGGTGTTTCTGCAGATGTACAGGCACACCCAGTTCTCTGAGTTGATTAGTCAAGCTGATCTCAACAAAATTGCTTCGATGTTTGAAAGTCAGCCCACAGCCAAGTAACTGGGTGGCTTCTCAGTGGGGTGGAGAGGGCAGATGGACTGTGTAACACCACTTAACCTGAGGAAAGATCCCTGAGGCTTTGTATATCTTGTGTACAGTTTTGGTTTCCAACCCAAAAAGCCAGTTCTACTGGTGGTAGTGAATTTTGGTCTATTTTATTTTTAACCAAGCTCTAAGCACCAAGTTTGGGTTTTCATTTAAAACAATTTCACATTATTTTATGCAAAGAGATCATATCTTTCTTTCTACTTAGCACACATTTATTCCCACCCAACAGCCACAATACACCAGAAAAGCATTCAGGACACAGCTCTGGATGTCTTTGATTTACCGACATACTTTTCTTAGAAATTAGAAAGAGATGTGGTACTTACACATTGTTAATTCAAGTACTCAAACATGAGCAAATTTACCCAATGGTCTCTAAAGGGATGGAATAGTAATAATTTTCCATTCTGGAATTACTGTTCCTCTTGTGAACTGTAGAACCTTTCATTGATGCACTTGCTCCTCTGCTTAGCACAATAGGTTCTTGCCTGTGGGCTATGCAAGACTAAACAGTGCCAGTTCAGCTGTCTTTAAAGGAAAACAGAAAAAAGAAACAAAGTTTGGATTTTAAAAAATAGCACAAACTTTCCACTTAAATTTATAGAATCATAGCAATGTTAAGGTTGGAAGAGACCTCTAAAATCATTGAGTCCAACTATTAGCCCAGCCCACAACTGTGCTTGCCACTGAATCATGTCCTCAAATGCCACATCTACCCATTTTGTGAACACTTCCAGGGATGGTGGTTCCACCAATTCCCTGGGCAGCCTGTTCCAATGCCTGACCACTCTTGCAGTGATGAAATTTTTCCTGATATTCCATCTGAAACTCCCTATATGCAATTTGAGGACATTTTCTCTTATCCTATCACTTGTTTTCTGGGAGAAGAAGCTGACCCCCACCTGGCTACACCCTCACTTTAGGCAATTGTAGAGTGATAAGGTCTTCCTCGAGCCTACTTTTCTCCAGGCTAAATACCCCCAGCTTCCTCAGCAGGTCTCCATAAGCCTTGTGTTCCTGACCCTTCCTCAGCTCTGTTGCCTTTTTTTGGATGTGCTCCAGCACCTCAATGTCCTTCTTGCGGTGAGGGGCCCAGAACTGAACACGAGAATTGAGGTATGGATCCACTGTGCAAGTGTAGGGGGACCATCTGGTCTTTTTGGCCACACTATTGCTGATACAGGCCAGGGTGCCACTGTCCTTCTTGGCCACCTGGACATGCACTGGGTCATGTCCAGCTGTTGCTGACCAGCATTCCCAGGTCCTTTTCCACTGGGTAGATTTCCAGCCACTGTCCCCAGCCTGTAGCATTGCCTGTGGTTGTTGTGATCCGAGTGCAGGACCAAAGTCTTGGTCTCACTGAATCTCGCACCATTGGCCTCAGCCCTTTGATCCATTCTGTCCAGATCCCTCTGCAGAGCCTTCCTGCCCTGCAGCTGATCAACACTCCTGCCCAGCTTGGTACTCTGCAAACTTCCCACCCTCACCCCCATCTTCAAGTCCCAGTTTTGTTTTCTGTTGTACAGCACAGACAATTTATTTTTTTTCAGGGCTGTGTCAGACTCACACACACTCTGTGGGTGGGCAGAGCCAGCCATGGACGCCTCAGCCTGCTCAGCCAGGCTGGGCAGCTCCCTCTGCTTGCACCACAGCTCTGCTTGGGTATATTTCTGTTCTTTCCAAAAGCCGTAGTACACATTTCTTTCTGAGGCATACAAATCTGACTAATCCCTCAGGAATGTCTCAGGGGAGGAACCTCCCACAGAAAGGCACAGTTACTTGCAGTATAAACTCCCACCAGATGCATCTGACCCTGGGACAAGACTTACACAATGTCAGGGAAAACTTTACTTAACTCCTGTTCACCTCTTCATAGGTGCAGTCATTGCAGTCACAGATCTTATCACACTTTCCTTCTACAAGAAAAAGAAAAGCCCAATCTACTTTCATTTATGTCCTTTAAATGATTGTGAGTTTTCCAGAAATTTGCAAGCTGCTTGCCCTCTTCAGAGCACTCAGAGGGTGCCTATTGTTGTAACCCACTCTCTTTAGGCCTCCATCTGTGCCTCCTGCAGCCAGCCTAGCACAGGACTCAAACACAACCTTCTCTGCTGCAGGCACCAGCAACACAGAGGTGTAACCAATATAAAAAGAAATGTAGCTTCACCCACTGCTATCAAGTCAAACAGGTGATTCCTGCCTCTCTTTGAGCACCGGGGAGCTCAAATAACTGGTTTCTAATTTCAAAATCCCACACTTCAGATGTCTTTAAATAAAATTTTAAAAAAGTTTGGACTTTGAAGGGTAGTTCAGCTGCTGAAATTCTCACCCCTTGTCCCTGCTTTCATGCCGTGGCTTTCTTTTCTGTTGAACATCATGGAAAAGGAGTGTCCTTATGTCACCTTTGCTCAGACCTCTGATCCCTGCCCAATCCTACAATGCTGGCCAGAGGGTGAGTAGGAACTTGGATCTACTTGGATCTAGAGGCTACATTTAAACAGGCACTGCTGGGTAGACAGCTGCTCAGGCTGCATCTCACTGGGCACTGGTGGGTATCACAGGAGAGGACAACCATCACAAAATTTGCAAGACCTGCACTGTGACTGTGCTCAGCACATCCCACCCTCTTCCAGTGAGGGATGGAGACAGTGGTGTTGCTAGCTAGTTTTAACTCTTAAGTTCAGTGATTTTTCACAGGGCCTTCTGCAGAAACTGTTCCTGGTTTTGTGGGAGCTGCTCAGATGCTCCAGAGGAAAGTTGGAAGTCAAGTCACCAGAGGCACACGGGACTGAGGTCACCTCGCAGGGATGTGAGAGGCCAGTGAGCAGCAGGTCAGACCTTCTATCTTACTGGCAGTCCCCCAGGGTTAATCTAGTGGAAACTGCTGTGGCAGTATCCAGCACAGCTGCTGGGTCTTACTGCCACGTGAGTCATTCACCCAAGGGAAAACCCACAGCAGGCTCTGGACCCACACAGTATGGTGGGAGTGGGAACAGCATAAATAACAAAGTCATGCTCCTGGGGGCAGCTGCTGAGAAGATGCCTGGGATGTGCAGCTAGAGAATGGGGTGTTAAATAAGCACAGTCTCTGTCCCCCACACTCTGGAGGGAGGGAGGGAGGGAAGCAGAGAGGGAAAGAGGGAAGGAGGGACTGCAGGCCACACTGTAGGTGCCCCTAGGAAGTCAGAAACACGTGTAGCTGCTCAGCATCAGTTTCCCAATGCATTAAGCAAACAGGAGAAAAAAAGGCGCAAGGCGTCAGTGGCTCTGAAAACTGAGATAAGGGCAATGAGGCTTTTAGTCCTCGTAAGCAATGTGGTTCTTATCTGCTCCTGATATGGCACTCCTGCTGTCATTTCTGAGTTGTGCTCTCTCAGGCCTTGCACCACGGGCTTTGGAGGAAAACCACAATGCAAAAACACTCTCTTGCACCCCTTCTCTCCAGCTGCCCCTTTTCCTCACTTTCAGGAAGTGAAGAGCAAATGTATCCGCAGCAACACAAAGGGGTTGCATACCAGGTGCATGAAAGCAAGCACAGAGCTCATCCCTGCTTGTCCTTGTGCAAGCTGAAAACCAGCAGCTCTGGAAATCCATAAAGAAAAAAGAAAAGGAAGAAAAGCACAGCCTGCCTGGGGAGAGAGGTGGGAAGTGGAGCAAGAAACATCCTGTTCTTTGAAGCATTTACAAGATAAAACTGCAATGACAACTTCAACTCCAGCATCTCTCAGTTCATAAGTATTTAACTTCTGATCTGTAAATGCTCATCTACTGGCAGCAACGTGCCTGTGCTGATTTTTTACAGATTATTACCAAGTTATATATTCGATATTAGACAATATCAGGAAATCTGCATAGAAAGAAACGAATTATTGTAGCTTTTACAGACCTCAAGAGTGGACATATGCAATATTTTATATAAATATTCTCTGACTATATGATTTTAGTATCTTCAGATGTGTGAAGATAAAAGATGCCAAGTCAAATGTAATGGTCCCAAGTCCCTCAACACTTGTTTTTTAGAGAGTGAAGCTGTGAGCTTTTCCTCAGGAAGGTTTAGCCAGCAGAAGCAGCCCTTCACTGAAGAAAGATAGAGGTACTTCAAGTGTCTGCCTGAAGAAAGCAGCTCTTCCTGGTGGTGAGTATTGTTCTGTGGCTTCCTTGTGCCCATCTCTGCCTGCAGCCATCTCCCCTGCAAACCCCAATTCACCTAGGCTCCTGGTTTTCCCACTCTGATTGTGAACCAGCAGATTTGTAACCAAGTTTGCAAGTGCCTTGGTAGCACAGACACCAGTGCCTTCCTCTCTGTGCTGGCAGCCAGGACACCCCAGCTCTGCCCCCAGCTCTGTGCTGGCACACCACAGCACCTAGCCTGGCAAGTCAGGCACTGCCCAGTGCTCTCCTCCTTCAAAAGCAGGTCATAATTCTTACTGAACACAAATGCTTTTGCGTCCTTGGGGTTCTAAATATGGTCTGGTTCCCTACAGCTCTCCTTGGAGGAGCTCTCACACCCAGCCTCAAGGAATCCCATTCCCCCTTCCTCTCCTTCATCTGCAGCTCAGTGTGAGGAGCACCAATGGTACACCCTGGAAAAGCCTGGAAACCTCCCTGAGCACAGCCAGGCAGCTGCAGGGGCCCAAGCCCCTGCAGTACCAACCACCTTTTGTGAATTCAGCAGTGTGATCCTGAGTCACTACACATTCCTATTTTTTAATTTTAGAAGTAGTTAACTCCTCTCCTTTTTATTATCTCGATGTATTCCTCCCCTCATAACCAGAGGATTTCAGTTACTGAATTTCCCATCAGCTGCCACAAAACTCTTTTGCTCTTCCCTAATATGTGACCACAGCTTCCTGGCTCTTTTTTCACCTTTCCTTTAACTTCAATTTCGTTAGTGATTGTTTTCCTAAGAAGCAAGGTGGACTGACTGCAGTTTTACTGGTGTCTCTGCTCATGCCAAACAGGCACAAACTTGTCTTTTGCCAGAAACTCAGCAGCTCTGGGCAAGGGGGAGCAGAAGGAGACACTGTAGGGACCAAACATTTCTAGAGAAAAGTTAGAAATAAAGAGAAAAACAAAAAAGTCTCTCATCTCATGCCAAAACCAAAATTGTTTTCCTACTACAGAGAAAGAGGAGAAAGAAAAGCCCAGAACAGCCAGAAAGCAGCACCACAGATGGAGCTGAGGGCCTCTCTTCCCCTGTAACCTAGAAGTTGCACAGAGGCAGATATGGTATGTCTGCAACTTGCTGCTACCAGCAGGATTCCAGAAAACACTGCCACAGAACAGAATAATTATCTATTAATAACTTTATAACCCTGAATTAAGTACATTCTTGTGGGTGGTGAGCAAGTGTATTGTGTATCACTTGCTTATTATTTATATTTATATTTATATTTATATTTATATTTATATTTATATTTATATTTATATTATATTTATATTTATATTTATATTTATATTTATATTTATATTTATATTTATATTTATATTTATATTGTTACTATTATTACTAACACTGTTACTATTATCCCTTCCTTTTCTGTTCTATTAAACTTTCTTTCTCTCAACCCATGAATTTGAATTTTACTTTTTTTCCCACGCCTATCCTGCTGCAGGGGCAGGGGGCAGAATGTGTGAGTGGCTATATGGTGTTTAGCTTCCTGCCAAGTGAAACCGTGGCATCAGGAAGATGAACTTTGAGACTGAAAGCAATGGGTGTTCATGGTCAGATCATGAAGTAAAAGTGTAGTTGTGATTGTGCCAGTCTCTGCTCTATAGAAAACTTATATGTGTACCTGCTGCCTGCTGAAAGGAAACCATAGACAATGTGGTATCAGTCTTGTCTCCAGTTACCACATTTAGGTTAAAAAAACCCCATAAACTTCTTGACATTTATTTGGTTTGGAGTGTAAATGGACCATTAACCTTGTGCAAATTGTGCTGCACCAGCAGTAATATTTGAGTAACTCACAGGGTTGTTGTTAAGTAACAACAGTAGCTTGCTTTTGAGGGAGTTTACTGAAGGAGAGGTGCTGTTCTTGCATATTATTACAAGAAGAGATTTGGGGTATCAAAACAGCACCATTTTTTGGTGCTCAGTGCATGGGGATGGAATGGCATAGGGGCATGAATTGGGAAGGGAAAGACTGAATTCCAGAGGTTTTGGATTTACCATGCTCCTTATGAAATCCTTGATTTTTAAGAGGTGTTGGTCATGTGGTTAGTCAGCAAAGAGGGTCTCTAAGCAACTGAAACACAAGGACAGTAGCCTCATCATAATTGTTGTTCTGGATGAGAGTAAAGGACAGTTTAAGGGAAAAAATATAAGAAATATTGCACCAGCAGTTAATTTGCATTATTTCCAACAATTCAGCTAAGCCTAGAGAAAATAAATATATGGGTTTAAAGATGGTTGCTATAGAAACCAGAGGAGATTTTATAGTTGCTTATGAGAGTAAAGAAGGTTCTGATTGATAAGACAATCACATTCAAATAGTCTCTATGGAAACCCAAGGTGACCTGGAGGAAATGTGATTCCTCTCATTTTGTTCCTGTGGGCAGATGAAGACAGCCTGGATGGGGGTAGGTCTGGGCTGAGTGATAAAGAACACCACAGCAAGGCAGCACCAAGCTCACCATGGTGCTAAAGGTGCTCAGTGCTTCATATGGAAAAGCTCTGTGATCACTGACCTCTATAGCTGTGAAATAAATTTATTTACTTAACCGTAAACAGTGTTGTTCTTTTTTTTCCTCATTGAAATCAATAAGAACTGTGCAATTAATTTCTTTGGGGGCAAAACAGGTTTGAGAGACCTTTCTATATCTCCGGTGCATCATAGCAAGGAAGGCAAATTTCACATCTCCTATGGAGCTCAGTGCTCAGGAACTGCCTGTGCTTTGCTGAAGTGGGGCCATGGAGTAGCTGAGCACTTTTTGTTTTTTTCTCACAATACCCTCTCCCAGAAGTAGGACAGAAAAAAATCTGATTATGCAAGTCTTTTTCTTGTAGACTGGTCATTCAAGGACCAAGGCAGGTCAGCCTGCACACAACATAAACCAAAAGTTGAGTAGTAGCTTTATAATACCTCAGTATTGTCATTTGCTTCCAATATCCATTTTTTCAGACAGTGATAGAATGTTTGATTAAAGGGCAGGTCCTCAGCACTCCTGGACACAGATGAAAACTAACGTTATCCCAAAAGTTTGTTTTTGTTAATGTCATGAATATCAGTTCCAGGTAATTGAAATACACCAATTCCTCAGTAAGGATTCACAATTGGCCAGACCCTGCCAGGTTCTTGTGCCCAAGCCTAGCCACATTATTCTCCTGTATTGTTTAGAAAAGCCTTGATTCACACTACCCACGTTTGATCAAATCATAAAGATATTAATCATCAGAGGTTTTTATCTTTTATCTTTATTATTGGCAGTGAGGTAAAAAGAACTAGCCTCAGGAAAGCACCAATATTTTTATAATTTCATCAAGTTTCCAGTGTAACCATGCAGGTAGAGAGGAAAAAGTCATCTGGAGAAAAACCTGAGGACTGAAAGAGTAGAGCACTGGGCAGCACAGCTTCCCTGAAGCTCTCACTCTCTGGGGTTAGCTGCCAAATCTGGTTAAAGTGGTCAGGAAATTCGTCCAACCCAGCTGACAGGTTCTTGACTTTTCTAATAAGATTTGATGGGTTTGGAAATTGCACTCCCATGTAGAACACCTAGCTGTGTTTGCATTACATCAGGTAATCCATAATGAAAAAGAAAACAAAAAAAGAGAATGTTTCTTCAGCTTCATCATCAAATGAAAAGTTTAAACCTGAGGCTGCTCCTGGAAGTGCAGACAGACATTGTGCTGGGGCTGGAAGCAGGGAGAAATGCTTGGACACATATAATCTTGAAAGAAATTCCTACTGGTTTTAAAGATAAGCAAATTTGTTACCTGTTTCTGAAGCTGTTGTCTTGTGGCTGGAAATAGAAATTATTGCTTTAATGTAGACATAATGATTCAGCTGCAAAGAAGAAAATTACATTAATATTGAATAAAATACACACACTGAAAGTTGCAATCTGCCAGGCAAATTCCTGTTCTGATTTGTGTCCATAGAAAGAAAATACATAGGTGAAATACATAGGTAAATAAAATGGGCAAGTTAAGCTCTTTGCACAGAAGAAATGAGTGTAAATGTGTAACTGAGCCTTTTATCCTCAGCACTGCTGCTCACACTCTCCATCACCACATGACAGAGCACCACTGTGTCGTGGTCTTTGGAGTATTCTTAAACCATGTAACTCAATCTCTGTGCACCTTTCAGCAGGTGTAAGTCACACTGGGAGAGAGAGTAGCTATGGCTGTTCTGGGGAAAAAATTCAAGATGTAAAATCTCCCAAAGCACACAAGGGAACATGACGACTTTCTACACTCATTACTGAGGATAGATAGTGCTTCTTTACCAGTGCTGAGGATGCGTTGGGAAGATGCTTTTCTGAGAGCTTATTACGCTTTCTCTCTGGGCTGAAGAGGTCTCACAGCACTCCTACTGGAAGCACATGCTGCTCAGTATTCTATTGAAATCATCCCAACTTGAACTGGCTTCCCTGGGCTCAGCTACCCCATACCAGAGGCCCTTATAGCCTGCTTCTGTGGCTCCACTTTAAAACCCATCCAAGGAGACTGTATGACTTGCTCTCTTCTTCACTCTTTCCAATTTTAAAGAGAAAAATCCCCAACAACAGCACAAACTGCACCAATTATTGTGATAGCATCAAAGCATCATTTTGAGAAAACAGTTTGTGAAAACATCCAAAATTGTAGGGAGATGAAATTCTAAAGCTCTCAACATTGTGGGATGTGTTTTGCTTTCAGAACCCAATCCTTCATCTCTCTGAAAAGTGACAAGTAGCTGTGAGCCTTATTGCTGTTCCCTGGTAAATACCACAAGCTAACTGACAGAAAATGTAGTGTTTCTCCAAGAAATGTGCAAAGGCAGTAAGCACCATCTGCTGGCTTCAGCATGGAAGAGAAAACCAGAAGCTTTTCATTCAGTTGCATGTCTCTTCAGCTCTTCTGCCTCCAGCTGTAGGGCAAACTCAAAGAAACTGATCCAACAACATCAAAAAACCCAACCAGGATGGGTATACCTAACCAGAGCAAGACTGACCAGGAAACATCAGTTATGCTGCACACAGCTCAAGCTAAGACAGTACAAAGAGAAGAAAGTTAAATTAAGTGAAAATTCACAATAACTTTGTCAGCATTCAAACTGAGCAGCATTAAAGGCATTAACTTTTCACCTGGCCTTGCATTGTATTTTATACACAAACATTTACCCCTGCAGAGAATGTGAGACAAATATTTACACAGCCTTAAAAAAAGAAACAGCCAGGATATGTTTTGCAAGAAAATCATGTATGCAGACTTGTTTTGCCCCCTCAGTCCCTGATCTCAAATAAGGATGTGGGGATTTGGCACAAATAGTGTGGGGCAGCATTTTGCAGATGGTTAATTCTCATTGTAGATGTTTGTTACCAAAGGACCAACGATTAAGCCAGTGAGAGCTGAAGTTTTGCCCCTGGTTTGGCAAAACTTCTCAGCAATTTGCAAAAATTGAACCAAGAGCCCCACTAAAAGTAAAACTATATGAGGACTGCTGGTTTCCTAATAACCAACAGAGCCAGCCTCAGCCTTTTGCATTCAAGACAGAAGATGCCACATTTCTGGTTAATTCACAGGAAGGCCCAGTCCTGCAGTGCTGGGGCCCAAGACCATGGCATGTGCCTGGCAGAGAGCATCCCTTGCTGTCCCTTGGCTTGACCTGAGTGGTAGTGGTGCCCCTCTGGTGTAAGGTACCTTGTCCCCCTGCCATGGGGTTTGCACGTGCCAGCCAGGCTAGCACACAGCAGCTTGGATGAGATGAAGGGCATCTGTGTGCAGCAGAGGGGTATTCCCCACTCCATCTCTCCCCAGGGAGTACTGGGGTTCGTGCTGGAAGCACTGATGGAGGAAGACTTGCTCAGGTGCACCAGACCAGGCTTTCTCCTGCCTTGCTCAGCCTGAGCACTGCACAGCCAGCTTTATCTGCCAGGCAGGCATAACAGGAGCAAGACACCTATTTTGTTGGCTCTAATCAAGGGATAGTTCTTCCTCAGAAGGCTCTTCAATTAGCATTTGGAGCTGTCTCCTCAGACCACATCTGCAATATGAAAATGTCGAGTTTCTATTGTTTTAGCCCTACTCTAGCTTTTGACTACAAGATGAAGCACAGTGAGTAATTCCATCCTGACTAGGTTTGTTCTGACAGCCACAGAAAATAATGGCAGTGGCTGTCTCATGCTTGCACAGCAAGAAGATTTAGGAGATTACTTATCTCTCTGCATTGCTGTGGTCAAGTCAGTGATCTCTGCAACATCGCTGCTCTCTCGTTTGATAAAAATTAATCTCTCAGAGTTCCTTGCATCTATAACCCCTGACTTGTTGAGGACAATATGAATGACAGGTGTTCGAAGTTTCTGTTCAGCACAGTACCCTCAAGCCTCTTACTTTAGTCTTCAATCTGCAAATTGGAGAATTTAAGGGTGAGTGTTGAGTGTTTATGCGACCAAAGTCCACTGAGAATGTCTTACCGAGATCATGAGCCATTATTTCAGTGTTAATCCCAGCTCTCAGGACATCTAATGCATCATTAAATACAGCTTAACTATACCAGTATCTTTAAGCACTATTTGTCAGCAAAATCCAACTTCATTAAAGTCTCTGCTAAAGCACCCACATTACTCCCTGACTGCAGCTCCGCCATAATGTGATCACACACTGCGAGGTTTATTGGTTTGTCATCCCACTAACCCAATCTTTTGTTTGGCAAAGGTCCTGCCCTTACACTTGTTTACAAACAAATAACACTAAGATTCCCAGGAGCTTAATTTCTTCTCTTTACAATACTGCATCTTAATATGGGCAGTTATTTGTAGGTACTTATTATGTCTCCTTATAGTGCCTAGTAATAAACTGAAACATCATGTGCAAAATTAACTGGAACATGGCTTGTTAATTATAAAAGGTGTCATAAAGTGCATGTTTCATTTAACAAAATGATTAGTTATAAATATTCTATTGCAACAGCAGGCTGTTTGGTATACCACACAGTAGTTAACAGGGATGTTTTCTTGCATTGGGTCCAACCTTGCTTTTTGTCGTTTGAAAGAAAACCCACTTACCCAGTGCTCTCCTCAGGCAAATTACCTCCAACTCCCACAGCAGAAGGCAAAATGCCTTTCTGTGGGAGAGGTAACACAATTTCCTCCATCCCCAGTGTAAAGCAGGGAATGGCTAGGCATGAGGAAACTGGTATTGTCAATCAGTGTCGCCTCCCATTTGTACTGAACATTCCTTAGTGCCAAATATTTTGGAGGCAGGCCCTCAAAAGGCATTAGCTGCATTTCACATTCACTCACATCAAGGGCAGGATGCACCCATACGCTACCATTTATGTCTGACTCCAAGGCCAATAAACACCCAAGCACATAATGTGGGTAGAGTGATAAAATAAAGATTATAATGAAGAGAGACAAAGTGACCTATTTAACGATACAGCTTCGTGCATCCAACAGCATATTGTGGAGGAACATCACCTTGGTATCAAGGCCAGGGGGACCCAATAGTGCAAGCATGAACCACTTGCTCTCTTCCCAGAAGGAGTTTGTTGTGCTGTGAAACTGTGAGATTCAACCCCGACTTTGGCTTCTCCTTGACAATCTTCTAAAAAAGCACATGAGGAGTTGCCACCATAAGCAGTTGCCACTCCATAAGCAGACAAGGTGCTGCTGCCACATCAGGTTCTCTGTGTGTGCTGTTCTGTCATGCAGGTGAGGGGACACCCCAGACACCTTGCAGAGAGGGAAGGCAAGCTGTATGTGACCCTCCCTCACCAGGTCGAGGGCACATAGCAGCATCCTATTAAATACAATGGAGAAGGAAGAGGCATCAAATCCACCTGGGATCAGCATCCTGCTCCTCACTTATGGCACAGACAAATCAGTTATTCCGCAACCCCCTTTTCTGGCAGTGGGGCTGACCCTTGCCTCAGGTCTTCACAATATATTTGGGGGTGTCAGGGAAAGGCTCCTGTGGTTTTTAAAAGTGTGTCCAGCAAGTGATTATTGCTGCACAGGGAAAGAAGCAAGGACAATGATGTGGATCCTGCCTTTGGGTCAGGTTCAGCAGGAGCAGGAAATTAGGATAAGTCTCAAAATATCTTGCTCAAGTTGTACAAAACCCAAGCAAACTCTCATCTAAAATAGAATGAAAAATTGCATATTAAGGGAGAATTTTAATGTGAAATTTGAATATCATGTAATACTTCCTCTCTTTAATATACTGCAAACCTTTAGTAAAATCCCATTTATGAACTTCTGAGGCAGAAGTTCTTCTTCCTGTTTTTGCTTGAAGACGTGTTCTCCAAGTGAGAAAAAACAAATTTACAAGACCTCAAAGCTGTCCCACATATGCACACACACACACACACATTGAATTCTTCCTGTTGCAATGCAGACTTTTCCATGAAAAGATTTTCAACTTGACTATGACTCTGAAAAGTATGATACAACTTTGAGACAGATATTATGTGAAGAGTAATTGAATTAGAACATTTTATTTTCACAGCCGATTTTTACTCTATTGGAAATTGTATGGTTTCACGGTCTTTCTCTTCATGTTGATTTCTGGACAAGTATCAGAATTTAGGAATATTTTTTTCCCAAATATGGATCAAATTAGGGTTTATTTTACATTAAAATGTCATATCTGTCATGACAAAGCAAATGTGAATGTAGCTTGATTTCATTTAAAACTGTTTGCAGAGTTATCCTATAGTTTTTAATGAAGTTTTAAACATCTCACCCTCTTGCATTCCATAACCATAAATAAGTAACCACTCTGGACATGGAGAGAAAATGTATGTTTAAAATATAGCTTTTCCATATTTTTGAATTGCTAATATTCTGGTTTCAGAGTAGTCTGGGCAATTCAGTGTCAACATTATACAGCTGTTGAAGGATCTCCTGTCCTCAGGATTAGGTGCACAGAACAGAGCTACACTTTAGCGAAAAGGCTTTTCAGGCTTTTAAAAATTGTAGTTCATGGGCAGTGCTATGTGGACTCATGCACTTCTTTATTATCCACTTGATTTTCTCCACAGCCACTGACCTATAGCCTTTTTATTTCCAACTCCTGGAAGACACACTTGTGAGAAAGGTTATTTTGGGTATGCTTAAGGACCATTCATAACTGAGTGTGTTAATGTGAACTTGCACTTCTGAATAATTCTCCCTAGAAACACAATAATTTTGTTAAACCCTTCATAAGTTCATTATTCCAGTAGTTGATAAATTCCAGCTTTGTATTATTTTAGGATCTTGGGAAGGATCCTCTCACCTGACTTCAGCAGATCATGGCAACTGGGCTTAATTCCCTTCTTCTTTTAGCTTGGCTATATTATTAAATAAAATGAAAACCCATTTGGCTACTTTTTAGACATCTGGATACAGTGGTATAATTATTGTTTAATAATGAAGGAAAACAAAAGCCAGGGAAGAAGTCCAGGGCTTTTTTTGCAATACAAAACAAATCATGGTAGTTTCAGTCTCCTTAGAAATACATCGTTGAGAAAAGCATAGTTTGCAGCTGGTGATAAGTCTATGTAAGTGTGGTAAAGTGCTTTAAAGGTGTCATGGATCAGGTTAAGTTATGGATCTTGTGTGCACAAGAAGCGGACAATTTTTTCTGGATACCCAGAAAAGCCTCTCCTGCAACTTGTGAGGTGAAGAGCAGCGTTCAAGCAGTGATTGGCAGGTTAGACATGTCCCCAAGAACTTGGAAGAGCAGAGCAGTGCTCCCACTGCAGCCCCACACCCCTTTGAAATGTGCAAATATCGTTGCCAGAATTCTTTAACCTGAAAGTGCCCAACTTGTTCACAATTTCACACTCTTCTGCCACCTCTGAAGTTTGCTTCCTGACTTGGGCTGATTTTCTTCTTTCTTGCATATCTTGTCTGGCTTCTGACTCTTCGTCCTCCCTGGCTCCTTGGGCTTGCTCCTTTCCCTCATATTTCTCTGTTCCACTTTTCCCCCATTCAGGTCCTCATTTCCATTCTTTTCTCCTTCCCGAGGCTCAGCCTCTTGCAGAGTCCAGTCCACAGGGCAATTTCCACTGAAAAAGTGGAGAAACTGGTGAGAACTGCATCCTCTTCCCCCAGTCCTGCCCTCTGCCCAGGCCATGCCACCTCCTCAGGCAGCCCTCCTCTCCTGTCTTTGCTGCGCCCTGTGGCAGATGGAGCAACGACTCCACGTGCCAGCTTCAAGAGATGTGATCATGTCAGGTCATCCAGAAACCAGGCCTGTCTCTTTATTAAAGGGTCACAGCACTATCCTCAGTTCTCCACAGCAAGCAACTTGCCAAACTAAAACCTTGCTCTTTTCATTTTTGCCAAAATTGCCTTGCTGGATCAGCATCCCGAGCTGGGGCATAGCTGGGACCACAGGCAGAGGTTTCAGTCACCCCTGCTCCCTCCCACCCACCCTGTGTGGGAATCTCCCAGCACAGCTCCAGCCTTTCATCTCCTGAACAGTAGCAGGAAAAGGCATGTATTTTGCTACCTAATTACAAACACTTTGGAGGGTGAACAGAGGAATAGCACTGCCTCTTTTGCAGTATTGCAGCCTGCTTTGTGTAGGCAGCCCAACCTACACCTGCCTTTCTAGGCAAGTGCCAGGCTTCCTCCTTCAGCAGAGAGGAACTTTCCCTTTTGGCAGCTGTTTTCTCCTTCCCTCCTTGGCCTGCTCTGGGAATTTGTTCTCATGCTCTAATAGAGATAATAATTTTGCTGATAAACCCATTCCTGAAAAACAGAATTCAGCCTCTGAAATTCTTCAAGAGTAATTTTTTTGTCTAAAGTTGCAAACAGAAGAAAGCAAGTATTAAGGACAAAAGTCACCCATGGCGCTGTTAGTCATACTCACAGCGATGCTGTGCAGTACATTGCCCCAGTGCCTGGAGTTAGTGCTCCTAGAAGGGGCAGCTCTGGATTAATCAGCAGATGCTTCTTTTCCTCCCGGATTATTTTCTTAAATAAATTTACTATATTTATGCAAGCAAGATCCCATTTATATATACTCCCAAAATAAGACGATGAGGATACAACACTTTGAAGGAATCATCCTATATTTAATCCACTGCTGTCTCCTCATTTCAAGCTGAGGGTCTCCTGGTAGCTGCTGGTAACTCACTGCAGTTACAGAAACACAGGATGTGTCAGGCTGCAAGGGCCGATGGTGGGTCATCTGGTCCAGCCTCCCTGCTCAATCAGGGCCATCCTGGGGCACTTGGCAGGATTGCAATGCAGATGGTTCTTGAATATCTGCAGTGAGGGAGAATCCACAACCCGTCTGGTCAATCTGTTTCAGTGCTCAATCACTCTTTAATATGTGTACAGCTCCTAGTAAAATCAAATATGATTACAGAGAAGCAAAATGTTTTCTGTACTTTTGCAGTCACCCAAGGAAAGTGCTTTTGTCTATTTTCCCATCCCTTTCTTTGAATCAGGGAAACATGGCATTTTCTGCAAGTGTTCCATGCACTGTTACTCATTCAGCAGAATGACAAAAAAAAATTCAAATTTTCACAGAGCTGCTTTCATCAATAACTCACTACACAAATAAGCTCCTTGAGCAGCAGTAATTAACAAGATTCTGAGATGGTAAGTGATGGGCAGAGCAGCACTTCATTATCAGTACACGCACTGCAGATGGCATCAGCAGGATCGATCCAGAGCCGTACTATCACATTAGTAACATTGTACAAACAGCCCACAGCCAGGATCCAGCTGCTGAACCAGGAACTGGGTAGATCCTGCAGGAGAGGCAGCAGGATGAAAGCAGCAAAAGGTCTGGCCACAGCAGACATTTTTGTATTCTGCACAGGAAACCTTGGGAAGGGATTTGAGGAGAGCAGGAAGTGAGAGAGGCAAGACTGAAAGTGATGGAAATTTCCTGAGCTCTGTTCCCCTTCCAAAGGTAGTCCCAGCAAGATTATACAGGCTTCTTTAAGTGACCACAAAGCCCAGCCCTGACAGCTTCAGCTGCTGTTAGTGGTATCTCTGTCTCTCCTGCAGCAGAAGGTCTCAGCCAGACTTCATCTTAACTTTCTTTTAAATCCAAGTTATATCCATCCCAGCGACTCCTTCTCTTGCTGATGCCCTGAGGTAGAGTTGCTGCCTGGCCCCTTTACCTCTCTTTCTTCCACATCTTGACTGCATCAAGGCCAGTTGTTGACAAGGCAAGGCCCCACACCAGCAGCACCAATGCCTATTCATGCAGACATTGTAATAGGAGCATGCAATACTTAACTTTTATATCAAGAATTTTGCCTTATGACTAAAGGGCAGATTAAAATTCTGATTCTACCCTGGAATACCAATGTATGCTGCTATTCTTTCTTTCACCCCATCCTGCTTTCTTGAAAGTGAATAAATAATTGGCTGAAGGAAAAGATGGCATTTTTTTTATTCAGAGGGATTTGTCTTGTGGAAATCTGTTATTCATGCCATGCACTCTCAGGTCCTGCATACAGCCTCAGCATTGTCATTCCCCAAGAAGCAGCTCATGTCACTGTGTCCTCTCAGAAATCCAGCCTGACTCAGAAGACAAAACTGCCAACATTCATGGATAGAAATTTCCTCCAGTTAGTAGTTTCTCCTATGCTTGTCTAGCTGCATCTGCTGCCAGAGGATTCAAATTCTCAGTTGCTTTCCTCTTCTTTAGAAAATCCTGTAGGCTCCAGCATCCCAGCTTCTCTTTCTCAGTGCTACCTCCTGCTCATCCACACATTCTTTTATTTTCTCCTCCATCCCCTGGAGGCTGAGCTCAGTCAGGAAAAAACAATGCTTCACCTCAGCTCCACACTTGGTGGGTTCGCTGCTGGCTTGTGGCCTGACCGACACAGGCGAGTGTTTGGGAATGGTTTGCCTGAGCAGCAACCCCCTTTTGGGAAGCTCATACCATGAAAACGAGAGGTTTGATTCCTCTGTCAGATCAGAATTGTTAATTGTAGGGCCAATATCTAGGATGATGAGGAGTTAGAAATGCAGAGCTATTTGGATATGTTTTTGGCTTATGCTCCATCTTCCATCTGAACAGTCAGCCATGTAATTCAGCATGCCAATCTCGTTTTTTTTCACACATTACAGGTAATTAGGTTCTCCCAAACTGCGTGTGACAGCTCTGTGTCTGGCTGTCTGGCTCCTCTTTGCCAAGTCCTATTCACAGAAGAGACATTTAGGAGTTGAGGGATGAACAGTGCAGCATTCATCGCACATTTCCTTTCCAGAAGCTCTTTGCAGGCTTGAAGTGAGGCTGAGCACTCGATGCATTTATTTATCTCTGATGCATTTACCATGAGAGACATTTCACAGGAGCATGTAGTGACAAGACAAGGCATAATGGTTCCAGTGGGTTCAGATTAGATATTAGGAAGAAACTGCTGCGAGAGTAGTGAGGCACCAGAACAGGTTTCCCAGAGAAGTCGTAGATGCCCCATCCCTGGAAGTGTTTAAGGCCAAGTTGGATGAAACTCTGAGCAACATGGTCTAGTATAAAGTGTCCCTGCCCACAGTGGGGGTTTGGAACTAGATATTTTTTAGTGCCCCTCACCCCAACCAAGCCACTCTGTGTTCACTAAGCTTGTTTCATTTGCATCCCCTTCTTCACCCTATTACATAGATTTTCTTGTACTCATGTATTTGATATGTACACTTCTGATGTAAACTCCCATGGTGTAGCCCATAATTTCCTGGGTTTATGGAGTCACTAGCTCAGTGGGAACCTGTTCCAGATTCAGGGCTCCCACATGTCACAGCAGCTACTATCAACAGGAACATTTTAATAGTGAAAGCAAAAGGATGATGCCCCACTTGGGGTTTTTCCAGCATGTACTCTATCTGCATCTATGAAAGACACGGGTGGAAACTAAATTAGGGTAAGAAGAGAACTGTGATATAAAACACAATCCTGAAAAATTAATTTTCAGGTGATAACAATGCTCATGCTGCGAGATTGCAGAAAAGAATGGATTTTGCCAGAAGAAGAGTCGGTGATTTCTAAAATGTTAGTAATCAAACACACTGTGTAACAGAGAACAATATGCATATAGCTCCAATCCCTATAATCAAAAAACAGCTTGTCTCATCCTGGTTCCAGCATACAGAAAAAGAAAACCCAAACATCCCGGGTACACACTTGAACAGGGATTACAACTAGCATCACATTTACAATCCCTGCCTCCTGTAAATCATGTCCGTGAGCATCCTTACAAAATTGTTTGATGGAGCTGTGGTCCATATTCCAGGTCATATGTGAGGCCATCCTGTTGCACAATGTCACAGCTGGTCAGCACAACTGGTCAGCACAGCTGAGCTTGAATCAGTGAGGGGTGCCTGGTTCATGCATTACAGGGATTTTTTTGTTATATTTTGCAGCCACAGAGCGAGAATTATTTCTCCTAACATAGCAGCAGTGGGGGAGGAGGCGGAAGAAGGCTGTACGTGACTGCCACATTGAGTTGCTAGCATGAAATTCATGCATAAGACTACAAGCAGTCCAAAAATCCTTGAGTCCTCCTAAGCTGCTGTCACATAGGCTGGAATTTGTGTTGTGTCCACACAGAGCCAGGTACCAGAGACTGCTGTAAGCACAAATGAGTGGTATCAGGAGCTTTATTTTGTCTTTGACAGTAGGTATTCCTCCACTGCCTGAGGCGTTAGAAAGAGCTTACAAAGTAAAAACAAGGCAAGACAGTAGAGACAAAGCAAGGGAGAAGAAAGCTGGTCCAGTATTAAACTTGTTAGTGTTAAGGAGTTAACCAAATAGCACAAAACCCCAGAAGCATCTGCTGTGAATTGTATTTGTCTGCCGTTACAGCACTTCAGCAGCAGTAATGGCATGGCAGGGTGAGGAGAACACTCCCTATCGAGTTACGCACTGGAGAGCAATTTCTTGTCCTGTACACATCAGAAATCCTTGCAGATTTGGGATTTTGAGGAACAGAAAAAGCTACTTGAAAAGTCACTCCATACCTCTGTCCCTGTGCACATCTCTTCATTTCACAGCTCTTCAGTGTGATCATAATGTTAATGAGCATAATGTTTCCATTTGAAAAATTTACAAGCTAAAAGCACTAAAGAGGGGTGCAGCAACATTTCCAGAGATACAGATGCAAAGATGGTTTTCACCTGGCCATTGCAAAGTACTTTTATTTTAGAACTTATTGCCACAGGAAGGTACATCTTCTAATGAATAAGTCCTTTGAATGTAGATCAGTTTAGTAAAATACGAAGTGTATTTTATGCTTTGTTTGGATCTCCAAATATGCCTTTCTATTTGCTTAAATCTTCAGGACATGGGAGAAATTAGTGTCAAAATGTAAACTAAATTCAGATCAAGCAGTCAGCGTCCATAAGAATTTCCAGCAAATGGCAGTAGAATTACGGGAACAGCGAAGACACACTGCTGCTGCCCAATGATCAACGAAACACACTCTTACTGGGACAGGTAGCACCAGGTGGTCTTTCTTTTTCTTTTTTTTCTTTTTCTTTTTTTTTTTTTTTTTTTTTTTGTTTGTTTGTTTGGTTTGGTTTGTTTTGGTTTTTGTTTTGTTTTGTTTAGTTGGGTTTTTGATTGTTTGGTTTTGTTTGTTTTTTGTTGATGCTTTTGGTTTTTAATTGTAACAATTTTAAATGCAAGGAGAAAAAAGACAGAATGGTCAATACCTATGGATTTAGGATACTTTTTTTTTTTTTTTATTTAGATGTTCTTAAAGAATACTGATGGCTTGCTTAAAATTATTTTCTCTGTAGACTTCATACCATGGGAGGTGGCCAGTACAGCTCAATTAAGCAAAACATCACCAGTACTGCTATCAGCTATTGCTTTGGAAGAGAACATTTTTTCTGGGTTTGAGTATATGTTTCTGCTTTTTTTTAAAAAGGGGTGCATGTTTTAGGGAAAGGGATAAAAACATATAATTAAGTTTCTGTTACCTAAAGCATCCCTCAGCCAAACTCATACAGAAATGGGGAGGCCTAAAAAATAATTTAAAGTTACAAAATTATTCTTTCTAATTGACAGTACAAGAGCTAAACAGATGAATAAAAGGCTTTTGATGAAGTTGTTTTCCAGGTTTATCCACCAGCCCTTGAAAATTTTGACAATACTGTTAATTTTTATTTCCAGGTTTCAGGATGTTCTTGTTATTATACATGCAATGTATTTGAATTTATCCTTTAGTATCAAAGGAAAATGGAAAAACCCACCACTTCTTCCACTAGAAATCAAGTACCTTGTCCTTGTACCTAGAAGGAAAAACCTTAAAGCATGATCCAGATTACCTAAAAAGGAAACAGATTTTCAGACTAAGTGATTTGGAAGAAATTATTTTTGATCAATATTATGATTTCTGTTACCTAATTCATGTTGTAGAACAGCTGCCACTGTCAATCCCCAAATTTGTTTCTAGATAATCAAATAATTCTTTACAAAAGAGAAGAACAGCTGAAATGAGTGAAGTGTAAGAAAACTTTCTCCTTTTCCTCTCCAAAAAGCAAGATGTAAAAATGAATCAAATAAGCAACGCTTTAAATGCAAAAGATAACAGGCAGAAGAAAAGGCTTGATGACTGAGACAATTTAATATAATCCTCTCTTGTGTTTTACTTGTAGTTTATAGTTCACTCTGTAAAAAAGGTTGTAACTATTTCTCTCTATCACTCCTTCACACTGTTATTAATGCCAAACAGAACAAAACTGCAGAAAAAGGACTGTAAAAATGCCAATACTAAAATAGCCTGCTAATCTCGCTTTGAAACAAATGATACCGATAATTTCATGTGCTGTTTGCATCATTTGTTCAACATTTTCCCAGCAATGTACAAGCTTATCATGATAAGCAGTGATTATTATGATGGTATGTTTTATAAGAAAGAGTAAAAACAAAGATTCTTGCTCATAAAATACTGATGTGGTGCTACATGTACACCTTTCACTTGCAAAACTGAAAAAGCACAACTGAAAAAACACACATTTCCTGTGCAAAACTTCCAGACTCTCATTTCCAGTAATTCCTCAATGGTTCTCTGTAAGACTGATTTCCCAATGCAAAGAAATTTTAGTAGTGAGACTAAACTCCAAAATAACTTAGATTCTTGGAAAAATCACCTACAGAATAATAATCCTCTTAATGAGACACACTTTTTTTTTTTTTTCTTTTTTTTTTTCTTTTTAATTTGCTGTTGAACATTTGTAGAATATTAACTCCTTTAAGACAAAGTTTATATTAATGGTCATGGGGTTACTCAACAGTGAAACAGAACCTGTAAAAGCTTCACTAATGATGACTCACACTTCTTGACCACTTTGCTGTGAGACTGTGGCTTTCAGGAATTAAAGCATCCATTTGGGCTGTTGCCTTTGTGCATGCAGATCAGTGGTTGCCTGTTTAGGTCTCCTCAAGGAGCGCTCTCAGTCTCAGGATCCAGAAGTGCCTTTAAGGCCTGGGTGCCCATCACAGTTACATCCTGGCTCCAGCCTTGTGAGTTGAGTTGTGCTGTCTGACATGTTCTGGCCGAAGGCAGAACCTCATCTGAGTTTGGTAATGGGAGACCCAGACCCCTGATCTCCAGCTCTTCCTCCCCGCTGTGTGACTTCAGGAAATTAAATCCATTTAAAAAGTTATTTACAACTTGTAGGTTAAAACAACTGGCCTGACATAACTCTGTGTAACTGCTGCACTAATGACGGCAGATTTAAAACACAGCCTGCCAGCTCCCCTTTTTTACCACTGCTATCAGAAGCAATTTTTCAGGACATAGAGGTGCCACTGCAGAACATGGAACATAGAAGAGGAAGCTGGGATGTGTGGTGAAGCACAAATTGCACGTATGTTTGCATGAGTAGAAAATCCCTCTGACCATGCTATTTCTATCCAGCTGCCAGAGACAGGATCCAACCAAGGGAAGGCAAGGAATTATTTTTGTCTTTGAGACCTCATGATATTGTTGCTTGCAAGGAACTGCTGCTGTGTTCATACCATAAAAGACATAGGTATAATGCCTTTTTATTTAAACCTGTACACCACAAATCACATCTGTGAAAAAAGCAGAGTCTGAAGAGTAAGTGAAAATAGGAATTATAGGTTTAATATAAAAGCATTTGAATATTTCATGACAGATTGAGGAAAACAAATCAACCTACCCTGCTCCAAACAATTCTGTTTCTCTAGGCAGGATCCTAATGCCAAACATGAGTGATGAAGTACATATTTAGAGGCCGGATTTTCAGAAGTACTGAGAAGCCACAAATTCCATTAAAGGCAGAGGTATGTGACAGCTTTGAAGATTAAGCTACTTGTATTTAAGTGCTTTAATGGATATTTAGCAATCTAACTTCACGAAACAAACTTTGAAGGTTTTATTTACTTACCAAGGCAAACAATCCCAGTTTCAGGAAAAGTCTGGGCAGCAAGATGAAAAAGGTGTTGCTCATCCTCTGACCTGAGCAGGTGGTGTGACCAGCACAGGGCCCTCACCTGCCCCCAGGCATCGGGCTGCCTGCATGCAAGTGTGCAGCTGTGGGGTGCAAGTGGGATACCAGGAGAAGGGACAAGCGAACAGCTCGTCCTCAGAGAAACAGTGACAACCCTGTATCTCTGAGCAGGTTGCTGCAGAGGTGCTCTGTTTCCCTCTACTGGTAAAACGTCAAGTGATCTTTTTAAAATTATTTATGCAGGAGGTTTTCTGCTGGAGGTGTCCCAGGGCCACCATGGACTGTTTTGCTTGTGAGCCCTATTCAGACTTCTGTTGTTCTTCCTAAAATTCCCCCTTGGCTGGTGTCTTTTGCTGAGATCTGTCTTACAACCATGCCTGTTTAATGTTGTTGGCTTCAAGAAGGTTGGGCAGGAGTTTAAACTATTGAGAAATATTTCAAGGTGATTTATGGATATTTGGAAAGACTTCATTGATTTCCTAGCTTGAAAGCCATTCCTCAACACTGAAAATTTTCTAGTCAACAAGTCTTTTAATGAATTGCTGCTCTTTGGTTGTGTGCAGAAGCAGAACAGAGGTTCTGTTGTTGGAAAGCCTCAAGATTACGAGGTGGTAAGAAGATGCAGTAACTGTACACTGAGTGCATTATCCAGGTATTTCAATTGCTCAGCTAAACCACATGGCCTGCAGCTGGCTCTAGTAAGAGTTCACGCATGATCCCCTATTTGCAGCTGCCAGAGAAAACATCAGTGTTCACATGCATTAGTGGCCTCTGGAAGTGTGCAACATAAATTTGAGAAGGAGTTTTCGGAGCTTTCACAGAAAGCATCTTAAAGAGGTGTAAGAGGTTTCCCATCTTACTTACTTCTGCTGCCTTGGAGACTTCCAGAATTTTTCCGTCCCTTCCACACAATCTCCCCAAGGCCAGAGGTTGCCCATGAACTATCCAAGCAAGTGCAATTTTGGTCTGTGGTAGAGGTAGCAAGGGTGATGTTTTAAACTAAGAATACACTTCATATGTAAACTTCTGTTAGTAACAAGAACAAATGGAGAATTTTAACTCCAGAAAAACTAACTGATTTACTAAAGGCTAAATTTACTCAGATACAGAAGTACCAACACTGTTCTTGAAACATTCAACCATTCATGCTCAAGTACTACAATTTAATGTGACTAATGGGCTGATTGAGCTATTGGACATGTCTTGGCAGTATGCTTTAACCAGCTTTGGTTTGGCAAACTAGCAGGTGCCTTGAGTAAAACTGTAGATAATACCATACCACCTCACGGGTCTTGTGGGGAGTAGGAATTTAAATTACAGTTGAAGAAAATGATGGGAGAAGGAGAGGAAATTGAGTTCTCTGGGTTAAAATTAGTCTTCAAATGCCTAAATACCCAATTACAACTTTGCTGATCATTTATGAACATGTTTCTGTTACAGCAGCAGTTGGAGTTTTTTAAAGATACATTTATAGCTTTTGTGTGCACGCTGAAATGTTAAAAATTTATCATAGGTTTTAGGTTCCACTGACTCTTCTAGTTTTCACATCAATTTGTAATTACTTTAATTTTTCTTTTTGATTTAATTGGGATATATAATTTAGGAGTGCAAATTACCAGCTCAGATGAAATAGTGGTTTAATCAAAAAAAAGGAAAGTATTTAGTGGTGAGCAGTGTACACTTCCCTGCTGCAGCTCCAGCATTGTCCCAGGAGGCCTGCAGCCAAAGGCTGGGAGGTGCAGGCAGGTGGTTCTGGGGTGGGAAGCCTGCAGTCTTCATGTGTGCACAGGCTTTTTTCCTATCTGGAGTCACTTTTGGAGGTCGTCTGTTGCTGGACAGCAGGCTGGAGCACTGCATTCCTGCAGCCCTCATGGAGGAGCAGGGTTACAGCTGGGCTACTCCTACTTCAACACCTATTTTTTATAAAAAAAACCTGTGCCAGGGCCTCACTGATCTAACTGAAAGAGCTCCAGTTTCTGTCCTTGCCCATGGTCAGTTTTGATCTGTTCAGTGATGGTTTTTATTGACCATCTTTAAACCAGGTACTTCTGCGCTGCTGAAATTCACTGTAAATGAATTTTGTCTGCTTGCATTGCTGTCAACACCCCTCTTCTGAGCACACACGTGCACTGTCAACATAGCCAAGAAAATGGGCACTTCACTGAAGCACTGAATCCAAGCTGTGTTGAAAAGTTGTTATCACTGTATATTAGCCCTGCAACTGCAGTACATGGTAGAAGAGGAGCTTGATGGAAAATAACTGCTTAAATCAGCCTAATCTATACTGCTGAAGATAATGGGATTCCAGTGACATTACTCTGAGATTAGCTGGAAGATCATGACTGCCTGCAATAACTGTGGGCATAATTTAGCTTCCTTCTGCACTGTTGTTAATGTGCAAGAAAGCGTGAGCTCAGACAGATGAGCTGATCGCTGTCTGACTTGCAGGAGAAGCCATTAGAAGAAAAAACAATGATTTCATAGTAAACTGAGCACAATTAACAAGCATTTGGGGACAATAGACAGTTTTTTCAGAGACACTTCTGAAAGCAGAAAGGGCCACAATGGCAAAATCACATGATTTAGAAATTCTCTAGGGAGCACAGTGTGAGATAGAATTGTTCTTTTTGTTAACCCTCAGTAAATGACGAGAAAATGGGCAATTTCAGATCTCATTGCAATTTGGAAATGAGAAAGCTGAGTGATGCCAGATCATACATCTCATTACTCAAAAATTCTCAGTATTCTATAATATATTTTGCTTGGCTGGAAGCCTCCATTTTTGTGCTTTTTCCCCACTGTGATGTTAATGAACATGAATGCTTTAATAATGGAGGGACTGTTATCTTCTTGTCTGATTCTGCTCCTTTTGGGGGTCAAACATTTGCACAATGTGATCAAGCCCTATATAATGAAAGGTGGAAAGGACACAAGTCTTTTCCATTTAACATTATCTGATCCCAAACATGCCTAAATAAAGTATCCAGAGCAGGAATCCCTGATGAGAAATGTGAGGCAATGGTACTTTGAATACACATGAAGTAGTTTGCAAGCTTTTCTTTTTCTCCACCTTTTTCTCTTTATTGCTTCTGTGTTTTGGTGCCTCCATTAAATTATGCATATTTCTATTAGAACAGGAAAAAGATAATTTGCAGTTAAAATTTGTCACAGGACAGCAAGACTTGGTGGGTGGATATGACAAGTCATGTGGTCATGCTCTCAGTTTCGCACTGATTTTCCATGTATTTGTTGTCTCTATTTCTGTGCTTGGAGAAAGGCAGGATTACTTAACCCTGTCTACGAGCTGCTTGGTACTAATGGGGATAAAACAAGTAATAGGAGCTAACATTTGTCACTAACAGTAGAATTACAAAATAAACCAAATGAAGGAATTTTGTGCCCAGAAACTTTAAGACCTCTTCCATCATGAAAGGTAGGGTGAAACTCTTACTCTCTTTCATGGTTTGCTATTGAACCTAAACTACTGAATGTCAAAAATAACTTTAAAAAATAGATGAAATACAATTCACTAACTTCACTCTTAAATAAGAAAAAAATGTGGGGGTCTCTGTGTGAGACAGGAATCTGCTTTTGGTACAGCTGATGAAGGTTACTTGGTACCATCAGCATAGTCTAGAGCGGGATTCAAATAGCTACAACTGCAAACCTGCCTGTTTTGCTAGGCAGGTTTGTTGGGTGAGTGCTTGGTGCTGCTGTCAATTACTAATGAAAGAACACAATGGACTTCAGTTCAGGACAGGCAGCAGATGTCTACAGTCAATATATCCGCTCAGTTGATGAGTTAATATTTTTAATTTCAGCCTGGTACATGGTATTTTTACATTTTTTAGTCACAATTTCATTAAGTCCATGTTTTCTCTCCTGCCAAGGAAAGCTTCACATAAGACAGCAGAGATCTTGTTGAATTCTAGATGTGTAACTTATGTTTCTTTTGTTTCTCCTTTACTCACAAGACCTAACATGCAGAAGACATGTGGATTAATTTGACAGATTGTCCTTGACAAATTAATTTTATCTCTTACTCATTTTCATGTTTTCAAATTGCTAATTTGTTCCAGAATTTTTTCCCACCCCCAGAATTCAAAGCTAAAAAACCCTATCCTGTTGTGCAGACTTTAGCTGGGGTTAGAGTTAATTTTCTTCACAGTATCTGGTCTGGAGCTGTGTTTTGGTTTTGTGCTGGAAACAGAGTTGATAACATAGGGATGTTTTAGTTAATGCTGAGCAGGGCTTACACAGCATCCAGGTCTTTTCTGCTCCTCATCCTACCCCACCAGCAAGTGGGCTGGGAGTGCACAATGGGTTGGGAAAGGACACAGCCAGGACAGCGAACCCCAGCTGACCAAAGGGATATCCCAGAACACATGGCATTATGCCTATAAAGCTGGGAGAAGATGAAGGAAGGGGAGGACGTTAAGAGTTGTGGCTCTTGTCTTCCTAAGTCATGTGATGGAGTCCGTACTTCCTGGAGATGACTGAACACCTCCCTGACCATGGAAAGCAGTGAATTAACTACTTGGTTTGCTTTGCTTTGCTTGCATGCACAGTTTTTGTTTTAGCTAATAAACCATCTTAACCCACAAGATTTTATCAGTTTTACCATTAAGATTCCCTCCCTCCATCCCACTGCAGTAGCAAGCGAGCGGCTGCTGGGGCTTAGGTGCTGGCTGTAGTTAAACTATGACCCATATCATTCTGTGGTCTTTTTCCTTACTTTATTTCTCTCAATGACAAACCTGTATGAATCAGGAGCTACCCTACTGAATAACTATAAATATTCTGTTATAAAGCCTGTATAAGATTAGGGGAAGCCAAGGCCATTTTCTTAGGAACTGGCTGTATGTGTACCCTATCATAGTTACAGAAACTGAAAAAAACTTCACATGAAGAGAAATTTACTGAAAAATCATGATCTGGAATATTTTACAAGAAGCTTTAACATAAATGAATTTGCTATTTAATGTGTTAGGAGCAACAAGAAAATGCATAAGCTCAGCTGGCTGCTATCCTACAGGGAATCCTGTAATGTTTTTAACAGGATCAATGTGAATACAGAGTGCTGGAAGAGCAAAACACAATTGGGCTTTCTTTGCCAGCCATTTTGCAACTTATAATCTTCCAGTAAAAAACCCATACAGTTTTATTCTCGCGGATTGTACAATGTACCGACAACAAGGTAACTGCTAGAAATACTTTGCTTATATATTGTAAATTGAATCTGTGCTAAAATGATAGTTCAATCCCATGGTGTTTTTGATACAAACCATTCCAAGATGGTGCAAAGTACAAGAGTCTGGGTATTTTTTCACCCTAACTTCGACAGATATTCTGTCTTTCACAATTTTCTGAGATTTTAGAAAAACAGCTCTAAGTCTGTAACCAGGAATGTGAGGCCTTTGGGACAAATGTTCCATTTTCCCCACTTCACAGTGAGTCATGGGAACAAGAGGGAATTCTGAGTGTTGCTATCACCACAGTGGGGGGCAAAGCCTGACCACCTTCAAGGGATTCCCTCTGCTCTGCTTGCTCAGAGCAGCCTCACAGGCGTCGCTCACTAGGGTGTATAAACACACAGAATGCTGTGTGTGTTTTCATCGTGGATCTATGAGTGAGATGTTTCTGTGTTAATTTTTCATGAGGGAAGGCTAAAGAAAAAACATTCTCCATCTCTGGAACTCTCGTGTGGGTGAGACTGCAACAGTTTTTGTTCATGTATCCCGCCTGCAGAGTTCTCACTACATAGCAGCATGCTGATAACTTTTTGCAGGTGTACATATGAGAGGACAGATTCTTTGAACATTCAGAAAGATTTGTTTTAACTGAATGTTACAAACTATGCTCTTACATGTTTATCATCATTAACTCATCTTGGGGGGAAAAGTCACAAAATAAGAATATAAGAATATAAAGAAAATATTGTCATCTTTTTTTTCAGACCACAGGAGTTTGTCACCATGGAGATCCTCCTGTTTTCTTCAAGAGTGATTCAAATCTTACAGATGGAGCATATGTGATAGAAGCAAAACAGCATCACCAAGAATTCATGTTAAGCATTTCAGAAAGAGGATCTTGAACACCAACCAACATCCACAGACCGTTCATGCAGAAAAAAATTGAGATTCCAATTCTTCTCTTTCTAATGTTAAATAACTGAAAAATTTATTTCTAAACATAGCTGGATTTTAAGGAACTTGTGATACATGAGCTGCAGCCTGGAGTACTTCACTATTATGTCGTGGTTTTATACAAAGAACTACTCTTTCTCAGAGCTAAAGTACCTTAAGAACATAATGAAGCTAAAACTCCTTGAAAAGATTTGATTTACTATTACCTATGTAAGCAGAGTTTTTAACTGAAAGCAACCAAATTGTGCACGAGGTGGGGCCAAGAACAGGACAAGGTGGTTTGTCAGCAGCCCCTGGCTGCCCCTGAAGCAGCTGGGGGCACCGAGCACAGGGAAGCTGGAGTGGGCTCAGCTCCAAAGCACTGGCAGCTCTGGAGTCGTGTCCTGATGGCCAAGAGCAAATCTGCAACTCCAGGAGCACCTCTGGGAAAGAAGAGAAACTGGATATGTTCTTATTGTCCTGCCTCCTGCAGCGCATCAGACTGTGCCGTTCCACTTTAGTCACTGCTCAGCCTGCAGAAATGTATTTTTAAATGAGCGTGGAAGGCATTGCAATGACAACCAAGGACAAACTAAATTAGTCTGAAAATGCATGACAGACTTTCTCCCTAGCTTGCCTGTCTGCTGTGCTGCCCACCTGACTTCCTGGTCTGTGGCTGAGGTAGAGCTGACGCCTCTCCTTCATTACTTCCTCCACCAGTGTTTCTGTGATGCCAAGCTGGGGCTTAGCTCTGGTAATGCCAGTAGTGCCACAGGGCAATGAGGGGAGCACAAGGGAAGTGCTGTTCAATTCAGGGCAGAAAAGAGCCCACTGCACCTTCCAGGTCAGAACTACTGCTCTTAATCAGATTCCTGAAGAGAGGACCATCCTTCCTCTCAAACATCATGATGTGTTGGTGGAGAGGGGTAGAAAAAGCAGTCACACAATATTAATTAGAACAGTGCTGCAACTCTGAGACATAAATCTGGGCTTAAACAGCTGAATAATGAATCAAAACTCCTGCAGCCATACAACACAAGGAATAGAGGCAGTGTCCACCCACCCTGGTGACAGTGCACACTTCAAAACTGACAGGGTTTGCTGTCAGCCACTGTAATTTCATGCCAGAAAAGGCATCGCTTGTCCTTCCACAACACATCAGAAGATTGGTTGCAGCATAAAGTCAGAGCAAATATCCTCAGGACGTACTGAACACAATCTAATAGAAGGGAAACTGGATATTTAGCCTTAATCAGGATCAGATTTGTCCTGCTGGCCCACATGGCATTAACCGGTGCAGAGCTGCAAGAATAATAGCAAGATCTACTGTCCCTACGTCCTAAGGGAAGCCTGGGAAAATCCGTGGTCCATGGAGCTAGGCAGCCTCACAGAGAACAGAAAAGTGTAGGGCACTATTCAAGTGGGACAGGCTTTTCTGCAATGGCTTTACCCTAGAAAAAATCCGGGACACAGCCCAGATGCTGAGATGGGGCTCTGCTTGGGTTTTTCCCTCTTCTTCCTCAGTTATTTTGATAATAATGCAAAGGAAAGGTTCAAGATATTTCCATTATCAGTGAACAAAATAACTATTTAGAGAAACTGAATGCCTTCAAATTCATGGTGTGGCAAACAATCGAATGAGGACAATGCAAGTAACCTGAGCTGAAAACTTAGCAACATTTGTACATAGCATACATAAATCTTGGAAAAACATTAACAAAAAAATCACTGCAGTTAAGAGACTTTTTATTAAATTCATCAGAGCAAACCAATGCTTTTTGTATTTTCAAGAGGTCATCTTTATGAAAGTCAGTAATCAAGTTGTACTGGACATGGCAAGTGAAGCCACTTAACACCTCTTTCACAAGTCCAAGATTTTTTTTTGTGTTTTGCTCATTCACTTGAAATATTTTCATTAAAAAACAGTATCAACAAAATAGTTCTATCTGAACTATCTTTCTGAACTATAATAGTTCTATCTATAGTGAAAGCATTTCAGAGAAAATATAGTGTTTCTTTTACTGGAGATGAGCCTCCTTACAATCAGTTTGCATAGGTTTATTTGCGTTGTTGATACACCCTGGTCTGTTGAAGTCAGTGCTCTGCCATTGCAGGCACCAGAAATGCATTGTCTAGCAGCAATGTCACCTTCAGGAGTACTTTGGAAAGATTTGCATGAGCCAGGTTCAAAATTACCTGATCTAGTTTTTCCTCACTACATTTTCTGAAAAATTATTACTTCTTCTGCCCTCTGATAACCAGCCAGGATTCTTTGGCAGCCAGTTTTCCATTTAGAAGGGCCCTTCTCTCTCTTTGTATTTATACCCTGTACTTGTTTCACTTCAGATTTTCACTGAAGCTGATCTGTGAGAAATGTACACTGTATTCCAGATAGTTTCTCAATACAGGCCTATGAATGGGTGTTAGTTTTGGGTACTTTACATAGGTAGTCTCTAGTCATTTCCCAGTTTTCCACCTCTGAGTGCAGCTTACTAATGAAAAGCCACAGTCTTGGTGATCAATCTTAGCTGCTGAATCTTATGCTGAAGATAAACAATGGAATAAGCATTTAATTAATTCCTGAAATATTTTGGGTTTAGAGTTCCTTAGGGCATAGAGTGTGAGGCATCTTCCAATCTGTTCTTCCAGCTAACGTCTAATTAAAATTCCTGGTGTGCATGGTGTTCATTTGCAAGATACAACACGTGAGCCACAGGAGAGAGGTGTATGAGCAGGACAGAGTGCTCTGAGCGCAAGCAGGACAGGAACTGGCTTGGGGTCAGCAGCAGTGAGGTGCACACATGGGCAGGCTGGGATAGAACCTGTCTGCTAGGGTGCAGGCAGCAGGGATGAGAGATGCAGACCAGAGTACAGGAAGGCTGATGTCTGTGGACTGAGGCTGCTGAATCATGGTTCCCACTAAAATTTTCCAAGGAAGAACGGTGCCCATGGGATCCAGACAGCCTTATGGCGGGGAAGTTCAGACACAGATACATAAGGGGTTGTCTTCCTCCTCTCACACCCTACCCTCACACATTCCAGGGAGCATGCAGGTCTCAAAGCTCCACTGCTCCTAAGATGACTTGAAAGACCCTTTTGGGTGTTTTTCTATAAACAATATGCAAAAGGGGCTGAGGAAGGAGAAGCAGAAATCCCCCCAGTCCATGGGCTGTTTTAGGCTGGAGCTGCACCAGTGAATCCAGGGCACTGAGAGTTAGGAGGCCCTGGTTATTTCAGGACCTGTGCTGGTAGGTGGGTCTGGAGTGGCAGGGACCTCCCTATGTAGGGCCCTTCAGCTCCTGGGGACACTGAGCTGGGTATCTCCCAGCAGGCATCTGTCAACAGGGGTGTACTGGCTTGGGAAATGTCTGTCTGGTTCCATCCCTTTGCGGATGCTCTCTGTGTCCATTATCTGAACCCAGCCATGACCAGGCTGCCCCAAGACTACTGTCACTTACGGCTGAGCTCATGCATGGCCAGTCTCCAGAGGAGCCTGCTCTGGTGGCATGTGCATGGCCACACACTCCCTGTGAGCAGTGTTCTTAGCACAAGCTGGAGCTCACTCTCCACTGCCAGGGCTCTCAGTTCCTTAGGTAGGTGGCAGTGACAGCTGTGCTGCCTGAGTCATTCTCTGTGGGCATTAACTCAGCTCTGCAGGCCTGGTGGCACTACCTAGCCCTCACAGAGCAGCAGCCCTGGTGAAGCCCTCAGAGGTGGGGGTTCCAGATAAGAAGGTGCCTGTGGATCCTGCTGCCATCCTGAGGAGGGGCTGGCATGATCACCTTGCAGGCAGAGCTGCAGGAGAGTCCATAGCTAGGCTGGGCAGGCGAGCAGTGTGGTTGCTCTTGGGAAAGATGCCACAGGTAATATGTCTCAACAGGTACTGAGAAGTGGCTCTGTTTTGAGTGATGGGCAAGGCATGAAATAAGGACAGTTTGCACCACACAGACCATTTTCAGCCAGGACTAGAGCTCAAAAGATCTGCTGATAATCAAACCAAATATTTAGCATAGATGTCAAAGAAAAAATGCAAGGTACCATTAGGAGAAAGCAGTGAAACCGTTTGTCAGTGTGGGGAGAGTGTCTCTCAGTGACTTATTTTCATACCATGATCAGACTCTTAAAAAAACAGTAGAATTATAACCAGCACTTGAACCTGCCCTCTTGGGACTTTATTTGAATGTAATATATTTCAGTTATTGTGTATTTGAAATTTCCGTGCTAATATACAATCTGTGGAGACTTTTAATGTGTGTTGGTTGAAATCTGAGCTAAATTAATATAATATTTTCATTACAAAAAACCTGAGAGAGATAATCTACTTGGCTGCAAGTGCCTCAAGGAATATTGAGCAGAAAAGAGACAGAATAACTGGGGAGTGATTTGAAAGCAGCCCTTACAGCCAATTGCTCAGAGCTATTGCCAGGAAATAAGGGAAACCCTCTTTTATTAAACATGATTGTTGTGACCTTCTCTGGTTAACCTACAGAGGGGCAAATGAGCTATGTACTGTGCATGATCTGTTGTTCTTACAGCTGGGCTGCATTTCAGTGACTCTGTAGAAGCTGGAAGTTTATCCTGATTTATTTTTGCCTCATTTTTCTCAAAAGAGTGAAACATCATCTAGGGCTGCACGTTTCTCTCTGAGTACTGTGACTGCATACACATTTCTCTTTGAGTACCGTGACTGTGAGACCTGCTGTCACCTTCCCTGTGAACATCACAGCCGTGCACATCCCTGGCTCCCTCCTTCCAGCTATAGACAGACAGGCCCTGCGATGGCCATTGAGCACTGACCTCCTCTCAGTGCAGAGGTGGGAGCCGTACCTGGCCCTTGAGGCAGGGCTGGCAAGGTAAGCTTTCTCTTATCCTTCTCCTGAGGCAAGCACCACTAGTGCTCCCTTAGGGACTGCATAAATAAGATGGAGAGCAGCAATCTGATGTATTTGTGTGCAGCAGAGTCAAGAGGGTCCCATTGTGCCTGGGATACTCATGAGCAGAACTCCAGAAAGGTCCCTCAGTGGGCCACCACAGGGACAAAACACAGGGCAGCAGTAAGAGCTGAAGGACAAGGACAGTGCAGTCGTGGGTATGCTTGTGTATTCTTGTCAGCCTCAGAGGTTTTTTGCAGAGGTACGCTAATGTATGCAGCAAAATCAAGAGTGTAAGAAAATTCCCACAGAATCCAGACTCAGTGAGCTAATTATGGATTAGGTCATTTTATATGTGTCTTCCAAGATGACTGCACATACCTAATTAAGATGCCTAGTGGATTTTGTTTAGCCCAAATGGTGATGGAGAAGGAGAGTTATTGGTCTGGTGTCCAGGGTATTGGCAGGGTTGACTTTTATATGGACAGGAATTAAGCAGGCCTTCAGTTTCCAAGGAATAAAGTTAAGAACAAGGCTCAGTTACACAATTACTTTAAGGAACAGTGAAATCACAGAAAATGTTTTCTGAAATCATAAGATTCCACGGATTCATCTTTCTGTCATTCTTTGGCTTCAGCTCTCATTTCAGGAAAAATATGCATTTGACTTAATTTTAAAACAATTTTTAAAAGGTTATTTAAAGAATTCAAAAATCAGAATGTCTGAGGATGGAAGGCAACTGGAGATTATCTAGCTTGAGCCCTTGCCTTGCTCAGGCAATGCCACATAGAGATGGCTGCCCAGGATCACGTCTAAATGGGTTTTGAAAATCTCCACAGACAGTGACTACACAACATCTTGAGTGACCTGTTCCAGTGTTGAATCACTTGTAGAGTAAAAAAATGTAATTTCTGTATTTCCAGTTGTTCTCATAACCTCCCAACCATTCATTTAGCACCAATAAGAAAAGTCTGGCTATGTCTTCTTTACCATCTCCCAACCTGGGGTATATATTTATAAGGCCCCCCTGAGCCTTCCCTTCTCTGAGCCGAACACTCCCAGGACCTTCAGCATTTCCTCATATGTCAGGTGCTCTGATCCCTTAACTACCTTCATGGTCTTTCAAAGGACTCTGTCCAGTATGTCCACATATCTCTTGTACTGAGGACCCAGACTGGCACTCAGCACCCCAGATGTGTCTTACCAGGGCTAAGCAGATGGCAATGTTCACCTCAGTAGACCTACTGGTGACACGCTTCCTAAGGCAACCCAGGAGGAGGTAGGCCAGCTTTCTCACAAGGATACACCACTGGCTTATGATCAGCTAGGTGTTCCCAGGACCCTCAAGTCCTTCTCTGCAAAGGTCTTTCCAGCTGGCTGCTCCCCTGTGTGGTCCATACTGTTATTCTTCCCAAGGGGCAAAGCCCGGCACTCCTCTTTGCTGAACTTGGTGACATCCCTGCCATCCCATTTTTTCATTTCTTGAGGTCCCCTTGAATGGCAGCAAAACCAGCTGGTGCATCAAACCCTCATCCCTATTTTGTATTCTCTGCAAACTTGTTGAGGGTGCACTCTGTCCCACTACCAAGTTCATAAATGAAGTGTTAAACAGTATTGAACCCAGTAGGGACTCTGGGGTACTGCACCAGGGCCTGGCCTCTGGTGGGACCTTGTGTCACCGATCACAGTCCTCTGAACTCAGCAGTTCAGCTGGCTTTCAGTCCAGCTTAGCACTCACATACCTAGCTTGAACTTCATCAGTTGGTCTGTGGAGAAAGATTTGACTAAAATCAGGGTAAACAAAGGCCACTGCTCTCTCCTCATCAACCAGTTATTTCATCTTAAAATGCTCTTCAGCTGGCCAAACATGATTTCACCCCCACCACCCTCTTAAATCATGCTGACTTCTTCCAGTCATGGTTTTCTTCTTCATATATTTGGAAATGGTTTCCAGGATTATTTGCTCCTTTATCTTCTCAGGTATTAAGGTGAGGCTGACTAGCCTGTGGTTCCCCAGATTTTTCCTTGCTCTTCTTGAAGGTAGGAGTGATATTTGCTTTCTCCCTATCTCTAGTTACTTCCCCTGGTCACCACAACCTTCCAAATATATTTAAGAGTGGCCTCGTAGCTACACAGCCAGCTCCCTCAGCACTCATGGGTGCCTCCATCAGGTCCCACATACTTCAATATGTCTAGTTGATTTAAAAGTTCCCTAAACTGGGCCTCCTTCAGTTAGAGTAACTCTTCTTTGCTCCAGACATTCTCATGAGTCTTAGGAGCCTGGGATTGTTGAAGGAAAGCTGTATTGGAATGACCAAGGGTGGCATTGGGTGTGTCAGCATCTTCTATGCCCGTTGTCACTAGATCCCCTTCCCCCTTCAGCAGCAGGCCCACAGTTTCCCCTTTGCTGCCACCTCCCAGTGGCGTTTTTCCTGTCTATCCCCATGCTAACCCTTTCACCATGAGATGTGCAGTGACCAGTGTCCAGGAGAGGCACGTGGTCATCACAATGCCATCAGGAAGAAGAGAGAGAATTCAGCCAGGCATGGTCACCCCTGCAGTACCCAACTTCTCAGATCTACTGGATCCCCTCTCCACTGTAGTGTGGCAGGCCAAGGAAACATTTTGGTGAACTGTCTCTAGCCCTGGGGCTGTATGTTGCACATACAGTAAAATGTGTAAGAGATGGGTAGGGACTCTGTTGGATAACCACAGAAAATTGATTTTATATCACTGATGTGCATGGACAATCTAACTACAAACACAAAATAAAGAGTAGGTGCAAAAGGTAAGTGCTTTCACAGAAAGAAAACTTTCATGTGAAGAGATTGAATTTCAAGTGGTTTTTCAGAGAGAAAAGCCTGTGGCAGTCTGTGAATGGCCAAATGCTTTTACATGACAAGTGGCAAGGAGCCAGTAGAAGTGAGAAGTGCCTGTGGTGTCTGACCTAAAGGACCACCCACACATGCTTTGTGCCGAGTGCTGCTTTGCAAACACGGTGGAGGCAGTGCCTAAATAAATGTTGCATAAACCATGAAGAGTTCATGTATGAAAAAACAGTGATGTTGAATGTCAGCTGCTATGAAGCTTGTGGCACTGTGGTGTTTAATGTCTCTGACAAAGCTCAGCTGTGTTTTCTCAGGCCTCTGTAGTCCCATTTAAGCCATCCTCTCCCTAAGAAAGCAGTGGAGACTTCAGCCAGTCAAGGTTCTTTGTGTTTCATGGCCACTTGCTCTGTTACAGGGACATTTCTTATGCCCTTCTGACCACCAGGCTCATCAGTGAGGTCCCGAGCATCCCAGGGAACCTGGTAACCATGTGCCTAGATGAGACCAAAAACTGCAGTAGTAGTGTCATTAAGAATAGGGCTGCTGCCATCTGTTGGTTGAAATCTCATGGGCAGCTGGAAGAATCCTTGAATTGAAGAGGCCATATCAAAGATGTGGATATACTGAGAAAGGATATTTTTGTTTTAATGGTAAGTGTGATAAGGTCATGTTTTGGAAGTCGTGACAGAGGGACAAGATTCTTGGTCTGCATCACTTTACCTGCTTGCTGACCTACATATCAGTTTAAGTCCTTCATTGAAGCACTGGCCAAAGTTTTAACTTTTCACGCTGTGGGTGTACAAATATTTTTCACTGCAGCGCTGCCACCTTCAGCAGCTTCTGCTGCTAATTGCTTAAAGACATTCCACAGCTGAATATTTATCGACTGCCATCTCTGAGTCAGCAAACTGATATGGACCAGGAATAACCCCTCACCTCTTTTTTTCTTATTAGTTATTTAATTAGATTATTAATCTAGTTATTCTATTAATCTAATAGTTAATCTTTTTAGATTATTAGTAAACTGGATGAGTTTTCAGGACTTATCTCTATGTCCTCCCACAAACAGCACAGCTGAGGGAGGAGGCCACCTATTGAGGCTGCTGAAGGATGCCCCGCTGCTGTGAGAAATTCCTGCCTGTGTCATCAGGGCTCTCAGCAGAACAGAAGTCTGTAGACACTTCCCAGATTTGTAAAAGTTTGGGACCAGCCTATTAAATGGCTGTCTCTCCAAAGGCTGCAACTATTTAGATTTCTGTCTGGCTTTCTCTCAAGCCCAGAGAGGCTCAGTATTAACATACACTTCACGAAACTCTGCTCTATTCTCTGCCTGAAAGTCACAGCTACAAAATAACTGTTAAAAGTAAATCCTATAGATTGAGCAGCACTGAGACATGATAAATATTCACTTCTCAGCTTTCTCCACAAATTTGTTAAACAAATCTACATGCAACAAACATTTCCAGAGTGAAGGGCTTCTGCAGTGAGTTAAATTGAACCTGCAGTCTCCTGTGTCCCCAATGACGTGGGTATTAGAGGTTAATGCTCACATTAAACATCTTGAGCTGTACAGGAATTTCTCCTCTCTGTATTCCGCCAGGCTCCACTTGCAGCTACATGCAACCTACCTGTACCTCACACACAGCAAATTTCTTACAATGTTCAGGAATAGCTACTGAGAATACTGAAAAGGCAGGATACTTACCCCAGGATGTTTCTTGGCCTTTCACCGGAAATGTGCATGGGTAGAAGCATCAACATTTCTACCAAACATGTTTCCTTTAGGCTTGACAAAGTTTTTGTTTGACTTGGAGTGGGGGGTGGTTTGGCAGTTTCCAGATTTCTTTCTATGTAGGTTGAATGGAAAGTGAAGTTCCCAAACTGTTCCTGTGGCTGCCACAAACTTGGGTGGATGAGGAATTCTTCCTCATACATGATCTAGCAATTGTTTCTTCTCACACTGCTCAGGTCACACTACAGTTTGAGGTCCAGTTTCTTTTGCAGTCAGCTGGGCTGGTAGGTTATTGCACTAGTGTTTCCCACTAACTTCCAACGGCTGCAGCATGTTTTTGAAATTTTAGGAAGTTTGTTTCAATTTTTGTGTGATCTTAGAAGAACTGGTGGAAACAAGACAGAGAAGAACCAATTTCCCTCAGTAATTTAGAACTCCAGATGAACTCTAGTTTGAATTATAGGAAATACTGAAGAAAGGCTCACTTTCTGGAAGCCTGCCTGTGGCTTTCAGCGGAGATTTAAAGAAGTATTAGCTGGCTAGGTTAAATACTGCCTTACTCATTCTTGTAAATCACAGCTCTTAATTCTTATTTTGCTTTTTTTGCAAGAATTACAGGCTGAGGATATTTTCTTGTAATAAGGCAAATATATGAGTGCCTACAAAGCTTATATAAAAATTACTGATGAATATACACTAGAGATATACACATGGTTATGATTAATAGAAGAGGAGATAATGGATCCTGACCTTCTTTGACCAACTACTCAGTTTCTGGCTCATTCCCTTGTTCAGTTTTGCATCTGGTCCATCTAGCTTTTTCCATGAGAAATCTCAGACAGGGCTCTGAGGAGGGCTCACTATCTTAAATGCAAAGAAGCACTTTCATCTATCTTACACTAGTCTACCACTAGTTTGATCATGCTTCCCTTAGTTCTAGGGATGAATAACCATTCTGCAATCACCTAATCCACTGCCTTTATGATTTTGAAAATGTCAGTCATAACCCCCAGTCTCCTCTCCAAAGCCTTCCTTAGAAGTGCTTCATTACCTTGATCATTTTGCTTGTACTCTCTGACCTTTCTCTAACTTCATTGGAGAGGACATAGCTCAACATCAGTAGGAATGCCTTCCATGTAATTTATGAAGTGAAATTCCCTAACTCCAGACATGGTAGCCCTCTATTAAGTGCTCTGCAGCCTTTCTGTCCCACAGGCCACTTTATCAAGGAAGAGTTATGCTGTTCCCACCATGTTGTCCTGATCACATCTTACTGCACGGGTCTGCACGGGCCAACATGGACCCTAGTCAGAATGTCCTTTAAAAGGTGTGAAAGTTTATGACCATAGGTGACTTCATCCCCTTTATTCCCTTCTACATACAGTGTGAAGTGACCCACAAAAGCGCCCAGTGGTGTAAAGAATAGATTGACTTTCTTACAATGCCTCTGCCCTTGTATGAGTGCAGGGCAGTGGCAGCAGCTTCTGACTGGTGCTCTCTGAGGGATGCTCCTCTGAGGGCTGTGCAGCAGCAGAGCTGTGCTGCAGCTGCAGAGCCGTGGGGACAGATGCCTGCTTAGTGAAGCAGAACAGGTTTGGCTGCTAAAGGCAGAGGTTCTTTGGGGCGTTTCACAGAATCAGTTATTTTTGCAATGTAATATCAAACCCAAAACCCAACAGGCCAAAGAAATGAGAAAAAAAAAAAAAACAAAAAAACACCAAAAAAAACCACCAAGAAGACAACCAAACAAACCCTCATAGGACCAGGAAAGCACTCAGTGGTTGCTAAAGATTTTTCTAGTAAGTCAAACGACTAATATCTTTCCTGAAACTCCTGGCCCCCTTCCAGCAGCCAGCCAACTACCATGACCACCTAACAGCCTTGCTTTGGCTCTGGGGAAGAAGCTGCTCCCCAATGCCCCTCAACAAAAGCCAGGGGCAAGAGAACCTCCTGCCAACCAGCAATATGAAAACATTCAATTTTGCAGAGAACTCAGAAGCCCAGTGTGTGGTTGGGGTGGTGGCGAGAGGAAGATGTGTGGCCAAGCCTGCCTTGCTGGCTCCACAGCCCTTCTTCCACTTTCTGGGAAATTCCAGCAGAATCATGTCCATTTGTATGCATCCATCCATCCGTGCATTTTCAAAAGTGTGTCTATTCCCCTTGCTGCAAGGCTTGGGCCCAATGGAGGAAAGAAAATTGTGGTTAGAAGGAAATAGTAATGAGTTCTTACATATTGCTTTTGTCTGACTCAGCCCATTAGAGCCTGTGTTTACAATTGCATGATGCAAAATGCGCCCAACATTAGACTAAAAAGGAAAAGCAGTGCTTGTCTACCTGCTTTACTGTGGGAACTTGCTGGTGTTCTGCTAAAGGTCTTCAGATGGACAAAAAGAAATTAGTCATTAAGAAATATGTCTTGCACATCATCTGTCTGTCACCCTTGCCCAGGGTCAGGCCTGAGGCATGAGATCTTGGGCCAGAAGCCAGTGTCTTTATTTGCTCTTTCGCCCCAACACAACTATGAAATCAAGTTTATTGACACAGAAGTGAGTTCAGTTTGCATGAGAGAGGTCAGGAGGACTCAGGTCCATGCTGGCTATACCCAGTCTTTGTTGTAGGATCCAGTAATGGTCACATGTATTCCCCATCCTTCTCGGAGCAGCTCCATTGCTTTTAGCTCACAACAGCACCCAGCTGGCATGCAATGGAAGGAGAATCAAGCATCAAGAAAACAGTCTTTCAGGTCTTTTGGATCTTCTGAGTTTACATTTCTATTTGAGTAACAGTCAGTCTTCTCCCAGACATTTGCCTCGCTTGTTCCCCTCCACACATCTCCCAAGGAGAGTCTAATTACTGTGGGCTGCAAAGCGCCCAAAAGAGATTTTAGCTAACTTGGGAGAGGAGTGAAGACATGGAGAGAGGATAATGCTGCACCAGGGATTGACAGTGGTGGAAATTAAAATGGGGCCAGATAGGGCTGTGGCACCGATGAGGGGCAGTGCATGTGCCATAAGAGGCAGCAGAACAGGGTGAGGGAGAGCAACAGCCCTGATGGCCCCCACATCCTCCTTCCCATAAATCTTCCTCAGGCTGATGGAAGGTGACATGCTCATCTATTTCAAGTGCTGAGGATGCTTGTTCTTTTATAAATCTAACTTGATATCTCTTGTCCTGTCCTGACTGTAAGTAGCTGTGCAACTTCTGGGCATGCCAAGTATGAAAATGGGAGTGGTGTAAAATTCTGAGAGGTGAATATATTGCTCACAGTGCTCTTTGTGCTTCTTTATCCCTCACTTTCTTAGATGCTTAATACATGTCTTCTAACATCGGGTCTTGTGAGAATGCAGTGCTGCAATAGCTCTCTCTGTGTTCCTGTAAGTACCTTCTAAACATTAACCAAGATGTCCTCTGCAGGGTTTGAGTTTATTCTTGGGAATCATTTCTCTTTCTTTAAAATGCTCCTTTAGTGCAACAACACAGTCTGCCATAGCTCTGCCGTATCTCAGCATTCACTCAGGGCAATCAGATGCAATTTAGAATGACTCCACCATTTCAAGATGGGTTTCTTTCTGTCTTCTGCTGACCCACTTCTCTGTTACTCTTTTTGTATGTGTGTTTGTGTCCTGCTTTTTTCTGAGGCAGAGATAATTTTTTACTTAGTAGTTGGTACAGTGCTGTTACAGTTTTGGATTCAGTATGGGAATAATGTAGGTAACATGGTGATGTTTGGTTGTTGCTAAGTAGATCTCACCCTAAGTCAAGGACTTTTCAGTTTCCCATACTCCGCCAGTGAGGAGCTGCACAAGAAGCTGGAAGGGAGTATGGCCAGGACATGTGACCCAAACTGGCCAAAGGGATATTCCATACTGTAGAGCATTATGACCAGCATATAAACTGGAGGCTGTTGACCAGGGACAGACTGATAGCTGTTGAAGGATGGGCAGGGCATTGGTCAGCAGGTAGTGAGCAATTGCATTGTGCATCACTTACGATTTTTTTCAATTTAGTTTTATTTTTTTTTCATTCTTATTGTTACCATTATTATTATTATATTTTACTTTATTTCGATTATCAACTGTCCTTATCTCAACCCATGGTTTTTTTTTTTCCTTTCCCTAACTCTCTTCCTCATCCCACGGGGGTAGAGATGAGTGAGCAAGCAGCTGCATGGTGCTTGGTTTCTGCCTGGGGAAAACCACAACAGTTTGTGTATGTGAACCATCTCCAACATAGTGATATACACCTATACAGATGGAATAGGTGTACTTCTGATGAAAGACAGGTCTGATAATTGCACAAATAAAGTACAGATAATGGAAATGAAATCAATGTACCCAGGCAGGAAATAAGCAAGTGTGATATGAAATGCACATTACACCACCAACAGGTATTTTAATATAGCTTGTGAATAAGGGATTTATTTATAAGGAAAATGCTAAGACAAAACCTCAGAGTCTAATTATTTATCCAGCTATGCAATTATTAGTTATAAATCTCTAGAATGGCTGAGAAAGCGTTTGGGGAAATGCCAAGTCTGGCTCAGTGTGAAATGCTATTGCTAGGAACTGTGTTATTCCTAGCAATATATTATGGCCAAAGACACCAGAGACTTTACATTTTCTGGGAGCTCTGCCTTTTCACCGCAAAAAATGTGTTTTCAGTGTTGGCTTTAATATCATGTTGCAGGCTTCAGCCACACAGGGGAGGAGGAATGGAGGCAGTTCTATTTAATCCAGACCTTTCTGGATTAAACGTCTGTTATGTGGTTGCAAGGGATAACAGGGGACCGGGTTTAATGGCCCAGGTGGTCCCTTCATATTTTGTACTCATATCCTCTGCTATTCAAATGGTTCCTTGGGGATCTCTGCCTGTTCAAATATGAATGGCACTAAATCCTGAGACCCATCGAGAAAAGAGCTATCCTGAGCGATATAATATGTGCTGAGGCAGAAGATGAGCGTGTGAGTTAGCCCAGCTCAGTTTGTCTTACCCCACCCCCCAAACTACAGTATTTGAGGCACCAGACAGTGACAGGTCCTCAGGAGCAGGGGACACAGCTCTGCTTCCCTCACAGCTACTGCACAGAGAGTCCCTTTGTTAGAAGCTGATACTGATCTTTTTCAGTGCTCTTTGCACCTTCCATCCAAGGCACACTTAATCCTGTACCTAAAATATCAATGTCACTAGATTTTTGCCAGTGGTAAAACAACAAACTCCATCATGTAATCAGTAGGGTCTCCTAGCACACTGAGCATAGTACTTCTCCCCCAGAACTTTGAATATATGTCACAATTTCATCTTTACCCACATATATGATGAATATAAAGAATGAGTTACGTACCCTTGTATAGTTCTGACAGGGCTATACCACAACTGTGCACTTATGGTAGTGATCGATACCTTAAGCAAATCTCCCATAAATTTATGTTGTGTTTTAAGACCAAGAAACTGGACCAATAATCAACATTAGATCTCTTGTTACTGTAAAACCTCCCATACTATTACATATATTACACTAGCCAAACATGGGAAAAAGCCAATCTGAATTTGCCATCTGGGTTAGAAAACCCCACAAAGCCACAGTAAAAAACACTGACATATTTGGAATGAAACTTTTAGGAAACATTTCCCAGCTGACACTTGCCAAAACCCAGTGCAGACTGGTTTGAACTAGGGTTAGGAAGCTATCCATATACCAGAACTTCCTGGGATGTGCTGCCTTCTCAGGCTTGGTTACACTGTAACACAGAGCTGCAATACAGGCTATGTCGAAGAAACGATTGCTGCATCACTCTCTATGTTCTCTCAGCCCAGAAGGGAGGGGATGAAGCATTAAGGATCCTGCCAAATGTTGTCCCAAGCCACACTTTCACAGCTGCTGGCATTGGATTTGTTCAGTCTCTTCTGGAGACACAGGTCTGACCTGTGTCTGCCCTGAGCCTTGCCTGCATTAGGTGGCATTTTTGCTGAAGGAGGCTGAGCACAGGATGCAGGGGATGTGTGTTTCCAGGTTTGTGTGAGCTTCCCTAAGTGGACTGAGTATAACAAGAGGATGCTTTACTCTGTGGGCTGCTGCTCCCATCACCACAAGTCCCAGGACGTATCCCCACACCCAAGCTTCAAGCAGAGTATTCACACATGTGCTATGAAAGAAGCGATTACAGGCAACTTTGCCCCTGACAAGTCACAGTTGTGCTAATTACCAAAGAAGAGGAACAGCCTTGCTCTTAATGGGCTGCAGCTATGACTAATAAAGATAGGTGTGATAAAAGGGATGGGTTGGCTAGCCAAGGGAGCCTTTTGATGAGGAGGACCTGGAGGAAGACAGCATGGAGGAGGTGAGCATGGAGGAGGTAAACATGGAGGAGGTAGAGGAACTCTGAGGGAGAAGGAGAGCCATATGGAGATAGAAGCAAACAAGGAAGAACGTTACTGCTGGCAAAAGGTCTGCTGTGAGGTCAGTCTGGGTCTGATGGAGTTGGAGCCTGCAGTCATAGTTGAGCTAGGTGAAGGCCTGTGTTCAGAGTCTGCAAACTAGTATTTGCAGACATAGACCAGCACAAAGTAACCAGCAGTCAGAGCCTGCAGTTGGACCCTACACTAGGAGTTTGCTGTAGTCAGTCAGGATGGCTAAGCTACGAGGAAGAATAAATTGGGACCCTTTTCCCATTGCTAATGTCTGTGTCTTGGCTCATTCCTACCCCTAATGAGAGGTCTGCTGCAACAGATACCCACCTCAATGCTGTTACTGGCCTTGGGGCTGCAGCTGTGTGGAGCTGCTGCACAAGAACTGTGCTATGCCCCAGGCCAGCAGAAAAGTCTCCTCCCCTGGGAAATGTTAGGAGATTGTTACTACTCCATTGTAAGCCCTGGAGGAGATTGTTACCATCCAAGCTCGAGGTTTGTGTGTGATTCATGGTCACCAGATCGTGGAGGGTGAGTACAAGCCCTGCCCAGCTATGGTCTTGAGGGTCTGTGGACTAATCTTTCTCTCATTTATAGTACTGAATTTTTCATGCTATGCTAATAAAAGCCATTTGTACCATCCTGTAGTTATTTGCTAAATCGTTTGACAAAGAAACAAATTTGGCAGGGTGTCTCTTAATTGATTTGCATCAATGCATCACCACTCTGTTCCCCTTGCCTGGCTGGACAGCCACAGCGTACTTTGCAAAATTGTCTGGGAGCAGAAATTCATCATAACCTAAGATCAGCTGCACTGAGCCAACCCAAAAAATGTCTGTCAGCATGATCCTGTCTCTGACGGCGGCCAAGAGTGAGATCCCTGTGATTAAGTGTAAGCACAATACAAACAGAATGGTACACCCCAGGCCTCCTATTACTTCTGTCTGTATTTAAAAGCAGCATTTGAGCCTGCGCAGGATAATCCTGTGCTGATCCCAAGCTCAGCACCACAACTCTTCAGGTGTTTTCAAGTGCAATCTCAGCTACACTGAGCAGAGCACACTGCACAGACAGAGATGAACACTGCTTCCCACCTTGCAGAAGATGTCGCCTCTCGGGCTCTTTCTGTAGATAGGTGTAACCCACAGAAATGAGAGGCCTTCTGCCATTTGAAGGGGTGGAGTGGTTCAGGGAGCTATTTGCTGCGTGCTGGTGCTGAAGCAGATGTGGGGATGAGACACTGGGAGCAGGACTGGGAAAGCAAGTGTTGGGATAAGAACACAATGTTCTGAAACATTTCCTTCCGTGCCTGCAAGGTATCAAAGGTGCTCAGTGGTGTATGAAGCCATTGTTTTCATGTGATGTGCAACTGCACAACTCAACCTTACTTACCATCCTAATTTGCATGGTGGCAGCACATGGGAGACCTATCCAGATCCCCTCATGCCCACTCAGCAGTGCAAAAGGTTTCCCTGAGGCAGCTCTGTGAATCACACAGCTGTTGGGGGGTCTGGAATGCCCACGGTCAGAGATGAACATTTCTGCATCCCATAGGAAGCAAGCACCCAGCACGTTGTTCCTAGTGCCTGATGAGTGCTGGGAATGCAGCCCTGGTGGGATACTGCTGTTTCAAATTATCACATTGAGTATGCTGTCATCTGAAAGCTCCTCAGACCACACAGGGCAGAGGAAAACCAGAATGTGTCGCAGGGGATCTGGGAGAGAAGAGGGAAGAGAGTCAAGGGGTGATCCAGTATGCCAAATCAGCCCACTACAGAGTGAGTGCTGATGCAGGACACTCAACACCTTGGAAACCAGGTCAGCCTCTTCCAAACACATTTTACAGCAAAATACTGGAGGTAGCTATTACTGAGGTGCAAATGTGATAAGTCATGAGCTCTGGGCTTGCAGCATCTGAGAAATGTCAGGCTTGGGGAAGCACATGCACTCCCACAGAGAAATGGTGGTGCAGGTGGGATGGAATTGTCACCTCATGGGAGCAAACATTCTGCTGGCCCAGGGGACCTCCCTGGGATGGCTGGGTTGTGAACAGGTAGGAGTGTATCACTGTTTTTCCCCCTTTCTGATTTTAATTTCTGCTACAAAAGACTGTTTCCAAGCCCTGTGAATTGAGTGTGAACAGGAAAACTTCAGCTGACATTTGCCAAGGAATTGGAGCTAATGTGTTATTAGCAACGTCCTTAAATTTGAGCCAAGACTGTGCTGCTGCCAGCCCTGCCAGAAGGGCTACATCCCTCTATTTCAGTCAGAACCCCCCCACATAAAAAGATCCTGTTTGTGAAATGAAAGTACTCTTCTGAAATATAGCAGCCCAGGAGCAAAACCAGCCATGGGTGGGATGAGCAATGACCAGCACGGTTTTGGGTTGCCATAACAGGCTTGGGCAGAGTTTCCTGCTGCTATTTCACATCTGTGAGCAGTGTCACTGGTATGTCATGGGTAGGGTCAGTGCTGTCAGAGATCTGGGCAAGAACCTCAGGTCAGTCATGTTTTCTGTGCTGTGTGGGATGCTGTGCCAATCCTATGGACAGTGAGGGAGAGAGGGGGGTTTGACCTCTGGGTGACTCTGTGGTGACTTGGTCTGAGCCAGGGGAAGGAGATCTAAGCCCCACATGAGCATCTCAAGACTGATACATCAGAACAGCATTTACGCCACACAGAAGGGACACACTGTGAGCCTCACAATGACTCTGTTAGGGTCCCCACATGCAGCAGTGGGGATCAGGGAGTTGAGGAAGGTTAAAAACAAGCCTGTAAAGGGGGGGAAATGGTTGTTTTCAGACAGATCAGATCCCTGTACAATTTATCAGGTGGCTCTGCTGGCAGGTGCATTGATTAGGAGGAATATGGAGGGGACATCAAAGACAGAGAGGGATGAATGAGTGAAGCAAGCACTGAAAGGAGTGCTTGGGAAGCAACCTGAAGAGAGCAGGGAGACAGGGAATGAGATCTGGGGAATGAGGTCAGAGCTGAACCAAGCAGTGGGGTTATGCCATGAAAACTATTATTTTCTGCTCTTCAGCAATGCCTCTGCTGAAGGCAAGTGGAGCAAGATACACTCCAAGAAACCTCAGTATTGTTAAACATAGCTCAGCACTGAGCTGCACCTTGAACTGTGATAAATGACTGCCTGCTTTGGCTTATGTCTGAAGCTGCCTGGGCTGAGAGAAGGAGGTAAATCTGTCCACTAGCAAAGGTGTGTGGTCCCCGCAGTGGTGGTAGAGCGCAGGGACACACGACTGCAGCCTCAGAGCTGCTGGCAGGGATTTCCACCATCCCCTCCCATCTTCTGAAGGCAGTGGGAAGGCTGGCACTGCCTTTTGAAAAGAAATTCCTTTGCTGCAGCAAAACGAATAGCAAGAAGCAGCTGGCCAGGAGATACCATGCTGTTCTGTTTAATCCCAGAGGACCGAGGGGGCTCTTGCTGGATCAGACTGACACCATCTGAAGTGCTGTGCCAAAAGTACAGAAAACACTGTTTGGGGATGAAGACAGCAGTGGCATTCTCTTGGGAAAACACAGGAACAATAAATCAATCATATGCTTGTAAGAGTGGTGGCAAATAGCAGCACAGCAGGCAGCAGCCTGCTGCTCCAAAGCCTCCCAAAGCAGCCCCAGGCCTTGCAAGAGGTCATGGCACACAAGCAAGTCCCTGCTAGTTCCCAGAAACAGCACTAGCTTAACTGTGAGTTAAACTCCACTGCAACATCATCACACCTTTATTTCTTTAGGTGGAAAACATCCCATTTCCTCTCTGCACCCCACGTCACAGTTGCCCCTTTGGCATCTGGTTCCCTTCCCCTGTGGATGAGCAGGAAGCTCCCAGAGGACAGAATCTGAGCAGCTCAGTAGGCAGCGAGCACCAAGCCCCAGGAGCTCCTCCGTCTGATGAAATCATCTTACAGTGTGAAGATCCTTGCAGCTGAAATTGAAAAGTTATTTATTTCTCCTCTAAGGGGAAAAACATCTCATTGTGGAGGCTGTCCTTTGGGGCAGGAATCTCACTTTTGCCAACTTCTGTGTTTCTGTGTGCTGGCTGGGAGCAGAGAGATGTTCTGGCAGGCAGGATGGAGCAGAGCTGATGCTCTCCTTCCCACAGCCTCCCTCTGCCAGGGCAGGTACAATGAGGGGCAGAGTTCACCACTCCTCTCTCCATGGGACATGGGGATCACAATAGTGCTGCTCAGAGCACCTTTTGCTCCACTGCAGGGATATCATGGCATCCAATGTCCTTCCCTCTCCCAGGAGTCAGCATCTTATCTTTAAGGGTGCTGGTGGGCTCTGCAGAGCCCCTCAAAAAGTGGCTTTTTCATGGGAATACTCATCCTGCTCCTCCACCAGGAATGAGATCAACTTAAAATCACACAATGAATGGTTTTACCACTATGCTCAGTTTTTACTGCCCTTTCACTTATCATGGGTGGACTATTTCTGAGAATCGCCAAGTTGTGCCCCCAGTGCCATCTGCAAGTGGCACACCACTGCCTTGGGCCAGTGCTCAGTGCCTTGCAGCATCCCATCCCAATAGGACATTGGAAAGGTTTCTGTGGATATTAAACCTGCTACTCTGCTAGAAGAAAGTAACGTCAGAGCAGGTGAGAGTTGAAGAAGGTGTTCAGGGCCAGTCTTTTCTCCATGCCAGCAGAATCGCTTTCCCAGTCTTCAGACACATTTGGAAACCCAACCTGGCAGAGGTGTGACTTAGACCAAGCTGATACTGCACAGGATGATTTTTCAAGCTCTGGAAAACTGGGAATCTAGGAAATACTGCAGGAAACCCTTGTGGCTGGTGCACACAAATTTCATGTTTCACTAGGGTTTTACCTGCTTGCTCAGATCCTGCGCTAAGCAGGACTGCTTGCTTTGGCACAGGTAGGGGAGGGGTCCTTCTTCAGGACTGGGGGCCTCCTATTTTAAAGAATAATAAAAACCAGCATTCAATAGGAACAATATACCTGTTCAGAAATGTGGATGCTTTTGCATTGCTGTCAGGCTTCAAACTTTGAGGGAACGGCTCATGCCACGGCCAGCCACACCAGCATGCTGATGAGGCCACATTTCCACTAGAGGGTTGTAGTGCTGTAAGGAAGCAGATGCGGTTACTGTGGCAGAAATATTGCATGTATTCTAGGCCTTTGTCAGCAGATCAAAAGCAACCTGTGATATCCCGGCTTCCAGCAGTGTCCGCAGCCTCTGATGTGCACAGCCTGCAAGCTGTGAGAGGGCTGGTGCCTGAGCAGCCTGCTTCCCTGCCTTCCCTGAACAGCCTCCAGCATCCATGTGATTCAGCAACTACAACATGATTAGATAGATAGATAGATAGATAGATAGATAGATAGATAGATAGATAGATAGATAGATAGATAGATAGATAGATAGATAATAGAGATGGTAAGTAAAAACACTGTGCCTGTGCGTATGCACTGATGGACAGAATGTTTGTGCATCTGGGATTTTGATGCATGAATAGCCACGAGGCGTGGCAGTGGCATACCATGGCAACAAGCCAGGGCACCACTGGTGAAGCAAAGCCCACAGCCTGGCAACACGGCAAGTGGGACAATTAGCAGCAACAGCTCAATGATAGAACCACAGCATCATTCAGGTTGGAGAAGACCTTTAAAGTCATTGAGTCCAACTGTTATCCCAGGACTGTCAAGTCCAACACTAAACCATGACCCTCAGTCTCACATTTACACAGTTTTTAAATACCTCCAAGGATGATAACTCCATCACTTTCCCAGAAAAACCTGTTCCAATATCTGAGCACCCTCTCAGTGAACAAATTTTACCTAATATCCAATCTAAACCTCCTCTGGTGTAACTTGAGGCTATTTCCTCCTCTTCTGTTGCTTGGCTGTTTCAGAGAAGAGACTTTTCAGGTAGTTGTAGAGAGCAATAAGATCTCCAGTGCCTCATCAGTGCTGAGTACAGGGTGATGATCACTTCCCCGGTCCTGCTGGCCGCACTGTTACTGATCAGCAGAACTAGGAAATGTTAGCTCTTCATACGCAGCTGCGGCTCCAGGCTGGCATACTGTGCATTGCACCAAATATGTGTGCTGGCCCCTGGAGTTTTCAAGCCAACCTGAAGCAGGAGCCATCAAAGGGGACTGCCACTTCTGCCACCAACCACGTCCCCAAGTCCAGTGCAGCTCTGCAGGTCCTCACAAGTTCTTGTGTACCTGACCCCAGCATGTATTTTTACAGTGGTGTTTGTATTTTTGCATGTTTATCTGTAGAATCATAAATTCATAGACTGGTTTGGGATAGAAAGGACTTTTGAAGGTCATCTAGTCCAACTCCCTTGCAAAGAGCCTGTGCGTGCAGCTTTCTGAGTAGATGGTGTGCTAAGTGCTGACAACTGTACCAACAAGATCAGGGAGGTTTTGCTGCTGAAAACAAAAACTGGAGCTGTGTAAGACTCTGAGAAAAGCCCAAATATCACTGACATTGCCCTCCTGTCACAGAAAGAGTGGGAAGGCAAATGCAACCACAAGACCTGCCTGTAATATGGAAAACACATTGTGACATTCACGAAGAATTTACATAGTGATCAGTTTATGTGGCACCTGTTTGTCCAATGCAATCACTATCTCCATTAACAGATAGATGGAAAATGGATTTTGCCTACATTTTAATCTCTTTTGTAATCAGAAAAGTTTTGAGGAAGCAAGTAGGAGATATTCTTGCAAAATAAAACATTACAGCAACAGATGGGCTTTGGTGTCTCTGATCCATCATGAAAGATGACCTGATCATACCTAAATACAACTATGTAAAAAACAACCACCTGATAAAGAATCATAGAATATCTTGAGTTGGAAGGGATCCATAACGACCATCAAGTCTTATGGAGAGGCTACATAGTGCTATGATAGGTTATCTGACCCAAAATAGACACTTGAATATTCTTGCCTTTATAACTGGCTCGTGGAGAGCTGCTTCTCATGCTAACTGGGGAATGTAGGAGTTCAAGTGAGTTGTTTCTTGATATAGAGGACAAAAAAGCCCCAGGGGAGACTCAACCATCTGAGGAGACCTGCAGGTGGACACATAGAATTGGGAGAGTCACCTCCCACAAGTGATGGTTTCCATTGACAGGTCCTCAGGGAGATCAGACGGGGTGGAGAGCAGGGACTGGTGCTGGTGAAGTTTCTCCAGCTCAGAACTGGCTAAAGGTGGTGGCAGCATGAGCCTGAGCTGATCCCAACAATGCAGAAGAGCTCTGTATCCCCACACCACTGGGGTTATCCCTATCCTCCTGGGATACTGGCATCCCTTGATGGATTGACAGAGGGTAATGTGTCTCCACCAAGGATAGGCAGCAGGCATGAACTATAAAGAGAGCTATGGCATGTTGTGAAGAGTATTTGGAGTGTGTTATGAGAAGGATGGGAGGGAAAGAAGATGAGTGCCCTGCCTGGGAATAAAGTATCTCAGCAGCTATAGGTTGGAAGGCTAGATTAAATTTTTTTAATTACCTATTCTAACTAGTGAGAACATTTATAATCAGCATGCAATAAATGTGTCTATTACTAAACTTTTACATCTAAGATTCCTGTAGAACTCAAAAAAAAAAAAAAAAAAAAACAAACAAAAAAAAAAAACGTTAAAGCTGCGTGTGAATTGCAATCTGCAGAGGAGAGCAGCCATGCACAAGCATCTTTCCCCCATGAGACAGCACCAAAATCCTCCAGCCTTGGTGTGGTACAAAGGCAGATGGCTTTCTGCACCTGCTTTTGTGAATAGCTCTGCAAACCCTCTTCTCACACAGTGAGGAGCCTCATCCCCTCCCGAAGGAGTCATAAAATACAGCTTTATCCATCCTGCATGCAGCTATCAGACAGGCTTAAGAGCTTAAGCCCTCGTAGGGCAGCAATGTTTAAAAAGATTGCACCGACCTCTTTGCATGCCTCAGTCTGCACCACTAACCAAAGCTCTCCTCAGCGTGGACTCGCGGGGCACGCTGTCAGAGCTGGAGGCAGAGCACTGAACGTGCCCCTAGAGGGGGAGTTGTTAAGTTTGGGCACAGGGCGATCAGCAGCTTGCACAGAGCCCGGCGGTCCTGCCCTTGCTCCGCTCTCCGGCCAGCTGCTGAGCCACAGAGCACTGGATCACGCACGGGGCGAAGAGGATGGCAGCAGACACATTTCATTGCTTTAGACTGTTTTATTAAACAAAGCAAATCAAAACAAACCCAACCCCACCGGCAATACACCAGTTCCTCATTTACACACCGCTCCTTTTCCCAGCTCTAAGAGAACAAAGAGGCTGAAGTGTAAATGAGATCAGTGTGGTGAGTGTTACGCGTATGAATATTCACTAAGGAAGACCAGAGAGAGGCCAATTTGCCACCCTCCTGTGACAGCAAGAGCTTGGTAACCAGGCGGAGGAAAAGGGCAGGTGAAGAGGCTGGTCCAAGCCTTTATGCGGGCAGGGGCGTGGGGAATGCTGGTGAAAGGCTGTTCTTTCATCTGAGGGCGATTGGGTGAGCCACCGGTCAGGAACGACACTGGGAGGATCCTGGGTTTTGGGATGAAAGCTAAGTTATGAAGCAAGCATACAATGTCCCTTCCAGTCATGCAATCAGCTCGAAAGATGCACTTTAGGGAAAAAATTCTAAAGAATTAACTGCAAGTTGTTAACATTCCTTGGGCATGCCAAGTGCTCATGATAAATCATTTTCCTGAAGAAAAAAGCAAGGCTAAATCAAACTACAGAGCTTGTCAAGTACAAGATTTACACAAATCTCACTGGGCTATGGGTTCATTTCTTAAACAGTTGAATTATAGCAGCTTCTGGGCACCAATATATGAAGTGTGCTGACCCCCTCAGTGCTGGGGGGAGTTAGGGTATGAGCAGCAATGGAGAGATGGCACTGGTTATCGTCTTTATGTGTATTTCAAAGTCACTTCCAAAAAAGAAGACGAGATAGTAGTTGAGTATTCCAGCCACAGACATGAGGAACAGGAACAAAATGATGCGCTTTCCAAACAAGTAACCAGGAGTGCTGAGGAGACAGAAATAGGGGAGAGCAATTTGTTAATGTGCATCATCTCACGCGAGAACCCTCAGACTTTGGACTCTGCTGTTGAAACCCAACTGAAAGACCTCGGGGCCTGAGAGAGAGGGAGAAAATCTCTTTTCTGTCTTGCATTGCAGGGCAGTTGAGAGGACTTAAATGTAATTTTTGGGATACATTTGGGTCTGGACTTGGCCTTCTTTTCTCAACGTAGGCTGCTGCTTACAACTGTCTGTTCAGAGGGACTGGAATGTGTTCTCATCCATTACAGGCTGTGGGACAAGTCTGTTTCACATGCCTATAATTTGCTTTATTATTATAAATAAAATACAAATATTAATATAAAAATATAAATATTAATAGAAAATGACAATCTTGTGGAAATAGTGGCACAAACATGCAAACCTGTGTTTGCAGAGAGTCCTGTGAGCAGGAGCTGCAGGCCCCCTGACCCCAGTGCTGTTGCACATCTGACATCTCCCACAGCTACCCCCATTCATGCAAAAGAGAGGAGCTTTCCTGCACTACCCAGTGCCAGGAAGCAAGCTCTTGCAAGCAGCATCACAAGCCAGTGGCTCTACCTGCGGAAGTGCAGAATCCAGCTGTGCTGCTACCACATTCCAGATTTTGTAAAGAGGCTCTGCAAGTCCTTACCTCTGAGTCCTCTCCCCAAGGTAGCCCACAAAGTACTTCTGCCTCACAAACAAGTACATCAGGCCAGCAAAGGCAGCGGGAGCTGGGTAAAGGAGAAAATGAGGCATTAAAAACACCAGCCCAGGTCTCACTGTACACACTGTCCCCATCTGCTGCCTGGGCTGGAATGGAGAATGGGAATCTGCAGTCTTGGGTTATGGGGCAAGAACTGCAACGGGGATGGAGACCTCTGCATTGGAAACAGCACCTGCCCTGCCCTCACTCCAGCTTTTCTGATGACTTTGTGGGTGTAATCCTGAACACAACTGCACTCATTGCAGACCGCACACTCACCATCATCCTTCCAGTACCTAAAGGGAGCCTACAAGAGAGCTGGAGAAGGACTTTTTACCAGGACATACACTCACAGGAAAAGGGGAAATGGCTTTAACCTGAAAGAGAGCAGTTTAGTTTATATATAAGGAAGAAGTTCTTCTCTGTGAGAGCAATGAGGCACTGGCACAGGTTTCACAGAGAAGTTGTGGATGCCCCATCCCTGGAAGTGTTCAAGGCCAGGCTGGATGGGGCTTCAAGCAACCTGGTCTGGTGGAAAGTGTCCCTGCCCATGGCAAGGGAGTTGTAATGAGATGATCTTCGAGATCTTTTCCAACCCAAACCATTCCATGATTTTGTGAAACCCAGAGTGGGCCATACCAGGCTCAGGAAAAAGAATGCCAACTCAGGCACTGTCCTCACCAGAAACAGAAGACAGTTGGTAGATGTAGTTCACTAGGAGCAGGTGGAGGATACACTATGGTCCAATACTAACTTCTGAGCATTAAAAAAGGGGCTTTTCCCCATAATTCTAGCTTTTCCCACAACTTCCCAAACCCACTTCTTCTCCTGGTCAGGAAACTCCTTTTTTTTCCAGAAAGAATAGACATGTACCCCAGGTACGCACTCAGCTTAATGTTAGATAAATTCACACTGCACTGAAGAAGACCACAGTTAAAAATGCAGGTCAATAGTCCTGGATGCACAAGGGAGAGCTGGCAGAATCTCTCAGAAATCCTGACAATTTAATAAATTGAGCCCATTTCCTGTCCCAAGACTGAATAATGTGGCAATAATCCAGCAACCAAGTACTAAACCCTTCACCCAAAACAAAGGGAACTCATCCATAATGCCAGTATGGGAAATGTCCCTTGCCTGGACTTCCAGGAATCAAGTCTGAGAAAACATCTGTTGATATAAACCAGGCCATGCCATGAGTGTGCTGCTACTCAAGCAACATGCTTAGTTCCAGGGCAGGATGGTAAGAGACATTTCCCTGCTGGAGGAGAGCTGGTCCCTGAAAGTGTAACTTCCAAAACATCCACCATACTTTGCTGAATGTCGTGTCAGGTTGAAGGGGAAAAAAACCCCAAAAAACCAAAAGAATGTTACCTTGGCTGCAGAGGAGGCCAGCACACCACAGCACAGCAAGAAACGTAGGGTATGCATGTCCACAGTTCTGGCTAGAATAGAATTTATAAGAGAGAAATCAGAGCACAGGCTAATAGGAAAAAAATTCGTTATGTTTCACCAGGAGAGAATGGTGGCAGGTGAATTTGGGCTGCACTAGTGCCCCTGAGAGTAGACTTTTACTCCAGAGCGGTGGGAGGCCCCTGACCTGACAAGGGTGGGGCTCCTCACTCACATCTGCTTCCCTGTTTTCTCACTCAGATAATGGATGCCTTTGTGCTGCCTGATGAGGAAAACAAACCACCCTGTGTCTGTTTGTCACCTGTGAAAGCCACTTTCTCTCTAACCTGTTTGATCATGATACATGCTGTGAGCTTTATTGGCTTAAAGTCCTTTTAAATCGAGTCATATTAATAAAGCTATTGAATGAAACCAACAAATGTAGAATTGCTTCAGAAATAAGAGTGTCCCACAGAGTTAACTTGTCTTTGCAGGGGAACGGAATGTTTTCCAGCTGTCTCCTTCAGCTGTGAATGCTTTCTGAGGGGAGAAGTGAAGAAGTTGAGAGTGATTCTATGTGGCAAAGGAGTGGAGAAGTGGAGAGCTGTGTGCCAAGGGAGGTGCCAGAGACCAAGGGATTTGTACAAGCTCTGCCACCTACCTGCTCCTCAGTTGGCTGATGCCTCTGGTGGCTCTTTCCTTTTGAGCTCTTGGGTCTCTGGCTGTGCCTGTGCCTCACTTCCAGCAGGGAGGAGTGAACTGGTTCCCAAATGAAGGGGCATGGTACTTGTGATGGCTGCAAGACCGATACAGATGCAGCACATGGTGGCAAGAAGGGTGCTGGATTCAGCTAGCAAATATATCCGAAAACCTCATCTCTGAACACTGGTACAGCTAGGGATTATGTACAAAGCCTTCATCTGAGGGAATTTACAATCCACCCCTGGCCTCTAAAAGGGTTTGTATTTACTTTTAATGCAGAGCATGATGAACCCCACTCTGCCTTCACCGACTCCTCAGTTCTTGTCTACTCACTTGGCAGTGTAGACACGGTCGAAGGAGGAGGATCCCTGCCGCTGCAACCCCTTCCCATTGCAGTGTCTGCTTTCATGCTCCACTTTGTTAGCAAAAAAAGCTGTTAAAAAAACACAGAGCATTCAGTCTGAGACGTCATCTGAAGATATTGCAGAAGCTGGGCTTTGTGGGCTCAGCCTGGTTCCCATGAGCATCTGTGCTGGACAGATAGCAGGAGAAGACAGGTGCATGAGCACACAGGATGTGGCCAGTGTGCTCATTCTGTCACCCAGGCTTAACCAAACCCTCTGTGCATCCCCACATGTCTGTATGGGACCGGTAGCAGGCTCTTGCCTCCAATCCCTGCTTCATACTAACATTGTACTTTGGGAAGTCTCTGCATCTCTGCTGCAGAAGCGCTGCCTTGACCCAGTCCTGTGAGCTCCCAGTGGGAAAAGAGCTTTCCAGTCAGAGCTGCCAACCCCAAATCTTGTTCTCCAATAGAACAGGAAGACAAGGGAATTTATTCTTTTTTAGTGAAACCCATTTGCCAAACCAAGGGCATCCTGCAGGGCTGATTCTTTTCCCAGAAAGGCCCAGAGAAAGCCTGGTCTTAATGGCTGAACTGTGTGTATCCTCCTTTTAAGCAACAGAGTTGTGTCAGAGTGTTAGCTGCTACAAAAATGCAGCACCTCAAGATAATGTATCATGCTCTTGACAAACACATTTTATCTGATGACACTAAACCAGAGACCATCAATCATATGTCTAAATACACCAGAGAGAGCTCTGCAGGTTACAAGCTGCAAGCTTTCTGTTGTTGTGCATCCCATCTCAACTGCATCCAAATCACTCTATGGCTTGGAATATTAACCTAATATATAAACATAAAAGATAGCACATCAGGAAATGCATTATTATAACAATAAAAATTTAACTAGATAAGCTGAAGGATTTCATCCCTGCAATCTGAAGGGCTGCCTCTTTTTTCCCCTTTCATTGATGCTGTAAATAGGTCTTTTGTACTTCCATTGTCTTTAATAAAAACTACTGAGTTTTTCAGTTCCCAGTATTGTGGGATTCCCTGGGTACATAGAGCCCTTCTGCAGAAAAAGCCACAGTGCTGGTGCTTTAAGCCAGCACCTCTACTCTGAGCCAGGCTGCAGACCCTCCCACTGCCACAAGCACAGTGCACTGGCCAGCTCCTGGGGGACCCAGACCAGGAACCATCTGGTGTCACAGAGTTCTCAGCACCTCCAACTGCACACCAGCCCACCCTTTGGCAAGAGGTTACCCTGCCTACAGTGACTAAGAGGACCTGATTGAAGAGGACAGAGTTGATCACCACTTTTTTGTCCAGTGCTGAGCTGCAGCAATGGGAAACCACTCCCTGCAGGTCTGGGACCACATGGACTCACTGGTAGCGTACCTCCTCCCTTTCTTTTATCATGCATGGAAAAATCTCCAGAAAATACCACAGCTTCTGAAAAAGCCAAGTAAGCTATTTATCTCCCTCTCCACTGCTGCAGGTGCTGCCACTTCCCAAATACCAGCTTGCTGCTGCAGAGAGGCACCGCAATGCCAGGAGGCAAGAGAGTGCCTTCACAAGCCAGCATGAGAGGAGTGAGGAGAGCAAGGCTGGAGTGGAGAGGTTTCATTCACCTCAATTGTTCCAGGAGATAATGCCCTGAGGCTCCAAGGCTGCACAGACTGCCCAGAGCCTGAACAGTGGCAGTCCCACTCTGATCAAGGTAATGTGCAGGAGTTCAGTGTAAGCCTGTGTCGTAGTTTAGAAAAAATGAGTTTTTTCTGAACTTCAGTGGTCAAACCAATGAGTGCTCAGGTTTAAAGACTGGTACCTGGTGTGGCCACTGAGGACAAGGATCTGCCTCTGAGAACACAAGGGGTTAAAAGCAGAGGGCTCCCCGGAAAGCTCTCTCTTGGTTCCGGTCCCTGAGGACAGAGGGATCTCCCCTGCCCAGCGGCTGGCTGGGCGGGGAGGGGAAGCCATGCGGCCTGGGTGAGGTAGGGCCGGAACCTCGGGCACAGAGGGAGAGAGGAAAATCCTGCAGGATGGAAAGGTAACAGACAGCCTTCTTTTCCCTTTCCCTCCCCCCCTTCCCCCCCCCCCGGAGGGAGACTGAGAAACCGTGTGTGTGATCTTCGTCACCTTGAAATTTGATATCAACAACTAGACAGCACGGCCGAAAGAGTATAGGGGGGTGGCGCGAGAAGAGTGCCCAGCAGCAAAAATACCGTGAGAGTTCTGGGAAAACAAAGCCCAAGATTTTAACCCTTTTTGTAAATGATGGAAACTTTATAAATGCTAATCCTCCTGAATTTGAAGAAGACAGATAGAAAGAACTGAGCAAAGATGATGAAAGTTTGTGTAAGTAGAAGATTGTCAGAGAACGCTGAAAAGAATCCTAGGTGGGAGGAGATGATAGAGTGGCTTTGGCTGGACTCTTTTGTATAACCATGGACAGACTCATTTTTTTCCTATAACATAGAAACTGTATCTGGGGAGAGGCATTGGCTTGGAGCCAAGAGTAGACAGTAGTGTGAACAGAGATAAGAAGTGTCCCCAAAATTTGAGAGGCTGTCGTTTCTTGGAACTAACCAAAGCATCTTTAAAAAGAGAAACCCTAGAAGCAGCTCTAGTCCATGCACAGTGGTGAGAGCACTAGACATGGAGGAAGAGGCCACGATGTGGTGCAAGAAGGACTCCTATCTCTCCTCAACGAGCTGAGTACTGATTATCGGAAGGGTAGTAATAGACTGAAGATTAATTATCTAAAAGGTGGTAACGTGATGGGGAATTTTCAGTTTGTTTTGTTAAATTGAGAACTGGTGGGGGGGGGGGGGAGGAAGAGTGTTTTTTTAAAGTTTCCATGTTCTTCTGTATGTGTCTTCTTTGCCTATTATAAGTAATAAAGTTTTTTTCCTTTTACTTTCTAAATTAGACACTGTTTTACTCTGTTTTTGGTCACATCTCACAAAAGATACCAAGGACAGTATATCGTTATAAGGACACTGACCTTGTACCAACGTCAAACCTTTGACAGCCTGTTTGTTTCACATGTCCATGCCAACAGGAACTGGGAGCTGATGATCCCACATAGCCATTGCTTGAAAACATGCCTCTTATTTCTCTCCACTTTGCTTCCTCTGTCCTGATCTGCTCAGCAATGATCACTGATTTGCTTTGAAAGCTGCTGGATTGCAACATCTTTCTGGTAAAAGAGCAAAACTTTAGGCTGCATGCGTCACTCAGTGGTATGCGGCCACACGAGTCAATTCCATAGGATGTGGGGATTACATCACTAACGAGGTGACAGTAAATGGACACCAGACTGGGGCAGCACCATAGCCCACCTCCATCTTTAGGTATAACAGCATTCAAGCTGTTTTCCACTCCTGCACCCTATGCAGAGAAGCATTTAATCACAAATTTACGTGGTATTGACCTCCTGCACTTGGAGACAGTCAAGCAGAGGCCCAAGTGCTTTGCTGAATGAGAGCCACAGCAAGAGTTCAGTACACCTGATACCCCTTGACAAACATTTCTACTGCCTTCATAATTGCATTCACTGCAAGACTGCATCTCAGGTCTGGTCCTTCTAGACAAAAAGCTTGGGAAGAGGAAACCAGATGACGCAAAGCTTGAAATCATGGTTTAGGGCTGCCTGCCTCACGTGCTTGGCAGACTCTGCCAAGCATCCTACTTCCCCTTTGTTGCAGTTGGGTCAATAATCTCACATACAGATAAAACTATATGGATGGAAGTCTGACATGTCTGAGTGAGAGGAAAAAACCTGTATATAAAGTCATATGATTACATAGCAAGAAATGTATATTTGACACATTTTCTTAATTACAGTACATACTCTGGTCTTAATGTGCCCTATTCTGGTGATGTCACATGCTGTGCATTTATCAGAGAATAGTATCGGGTTAAATGATGTGGCACATAGTGCTTATGTTGAAACTAAACCAGTTTGCATCTCCTTTTTTTTTTTTTTTGTTTTCTCCTTGGCAGCTAGGCTCCCACCACTTCCCCCTCTCTGCAGCAGCCCAAGAATAGCCCATTTCCTAGGACTTTCTGTTCAGTGGGAGTCTCCCATTTGTAATAAGAAGCCTTCACTAAAGATTTCTGGAATTTTCACCAGCTCTCCATCCCACTACTGAATCTCTTTGAACCTGGGAAAACTTAGTACAGCTGAGGCAAAAGTCAATCCTTTCTTTGTATTCTGGACAGAAATTCCTGCTAAAATAAGTATTTGCAAGAGAGGATGAAGAAGTTAAAATCAAATTTGCACAGAGAGATACTTGTTTTATTTTAAAAATCTTGAAAACTACACAAGGGACTATACAAGGTCTGAATAAGAGCTAGGGAAGGAAACTTCACCATCTTAGGAAATGTACAGTGTTTGTGGGACCACAGTTAATTGAGATTAATTATACTGCAGGACCTGGAGATGCAGGAGAACTGCCTGCCCACAAACAGCCCACACAGACTGCTCCAATTCTTCCCCTTCATTCATGCCCAGCTCCATGCAAAAGTCTGACCCATTGCAGCCCCCCAGGGATTCTACCCCTGCTTATGGCAGCAGGCTCCAGCTTAAGAGCAGCCCTGGCTGACCATAGCAAGGACCTAGATCAGAAGAGAAGGTCTCAGTCATCAAACCAAAATACATATTGCCACAGGGTATCCATCATATTAGTCCTTACATTAGCTGGAATGTATAACAAACTCACTCTAGAATGTCAGAGAGTAAGATCACATGACTCTCAGGATACTGCCACAACGTCACACAAAATTCCATGCTTAGAAGGCCGTTTCTAAAGCCATAGCCACACCTAAGCATGCACGTACTTATAATCAAAAATTATCTCTCCAAAGATCAGCTCAGCCTATGTCATCCTGAACTTTCCTCAGCTCCATTCTATCCCTTAAATAAATGTTGATTTTTGTCTTACCATTCTGGACGACACTGATCAGGGTGACGATGGCAAGTAGGACAATGCTTCCCAGGGTCTCCTGGTCCATTTCGTAAGCGGGCTGTCAGGGTGGATGGTGCAGCCTCAGTGGCAGCTCAGTTCTACGAGCACAGAATGAGGAAGTGAAGGTCTTATCTTTAATCATGAAACACTTCCTATGGCTTCACAGGAGAGTGGCAGTACCCTCTGCTCTGGTGCCTGTCAGACCAATAACCACAGGCTTGCTCACTCATCGTGTACAAATGAAGGCCACGGAAAAAAGAGATTACATGTCTGTGATATAAGAGAATACATGATGCATGATGTGGAAAGACACCTATTGCCCTTCCTACACACAAGAAAAACCTGGATATCTAAACATGTCCGAGCATTCGGCTGGCAGTGTGGAACAGCAGAAGGCTGGAAGAAACCAGTCAGGCTACCACGGCATTGTCAGCAAGTGCCCAACCACTCCACAACTAGCTGGGAGGAGAAATGATGTTGACAAGTCTCAGCAGTGGTGTTGCTCTCATGCAGATGTTGTCCCTGGTCACATCTCCATCAGTCTCACCATCTCCTCTCAGTGGGGAGACCCCAGGCCTGCACATCACAAGCCAGAGCTCCTGAACCCCCTGGCATATTGGAATGGGCAGTACACCAGTGCTGTGAGCACAGAAATATGTCTTTTGTTACCAGGCATGGATCCTGCATCCTTCCCCCTACGAATAACTCCTTGGAAGACAGTGACAGCTACAAGCATTCAGCGTTTTACAGGCCCAGACTTCACAGTTGTGCCCCAATTTTAGTGCTTGAAGCCCAATATAGCTGAGCACAACTGGTGCAGCATGTTCACAGCCCAGATCCAACCCCTTAATGAAGCTGGCACAGAAGCACATTCTGTGTTGGACAGAGTGGAGGATTGACCTTGGATGAACATCAGGTGCCCACCCAAGCCACTCTATCTCTCCCCTCCTCAGCTGGACAGGGAAGAGAAAATACAACAAAAGGCTAAGGGGTTGAGATAAGGGCAGGGAGAGATCACTCACCAGTTACTGTCACAGGAAAATCAGACCTCACTCTGGGCGGGACACAGCCAGGTAGGAGTTCCCAGCAGGAGCCAACCTGCAAAACCCATCTTTTTTGATGAGGACACATTTACAGACAATGGTGTTTTTACCCAGTCTCTCTATCATGCAAATTTTTATAATCCATAATCTTACATATGGAAAACGCTCATATACTTTGGGTACAAACAAATACATCAAAATGAACTTGCTGAGAGGTAGGTGATTAACACTGTGAGCTGTGATATAGCTATCAGGAAATAGGAAAAGGCTGTCTTTATGGGATGCCTCCCCTACAGTCCATATAGATACAACTGTGTGAGAAGCAAGGCCATAAAGAATATCAAGGTTTAGATTTGGCCTGTGATTCTTTCTTCAGATTTTTAACTTTTGCCAGATTTGCTTTAGAGAAAAACCCAAATCCAAGAACAAAAAGAGAAACACAACAGCTCTTTGAGAATGCTTCTATTCAGGCTAAAGTTCTCTTTTTTCCCTGAATATGATATTTTCCTACTTGAACATCAATGTTTATGTTTTGTGGTCTATTGAGCACAGGACTGTAGCTGGCATTTAGGGATGGTATTTAATGCTAAGCATCTACTAATCTTATGAGAAGAAAAACCCATCACCTAAAATCCACTATAGAATTAAGTCAAAAGAAGAATATTGTCTCAGCAGAGATCAGTGCTGTGACTGTAAAGAGATGAGCTGTGCAGGGGCATGGGCAAGCAGGAGGGAGCTGCTGCCAGGAGAGACACCACAGGTCCTCAGGGCATCTGTGGTAGGAAGATTCCCAGTCATCCTCCTGCAGCAGGCACTGAGCCTTCTCCTTCTGCAAAACCTACCAGGCAGCCTGCAGCTTGCTTTTGATTTACAAGTGGCAGTACAAGCACATGAGCCTGCTCCAACCTGCCAAGAAAACACACACTTCCCCACTATCAAAGACTTCCCTGAGATTACTTCTATTCAGCAGAACTCTTGTATAAAAGAGGGTAGGAATCAGGCTGCTGAGGTGTGATGTTGCCATAATGCAAAAAACCCCACAACGCACCAGGAGTTTACGTCAGCAGGCTTTCTAGCTGGCTGACCCAAGCTCACATCCCTTGCCCTGTGTGCTGGTCACATCGTGAGAGATGAGCTGTTGCTGCCTTTGCTTTCTCCTTGTCCTGCTCTTTGTTTTCCAGCTCACTGCTTTGCTGCTGCTCATTGCTTCCCACCGCACACTCATCCCCACTTTGTTCTTCTGCTCTGCCCCTTCTGATTTCCCCCTATCCCCTGGCACTGCTTTGGAATTTTGGCACTTGACATACCCAGTGTTTTTCTGGAAAACCAGCCTGTTCCCTCCTCCTACCTAGGTTTGCTCCAAAGCCATCCCACATGTATGCGTGGAGGAAAGCAGGGTTTCACACTCCTCCCTGCAGTAAAAAAAAAAAACACGACATCAACTCCAGGGCTTCTTAAAATGATTTCTTGGTGGCAGTGAGAAAAAAGCTTTGCCAGCAAGAAATTCTTTGGTATGGCTGCCTTAAGAAAGGAACTGCAGGGTTTTGTTTTGTTGGTTTTTTGCTGTTTGTTTTTTTTTTTTTTTTTTTTTTTACTGCAGCATCACTCTGAGGGCTCTGCTTGAGGAAAAACAAGGAAACCAAGATGGTGAGACATGGAAGAAGTTCCTTTGCCATGGCAAGGCAACACTGTTGTATAGTCAGACAGAGCAGAAACCCCTTGTGGGGATGAATATTACCATTTCATACCCCTTGGGACTGAAATAGCTGCAGGGTAGAAGGAGATTCTGGCAATATTTTTGCAATTTGGGGAGTTGCCTTGGCAAGGGAGGGCTAAAATGACTCTGATAACAGGGTTTTTCCATATCTACACACTAAATTGTTCCCTCTCCCTGAGACCTAAACACACAGAGAATCACTGGATAAGACAAAGTTGGCTCCACTGGAAAAACCCATCCACCTAGGAAAAAGATCAGGGAAAAACACCTCAATCATATCTCACTTGGCTGTTTGAAATAAGGGATTTTCCTGAGCAGACAAAAAAACAAAAAAAAAAAAAAAAAAAAAGAAAAGAGGTTGTGAGGGGAGGGATACACACCTTGGGGAACAGTGCCTGCACCTTCTGTAACCCTCAGCTGTGGCCAGACCTCTTCAGGCACAGGGAATTCAGTAGCTGCTGTCAGAGCCAAGCCCTTTTGCTTGCTGCATGGCTGTTTGACATCCACATTGTGCTGTCTGAGGAAGATAACCTTGACACAGTGAGCCATGAAGCTCACGAAAATGTGCAGAGCCAGCGAGCTTTTCCAGTTGCGCTGCAAGGCTTTCTGCACATTAATCTCCTCCTCTGGAATCTTGAACAGCCAGTCAAAATAATCCCTTTGTAGTATTGCTTTCATGGTGAAGAGGAAAGGACCGGGAAGACAGATCTATAAATATCTTTTGGGACGTTCATCTCTCCCCTCATGCACTCTGATTAGAGCTCAGCAGAAAGGATTCCAATGAAAGTGTGTCTCTTGATAAAATAAGGGCTGCTCACGTGAAGCTCCCACATACGAATGCCAGGTGACACTCAGCTGTCATGCTTTGTCATAAATGCAAGGGGACACAAGCCCCTTGTACTGGCTGGTTAATATTAGCACTGTGCTTTGCAAACTTAAAGTGTCACAGCCCCATCAAATGTAGTGCACATGCACACCTGTGGGTGACTACCTGCCGACAAGTCAGCCTGCCTCAGCATCACATCCTTGCTGAACCCTGACAAAACCCCAGCAGAGCGCATGAACAGAGCTGGAAATGTGAAGCACAGCACAAAGAAAAGGGCATTGCTGCAGTTTATAAAATGTTGCTTTCATTCTGCACAGCCAAGAGAATGAGCCCACAAAGCAACGCCTCAAACCCCCTCCTCCCCATTTCACAGGCTTCTTCCTTTCACTTGCTATCTTCATATGCCATCGGTACAAATTCAGCTCAAAACTGAGCTGGAAGACAGAAGCTGTAGTCTCTCCAGGTCCCTTGGCACAACCTCCTCCTCCTCACACTCTGTGTCCCATTGTCATGGTTCAACCCCAGCCAGCAACTCAGCTCCACACAGCTACTTGCTCATTCCCCACCAGTGAGAAGGGGGAGAGAAGAAGAAGGATAAAAGTGAGAAAAGGATTAGGAAATCCACACATGCAAACAAATAAAAACAATGAATGCATTCGACACTTCCCACAGACAGGAAGGTATTCAGCCATTTCCACGAAAGCCAGGCTCCATCACACATAATGGGTACTCCAGAAGACAATACCATCACTCAAAATGTTCTCTCCTTTCTCCTTCTTCTCCCAGCTTTATATGCTGAGCATGATGCCATATGGTATGGAGTAATCCTTGCTTCTGCTGGGGTCAGCTGTCCCCGCTCTGTCCCCTCTCAACTCTTGTGCACCTCCAGTCCACTCGCTGGTGGGGTAATGTGAGAGGCAGAAAAGGCCTAGACTTTGCATAAGTCCTGCTCAGCAGTGACTAAAACATCCTTTTGTGATCAGCAGTGTTTCCTTCACCAATCCAAAAGAGCCACATGCCAGCTACTAGGAAGAAAATTAACTCTACCCACAGCATTTCAGATGTGGCCTCACCAGAGCTGAGCAGAGGAGCAGAATCACTTCTCTTGACCTACTGGCAGTGCTTGTCTAATGTGACCCAGGGTACCATGCACCTTCTTGGCCACAAAGGCCAATTGCTGGCTTGTGTTCAACCAACTGTCCACCAAGACACCCAAATTCCTTTCTGCCAGGTTGAATTCTAGATGGGTGCCCCTGGCATGTCCTGGTGCATGATTTTTTTTTTTTTTTTTCCTATGGCTGCAGGGCTTTGCACTTCCCATTGCTGAATTTTACAAGATACCCATCAGCCCATTTCTCCAACTTGTCAAGATCCCTGTGTTTAGCAGCATCACCCTCTGCTCTGTCTGCCACTCCTGTGAGACTGGTGCTGTCTGCAAACTTGCTGAGGGTAAGCTGGCCCATTATCCAGATCACTGATTGAATCTTGTGTAATATTGATCCCTGGGGTACACAGCTAGTTACTGGCATCCAACTACATCATGCCACTGATCACCACACTCTGGACACAACAGTTTGGCCACTTTTCAATCTACCCCACTGTGTGCTTATCGAACCCACACATCAGTAGCTCCTCTGCAAGGATCTCACAGGAGACTGTCAAAGGCCTCACGGAAGTCCAGGCAGACAATACCCACTGCACATCTCTCTTCTGCCAGGCCAATCACTCCACCATGGGAGTCAACCAAACTGTCAAACATGACTTCCCCTTGTACGAGCCATACTGACCAACTGCAGGTGATTTCATTGTCTTTGATGTGCCTGAAGATGGTTTCCAAGATAAGCTCATCCATCACCTTCCCAGGGATTGACATGAAGTTGACCAGCCTGTAGTTCCCCCAGTCATCCTTCTCACCCTTCTGGAAGATGTTGCTTTATTCCCATCATTGTGCCCCTCCCCTCATTGCCATGACTGATCAAAGCTGATGGAGATTGCAATGGATCTGCCATGACTCTTAGCACCTGTGGGTATATCCCACCAGGGTCAATGGACTTATGTAGATGCAGGTTGCTTAAGTATTCCCAGACTTGGCCCTCATCCATCTAGGGTATATCATCCTTGCTGATTTGCTTTTTGTAACTCATGTTTGCTGCCCTTATCACCTTATTACCTTTTAGGCAATTTGGTGAATTTGATAAATAATTCATTTTATAGACTGTTTAGATCTGAGGCAAGGCTGTCTGGGCAGCAGATTCACAGGTCTTTCTCTCCGCTCCGCTTTGAGAAGTCTCTTTTGACCTGTCTCATTGCTGTGAGTGTTCCCACTTTCCATTAGCTCTTGCAAATAATTATCAAAGGTCTTTGAATCAAAAGACACTGTGGGGTGAATTTTGTTTTCTGTTCTTCAAGTTTCTGGTAACAACTAGTCCTCTGGTACTGTAATTATCAGAAGAAATTATGTTGGATCTCTTGACCACCTTAATCACAGGGCAATGTTAATTTTTGCCTTCCTCATCCTTGGCACATACTGTCAGAGCATCCTCTGTCCAGCTGAGCTGTCTCAGAGAGCAGCTTTCAGTATCCCACTTGCAACCTTCCCACCAACTGGCAGAACTTCAACCACTACATTTTTCTGCTCGTCCACTCTTTCCCAGTCCTTCAGGAAAACAAACAGAAAGGGCCACAAAGAAAACAAAACAGAGAAAACAAGAAGGAAAGCAAAGGAAGGTCCCAAAACGTGATTAAGCAATCAGGTCCCAAAACGTGATTAAAACCCGCAGCCCGCGCAGCCCCCAGGAGCGGGAATTAGTTGTGGCTCGGCAAGCAGCAGACATAGCATGTCGTCCCAAAACGTGATTAAAACCCGCAGCCCGCGCAGCCCCCAGGAGCGGGAATTAGTTGTGGCTCGGCAAGCAGCAAAGATAGCATGTCTCTGTGGCGCAATCGGTTAGCGCGTTCGGCTGTTAACCGAAAGGTTGGTGGTTCGAGCCCACCCAGGGACGTAGTGCGGGTTTATTTTGTGGCACGGCGTGGATTTTTTTCCTGCCCTCCTGCGGAGGCGGTGGCTGCCTTTAAAGCGAGCCGCCTTTAAAGCGGCGGGAACTGCCCGAGACCCGCTTTTGACTCCGGGAGCTCGGTTCCCCGGCCCCGCTGGCAGGAGATTCACACGCAGCATGTGCTCACAGTAGGGCCCCGGTGCTCCGTCCCATCGGTCAATTGGGACTACAGGAAAACAACCCAGCGCGGGAGTTTCCGTAGTGTAGTGGTTATCACATTCGCCTAACACGCGAAAGGTCCCCGGTTCGAAACCGGGCGGAAACACCATGTTTTTTTCCCTTCCCGTGTCACCGCGGACGTGCTTCCTGGTTCCTTCTTTGGCTCTTTCTTTAGAACACGCCAGCGGCCGCGTGTGGGACACATCCCCCGCCCGGGAGGGCGAGCGGCCTCCTGGGCGGCAGAGGGGCCGGGAGGAAGGAGCAGGGGCGGGGCTGGGGGCTGTGCTGGAGCTCTGCTTTCTTTCCCATGCACGAACCCCTCGACAAACACGTGTTTTATTGGAAATACCGCCCAGAGGAGGGAAAACGAGCCTCAGCTGAAACGGTCTGAACATCATCAGAAAACCTGGGACAAAAACTACAACCACATGCCGTGGACATTACAGAAGCCCCTTTAGATACTAATTTACACAAAAAGAGTAATATAGACCGGGAGAAACATCTCCTGAGGGCTTCTTTGGCCTCTTCCTCGAAAACATAAGCTGGAGACACCTGGCCCCTACTTCCTTACACTCTTTTCTCAGCATTTCCTGTCCTTTGTGAGCCCTGTGGCTCCACCGTGTTCTCCTGGGCTGTGCAGCTTCACCATCTCCCTCACAAAAAACCACACCATGTTTGTGCACAGCACTCTAAAACTAAAAATGCTTCAAACTCCATCAGCCTTGTTATCCCACTAACTTTTCTTCTCTCTTGCTCTGCCTGCATCCTGTCTTAGATCCATACTTAGACTGGAAGTTCTTCCATTCCGAGATGAAATCCTGGTGGACTTCAAAACACAGCACACACTTTTGAGCATAAGCTGCTTGAAGATAATGTGCTTTGCTCTGAGCACGAAGAGGCTCACATCAAGAGCAGCTGTTTAGCTTTTCAAAAGGAACACAGACAAGACACAACGGCTCTCACTGATATATTGTCAGGAAGGGAGTAATTATTTAAAGCAAAAAACAGTGAATAAATGGCAATAGCCAGCCATGAAAAACATCGAGATAAAAATCAGATATGTAATCAGCACCACAATAGATGTCTTGAACAGTGCTCTAGCAGGTATACAGCTAGAAATCCATCCAAGCAGCTCCTTTGCTGATGTGTTGGTTTATCATAGGCAGGATGTGAAAAGACAGCCCTGTTTCTCACCCTTTACTGTGTTATAAGAAGCATTTGAATGTATCATCAAGTAGCAAGATCTGAACCACAGCACCATCTCTGCGAAGCCGATTCCAAACTGAGTGCCACGATTACGCCTTTCCCAAAACAGAAGACACAGACTTAACAAGACTGCAGCGGGATCTAGACAGGCTGGATCAAAGGGTTGAGGCCATTTATGTGAGGTTCAACAAGGGTGAGTGCTGGGTCCTGCTGTTGGGTCACAACAACCACAGACAGTGGTACAGGCTGGGGGCAGTGGCTGGGTATCTGCCCAGTGGAAAAGGACCTGGGGGTGCTGGTCAGTGGCAGCTGAACATGTATCCAGGTGACCAAGAAGGCCAGTGGCCTGTATCAGCAATGGTGTGGCCAGCAGGACCAGGGCAGGGATTCTCCCCCTGTACTGGGCACTGGTGAGGCCACACCTCAAGTTCTGTGCTGTTCGGACCCCTCACTACAAGAACACTGAGGGGCTGGAACGTGTCCAGAGAAGAGCAACAGAGCTGGGGAAGGGGCTGGAGTGCAAGACTGATGAGGAGCAGCTGAGGGCGTTTAGCCTGGAGAGGCAGGGGCTCAGGGCCGAATTGTTTGCTCTCCACAACTACTTGAAAAGAGTGTAGCCAGGTTGGGGCAGGCCTTTTCTCCTAGGTAATAAGAGACAGGATGAGAGGAAACAGTTTCAAGTTGTGCTATGGGAGGTTAGATTGGATGTTAGGAAAAAATCTCCTCTCTTAAAGGATTGTTAGGAATTGCAAGAGACAGCCCAGGGAAGTGGTGGAGTCACCATCCCATGGAAGTGTTAAAAAAATGTAGATGTGGAATTTGGGGACATGGTTTAGTGGTGAAGGTGGCAGCGCTCAAAGCCATTAGACTTTGGGAAATTTACCCTGGAACACTGATAACACCTCCACAGTACAGTGGCCAGCTTTTGATCACTACCTACCTGTACTTGCTATATGCTCACCTGGTGTATTTCTAATTGACAGAATACTTTGTATTCTCCTCATGGCAAATTAAGAGCTGCCTTTAAAAAGTACTCTAAATATAAAACATCCAGTAAACATTTCAAATTCCAACCAGTTTCTTTGGTCATGGGGTTTTCATTCAACCTCAGCTGAATTCTCACTTGCACAGGATCAGAGGCAGTAAAACATTTATGGAAACAAACAAATTTGCACCGCATCATCTTTAGTCTTCTGTTTCAGAAAAAAAAGGCAGCCAGGAACATACAGCACCAACAGATTTATTTTCATACCTACTTTAATCTCAAGTGCTATTTGTTTGTTCTCAGAGCTTGTATATATACCTGTACCCACATTGAACCACACACAGCTGCAGACCAAACACTCCCAACTTCAGTTTGTGGAGGGAGTGCCAGTGGTGACCAGAGGTCCTTGCTTCTGTCTAGGTGTACCTGCACAGCAGGTGTGCCCCCATATCCTCCCTCCTCTGTCATGAACCTCATTATAAACCTCTTCACCATGACTTCCTCATCTTCTAGCAGGGTCTCTTCCTCCTGTTGCCCTGTGCATTCTGCACCACCAACCCTGGACTCGCTGCTTTACTCACCCCTGTGTTGTGTCCCAAGCCAGTGGTGAAGGACCTCCCATGTCACAGCTGCAGGTCATTGGAACCCATTCATGGATAAATCAAACTCCCATTTTGGTCAGCTTTTTTTTGTTTGTTTGTTTTAATTAGGGAATTCACAAACGGGCAAACATTTTACAAGCAGTACACCAGCCCTTAACATTCAGAATCTATTCTTTTTTTTTTCTATTGTAACATTACCAATTACAGTATTTAAAACAAAGAAGAAGCTCAAGTTCTTCACAATAACTTAAATTTCAAAACTGAAAACATTCACTGCCTGAAGTATCAGTTTGATAACAATGTACCAAATCGCAGCAGAAATAACTTGACATGGAGAGTTCAGGGCCACTGATAATTTTTCACACACTTTTTAAACCTAGTACAAACAACCCAAAACCATTAAAATCTGTAGCCATGCCTTGTAATAGCATTATGCCCAATTACACCTACTGGAAAAGTAAAACTGAGCATTTAATGTTCTGAACTTGGGATCTAAAACAATGAAAAAATGCAGAACACCTCTAAAAATGCCTGATAAGACTTGCTCATAAGACTTCTTATTTCCAAGAACAAGAAAAATATACAGCGAATCTAACTTGGCATATAATACCCTCAGCTTTGTGTCTATGCATTTAAAAGACTCCAATCTAGCAAAATGAAAGCTATACAAATCCAGAAACATCAAGGTGTGAATCCCTCTGCTTACTCACTGCTGTCTTGCCACATTTTTCCATTACTTTCTTCCTACTGACCTTGCCTCTCCTTGGTATCTCACATACGGTTGGGGGTGCACTGCCTGAGTCATGAAAGACTCCATAACTTACAGTTAAATTAATTCTAAGAAACCTTTCTTTCAAAAAATATTTTTTCAGCTTTGAAAAACTAATGCGTACATCTGATATTATTTCTTAGTGATGCAAACTCGACCAGTTCTTACTAATCCCACTTAGGAAAGTAACTTGGCTCAGAAGATACAAGTTATATTCTCAGTTGCCCAGGATGAAAACTCAGTGGGTGCTGTAACTTTAAACTGGAAAATTTCTACCATGTATCATTTTTCTTGGAACCAAGGGGTGTATACATCAGCATGAGCTTGGAGACATTCAACTCCTTACTACATTGTAGTAATTCTGTAAGGAGTTGAATGCCAGCCTAGCAGAATGCCAGCCTCATTTGTAATGTTATAAATTATTGTATCAGAGGATGCAAAATTCCCTAATTATAGAAGGTACTTCAGCATTCTTTAAAAATCTTGGACAAGATAACTTCAGGAGATGAGTGGTCCTGTAAAATCACTATTACATAAATAGTATTTCTTACATGATTATATCATCAAGACTACAGAACATAATTATTTCTCAAACTCACTGGAGTCCTTACTCTATTTTTCATATTAAAAGCAGCAAAAATTAAGACTCATAGGAGCCTTTAATTAAAAATCATCATCATATCTGACAGCTAAAATAACTGCTTCTCAGAAAAATAAATTCTTTAAACCTTGATTTGCTTGTTACAATAAAATATTAAGGAAAAAAATACCTCAAATGTAAATTGTTCAAGTACAGCCAGTGTGCAATTAAACTAGTTACAAAATATAATTCAGTAGTGCTTTGTTTCAAAATATACATAATACTGAAAGAGTACTTAAACCCAAGAAACAGAGTATTTACCAAGTTTCAAACAGAGTTTCATCAAAATGAGGTAAATCTATGTCACCTGCCATTGAGCTTGGTGCTGAAACAGAGAACAGGTCTTCAAGGATATCATCTCTTGTAGGACTTTCAAAAGAAAGTTTTTTAACACTGTGTTTGCTTATTGCATCAAGCTCTGAATTAGTGTCCTTTACAGGACTGTAGTAATTGTGGTCCGCACCTGCCACTGGTGCCTGTGCCACACTGGTGTTCTCATGGGGCACGGTCGTTGCCACGCTGCTGTGCACCATCTCCATGTACATGCACTCATCTTCGCTCTTTGGAGCCTCCAAGGAAGCGACAGTTGAAGTAGGGGACAGTAATTCCGCCAGTATTTCATCATGGCTAGTGCAGCCTGGCACAGCGCTTGCATTAAACTCAGATTCATTACCTGTGACATCAATCTGATACTGCAGCTCCTTCAAAAAGCTCTGCAACAGTGCGCTGCCACTCTGAGATTCAGTCTGCGATGGGGTGCTTACGTCTTCACTCACACGTTTTTTCGGTTTCACCTGTTCCACTGCTAATCTATCCAGTGAAGCCAATTTCTTCTTTTTAGCATTAAGTTTTTTTAACAATTTTAGGCGAAGTTTTTTTGTTTTGTCACTGTCTGACTCTTCTGCCTTACCAGAGTTATAGCCAAGTGAAGGGAATTGAGTCACTTTACCTGAGGTACCTAATGTGCTTTCTGACTTATTCCAAGTTGGACCTATAATAGTGGTATGATTTGCTGTTGGAAGACAAGTGCTTTGAGAAAATCCTTTGAAAATTGATAAAGGATGAGTATTATTACTCTGAGGAGCCAGTAACTTTGGGGTCTCAGATGTTTTCTTTGTATCTTTGCTTTGAAATCCATCGAAGTTACTTGCACCCTTAATTGGCAGCCAAACATCACTTATTTTTTGCACTGAGGGAGTTTTTCTCTCATTCTTGACAGCTGAGGCACTTGAAGGCATAAAAGAAGTATTCTTGCTTAATAATTTCTTTACCCAGCTTCCTACAAATCCTCCTTTTTGGTCTTTGTGTGAGGGCTGAACTGAATTACTGGCACCAGAAGAATTGCCAACTCGAGAATTAACTACAGTTTTGCTTGCATCTTTAAAATCAGGTGTTTTTTGTATAGTATTTTCTACTGCTAACAACTTCTTATTTAGCAGTAGTTCTGAATTTAATCCATGTTCTCTGTTAGCTGAATTAGTTCTGTCATTTAATTGAGAAGGTGATGAGTCAGATGAATCAAGGTCATGGTTTTTGGGCACAGGAGGAATAATATTTACTGTGTTCAATTCGTCTAGAGGTAAGCAAATACTAGAATTTTTATATAATATGGATTTATTGTTCATAGCTAGACTCGTTCCAGGAAACTCTGCTGTGTATGGAGTGCTAAGTGAAAAAGCTGGTTCCTGCTGTTGTGGTGTGTCCCATCCATCAAGAAGGTAATTTCCCACCATCTGTCCATTAGGCAGCGATTTATCTTCCGAGTCAACTAGAACTTCTTCAAGCATCAGTGTTACAAGATCATCATCTGCCAGATTTTCTAAACCATGATGAACAATACTTTTGTCCTCAGCTACTTGCTGCTGTTTCTTCTCTGGAGTCCTCACAGAATTCTCTTCGTGGTGTTCTGCAGATGTTTTGACAACAGTGTTATCAAATTCACAGTGTGACACTGTGGAATTTGAATGTACATTATTAAGAGGAAAATCTTCACTATTTTTACTTTGGAACTGTGAATTCAGTTCTTCTGGTACACGGGATGCTTTCTTTTCCCAGATAACAATATGAATCTCTGAAGGATGAACTTCAAATCTTTTATGTCTCTTGCAATATGGACCCTTTAAATCATCACATTCAAGCCAAGTTTCTGAAAAACAGAACCAGTGCAGAGACTCAGAGACTTTTAAAACTGAAGCCGCTATCCTCACATCTTGTCAAGTATTTTTATTAACCCATTCCCCTGACAAGCAAAAAACAGAGGTTTGTTTTTTTCTTCTCCAGAGAAAACTGGAGACTTCCACTGTAAAAAGATCAAATACAAGAAGAACTTACAGCAATATTATTACAGGTCAGAGTAGGTCAACCATAAAACAAAGCTAGCTAAGGGTTTTTTTTTGGCTGAAACATCTTGTCTGTTAACACCCTCACAAGTCTGAGGTAAGAACCACCTCTCGAATTAAGTTTCTCTGTAGACCTTTTCACTGCCTGGGTAGGAAGCACAGGGGCTAAAAAGAAACTGCTTATCTTAATACTTTTGTCTCATCACCTGCAAACTGTTGATAGATCATGAAAGAATATTTTACAGCTTCAAGAATTTTAAAACAGATATATATGACATATAGGAGGTTCTTAACTAGACATTTCCCAGCTGCTTCCTCTTCCCATTTCTTTTTTATCTCTGGCAGCATGACTTAGACAATTTTCATGTTGTCACAACACTTCATAAGACTGTACCCCATGCTCTCTACAGAGGCATGATTATCAAAATACCACCTTTTCACCTACTCTGATTGTGACTCTTCCATCAGTGGTACAACCATCTTATCATTAGTAAAGTTTCTAACACAGATTTGTGCCTCCCACCTCTTAGGTGCCATAAAGTTCAGATATAAAAAAATAACTTCATGAATTGCTCATAGGTTACCTTGCTTCCAGCCAAGAATAGATAAATCACTGGTTTAAAAATAAACAATACTATTTGTTCCAAGTCATGGTCAGACTGCATTTTTTAACTTTATGAAGTTATGAAGGGAAGAAAACTATAGCCAAATTACTTTTTCCAGTAAACGCACTGCAAGACAGCACAGTGCAGTTAAACTAACTGAAAACCTTCACTCTGAGAAACAAGTCCCCCCAGTTATTCACGACATTTTAATATGAAGTTTAGAATGCAGACAAAAGAAATCTTTGTTGTTATATATCAACGGTTGAGACTACTGCAGTAACCCATAAAACATTTCATGTAGACTGATGAAATATTATGGTAGATAAGAACCATAAACTCTATCTTACCTCTCTCTTTCATGAGGAAAGATTGAGGGATCCTGGGCCTTGAGAAAAGACAACTGAGAGGGAACCTCATCAGTGTCTCTAAGAATTGGGAGGGAGGTGTCAGAGAACAAACCCAGGTTCTGCTCAGCAGTGCTACAGGACAAGAGGCAATGGGCAAAAAGTGATGCACAGGGAGTTCCAGCTGAACACAAGGAAGAACTTCTTTACTGTGCAGTGACCACATGCTGGAAGAGGCTGCCCAGAGAGGCTGAGTTATTTCCCTCACAGGAAATATTCAAGAATCATCTGCATGCCATCCTGTGCCATGTGCTCTGGGATGACCCTACTTGAGCAGGGAAGTTGCATGACCCCCTGTAAACCCTTCCAACCTGACCCATTCTGTGATTCTTACCATCAAGATTCAAAGACCAGCTTATGAAGTGCTTCTTTTCTGTTTGGTACTGAACAACAGATGTTATTTGGTAGGTGTCTTCCTCAAATTGAAACGAGTATTTCTCCAGGTTGTTATGTGGCAAGCCTTCCACAAAATGTAACATTAATATTGAGGGTACTCTGACAAAGAAATAATAAAGAACCAGTTTATTACAATAAAACAGCAGCAAAAGTTCCTAATGAAAATGTAAGACATCTCTAAGAATAAGAATATGTGGATCTGCCCTTACTATTCCACTTCCTCACAGACTCTTCAGATTGCACAGTAAACACAAAGGGAAACTAATATCCCAACTGGATATTCCATTTAATTAGGGGATTAAAAAACCAACACCAAATAAAGGATTTGGGGAGAGGGGAAAAGTTGAAAAAAACCACTCCTGTGCCATAAACACAGTAGTAAGGTACATTGTTCCAAAGTCAAATAAGTAAATAAATGATCGAACAACTTTTAGCCACAGCAGGGGCTATGAAAAGGCTGAGACTGGATATCAGCTGTCCGTATTTACTACTTGATAGTTAAGTAGTTATGACCTAGCTCAAACACGTGCGCCGGTCAGCATGTTAAACACTGCTCTGTTTCATGTTTAGTTAACTCTCTTTGCTATTTCAGCTTTTAAGAATGATCTAAAATCTTTAGAAGTGAGTACTGATCAGAGTTTAAGGTTTAGAATACCTGCAAACCGACAGTAATAGTTTGGTTTCAAAAGTCATAGTTTCAATAAATGAAGTCTCAGAACTTTATGTTACTTTCAAGTTCACATATTCAAACTTACTTTTCCAAGATCATCTGTTGTCTTTGAGATGCATTGCCACAGCTATTACATGGACCAATATGAACAGCATTAAGTGGATGCCAGTCGGGGATGACATTTGTAAATGTTGTTAGTGTTTTCTTCAATCTGGACACACACACACATTAAAAGAGTAAGCTGAGTTGATGATCAGAAAACAATAAATACACATACTTTACCAGGAGACAAGTTATAAAAACATTATGGCAAACCCACATTCTATTTATGTTCATGCCATTTGTGTGGAATTCACATCCAAGTCAGCCCTGATTTCAGTTCTGCCAAACAGCATCAGTCACAATTTATTTTCAGCAGTTCTGTGGCCTTCAGTTTCACATTATTTGCTTTTTTTCCCTTTTAATGTTATCTGTTTTCTTTCCAACATAAGACAGAGCTTGTACCAGGATCTGCATAATTTACTTGCTAATGCAGAATCTCAAGAAGAAAGCAGCAACAAATTACCTAAGAATCCGTAATACAAGGTCTTGTTTTAAAAAACCAGTACATTGATAGCAGAGATTACACAGAGGTTACATTGTACAAAAATACAATGTATGGGATATTAAAGTGAAATAACATCGTTTATTCATTCACTAGCCACAGAAAAGACTTTCCTTACATTCAACCAGAACTACAGTTTTCAACTTTTAAAAGCACAGAGTATAACAAAGGCTCTTGAAGACACTCTATTAACCAGGGCTACACATTAACCTTCCAAAGTAACAGACAGAATTAATCTCATTTCACTTGGGGATCTAGAATTTTATTATATAAACCTAAGATAGTGGAGAGAAAAAGATGTTTTTCAAATAAAATGAGCTGTCTTCTGAAGGTGTCTCTTTTCCTGCTGACTCTAAAAGGAGCCTAAATTAAGAGCTTGTACCTGCAGCTACACAGAACTAAATCAATTCTCAAGAAATTACTCCCCTGTAATATTATTTTAAAATAGATAAACTATGTTAGAGAATCTCTGATTCTTTGTAACCCAAGTGAATATTCCATGTATTTCTCAATAGCAGAAGTGTACTAGGGATACATTCTATAGAACCACAACAATTTGTATACTCTCAGAAAAAAGACATCAGAGTGAGCATGTCCACAGGCTCACACAGTTACCTATTGTTTCTTTCTTAATTAGTTGATAATACTGTTGCTTAAGACATGGAAGAGCACTAAACTATTTGCAAATGAAAAAGCAGATCATGTAAAACTTCAACAATAAGCTTAAACATAGAAATCTGAAGAAAAACAACTATTATATACAGATTTAAAAAGGTAAGGTAGAGCAGCTATATAGAAGCTACTTAAATAAAATTCTCACCGGTCCTGGTATTTGTAGCCACAACATACACATTCAAACTTCCATGAAAATGAATGCAAGAATAGTTTCTCAGCTTGTTGATCTGCTTGTAAAAGTCGATGAAGTGCAAACACTGGAGTCTCCCCATTACCTTCAAAGATGGGGCAGAAAAAAAATGGTCACTAAACAGCTAAAATCACCTTTCAGTACCTCAAAAAGGAATATAAGCTTATTACTATGATTTATAGTTCAGTTATTATTTCAAGGCTCTATTTGTAATTTTCACAGCAAAGGAATTGATCCATGTTATTAGGTTGCTATCAGTGACAATTTCAAGACTACAGCATATTACAAAGATTATCTGCTCTCTAAAAAGTGAAAATGGGCAAAGGACAAACCAGCTGATCATACTGTAAAGTATGTGCAAGTCACCAATAGAAACAAATGTATTTCCAAACTTTCTTGTATACATACTTTTATGTATGACATAAAAGGCTTTACACCTAGGGTTCCTGAAAGTAATTACTGAGATTCTGCAATAATTACTTACCCAATTCACACCTCAGCTGAGGTTGAAGTTCTGTAAACATTACATTTCTGATTTCATTGAGCTGAGATTCTGCTTTCAGAAGAACATCTAAAGAGAAAAATACATATATCTTTATGTAGTCACGTGCAACAGGCCCCACACCTTTTCACACACATATGCACCCCTAGCATGCACTCCCTCTCTGCAAACCAATGCCTTTCATATTAACCCATACCTGCCTGAGACTTTTTGGTAGAACAGCCAATTCTTGGTATTAATCATTTGAAAATTAGAGAAGAATTTACACAAGTTACTCACAGTTTACTGCAGCCTGCTGACTGAAAACTAATTGCTCTGACTTAAATTATAACTAAGAGCCTGCACCAACAGCTTTATAGTAACAATTTTTAAGGATAGTGTGACCACACATTACAAATACTGAAGATTCAGAGATAAAAAGAAAACTTTAAAACTTAAGCATTAAGACTGGAAGCACAAAACTTTTTCTATGTGCTTTCTAAGGTTATCTCAATAATTAAGGTTAATTCAAATAATAAAACATTTAAATGTACTGTTTCAGATTAAATATCATTTTCCTAAGTGAGCCTTTAAAATTTAAAAATAACTTTTTACTTTATATATCTTAGTATTTTAATTTTGCATGTTGTTTAAACACAAATAAATTCTTTAAGCACAAGCAAGAACATAACCTATACAATCTACTACACAAACATGATCGTAACCTGCAGAAATTAAAGAAAATATTTAGAATAGCTGTTGAAACTGCTTATTACATATAAACTGTGTATAGGAAAAAAGAAATTAAGTTTCTTGCAGCTATATTGCTTTTGATTGTTTTTAAAAGCAGCTGTATGCAAAAGATACAGTAAAATTACACAGAAGAGCAGAATCAATTCTACACAGTTCTCCACAAAAATACTCTTCATCCAATCCCCTCTCCACTGTTAGCCAAATAAACTAATTTGTTTTGCAGCAATTGAAATGCAAAGGTTTAAGTTCTTTCAAAACAACACTGTATTCCAACACTTAACATTCCCATTTAAAGGTTACTGCACACCAGCGCTCCTTTGCAAACACAGCCCAACAAGGAAAACATCTCAGACCAGTTCTAGGATGGCAGAGGGCTTCCCAGTAACAGCTGAACACCTAAACTCAAGCAGCCTGACTTCCTGGCAAGAGCAGTACATTAACTAGTTCAGAATATTTTGGGGTTTTCTCCCTGCTTTGTAACATGGATTAAACCACTTTTGATGCACATTATTTTTACCAGGAAAGATAGGACCTTATTCAAATTACCTAGGGCTGTTCTGTGACTGTGGTTTATATATTGAAACACACATATTCCAACAGAATGTCCACTGAAATTCAGGAGAGGTACTGGCTAACAAGAGAGCTTTATTCCTTCTGTAACAGATCGTATCTTAGAAGTTTAGACTTATGACACCAATGGTCCAGTTAAAGAGAAATAAAAACCCCATGATCTTAGTTTAGGAGTCTTAAACAGAATCCACTGAACAGAGAATTACTAAAGGCAACACCAGTAGGATACAGTGACACATCCTCCTCAGTTACACTTCTCCAATGTGTTAATCTGAGCTGACCTGTTAACCCCCTGTTAAGGGTTACTGAGTACTCACTAACCCTTTCCAGACCATATGATCCAGGTTAATGTGTTTGACTACTGCTGACTGAAGCAGGTTAGGAAACACTGTCATCTACAGCAGTCTGCAGACCTCAGGGGAAGCATTCCTTCAATGAGCACAGCCGGAGCCAGAAAAGAACTATTTTTGATGTGACAAGGCAACTGCCCATTTACACAAGGATATAAACCACAACAGAAATTAATTTGAAGATCAAGATAACAAAGGTATCCTAACATGTTAACCAACAGAGGAGAAGGAAACAAAGTAAGGGTGAATTACATAAATAATTCATAATATCTTTATGTTGGATATGAAATATAAAAATAAAGATATGCTTAGTGTTTGATGCCTTCAAACCATGCATGTTTGCCCCAAGAAAAACAATTTCATGTTACAAGGATTTTGCTAGATAAAGCACACTATTCTACAAATTCATGGTAATAGTTGCATTTTTTTGTGGTCTTGAAATAGAATGGAGACATATATAAGTGCGCTGTGCTAACTTCCACATATTTGTAGCAAATCAGTCTTGATTGAGGAAACAGCAGCTAAATTTACTCACCTTTTACTTTACTCCTTTTACATGTATTCAGAAGAATAGATGCTTGATTATACTTTGTTAAGAGTTTCTGGAGTAAACATTTTCCATCATTATATTCTTCTGCTAGAGCAGATTTTAATGTTTCTAAGTGTACCAGTGCTGACAAAATACAATCCAACCAACAAAGATTATGTGTATTTCTCCACTGAAGACACAAATCTCTGTTATTAGTGGAACCTTTATCCTCTTTGAGTGAAATTTCAGATGCTGTTGATAAAAGCTTAGAATTTGGCAATTGTGTTTTGGGACTAGTAGTCTTTGGTGGACTTTCTTGGTAGTTGTTGGTCTTGATGGTTGTTTCAAAATCCACGTTCTGCATGCAGGACCCCACATGGTTGGCAGGGTTTTGCTGGTCATTTTGTAATACATCATGTAGGCTTGCCTTGGGAATACACGAACTATTCTGGTAGCCATTCACAAGAGAGTCTGCATTAATGGTGTGCTCAACATTGAGCACATTGTTAGTTCTTGCTTTTTTTGGATCTGATTCAACAGCAGATAAGTCACTGGTATCACCCAATTTCCTTTTCTTGTGAGTAGATGGAACTTGATGATTTTCTGAATCAGTAGAAGTAATTATGCTGTTTAATGGTTTATAACCAAGTGGGTAGATACACTAAAGGAAAGAAAGGAGGTTACAGTGAAATCTACAAAGCAATTTCAGGTGAACAAGAGCTAAAGAAAGTATAAAACATACTTTTAAAATGGAGTTGAATCACAGAATCACAAAACAGCTTGGTTTGGAAAGGACCTTACAGACCATCCTGTTCCAAACCCCCTGCCATGGGCAGGGACACCCTCTACTAGACCAAGTTGCTTAGACCCCCATCCAACCCAGCCACAGGGACTGCTGTAAAGTGATATTTTAATTAAATCAATACATATATTCGACATAGGTAAGACAGGAAGGGAGTGTTATCCCACCACTGTCTTATAAGCAACTGTGAAATAAATGTATCAGTAGAGATACTGCAACATGACTTTTCCAGTAAATTCTTCCAACCTCTGCAAACAACCTAATTTTGCCAAGGAGAGTCCTTTTGTATTACTCTGCTAAATTCATTCCTTTAGGGTACAGATTTGACATTATCATCTCATGCCTGAGAGACTACTGGTGCCCAAACTGGCAGGGTATCTTTCAGGCTAGCTCAAAGACCAGGTGGCAATCACAATATAGACAAATTCCTATTACCAATCTCCAGAATGATACTGTTATTAGTTAAAAGCAGGAAAGAATAGGAAAAACAACTCTCAGACCCATATCTAGTCAAGTTTCTACTAATTTAAGGGCACCTGTCTGTTTGGGATTGCTATACCACCACATACATGGAGCAGTTAAGGGAGAGGTAACAAAATCACAACTCAAATATTAAGCAGCACAGAAATCCAGTTAAGGTTAAAATTGAAGAGAGAAAAAAAAAAAGAAAAACATTTTAATTACAATTGTAAACCTATTTGCCCAGACTTAAAGAAGGGAAAATGGGAGACTCAGATCTGTGAGAGTTATGCACTAGTTACGTGGATCATCAAATATTCACCTTCTACTCTGACTTGTACAATAATTTATTTAGTACCACTTGTGATCCCTTGCTACAGAAGAACTCTCCTTTATTTCAATTTACTTTTTTTAATCCTTTAGGGTAGCTACCTATGCCTAAACACTGTATATACACAGGTTAATTCCGGTTTTCGCCATTTGCAAGCAAATATCCTGCAGCATCCACTCAGAGGGGTCCTATTTCAACAGTCAGCTTACCACCAACAAAATCATGGATTACGAGAGGTGTAACTGAACCTTCAGTAAAGACCTCTGCAAGGCCAATAAAACTCTTTATTAATGTAATACCTGAGGATTTTCACAAAGGAAAATGGACTCTTGAAAATTAAGGCGGTAAGTCCGTAAACCTTGGATCTGACCCTTCTCTTTGCAGACTGGACAATACTCATGTGCAGTTGTCCCCACAGGATTACAGTTCTAAAATAAAAACAAGCCAAGAAAGATAAAGCAGCATAAATTTATGTATTTCGTACAAGGTAAGACCCAAGGTAAGACATACTTATCAAGATACAAAATCATGGTTCAACTTCTAGATATAATACAATGCAATATAAAAAAGCAAACTACATTGGTTTCTTTTTTATTATTCTTAATTATTTGTATGGTAGCATGATTTAAATAAATTTATATTTTTATTTAAATATTCAAAAAAGGTATCTTTAACAACATAATTAGGTATGTCTTATTCTACTTGAACTAAACCACAGGACCCTTTTTGCCAGGGAACACAAGCTCAGATCTTTGAAAGACAAATCAATTTTCATAGAAATGCAAACAGCTGTAAAAACAGTGCCAGTAAAAAAATACGGGCACATATTTACTTAGAATAATCTTTCGCCATTGTTATAGATTTCCGTGGAAAATAATTTTGAGATTTTCTTTTTTTCAAAATTAAGACCAATTAAAAATCTCTCAAAACAGAGAAAAATATGAACTTTGCACATATGTAAAACAAGTTCAACTGACTTTTCCCAAATACCCCACCATGTGGAGTGTCGATTTCCCTATACCAGTCCCTTCTCCAATCACTTGCAAACCATTTGTAGTCTTCTGGGAATCCATCACTCTGAGCCACTGGCTAATTTATGTCACTTGTAACAATGTCATGACCACTAAGGATTTTTCAAAGACTCCTGAAAAATAAAAAGTAAATAAAACAATTTAAGAAAAATTAGACTGAAGTTTGGGGAAAAAAAATACCAACAACAATGCAGCTTCCATAGTTTCTGGAAATTAATTCAGAAGAGTATTTCCTAAACTGAAAACACTTTTTTTGTTCTAGTGCAGACTGTGAACTCAAAACTTTAAATTAAGAACTACAGGGACCCAATCCTGCTCCTGTTGACTTGAAACTAAATAGAATAAATATATATCTCTTCAATGTGCATGAGCAAGCTGTTGAATTGCAACGTCATCAATCTGTATCTTTCCTTCAGCCACAACTGTTCCTTTTTCATTACTTCACTGAAAAACATTCTCTCCCACACCATGATGTCCTTTCAACCCTTTTATACAGTACAGCAACAACTCCTTACCAAAAAAAATTAAAAAAAAAAATCTCCAGGCATTCTTAAGACCAGTATAAATACTACTTCAACTTAAACCTGCTTATATTTGGCAAGGAGAGGCCCTACAGAACTGCATGGAATGCTAAAAACCAACAGAGCATGAATTTAAAAAGCACAACAAAAAAACACAAGCACTCAAATCAGACCCCCATTCTGACTCACTTAAGAGTGGGTCAAAATGAGATGATACGCTATTGATACTTTCAGTTTGTCCAGCAGCATCTTTCAGAATTACCAAGCTGCAGAATACAGAGACAGTATTCCCTGTCTGATGAAACTAATGATTGCAATAGAAGGCAAGAACATAAAAATATCAATCTATGTGCCTTAGAGCATGTTTGGCTTTCAAAGTAATGTTGTAGGGTGCACAAGAAACAGCACAGTCCAGGGCTTGTGCAAGGTGAAAATTAACGAATTAGCTCAAGGTGCACAAGCTTGCTGGAGTACTAAGGAAAGACAAGCACCCTGACTTTTCACACAGTGGCAACAGCACTGGCACACTGCAACTCAACTCTGTTATCATATATTTAGTCTAGCCAGGAAGTTGACTTGTTTTATACAATTACAAGTTATACAGATAACAACCTTTATCATAGGATATATTATACTAAAATACATAACTTTATTTTTCAAGGCACTTTTAGTCAATTCCTTGGCATGAAGCAGTCAGCTCTCCAGAGTAAATAAAAAACAGATCACATGACAGAAACCCCTGAGAAATTTCTCACCACAGAAATTCAACACAGACTCGAAAGGTTAGCAACACTAAGAACCTGCAGGTTAGTCCGTTTTAAGCATGCCCCTTGGTATTATAATACATATTTCTTTGCAAGGCCCTGTTTACCCTATCAGCTCTCTTAAAAGGAAAGCAAGTTGTTTTTTTCCAGTTGTGTTCAGTTTCTGTTACTTCTGTTCCTGTTAAAGCTTAAATACTGAGGTGTATAAGATGTTCTGAGATGTGCAATACTTCCCCCAGCTATAATCACCCAGCCAATAGTACCACAATACTGAAATAAAGACTTTTATTTCTCTAAAAAATATAATAACATTTTTAAAATATTAATTATCCTTGTAGTTCAAACACAAACTACAATGAGCAAATAAAATGGGTCTGTCAGTATTAGATATGCAGAGTGGTACCAAGAGACCTGCCCATACTCTTCAAAGTTTCTAACATTACAGGAAGGTATTGGTGATCTTTGCACAATGCGCAAACACTTGGCATCAGATCAACACTGCCAAGAAAAACTGCCACGAAAAACAGCCAAGTAAAACACTGCTGCATCAAGTACTGCAACAACTCATTGTAGCCACATGCAATAACTGCATTACCGATGGGAAAGTACACAGGAACACATGTTCAACCTTACTAGGTCATGTTCTAAACAATTAATGCTACTTTCCTTATTTAAGTCTGAACACTGAAAGGTATAAAGCAAAATATGCTATGGATGTGACTTAATTACCATTATGCTGTAGCTACACTTCCTTGAGTAGATGAGTTGATCCAACAACTTCCTGTCGCAGAATAGGGGCATCACTTTTCTCTCTTATTTCCCTTCCTCCCACTTTCCCTGACACCTCACATCCCCATGAGACTTTTTATGAACTAAATGAACTCACAAAACAGCAGCAAACATAGCAAAGTACAAGCTTTTCTGATATTGCAGGGAATTAAATTGGCCTATGAAAACTTCAATGAACTAGGGAGGGCAGAAGAGAGAAAATAAGGAAAAGATGAAGGACTAGAGACATATGGGCTTGAAATAGAACTCTTAAATGCCTAAGGAACTGGCTGAATGGCCACATCCAAATAGCTGCAGCTCAATGTACCAAGCACAAACCAGTAATGAGTGGTGACCCTCAAGGGCCCATATTGGGGCCAATACTGTTTATTATCTTCAGCAACAAGACACACAGACTGTGGGATTTGGATTCTGCCCCTCCAGACTGCTCTGGTGAGAGCCCACCTGAAGTGCTGGGATCTGAGTAATGATGTAGGCCTGCTGGAGCAAGTCCAGAGTGCTTCTCCTATGAAGAGAGGCTGTGAGAGCTGGGATTGTTCAGCCTAGAGAAAATCAGGCTCTGGGGAGATCTTACTGCAGCCTTCCAGTACTTAAAAAAGGCTTATAAGGAAGAGCTAGAGACCTTTTACTGGTATCTGTAGTGACGGTACAGTGTGCAGTGGTTTTAAATTTAAAGAGGGCAGATTTAGACTGGATTAAAGGATGAAATTCTCTACAATCAGGATAGTGAGACACTGGGAGAGGTTGCTTAAGGAAGCTGTGATTGTGTGTCATTGGAAATGTTCAAGGTCAGGTGGGACAGAGCTTAGAAGAGTCTGGTCTAGTGGAAGGTGTCCCTGCCCACAGCAGAGGGGGTGGAACTAAATGATCTTTAAAGGTCCCTTCCAGCCCAAACCATCACATCAAACAATAATATGGAAAAAGGGACCTGGACCTTTTTGATAATAACTACCTTGTGAAATGGTACCTTATGAAGTAGAATCAGTTACAAACTGCAAAAAGCAGGCAACAACAGTGATTACACTACAGCGCAGAGGACATCTCCTTGTTTAAAGGCTAAAAGGACATGTAAAAATAACATTTTTGTAAATCACCTTACAAGTCTTGTTTCCTTCATCAAGGGGATATTAAAAAGATTACAAGAAACAAATGTGAATAAAAAGAAATGTTCTTTTGATGCAGGAACGTCACGATGAGACACAACAGAGATGACCGAGCCAGAGCAAGAGGAGGAAAAGGGAGCTTTACTTTTTTGATTTCACCTTATATACATTTCACAGAAAGGGACCACATTGGAAGACAGAGGTTCAACCTCTTCAATTCCACTGGTCTGAGAAGGTGTCCATCAATTGTCCCTCCCAACTGGAGGAATGCAAACAATAGTATTGTTTATAGAAAATGTGTGAGAATCTGACTCCTAAGTATGTAAACGATCAGAAGGCTAAAAGAACAGAAAAGAACAGGGTGACATTGTTTGTTACCTTTCCATTCTTTACATGGTAAGAAATCAGAGTATTAAGGTTTTTCTTTATCTGAGGTTATAACTACAAATATCCAAATCCCAGTCCCTCCCTCAAAAATTGACAGTTTTGGCCAAAAAACATATTTCATTACATGCAACAGTAACATCATTCATGTGAGAAAGCAACTCTCTCTCCAGCACATTCTATAAGTACTGGGCAGAACTGCAAGGCTCCATGGTGTGGGAGCAAACATGAATTCCTTTCCTGAAAATAGCCTAACACAGACTAAGCAAATAAAGATAAAGCTCATGACGCTGCAAAACAAACCAGCATGCAATATCATTACATCATTACTCCACTGTTCTAGGACTTTCTTCTACAGGGAGACTTCTCTGAGACCTCCACATATTAAACGCTTTTATGGGTGTATGACAAGGAATGGGGACTACGTTTTGCTGGCAAATCATGCAGTCCTTCTGAAACAAAAATGCGAGCATAGGAAAAACACAGGTCAAACTAGTGCAATTTATTATAGCTGCAGCTAAGGGGCAAGATTTCAGGAAGGCAGGCGATCTGTGTCCCAAGGCAGTGGAAATGAGAGGCACGGGGGGTGGATGCCACCTAGTCAGCCGTCAGGGCAGGGCCGGCCCAGGGCAAGGCTGCACTGCTGCACTCCCTCCTTCCCTCCCACACCGCAACGTGCTCGGCCTTCTCAGATAAACCTATGGGTAAACTGCCTTCTGCGTTCTTATCCCACATCCAGAGGGATCCACACGCTACGGAAAGACTGCAGAAGAAAAAAGCGTTTACAGAGTTAACCGCTGAATGCCAGAAATCCGTGCCGGGGGCGGGCGCGAGCGGACACCCGCGCGGTCCCTCCGCGGGCGCATCTCCGACGAGCGAGGCGGGGAAGGCCCGCACCCTTTCCCGCACTGTTACTGACATGAAATACTCAGTCGGCATTTCGGGACCCGCGAGACCCCCCCGCTCTCAGCCCCGGCCGCACCGAAGGCACCGGGACAGGCCGGGCCCGCCGCTCCCGGCGCCGGCCGAGCCCCGGCCCGCTGCGCACGGCGACCCCGCTCTCACCTGCGGCGGCGGCCGCCGCTCCCGGCTCCCGCCGCTGCCCCGGCCCCCCCCGCTCGTCGCCGCCGCCTGCCCGGTCGCGGCCGCTGCGCAGCTTCCGGCGCCCTCCCGTCTCCATGCGAGCCCGCCCCGCCCCGCTCCCGTCAGCCAGCGGAGGGCGGGCCCTGCGGTGCGCCGGGCGGGGCCGGCAGCGCCCGAGGTATTTCCAGCTGCCTCGCTCTCCCCTTCCGTCGGCCCCGTCACTCACGCGGCGCGGTGGGAGGGGACGGCGGCGGGGGCCGGGCCTGGCGCCTCCCCGGGCCGCCCGGGCAGGGCGGGGCCCGCACCTGCTTCCCCCGCCGCTGAGGGCCGGAAGGCGGCGGCCCCGCCGCGCTCGCCCCGGTGGCGGGAGGGGCAGCGCCGCAGCTCGGCGCGGTGCCCCGGGCAGGGAGTTGATGATTAACCTGCGGGCCATTGAATACCTGCCTAAAGTCGCGCCCAGGGTGGGGTTTAACCTTGTCCGAGGCTTGGTGCCTCCCGTGTGATTCTCTACCCGAGACCCTGGGGCGGCCAGTTCTGCTGCTGCCGCCGAAGCGCTGCGGGGATGCGCAGCTCCCTGTTGAAAATCTCTGCTTTAAATCTCAGCCTAGAACTCGCCTGGCAGTCGTGTTTTGGAGGTTTCAGGCTCAAGAGGTCGAGGTGATGTGGGGGGTCTCGGCGAGCGTCTCTGCACCAGCAGCCTGGGGCTGCAGTAGCTCGAGTGTTTGTGGCTGGCGCTTGAATCGGTGCTGGCCCCCTTTCTTCGAGCTGAGCTGAAAGGAGCTCAGCAGCTGCGGCATTTGGGTCAGTGCTCCGCTTCTCTTGCGTCAGGAAAGCTGTCAGTGCGGCCCTAGCCTCCTGCTCCCCGGGGCTGCGGGAGGGAGTGAGTCAGGAGATTGTTCCAGTGATAGCACAGAAAATACCTTCTCCCCTACTGCCTGCCTCTGCTACTCCTGCTTGCGGTTTTAACAAAGCGCTTAGCAGTGTACGATTTGCATTGCGAAATGATTTGTTATTATAACGGGTCCGTCGTAACAGCTGTAATCTAATTTTTGCCGTAGCTAGTCCTTTAATTTGTGCAGCAATGTCGTGAAGGTTGAATTAATGTTTGAGAGTATTTTGTTCTATTGGAGGAAGTTCTATGGCTGACTGGAAAAATACTGCAATGAAATTTGCGAAGAATTATGTCACGAGTACTTATTTTTAGATTGATGCTGGGGTTTGCTTCATCAGTGCTTTGATTGTGGAGAATGTTTTTTTCTGTGTATGTTCATCAGGAGTGTAAAGCACTTTCGGGTATGTTGCGTAGGAGAAGGAACTTGTTGCTCTACAGTCATTGAGATGTGTGTTCCGAAGTACACGCAGTGCATTTGATACGTATTTAACCTCTTTTCCAGTGGCTCTGTTAACTGCTAAAACTGGTCAAATAATGCAATCTGCTAATAATATCGTGTAGTAGTTAACTTAGGTAGTTGTACATATGCAGTGATTTTTCTCCTGTCATTTTAGGACTCTCAGATTATTGTGGTTTTAGCCCTAGTAATACTTACTTATGGTTAAAATACAGTGGATGTACGAAAATTAATATAAGTTATGTTCATTAGTGTGAAAGGTAATGTAAGTTCTGTTTATTAATTTCAGTAACAAATTTTTAGCTTCTCATTGTAGTGTAAGTTTTTACTTTTCCCAAGGGTGACTAGAGTCTGCCGTTTTGTTTTGGCCTTCCACAAACTTTTGTTTTCAAGTGTGTACAGCCTAAGACAGATTGTGGTAAAAGGTGTTTACTTGTGTGTGCTCTGGAAGGATTAAATAGATGTTTTTCATGCTTGTTAGCATGGGCTAATTTTGAAAAAGCTCTAGTACTAGATCCCAGTTCTCTGGTAAGTTAGAATTCATGACTCAATAATGTGAAGATTTTTTTAAGCTACCAAATGCCTTCATTCTCTGCTTTGTCTTCTTCTTCCCTCCCACCCCCAACTTTTTTGATAAATGAACTTATATTTGGGGACGGACATTTTAGCAGGGTCTAGGAAGAAATACTTTACAATGGGGGTGATGAAAAACTGTCAGGTTGTCAGAGAGGTGTCATGTGCCTTATCCATGGAAACATTCAAGGTTATTTTGGTCAGGGCTCTGAGCAGCCTGGCCTTGTAGATGTCTGTGCTCATTGCATAAGGTTGGACTAGATGAGCTTTAAATGTCCCTTCCAACCCAAAATATTCTATGATTTCAGGTATTTTTTAATATACTCCTAAGTACCACAGTAGGATTTTCTGATGTCCTTTCTTTTTTCCTTCCTGATATTCAAGTTGATTAAAAGAAAGCTTGTGCCAAAGACAGAATCCAGAACCTGAATTTTTCCATATGCTTGAGGAATAGAATTTGTGTGTTGGCAAAGAAAAGAAACTGATGTTTTTCATCTCACTTTTCCATAGAACTTCAGTTGTCCTGAACAAAGCATTCCTGTAGTAATGATTACTACATGATGCTGACTCCACAGTCACTAGGAACTGAGTGTTCTGGATGTGGACTGGTGACTTTGGGATCTAATTAGACTGCTGTTTGCTCGATTGGAGTTTTGACTTGGATGTTGTGTTGATTTGACTAGATTTGGGTTTGATTTAACTAACAGTGCACGAGCACATGGCTTATTTCTTTTTTTATCAATTTCTATCTAACTTTTGAAACTTTTTTCATAACATAAAAAGGATTAGGAGAGTTTTAAGATACAATTTTTGAAGCTACTTTGGTTCAGGCAAATGAATGAGCTTCCATGTCTGATTTAGCTTCCTGAATCAGGGAATCATCCTCTCGTTGCACTCTGTTCAAGCATGATTTGCCAACTTTGTGATTATATGGATACAGTGAAGACTCAGTTACCCCCAAACTCCAAGATGAACTCTTGAAATGAATGTTGTTTAAGGCTTGAGATCTAGATATATTTTATATATAACACACATTATATATGTATGTATGTGTATATATATGATGCTTTCAAAAGTGACAAATCTGTACAAGAAACATTATATGGAACTAGTTAGAATATGGGGAAACAATATTCAGGGCTATATTTAGAAAACTGTACTTAGGCTGAGACCATATGTATTCATGTGTGTCTTCTAAAATTTTTCACATGCAAATTACACACACCCTGGCTGTTCAGTTTAACCATGTTGTTGCTGCATGATGGTCTTGAGAAACTGAGATAGGAGTGGGATGGTACCAGCTCAAAACTTTTGCTCTGCAGGTTTTGTTTTTTGGATTTTACTTTTCCTTGACTTTCCTTCTTTTTACAAAACTAACATAAGAACATTTCCAGATGGCACTTTTGCAAGTTTAATTTTAATGTAAGAATAATAAAGTAACTAATTATATATTTTACCTCTTTTTCTCTGTTTAATGCTTAAATATATGAATTATATTCTCTTTTTCGAGTACACACACAAAGACATTGTTTACTTAATTTTTTTTTTTTGTTGTATGAAGTCAAGGTGACTATGACTGTAAACTTTCTTGCATTCTTCAGCTATTGTTAAGCCACAAATTAGTAACATTATGATTTAATATTATATCTTTATTGCATTACGTGTTTAACGAATTTAGCAAATTCTAAAATAGTAGGTAAATAAGAGCCAGTTTTTTGTAATCTCTGTTTAAACCCTTTAATATTTTCTAGGTCAGTAGGTAAATAAGAGGCCAGGTTTTTTTGTCAACTGCTGCCTGTTTAAACCCTTTATTTTTTCTGGTGTAAAAATCTCTTATATTTTTATGACTCATTTTCAAAAGTACAGGGAAAAAAAAAGTGCTGCATTTTTTTTCCCCTACTATGGTGCCTGTAGCCTTGACAGAACGGGAGAAATCTATATATTGCTCTGAGGTAAAGGTAGGCTTATTTTTTTTCTTTGTGGATCTTATAAGAGTGCCTCTTATTTTGTCATCCTTAACTGGAGTGCATTTTTTGCTGTGTAGAAAGAGAGAAGCTGAACACTTGACACCTGATGCAATGCTCTCAGAAATCACTGCAAAGATTTCCATTTGGGAATCACAGCTGGCCTTCAAAATACTTTCTTAATTTTCGTACTATTCTTAAAGTTATTTTAACCCATTTCCTACTGTCTGTAGGCTTTTGACCCTGTTCTAGTAGAGAGCAATAGACAAGAGTTAACTTAGTATCTCTTGTGTTTTCAGAAATGAATTATTTTTAGGAGTATTTCTCGGGGTAAAATATCAATGATGAAATGTTTTTAAAAGCTGTGGAAAGCTGGGTGGTATCTGATATGATCATGATGGTTATGTTGTGCATTTGTGTCCTTAGGAATCTTCCAGTAGTTAGGTTATGTTTCTGTGGCATTGTGGTGTTGCATTGCTACTCTTGTGAAAGTTAGCAAAAATAGAAAATACAGCTTAATGTTGATGGAAGGATTTGGATGGGACTCAGCATGAGGTAATATAAGAACAGTCAAACAAAATTCATGTCTCTGGAGTGGCAAAAATACTGGCTAGCTTGATGTTAAGAACTTGAAAAATTGATGTGGAAGTTTGGAGTCACATTGGTTAAAAGACAAAGTAAGAAGTATTACAGCAAGCCAAGTGTTTTGAAATTAAACGAACAAATAGTTAATATTTGCCCAGATGTGATATTCTGGTTTCATACATAAATTGCTCTTTTAAGGCAGGGTATATTTGACTCTCCTTTTTGTTTGGCCTTCATACTGGTTTCTTCTTCATACTGGAAGGTTTTCTCTTCCTCTGTATGAAAGTCTGGCATTTCTAAGGTGGTTTTAGGTTTAACTGACTGACTTATAGCAGACTTCCAAGGTGTATTATCAGTAAGGTTTCATTTGTTTTGAAAATAGTGATTTTCAGCAATAGCCACTAAAGACAGTGTTGTACAGGAATTTAGGATAACTGGGATGGTGTTAAAGGTCCTATCACTCTTTTGTGTATGTTTAAAGAAGGGAAACAAATACCAAATTATATCTATGCAAGTAAACAATAATTGACATAATGACACTTCAAAAAGAATCTTAGTTGTTTTATTCTGTTTTCAAAGTAACTTTAAAGGCTGTTTTGCTTTCTTGAAAAAAGAAGTGGTAATCAAACATATTAGTTAAAGTTGAACCCTTGTGAATCTTGGAGAAAAAAAAATTTAAAATATCTTGCCTGCAGAACCCAGTTCCTATGTTAGCAGAACAAAGAATATGAAGTAACACGCTCACAAAAGAAACTGGCCAGTTCTTTTTAGGCTCCATAATGTGCTTGAGATATTTTTCATGTGTTCTAGTACTATCAGAAGGAAGGAGTCTTTTCAAGTAGACTGATTCTAAGTTTGTAAGAAGTCAGTTGTTACTGACAAAGGAAAAAAGAGCAATGATCACTTTTGTAAAGTTTAAAAGTGGCAGATTATCCTTACTTACCTATTTAAACTACACTGATGTAGCATTACCTGTCCATTAGACACTTTCCCCTCTGGTACTTGAAGCACTTGAGCTACATTTTATCACCATTATCTTGTGTTTCTTTTCTTATTTAGTCTCCGAGGTTTTTGCTTTCTGCAATCCCATTTGGTTAAACGTCCTGTGTAAGGATGCCGGTCTCGTTGCAGCCATTGTTGCAGCCACTTTACACTGTGTATGAACGGAGGCGCCAGGTTCTAGCGTCTCTTTAGAGTAAGTGCGTTGTAAATGCAAAGAAAAACTCATGCTTATTCTGAAGAGTTTAAAATACCTGTCGAATCTCCTCTTTCTGGAATTGCCAGCATATTGCATATTTCCCTGATTTTTCACACAGTTGCATGAGTCTAAAGAGTCTGTTAAAGTTGGTAGAACCAATTCTGTATGAGATTAAAGCCCTTGCAAAATCTTTCCTGTTTCTGAATTATCCTGTGGTGGTTTTGTATGGTTTTTGTAATGTCTGAAAAATGTATTTGTATATGAAGGCATTCCTTAGGTAGGGCTAATGAAAGAAAATAATTTGTCTTTATTAAGGTATAGGACACAGATAATTTTATATAACAATTTTTATTTGCCTGTGGTGCTGAATCACCACATCATGATTTTGTTATGCTAGTTGCTGTAAGAATCCATGTGGTTCTTCACCCTCAAAAAGGCGACATTTTGGACTGGGAGACCACTACCCGTTTTTAAATAAATTATTTTTTAAAATCTCCAAACTGTTTTTAGAGCATTTTTTTCTGTAATTCTTGGACTCTGTATTGGCAGGGGGTGTGGGGAGTTGGATGAGTGGGATCATAGAGGTGACAAAAAATGATTACCTTTTTTCCCTCTAGCCTAAAGTATCAATAGTTCAACTTTTAGCTGAAATGAAATATTTCTGAGTTCTGGTTTGCTGATGTAAATTTAGTACCCCTCTCATTCTAAGTGAGAACCCTGTTAAGTGCATCTAATTGTATGTCCCCTTCTCTGTCAATCTCTCAACCTTTCTTTGTACTTTGGAGATATGTTCCAAAGCTATGATAGTGTTCAGTCCTTGTTCTATATAAAGCATCATTTCTGCTTTTGCCTTTAGAACAGAAAGGAATGGCTGTAATAGTCCTTTCAGCCTGATAGTGCTTTTTCCTTATAGCAGAAATGTTATTAACAAGCCATATTGGTAATTTTTATATAACCTGTGGTGTGCTAATGCATAAGTTTTGAGGTGTGCTGATGTCATTCTCTGTACACAATACAGTATAATTGACACAACTCTTTCTTTCTCTTTTTTTTTTTTTTTTTTTTTTTAGTTGCTTTTTTCCTAGTTAAATTTTTCAGTAAAGTAATTTTGCACCTTGGCCATAACTAAAAACCAATCATCTGCTTTTTACATGGCAGCAACACCTAGCAAGGTGTGGGCATACCTGTGTTGGCAATATACCACAGGGCATCTCCTAGCAATTTGTTCTCTCTTCCCTCAGACAGGGTGCCAGGACAGAGACTTGTTGCTCTGTAGTGAGGTGTTGACCTTCCTTTCTCAACTTGAATGCCAAACACTCCACTCCTGTAAAAGGTTACAAACATAGAAATGCAGTTAGTTTTGTCACAAACAACTATCCTAAAGTAATTTTTTCTTTCTAAAACATGAAAACAATATAGTTTATTGTTTAAAGGAAACTTAAATATCTTGTAGAATCAATTACCTTTATTAATTAGAAAAAATACTGAAGTTTCTTAATACAGTAATGAAATAAAGATATCTAAGGTAGAAATTTGCTGGTGAGGATGCTCTGTCAGTTTGAGAATCTGACTGACCTCTCATTTTTTGCTTTAGAATTGCTGGCTTGATTGTTGTCTCTTGCTGCTTCCTACCTTTATCTTTGAACCATGTCCCTTTCTTTCTTGACTTTGTGGTTGATGTGGGTACACCATCCTGTGACCTAACTTATGCCACTTAAACACTGGTGGGAAATTTAACTCTTTTTGTGGATATGTAAGAGAAAGTTGTTGGAGTATCCTGTAGTTTAAGTGAATGAGGTAAAATAGGGACAGGCCCTCTATGCAACCTAGCAAACAGCACTGGCTACTAATGAATGCTTGGGGAAGGCATATAAATGATGTCTGGAACAGTAGAATTTAAAAGGTTCTCAGTGTATTTAAAACACCCCAGAACCCAGTGTTTAAAAATGCCTTTTGAATGGTTCTAAGACCGAGGTTAACAAAGCTGCTAAAGTAAGTTTCTTTTTTTCTACATGTTCTGCTATTTATCTTTTGTTGCTGTTGTTACCTCTTAAGTAGTGCCTATATTGTTTGCAGTATTAATATTGTCCACAGTATTAATATTTGAAGTTAGTTACAATATAAGATATTAAATGTTCAAATGAAATAATTTATTTAGAAGATTAGCTTTTCTTTATTTACTTTGTTTGGCAGAGTTCACATATTGTCACACAGGATAGATAAGCTGTCACTGTATTTCATGCTTCAGAACAGAGGATAATACAGAACTAATATAAGGCAAATTTATGTTGTAATTCAACTTGTATCATTGGGTAACCATGGTTTTATAAAACATTTCAACTTCTTTTATTATTATTGCGGATTGTTTCACTGAGGGTTTCTTAATTTTTTTAATTTTTTTTTTTATAATTAGTAATGCTGTAACATATTTCATGCATGAAATAAAGGTGTAAACTTAAACACAAATCCAAGATGGAGGTCCTTATCAGAGCAAAACTGGAGGAACAAAACAAAATGGCAGTACTAAAGCAGAGGTTCACAAACTTACTCAGCTGAAGCTTGGTCACTGACATTGATATCTAAAGGACTGTTGGTGCCAGTGGCGTTGATTTCTCTTTGTATCTTTTAGGTTTATAGGTATCTCTCAGAGCAGGACCTTTATCGTACATTCATCAGCCTGTGAACCACCTGAAACCAGGACCCAATGCCCTGCTTCTGCCTTGCTTAGGAGTTCATCACTCCCTACTTCATCCTTTTGTCATCTGTCAAAATATACCCCTGTACAGCAGGTCCCATTGGAAAACTGCTCTCATAACAGTACATATTAGAAGACATTTGAAGTGAAATGCAAGTGTGGCACCGGTTCTGAGTACAGCTGGAAGTGCTATAATATAAACTTTGGAAAGTGTTTCCAAAGGCCTCAAGCCTTTCTTAGGCTGCTAACCTGCACTGATGCCTTTGCTAGTGTAGTCTCAGTACTAGTGGTACCTGAATTAGGCAGAGTAAGCTTAAATCCATTCACACACCTCAACTGCACATAAAGCATCAAATTTTCAGGCACTCTACTCTGTACTTATTCTAGAAGAAGTAGTCTGCAGTCTGTGCTTCAGTTTGGTCTGGTTTTGGGTTGGTCTTCTGTATCTACCTGCTTAGGAATAATGTGTGGCAAGTGACTGGTCCACAAACCCTTCTGCAGATAAGTAATCCTATCAAAGGCAGTTGAGTGCATTTGATTAAGGATTACATGCGATTAGTGGTCTGCAAGGTTAAGAGTAGAACTTGTATCATTAATGATTATTCACATATTAATGCTGCTTTGAGCAAAGATTGAACTAGATGACCTCTGAGGCCTGTTCCAACTAGAATGATTTTTTTTATTATCACACTTGAATTATGCAAATAGATACTTCCTTTATAAAAAAACCCATTAGTTGGATAAGCTAAACTCTAGTAAGTCACTGCCATTATTTTATCTAATTGCATCATGTTGTAGCATGGAGTTACAAATTTGACCCAAGTTTGATTTAAAACAGTAAGAGGAATACACCCATGCCTCTTTGTGTATTGCTTCAAATTCTTTGTATACAGTTTTATGTCAGATTAAATTCCATGTATAGGAATTCTTTCCTAGCATACAGTTTACTTCTTCTAGAATAAGTACAGAGTAGAGTGCCTGAAAATTTGATGCTTTATGTGCAGTTGAGATGTGTGAATGGATTTAAGCTTACTCTGCCTAATGCAGGTACCACTAGTACTGAGACTACACTGGTAAAGGCATCAGTGCAGGTTAGCCTAAGAAAGGCTTGAGGCCTTTGGAAAAACTTTCCAAAGCAAGGACTCAAAATGTGAGGGGTCATTTTTATGTTTTAAAAGAAGTCCCAAACCCACGACCACCCCAACAAACCCCTCCACTCTTCAAATATACTGTGTAGAATCTGAACATATGTAGATGTTGAGACACAGCTGGTTGAGTTTAATAAACAATAATCCTTCTCATGTGCAGGGAATCATAAGAATTTTCTTCCTAAGTCTGGATAAAATTTGTACCCAGTGATACTTCTATAACTTCATTTAATATTTTTAATTACTTTTAAGCAAGAAGTTGGTGGTAAGAGAGGAAGTCTCTAAACTACTGCCTGTAAAAAGCCAGTCACTTTGCTTGCATGCAGTTAGAAATGTTTTTATGTAACATTTTAAGCCTCCCAATATTTAAATTAATCTCAGTAACAGGCTATAGTTGTTGTCATGTCTTACTGGTAGCAGTGTATTTCAGGAAAACACTTGGTTGTATGCTTTTATATAAAAATACAAGGAGTATAGTAACTTCACAAGCAATGTGTTAAGGACCTGACAGGTTTCTTGGGCTTTTAGGGAGTATAGAAAGCAATTAAAAGGAATAAGAGATGCTAGGAAGGAGTGGAGTTATTTCTTTATACTGCTCTTCACCACAAGGATGTTGTGGCCATTTTATTCTTTTCAAATAATATTGATTGGATGTTATCTGATTATGGGATTAGAGAAGCAAAGGACTGAATGCTAGAATAAAGTGCTAAAGACTCCTGAGTCACACGGACTCCATGCTATTCATTCATTTAGTGGTTCTAAAGGATGAAGTGGCTGATCTGCTAAGAAGCATGCATCTCGTTAGGATGAGATGCTGTGCCAGAAGACCGGAAGCTGTCAAGTGCTGTACATACTGTACTTTTAAACTGAACACAAGGAGCAGAGCTGAAATTTGCAGACCAAGGACTCTTATTTTAATGCCACTTAAGTAGATTTGAATTCTGCATGGATAGTCAAGTAGTTCTGTGAGCACAAGATAAAACTGCTTTCTATGCAATTGTATCTTAGAGGTAGTGAAAAATACCAGCTGCAGCTGAGTGTACTTGTAAAGTGTCTCTTGCTTGTGTGTTTGTTTCCCAATAACAAGGGCATAGGCTGCAGTCTGTACGTCAGTTTGGTCTGTTTTCGGGTTGGTCTTCTGTATCTTCCTGCCCAGTACTTGGATTTTTCAAATCTCTGAATTCTTATTAAAATGTAAATGACTTTTCAATTTTTCTTTTTTATAAAGTTTCAAATCCACTGCCTGATTTCAAAGTTAGAAAATGCCAGGCCTAACCTAAGCAGACATGTTAAACTTCATTAATCTCTTCTGTGCTTAGTGGTCTAAACAATTACTAAGTTGCTTCTGTTAGTAGACAAGAGAGTGATGGACATTATTGTTAAACTCATGCACTCTGTTTAGTTTATCCCACCTTAAACTTGCAGTGTATGGCCTTTGGCAGGAAATTCTACCCCAGGCAATTTTGGTGAGGCTCTACAAGTCATCATTTTTGATGCCATTGTGGAGATGATGACCAGTGATGCAGAGGTGGAACTGAAAGTTAAAACAGTCCAGTAGTATGCTATGCTGCTTTCAGTGGCAGAGCTGTGATTTACCTTGTAATTTACACTCAGGTGACAACAGCAGTTTCCTAAGTGCTGACATTTGTAGCTGCAATTAGCTGCGTGGTCTTGTTCCCACACTTTCCCTCCTGTTGTATTAGCACAGTGATTTGTGCCATTATGCAGTGACTTGAATCAGAAAATTGATCCTGAGTTCGAGACGGTTCTGTGGAAAGCAGCAATTTCTAACCCAAGCTGGTTTCTCACTCTGGGTCTCTGGGTGGCTCCACCAGGAGATGGGATCATGACCCAAGGCTCAGAACAAGCAGCAAGAGGGTCCTCTCTCTTTGAACTGGCATTTTACCAGAATGGATACTCATCAGATTGTGCCTCTAGAATCTGTGACTCATCTTGCCCTCAAGTAAGCATCACAAGTAAAATACTGCATACATTCTGTAAAATCAGAGATAGTTGTGAGAAACTTGAAGGCAGTCTTCTAAAGCTGACTGTATTAGCACGATGGTGGTAGATGACATTTGGTGTTTTTAGCTACAAAATAATTCATGCTAGAAGGAGTAGTAACTTGAACTACTTGAAGATAATTCTATATTACAAGCAAATGTTCTGCAAAAATACATGTATCATTAGAGATACCCAAGTGAAAGCTTCTTTGAAGAGAAGAAATATGTAAGGTATAAGAAACATCCCTAAAATGTATTGAAATGGTGCTCTGCAGTAGGTTTAAATGGAAGTTTGTCATCTGGGCATCTCTGCTTAAATGAACTGTCCATCTGGTTTAATTAATTCGTTTATATTTTAACAATCACTGCATATGCATATCCTGTATGTGTTTTAAATGCTACTGTTAAGTAACAAGTTCTTGAAAGCTAAGTAAAGTATTTTCAGTAACTTTACACAAAATAAAGTTAGTGTATTTCTTGCTTCCAGTTCATTTACTTCAGATGATCTGTAAATTTTCAATAATGGCAATACATTCATTCTGCCATTTGGAGGAGCCTGTGCCACAGAATAATGATCTGAAGAAAGCTCACTTACTTGCAAGGAAGAGTCTTCATTTGGGAATTAGCACTGATGCAGCTCAAGGGTGAGTTTTCAACTCCTGGTAAGTTTTCTTAAATTATGCTTACTTAGATTTGGTATGCTGGCATTTCATTTACATTGGCATATATGCTGTGTCCTGTCAGAGCCTTTGTGTTGGTCATTTAACACGTGAAGTATGTTGAAATTAAAAGGCACATGTAGGAGCACACATACTTACAAGAGGAGTGGAGGGAAATAGTCTGGAAAATAATTCTAGTACCATTTATCTCTGGAGTAGCTGTTGATAGAGGTTATGATCTTAATGACACAATTCCCTTTTGCTGCGTGCTTTTTCAGACTTTTTGTATGTGTTTGTTATATAAATTCAATATTTTGCAAAGCCCGAGTTGTTGTTTTGGATCAAAATGTTAGTTATTAAGTCTCAAGTCGTTCAGAGGCAGTAAAAATGAAGTCGCAGTTAGGTTTTCACAACTTGGAAAATTTTCTACTTAAAAAAATCAGCTTTGGAATTTTTTAGAATTTATTTTAATTTTATTTTTTCTAAAATGTGTTCTTAAATCTTGGCATTGTAACACCTGACCAGGATTTAATTTTAGTCTAATGGTTTCCGTATGTAGTGGTTTTTTTCAAGACATCCAATTATTTTTATAACTTAGTAATGACTTCACAGCACAAGTTGGTTTCTAGTCATATTCTATGACTGGTATGGGAGCTGTATGCAATGTACATTCAAAAAGAACTATTGGCAGTAAATTAATAAAATAATTGAATATTTAAACAGGCATTTGAATTTCTTGTGTTCACATTGCAAAATGTTGGTATTCTCTAACTGGCAATGAGTTTGGTGTTCCAACCAGCAGCCAAATAAATGCTAATTTGGGGAAAACAATGCAACAGCCAAATGCCTCTTATCAGGAAGAGTACAGCTTTTCAGCCTTTGCAGTGGTACATAAATCAAAACTCTTTTAATGGTATCTGTCTACTTTGTTAGACAAATTATTAGTTAAATGTCTGGATTGCTTGCATCCTTCTAGATGCATATATGATCTGAGAAGTCTTAACAATATCATGTCTTGATAAAAATCCTGCAGAATTAAATGGATTTCAAATTTCTCAAATGTATTACTGTGATACCTTTTGGGTCTGGAAACAGAGGCTCCTGTTCTGTGTGTTTTCATGCATATGTTTGACTTCCTATCAGTGCCTTCCTGGTAGAGTTGAGATGAGATGCTGAGAATTTCAGTGACATAGAGAGAGCATCGCTTTTTTTGAAGTGTAAGGCTTTAGTTTAGTCCCCTCATACTTGTAGGAAACATGCAGATATTGATTTAAATAAATGCTTTATAAATGTAATGGATAGTTAGAAGTCAGAAACTAGTTTAAAAGAGTTTTTGAGCTGTTAGTGTACTACAAACAGAAATGGCATTAGTGAAAAGGAGGCTTTTGCTTCAGTGTACTTCTAATAATTGAAATGCTTCTCAATAAAATCATCACAAACCAGAATTAATTCTGAAGATATTGCTTATATTTTCTGGTCCTATTTTGCAGCTATGAATATTATAATATGAACCTATTTTTGAATGCTATGAGTAGTGTTCACCAGATACAATTTAAATTTATTTTTTTAATGATACAGAACTTTAAAAACTGAGGGCTTTGGTGTATCCAAATTTATTTTTAATGTAGTTGAAGAACAATATTTATTCTTAAGCTTATTAGGTCCTGTTGGTGAGAATCTATTCTGTCTGCACATGAAGTCAAAATTTAATGGAGCACAATTCCATTGAACCCAAAGTAGGACAAGAGTAAAACAGAAATTGAGTTCAGTATTATTCATAATAATGCTTATGGTGTCTATAATATGGATATTGAGAGCAGCAAGTGTATTTTTTTTCAGACTCTTTCAGCCGAGCTGTTATTTTCCTAACACAACCTCTGGTACAAGGATAAAGTTGGGTTTTTGTCAAAGAACAGAGTCCTGTATCTGAAGAGTAAGAAGGTAAGGTACTTGAGATTATACCATTTCAGCAAGCAGTTAACAGTAATTTCAGTTATTTGTTACTTTGCACACAAATATACAAAAATACTTGATTCATCACACATCAAGAAGTCTCAAACATTTTATATCAGTTCCTTTTTGCTGGTTGGTTTTTTTTCCCCCCTTTTTATCTCATGGGTGTAATTTCTGAAAGCATTCAGCTCTGCTTTCTAAATGTGTTTTCTGTGAAATCAATGAGCTGACCTGAGTGGGAATGAAGGTTGGTTTATCTTTGGTGAGACAAAGTTAAGTTGTCAATAACTGATGTTGAAATACCATCCTTCAAATGCTAGGTCCTTGACATTCAGTGGGATGAGAATCTCAGAACTGACTACTGGGGACTCCTAAGCTACAGATCAGGTAAATAACTTCTTTCGAGGAGGAAATTAAAGGTGTCTTCTTTTTAAAATTATGATAATTAAGTAGCAAAGTGTGCAACTTAAACTATAAATGTTTCCCACTTAACATTTAATTTAAAATAGATGTGTCTATATTTGTGAGAGGATTTGTTAGTTACAGTTTGAGCCTTATATAATTATCTAACATTTCAGCAGTACTGTTTCTAAAGAGGACTTCTATACTGACATAGAACATGAATGTCTAGTTCTAATCCCGTTATCCAACATGAACCTGTGTGTAGTTGGTCTAACTCCTATGGTTTCCATTTTGCAAAGACAGGTACTGAATGTATTTTTTGATATTGAATGTATAATTTAGAACTAACATATTAGAGTAAGTGATAGGGGCTCAGTTCAGGTCATGGGATTAACTTGGTTTGTTACCTGCTCATCCACACTTTCTCCAAGGACAGGGTAACTCAGTTTGTGTTGTGACAGCTCAGTATAGTTTGTAACAGAGAGCCTTAAAGTCACCCAGAACTGGTGCTGCTGTATTTTATTTCTGCTCTTTGAAAGTACAGTGGTGTAGCAGGTGCTGCTGCTGGAGGCAGGAAACTTGGAGAGGAACAGTATGCAATGGCAGCAGGAGCTGTTATGGCCATCTCAGGTAGCTTCTCCTAGTGCATCATCCAGGGTCCTCTCCACTCTGCTTTTTGGGGAGGATGGGGAGAAAAAAAGTGGAAAATAGTTCTGTAATTGTTAGAAAAAAGCAGGTTTTTTTCCTTGTTAAAAAACAAAAAGTTTTTCTTCTGTCATAGTGTTTCAAAGAGAAAACATTACAGATTTGGGTATTTGTTTTTAAGATTTATGGATTTACTTCCTTGCCACCTTCAAAGCCAGAAAGATAATATAAAAGTATCAGTATTTTGAGATCAAGATCAAGAATAAAAATTAAGAGTATTTTAAAGTAAAAGATTACAACAAATCAAAGAAATACATGCATTACCTTTTAAGATATTTAACTTCAAAGGACTATTTACATCGATGAGATTATTTAGGATTTATGTTCAGTTCTATAGGCAATGTATAATGTGAGAGAAACAGCTGCATGTGAAAGAGATCTGCTTTAAAAAAGTAAGAAACTATTCTTGCCAAGCAATTGATTAAAAAACCCTATTAAAATACAAGTGGTTTTGTAGTAGCTTCCTAATTCATTTAAGTAAGTAGGAGTATCACATGCTTGTAATGAGTTGTGTGTTCCTAAGTGGTGAAGAATACAAGGTTTGGGGTTTTTTCCCCTATAGAAATGAGTAATCCCTGTAATTCTTGCCACAGGATGTACTAAACAACTGGGGGCAAATTCCTGTACCTCTTGAATTCGTAAGGTTATAAAAAATCTCAGCAACAGTTACTAAAGGCTCTTTATAATTAAAAAACCCAAGCGTATAGAACATAGCACATTTAATCATAGAGAAGTGATGTATTTTAAGACAGTTCATACCACTGTAGGTAAGTTTGTACCATTAGCACTATAAAATAGAAGTATCTCAGCAATACATTAGCTGTGCATGTACCTCTCTCTGTGGCTAACCCATTGATATATTAGTGTTATGGAATATCTTTGTTCCACTGTTCTTTGGAACACAGTTAGCTTCCTGCCTGCTCAGAAAGACATATCTTAACTTGTTCTTGGGACTTGTGTTCCAAGAATGTCTAAGAGAGCACTCATGTGGGAGCTGATGTGTAGCTTACTTTAGGGCTTAACAACAGTGGCAGGACTGGATACCACACAATGTGCTACACTGATCTTGGGTCCCAATATCACAATGTTTTTTTGAGAGCAGGCCCAGGAATTTTTTATCCTAGTCAAGAATATTCAGCTTAAATGCTCTTCTCTTGGATCCCACTCTTTTATTGTTGTCATATTGAACTGGTTGGCTATATTTTTGAAGGCAGAGAGTCTGTTGCTCTATCTGCAGTACAGCTATGGGAGTTTCAGGGTCTTCTGAGAGAGGATATCTCATTCCTGACCTGCTCACCAAGAAGAGGTGATGAAGCCTATGTTGTGCTTTGAAGATTAACTTCATTATCATGCTGTGGAATGGTAGTTGTGTATATTATGGAATACCATCAAAAAGAGCAGTGAGGCTGATTTTTAAGGAGTAGATTTAGGTATTTCATCCTTCAAGATGCTTTCTGTAAGTTAAAAGTATTTTAGATTAGTTTTTACACAATTTCAGAGTATTGAGAAATTATGATTTCTATATATAGTAGACTACATTTGCTGGCAGGTCTTTAAAGTGCTCTGTTAACTATTTGCAATGAGATAATTTTTCTAAATAGAGATACCATGTTTGTTTTACAAGGTTTTCTATACAAGTATGCCCTTCCCATTAATTTATGATATCATGCTGTACAAGAATTGTAGAGTTGAGTTTCATTTTCAGTTTTTTTCTTCTTACTGAGGTTCATCAACTAGCAAACAAGAACCACCTATTTTAAAGCACCTCACTTTTCAACACAGATTGATCCCTGAAATGAGAACATTTGTGCTATTAAAAGTAAATATTTTACTAATTTTTTAATAACTAATATAGCTATCAGTACACGTGCCAGATTATGGTTGCTGCAGTTCTTATTCTTAGTGAGGCACATGCAGTTCATCTCTGATAAGTTAGTTACAATTGTAGATACTTCACTTTATCCAAAGATTTGTGAGAGCAGAGATCTTATTTTAGGGGGAGGCAGAGATAGGGAGAAAAAAAACCAGTGAATTTCTCTTGAGTCTCTCTTGGAAGCTGTTGTAAAGAAGTCACAAGTTAACAGGGAAATTCATTCTTGTTTTGTCAGGTGATTCTGGTGTCTCAACCCAGTTGTCTGGGAGTTACCGTTCGTACTGTCCCAGGGACAACACAGTTGTTAAAACTTTTTTTTTTTTTTTCATTTGTTTTCTCCATTAAAAGACACTTGGATAAATAACTGTTCCTTTAGAACAAAAAAGGAGGGTTTGGGGGATTTTTTTGTTTTTTCTTTTTTTAACAGCACAGCTGGAATTGGCAGATCCTTTTCAAACAACCAAGTAAAGTACAGGTAGTGTGGAAGTACTGTTGTGAAGCTGAACTAAAGGAATTTTGCTGGATAACTGCTTGCTTGTTATTGTCATTGCAAGTTACAGGTTTTTTCCAAAGCTGTAGCCTGGCAGAGAAGTAGTAATTGCTTTTATGTGTATTTTTCAAACCAAGATGTACACTTTACTTTTACCAGTGTTTTTACAAAGATTCAAAATTACCACAGCATTGTTGCTTAAAAAAAATCGTTTTAAAAGAAAAGGAGGTATGAAGAGAACAGTGACACCTGAGTGGCAGAGAGAAAACTTTTGTCAGATGAACTCCTGACAGAATCTGGCAAAAATTCAAAGTCTGATTTGTCTCTAGTAATTCCATCAGCATTTCAAAGGTTGGTGATGTTCTGGGAATGACATGGGAGTGATTATTTTTTTAAGTTAAGAATTAGTGCTCTGAAGTGTTGCTTTCGCTAGGAATATTGTTGCTATCTTGCAATAGGTAAATGGATTATATCTGAGACACTCAGTTTTCTGACAGACGTTTCTCTGCTTTATCTGTATTGGCATAATTAAAGTATCAGCCACCTTTCCCTGTTGTGAATAGAACTGTATCAGTATAAAACTATATCTGTTGGTAGCTTATTTTCACATAGAAGGAAACAGCCTAGGAGTCCTGGCCTAATTCCAGAAATTGTTTTTAATTTTATTGCAGTTGCTATGCCTGTATAAACTATTCCTATTGGAGATCTTGCACCAGATGAAAGTGACTTCAATCTAGTTTATTTGCCCTTATCAATACAGCCCCATAAAAAATTACACCACTTCAGTTTCACAGGTTTGATTTGCCTTTGTAGGCAGACTTGCTCTTTACACTCACTTATCTCCATTTATGCAACAGAATACAAACAATGAGTGTTTTGACAATGAAAATGCATCTTCTGTTGTGATACAAGCCTAATCTATTCAGTTAACACTAGGACAAGTACAGTTTACTGCAAAGGTTAGAATATTTCCGCTTGGCTGTGTGCACCAGAGCCTATAGAGCAGCTGTCCCCACCCTGAATCCTAACAACTCTTTTATTCAGCATGGAGTACAATGTTTTACATACTCTTATCAACTTTCAACTACTGTTTTATAGATCAGTGTCTTGCCTCACTCTTCTGCTATCCAGTATGTGTTACTTAAGAAAGAATTAGGAAGGCTGAAATCAGAATATCAGAACTTGGATCACTTGCAATTAGGACTGATCTGCATGTGCTTGTCCTGTACAGATATTGCTAAGTAGATTCAGATCATCTCTGTTTTAAAGCTACAAGTGGGGAAGAGATCTTTGATCCCATCTTAAAATGTGGGGAGGGGATTGTCATGGGAAAAAGAACTGAAAGTAGCATAAAGTAAGTCTAAGTATACTGCTTTAAGCCTGGGAGCAGTAAAGAAAGCACCTTGCCAGACACTAATGCACAGGAACAGAAAGAGCCAAAAGCCCAGGGACCTTTGACCATTCAGGGTACATTCACTGACTTTAATTAGTTGTTCTCTGTCCTGTGCTTACTGACTGTTTCTTCCACCTCTTGCTGTCCATTCCAGCTCTTCACTTCTGCTTCGTTCCTGCATACTACATATGCTTCCTCCCACCCAATGTGCCCTCCTTACCCTCTACCTCCTTCTATGTTGTTTGCAAGCAAAAGCCATCTGCAAAGTAGAACTACTGTTACATTTACTGCAGTCCTGCTGTTTGTGTGGACTTTTCCCCTGCGTTGTCTTACCTGTTTAGACTTGGGGTTTTTTTGTGGTCAGAGACCTTTAGCTGGTCTGTATATTTGTTCTATCCAGCATAAATGGAACTTCAGTTTTCATAAGTCCTTAAAAGACCTTAAGTATAGTTTAGAATAAAGTTCCTTTATCCTGATCTTTTATAAAAAATCATTCACAGGCAAGTGACCACCCTTAATGAGATGAAATATATGAGATTCCTTGGGATAAAAAAGAATTTTGCTCTTGCGGTTTTTCTATAGGCGAACCAGTGATTTAAAAGTATAATGTTACAGCTGTGGTTATATTACTGTCCAGCATAATGGGATGAACCTTTCAGAATTAATTTTCTATTTGCTGTGTTTGCATTGCACTTGCAGTGGTTTGCAAATTACTGGTTTATTTTCCATGTCTTACGGCTTTATAATTTGCTTTCTAGAAACCATTTTGGTAGGTGTGGGTTGCTTGTCAGAAATCTGTTCTGAAGCTTGAGTGCAAAGGAAGCAGGGTACTAATGATGAATAAGAATGGATATCTTGAGGATAACAATGGATATGGCATCTTCAAAAGCAGAGGCATTCTGGTAAGAATTTGCATGTAATTTATTAAACACTATGTGATAGTTCTCAGTAAAATGTGCTTGTGTCCCTCTCTAAGGATTTGTCTGATTAAATTTCCTTCTAAAATGTGGAAAGTAGGAGGATTGCTCTATATCGTGAAGTATTTTAAATTCTGAAGCATTGTACAACAACTTTACTTAGCATTGACTTCTTGCATATAAAAATAGTGAAAGCATCTTTTTAGAAAAGTAAGTTATTTTAGAGAGGGAGTTGGTGGCCATTTATGGCTCACTGTTTGTGAGCCTGTTTCTCTGAATATTTAGAACTGAATATTTTTGAACTGTAATTTTTTTTAAAAATGGCTTTTTTTTCCACTCAGAGTATAATCTCTCATGGCATATTTCACCACTACACATGAGAATGTTCTAACAGGCATTGCATCCAGATTTGTAGGAGATACAAAACACATAATTATTGACAAACTAATCATAGCTGGAAACTTTTAATCCTCATATTGGTTAAAAAAATATGGCAGCATGCTAAGTTACCTTACCGATACTACTTTGTTGTAAGTTTCACACCATTTAAGTAATATGCACAATTAGGAAGTGCAAGTAAAAACACCAATGAAAGTTTTACTGTAACTGCAGTGTAATAAAATTATTCCTTTAAATTTAGTATTTGAAATAACTTAGACCAACAATTCCCTAAGCAAAAATTCTTGTTTTCAGCAAAACCAAGTATATTCTTATCTGTGTATATATGAACTTCTTGAAATTAACAAAGAATTTGTACCTCTTTTTCTTCCTACTCTTTGAATTACACTGGTGGTTTATATTGAAGTGGGACTGTTCTGGTGGCAGCTGGCAATTCTTAAAGCTTCTTGGAAAGGGTATTTTGAGGTGCTGGATGTGAATATGCTCTGTAGTAAAGAGCAGCACAGACACTGCACATTCTTCTAAAGAACCAGTTTCATAGCTGAGATAGCTGTTCCAGAGCATGCTGCTTCCAGTGAAATTAGGGTTTAGAAACCCCTCAGGAACTCTTAATTTTGTCATGCCCTGCAGAAAGCAGCAGTGGCTCAGGAGCCGATTCCCAAGCAGATTAGGCATTAATCAGATAGACTGTGTTGGTCAGAGGGGTGGTGGTTAATGTCTGAGTGGTAACAGCCAGCCTGTCAGGGGCTTAGCCCTGCTGAGAGGCAAGAATAAGGAGCTCAGACACATCCTTGTGCTAACACAGATACTTCCTATGGACACACAGTGAGAGCAGGGAAACGGGGTTGTATTCTCCTGGGGTTGAGCACCAGCCAAGCTGACAGAGCCCAGCTGCTCTGGACTACATTGCACAGTATAGAAGTACATCGTAACGGTACCTAGGGCAACATTAATTGAAACAGAGCATCCTCACTAAGAGGGGAGGAGGACAGAGAATGCCTGGTAGGTGATCTTAGACATCTGTGGCCACACTCCAAAGGTCTCATGTAAGTGCATAAGTTAGACCTAAAAAGATTAATGTAAGCAGTCTCCTTATTTGAATGTAACTTGATTAATGTAAGTAGTTTCTATTTGAAATTAGATTGGCAAGGAAGGTGATTAAGAGTGACCATTTAATATCCCTTACTGTAACACTCAGTTTTTCATTTTTACTTTCAAGGTGGGAGGGAAATAAAATCTGGCCTTCAAAGTACTATGTACCCATTCCAGTGCCAAAATACAAAACACAAATCAGCAACTTAGATTTAGTGGCATACTAGGTTCCCTTAACTGCATCTGGACAAATATGCATGGTAGATACATGAATGTAAACTTAGATACCTGCTTTGATGTACTTATAAATGGTTTTTTTCACTGCTGTGATGTAAGAAGCTAATGGAGAGGAAGCCAGGCGGCTTACAACTTTTTTTTTTTTTTTTTTTTTTTTTTTTTTTTTTTTTTTTATTCCTTGTCAGGCTAATCTTTCACTCAGGTTCGCTGCACATCAAGTGTTTGGTTAATTATTTTATCTCATTTATATTTTAAACCAACCAACTTTTTTGGGGGGGAGAAGTGGGGGAGAGGGGGCTAAGGAAGTGGTGATACGTTCTTAGTTTTAAATTCCCTCAGTTTCTGAAGGAAGATATCAGTGAAGAAAAACCTAGTGTGCAATTTCTGTGTCATAGAGGTATCTTATCTGTAGTTGCAGTAGTTACAAAAGTCAAGTCTGGAGTGTCTTTTTTTGTTTATCTTTCTAAGATGACTGTACTGACTGGTATGGTCTCAAATAAAAACAGTTAAGTTATTGACTTGTAAAAGAGTTGACTGTCATTTAGGGCTTAATTCCTCTTTTGCTGAATCATTTCTGTGATATTAACTTTATTTGTGACACTTTAGTAGGTGCAGGCCTGAGGGGGAAAATGTTATAGTTCTTTCACAATTCATTGGTTTGTGGATATTTCTGTTATGTTGTTTCCACACTGAATGACTCATATGTTAAATGAACATGCCAGCCTCAAGGCATGCCCTTGCTATTGCAGCCCACAGTGAAACTTGATGCCATTGCGCATAAAAATGTGGAAGATGCTCATATCCGTTTGAATCCTTGGGAAGTTTGTGCACTTCGGACACAAGTGCTAGCAATTACTCAGTGTATGTTCTTTCAAAAAGCTGTGTTTTGCCATGTCTGATTGCTCTTTTTCACACTGTTGATTTGCCGAGTTTGTAAGCTACATCTGTCTTGTGAGCCCAAGTTGCAGCTGAGAAATACTAATTTTTAGTTGGTTTTTTGTTTTGTTTTGTTTTTTAACAAGGTGGTACAGTTTCATTGTATTAATTTCTGGACTATTTGATGAGAGTTACAGAAGTATATGATTTGCATTGTCACCTGTGTATTGTTTAAAGTATTTCAAGAGATTCAGAAATTGTTTTATTTTGGAAGTTAATAGCACAGATCTAATGCTCTCCACATTGTGAAAACACTAATTAGTGTTAGATTGAACTAGTTGGATCCGATTACCTTAGTTCTCCTTGAATTTTGGCTTTCTTACCCATTTCATTTGTTGTTGTTTAATAAGAATGTGAATAAACAATTTACCTATTGATGAAGTCACACACATTACAGAAGCTTCACATCAGAATGTTGCTAGGAGCAGGTCCTTTAGTATCTAATACGGAGAGAGATGTGCACTCACAGCACTGAGAGGAAAGGCTTTGAAAAATATATGAAGTAGAACTTTGATATTGTTTCGAGTCTTTAGGATGTTTGGGCTTTTTTCATGTGTCATATAGTGGTGTTAACTTTAAGCCTGAATTGATTCATATAGTGAAAGTATGTGTATGGCTCCAGAATTTTTCTTCTGTGGTTTTGTTTTGTGGTTTTGATAGGAGTAAGACAGATTGCTGTGACAGGATAGATAAAACATATCACAAGTCAGGTATTTTGGCTTTCAAATAATGGTCTTGTTCTGTCATGCATATTATGTAGTGGAGGAGTTTATGCCGAAGCAAACAGATACATTTGTGGGAAGACCCTCTCTAATATAAATTTTTCACTCAACATTACTCATGGCTGTACATTGGGTGCAACTTTTCTGTCTGTGTCCCTGCTTTTTTTTTGTAAGGAGATTGTCACTGCTCACCTAACTCTCACTGATGGGAAGCTTGTCTGTCCCGTCCCTTACCAGCTTTGGCAGCAACACTAGGCACATTAATGAAAACTATGTGCAACTGTTGACAAAATTGATCGCAATTCCTCAGGAAACACTGGAAGGCAATAAAAGCAACTGTTTCAATCCTGTTGGCAGTTCTAGCATTCCCAGACCAAGTCATCTCAGGTCACTTAAGGATGTCTCACTAAAATGATATTAAAACATGTAAAGTTATAACAGTTCTACTATTTAATCTTGATGTGGTGTTGATGTATAGGCAAGAAGGAGTGAAAATACATCAGAAATTACTGCTCTGGCTAGGCTGATATGTTTGAAAGAATGGTGTGAAGGTGCACAGGGTGATAATCTCGTACAGCTGCATTTGCTTTTAATAGATCATAGTAACAACAGCAAGCCAGAAAGTGGACGCGCTGGTGTATTCCACATCTACAGGTGTAAAAGCTGCCTCACCGGACATCTTGCAAGTCTCCTCTCTTCCTGGGCTTTAACTTGTCAAGAGCCTTCCTTTGTTTGCCAGGAGAGATCCTGCAATCGTGCTCGTGTCTGCTGTAGCGTGTACCGTTTTAGTCCTGCTCTCTCACTTTCCCACCTGTTCCAGAACGTTTTTTCTGTTCCTGTACTGCGTGATGAAGATGAGCAGCTCTCAGGTATGCTCAGGGACTGAGTTTTGATGAACAAATCAGGGTTTCTTACAAGTATAGAAGCAGCATCGATGTCAGGGGCTGCTGGTACCGTCCCCTTCCTTTTCCCGTGGAATCATTCGGTGCTTTTCTCTCGGGAGGAGGGGGGTGGGTTCAGCCGTGGCAGTGCTGAGCTCTGCCGGTTACCGGCGCACGGACCGTGTTGCACGTGAACCACGTCCCAGCGACCTCAGGGTGTTCTCCGTGAGATCTGTCCTCGAGCCAGCGCGGCCAGAAATTTCTCCGTTGGGGTGGTCCGGGCATCGCCTCGGTGCCTTCAGCCCGCCGGGGCGGGAGGCGAGAGGCTGCTGCCCGGGCTCGGCGGCGTTAGGACCCGGCGGGTCGTGCCTCCCTGTGTCCCCGCTCCCTCCGCAGGTGGCTCCGGGCGGCCCCGAGGAGCGGCAGCCGCCCGCAGCCGGCCGGGGCCGCGGCCGGAGGGACCTTTGCCCGCCGGGCCAGCCGCTGCCCGGCGCGCCCGCTCCACGCTGGCTTCACGTCAGGGTGCTTTTGTTCGTTTGTAGCAGAAACTTAGCTCTTCCTTCACTGGTTATGCAGGGGATTGTGGCACGTGTTCGTGTTCAAAAACGTGCTTTGGCTAACGTTAAAATAGTTGGAATTTAATGCCTTCGTGATATTCGCACTATAAGACTTTTACAGCAACTACTATGTATCCTGCTGAACTCTTTGTAGTATAATATTTGAAGCGAGACCGTAAGAATAAGAGTTCTAACCATTAAATTAGAATTAGAGTGGAGCAGAAGTTGATATATTATCTGACACTTGGCTTCTGTAGTGCCTGTCACAAAGTAATGGCTCTCTTAAACTGTACATTAATCATCAACAACAAGTTCAGAAATTTCTGTTTCAGTCCAGAAACTCTTATTACCAAATAAATAGCTTTGGTACTGTTGGAATGAGCAAAGAAGGGTCCTTAACAAGAAATTCCTTTACGTCTAAATGAAGTAAGTTTATACCTTTTCTCCCATGAATTTAGTTTATTGCTCTTGCCCACCTTCTACTAAAAAGGAAAAAAAGCATGGGGCAACTTTGCAGGTAAATGTCCAATGAGGTATATTTCACATTATGTACATTCAAAACATACTGTCAAGCATGTAATAGCTTTAGAAAAACAGAATGTCCCTTTTATTTTTAGAAAGTGACAGTATTTGTTAATGGGACATATTATTAAAATCATCACAGGTAGAAACTGTACCTGTAAAGTTTACCTGTAACAGGTAAATCTACCAAGTGACAGTTCTTGCACTCAAATACACAGCCCGTGAAAACAGCAAAACAAAGTTACCCAAGGAGAATAATTTTTGTATTTAGTATCCTGGTGGTGAATGGTTTGCTGCTGTCAGAATACAGATGATGTTGCCTTTGGGGTTCAGAATTTTTATGCAGCCTTTCTACAACCTGTTGCACTGCTTTTATTCCACACAACTTTCCCATCATTGTTGGCAGTAAGGTCTTCTCAGCTGCCCATGGACTGAAATTCCCTTGTCTACCAGAATCAGAGCCTACACTCAAGTATCACCACATGCAGTTCATGTAGCTCGTTAAATCTCTTAGTTTCTTGTGTCCTAGTACAAGCTGTATTCTCTCTAGCCAAGAAAGAGTTCTCAGGCAATCTTTCTGGTTCTTTGTGTTCTCTATATTATTGATGTACAAGTCTTCACTTTTACTGTCTGTTGTACTGTGTGATGCTTCAGCCTTTTACTTCTGCCCTGTTTACCTGACCCAGCCCCTGACTAAGCCCAACCATGCATTGACAGTGCTGGCAGCCTCTCCTGCTCCCCCACCTCCAGACAATATAATATTCTTTTTACCTTCCCAGATATGATAGAAAAAAAAAGCAACCAAAATATATGAAGCCACATCCTTATGCTCTGTTTCATTTTTTCTAGGCCTGTCCTAATAAAATTAAGACTCTGCTCTTTGATAAAAAATTATAATGTTCTACATGTTTTATATAGGTTGTACTATTCTATATGTTTTTGTAATTGCTAAAACAACAGAGCAGCATGGATCGTGGTATGTGCAGTGACAATGTGCATTTCAAACTAAACCAGGATAATCTAATCAAGATAACCAAGCAGTATAGTTGTGGCATGCTAGGGATTCAGTTCTTAAGCTAATTCTAGCTCATTTGTCTGTGGGTGAATGGTAAGCAGTCAGTTTTTGGGTGCCTGTTCATAAGATTTGTAATGAGAATCCTTGTTAAAATAATCCTTTAAAAAAGTGATGAAGCAAACACTGTTGAATATCAGGTCTTTGAAAAATAGACAAGCTCCTAAGAAAGTGGCTGTGATTGGAAATGAGAGAAAAATATATTTTAGATAGAACCTGCAGTGATGGAGTAAACAAGTTCATAATCATGCTGTTTTTACTTTTTCATGTATTTGCCTTTACTGCTCACATAAAAGCTTAATGTGTCCAAACTGTAACTGTTTCAAAACCTTCTGAAGACAACTACTGTTGTTAATGAGCTGTTAATAGTATTTAATGTTATCTGTAGGAAGAGTTACTGTGAGATTATGAATAAAATTTCAGTAATGAAATCAAGTAGCAATTCCTTTATTTAATTTATATTTTTACATAGGGTTTATCATATTTGCTTAAAACATAATACAGTTTCCCATTTGGCTAGTAACTACCCATGTAAATGTTAACTACAAGTAACTTGCTTCCTGATTTCTCTATGTAGTAACTGGTTTAATTTATACTGTCATTTTTAGGGACATTGTATTTAGATTAATAACTGAATTTCCATGATAATCAATATGAATGGATTATATATGATATGAAAAAACATTTGTTCTGCTCAGTTTTGAATTTTCCACAATTCTGGAATTTCTTTGTATTTTTTCTTGTGTTGTAAGATAGCAAGTATACAAATGTATGATCTGACCTCTCTAGAGCAATTACTTTATGTATCCATGCATAATATTCTTGATTTGAAACTTTATAATTTCTCTTCATAGGATATTTTCAATGTTTATTATTGTTCACACTTGAACCCTGTCCATATCTTTAGTATCCTTTTGGAGAAAGAGTGACCTGTACCTCCTATGGGATTTTTTTTCTGGTAAGGTCACAGCACTGATTTTTATAGTCCTATTACACTGGTTTTCTTCTAATTGTCTTGCATTGTTTAAGCTGCCTGTTTTAATATTTTTATTTTGCTTATAGAAGTGTTTGAGCAAAGATTTTTCACTAAACTGCTGAAATGGGCCCTGGTTCCTTCCTGAGGCCAAAGCAACTGGTGTGTTTTCCCATTACAGGATAACTGATCTAATGATTTACTTCCATTAAACAGATGCAATCCTACCACCCCCTTGCACCTGACACTGGCATGTAGTGATGGGACAAGGTTAATGGCTTCAAATGGAAAGGAGATAGATTAGATGTTAGGAAGTAATTCTTTACTGTGAGTGTGGTGAGGTATTGGAACAAGTTTCCCAGAGAATGCCCCATTCTTGGATGTGTTCAAGACCAGATTGGATGGGTCTTTAAGCACCTGGTCCAGTGAAAGATGTTCTTACTCATGGCAGGGGGGGTTGGAACCAGATGATCTTTAAGGTCCCCTCCAAACCAAACCATTTTATTATTATATGACTTGTCTAATTGATATTGATAATTAAAACAACACCTGAAATGGGGCAAGGACTTTATAGCTGATGGCCTTGTCTTTTGTGTTTTCATTTAAGTTATCTTGGTCAGACCTTTAAACAGGTAAGTCGTCAGTGCTTGTAATTAAGTGAACATTAAGACTATGAGTAAATTAAATCTATGGGAGACTAAGTGTTAGTGACTAACATCAATTTATCTGGAGATCTTGTAGGAAACTTTTACCCTCCTTTTGCCTTATATATTGAGTTGTATTGCACTAAGTTCCTTACAGTAGTGTCTTTAATTTGAAACCTCATAAAACACAGACTGGGGTTTTTTTATGGGTTTATTTCAATATGTGTCTGTTATCTATCTATCATCACTTAAACTTGATTTAGTGTTTATGGGGTCCACTTACTAATTTTGGTTAGATTAATAATTTTCCTTGATTCTGAGTAACTGAAATAACTGCAGATTTTATGCCATGACACTTGCCCTAGTTTCTGAATTATTAATGACTGTACCATAATACAGGACCAAATATGTCCTTTTCAACATTTTGCGGTTAACTCTATGCTGTTAATGACATTTATTATAGTGAAATCAAATAATTTAATTGAATATTTTTCCTGGTTAGATTTTGATTTGTGACTGACTGTGTCCTGATTTTTTGTTTGCTTCAGGAGGCATTTTTCTCTTACTTTGGACTTTGAAAGAACTTATTTTCTGTTATCTGGAGCAAGAAGTAGATCATCACCAGTAGCAGTTGTTCTATTCTATTTTCTTTTTTTCATGGTGCCTGGTGTGACTTTTGATTATTGTTTACACAGCCTATTCCAATGTCTAATCACCCTTTATGTGAATAAATTCTTCTTTATATCCTAATTCTTCCTAATATTTCTATTCTCCTTTTCTGCTTTTTTAGCTATGTTGATTTGTTTTGAGGTTTTGCCCATGATTCACAGTGGAGAGACAAAGGCTGGTGCCAGCTGTCAACACATTCCAGGGCTTTATTATAGGATTGAGGAGTTTAGTAAATACCAGAGTTGAAGTTAGTGCACAGAGCTGTGCATCATCCACCAGGCATATGTGTGTAATGCTATGATAATTGCATGATCGGGATCTGTTTAATGAAATACTATATAGCATTGTAAGACTGTTTTTGTGTAATTGTAAAATAACTAGTTCCTACAATGCTTTGCATCACGCTGAAATGTGCTGGAAAGAATATCTGAAACTTTAAATCTTAGCAGTGTAAATATAATACAGTTGAAAGTAGAAAATATACACAGAGGAGAAGGGAAATGCTAGTAGTCGGGGGAACATTCAAATTTTAGGGATATAACTCATGTAACTAAATCAAAAGAGTGATTTCCTTAGGCCATTTCCACAGCCTATGCAGAGACTCCTTCACAGGACATTTTGCAGTGTTTCAAGAGTTCCTTCAACCAAATGTCTCTCAAGGAGCCTCTCTCTATTTTCTGTAGGGTAGGATCTGGCTCCAACGTCCCACTCTTTCTTACTTTAGATATTTGAAAACAGGTGATGTGTGTATAACTACTTATCGCACATTTTGCTCATAGGGGCTGTAAGAGCATGGTAGTAAGCTGAATTTCAGAGAAAGCTTTGAACAACAGTAATGCAGTATGTTTGCAGATATTTAAGGGAGTTTCCATAAAGTGTAAGGAGTAAGACAGAAAAAGGCACAAGAGGTTTGTTAGAAAATACGCCATGTGGGTGTGAGAGGAGCTGGAAACTGGACTCCTGACACTGAATGGCAGGTGGGAGATAGGAAGATATACAAGAAGCATCCCTGAATTTTATTGGTTTTTTATCAGTAAAAAGTGGAGGGTTTTTAGTGTTTTGGCCAAACACAACATAAGCAAATTAGATAGTATGATCTAATGGTCTTTTCAGCTTTATGTTTTATGAAAATTGGCCTGGTTTCAAACATGAGCAAACCACAGCTGTCTCCCTGACAAAGATTAAGGAGCAATAGGTGTGGTGGTGATAAGCAAAGGTGGACCTTCAAAGTGAAGACAAGTGGTAGATGCTGCAGAAGTAGCCAGGGAGGGCTGTGGAGATAGTGATGTGTTCTCCAAGTGATTGAAAAGGGTCTTTGCAGCAGTTCTCTGAGTGAATGTGTGTGATATTAGGCTGTGTTTGTCAAAAACAGAGAGAAGAAATGTTGCTGAATCAAAAAGCAGAGAGCAAAATCTTGCTGAATCAAAACATGATGGTGATGATTAACCTGATTGAATACTTTAGCTGATTGGGAGTATTAAGAAAAATACTGTCTTGGAAATATTACATTGAAAGTATCTGGAAATTATGAATATGAATCTTGGGATTTGGAGTATCTTTGGGATGTAAGGTCATGCTAGAGTTACATGTCTGAGCAATAGGCAGGATGATGGTGTAGCTATGCAGTTTTGTATGTGTCACCAACAGTTAAGTCATTCATAGGAAAAACTGTGAAGATCTGTCCTCAAATAAAATTGTATTATTTATTATTTGAAGTTCTTCACTCCTACAACTGCTTCCCACATAATATTGCTTAGAATATTTCCCCACCTGCCACAAAGGACTGGACATTAATTATTGAGTTTGATTTGTAATGTCACAGTAGTGTGCCTAGCATTAAAAGATGTATTTTGCGTTTGCTGGGGAGGCACTGATCTTTTAATTTGGTTTATAGTAATAGTGAATGCAGATACAGTAATTAAATTATGAAGTCAAGTCTTCTAATAACAATACTCCATAGTATTTCAGTAATAATTAATTGATGCTCTTCCTTATTCTGATTCTGTGTGATGATATAAGAATTCCCCCCAGGAGGAGGAAGCTTTCAGTTTGCTTGAAAATTTTATAGACAGGTCCCATACCAGCCACAGTCATCTTTTCCTTCCCCTTTCAGCATGTACTGGTACTTAAAGGTTGAGAAGGGACAGAAGAAATGTATCTGCTCTTGGCTAACTTTCCAGTGGTTTGTAGTTGTATGAACATGGTAGCAAACAGGTGTGAATTAGAATCTTTTCAGACTTAAACCAGAGATGAGGCAGCTTTGGTATCAAGGAGGCATAACCTGAAGAAAAAATCCAAACAGCTTTTTTGTCGTTGTTGTTGTTTTTCAATAAATTTCTGCCAGATGTGGAAATCTAAACTGTTTATGTATGTTTGAAAGAGCAAGAAGAAAGGTTGTCTTAAGTGTTGAGTAGTTAGGTGTCCAGATTAAAAAGATAAAGCTGCAAGAAAATAAATAAAAACCTGCCTTTCTTTGGGAATGTAACTCTGGCAAGGAATTTGATATTAATGATCAATCCATCAGTAGTTTCAGGTTGTTCAAAGAAAGACCAGTGATAGCCAGATAAGGCAGTAAATTACTCTCTGCTTGCTAAAAATTTGGGAAATCATAAATGCATTGAGCAAACGTACCCCACGGGCCCAGTGCGACCTCTGCCTGCACAAGGCTGAACCCTGCCAGCTGCATCTTCCCCTCAAGTCCCTGTGTGCCTACAGGGTGACCCCAGGTTTGAGTCTGTAACTCTCTGGAGATAAAATAACCAAAAACTGACACTGTATTTGAATTCCACTGTTGTAGATTGTTTACCACGTGCCAGTTTCAGACATACATGTGGGATATAGCTGGGAATTCAATATTAAAATGGGACTGAAGATTTTGGTATCTGTACTGAGATAACACCACATTTAAAAAGACAAACTCATTTCCTTTCTTCACAAATTTTGGAAATCTCATTTGCCTTGCATATCTATGAGTTTCCTTATATTTAAGTGGTCTAAGTCAGTGGGTCATCTTGGCAATAAAGGCTTCTTAATGTCCGTGTACATGGAAATCTTTGTATATAGTATTATTTTTTCCTATCTAGAAATAATAGCAGTTTGAGTCCTTATCTCTCCATGAGTGCTATAGGGAAATCAATGTCTCAGTGAATTTAAGATCTTCATGTCTTCATGTATCTTGAGTTAGTTTTGAAACTTATTAAATCTTTTATATAAAGGATTTTGCTGCATCTTAAGCCATCCTGTAGGAGACACAAAAGTAATCAGAAATTGCTGACTGTCTTGAACATTTTTCTGGGTAGCAGGTGTATTTATATTGATTTGTGTGGTTACATGTTGATCTCTGAAGGTATAACTCTTCTCTAGTAATAGGAAGAACAGTATCGTACTCCTAGACAATTCATTCTGTCTTTGGTCTGGCTGTCTCAAAGAGTTCATGCTAGTGAAGGTACAGGATGCAGTGATGACATTTACAGGCATGGTGAATTGGCCATTATGGCCTTGGAAGCTGAGAGATAGCCTTAGCTTGAGAGGAAGCCTGGCCCCCTTCCTGGGTATGAGAAGCGCTGGTGTGGAAGTTTGGATCACACAGCACTCCACAGTGTAGCCTGTGATTCCATGTGCTTGTGCCACCATAAATCTGATATTCCTGCAGTGTCTTCACTGCTTCTGTCACACACTCCTGTTGTGTTCAAGTCTATATTTCAGTGGGCAAACCTCATTATGAGGTAGGCGTTTTTTTTTGCTAGTCCCTTTTCTCATTAGCAGTTGTACGTATGTGCTTATATATATTAGCAGTACTATGTGCATGCTACCATGGGGCTTCACTGAAACCTTAGGGAGACACACTGCCAAGCTAGAACTTCTTACAACCTTCAGATAGGCATAGCAATGAGACTTCGTATAGAAATATTATTTACTTTCTGTCAGTTTACAATGTTTTAAAATATGGGGGGATTATCTCATTTTAGTTTTGTCCATCGTGTTACTAAGAGACTGAAAATCTACTTGAAGAGCTAATGAAGATAAATACATCACCTTTATTGATTTTAGGCCACTCTCTTTTATTAAAAATAATAAAACACATTACATATAACAACGAAAAAGCAGCAGCACACAGGAGGTGAGGAAACAGACTTGCAGGTATTTGTGTTTGCCTGAAGGGGAATGTGCTGTGATCAACTGATGCTCTATAAATCTCTTAGTATAAGATATCACTGTTGCTTTTGCTGTAGCTGCAGCATTTTACAGTAAAAATAGAGATCTTGTCATGGTTTTGGAACTCAGATTATTTTTCTGTGATTAGTTTGGTGTCTCTTTAATTAGAGCTGTGTGCTGTGTTACCTGATTTCATTCTTTTTCTCTTTACATATTTAGGTCCTAGTCCTGCAACTGGATTTTTTTCAAATGGATGTTGATAGCCTGGGGGCCTGATGAAGTTCATGGGACTCTGGTGACTACAAGTTCTCACTCTGGAGATCTGATTGTAGGCCTGAACCTAAATTTCTATTTCATTCTCCTGTCTATTTGTTTCTTAAACGATGAAAAGTATCCTTTAAAATGGTGTTGTCTTTGAGTCTCATTCACATCCACTTTAGTAGTGTTTAGACACTGTGTGCTTGGGATGTTGTCAGACACTGTTAAAGTATTTCTGTTCTGTTGTGTGCCTAAATCTCATGAGTGCTCTGATTATTGTGTTAGATTTTTACATTTAGTGGTTCCTACCTAGAATGGGAGGAGATCATCACCTGTGTTTTCAATCGTTGTGGTATTTCTCTTACCTCAGATTTTTAAGTCGGAGTAACTGTTGAAACTGTTCAGGTTATTTTTAAAGATTTAGGTAGATTTATTTCTTGCTGGACACAAAGTACAGTATTTTATTTTGCAAACTTGGTAGCCTAGTATTACTGCAAGCTTTCAATATGATGATACTCTGATGCAATAAAATAAGTAGGAAAAGACATTACCTTCTACTAGCTCTCCTGTTGCTTTTCTATTCCTGTGGCTGTGGTACACAACATACAACTGAGATTCAAGATATTATTTTGTTTTGAGCCATTGAATACCTTTTTTTGATAATGAGTGCTGTTCCCTGTCCTATTACATGTTGCAGTTTCACTGAATACTTAGTTATAAAGTTATAGCCCTGATAGAAACTATGGAAAGGACTTTGAAAAATTACAAATAGAGTGTGATCAGAAATAGTGTGAGAGGGAAAACAGATGAGTTCTATCTCTCTATGTTAGTATTTATATTGTATATACTTGTAAAGCAATAGCATAGCAGTATACGCTAATTAAGAGTTAAAAGAGCCAAAACTTCCTTTCTATGTAGAGAATCAGAAAAACTTTTTTTGGTTTTGTAGGCTTATTGCAATGATATTAAGAAGCTTCACAGTATTTGATGAATTTTTGCATATTCCCTGAACAGAAAAGCACCACTGTCCTGTTAGACCAAGGAGAAAACTGAGCCACTTGTTTAGTCAGTAGTAAAGTCAACAATATTAAATGGATTCTCCTGACTTTTGACCTTGTGCCTCCAGCTCCATTTTTCCCTCAAGACCCAAGCCTTCCATTATCATCATCTGCTTTCCAATCCTATGTGAAAGGCCCAAGGTGTTTCTGTTTGGACTCCCAGAAAATGAGGAAGACAAGGTTGGTTGGCCATCTGCCAAGGTGTGAGGTCTGACTTGCTCCTTGCTCACAGGGCTGCTGGTGAAGGCAGAGGCAGAACTGCGTGTTCTGTGTGGCATTCAACTGCCTTAACCACATGCCCATCGCTCTCTTCCTGTAGTTGTCTGCCTTGTTCTTGGCATAACTCTTAAAGACAACACGTATATCAAACAATAAATAATCTAATTTGATGCACAGCCCTGATTCACTTCCTGAGCTGTGTCCTGCACAGACAGAGTGCCTGCAGTCCTGTGGAAAAATTCAACAGAGTGCATGAGGCCACTGAGTAAGACTGTTAAGTGTTTAAACTTTGCAATGAAGCAGTGTTCTTTTAATGTCACTTATTATAGCTATAACTCGAAGTATTTTTAACACGGAACAAGAGAAAAATGGAAGTTGTAACTGATGCCCTGTCTAGCATATGAACATGAATATCCAGCTCAGAGAAGCACAGATCATCAGCTGATGGGAGGAGGCTGGCCACCTCCAGGGAGGAAGAAGGACAGGTGCTTAACACCATGGGTATATCCAATTTGCCTCCAAGTCTCAGGGACTATTTGTGGAATGTTGACACCAGCTCTTTAGCTTTTGTTTTCTCTTCAGCATTCCCACCCCCAAAAATTAGCTCCTTCAGAGCTTCTCAGTGCAATAGACATTGGGGGTATTGCTGTAGTCTGCTAATAATTTAAATGAAGAAACAGAAATCAAAGGCAGGCTTTTCTCCTACATTTTCCCATTGAAAAATAAGAGGAGATGCTCCCAGCTCCCTCCACAATGAATTTCAGGGGGTGTCCTTCTGATCCTTGGTATCAGAAATAGATGGCAAAAACTTTAATAATAGAAAATACTGCTCTTGGCGTACCCCTTTAATCTTCTTCACAGTCAAATTGTAGTGGGCTACTGTGTTTGTAGGCTCCAGTGCCAGAGCAACTGTGTTGGTAACACAAGCTCATTTTATTATCTTTTATGTTAGAATTTGGTAGCATGTTAAGCTTTTCTCAGAGAAACTTTCCAGACTATGGTCTGAGTTTCAGTTTTTGTTGAAGTCTACTTTATCTATGGATGGTGTTTGAGATTTGATCACTGAGCCTAGTGATTTGCTATGAAGAAAACAACACAATTTCATACTTTGCTTTTGCATGTTTTTCTCTGGGACATGCAGTCTTTTCTCTCAAGTAATGCAGCAAGTTCCTGTCCCAAAAAGACCTTGTGGGAATACTGTTAGGGAAAATTTGGTCGACCCAAATTTTCACAGAAATTCATAAAAATCAAAACACTTGCAAAAGTATTCACTGGAATGTAGTTGCAAAATAAAAATTAAAACCATGATTTTAATACTGATTTATTTTATTTTAATAAGGATCAATCTTCAACATTTCATAGCTGTAGAGAAACGGTGGGAATGGGACAAAACATCTTGATACACAGACTCACCTTAAGTCTGTATCTCAACACTTTGTATCATGAAACCATGGCCTGAAACTACTGCCTGTCATATAAGATAATATTATCACTGATTTATTATGTTACTTCACGTTGTGTGCTTTTTGTAACCTTTTGGCAGGGATCACGGTTTTTTTCTATGTTTTGTATGTCTTCTTTTGGTTTGGGGTTGGGGTTTTTTACCAGCCCCTAACAGAGCCCTGATCCATGATTTGGCTTCCAGGTACTAGGATAATACAACTAGTAATCAAGCCTGCTGCTAAAAGTTTGCTACCTTATTTCATCTGCATTTGTTTGCCTTCAGCTTCCAGTCATTGATTCTTGTTATGCCTTCTCTTATGGATTAAAGAGCTCTTTAGGACTCACTGTTTTTTCCCCAGGAAGGTGTTTTTACCCTGTAATCAAGTTACTTACCAATTTTTTTTTGTTGTTTGTTTGTTTTAAGAAAAAGCTAAACAGATTGAGCTTCTTAGGGTTCTCATTATTTTTTCACATTCCAGGATGATTTTTGTGTCTCTTTTCTATTCATAGAACTGTGTGTTACTAGTCACATACACAGAAGTAAAATTACTTCTCTAGTTCCTCTTGCATTAGTATGGTTAGAAATTGATGTTATTGCAAGGTCAGATAAAGAAAACCCTACCTAATATGGCTTCTGCACATCTGAGTGTAGTTACTAGAGGACAGAAAAGGATGGAGATTTTAAAAACATTTATATATTTTTAATCCACAGATCAGTGAGAGTGGGTGTGCAGGAGGGATGCCAAAAGTATTTATGTTGAGGTTTTTAAGGCACTAGAAGTAAAAATAAAAATTATAATTTTAATTGCAAAGCAACAATAATGCATCAAAAACTTAAGTGCCATGTTTAGCATAGTAATACAATACTTGCAGAAATTTTGTAGGATTGAATGAAAAATGTTTGTTATTAACACATGGTTGTGGGTCATTGGAAATAGAGACTGTAAGTAGATGTGAATGTACATATCCCCTACATCCATTTAATCCTATAAGTAACTACTTGCTTGTATTTGGAAACCCAAGAACAGTTATGTGATCTGTTATACTGAAATAGAAGAAATAACATAGTATTAAGAATTCCTTTTGTTATAAAAGTTGTCACTATTAAGTCATATGAAAGTTCAAACAAACAAAATCCAGACCTTCAAAGAGGTTCTTGAAAGTTTTACTCCTTCAGTGTTTTTTTCCAAAGGGGTGGCTATTTATTTTGATTTGCATTCATACTTTACGACAAGGTTAAGTTAAATTTACACGAAGGAGACTAATCAGATACCTGTCTAGTCAAAACATCTCAGCCTACCCAATGACTTATATGAATATCATGCATATAAGCATCTGAATTGAATCTGCACTCCCAGCCCCACACTTAGCCCTCCTGAAAATCGTCAGATTTTCATTAAATTCAACTTCAAACTGTTTAAACTCTTGGTGCTGTGCATTAGTTTAATGCAAGTTTGTCTAATGTCATGTCTGACAAAACTCTGAGGTCACCACATTGACACTCTGTCAAAATTGACTTGAGTTTTGACTTTGAAAAGAATGTGTATTTCCATTGTGGCAGCATTCCCTCCGTGAAATATTCCACATGTTCCACAAGGGTCTTCATTGTTTCAGCAAAGTGAAAGTTCTTGGAAATACGGTAAATGAAGAAGAAATGAGATTTAAAGTAATGCAAAAGACTTAGAATCCTCTAGAACTTGTGGAGAGGAAGTAATGGTGAACAAGAACTGAATAGAAAGCCAAATGGCCTCTAGTTAGGAAAGTACTAAGTTAAATAGATTTAGACTACAAGTTTGTGTGTGTTAATGAAAATGTTATTACTAAGATTTTGCTAACACTAGGTGAGTTGGGGTAGAAGTTGAATGATAAGCTCACAGAGCCCTTTCCAAAACAATCATCTGCTGTTGGAAAAGGCAAGAGAAGTGGGCATTCCCTTGAAAGCTTTCTGGTGTCACAGTCTTAGTGTAAAGTATGTGATTTCTTACATCCTAGGTTGCCTCAGTTTCTTCTCCCAAGTCTCAGAAATCTTGGAATAGAACCATTAAATGAAAGGAAATTACATTACTGGGAAAGAAGATGGCAGAAGAAACAGGATGATTATGACAGAAGTTGGAGACAGTCTCTGTGAGAATTGCTAGCATGACTTCTTTTCTCTAACAGCCAATTAAGAGGTGATCCTCCTTTCTGAACCAGTAATAAATTGCTATGGCTGCATATAATGGTAGGTGTTTGACCAACGCAGCACCCATTGCAGTGCAGTACATAGTGGAAAACTGTTTTGGAAGTGGGGGGAGGGGGTGTCTGGCTAGAAAATTACTTTGCCATTAAATAATGCTACTAATGACTATTTGGTGAGCAGTTACAGCTGTCAGAATGCATTTTTCAGCTTATCTTTGCACAGGAGTGTGGACAAAAGAAAAGAAGAAAAAGGGGACAGGAAGGAGAGAGATGGAGAAAAAAATAAGAGTTTTTTGAGGCTGCTTCTGCTCTTCCAGGATGTGTTCTTTGCCCTCTCTAGTGAGTGGTATATGCTGATAACTTGTAGTACTTGTAATCTTCCTTGAACGTTCTATCTCCATGGGAAGTTAGCAGGTTTATGAAGTTCCTGAGTATGTGGACAACTCGAATGAATGAGAAACACTCCATTGTATTGTAAGGGATGAGACAGACACTACTTAGTGACACCATGTACACTTGGTTGTATTCTGCAAAAGGGTAAGACTGTCCTGTCAAACTATGCAAGTTCCCCTTTTGAAGCTGTGAGCAAATGGTTGTTTCCTCCAGCAGTTCCTGTAAATGCTTGCATGCAGTCTACATTCTTAGTAGGTCATGGGTAGTTACTAGATAGAGTGATGTGTGCTGCATCCTGTTCCTTTGGGTATCAGCAGCCCATAAATTCACATTATTTTCTTGGTTTGTGGAAATAAGACTGTGCTAGGATTTTTATTATCAGGGGCTGTGTTGGCATTAAGGTGTCATCTTCATATCCAGAAGTAGATGGTTTAGTCTGTGTTGCAGTCCCATATAAAGGATCAGAGTACAGGTCAGGTGATGTTTATATATTGTGTATTTTCAGAAAACATTGATAAGGAAATAGTAGCTCTGTCCCAGTACTATACCTAGCTCTAGGAATATTTCCACTTTTACATGGAGCATTGAGGTTTGTCTAAAGGAGTCCTGACTGCGAGAGAACACATCCTGTTGAACCTTCTGGGCTGGGTAAAGTATGAAGGAAGGGCGTCTCAGGTATTTTTTATCACCTTATGCCTGGTTGGATTCTGCCTGTTCAGGTGTAGAAGTCTAACAGTGGTGTCAGCATCAGCTTACCTGCCTCGAGACTGGAATGAGGGAGATGGAGTACTTACACCTCTAGAGGAGTGTCTGTGAAGATGGACAGCAGCATATTTTGGGTTATTAGAAGTAGCTGATAACTCTTATCTCAGTGGTAGGCTTGAGTGTACAATACATAAATGATCTGGAGATTTTGGAGGGGACTGAATATTTGATGCCATGTTTCCAGAAAGTTGAAGAGATAAGTGGATGTTGCACTGCATGTTGTGTTCTCAGCAAAGCAAGCATCTCAGCAGGTCAGCGATTTCAGAAATAGTGCAGTCCTGAAAGAACATTTTTGAAGTCCTTTTTGCTGTTGAAGCTGAACAGTTCCATCTGTCTGAAACTGCACATTGAGAGCTTCACAGAGGCACTTAAAGAAGTTATGTACTTATGCATAAGGAATAAGATGCTGAAGGAATCATATTTCATAAGACTAAATCTATTAATCTTACTATAAAATGGTTAATTTCTATACACGTATGCACTTTAAATAATATTCATGGTATACTGATCATCAGAGGAAAAGTCCATATTGATGTAGCTTCATCTTTCTGAGCTGAACAGTGTGGATATATGCTTTTGCTATGAAAATCTGTTTACTTATACTTTGCCATACATCTGCTAATTCCACAAAAAGTGTACAAATTTTCATGTTACCCATTTTGTGGACAAAAGCACTGTATAAGTACTGAACCTGATTTAGGAATGTATCAGCTCTAGAAACGATGGAATTGTCTTCAGGGCTCACATGTCAACAAAAATCAGCTGATTCACACGTGAAGCTTGGTGAGAAAAATGCTACAGCGGCACCGGTGTCATCCCTGCTCCCTGTCTGCCTCTCCCAGACCGCTGCCTTTAGTCAGCCGAGGTTACCTTGCCTCTCTGCCACTGCTTCACAGTTCCTACTTACACACCTGGGTCAGCCCATCACTCATCCACATAAAGCCACTTGGCACCCTGCTCACTGATAGAAGAGGGACAGCAGCCTATGCAGATTACTTGACACAATGTGAGCAAATCCAGAGAGAAAGGTAAAGCAAATCAGGTTCCGTGCATTGGTACTGTTTGCAGATGTGCCGATTCTCATTCCTTTGAACCAAGTTTTTCTCCTCCAGAAATTATTTTAAGGAAATACTTAAAGTGCATCTCCTGAAGATTTCAAATAAGACACCAGAGGAAAAGATTGGCTGCAAGTCTGCATCAAATAAGAAACTGAAAACTGTGTTCATATGGGCTTGTGCGCTGGCTGGCACTGCAGCCTCAGGAAAAGGGCAAATATGGCCAGGGCTTTTTTTCAAATATGCTGCAAAAACCCTGCCCGCTGTAGGGATGGAAGTGTTCAAAAGCAATGGTGACAATCTACATTATCAGCAGCTCCATCAGAAGTACATGTGCCCAGGTGCCCTGTCTTCACAGATGTTTTGCTCTCGTTTTGAGCTGAAATGTAACTTTTTTGTTGAGAAAGGCTTTCAGATCTTGTTAAAAATAGCCTAATAGTAGCTTTGGATTTGACTGACAAGCTTGTTGTTACTATGCCATTTTTACTGTAATAGCCTAGAAATTTTGACCCAAAGAAAAATGATCTCTTTCCTTGGGAGAGAGGACAGAGTGGCAAAATTTGGAGGCCCCGTGATGACACTGAATCTCTTTGTTGTCAAAGCAAGCTATGAAATAATCTGCTTTCCTGCCAAGTCCCACTGGGGAGTAAGCAGTGTCTTTCACAGAATACACATTTTGCAGGAGAAGATGGGGGCACGGAAGAGCCATGTTCCTGCCCCACGGGAGGTATGCTGCCCTGCACCCTGTGACTTCTGGAACTGATGCAAATGTGTTTTCCCACATGTGTCAGAAACCACAGCACTAAAGTGGGCAGAAGCTCTCTAAGTTTCTTTATATACTGCAACTTCAGCAGAATTTTTGATGGAGTAGTGTCACCAATGTATTTTACAAATACATACACATTTGTATTTTATTTTGGGGATGGGGGAGAATGAGATCTTTGCATCTCTCCCCCAGTCAGGCTCCACTGCCAACCACGTAGTCTGTACTTATTGGAATTCTCCATCTTTATTCATGTTTGCTAGAAGGTTTTGCTTGTAAGCTACATGGGAGATGATAGGAAGTGAGAGGAAAATTTTAATAGAACTTTTTTCATCATTCATTTGGAACTTTTCTGTTCCTACTCAGCAATCTATTGTTAAGAATGGTTCTGTCTTTGGAGAGGCCTTCCTCTGTTACCTCTAAATAAAACTGGAGAACAAAAGGATACTTTAATAAAAGGTTGATAATATATAGCTGATGTTTCTATTCAAGTTCAGCTTGCCTTACATGGAAAAGGAGTTGAACCAAAAGGCTCCTTACAAACATTTCTGCTGGTTTCCAAGTAAGTAGCTACAACGGGTATCCTAAAAACTGAAGTATTTGAAAACACATATCTAATAGAAATCCTAGTTTTACTCTTGCTTTGCAATATGACAACAATCTGTCTGTCTTTTCCCAAAGTATACCCTAGTTTGCAAAACATTACTAAACAGGGGTTTTGAAACTTCTCTGCAGCGCCATGCTTTTTTTCCTGGAGCAGTCATACTGGGCTGTTGTGACCTAAATGTTCTGTGGGCAAAGCTTATGTGCAAGAAGTCAAAGGTGATTTGTGTTATCCAAGTGATCTTAGTGACTGCACCTGTCTAGTGAAGTGTAATTTAAAACAGATTTGAACTTCATTGAAGTTTGCAGAAGAAGGCACATTTGTGAAGTATCAGAAGGGATGTGACACAGCATGAACAAGAGAAGAAACATATATTGCTTCCGTAAAAAATGCTACTGTCTGCATCTGATGAGTAAATTCTTTTGTATTTCTGTCATCGAGGGTTACAGAAGAAACCCACTGCACTATGCAAACCTGTACAGGCCTGAGCATATAACTAACAGATGATGGAAAAGCCTTACAGGAGTATGTCACATAATCAAATTCTCCTCACTTGCCTTTTACTGAAGGTTTAGTTCTAGACAAGAGCAAGAAATAAAAACATTGTTTTGCTTTCCTTTCAGGTATGGCTTTCACAGACCAAACCTTAAAGTTCAGTATGTGCAAAGCTATCAGCTTCTGCACACTAGACCACATAAATACTAGTGATTTTTACAGTTTTCTTCTGTTCCATATAAAGGTTTAAACTTCAAGTGCAAATCAGAAAAAAAACCAAAACTCAAACTACAAAGAAAAACTTTTGTTAAGACAGAAACACTAGTGGTTCCTTATTATTCATATATTTTTACATGATTCCAGGTAGCAGAATCACTGTCTTCACATGTCCACCAGCATTTCTTCACAAATGAGGCAGTTTAAGAATTAGGGTCATTATTTAGAAGGATATTTGCATTCCATGAAGCACCATGCCTTGCCAAACAATTGCCATCCCTTGTGTATCAGACCACAGCCCTTTCCAAAACTCCATGGATTTTGAGAGAGCATGATAATTAAGCCGTTATCAAAACCAGCTATTTACACTCGAATATTTGTGACCAATGTACACCTCTCTTCGCTCAAGATTGTGTTACTACAGCAAGGGGCCGATGCTGCCTTTTGGGGCAGAGCAGTGGTTTTGGATTTTTCACAGCAGCGCTCCTCCCAGCGTTGTTTGCACCAACAAAGTAGTGTAAACAGCGAAGCTGATGTTAAGGTGTATTTCTTCTGTTCACTAGTCCTGTACGGCAGCCTCGTGCGGTGCAAGTGACAGTAAAAAAGCAGAGAGAGGAGCAGCAGCGAAGGACAGGTGAGGTGTGGCTCGGCGCGTCCTTGCTCGGGGACCCAGCACGGCGCCGGGCCATCGCTGCACTACTGCTGAGTATTTAGGGGGACCTGCCTGACCGCTGCGGACTGCTCCTTGTCACCCAGGAGGTTATGGAGAAAGCCAGTATCTTCCGACTGTTGTTCATACAGGTGATGAAGCCATTTCTGGAAAAAGAAAGAAAAAACCCTTAACCCACGAAACGATAACAAAACAAACTTCCCGCAACCTCGGTGAGGGGGCAGAGCCGCGCACGCCGCCGTGCGCCGGCTGGAACGGGGCAAGAGCAGCCGAGACACGCGGGCTCGGCTCGGCTCCCCGCTGAGCTCCGGCTTCCACGGCGGGGCGGCGCGGCCGCAGGGGCGGGGGTTGGCGGCGCTCTACTCCTCACTGCGGGGACGCCGCGGTGGCCCCCCTGGGCAGCGGGGGCGGCCGCGGAGCCGTGCGGGGCCCGCGGCCCTCGCAGGCGGCAGCGCAGCGGCGGGCGGCCACCGCCACTCTCCGAGCCCTGCCGCCGCCCGGCTCCCTGCGCTCACTTTTATATTTGCGCGCCCTTTCCCTGCTCGGTGACGTGTCTCGCGGCGCGCCCAACCCGCGGCGCGCTCTGGTCAGGACAATGGGAGCGCCTGGGCCAATCGGCGCGGCGCTCGGCTTGGCGGCGGCCAATGGGCGCGGGGCTGTGCAGAGAGTAATGTTACCAGCGCCGCGAGTGTGAGGAGGCTGCGTATCGATCCCGCGCTCAGCCATTGCGGTGTACCGGGCTGCACAGCGACCCAGCCAGCGCTGGGGCCGGGCGGGCGGCCGCGGGAGCGTCTCTGGGGCTCGGGGCCGAGCGAGGGCTGCGTGCCGACTCTGTCTGACACGGGTGAGTACGCGCTGGGGGCCGCTGGGCCGTCCAGGCGCGCTCGTCCGCTCGCCCGCCCGCTCGCAGCCGAGCGGTGAGCCGGCGGTGGCCGTCGTGCCGCCGCCGCTGCATGACCGCGGAGCGCGGGGCAGCGCAGGCTCGGACGCCCGTACACAAAGGCGAGCGGGGCTGTGCCCGGGAGACCCTTTCCCGGCCGGCGAGCCCCCCGGCCGGGGCGGGGCGGGGGCGGCGGGCGACTTCGGCAGAGCGGGGCGGCGGGAGGCAAGGAGCGAGGTGGGGAGGGAGAGGCGGCCGAAGGGAGCCGGGCGAGCGGCTGGGGGTCGCCCGCCGCGGGGGGCGAGGGCCGCGCCGTGCCCCGCCGTAAGCCGCTTATAGGGTACCTCGCCGGAGCCATCGCCGCGGTGGCGGGGCAGGCGGCGGGGGCTCCGGGCGGGCCGCGCCGCGCCGCCGGGGCTGTGGGGAGCGCGGGGAAGCGGGGCGCGGGCCGGGGCGCCGCTGGCCCCGCGGCCGCCCGGCTGTAACATGGCTGACGGCAGCCGCGAGCGAGAAAACAAGGCGAGCGGCGCGGAGCAGCAGAGGAGGCGCTCGGGCGGGCGGGGGCGCAGTTCGGGGGAACTTTTTCTCCGGCAGCTGCCACTCGCTCGGGCGCGGGGCTGGCAGCCCCGGGGCCGCACAGCTCGGCGGGGCGAGGGAGCGAGTGGAGGGTCCCCGCCGGGGCTTCTACCGCGCCGCCGGGGCTTGGGCAGGCGCTGAAAGCGCGCTGGTCCCCCCCATCTTCTTCCCCCCCGCTCCCACCCACCTCCCCCCGTCTCCCGCCCGCCCTCCCCCGGCTGCAATGGCTGAGCGTGTGCGCCAGGGTAGCGGCGCGCTCACACAAAGGGAAGGGAAGGGAGGAAGAAGCCATGTTCTCTGCGCGGCGGCGGCTGCGGGCGACGCCACAGCGGCCATTCCGCGCCGCCCGGGCTGCGCCGTCACCGCCGCCCCGCGGGCGGGGGTCGCCGCCCGGCCCCGCCGCGGCCCCTCTCGGCGGGGGTCCCTCCGCCCGGGCTCGCCGCCCCGCCCGGCCGCGAGGGGTGTGGTGGCGGCGGGGGGGTGGGGAGCGGCCGGCTCAGCTCCTCGGCGCACAAAATGGAAGGAGGCTCGGCGGCGGGTGACCTCCTCCGCCAGGAGCCTGCGCCATGGCGGCCGCTCCCGCCGACACCGCCGCTGCGGCGGCGCGGCCGGCAGGGAGGGAGGGAGCGCAGGCCCGGACTGCCTCGCCTCATGGCGGCCGGAGCGGGCAGGGCCGGGCATGGGGACGGCCCCCCCGCCGTGGGGGAACGGGGGCGGTGGCAGGAGAACGCTTTGTCCCGCCGGGACCGGGGGTCGCCGCCTGCGGGCAGCCGCACCCCGGTGGATGTCCGGCTCCCGGGCATGTGCTCGCCCCTGCGAGCCCTCGTCTAAACGCGGAATAAAACTTACACATGTTCTCCCTGATAACGGAACTAGTTTTTTCTATTTTTATTATTTTTTTCCCCCTTCCTTCTCTCCCACCCGCAGCAGATCTTTTGAAGGACTTCTGAAGTTTCTCCTCTGCCCCCTCACAGGGGAAGCGTCCAAAATGGCGGGAAGGAGGCGGCTTTTAAACGGCGGCCCCGGGGTCGCGGTGCCGAGCGCTGCCCGCGGCCGCGCCGTGTGCCCAGAGCCGCGGGCACTGCCCCGGCCCGGCCGAGCCCCGCGCCCGGCTGCGCTGGGAGCGTCCCCACGGCAGGCAGGAGCCGCTCCTGCTTCTTCAGCCCTCTTGTTTACTTGATACAAACTTCAAACCGGACGTGTTTAGTCACAGAGCAGAAATCTGTTTCTGTCTATCCGCCAAACCGATAGGAAATACAGCTTCTGTGGCAATACGGGCAGGCACCGCCTGCCCCTTTTTTTTTTTTTTTTTTTTTTTTTTCCTTCCTTTCACGCTTTTTTTCCCCCCTCTTTTAATTCGTGCTGAAAAGCAGAGCTTGTAAGGGTGCGAGTGACTTTTTCCAGGGAGCTAAGAAGAAATACTCCAAATGTCTGACTTGGGTGTGAAAGTTCCAGGAAGGTATTTTTCAGTCCCTGAAAGTGTCAGATAGTGCTCTTGCTGAGCACAGCTCTGCTTCTGGCTGTATGTAAATGTGCTTCTCCCTGTGTAGGTTACAATGTATTCGATCAAGTGAGCTGTTTTAGTCCTGTATTTTAAGTATACCTGCAAATAGTAGCCTTCTGCAGTACACATAAAGATGGGTCATAACATATGGCATAGAAAATAATAAGAAATATATTTTGTAAATAAGCAGCCAGGGCCTACAGGGAAGAGGTAGAAATACGGGCTGTAAAAAGAAATTAGTAATCCAGAAGGCCACTGAGACAGGATACTTAGGTACTTTTTCCTTCCTTTCAATGGAATTTGTTCTTCCCAAGCATGTGATTAGTACACCGATAATAATTGTGGTGTGCAGTCTCCACTGCAGTCCTGGCCTTCGTGGAAGGATAGTTCTTGTTTGCAGGAGGCCATAACAGCACATTTTGAAGGCCCTTTGAGATTTCAGGTTACTTGTATCCAGGTCACCTCAGATAGGAATGACAGAAATCTTCAGTCAATTTTCCAGAAGAGAATCTTTTTCTGATTGTTTGATTTCAGAATACTGCTCTATGAGCTTTCATTTGGCATGATCCTTGGTTGCAAGTTATTTCCTGCCTTGGTTCATTGAAAGTACAAGTTTTAAAGGTGTCTCATTTGCTTCGTTACAGAAAATCAGCAAAAATGGGTAAAGGTGATCCTAAGAAGCCAAGAGGTAAAATGTCTTCATACGCCTTCTTTGTGCAAACCTGTCGGGAGGAGCACAAGAAGAAACATCCAGATGCATCAGTGAACTTCTCAGAGTTCTCAAAAAAATGCTCAGAACGATGGAAGGTAGGAATAGCTGCCGTAAGAAATCCCCACAAAACCTTAAGTGACCACTTTTTGTGAAATACGATTCAATATTGTAAATTATTTCATTATAACCTTGGGTTTTGGGTAAGTATGAAGAGCAGTTATGAGTTGTGACTGTCCATTGTCCTTGTCTTACCTTTAGCTCCCCCAGCTAAATTTTGGAATGGACTTTGGTATGTTCTTGAATCCTAAAATATTGTTTTGATCTTTATGTGTCCCATCTGAGGTATTCTGTGATTCTAATTGCCTTCCAGACTATGTCTTCCAAGGAGAAAGGGAAGTTTGAAGATATGGCAAAGGCTGACAAGCTTCGTTATGAAAAAGAAATGAAAAACTATGTACCACCTAAGGGGGAAACAAAAAAGAAGTTCAAGGATCCAAATGCGCCGAAGAGGCCTCCGTAAGTAGATTCCTAGCTTAAGGTTGTCTTGTTTAGGACCATCATCACACTGGCATGTATCTATAAAATGGTAATTTTATGCAGGAGCTTCATAAATACAAGACTGTATGATCTTCCTCACCAGTGGTGTAAAGATGGGTTGAAATTTTAGTTAATGAATGCTGAGCTTTTATTTTCAGGTAGTCTGTCCCACTATGAAAGTTGGAGTAATGGCAGCCTTTAAAATTAGATGCAAAAATAGACTATGTGTGATTGTGACTGATTTTTCTAATTTCTCTTAAGAGGGTAATTCAGTGTAATATGGCAGTAAAGTACTGCAGGCCCTGCTCTCACCATCTGTTGGCTTGAGCAGAATTTTTAATTGGCAGTCAGTTTGAAAATGAAGGATTTTGCATGGAACAGATTTGATGGGTGATGTTCCTCAGAACCAGCTTGGAAAATTAAAACTTTAGCCACAATATAATGACAACTGGCTTCAAATTCATCTCCTACTAGACACCAGTACTTTATTGTGAGTGTATATGAGTGTTTTAAACTGAGTTAATGCTGAAGGGCAGGGAAGTTCCTTTACAAGCTAATGTTCTTACTTGGGCTAGTACTGTGGTCTGGAAATCTTACTTTCCTGACATATTGCAGCCTCCCACCTCTAAACAGTTCTGACATAACGTTTGCTGCCCTACTGTCATTCACTTACTCTATTTTCTAAAGCTTTTCTATGTCTCTGGTATATAAAATCTGCCTATCTGGGGATCCTTCAAAAAAATGGGACCAGATGTGCAGCATTTCTTAAGAGAAAAGGGTGTATTGAGTTTGCAAAGTGGCTCATTCAGTTCTGATACCTTCCATTGTAATCAACGTTTGTCTTATTTTTAGGCGTTATTTCCAAAATGCTCTTAAGGAACAGTAGGAAGGGTCCCAAAAGTTGCTGCTGTAGTGAAGTCTAAAATTTAGATAATCTTCCCTTATTTTTCCTCTGTAGTTCGGCCTTTTTCTTGTTTTGCTCTGAGTTTCGTCCAAAAATCAAAGGAGAGCATCCTGGTCTGTCCATTGGAGATGTCGCAAAGAAGCTGGGAGAGATGTGGAACAACACCGCTGCAGATGATAAACAGCCTTACGAAAAGAAGGCTGCTAAGCTGAAGGAGAAGTATGAAAAGGTAACACTGACACTTAGGGAGATGCTTTGGGGAGGTCAAGCCTCAGTTTAAACAGTTTTTTCTTTGTTGCGTACCCTGATAGCTGATGTTGCAAATTATAATATGCTAATGATGTAATTGATTAGATTTGTTGAAAAAAGGTTGTATACAGGGGCAAATGGTTCATTGGCATAACACTAAATTAGAGTCCTTTACCTTGAACTATTTGCATTTGAATGTAATTTTGAGCTGTCACTGGTGCTTGAATAAATACTGTGGGTTCTGTATTGTTATTAAATCCAGTATTTATACAGCAGAATTTGAGTTGAGTTGGTACCGGTAAGTAATGCTGGTAAGGAATGAATTCTCTGTAATTTTGGACATGCTGGTGAGCATCCTTGAATGTTAGGATAATTGATACACAGAGATGATTTTTAAAATTTATTCCTGGGAAAATGACGAAACACAAAGGAGATGCTACTTTAAGGCATGTGTTTTTCCTGGACCTACTTTGTGTCCGTGTCCTTTCTAGTAATGAATTTGGTTAATTATGCATATGAAGTAGCTTGTCATACAATTTTTTAAATTATTAAGGCTAAACCCTGCCATCATAATTGGAGTTGTAGAATTCTCTTGTGCACACAGGATTGTGCTATGCCTGGCTTTATTTCTAGAGCCAGATTCACATCCCAATATGTGGAAGGCAAGGGAAGAGGAGGGATGCATGTGAATCCCCTGATGATGCTTCACAAGGGGGTCAGTGACCACCCACAGCTGGCATACATCACCTACATCCATTGAGTGCTGTCACCTTTCTCTGGGTATTTCTCCTGCTGGCAAACAAATCCAAGTTCAAAATTTTGGTACTGTAGTGTGCAAGGTAGAGCCTTGGAGCCCTGTTGATGTGCCAGAGAGGAGCTGCAGGTCTAGGAGCTCTCCCACATGGTGCCTTCTGTACTGCTTCTTGGTGATTGCTTGTACATACAGCCAAGGCAACTCAGACTTTATTTTAAAGTGATAGAATTATTAATCTTTATTCACAGATATTGTTTTAATTTTCGGTAGCAATGTCTTTATTTCTTATACTTACATATGGGGTTTTAAGGTGAAGAAATCTTTGCTATTTCACTGCTTGGCCTTTGACTTAGTGGGTATCATGTCTTCTCAGAATTTCATGCTAAGCTTTAAGGGAGTCCAAGAGAACAGTAAGATTAGTGGTGTAGTGTTTATTAGGTGGGGAATATTTGAAGATTTGGACCGTCTGTGTAAACGTGTTCATGTTTCTCTGTAGCTGGTGTGTGTAAGCTTTGTAGATCAATTCTCCTACCTAATTGTTTTACTGTTTTGGCATAAAGTTGGGAAGTCGTAACTGCTTTTATGACTGTGCCTTCCAGGTACAGTTTTGACTTCCCTGTAACAGGAACTGAATTTTGTGCGTTTCATACAACTAGGATAAATTTATTGCATGCAGAAGGTGGCACTGTCTACCCTTTAATCAACTTCTTATACCTTTTATTTTGTAAACTTCTGTTAGGCAGAGTTCAGTCTAACTGCTCTTTGCTGAGGCATAACATTGCAGCTGTTAGACTGGGTCATTCTGATGTGTTCTGGGTTGCTAATCCCAGTTTTGTGCCTCAAACAGGGTTTCTCCCGTGCATTACTTTAGGCATTGTAGAAGGTAGGGCTAGAAAGGGACCTTACGAGGTCTCCCGTACTTCATTTCCTCATGGGATAGTGTGCTCAGCTGTGCCTTTACCATCAGAGGCAGCAGCTTTTCCAGCCTGTTCCCAGAAGCCCAAACAGTGGAGGTTCCTTGTCAACCATAAGCAGTGTGTAGTAGCATGCCAGTGTAATTTCTATGTTAGGGGGTTCCCATTTCTTTGGAGCTGCTGAGGCTGCAGCTCCTGGTCCTGCCCTAGTGGATGTGCAGAAAGGGCAGGTACCTGGGTGACTGCTTTCACAAGTGCTCTGTGGAGGTTGCTCAAACCTCTTGTATGGTTTAAGTCTTTGAGAGATTGTTCCTGCTTTTCTTCTCCAAGGATATTGCTGCATACCGGGCCAAAGGGAAGGTTGATGGAGGCAAGAAAGTAGTTGCCAAGGCTGAGAAGAGCAAGAAGAAGAAGGAAGAGGAGGAGGACGAGGACGAAGATGAAGAGGATGAAGATGATGAGGAGGAGGAAGAAGAGGAGGATGAAGATGATGATGATGATGAATAAGTCTCTTCTAGAGCAATTTCTTTCTTGTCTATAAAGCATTTAACCCCCCTGTACACAACTCACTCCTTTTAAAGAAAAAAAAAATTGAAATGTAAGGCTGTGTAAGATTTGTTTTTAAACTGTACAGTGTCTCTTTTTTTGTATAGTTAACACACTACCGAATGTGTCTTTAGATAGCCCTGTCCTTAGTGGTATTTCAATGGCCACTAACCTTGCCTGGTACAGTGTGGGGGTTGTAAATTGGCATGGGAGTTATAAAGCAGGTTCTTGTTGGTGCACAGCACAAATTTAGTTATATTTGGGGATGTAGTTAATTTCTCATCTTCAGTTGTCTCTGATGCATCATAAAAATAATTGTTCTGTTAAATGAATACCACTCTGTAATTGCAAAAAGGAAGAAAAAAAAGTTGCAGCTGTTTTGTTGACATTTTGAATGCTTCTAAGTAAATACAATTTTTTTTTATTAGTATTGTTGTCCTTTTAATAGGTGCCCTTGAGAATCATACTTTTTTTTCTTTTTTTCTTTTTTTTTTTTTTCCTTGTTTTTTTGAGGGGAACTCATCTTTTGCTTTATTGAATGCCCTTATGGGATCACGGGAATATTACAGTTTTCATCTTTCATATAACCAGCTGATAAACAAAGCTTTGATCTGCATACCCTGCATTATCATGATAGGGTAAGAAAAGAAATATATAGGCATACGATGAAAATATTCTTCCATAACTGGAAACAACAAAAATTCAGTCTCAGCAAACGGATACTTGTTTTTTTGTGAAATGTAATATTCTATTGAGTTGCATGAGTTTACCAGTCTTGGAGAGTTGAGAAGTACAGAGTTCAATTTTACAGAAACTAAATACTTTGGGGGGTGGGGAGGGAGTGTTAAATTTTGTCCTAGAAGGACCCATAGGAAGAGTGTATGTCCATCCGGTGTAGAGAAATTTACACTTGTGACTCTGTTACCATGTAATGGAAGTTATATTTGTAAATCTCTGAACACCTGGGAGTGATGAGCGTACCTAAAATGTGTAAAGTTAAAAGCATGAAATGACCATATTATTTTTTGGTGACAGGTCTGGTGATGGCCATGGGCTTTATACCATGAGACTCCTGGTAGCAAAGGGCCCACAAGAAATGATTTTTCTTTCTAAGATTTCTATAAATGGTACCATTATTATTTGTTAAATCTATGTAAATTCATATTTGTATTCTTGAAATTCTAGTTTTAGCCCTTTAAACAAAGTTGTATATTGTCTCAAATTGAAAATGAGATAAGATGTATTTTTCCTGTTAGGTTTTATACCGCAGTCTTGATGTTTGCCCATTTTTAAGTTAAATATAGTTGTATGGAAAAGTACATTTTATTAAATTTTGCATTAAAAAGTTAAATGTTTATGGTATACCAACAATGTCTAATTTGGTCAAATACAGTTCTCTTCCAAAACCAAAGCTAAGGGGTTTTTTGCATATTTAGTAAAACTTCAAGTGCTGGCAGCTGTAACTATTTTCACATATACCTGCTTACCAGTTTGGGGGACAATTCGGCAATTTTTTGGTTACAAAATTATGGTTCTCTTAAGTGCCAGTGTTTAAAAACAAACAAACAAAAAAAGCATTCTTGTAATTTTACACGCTTTTGTGATGGAGTATTGTTTTGTTATACAATTTTGACTTTCAGATTCTTATTTCAATTTGCATTTATGTATAACTTCAGGAGAAATATTGAACATCTGAAATCCTGGATGATACTAATAAACTAATAATTGCAGAGGTTTTAAATACTTAGTTAAATGGCTCACTTAATACCCTAAGGATTTGGGTTTTTTGTGTGTGTTGGTGTTCTCAGATATGTATATCCCTGCTTTCTGTTTCAAGCAGAAGAATGATGCTGTTTTGCAAGGTCTTGGTATAGAAAGGACAGGACAGACAGACTTGTCTCCTTAGACTGGATATTACACATTCAAATGCTCATAACTGATGACAAATAAATTTTCTGTGCTGAAGGGTTTTTTGTTTCCCCAGGTCATCAGAGGAAAGTAGACACATTTCTTGTTCTTGGGACAAGCATACTTAATGAGATCCCCATTATCTTGTACCTTTGTTCTCTGTGCTTGATGTTGGCAGAAGTAACCTAGAGGATTCAGCTGAACCTAAAAGATGAGTAGCAAGCGCTCCCCTGGCAGCCAGGCACGGCCTTTGCCTTGCCTTTGACTGTAGCACATTGGTAACAAACAGTGTGCTCGAGGCTGAAGAGGGTAGGTAATGTAATTATCAATGCTCCTTTACTTGAGGAAAGGAAGCCCGTGTATCTCACTGACCAGTGTTGGGTGGGAGATGCTCCAAAGCTTCCCTAGCTCTCCAGAGTGGCCATGGTTTTCTCAAGAGGACTCGGGATGTGCCTGTAGAGCAGCTGAGCTGGTACATGGATCTTGGGACCGAAACCTTCACTTGTATCTGCTGTAAAACTTGTGAAACAGTTGGAAGTGTTCTTTGGTGAAGAGGAACGCCATAGGTAGATGAATTCCCCTTTTTAAGGAAGAGCTTCTGAGGGTTACTGGAAAGGACCTCCCTGTTGCACAATTGTGCTCCCCTACAGGCTCCACTGGTTAAATAATTCTCTTGGTCAAAACTACTTGAGTCTCTCCACTGATAGGTCAGACTTGGCCACTCCAAGATTACTTGATCCGAAGTCAGTTACTACTGACACTTCAGCTTGAATCTGCTTCCCCTTGATCTTAAAAAGTGGGTGTTTGCTGTAGAAGAGGGATAATGAGCAGTGAAATTGTGAGTGTTTAGGAAGTGGCTCCCTGCAGGGGAACTGACAGCATTGACATCACTATCAAAAAGCATCTCCTAGGGCTTTAACCTTCACATAAATGCTTGTAAAGAAAAGGCTTTTCCTGTTCTAAACAACAACAAAATATTGATTGGGGGAATTTGAATGATAATATGTGGGAGTTGTGATACCTTGAATGCAAAATGAAGCCAGACTGACTTTTACGGTTGTTTATCTCGAGTTGGTTCTGAAAGGAGCTGCAGTTGCAGCCTCCTAGATATGCTAGATATGCTCTGTAATTTTAAGCTGGTTTAACTAAATGTATGGACAGTGTTCATCCTTTTGCCAAGCTTTCAGTGATCACACCAGCTCTAGCAAAAAGCTGAGCTTATTTAACAAAATATTTCTGTCCAGGCAAACGGGCTCCTGGAAACCCGAACTGAGGGGTGTGAAGTGGCTGATTTCTGCAGCTTAATTAGGGCGCTGCTGACACAGCCTCTTTACAGCTGCTTTTATCAGTGTAACCAGCCCATCCTGAAGGAGAAAAGGCTGAGTGACAGCTGGGTCTGGGCTTGATAGAAAGTGGGAAGATGGATTTGAATGACCCTCCAGAAAAGGAGCCAGGCGGACTGCAGCAACAGCGTTAGGTTCTCGGGATGGGGGACACGCCCAGCTTGGAAAAAACCTCTCCTAATTCTTACTAGCCTAAGGGTTAGACCTGCTAGTTAGAATAAACATTCCCATTCTGCCTTCCCAGCTATGCCTGACAGGAGATTAAAGGAATAAAGGCAATGTGCTGCGTTGGGTTATAATGAGTTATTCAGTACAGAGTCTGTAACAGAGATGGCAAAATACAAAGATAGTGTTTAGTACAAGAGACGATTAATTTTCACAATTTCCAGGCTGTGCCAGTGGCAGCTGACCAGCTACAGGCTTTTAGGACTCAAATGCACCAATCATTTTATTAATAACAGCAAAATGCCAAATATTTTCTTCAGTTTACGAGTCAGTACTTGACTCCAGATCACATCTTTTTGGGGCACTTTAGCAGAAAATAACTGACATTTTCCTTTGGCAGGTTGCAGCGGACATTATTTTAGCACCTGAAATACATTCAGGGACGTTCTACAAATGTGCTGAGTCCAATGGAGTGCCGAAATGTGGGTGTGTGTCGATAAACTTTCCCCCAGACTTAGCTACTGGATTGCACTCTACATCTGAAAACGGCTTTGAGGTGGTCTTAATTTAGCCTAGTATGGATCCACTTTAAATTAACACCAGCCTTTATTCCAAAACAATGTACTCACAGACAAGCTGTCAGACTCTTATTTCAATGTTTGAGTAAGAAGAAGCAGGAAATGTAAATCTTTGAGTATTTTATCATTTTGCTGAAGTTGTCCTGTATTTTTATTTTGTATATGTTGTGTGTGCCCTGGCTTTTCTTTTGGCAGTACTTCAAGCTGAAAAACAAAGATGGATTTTTTTTTCTCCCAGTGAATTTATTATGAAGAATGAAGGTCAGATTCCTCTTACGGCTGCTTTGTGCTGTTGAAAAATACAGTGTGGCTTCTGCTTCGAGAGCACCTAATTTTGAAATCCATCTTGCTGAAGCAATTGCTATTAGAGGTGACCTGCAAGAGAGACGAGCCTTCCCTTTTGCCACTCTGTGATGGAATAAAAGGCTTGAGCGATAAATTAGCTTAGTCTACCTGTTTGCCACATCAGAAGCCCAAGCCTTCAGCAGGAGTGCTCGAGATCAAGCTAAGCAGCAAGAGGCAGAGCAGCACGGAGCAAGGAGGACAGACAGGCAATGTGGGAGTTTTTTTAACTACACCTTTTAAAATTTTGCTTCTATTGTTAAAAAGTGTTTGACTTAAATGACAGTCATTTGGCATAGAGGAAGTTTATCCACGTGCTTCCAGCAGCCTTTCACCTACTAAGGCAGCAAAGCTCAATTCATGTATTTCTGACCCCCCAAAAGTTCCTCAGTAAAAACAGGAAGGACCAAGCACTACAGCTTGAATGCCTGGAAAGGACCCATCTCCCTGCACATCTTACAGCAGCAAGAGGTCACCATGTAAATGCTTTTTCCAAGAAGCCATTCAAAAAATCAGGCTTATGGAGGGGAAACTGAGGACGTGTGCTGCTGTGTTTGGCAGGGGCATTTGTTACCGAGGATAAAAACAGTTTTGAAGAAATGTCTGGGAAGACATCCCTGACCCCTCCTGCTCCTTCCCAAACTGCAAATGTAAGAAAACAATGAAAATAATACCTTTATGGGATAAAGTGTCCCATGCCAAAATGCTGGGGTTGACCACATTCTTCCTCATCCCAGCCCAGGGGAAAAATGTGCATCTCCTAAACACTCTCCAGCAGCACTGCAGATGGTGTGGAGATGGCAACTGCGGGGGTCAGTCCCAGAAACCCTTTCCTTGCTGCCAGTTCTCTCCTGCTGTTGGGGAGACACTGGGCTTGAAAACTGCTGGGAAGAACATCAGGTCATGGATCATACTCGGGCTGGATGCCTCACTCCTGGCTTTGAAACGCAGATGCAGAGGGAGCACAGGGTGGTGAGCGGCAAGTAGGGATAGCAGGAACCAGCCCTCTGAAAACTCAGCCACGCAGTTAAAAGTAAAATCAGGGTGCTCTTTAAAACAACTCTCAATTTTGTGTGGTGGTGATTCTTATTAGAGAGAACTTTCTTGCAAGACGTGCGCTAGTAAATGATTGAATAACAGTGACTCATGTTTTATTATCAGACTTGACTGTGGCGGCGCTTACGCTCGCTTCAGATTTGTTGACACACATTTCTTCTGACGCCTGCCAATAAGGAAGATGCTGTGAAGCAGCACTGTAATGTAAAACTGGTACTGGAAAATGCAGGTGAGGGCTGATCACAGCCTGAGCCCCTCGGCACCGGAGCAGCTTTTGGGAACAGAGGGGTTGGTTTGGCAATACCAGCCACCGATGGAAAGTGCCGGTGAGTTTCTGCTCCGGGGCGCTGAGAGGCTCGGCACCCACGTGGGTTGTCGGGGCGTTTCGCAAAACTAATCCCTAGGAATCTGCCCGAGACTGATGGCTAGTCCCTGAGTCACAGCCCGGAATGTGCAAGTGGCTCCCAGTGGGAGGCTACCAGTGAACGAGACCCCTCCTTGCACCAGCCCTGCTGTATCTGAGTCTCCTTCCAACACTGTTTCCTTTGAGGTGGAAGAAGGAAGTGATCTATTTTGGGGAACATTCGCACCAGATGTTCGGTGATGGCAACACTGTTTCTATCACTGCACGCTGTGCTTCCGCACAGGAGCGCCCGGGCTCTGCATCCCTGCCTCTGCCGCTGGCGACCCTGCCCCTTCCTCCTGCCCTGCCTGACCTCCACCGCTGGCAGCCCCGCTCCAGGAGGAAGGAGCGAGTTCACCTCGCCCAGCTGCTGGGGGCTGGATATGCGCCCCCCAGGTAGGACAGGAGGATTGTCCTGCTGCCCCACCACCCTCAGGCAATCGTGGGGCCGGGGGAGCTCAGGGACACCCCTAATACCCTACATCCCTAATACCCCTAATCCCGGGAGCAGCGCTCGTCTTCCACAGACCCGCAGCACAGAGGCATGAACCGTAGAGTTGCTGCTGCCACAGGGTGCAACATTCTCAGGATGTGCTGTTGCCTAGGATCGATGTCCCTGGTTTGCTGGCCTCGACACTCGTCTTTCAGTCCCCTGTTCTTTCTGACGTGGGTTTTTCTTTTCATCTGAATCATTCAGTATGACTTTGGAGCACAATGGAGCTGTGATTTTTTTCGAAGCCGCCAGCTTGCAGGAAACAGAAGGTCTCTGAATAAAAGGGAGGCTCTTGTTACAACTTCCCTCTTATTTACTGTTCCCAGTAGCAGAGAAGTAAAAAGACAATGAGTGAAATGGAGGATTAATCACGCGTAGCACTGAAATATAAACAAGGAGACAGCGCGTCCCAGAGCACTGCTCAGAGCAGTGGCTCGTGCCCGCAGCGTGCAGAAATCTCTCATCACTGAGACCTCCCGGATTTCATGAAAAAGGCCAAAAGGCAGAGGAGGCTCCACAGGTGGTTTTTCAAAGGTAAACTTGCAAACTGAGTATTTTCCATGGACTGTTCTCTGTTCAGTGCTCTCAAAACTTGAGTTCATGTTAATATCCCCTGTGCTTAATCACTGGTCCATGACTTTTGCAGAGGAAACTGCCTATTTTCCTATTTTTCTGCATTAATTTTAAAACAATAAAAGTTCAGGACAGCTCCTTTGTCCCACAGGAGTCTTCTAAAAACACTTCAGAGAGAACCTACTGTGCTGCACAGTGTGTAGCTCTGCTCGTAAAAGGGAGGTGTGGTCATTAGCCTTGCTCCTTTTTTCACTTGCTTTTGGCTTGGTATCCAAACACCAAAGGATTACTAATCATGTTCCTTATTTATCTTTTTAATCAGAGATTTACCTGTATTTGATTTCCAGCTATAGATTTTTGAGCATTCACGCCAGCCTTTGCAAAGGTGTTGAGCTCCTCAAGTTAATTGGTAATAAATTAACGTTGGGAGGTTGTTTGTGTGAGGGATTACATGCATGTGGCTTTGTGAAGGTTTTTAGTGAAGCAAAACGTAGGAAAGAAAGGTGGAAACAGGGATACATGACACAATTCAAATTGCCTGAAATGTTTGTAATAAACAGTTGTTTTGTGTATCTGAATATCTGCATCTGTCAGGTAAGTACTGTTGATCTTTTGGCATTGGGATGATGCGCTTAATGTCAGGGTTGAGGCGAAGTGGAGTACATAATTGTAAAACTGAAAGGGAAGCTGCTCCCATCCTTATTCAAAAGCTCCAACAAACCTCCTAACTGCTCATTTCTCTTTAGAAAACATACATGAAAAACCTCAGGAAAGTTTATTTGCGCCACCTGCAATAATAAAATGGAAGTGACCCAAGTCTGAAAATAACACCATACGTCTCCAAGTGAGTATAAAAAGCTGGAGCATGGGATATATTTAAGCTAAAACCCAAACCCAACCCATGTGTGTTAACACAAGACTTGGAGGATTATGTGAATACAAGTCTAGGTGACCAAAGAGGTGGTGCTACTTAACTAATCTCTGCTGTAACCTTCTGCCCAGACTTTGCCTGGGCTCAGAAGCCTGGGGCAGGCACTGGGCCGGCAGGAGCCCTGCCAAAGGCTCCTCCTGGCCTTGTCTCCCTGCCCTCCCGGGGGCTTTCTAGCTTGCACTTTGTTTCACTTTCTCTTTCTGCTGTGCAGGACTGTGCTGGAAAGGTTGCAATATCCTCTATCAATTATTTACACTATTTATGTAGAAATCATAACAAAATATATATTCCCTTTAATATTAGGATTAATTTTTTAAAAACACTACTGAAGCCGTGCTGGTGCTGCATTAAACTAGTTGGTCATACTCTTTTAAATGCCCTTTCTAAATACTTTTTAAGAGTGGAATTGCATTAACCTCTCTGCTGCAACTTCCCTGTTTACACACAGCAAAGGCATGACAGCCTGAACCTGCCTGGTCAGGATCAGAAGAGTGACCCCTGCGGGTCCCACTGCCCTGATCCCCTGGCACCTGCAGCCTCCAGCTGACTTAGTTTGCCAGTGGTTCCCTGCAGGGGAAGAGGAGGTGGGGAAGAGCTGCCTGGGCTCTTTGGTCATGGTATGAGTGCTTCCTAGACACGTGCTTCTTTGGCTGTACCTGTTTTAGAGTTAATAATAATAGAGAGCTCCTGAGCAACCCAAATTTAGACAGTTTTTGGAAATCCAGATAAAAAATTCTAGGAAAAGTTTGTGGATTTTTTTCTTTCTACCCACTACAGCAGATGTTGGAGGATCTCAAGTCAGGATGGGTGTTTGCCACTATGCCCTGCTTGGTCCCTGCTCTGGTTGCAACCTCCAGGTTTGGCAGCTCTACCACTTCCCTGGGAAGCCTATCCCAATGCTTGACAAAATGGTAATAAAGCTCTGCTGCTTTTTTTTTTCTCTTTCCCCATAACTTTCAAGTTTCAGCACACTACTAGCAGAAACTTGATGAATCTTCATGATAAGAAGATTCCCAAGATTTATAGGTCTTTGCTCGCTTTTGGTCTTGGTTTTGACTATTCCAGCAAGGCACCTGGCACTTTATAGAATTGTCATTCTCTAGCAGATTGAAAGAAATAGATTATATATTGTTATGAGGTCTGAGGGTCTGTCTCTGCTAGGGTTCTCACAGGCTTCAGTCTCTCTGCCAAGGCTTCTGGGCACAGGACCCGTGGCCAAGAGCCTTAACCCTCAACCCTCAAAATCAAGGGGAATTTCTAAAAGGGAAGGTGTGTGCTCCATGTCTCATCCAGCCAGAGTGAGGAGGAGCACAGGGAGAGGGGTGCTGGTCCTGCCCCCTGACCCAGAGCCCCGTGCCTCACTCCTTCTGTGTCCCCCGGGGTGCTGCAAGTAATAGGACCTGCACGAGGTGGTGACAAGTCCCCAGCATTCCTGGTCTTTGATCTGAGGAAATCACCAGTGAGCCAGGAAATGTCAAGATTACATCACATGCATAATCTTTTAAAGCCCTGAAAAGGAGCTTGTTAAAATCTTTGTCTCTGCAGTGTGATTGCAGTTCCTTTTGTTTTTCCTCTGCTCTTCCACTTTACAGGAGCAGGCAGGCAAATCCTCCTTCCAGATATCATTTTACTTTTCCCTCCCTTTGACTTACAGCACTTTTGTTCGCCACAGCCTTGCCACTCACTGGGGCTGGAGGAGCAAGAACCCACTTTGCTGGGCCCCCAAAGGGAAGGCGTTGGGATGCCCAGGGCCTGTGGGAACACTGCTACAGCCCAGTTTGTCTGTACTGGGAAAGGAGAGGATGTGGGAGTGGAGCTGCCATCCTTTCCTCTAGTGTTTGCTCATTTCTGGGTGGGCACCCTGGGCAGCCCAACAGAGCTGCAGGGAGGTGCCAAAACTTCATAGAGCAAAACTGCACCTCATTATTCCACTGATTCTGCAAAACTATTATGGAGCATCCAGCAGAGTGTGTGACCCACACATGTTTAATTTCTTTTACGGTTTCTGTTTTGATATATGCTGGATGTCTTTATAAAACAAAGATTTATTGGAACCTGGAATTGTATGACTTTAATGTTGACTTGAGTCCAGATTGTGAGTTTCTCCTTTTGAAAGAGGAGGAGAAGGTTTAAAACAGCCCATCTGCCTGTGGCACTTATGAAACCCTAGGCAAGGATGACACCTTTTCCCTTAACTTCTACTATAATGTCAAACAAAAATTTACCATCAAATATTATGCCTTCCATATGCAATGCCCTGCTGTAGATATGGATCACAGCAATCGTGTTGGGATTCTCTCTTTCAAGTTTTTATCTGTGCCATAAGGAAGTCAGGACTCTGTGTAGGGTCCAAGGAGGAGCAGCAAGGCAGGAAAACCCCAAACCATGCATAATGAATGACAATGTGCCTTCACTTGTGCTCTTGATTTTTCTTGTAAAAGCACAGTGATGCCCTTGCTGCCTGCAAGGCTGAGGAAAGCAGCATATTTTTAAAACACAGTGCCAGTGTCAGACAGCTCCAAGTGCTCTGGTAGGAAATAACCAGCATCCAAGGAAGCAGAGCCTGAGCCCAGCTCTACGGTTGCCACAACATAAGTAAACAAACAAGTTTAACACAAGTAATGAGGGCATTGTGCCAGTTTCAGTTAAAATAATGAAATAAATAAAAAAGAAATCAACCCCAAACCAACAAATTATTACAGCATGAGGAAAGTCCTGAATGAAATTGATTGTTCGTGCCAACACCAGAAATATATCTTGTCATAAACTTGGGCCTCCACATCTGCTTCAGCACCAGCGGATTCTTTATAAACAGCCTCTTTAATTTTATCTAACAGCCTGTTAGCAGACATGCAGTCCAAAAATACATCTCCTTTTCTTCCTCGCACTATCCTGAGCTTGGCAGGGCACCAAACATGAGGTTCAGCTCGTAATTCAAAAAAGCCCTTCTTTAAGCATTGACTGAGCTTGATTTAATAAAAATCCTGTCCAGCTTCCTCCGGGCAGCCCTAATGGGATGCAGAGCCTGGCGCTTCTCAGGGGCTGCTCCAGACCTGCTGTGTGTTGGCCAGTGAGATTTTTTTGTGGTGAAACAATATTGCTCTGTGGTGGAGTTGGGGAACCAGCTTGTGTTCTCCAGAATGTCTCCCCTGAAGGGTGCACAGCTTCACTTTCAGCTGTGCCACCCTCTGAAAATGGAAATAAGCAGGCTGCACAAAAAAAAAACAAAGCAGAGCCACAGCACTGTATATCCCAGTGTCCCTGGGTAGCCCCAGGGATGCTCCAGTGCCACTGGTACCCAGCCCCCCCTCCCACTGGCCCTGCCTTCCCCAGGGGAAGGAGAGAAAAGCCTCAAAGCCCCTAAAGTGACTTCCAATCCTCAAGTTCTACTGGAGGGAGATCTTTCCATTGTGTCCCCAGTGTGGCACTGCCAAGCACTTGTAGGTGCTCCTGAATGAAAGACTGGGCATTCACTGAAATACAGGGGGTGTTGCACTGGGGCTGGTTCCCAGAGTGTAACCCTGACACCAGAGGCATGACAACCACCTTCACACTTCCTGACGCTGGTGTTCCCAAGCACAACACTGATGTTCTGGCTGCTGATTGCCTGAGAAAGCTCAAGGGACATTGGCTGACTTTTAATGCTGGGACAAGAGTGGCTGACGTCACCTTAGAAGATGAAACACTTTCCTGCTGTGAGGACTGCACCAAATTACAGGCCCAGATTTCCCGAGAAATTAGTGTGAGAAACACCACATAACATCACATTCACTGCAACACAGGAACTCATTAGCTGTATAGTTGAAAATGTTAATAATTATCCCATTTGACAAACCAAGGTATGGATTTCAAGCCTCAAAGTTTGCTGTGCTAAAGAAATATTAATGGCCTGGTATGTCATGATGTCCCGGGGAAAAGGATATTTACTAGTTTCTCCTCATGGCTCACTTGTTTGTTTAAATTACTTGGAAACTAAACCAGCAGCAAACATAACCACTGCTGTTGTGAGGTGTGGTTAACAATAAGTTGATTTTATTTAGCATTAGATCAAAGGACGAAATGGAGTGAAATAAAGGAAAGGGAAGTTTCTCGAGTGGTCAGCAAGACAGATCCCAATGCCAAGACATGGAGGAGGATCAGCTCCTGAAATCCTGCAGAGCCCATCTCTTCACTTGCTTGTGCTGACAGGCAAATCAGCAGCACAGGTGTCAATGAAAGGGAACTACTGCACTTGGCAAAGGATGCTGCAGGTCTGTAGTGATGGAGAGGCTCTGTTGGCTGGTGTGGGGGAGGGATACTGGTAGTACCTTGGGGTTTTTCATCACCTCCTGGGAGGGGTTTTCTGACTGGTCCTTGTGGTTGTGCCAGGAAGACTTGAGAGCCTTGTGCTTCTCGGCTGCCAGTTCTCAGCAGCACCTGACCCATCAATAGGGAGGGACCAGGGGTTTGCTGCGGGGCTTGTGGTACCTCCAGTCAGGTGCCAAATTTCACTTTACAAAGAGCACAAGCATTCATCCAGTGGTACCTTACTGATCTGAACGTGGCTGATGCCTTTCAGCTGAATATTTAAGAGAAACAGATCAAAGGCAGACAATTGAACAGGAGAAGCAGGTTTAGCTCCCCAGGTGTGAGCTGCAGTGTCCTAATCCTTCCCTTTATGTGCTACAACAGGGTGTAATTCAATCCTAAATTACTGAAAATCTTGATGTTTTGTAAATCCCATATCAGAAGGTATTTTATTTATACAAGAATCTACTCATTAGCAGTATCAAAATGCTGGCAACACTGTGCACGCTCTGCAGGAGTTCTTGTCAGAGCTACATTTCACATCTTACTAGCACGGGCACAGATAGCCCCAGCTGAAGGGTACACTTAGGTCTTCCTGGTATCTCTTTTTTTGTCCAGTCCTGTGATGGATGGGGTCAAATGGAAAAGCCACTTCTGAGTGAAGAGGCCTAGAGGGATATGGCGGGCAGGGGAGTGGGATGTGGGCAAGCGCAGGCACCTCTACACAGGTGGTGGCTCTGCCATCTTTGGAGACTTCCCAAAGCTGGCTTGATGGAAATCTGGCCAATCCCTCTCCAAAGTCCTTTCATCCTTGCTTATTCTCCCTGGAGCTTGAAGGCAGTGACAGTTGGGCTCCAAGCATTCTGTGCTAGTGGCTCCTAAAAACTCCTAAAATCTGTCTCCCAGTGAAGGCCGGAGGAGCTGATGCTGCAGTAGAAAGGAGAAGTAGGAGGCTTGAAAAGGTCACTGGATGCCTTAACACCCTCCAACTTAAACACTCAGTCTTGCAGTTAATGGAGTGTGCCATAAAACTGCATTTTCTTTACCTATTCAATGAGAATTAGAGTGAGAGACCTCTTAATGTTAAGCAGGAGAAAGCTTTTTGGCTGTGAAGGCTCTTCTTCCACACAGGAAGGTTGCTGGCAGAAAATGACAGCTTGTGGACAAACCAAGTGAGAGTGGCTGTAACAGTAAAAAAGTGGAGGAAGGGAAATTCAGCCTCAGATGAAAATGAGACAGTAAATAGAGAAATAACCAGTCTGAGGCATCCATACGTTTCCTGGACTCACTTCCCTCCTTTTCTAGCATTTTGCTGAGCACTATAGCAATATTCAAGCCATTATTACATTAAGAAGTATTTAGGTTTTTCTGCCTGAAAAAATAGTCATCACTTGTAAATTGAAGGCATCACTCTTTTATCTGGTCTGCAGCCAGAAGGGCTGGAAGCAATAGAAGTGTGAACTTTCTCCTTCATCTCAGAGAACATTAACTTCAAAGCCAAGCCATAAACTTTCAGATGTAATGACTATTTGTCCAAAAGAGAAACACATCAGCTTGATCAATGAGTGAAAGGTGTAAAACACAGAGGTTACATTTGCTAAACACTTGGGAAAAATGTGTGGTTATGCTTGTATGTGTGGTGGGGGAGTTATTACTGAGTTATTTGGGCAGGCAGGCCCAAGGGGCAGAGTCAGGATTGCTGTGGGTGGTTGTAGGTCCAGCACCAAGTGGTTTCTGTCCCAGAGGAGGCTGGGCTGCCATGTCAGAGCGTGCTCCAGCACACCCTTGGGTGCAGACCTTCATCACTGAGTGGGGACCTTGTTGCTGTGCTGGCAGCCACACTACTCTGCTTTTCCAATAAACTGTGGGAGAAAACATCTCTCCTTTCTGCTCAACAAAGCATTCACGACCACCAGCAATTCCTTCTGTGTCCTTGCTCCAGCTGTGTGAATGCTGACTGGAGAAAAAGCCCCGTGGGTGCACTGCCTTGTCCCCTGAGCATCACTGAGCTCCAGGGCACAGGGTCCAGCAGTGCTAACACAGCCAGGCAGGTGTGCTCAGAGATTTAAGGCACCTTTGGGAAGGCTCCCCACATCCTTCTTCCTATCTTTTTAAAAAAAAAGCTTTCCATTTTTCTGATGAAAGTTCCATAGAAATAGAGAGTAATGATGTCTTTTTGTTTCCATGGTTTGCATATGAGGGATTTAGAGGGATGAAAATTTATATTATGTGACTTCTGCCAAGGATAACCATTGCCCTTCCTGATAATATCCCTCCTCCCCTCACCCATTAGGGCTTCCAGGAGGAGTCTGGACGCCATCCTCTCCCTGGGCAGTGGGTGTGTGATCCTTGTGCATGGCACACAGTGCTTAGAGAGGTCACTTTGTTGTGTTATGTTTTTAATTTGGTGAAAGTGTTTTTAGAAGGAGTGATCGGGAGGACTTGCTGCTGGGCACCAGCTTCTGCTTGCCGGGGCTCCAGGGCTGGGGAATGAGGTCCAGACCTGTGTGATTCCTGTCTGAGGATGAAGAGGAGGAAGTGCAGAGTATGAAGAGAGATTTTGAAAGGTCTGTAACATCTTCTGCCAACATCTTTTTTGGATCAGCCCTGCATGAACAAGTGAGAGCCGGAAAGAGCTGTGTCATCCTTGAGGACAGCTGGCCTTGCTGGGGGGCAGCTCAGTTTCGGATGGGAGGCAGAAGGTTACTGCCACTGCTGCAGGAAAAAGAGATGTTGGCGGGGTTGCTAGCTCCACAGGCTTCAACAGCATCCTGCTTTCCCCCTGTGTTGTGCATGCCTATCCCCTAACTCCTCTGTGAGGTGCCAAAATGCCTCTGTAGGGAACCAGAGAGTAAACTGAGCCCTTCTTGCTCACCACACTTTTTCGTGTCCTCAAATCCCTGTTGGAGTGAATGGAGCTGGTGGGGTCTATTCAGGTTCCTCACCATACAGGTGGTGCTGGGAGGAGATGGTGGCTCAGCTCTTGAACCTACCTGTCCCTAGGTGTGCCTTGGCCTCCAAAAGGTGACACCCACACTCCAGGCTGTCCCCTCTACCCTTCTGAATTCTAAACTGAGCTCCTCCCAGCATCCTGCGGAAAAAGCTGTGGGGATGGCCATGAAATGCTGGAGCTGGGGGTGTTGGTGGGGGTTGAGATGAAATTCTGGAAATGTAAAGAGCAACTGCATGCTGAATCCATCTGGTCGCCCACCTCCTCATGGCATATCACCTGCCCCACCTTGGTTCTAGAGGAGACTCCAGGGACAAGGGTAGGTAATAGTGAGTAGAGATGAGGCAAAAGGAGCAACAGGAGGGCAGTTAAGTAATTTATTTTAAGGGGGAGCTGGCTTTACCCAGATAAAACCAGTGCAATGCCAGCAGTCTCCACATTCAACAGATCCACAGAGGTATTGGTGAAGCAGTGCTCAGTCTCCCTTGCAACACCTCTGCTAGAGGGAGGCAGCTGGATGCTGGGCTTCTTTTCCACTGTGGAGCTGTACCTGTGCTTTGTAGGTGTGTTGTGTATTTAGGTCTGGTCTTTGCAAAGGGATCCAATGTAGCAATCCCTTTTATGTGCTTGGAGTCCCATTTTCTACCTCCACTGGATCATATCCTGGGCTTCAAAGCACACAGGGAGTTGTTTTATTGCACGGTCATAAAGCAATGGCCCTTCTCTGCTCCTGTATGAATAATAAATAGTAGTTATATTATTATATTTTTTACATGGAGGCTTGCCAGAGGCTCTTTTTGAGTATGAGACTCGGATTTACTCTGAGAAAAAGGAAGCAGAAAACAAGAATCCTGACAGTTTTCTACCTGGCTGTGCGGCTATGCTGAGAGAGGTGCCCTGCAGATCAAAGGGAACCCGCTCCTGTTCTCCCCAGGTGCTGCTGTGCTTCCCTTATTACAGCAGATATTGGTTATCAGGCTATGAACAGCACAAATGTGCACTTTGCTCTCCAGAGGTTATGGCAGCCAGAAGGATGCCAGATTAGATTTAGGAAAGCACATGTGGATGTATTGCCTTCTTCAGCCTTGCACCATTCCTTAAAATGCTCCATTGCTCTGGAGGAAGACAGAAAGCATGGCTGTGGACAATCACAGCTGTAGAAGTATAATTGCAATTGCTGTCTCAGAGCTGCTTAGTGCTTCTGATAATCCTTGAGACTTGCAGCAGGTCACTACGGGATGAAGGGAGAGCGTTTGGGGCAGTGATACGGTGCAGGAACAACTCTGCACAAGGATTGAAAAGAAACCATCTCTAGTTTACATTTCACTGGGGGGAAAGATGCTCTGAGGCAGCACCAGCACAAGTTCAGACTGAAGCCAAGACTTCCTGCTCTGGAATTCCAGGTGTTTGGAGAGTGTCTCTAATACCAAGTCCTATACTGTGTCTTCCCCTGAAGGCTGAGATGCCACCATAGCTCATCTCTCACCCAGTCACTGGCCAGAACTACAGCTCCAGTCCCACGAGTTCACTTCTTATGTTTGCAGTGGTGTTTAGCTTCTGGGGAGGTAAATGGGAAGGTGACAGGAGTGAAGTCTCATTTCAGTGTTGGGATCAACAGTGTTTCAGCAAAACCTCCCTCTAAGCCCCATACAGTGCATAACAGATGGCACATCTGTTTCTATTTCCAGGGTGATCTCACCAATCACTTTTTAAGAATCCAGCATCCAGGTTAATCAACACGAGCTGAATTACAGGAAAGGTTCCTACAGCAGTGGAAAAATCCTGTGAAACTCCCTTTCCTCAAGTTATTCTCTTGGACAGTGAGGTTTATCCTCTGCCTGAATTCTGCCCAAATCCTCATGATCCCTGCAAAGCCAAGCCTCTTTCCAAAGAGCTTCTGCCTCTTGTGGCCTTTGTCTATTTTGACAAGACGTATCTTCCAATAGTTTGTTTTCTGTTTGGAAGTCAAGCTAAAGGCTAAAAAAGCATGATACAGGTCAAACTCAAAACCCTCACAGGGATGGAAAGGGATATTCCCAAGGAAACTTTGTCCTCAGCCACAAGGCCATTGAAGAGAAGCTATCACCCGCTACAATCCACTGCCTACAACACAGCCTCAGAGCACACGGGATGCAAGTTCAAACCCCTTCTGTTTCTCATATGGAAAATATTTTTAAAAAGCTTTCCTGGAAGAAATATCACACCCAATGTGCCAGGCAGCACCAGAGGCATTTTGAGATGAAGCACAGAGAGGCAGGAGACTGGCTGTGCCTGGCTGTGCCTACACTGCTCAGCACAAAGGCCAGGGCAGAGTGGCACCCCTGGGCTCACAGGCACTGTGCCTAGATCTTGCTTCCCGAGGAGAACATTTACCTTGGAAACAGCTTGGAGTGATCCAAACCAGAGTCTCAGAGTCAGTGGAGAGCCCAGCAGCCAATGAGCACAGATCCAGGGCTGGAGTCCATCTCTTCTTTGCTGGTGGCTATACCTGCCAGATGTGCTTACAATGTCAGAAACAGCTCCCCAGTTGACTCTGGGTCCTCATTCTTGATTGTTCCCATGGTGTTGGTCAGCACACACCTATGCTGTTCTCTGGACCAGGACAAGCAGCTCTTGGCTCCGGCCACCAAGCAGCGCTGCTCTGGGCATGGATATTCCTGGCATAACTTGCAAGAGCCACAAGAACAAGCTGTCTCATTTCCCTCATGATGTTCCTCCAGCATGGTCCCACCAGCCTTTCCATCGTCCAGCTCTCCTTAACGCTATCATGCCTCAGTCCAGGCCATGCTACACACCCTAAGGAATTACAGCACTGGTGAGCTATACCATCATCTTCCTGGGCATTTTATGCTGGGTTATAAACCACCAAACTTGCAAAAATACTAGTTTGCTCTTAGGGCCATAGGCACAACACACAGGGTCAAGCTAAGCTGGAGTCAAGTGCCATGCTATGCTGTCAAATTCAGCCTCTTTTTTGCTGGCTGGCCCTGAGCAGCCAATGCTGCTCTGAAACAGCTGCTCTCATCCATTACCTACCAGATCCCAGGCCCATTCTTTGGGGCAAGCAGTTTAGGCCTGCATGTATTCCTGCTCTATCTGCTCTAATAGGCAGTGTAAATAATAATACCCCAAGCAAGAGGATTAGGAGAGCCCCATTGCAGGCTGTCCTGTGGTTTGGCCATGCTCTGAAGATACAGCATGTTGGGTAAATCCTTGCTCCAGCTGAGGTTTTCTTTTGAGATCAGCTTCAAAAAAAGAAGTACAAAAAACCCCAAACCAACAAAGCAAGCCATTTTTATGTTTCTAATTTTTGGGGCTAATTCTGATGAATGATTGCACACCAATTAGCAGCTAGCTTTAGTCAACCAGAAATTGCGCTTTTCAGTGAGTAAGCTGATCTTCAGACGTCATTTGCTCTACTTGTATCCCCTTCCCACTGCCACAGGAGAGGGAAGGAATACTGCAGATACTGCTTCATGTATGATCATTGCTGCTCTGGCTCTAGTGTAGCCACCAGATGGTCTCACCTGCTCTTCTGCTTGAAGACATTAAGAACCTTCAGCAGTTACCAACTCTCACTCTGGGAAGTGCCTCTAACACCTCTAGCACAGAGGTGCCTCAGCTGCACCTCTCCCACTGCTGTCAGAATGGCCATGGCAAATCTGTCAATACTTGCTCATTTAATTTCCATATTGAGGATTTTTAGCTCCTGTCATTGATGTTTCTATGTCCTCCGTTCAGGACACAAATCTTTATGATCCCATCAGGTTATGCCATCTGCTGTCTGCTAGAATGTGAACACCTTCTTAGGGACTGGCACCCGCACAGCAATGGAAATGTTTGTTACCAGGATGTGGCAGTGGGGCTGCACAGGGCTTAGCTGAGAATGGCCACAAATCACAGCATCGTAGAATGGCTGGAGCTGGAAGGGACCTTAAAGATCATCTAGTTTCAACCCTCCATTATGGGCATGGATGCCACCCACTAGACCAGGCTGCTCATAGACCTGGGGTGTCCTCTGAGGACAAACCACTTGGCCCTGATTTTTTTCCACCTCCATCGTTATATGTACCAGCATCTCCCAGAGCCCACTGGAGCCATTACAGACTGGTTAAAGGGTGGCTTGTGGCACTTTCAGGGGGAGTACAGCCACTGGGATTAACAGCCACGTGTTTGTGGGGGTGTGTCTTTTAAAGCTGATTTATTTTAGCAGGACTTTTACAGAGCACAGCTGGCAGTGGTGGCCAGCAGGCATGGCAGTGTTCAGGCTCTGCTTAGAGACTGACAAGGAAACTCTGGGGCAGGCAACAGGCTCCTGGAACACTTTAGTGTAACCCTTTGGTTAACCCTGCTTTGGCTGACACCTTGCTCAAGTAGAGGACTTGGCCTAGGTGATCTCCAGAAGTGCCTTCCAACCTCAATCTTTCAGTGAGACTTATTTAAACCTCTGGCATAAAGCACAGATTGGATATTCAGGTGTATATATTCAAGTATTCCATGAATTCTCAGCTCAGTACAGGAAATTCGACTTTCAAGTTCAACAGCACATTGAACCTTTACCAGGATGTAAGGCCAGAATTTCATGAGAGTTTTAACAACCAAACAAACCAGGGAAGTACAAAACATGCCATGCAAGTCAGATGTTTCTATGCAACAACCATATGATCCAAAGCTTCTCAAACAAAACCATTTGCTGTCAGGACAGAGTGGATCCAAATCAGTGTGATTCAAGTTTTTAGAGTCAATTTTGTAAAATGTCAGAAGGAGTTACTTAGTGCCACCCAGTGTTGGCAGCTAGAAAAAGGAAGGTTAATATGGTTACAACTGGGTGTAGCCCAGTGAAACAGGAAAAAAAAAACAGCTCTTGCCTTCTATATCAGGGGTGAGTAATGTCACAGAAGCTGGGCAGCACCAGCATTCAGGGGTAGGTGCCCCAGAGCTGAAATGAAGTTTAGCTATCTTGTTAAAAAAAGAAAAAATCTTCTACTTTTTATATTCACTTTTCAAAGCAGGTAATCAGTTGGAGATGCAGATGGTCTCTTTTGTCACAAGACTCACTCCCCTAGTCTGACATCTTTCTAGTGAGAAAGTTGCACTGACTTTTCTGGTCAGATGTTCAGGAATTTAGATGAGACACAACTACATAAAATGTGTCTCTTTCCTAGAATAAATAGAGTGCAGTTAAACATGACTTTTTTTCCCTTCCCACCTTTGTCTCAGGTGCTGCATATGACTTCCCTTTCCCTTGAAGCCTTTAAAATTACACAGGATCTCATGTATATCAGGCATGGAAATACTCTCCCAGTTATGATCTTTGGATGGCTGGAGAATTGCATGTCTGCTTTTGCCCTTCAAAGGATTGTAGATAATCATGGAATAGTTTGGGTTGGGAGGGACCTTAAAGATCATCCAGGTTCAACTCTCCTGCCATGAGCAGGGACACCTTCCACTAGACCAGATTGCTGAAAGCCCCATCCAACCTGGCCTGGAACACTTCCATATAAAGTTAGTTAAATGTCATGGTCCCATTTTACAGATGTGGAAAGTGAGATGCAAGCAGGCATTCCCATCCTCATCAGAGCCCCTTCCCAGGAGAGCTGGGGCCTGGCCAAATGGGACAGAGGAGATCTGGAACCAAGGACCCAAGTGGGAAAGAGAGGAAGGGAAAAGCATGGCCTGAAGATGGCTCAAAAACTACCAGTTGTAGGCAGGCTGAGAGCATCCCAGGGTTGTGGCTTTACCTGTAGTGGCAGAAAGACCCTCTTTCTACCATTATGGTCTACTTCACCCTGCCCTGAAGTATTCTCACTGCCCAGAGGGAAAAAAGAGACAACAGAGGTTTGAGTGGCTCTCTGCTCATTCTTTATTTCATCCCTAGAAGATGAAGGCCAAGGAGAGACTGACACAGGAGTTTATCTCAGATTGATACAACAAAAAAGCAAAAGTGAAGTGAAGGGTGGCTGCCCTCTGAAAGGGCCTCACTTCCATGAGCTGCCACACTGGTGATCCATGCTTCTGGGTGTGAGAACAAGCATTTTCACTTTTTACTCCTACTTATGATGCAATCTATCTCCCAGTTACTCAGCACATCCCTTGGATTTGTGCTTGCTGACAAGTCTCCTTTCTTACTTACCTTTCACTGACCTCTGGGAAAGAGGCCAGGCAGTATGGCCACAGGTCACAAGCCAAAAACTCCTCTTCTGGGGCCACCACACTAGGGGTGTTTTTTTGTTTTCTCACCAGTCCTGTGAGGCTCCTGGAGGACCTGGGAGTTGGACTAGCTTTGCTGGCTTTTGTTGGAAGACCTCCACGATCACTAATTCATCTGCATTTCTCACTAGGGACCTACATGTCCTAAGTGTTCTCCATGCACTCCACAGCTATGAGAATCTCAGTCTTTCTCCTACAGAGCTCACAGCTTAAAACCCAAGGTGGGAAATCACTAATTCCTGTGTGTGATGGCTGCTCAGCCTTTGCCTCAGGAATTAATCAAAAAGACAATTTTCTCTATGAGGGCCACAGGACACAGTGTGCATAGAAAAAGTTGGTAGAGGAAGGGGACCAGGCAAATAAAACATTCTTGGGAAAAAAAAAAAAAAAAACAAACAAAAAAAAAAAAAACCGAAACAAAACCAAACCAAACCTGTGTGTATCCCTTCAGTTAGGAAGGTTTACAAAGTAGCTTCACAATGAGAAACAGCGCCTGCTCCAGAGGTTTTACACTCCCAGCAGTCAGAATGAAATAGCAGGAAAGGGAAAGGCAGAAGCAGGAGACCTGTGAGTCCCTGCCTTACACAGAGCAACTGTGCTCAGTTTGCAGGTCCAAGTCATTTTTAAGCCTATAAATAAACTGGGGACGTTAATGATGCCATTAATCTCCGCTGGCCGCCGTCCCAGCTATTTTTAGTGGCGAGGTTACCTTGCCTCTCCCAGCAGAAGTAGGTCCCGAGGGGAGGGTCGGGCCGGCACACGGGTGCGGTGTGCCCGGGGCCGCGGCCACCGCCCTGGGCGGGAGGACACTGCCGCCGTGCTTGGCAGCCCACCAGGAGGATGTGTCCCGAGCGCCAGCCCTCCTGGCTCCCAGCCTGCGGGGAAACACACGAAAACAGGCGTCAGACAATAAACAACGGGAAAAAGCAGAGTGCTGCCGGCTGCAGAGGGAGGGAGGCTGGTGACTGCTCCTGCCTGCAGCCCTTGCGGCAGAGATGCCTTCTTCGTCTCCTACAAGGAGATACCCCGATGGAGAGAGACCCTCTGCTCCTCTGGAGCTGCTGGGAGCTTGCTCCCCCACCTCTGCCTTTCCAAGGACAGGAAGCGGCAGGGCTCGGAGCTACAGAGTAGAGGAGAGGCATCCCAGCGTACTGGTGTGGGGCAGGGAATGGCTGGGGTGCAGGTCCCTGCGGAGAACAAGGTCTGCCCTGGGACAGCTTCGTGCCCCTCGCAGGCAGAGAGGGAGAAAGGAGCGCCCTTTCTCTTCCACCCAGGAGGAGAAGGAATGTCATGCATTTGGACGGTAAACGCTGCTTTTTCTCCTTCCTTCTGTGAGGAGAGAAGCCCCAGGACAGCACCTGCTTGGGAAAAGAGCAGCCCAGCATTTGCCCTCAGTGCTCGCAGGGCACCCAGGGCTGTTTTGCCTGTGGGCACTGTAGCCTTGAGGTTCATCTTACAAAGGTACCTTTTACAAATGCTTGCCTCATCTTATAAAGTATACCATGCTTTTGTTTATTTTACTATTTCTGTTATGATGTGCCAGGAAAAAAAATTATTCCTAACAGTAAATGAGGTTCACACTCACTGGAAACAGGTGCCTTTGAAAACCACATCAACACATTGCCTTCCCTTGACCTGCCCCCTCAGGTATCCAAGATGGTCAAATACCACCACACAGGGTTAGAGAAATTAATATTTCTGTACCACCAGAAAACAACACTGGCCAACCTTTTCTATTCTACAAAGAGCTTAAGTTGTTAAGGCATTAGCCAGATAATACTACAAAATAATTGTTCACATGCTGGTCCCTAGTGACATTTGGCTACCGTAGCTATCAGGATTTGTTCTCACAGAGCGTTCAGTGGCACAAGACTTTTCTCCCAGTATTCTCAGAAAATACACAGTTTTCTGTTCTTTGTGTTGCTTAGTAATGTTCCCTGAATTCTTAATATCTATAGTGGTCTGACTGCCAGTTGCTCATAATGTACCATCTAGAAAGAATTAAGAGAAGTTTGGATGTTTTTCTTACCTTCTTACAATGATACTTTGGGGCCAGAGACAGCAATTTGTCTGTGGAAGATCTACGCCACTTGACGTGGCTTGCAGCTCACAAACAACAGAACGTGATCACTCTCAGGAACTGCTAAGAAATGCATTTAATTTACTTGAGCTTTGCTATTGTGTCTCTATTGTACACAATGGACAACCTGAAGGCACTACTTACGCTACAGCTTCCCTGCTGCAGTTGCTGTCTGGCCTCTTTTAGGGATCATGCAGGATATGACCATTTAAGGTCTCTGGAGGCCTGGGTGGTTTGGTGGTTTGTGCATAGCAAAGTTTGGTTCTGCCTACAACCACTTTGGCAAGCAGAGACACACCTGGATCCTGCACTGTGCACTGGCTCTGTGAAGCGGGGCTATGGACTCCTGTGCCAGTGGCAATCTGAGACACCAACCCCAGTGACAAATGACATGAAGTTTCTTTCCTACTTTAGTGAGTCTATGCAGTGTTAAGCATTTTTTTGCAAAGCTGTCACAAAAGCTCCTGAGTGATCCCTACTGCCTGTGACTGGTACTTTGGGGAGCCCATCAGCCCCATTGCTCTCTTGAGATGCTGCACTTCCAAACCTGCTGATGAAGGGGCAGCAGGGAGCAGGCACTGCAGTGATTCTTTGACTCCATAGAAGTCTTTGGTTAGTGACATCCCCAGCAACTTTGGCAGACTTGGTGCAATTGTTATTAGCTCCTAATCTCTACTTGTGGACTTTTCTGGGTAGTTGCTAGATGAAAATTTTCTTTATCAATGGAATTACATCAGTTGGGTTTGCTTGCCATCCACTAGCTTGTCAAATTCAGAGATACAGCCATCTAAATCTTACTGGTATAAAGTGCAGCAACATCACTGTCAGGAGGGAAGTGGGGGGAAAAATATCCCCTCAAAGGTATTCTTTGTCTGGAGAAACTGCTTGGCCAATAAGAAACCAGCTTGCAACTGCAATCTTGCACAAGACACACAGAGATACTCCAGACAGACTTAACCTTGACAAAGTAATCAGCTTGTCAAACGAAGGAAGTCATTGTGGCCAGAGTGGCCATGGAAGGTGACTAATACTCTCCATCTGCAGCACCAGTCAAATAAGGATTTAAAATATTACAGAGAGAGGAGATCTGAAATATTAGAGAAGAAAACATATACATAGGAGTGAAGACAGCAGCATGTGTGATGACCAAAAATGGAAAATAAATGCTAGAAATATTTCATATTGACCCAAATTAAAAAAACAGCCTCAAATGAAGTGGCTTAGGCTTGTTTCATATGGTAGATATAGGCTAGCCTGGTCCCAGGCTAGTAATTTGCTTTCCCCAGAACAAAACAAAAGGCATCCATTTATCTTGGCTATGAAAATGTCCTTGTCAGATGTCAGCTGAACTCTCTCTGGGCAGGTCACTTATCTCCTCCCAGCTTCAGAGACCCATAAACCACTGCTCCCAAAACATGATACACCTGTGCATCCTGAGGAGTTATCCTTTCTCTTCCCTAAGCTGCCTGAGTTGTCTCAGAAGGCATAGACCTTCCCTATGCCTGGAAATCCTGATAGAGAAAAATGTCACTGCTAGTAGTAGTGATAATGGAAGACATCCCTGCAGCCACCCGAACCCACACAGGGTTACATTAAAAGTGCCTTTCATGACAACACCAGGTACAAGAATTCCTCCTTTCTGACTCTGCTGCTCACCCACCCCAGAGCATGGCTCCTGCTGGCACAGCCCTTTCTGGCACCAGGAGGAAAATGCCGAGGATGAGTGCCTGGAATGAACCAGTCAAATAAAATCCAGTGAAAACTTGTTGCTGCTTAAAAATAATCTCCAGACAAAGAAAAAACCCAACTCAGAGAATTCCCTGCTTGTCATACCAATGCTGAGGTGATGCACTGCAACTCAGAGGTAGGATGGAGCAACTAGAGCAGGAGTCGGCATCATTGGCAAAGATTAGCTTCAAACTAAAGCCAGTGTTTCCACATTTCCAAAGATGGAGAGAAGGGTGATGGGCAATAGCTGGAGTGAGGTGGAGCTGAGCCCTGCACCAAGGCTTGAGTGAGCCATACAGGCAACCTCTGACTGACAGCACTGGTGTCTCCAGGGAGGCCTGAGGACTCATTGTTCTGCACATTTAGGAGAGCAAGAAAAGTAGTGATTTATCAGATCAGTCATAGAAATGTGAAAATCTGTCTTGTTAAATGTTGACAATTAACTCATATTTGGCTGGGGAAAAGGATCCTGGTACCTTTCCTCTGGGGTGCTCAGGTTTGTCGCAGTGGAAGCCTATTGTCACCTTCTGTAGGACCAGGACAATGCTGTGCTGGCAGGCAAGAAAATGATGTGGCTCCTCTGGACCTAAGTGAGCACTGAGCAGGACACAAGAACACTGGAAATGCCCCCAGCTACACAAACGTGATATTCCATCGTGCTGCTGAAGCAGCAGAGCCTTCTCCTGCTGCTGCTCTGAGCAGGCTGTGCTCACTGATTTGGGTTTCTCAGAGTCCTGGAGGAGACGTTAGATAGTTGTGAAATTTGGTCTCTAATTAGGTCCCTGTAGTGGTGAGATTGCTTCCTTTATAATCACTCAGTGGGAACTGGTACTTTATCCTCTGTACTCAAATTTTTATGTCTTTCACCCTCATTTTCTCTCCAATGCCCAGAGTCTCCAGTCCACTGGATGACAGCTGCAAAAGCCTCTGACATTCACTTAAAGGACGATTCTTTTCAGCTGCTTCACATTTCTTTTTGACAAGCTCTTCCAGTGATATTTACTGCAACTAATGAATTAACTCACAGCTGGACCACTTGCTAGCCTTTTCAGTCCAGAGCTGTTTTAAATCTTGATTAGCTGTTATGATTTGTAAATCTCATAGAACAGCTAAGTCCAAGCTTTCCTGTCTCACACTGTGATCAGGAGATTGTTCCCAGTCATGCAGAGCAGCAGTACACAGGCATTAGGTATTCAGGAGGACTCTACCTCTGCAGCAGGTAGCAAAACAATATATTACCTACAGGAAGTAGTTCAATTCACAAGGAAAGTTATTTGGATAACTCACAGTGTGTTGATTTTGCATGACCTGGTTTCTGGTAGTGGGGGGTGCACAGAGGTAGTTTCTGTGAGAAGATGCTGGAAGCTTCCACCATGTCCAGCAGAGCCAATGGCTGATGGCTCTGAAGATGGACATGCTGCTGGCCAAAACTTGGCCAATTAGAGATGGTGGTAACCATCGAAATCAAAGCAAAGTGAGGTGTGTGTGTGCAGTGTTAATTCCAGCTAGAGAAGAGGAGGAGGTGAGAATGTGTGAGGGGAAACAACATGGAGACACCAAGGTCAGTGGAGAAGGAGGGCAGGAGGTGTTCCAGGCACCAAGGCCAAGATTTCTCTGCAGGCTGTGGTGAGACCATGGTGAAGCAGCTGTGCCCCTGCAGCCTGTGGGATCCATGGGGGACACAGAGATCCACCCACAGCTCTTACTGTAGCACATGGATGCCTGAGGGAGGCTGAGATCCAGTGGAAGACCCAGTGGAGGGAGGGGCCCCGGCTTCCAGTCTGGAGCTACCTGTCCTTGGAGGACTGCACCCTGTGGAAGAGTGACCCACACTGCAGCAGTTTTGGGAGGACTGCTGCTCATGAGATTGGAAATACACTGGAGAAGTTCGTGGAGTACTGTCTCCCATGGGAGGGACCCCCTGGTGTAGCAGGGGAAGGACTCCTCTCCCTGAGGAGTGGAGGAAAGTCTTGGTGACAAACTGACCAAACCCCCATGCCCTGTCTCCCTGCAAGGTCGGTGGGAAGGAGGGAGGGGCTTGGGGGAAGAAAAGGTGTTTTAAGGGCTTATTTTACTTCTCGTTATCCTCCTCTGACTTTGTTAGTAATAAATTCACTTCGTATTTCCAAGTTGAGTCTGTTTTGCCCTTGGAGTGTTTTCTCCTGGTCCTTAACTCACAAAGCCTTCATTAAACTTTTCTCTCTTCTGCCTAGCTGTGGCAGGGGAGGATAAGTGAGCAGCTTTTCTGGGTGCCTGGGGTTTGGCCACTGTCAAACCACAACAATTTTTGGTGGAGAATGTGGGCAGTCACAAGGACTTTGAGATAAGGATATTAATTGGGAGAAATATTGGGCAAAACAAATACTAAAATGTGTTATCAAGTAGAATGATAGTGGGGAATTTGCATTGTAATTGTAGCGAAGGGTCTAGGGGTGGATTTTGTGTAGTTTGTCCATTTTTGTTCTGTATTGTGATGATGCTATTTTTAGACCTGGTGTGGGGAACCTTTTTTTTTCTTTTCTTTATGTTTAGTTTAGATTTTTTTGTTGTTCTAAGTAAAGATTTTATGTTGAATGTGGAAAATTTTTTAACTGCAGACTTCCACGATCATTGCCAATCCTTATATAAGCTGTCTGATACTGTTAATATTATTAGCCAATACCATTGTTATTCTATGGAATTCATGGAATTTGTCGTCATCCTGGTGCAAAAGAAAACAACCTTTAGGTGAGGAGTTATTAAAATCTGCCCTGAGGCATCCAGTTCCTGGGTGGAAGGGTGTGTGGAGCGATTTGGGAGGCTCCTAGGGCAGTTATCATCTCCCATTGCCTGGGACTTTGCTCCTGAACAGGTAAACAACCCTAGCCAACTGGCCCATGGACTGACAGAAGGGAACCATTACACATTCTGAAGCCCTGCTTCCTGGAAGTGTCTGAACATCACTTGCTGATGGGAAGTAGAGACCGACTTTTCCCTTTGCTTATGCAGATTCTTGCTTATTTCTTTTCCTTCACTCTAATAAAATTGCTGTTATTCTCCATCTTATTGTCTCCTCTGTTGGCAAAGGGAGCGATAGAGCAGCTTAGTGGACCCAGCCAGGGTCAACCCACTACAGGTAGCTGGAAAAGAAAAGGTCTTACTATTTTAAGCAAGTATGAAAAAATATGCAATGCAACACATACTACATTTCACAAGCATCTTGCACAAGTGATATTACACAAATGCACCTTTCTCCGCATTACTTTGCAGATCCTCTTTTCTGTTTCTAGCTTCTGAGCACATCCTGAGCAATGAACAACAGCCCAACATTTCAAATTAGGATCCTTATATGAGATCCTAAATAAAATTAGTCTGATTTGTATAGATTCTGCCCTCTCAAGTCCCAAGACACTTACAGGGTCAGCAAGTGTTTGGCTGTCAGGTCCTTTGCATTTTGGCAACTAACTGTGCATTTAGGCATCTAAATTTTCAGTGATTTGAATTCCAACTCTAAAATTCTGGCCTGGAGGTAAACATTGAACTGGAATTTGTAGCCCAGGGGCTGGGAATACATGCAGCTGCCTTAAGTTCAGGATGAAAAGTCAACGCACGTGGAAGCTTTTCACTTATCAGAAGACTTACAGCAAAACAGGAAGTTATTAATATCAAAGCTTGAACTGAGTTCAGAGTCAGACAATATCAAACAGAAGGTGTCTCCCCTTTTTCCTGTTTATCTCTTGCTAGCTCAGAAGACAGGGGAGATGAAGAGGCAAAGAGTTTCAAAATTTGGTGCTACAAGGCAATGAAATTGAACCGGCAGGCTGTACATCATTGCACAAAGTATATGGCATCATTTCCCTCAAGTCTTTAAAGCTTTTTCTGTACTTTCAAACAAACAGGGAAGCTATTTTGAAATTATGGGGTGGAACATGACAAAATAATGCAGTGCAATGGGGTGCAGGAATTTAGACAAAGTGAGCAATAAATGAAACTACAGGGAAGGGTAACACACTGCCTTGCTATAATTATCTTAGGAAACACTGGAACTAAAGAACTTTCTCCTGGTAAAGTGTCATTTGATTTTTAAATAACACAGGTCATTAGGACTACAGTTTCATGTTGTGTCTGCATGATGGTTTATCAAAGCAAGATCAAGTTACTGGCAGAGTCCTGGGAGGAATCTCCAGGGTAAAGGAAAAATACTGTACAGAGCAGCTGACCACCACACAGTGCAGAAATGAGCCAAAGTTGTGGGACTCATGGCCCAGCCTCATCACATCAGCACAGTACACACCAAACTGTATTCAGGTCTCTGTTTTCGCTGCTGCCCAACACAGCATTCGCTTTCAACCACGGACAATTTTAAAAATTGCCCTTTCTAAAAGGGAACTGGACACAGTCTCTCCTGGAAAGACAAGATTGAGCAGGAAACCCTGCACTGAGAACAACTAGCAAGGTCAAAAATGGGGTGCCGACCTGTTGGGATGAGGGGTCATTGGCTGTCTGAGCTCTTCTGCATTTCGTCAGCTACTGTGGAGGTAACAGGGCCAGGGAGCTGCCTCCCTGGCTTCCATGTTTGTGGAGAACTTATTAAAAGACTCATGCTGTGCACAGAAAAACTGGCACTGAGCAGGAGAAAGGCAAACCCCAAGAATATTCATTTGTTTAGACTTATGATTGGGAAGGTCATACTTCCTAGTGTAACTTGCCTGTTATCTAGAAAACAAAATATGAAACACTATAAGTAGGTGTCAGCTCCCTGGGAAAGGTTTATTTTCTTTTGGAGAAACAGGAGATTTCATGTGAGGATTCGTTCACTGGGAGCTTTCACTCTTTCAGTAATCTAGAGGTTTGTGCCTTTTTCTTTTTTTCCCATCCTAGCTTGCTGAGCCACTCACAGCCATATGAAATAAATTCCTAGAAGGAGATCACTCCCACAGAGCCTTACACCTCTCAATTCACACTGGAAAAACACTGTACAGGCAGAAGATTAAAGAAATAGAGGTGCATCTTTTTTTCTGTCCTTGATAAGGTTTCAGCTGCAAACACAAGGCAAGAGTCATACTTTCTTTCCACTGGGTTGGCAGATGTCAAACAAAAACATCACAATTTTCATTGCTCCTTGAATGAGATCTGCTGTACTTGACTTGCAGGAACCACTACCTCTGACAAAATTTGTTAACTACAGCACTGATGTACACAGTGTAATCCTCAGGGGAAGGCTCACCTATCAGCTGTTCCCCCAGAATGGCCTCTTTTCTCCACTCAGGCCACTTTAGGGGTGCTGAGTAGAGGGGTACAGCAAGCAGCTTCCAGGCTCCTGGATAGGTGCTTTTGTGATCCCCTGAGCTCACGGATGAGGAGGAAGGGAGGGAGAACTGTATCAGATGAAATGGAACTAGGCAAGACAAAAGAGTAGTTACTAGCAAATGAAGAAGAATTCTATAAATAAAGATATGAATAGTTTTCATGTTTAAGCAAGAAATACGAGAGGTATGAAATGAAACAGAATTAAGAAAAATCTATCTGCAGAGGGAATTAGAGAGATATACAGCACAATATCAGTTCCCTGTGCAGCTCAGGTCAAATATTGCTTTGAATTTGAAAGTCAGTTACATGGAGTGCTCTGAAGGATCTCCTTTGCTGTCCATTGCCTACATGAAAGGTAATGAAAGGTGTAAAGGAAATGCAGACCAAACAACTTCAGGGCTTGATACGACTCTCTCTCATACTGTAGCTGAATTCCTTACAGGTATTAATCTCACACACCTTAGGGGTATGGAAGCACATTCTTCCTCAGGGAATGAGGGGCAAAAGGCAGAAGGATCGAGCAGCTTACACAGGGGAGTCACTGGCAAGGCAGAAACCTGGATGTAGATCACCCACGTTCCAAGCTAGCATCTGAACTTTCAGACACACCCCCTTCTCCCTCAAAATGTGAGAAAAGAAGAAATAAAACCAAAACCATACCACAGTGGTTTGAGTCATTTGAGAGTCCTGGCTGCAACCTCCCACACAGAAATCACCGCACAATCTTGGCTGCTTTCACCATTGCCATCTTACCTTTCACTCTCAGGCTTTCTGTTGTGTTCTGACATAAACTGGGAGCTGCCTAAGGCAGAAGCTCTTTAAGCTTCCCCATTATTTTGCATGTGGCATTAAGTATCATGGGGTATCTCACAGGTTTTGACTCTAAATTGAGATTCTGAGAGAGAGTCAAATTACTTAATGTCACTTGAGTCCACCTTCTGAAGCTTTTCTACACCTAGGAGCAGCTGGCAGAAGCGTTGGAAGTGAGCAAGAGCCATCTGTGCACATTGCTCAGGTTTTACTATTTCTGCTCACCCTGAGATTTTTGGTATCAGGGAAATTATTTAGGCTGCAGGAAATAGCTCTTAAGGGCAACAAGGATCTGGCTAGTGAATCTGTTCTTGGGCTAGGCAAGCCTAAAAGATATGCATACAGCAGCAGCTGCTTTGTAGGAATGCGGCCCTGCAAATATTTTTTCATGCATCCTGGTGTCCAAAGCATTGCTGTGAAGGATTTATGCAATAGATATGTGACTATGTGGTCCTGTTCCACAGCTAACTATTCCTATGTGTCTCCTCTCACTGCCCTTCAAGGCTTTGCTCTGAATATAGTGATGCATACTGTTCCTGAGGAGTCTTGGGAGAGAATGTAGAGGGCATAGATTTGCTTCAAAGCAGATCTTCAAACATCTGTTTGTACTTACAGCACAAAAATTCAGCACACTACAGCACATAGTTGCCTCTAGCTTCAAGGCAAACACAAATGCTATGAGGTATTAAACACTCATAAACATACACAAGATAGCCTGGAGCAGCTTATCAGTTAGGTGGTAAAGGGTGGGGAAAGGCTCATTGTATATTTAAGGTCCAGGCATTTTCCCACTGATTTTTGCCGTGTTAGTAATGGGCCAGGGAGAGGAAAACTCTCGTGTAATTTAGCCTGGAAATACTGCTCAGGTCAGTCAGTCCTGACTCCCTCCTGCTGTGGTTTCTGCTTGCTGCTGTACTGGGTGCAAGGGTAGTCTCTGGTCAGACACCTTCTGAGTCAGGAGGGGAAAGAGAAAACTGCCCATGCCAGCTCCGTTCCTGACAGCCAGGCCACCACTATGGCAAGTTACCCCTGCAGCAGAATAGAGATTACTGTTACTGAAGGATAAGGGCAAAGCCCTTACTTCCCTGGCAGCAGAGCCTGGCTAGCTACAGGAGCATCAGGGAAGGCTCTGGCCCCAGATTATTGTTAGGGTGCAAAACAAATAAGCAGATGAAGACACTGTCATCTGCTGTTGCTTGACATCACTCTGCGACCACAGGGCAGAGACATAGGGACACTTTTACCACTATCTGATAGATAGGTGCCATGATTAATCTGATAGAAGTTGGTTGTGTTTCTGTCTCCACACCTTCTGGGTGAATGATAAGAAAATTTGTCTGGCTTGAAGTCTCTATATAATTTTGTATTACCATCAGATGACTGCCAGTTCTGGTGTAAAGGAGGGGAGGGAAACATGGGACAAGATCTGTTAGGATTTGAGGCACAGAAGCAGAGTTGTTCTAGGTGGGCATAAACCATTATGGACAACATCTCAGTATCTCTAGTTCACAGTCTTCTGTTTAGCCTAATCCCACCTCCTTGGAGATTTCAACTCAAGTGCCATTTGGGGCAGCTCTGCCCTGCTGCTGTCTTCTGCCAGCTCCACAGCAGGGACCGTAATCTTTGCCAACAGAGAACTAAAAGCATCTGGGTGGGTCACCTCTTCAGTCACCTCACCATCACTTGTTAAAGCGCATTTGTCAGATCCCTAAATCACAACACAAACACTAGAAATCAACGCCAAATGGATATGGCTAGACCACAAGACCTGAAAATTCTCTAAAACTGTGCAATCTAGTTCAATAAATAGTGTCTTCCCCAGAACAGATAATCTGGGTTCTCTGAGCAAATTAGTGTCAACAAGAAAAGCAGTTTACACCAATATTTTTGGCAGTATAGAAACATCCCTGTATATTACACAGTACTTACTACAAGGGCAGAAGATTCCAATGTAGATCCACATTCACTTTTGTGTTTCTAGAGGTAAAGAGGGGTTTTCAGTCATGTTGAGCTAATGGCGACCAAGCCAACAGGTATTAAAGCTATGCCCTTTCCTGCCTGTTGAGACATGGTGAAAGAAAGCAGCTACCTTAAATCAAAGGGTCCAGATTCAGGGAGGTGTTCCAGCTAGAAATCAGAAGCCAGTTTACAGATACTTTGATAACTTGAGCTTTTATCATTCCACGGGCCCCCAAGATCAGTTGGTGAGGGCTGGGTAAGTTTCCTCATATGGTATTTGAAGGCAAAGACAATCTACATTTGCTTCCCACAGGCAAGCCCAGGCAGCTACAGCATGTTATAAAAAGAGGAGATTAAACACAAGTTTTGTAGCACTACTGAATGAAAAGATACAATCAGTTCTACCATTAGAAGCTTATGAGTTAGGATTCTAAATCTAATGTAGGCACCTTTGAAGCACCAGTTTTGTCAAGAATATCCCATGCTTTGTCCTATCTTGAAAACTGAATTGTTTAGCTATTAAAAGAGATTAATGTAATCTCTGTGTCTATGAAATTGGATTTTGAAACTGTTTGCTTGCTGTACTATCTCCAGTGCAGTGAATGAGACTGCTGCTGCTTTTCATGTTGCTATAATTACAGGTCACACCTTGTTTGAGCCCAGCGTGTGCTGGCATTGCCAGCAGGACAAAGTGCCTGGCAGACTGCAGGAGAAGGCACATAGCTGGCAGGGAGAGGGAAGCCTCTGTTCCACAGAGGCCACCAGTGATGTACTGTATTGCTCTGGACCCCTCAGTGAGTGGACCCAGTTAGAGGGGTACTGAGACAGCTGGGGCAGAGCACACGAACTAGGAACAGAGGCTGTGGGAGCTGGGTGGCTTTAGTCTAGACACAGGGAGATGGAGGGGTGGTCCAACCAGACCCTACTGCAAATCATACCTCGCTCAGGGGGAGACAGAGAGACCCCAATCCACCTTGCAAACAACAGATGGACAAATGAGGGGCAACAAACCCAGGCTGGAGCTTGGGAGGAGAATGGACATAAGCGGAAAACATGTCCCAGAGAGGGAGACTCTGCATTCTCCATCCTTGGAGGCTTTCGAGACTAGGCTAGACAATGCCAAAGCTGACTTGATGTAATGTGATAGTTCCGTGCTAAGCAGGAGCCTGGATGACCTTGAGCCTTCAGAGGACTCTTCCAACCAACATTTTTGTGTTTATGTTATTTTCCTAGTGAAGGAAATGAACACTCTTCAGCTCCATGGATACATGTCTTTTTATGCTAACTATGGAGCTGGTCCTGCAGTCTTTCTTCCAAGAAGCTAGCAGCAAGAAATCCTAGCTGCTCTCCACCCCTCCTCCTCCCACAGGCAGTGTGTTGTGCCCACCTCCAGTCTCCACTTTGCTGCAGAAATATGGCTTGTGGTCCTGTGACCATGGTCTAGCCATGAGTGTTGATGTCCAATTTCTTCACTCAGAACTAAATTGTAGAAAAAGATACATCCCAGGGCAGGAGGCAATTGCTGCTGGGAATTCTGCTTGTGATCAACTAACCCAGACCATGTCTCCCTGCTACGGGTTCTGTTCACTTGAGGATCCTGGCGTAGTTACTTGATTGCTGTTTCCGCTCATGCACACCACAGACACTTCAGCAGACTTATCTTCTGCTAACAGAGGGATTGTGAAGCATCCTCTGACCACCTGAAGCAATTTCTCTCTCTAGTCAGAGACCTGCAACTCCATGCCCCAATCTTTCCAATGCTTGCTAGCCCTTTGCATCCTCTAGATGTCCTCTCCCAAGTTCCCCCTCTCTTGGGAAAAGGGGATCTATTTCCTGAGATTTTATTTACTCATCATGGCAGATAACCTTCTGACAAGACATCTCTCTGCAGTGCTGCAGCCCTGCACTGCTGTCCTGCATGGGTATGAAGCAAAAATAAAAACACAGTGTTTTAAAATGGTCATTCTTTGCTTTTTGCAGCAGATGAAAATTTAACTTGTATTCTCTTTCCCAGAAGTAATCTTGACTGCACTGGCTTGAGAAGCAACCTGGCAGTAGCAAGGTTCTTGTTAATGACAGATTGCTCCAGGGCAGGGGATGATTTGGTGCTCTGATACAGGGAGAAGGGTGACTGTAGTTGTTATGTGTCTCCTGATGTATTTGGCAGAGACTGCAGAAATGGCTGGGTGACCAATGGGAGCACTTGTGTAATATGGGGAGCCCTACACCCCAAAGCACCACAGGCACAGACTGTGTCATCACCAGCAAAAAGCTATCCAACACTGGTGGAAGGGACAAAGAACAGCATGTGTCATCCGCTCTCGGACAGAAAAATAGTATTTTGCATTCCTCTTTCTTTTGCACTTTATAAACAGTTTGAGACTGTTTATATACAACTTGTTTTGTCCAGTTGGATACATCTGGGTTAGTTGTTCTGTCTGTTCTCTTCAGCTTTAGGCACCTCCTCACTAATTGCTGTTTCTTTGACCAAGCTTATGCCCTCCGAAATCCCTAATGTATCAACAGCACACACATACACAGCCCCAATACCACCTTCAAAGCTTCCCAGGGCTCTGAGATGACCTCAAGGCCAGATCCAAACCTCAAAGTAAAGACATGGCACAAAAGCACTGCCTCAGGGCTCCTCTCCATTCATGAGTGTTCTGGCAGTTGAGTGCCTGTGCTAGCCTTTTCACCCCAAACTGTATCAACCCATGATTACTTGCCCCCAGCATCTCCATTAGTCCTCCTCACCTGGCAGACAGCATCCCTACAATCTCTGCTCACTGTGCCAGGTACTGCCAGGGCCAGACACTCTGGGCAGCTGTTTAGTAGCAGTACTCTGGCGGCTATGATGAACCTAATTAAAATGAATTGAACGGAGACTGAAGCAAAGGCAAAGATGGCATCACTGAAAGATGACACAGAGCAGTTCCCTCAGAGCTGCACTAGCACCAAACACTGCTGAAATGTGCTTCCATTAGAAAGTCCATCCACATATACCACATTTTCAAATTTCAGGGAGACTGGCACAAGGTCTGGGTGGTACATGTGTGGGGCTGTATGCATGCTCTGGAGCTGGAGGAATACCCAGTAAGTGCTGGGAACTGACAACATTTAAATGTACACACAGCTTTACATAGTTTTATTGGTATCTGAACATTTCCTACTGCTTAAAAGACAACCCTGTTCTGACCTACCTACAGAGAGGATCTTGAGCATTGATTTTAAAGGCAGGTGGATAGACCAGAATGCAGTCATAGAGCCATAGAACCATTTATGTTGGAAAAGAGTTATAACAGCATTGACCCAGCAGTTCCAAGTGCACCACTGCACAACATCCCTCAGTGCCACAGCTACATGTCTTTTAAATACCTCCAGGGATGGTGACTCCACCACTTCACTGTGCAGCCTGTTCCAGTGCTTAATAACCCCTTTGGTGAACGATATTGACCAAGTATTCAGTGCAAAGATCCTTTTTTCCCTCTGAGACAGGTGTGCCTCATCTCTCAACAGAGGCTCTGCTGTCATGTAAACTGACCCATGATCAAAATCCCCAAATTTTGCGGGTGACACCAGGCTCAGAGCCAGGTATTGACCTGTTGTCTCTTCCTGTTTCTTTCCTTATCATTGCCTGCAATTGGTAGGACAAGGGAGAATAGTACCTGTGGTCCAGATCCCTTAACCAATTGTCCCAAAGCCCTGAAGGGTCTCCTGATTGTCCTTGGACTTCCTGGTGCAACTTCATTGCTGCCTATATGAAAATTAATAGTGGAGAACAATCTGTGGGCTGTGTGAGGGTAAGAAGCTTTCCTTTCACATCTTTAACCCATGTCCCCAAGAGGTAGCAAACCTCCCTCAGAAGTGGTTCCAGCCAGCATATTGGGCCTTCTTCTCCCTTCAGAAGGGAGTGTTTTGTGGCAATGACCTGTCTCTTTTTCTTCGTGGACACAGTTTTGACACAGGTTGACTTAACCTTGGTGACAGCCCCATGCAAGATGAGACTCTGTCCCCACTGCTCAGTTCTGCTAGCAGAGCCTTGTACCCATACCTGCTCCTGGCCCTACATGATCCTACCTATATCCATCTATTTTTTCTTGCAGTCATCTGCTTTGGAGCATGTATGTCTTATTCCTTGTTGAAAGTCCAGTGCAACATGATCCTAGTTATGAGCATTAACTCTCAAGGACTGTAACATTAACTAAATGATTATATTATTAATAAAAGCCTTCCACATATCTATAGAATTATAAGCTAATGCTGCTCTCCCTTTGCCTAGTGTAGCATAGCTAAGTTATAAGGACAGATTTGTATTGACAAGGCTTCCAGACCAAAAAGTTAGATCATATTTGCCATCAGCAATGTGTTGCTGAGAGTATAAACTAAAAACTCAGTAGTCTCCAACCAACAATATTGCCTGAGCACCAGAAAACATGGAGTTCTTCACTCTGGCCCAGTAGGGCTTTGAAATTTAATTAAGCAAATGTCATCATTCCTAACACAAACCATCTTGCAGTGGGCATGCTTTTGAGTGCTCAAAGCAAAGCAGAAAGGAGCATTGGAACCCTGAGGAGTTAGGAATTATTCCCATATTAGGTACTATTTCCACAATGAAATGCACTCACAGTTTATCCATTTTCATTTTGCCAATTTATTGTATTTATGATCTAGGGATGCATGTTTAGATTCAAACCTCCTTTTTGTAGGTACTAGATGAAAAAGTCATGAAAGTCCCTGTTCCTGCAGACTCCAGTGTAGTGCCACAGTGACCTGGAAGCAGAGGATAAAGGACATTGCCAAAGGGGAGAAAGTGCAAATTGATGTACCCAGCAAAAAATCATATTGTTTGGAGTAGGAAAAAATTTGCTTTTCAGTAGAAAACTGTACAGTGTGAAAGTGCACATGGGCTATGCAGACATCTCATTTTTATTTAAGGGTGGGTGCAGTGCTTATGAAATGAGACAAATAAAAAGCCTGAGAAATTTCATTACTCTCCATCTAGAGAACAAATATATCAGGTTCCTCTGCAGTACCCTGCCAAGCCTAAATTTAAAAGGATCTAGGAAGAAGAGGACAGTTCAGGCTCTGCACCCATCACAGCTTGCTCTCTGTTGTTTCTACTTCCACCAACAGCAGGATCTTCACCACTGCCATCTCCCCATCCTTGGAAAAAGGGGCTAAGAGAAATACTATTTGCAGACTTCAGATGTGACAATAAATCCACCCACTGTCAGCAGTGATTTATAACAGCAACTTGCATTTTCCAAAGAGATTTTGGCATGGCCAAAATGTAATTGTTAATGTGTGGAAGTCTCATGTAAATGAGTCTGTTTTGAAAACAAGGCTCAACCATGTAGCTAGAAAGCCATGAAGGACTTCAGGATATACCTCCACTGTACTAAGTGAAGGTGGTCTGCAGAGCCCGAGGTGCCCTCAGGGCTAGAATCAGCACAGCCACGTCGGTCAAAGCCTGGCTGAACGAGGTTTGCTCTCTTGGTGCCATGTAACCCAGTGTCAGTGCAGATAAAGCCCACTTCCCACCCTCAAAGCACACCCGCATGGCACTGCACAGCAGCACATGGTAGCACCAGCTGGAAGCAGCTGCTGAGCTGGGTGTGGTGTGGACACATCTGCAAGTGCTCACATCCCCCTGTCGATGCTGGGACCTCGGTCACTCCTCACTTCTCTGAGATGGCCTCAGGATCTGTTTCACAGGAGCTGGTAGGACCCAAGGGGGCAGGTGGGACACCCAAAATAGCCTTAAATTCGGTGGGGTGTAAAGGCAGCTGAGAGAAGGAGTGGCAGTGAAACCAGATGCTGGAATCTGGAGGTATGGGCAGGGGATTATTAATGAACAGGCTTGTTCGAGTGTCTTGGTAATGTGGCAGTGAGAAACCTTGTTACTATTGCTTTCAGCACAGAGTGCATATACAACATAGGATTGTGAAATCTTAAAATCTTTGTACACAAATACAGTTAGGAGAAGAAAAAAAGGAAAACTTGGCCATGTTTGAATACACTCACTTCTTCTGAAAATAATATCACAGCCAGAACAGGCCTTCTATATTCAACTCTCATGCACAAGTCCTCATACCTGGGCTTAATAATCATAATGAACTAGGAGGGAAAGGTAAATAGTCTTCATTCCACATCTCTGAGGATAATAGTAAGAAGGAAGAGATTTCAAACATTGGTAATGACTTGTAGAGCAGCACATTGCTTAAAACATTGACTATGAGCCAAGAAATACCCCTCAAGGCTGCAATCAAAAACAGTTTTTGGCTCTGTGCTGTGAACAGAAACTTTATTTGATCGACAGAGTTATTGCAACAGACTTGCTGTTAAGAGTTTGGAAGCTCATCTCTAATGGGGCAACCCTCTTTAAAGCTAAAGCTCCTGCATGGGAAAGCTCTGGGCTCATGAATTGCAGCTCTGGCTCACAGTTTCAGGTTAATTGTGATGACCACTGAGGAGAGTTGGTGCATCTCCCTTGGCTGGCACAGAAGTCTGTGTAACTTCTCACGGGGAAATAAGAGAGATCTGAGACTGGCAAAAATACTCCTCTCTGTTTTTGCAAGTAGCTGTTGATTTGGGACAATGAAATCTGCTGAAATGTTTTTTGTGAAGAGCTTCAGCCTGTTGCCTTCAGCAGCAGTACAAATACAGGGGCAATCTCTGACCTATAGGCCTTGCCAGGCTAAGAAGAAAACAGATGTGGATTAGCCCCCTCCTGGCCAGAAAAAAACACCCACCTGCCAGAGAATATTGGCAGGGAGAAAAGGAATGAACTGAAGATTAATTTTTAATAGACAGAAAATGGCAGACCCTCCCAAAGTATTTCAACCTTTTTTTTTTTTTTTTTTTAATGAAATCTGGAAAACTGAAGGTCTATTATTCCTATAAATAACTGCCATCAGAAATGTGTTTCTTGCTGGCATCACAAAGGAAAAACAAAAGAGTTTTGAGAAGAGAGGGGGTTTTTAATATCAGAAAGCAATTTTCAACATGAAACAACAAGCTATACTTATCTGAAAAAGCCAAAAAAATGATACTGACTGCTCCTGAGTACCACATGTTGAACCCTATCTAACTAATTGCTCAGGGACCTATGGATAATTGGCATCTCCACGCTGACAGTTTGGTGATCTGGCAAAAGAGAACCTTCCCCAACCATGGGAATAAAATTCTTAAAAAATTTTAGAGGCTCCTGTTCAGCAAAAAGAAACAAGCAATGCACAAAGACCTCAGCCTATGTCAGAGACACAAGAGGTCTGATGCAAACCGGACATGAGCTGCCTGAGTTCCTTGGGAGAGAAGAATTTCAGACTAGCGTGCCACAGAAGAGAGTCCTAGGGCCCAGAGAAGCAACTAGGTGCTCACACAAACCATGATTAAAAAGACCAGGTTATAAAAAAAACTAAACAAGATAAAAATAAACATATTTTGGGGATATGATGCTGTCTGACAGCATGATGGGGATAGTATGCTGTCTGATATCCAAACATTGGAACAGCTTGCCCAGAGAAGTGGATATCCATCACTGGATATGTTAAAAGTCAGATCTGATGATCTAGTGAAAGATGTCCCTGCCCCAGCAGTGGGGGTGGACAAGATGATCTTTGAAGTTCTCTTCCAACCCAAACAAAGTTATCAATGTTATGATTTCTTACTTCAGCAGAGAAAGCCTAAAATTTTCTCGTTCTGACAGTCTGAACTGCCATTAAAAGCAATGTGCCTTTTTCAAATATAATTCTTTTTCAAACAGAAGAGCACTAACATCACAATTTTTTTTCTCAAAGAGTGGGGAAACTCAAGGAGTTTTCAATGAGTTTTATAGATTGTAACTTTCTTATTCAAATCCAGGCAATACAAAAAGAGGGAATGACAAACTGTTGTGTTTAAATATTTACATTTCCAACAAAAAGGGAAGCTAGAGTGGCAAAGTACAGAAGAGGGGAGATGTTGTTTCTGAAAATAAGCCTTCTGATTTGTTTTAGTATAGTGGAGTCAGTTCTCATGAATTGTAAGATAAACAAGAATATGTTTGCATTCCTTTGTAAAAGATGTCACCTGATGGACTTCTCAAGTGACCAGTGAAGATGGAGAGGTGGTAACTTCTCTGTCCAATCTCTGATCACTGTCCAGAAACTTATATATACGAGGTCAACAGTAAACTAGAGACTTCCTTTCTTCTTCTCTGCCTGAACACCTGTTGTGTGTGTTGCTGTGTCTTTCTATCTGCATCACAGTAACAGGGAAACACTGGGAAAGGAGAAAAGCAAGCATGTGTCCAGTGTTGCCTTCAGGCTTCATGTTTGTCAGAAACAAAAGAAGACACCCATAGAAAAATAGAATGTTTTTCTGTATGGGGGAGATTATATGATTATTACATCTGATTCCTGCTTCAAAACCATGCAGTGTCTCCATTGCTTGGTGATGGCTGCAGGTAGAAGCATCTATGGAAATTTAACACCAGCGAGCCCTGCAGAGTGAAGGGGACACCACTGTTGCAGGAACAACTTTGTGGGGAGCTAAAGCCCATATGGAAAGTTAGTGCCTACTACCGTGAACAAAAAATTCATTTGTAATTAAAAGCAAATCCCAGGAAGGCTGTGTTGCACCAGTTGGAAGCACACACGGATTTGGGGAAAACTGGGGAGATCTCTAAGGCTAACACTTGTGTCTTCTGCCTCAGTACAGCCAGAGAGGTATCTAAATACAATCCCATGCCATGTGCTCTAGGATGGCTGTGCTTGAGCAGGGAGTTGGACCAGATGCCCCACAGTGGTCCCTTCCAGCCTGACACATCCCGTGATTCTGTGATACTCAGGAATTACCACTGGGGTAAGACACAGCCATTGCACACCCAGTGTTCCGTTGACAGGGTGCTGAGGAACAACAGTGCAGCACTGGATCCTACTCGTGCCTCTGTGTAACCATGGACCTGTGGCTGGACTCCAGGTTCATAAATACAACACCTGAGCTCAGGTGCTGGCCTGGTCCCAGGCCAACTCCAGCAGCAGAGCGCTGCATAGGCACCTCAGAGGCTTGCACAAAGGCACTCACTGATGCACGGGCTCCCCCCATTATTCACAGGAACTACAGGAGACCTAAGTGGCTGGGACGTGGTCCAGAGCATTGCACACTGGTCACAGGGAGACACCACAGGGCCACGGTTATTTATACCCTCTCAGGAAAAGGGAGTCCCCATGCTTTCCTAACACAGCTCTGCATGGCCCCCTTGATCCCCCAGAGTTCATGCCTGCCAAGGAGAGAAAGGGGCCTGATGATAACACTGTGGCTCCCTAGCATGGGTAACACTTGATGGTTCAGGAGTGCTGGGAACAACAAGCAGGCTTGAAACAAACATCCCCATCCAGCCATGCAACATGACTCAACAGATCCACACAGGCCCGGCTGTGCAGACTGTGAGCAGTAACCAAACACACAGCATGTAGCAGGGCTGGCAAGCTGGGCCTTTTTTTTTTTTTTTTTTTTTTTTTCCGTGGAGTCTTAGCCTTCTCTTGTATTTAAGCAATATTTCCAAGAAGAAGAAGAAGGGCTGGAAGAAAACACTGACTTAACATGGGGTGGAGGCCTCTCACCAAGATCTGCAGTGCAGCTAAGAGGGATTTTGCCCATTTTCCTATAAATGTATGCAACTGGTGGCTTTGCAAAGGGATGGAGAGGAGCCACAGGTGCAGGGAGAAGGCTGAGATAGGCAGGATACCCTGTGGCAGAGAGACAGACATTTCTCAACTTGCGTAACTTGCCAGGGTAGAGAATTGCTCTGACAAGTTACACAGGCTTCTACAGCAGCTATGAATTTGATCCTATAAAAAACAAGTATCAACAGCTTAATCACATGCCTGGGTCACATGGAAGCAAGGACAACACGCAGTAGCAAATGTTGACTTTTTCTTTCTTTTTTTTTTTTTTGTGTGTGTTTGTTTTTTAACATAAAGTGGGAGTGAGGAGTGAAATTCGGGTGGGGCTTTCTACTATTCCCTGGGAGGAAATAGAAACGTGTTTGCAACAGCTCCTGCCCTGTTTTGCTCTCCCTCAAGAGCACGGGGCCCTCTCCAGGCTCTGCCAGGCTGGTAATATTGCAGTTTTTCCAGAACTCCCAGGCCCCAGGTTGTTCTGCAGCCCAGAGGAGCACTCACACTGTCTAACTAGGACTCATCAACTGAGCCGAGCTGGCGTGGGCTCAGGGCAGGAGCTTTGGCTGAGTGCCTGGCACAGCCGTGAGCGGCTGGCAGCAGTGCTTGGCTGCACTGTCTTTGGAAAAAGATGACGGTATCCAGAGTGCGCGATGTTAGGATCACGGCCCGGGGAGGGCCGCGGCGAGGAACGCTGTGCAGGGCAGCTGCGTGCCCGGGAACCTGAGTCATGGGGCTGCAGCGCGCCTGTGCAGGGCTGCAGCCCTGCGGGCCTGCCTGCAGCCCTGCGGAGCCCGCTGCAGCCCTGCGGAGCCCGCTGCAGCCCTGCGGAGCCCGCTGCAGCCCCAAGCGCAGGCCTGTCAGGGCGGCACGCAGGTGACAGGGCTCCCATCACCACCCGCCTCTTCCCAGCAGCGCCGTGGAAGAAATGGTGGCTGGCAGGCGTGTGCCGCAGACAGGCCTCCCCGGGGTCAGGCCTCTCCCCCTCAGCTCTGTCTGACCCAGACTTTACTGGTCAATGGGGGGGATTTTTTTCCAAAGTCACACGTCCAAATCATCTTGTCTGCAACCATCTCAAAGTGAAACAGTTTGTTTTAACTCACAGAAACCTCTGGGTTTCATACTGTTCTGTCTCCACCTGTCTTGAGAGACCCTAGAGACTCAAATCAACCAACAAACCACTTTTTTTTTTTTTTTCTTTACAGTTTTCAAATGAAAACCCCGTCTTTTCTTTACCTACTGTCATGCAGTATCTAGTTACAGATCTAGAGGTCTCATACCTGTGGTCCATTTCCAACACTCCTGTTCGCATTAAGCATAGATTTTTGCAAAGGGCTGAAGCCGCAGCAGGTCGGACAATGGTCTGCCTGCCCCATCCATCACAAGGAGTGCAGCAAACCAATCCTCCCAAAGCTTTGCTGTCTTACACCTTTATATAGGTGCAGCTATTTCAGCAAAGCTTTACTGAGGAGTCTTGGGCACACACGTGTAAAACAGCCCAAGTGTGCATACCTGAAGCTGGGAGAGCTGCATGGAGCCAGGCTTCTGCCTCCTCACACTGTGACTCACACAGCTCAGCCAGCAAGCAGCTGTGGGGCAGTTCTTTCCTTTTAACCCCTCAGGTACAATTAAAGCAACATAGACTCAAATGTGGCTGCAGTGATGCTGCTATTAAAATACAGGAAGGGAAACTAGACTTTACAGAGGATGACCCTTCATACTTGTGTAACTGTTCACACTGGTACTTCTACCAGCATTAATCTCCTTGTGAAAATGTAAATTCTATGCCCATCTGAAAGTCCTGCACAGGCACAAACACTGTGGGCAGATAAGACCCACGTGCTACTCAGTGGAGACAGTCTGTGTCTTGCAAAGTATCTTTCTAGTTTAGAGGAGCCAGAAATATAAAGGAGAATATTTGCTTTTCTTTTAAAAATAGTTTGTTCTAAGGAATGTCTTTTTCAACCGTGAGAGAATACAACATGGAAGGGATACAGGACCTAATAACCCACCTGGAAATACTTTGTATGGAAAAGCAGATCAGCCAGTTTGGGGATTGAGCCAAAGAATTATCAGACAGGCCTTGCTTGATATAATTTGGGTTTGTGGTAGTTTTTACAGCCCAGCAGGATTTCCCAAAGCTGAGGTGCTTTCAAGCTGACAGCGTATGTGCCTGGCCCTTATTGCAGTCTTGGCTTTTGGCCTAAGTGATTTCTGTTTGTGAGGGAGTGAACAAGTGAGGATCATTACAACTTGGAAGGAGCTCAGTTCTTGCTCGATGAGAGCTCTGGAGACATCGAATGGGACAAAACAAGTATAGAAATGTACCACAATGTGGGAGCTGATAAGGAGATGGCATGCTCCTGCAAATTGAGGACATGGTTTGCAGGCTGTGGGACAGCTCTTATGCAGAAGTAGGGGATGCAGGAGAGTAAGAGTTTTCCAATAAGATCTGTGTGTATGTCCCACTCTGAGGTAATTGCACATCAGCAGACCTGTATTCTGACCATGGAGGGGTGGCTTCTCTACAACTGTGATTCTGTTCCTTATCATTCATGGTGATGAGTGACCACACAGCCTTAGGAGCAGCAGCACAGTGTTAAAAAATGTGAATTTTTAGAAGTCAACAGCAGAGCTGCTGCTGTACTTTGTTCAAGAGGAGGGAAAAGCAGTTCAATGAAAAGGTAAAGATGAGACACTCTGTAACCTTCCTTGTCCCCCCCTCTCCCCCCAAGTATTTTTTCAAGGTACAAAAGCATTTCTAATTAAACTATCCCATTTCCTGAAGGACAGAACAAATGAACTCTGACATCCATGAGGCACCCTAGGTAGCATTTCCAAATGAAAATTTATGGGTCTTTTAGGAATCTTATTTTGGGGTGAGGGGAAAGAGAGGAGAAAAGAAGAAAAGTAAATTCTGTGGAAAGCTGCCATTCTTCACTGAATCTAAGATAGAACTTCTTGGACGTTTATCAACCAGGCATTTTTGTGTGGAAAACACTAACTGTGCAGACTGGGGACTGTCCAAGTTAGAATACACACTAGTACTGGCTTGGAATAGTGTTAGGGGTCTAGATGTGTTCACTCTGCAGTATCTGCTAAAGAGTTTCTGCTGTGGCAAGATGTGGGACCTCACAGCAGCTGTTACTTTTCTACGGCACATTACAGGTCTGGCATTGGGTCTCCAGCTGTGCATCCTTAGGGTTTCAGGGAGGTGCCAGTGAGTTCTGGAGTGTAGCTTGCCCTTTACAGTCAGTGTAGATTCAGTCAGTTCACTAACGAGTCCTGGGAGTTTGTTTGGTTTTCTTATTCTGAGTTTGATACCTGCATTTGGAGAGATGACTTATGCCCAGAACTACACTTGCAGCAAGGGAGTGGGAGAGAAAGGATGTCAGAGTGTGGTTTTACAGGTGTGGTAACAGGACTGTTTTGTTCAGTCCAGGTGTCTTTTTTTAAAAGAATAAATCCATGTCTATCATGAATTAAGGCACAGAAGGAGGAGAAAACAAGCCGGGAAACTGGACATTGCTTGGACTGTGATAGAATTTGTCATTTGCCAGAGTTTAAGGCTTTTTACATTGCTATGTACTAGGGTTGGTGTTTCAAACAATATTGATGCTTGCATGAGACTTTGGGCATTGGATGAGGACAGGGACTGGGAGCGCAGTTTTCAGCTTCGGAGGTTTCATCCTCCACTGAAAAGACCCAGACTTAACCTTGCTGTACAATTGATCTCATGCATGGTAAGGAGAATTTTGAGGTTTTCTCTTAGCCCTCTTCAAACTCTTCGTCTTTCTTTCATGCTTGCCATGATAGTATCGGAGCACCCATCTTTTCCGTCTGCTTCTCTGTGAACACCTGCCCATGCAATTCCTCTGTGCTTCACCTTGTGCTGAATGCGGTGCTGTTCTTGGTGAGTCAAATCCAATGAGGCATTGAGATGATTTGACTTGTGCCTAGGGAAAGCATGGTGCTGAAACTCTTCTTTGGTTCTGCACCATGAGGAAACCCTTTAGCCAAATGAGTTTGTGTTTCCCTGCTCCAGCTGTCTCCAGTCTTGCATTGTTGCTCTTAGAGTTACGCACTGTGTGTACCTCAGCAAGCAAGGTTTTGCCACCCAGGGCTGCTCTGAGAATACCTGATTGTTTCACTGTAATTTGGAGGGAGAAGCTGTGTTCATATTCTCGCCTGGGGCACAGCATAGCTCTTGAGCAGGACTTGTATTTCTAGTTTCTTCACAATGCCAACTTTATCAGCCAGACAAAGCTGAACTCCAGTTTTTCCAAAGAGGGTCACAGGAAGCTTGGCTAGAGCCTTGTGTCAGTTAGCTGGGACTACACAGAGCACAGCCACTGGTTCAAGCAGTCTCTCTTTCTCAATAAACATGTAGAGCACCTCAGTATCCTCTTGCTTCTCTACTTTCATGCTCCAGTTGCTCAGAAATGGGACAGGATGCAGTAGAGCCAATGCATATATGTCTGTGTATGTACCTATGTATGAAAGGTGGGATAAGAATGCTTCTTGCTTTTGGACAGTGTAAAGCTAGCATCCTTGCTGGTGGTAACTTCCAAAGGGTAAAGAGAAGGCACAGCAGAGCTGATCCCACATGGTGTCATCACTGATGGGGCAGGAGGACTGGCCTCAGTTTTATCCTTAGCAGATCAAAGCTGCATTCCCTGGTGGAAGCCAAGTGAAAGGTTATGTGCCTGTTTGGCAGCCTGTCATTTAGATAGGGATAAGCTCAAGACTAACCCAGAAGCTAATGAGAGAGGGGAGACTGGGAATGTATTGACAAAAGCCCTGAGAAGAGAGGCAGATGACACAGAGGAGCCAAGCCTTTCTCTCTGTCCAAGGACTGAAGTACTCAAGCTTACAAGGACAGGGAGTCATGGGATCTGTGCTGGAGCACAGGCACCTCTCCTGCAGAGAGGGCAGATGCTGCACTAGGTCAGGATGTCTCATGGAGAGAAGCTGAGTGCTGTGAGGATGGGAGGTTTTCAAGGAGCAGTACAACCTGTAGCAGTGAGAGGCAGGGTCTGTCATGAAAGTGTGAACAGACTGGGGTTTTAGTTGCTCTGGAAGAGCTAGAACATAGCAGAAAAGTTCAACTAAGTGTTTTTTATCCACTGAGAAGTACTGTAAGGTAGTGGCTGACCTTTGTGGATAGGTTAAGTGAGCCAGAGAGCAGCAGGGATAAGAGGGTGGAGGTGTTATTGATGCACTCCTTCAAGCTGGGCATGTGCTCCCTTGTGTCTGTGTGTCTAAACTTGGGGAGCTGATTCTCTATTCCTTTTTTTTAAGGCTGGCAACTTATGGTAGTGTAAGCAGATCTGTCTCAATGTGGTGATGGCAAAGGAGTTTTTTGAGAAATGGGGAGTAGGAAACGTTTGTGAAGTGGCCTGTGCATTTCTGAGGTGTGGGGATAAGTAAGAGGCAGCTGGGAACAGGTTTTATGGTTTTGTGATCCCTGGGTGGATAAAAGGTTGGGATGGCATCAGTAGGGTCTTGAAAGATTCTTGGCAGGTAGCTCTGGGTGAAGGAGGCATCTGTAAAGATGGTCTTGCAACTGCAGGGGCAGAGATGACCAAGTGACTTGAGTTGGTGTGAGGTGAGGCATAACAGGATAGTGGGGAGATGGTCTGGCAGATGCCTACACAAACCCCCAAACCAGCCAACTCTGTACTCTTCAAGGGACTTACTGTAAGCCAAAGGATGATTATTTACTAAGACCACCTTTTTTTTCTTCCATTTTAAAAGAAAAATCACTGCTTCATCAAAAGACAGTGTAAAGCAAATGAAAAAATTAAAGTCACAGTGCCAGGAAGTACAGACCTAACCCACATACCACGAGAACAAGCCAGCTTGTAGCTTTGCATCAAAAAATATCAGTCCATTTATTGCCATTAAAAATTCCCATTGTCTCTTCTCAGTTGTGGTGCATGCTTGAGATCTTAAAGATGGCACTGCCAGTCCTTAAAGCAATATTTGACATCAGTTTACTCATTAACTTTCAGATGCAGGACACTGAAAACCTTTTCCTAAGGGCATTTTTGTGTTCTGTTTGAGAGAGTTACTGTTGTTTTCCCACCTCCCCTGAAGGGTTGTTTACAATACCATCTTTCCCTTTTAATTCTCTTTTCCTTTCATGTCTAACAAACAGTGTTAAACAGAACACGGGGGGTGGGGGGGGAAGCAGATCTCACACATTATAATTATCTATAGTTAACTGAAGAAATGCTTCACAATTAGAGGTTTCATTTTGTAAATTAATGCTCAAGAAGATTTTCCCTATGTTTTCCCATATAAAACCTCTGTTCTTTCAGGTTCGAGGTTTATATGTATAGTAAGACAGGTGAAGGGTTTCTGAGTTGATGTGCACTTTGTGCAGAGACTGAGCTGCCACAAACAAGATTTTCCTTATGAGATCCTGTGCAGAGGGATATCTTGAGATGTATACACACGAATGTGGGCAGTTCCAAGATGTGGAGCCATGACAGGAAACATTACATTTTAAACCGGCTGCTGTTTCTGCTGGTTATTTTTACAGTTTCCCTTAATTTTTCTAGCTCTTTTTGCCCTGTATCTGAGCACTTTAAGACTGTGAATATATTTAGAGCCACAATTTTTCTGTGGGGAGGTGTGGGACTCCACATTATACAGATCTGAGAGGCTATCATTTGATGAGCACTTCTTTCAGCAGCAGCACCAACATAAGCATCCCCTGATTTCCCCTCTCCCACCACTCACTCACCCCTCAGCTGTGCCAGTTTCTGTGCTGTGTGGGAAACAAATCACAGAACACATCCAGGTAAAAAATAGCTGGAAAAGAGAGAGAGAGAGAAAAAAAATGGATCTCAGAACCTGGGTTAATATCCTATATGTACATCCAAAGCCAATACAACAGAACCTTTTTAGCTCAGATTCCATCTGACTTTCCAGCTCTATCAATAATTTGTACCTGATTTCACGTAGGACTGATGGGTAGAAATTTCAACAGCCACTGATATCCTCTCTAAATTTTTTGCAAGCTGATTGCTGTGTGAGAGGTAGGGACCTCAACTAAAGAAATGCAGCCAGCAGTCACCTGGCTAGTGAGTATGTGCATGCTGGCTGGCCATATATGCATTAGCTGATCAGCCAGCATATATGGACCTGACTGCTGCCCAGGAAAGGATTTTAGAGCATATAATGAGGGTAGAGTGGGGCTCATTGCAGCCATTTTATTTTAGGAAGAGGGGAGAGAAGGGAGGTGAGTACAAAGTAGTGGTCAGAGACCCTTAGGAAACCAAGAGCCATTAGTTCCACTGCTCACAAAGCAATTTGTTTCAAAAAGGCCTGAAATTCTATAAAATAAGACCTCTTCTGCACATGAGCCTGTAAATCAAGTGTGCCTGTAAATCATATTATTTGGGAGGAAGCTGAGAGCTCAGCCTCACATTCCTGTTTAGACTTCAGCAACCATTTCTGCTTTTAGCACTCTGAACACCAGTGGAAACCACGTATACTCATTTCTTTCCTGTGCTCAAATGTCTCTTAAAGCCCTTGCTTCTCCTGAATAACTTTTTATTAAAGAGTTATTCAGGAGCAACTTGCTTCATCTTTCTTCCTACCTGCTTCCTTTCCAATCTACAACAGCTTGTCAAGAGCTCTGCTCCATTCTCTTCTTTTGTATCCTTCATATCTCCCCTCTGACCAGTGAATGGCCTCAAATCTGGTACAGGGCAGTACACAAAATATTCAGTGAATTGTATCTGAAAATTATGAGTATTTTGGTTCAAACAAAAGATGGCTCTTCCTGCCCACACCTTCTGAGGGAAAAGAGACCTTGGGTCTCCTCACCACTTTTGCTGATGTGCAGGGGGAGTGGGATGGGAGCCACCAGGTGAACAGTAGCCATGAGACACCCTATGAGCCATGGCTGTAGTCCATGGTCAGAAATGGAAGTCTCTTTATGTTCCTGTTCTGAGGGTTTTTTTCAGCATCTGGTTGCACGGGCAGGATGCAAGCAAAGCTGTGTGGCTGCTCGTAGTGGACTGTGCCTGTGTCAGAAGCACACACTGTCTTTGGCAGGGGAGCTTTCATCTGATAGAAACCAGGTCTATTCCTACCATTTTTGGTCTTCCCCACTAAGAGCAATTATCATCCCCATAGGCAGGTCTTGGGTTTCTGCAGGTAGGAAGCTGGAGGTTTTGGGATTTTCTTAGTGTGGGAAATCCCTGGGTGGCAATAATCCAGTGTTTTGGGCTGTGTGCCATCCCTGCTGCAGACACCCAGGAACATTACTGGGAGTCACACCCAGTGTGATCTGTTTGCAGATACTCCAGTCTCACCACAGGTATGGAGTGAGGTGTGATGGGAAAGGCCTGAGAAGGTTTCCAAGGAATCTGCCTGCATTAATTGCCCTGTCATTGCATACCTCTGGGTCTGCTCCAGTCTGCACACTGGGGAAGCTGCTATCAGCTCCTGCAAGAGAAGCATCTTCATAGGCTTTCCTAGCACTGATTCCACTTCCAGAACTAGTTCCTGTAGGGATTTTTCCTTCCCCAAATGGAAGAACATGGCCATTTTGCAAAGTGCCACGGGGGACCCGTAAAGGAGATCTAAAGCAGAAGCCAGGGCTGTCTTGCTGGAAGGGAGCACTAGAAAGTCTCATCTTCTCTCCTCACCAGACACAGGAGCAGGAGAGGTGCTGGTGAATCTTTACCAACATGGAACAGCCTCATGCAGAATGGAGTGGCCCATACATTGCTGTGAGTGATGTTAGGATCTTGCTTTATTCTTGGGTAACTACAGAATTTGGGGAAGTGGTGGCATGGGAGAATGATCAGAAAGCTGGCAGAAATTGTGTAATCAGTGTATCAAAGATCTTTTTACTCTCCCCAGTCACATTTTAACAGTACACATTTTATTCTACGTGTCAGTAAACAACAATATTGTTACTGATAAAACTTCCCTTAAGCAACAAGTCACGTGAACAAAAAAGTTCTAAGAGCCACATTTTCACAAGTGTGTGTGCAGAAATGTCTATTGTACAATGTATAAGCAGCATGTGGTCGGGATGCGGCAAGCAGCAACAGGAGAGGAAAAGGGGAACAGATGGAACCTGTACTTGAGTGACAAGAGCGGACGTAGGCTCAGATCAAGTTTTGTACTGTGCAGAGGCTGAGCTTTTGAAAAGCCTTAAATAACAACCACATTTTAAAGAGGACTGCACTAATGGGGCACACAGATAAGCACTCCAAATGGTGCAACTGCAGAGCACGCAGCACTGCAGACAGTGATATATACAGAGCGTATGAGAAGTTCGGTCTGACACGCTAGCCATGCGTACAATCAAAGGTGTGCACATTTTAGAAACATCAGCCTCCCTGAAACCTCAATGACTTAGCAATAAAACATCAGGAAACGATAAGTCAGGGTCAGAAAGGTCTGAGAATTCCACACAGCTGAAATAAAGATTGAGCAAGAGGAATTAGCATTGAAAAATCAGATTCAGATGTTTAAAGCTGATTGTCTGAACCAAGTCAATATAATGCACCATATGTCACTTCAAAACGTTCGGATCGTCCAGCTGGGAAGCCCTACCCATAACTGTGAAATGCAGAAGTTCCTTGTATCTGAGAAGGCTGGGATGGACATGTCTGCCTGGACACGAGCAGGCTATAAATGATGAATTGGGATTACAGTCTTTAATGTCCCAGTCCAGTTTTACCAGTTCCCCAAACCCTAGCACAGAAAACAAGCCCTGCAGCAAGATCATATGAAGATTCTACCTTCACATATTCTGGACTTGCTTTCTGTCTCCGTTCATCTCCCTATGGACTGAAAATGCTCATGCTCTTTTTTTTCCAACTGTGAAGCACTCTGATGATCCATGCCCCTTGCTATCTTACTTTCATCCTATTTAAAAGAACCCCTATTCAGCTACCCAGCCTTTTCAAGGACAATTATCCTCTCTGTCCATTCTACCAAGTCTAGAGTTCATGGCTCTAGAAAATTATGTTTTTAACCTGTCAGTACTATGGTATAATCACATTTTCACTCATCTTCACACTTGCATAGAAGGAAGTCCTTACCCATATGAATGCAGACGAGCACAACAACCATTTATGTGGAACACTGTAAGTCTGCAAAATTTGCACAATTTCACCGGTACTTTTTTAGTCTCAGTTGGACTTATGTCAATTTACAGATCCACATGTATTGTATATGCTCCTTCAGCTTAGCAAAATAATCCAAGAATCCAGCACTGCTCACCTGAAATCCACACCTTGCAGGAAATGAGAATTCTATAGGCATGAGGGTTTTGCAGAATGGCAACTTGTTTTGTGGAATTGTGAAATTATATAGCTGGTGGGAGTGGGTCTTTCCTAGTAAAGGTCACACACTCATTGGTTGTTGGGTGAGAAACTGATTAACTGGAGATCAGCTTAAATTCTGTACTCTTCCATGCCCCATTTGTTGTGACCAGTTCTGGATTGAGATGATGGTGTACACAGAAATATTTGACAATACAGGTATTAGGCTCTCATGTAATAGATCTTTTCTCCTGTTCTATTCACATGCATTTTCATGGCAACTGGACATGCATTATACAGCTATGGGCTAAAACTCTCTCTGGAACATTTCTGGTGAAGCCAAAGACAAATGTGACACTCTGATTTACGTTGTGAACAAAACAGACAAGGGCATGTTCTCTCCCACATCAGCAAGTGGCACAGCAGAGCTTTTATTCATGGCAAGTTCCTCTCCCACAGCCACCTCCAAACAAAAAGGGGTGACCAACCTAAGGAACTGCATCTCAGAGAGGGCTCAGAGGCAACAGGCAGAGCTGTGCCAAGGGATGCTGGAACCTGGGCCCTTTTCTGGGGTAGATACAACCAAGACAAAGCCATTTCTTTCATCTCCAGCACTTGCTGATTTCAGAAGACTGTGTAAAATTCAGTATCTTCTGTCACTTGAAGCTGAAGTGCACAGCCTAGGTTTTACACCCAGGCTACGAGAAGTTGGTTGGGGTTTGCTCTGTTGCTGACAGCTTGAAATTTTCATTTGCAGCTCCTTCCTGTTTCCTTTTCAGACATTCATCATACAAACCCAGAGAGGCTGCACAAATCTACCAAAACGGTGAGAAGAGAGGACATTCCTTAGCACAATGAAGCTTTTAGTGTGCCTAGCCAACTGAAGCAGCAGGAGCAGACCTGGGCAGGCACTTCCCATACCCACATCCTGCAGATACATTCCGTGGTGCTGATGGCTACCTGAAGTCCATGTCTGCAGCTCCCATCCCACCTGGGATGCCACCTGGCATACTCAGACATCAGAACCTAGAGTCTGGGAAATATGCTGGGGCGCTTTTTTTAAATTATTTATTAATTGATTTATTTAAAGCTCTCAGCACTGCTGGTCCCTCATAGAGAGTTGGGTCATTCACTGCTAGTTGTGAAAGGAACAGTGTGCATGCTGGGGTGGCATACATACATCCCACGTGTCCCCAGCATGGGATGGGACCTCTAGGAGGGATCACTTGGAGATATATATATATATATATATATATATATATATATATGTGTGTGTACCAGACACATCCGTGATTTCATATGTAGGTCACATGGGAAGGCAGACTTGCTGCCTGGAGCCCATACCTGCCCACAAGACCTCCTGTCCTGAGATCCCCTGGACACATGGCACCTTACTATGTCTGGGGATCTCCTAGCCATACAGCACCTCACTGTACCTGGCAGGGATAGCTGATGGAGCCCATGGCACTGTTCCACCTTGCTGCAGCTATGCACAAGAGGCTTTGGTTGTCTCCAGTGTCTCTCCGCCTCACTCCATCAGCACAGAGAGTGAGTGGTGCCAGCCACATTGTGAGGAGCAGGAGATAACGTTTCTAAAACAAGGGAGGAATTTTAACCCTCTTTGCTTTGCCTGTGTCCCACCCATATTGCACCTGCGATTAGAATGATCAAAATTATCCAGTGACATCATTCATCACCCACAGAAAAGCAAAAACCACACAAATTCCCCATGGAAATTTCCTGAGGAAACAGGCTTTCTAGGCTCTCAATGCCTAGGAAAACTCCCTGACCAGTTACTTCTCTCCCAGACATTTTATCAGAAACTGAAGCTCATTGAATCAGTGATTCAGTCCCCACTCAGCACTGGCTGACTGCATTTTGCGTGCCTTGGGATACGAATCATGTCATTCTTTGCTCGGGTCTAGGATACCTCTGATACGTGCTAGAATATCTCTGGCTTGTTACAATTAAGATTATTCCAAATTTCATGGGAGAGGCATTTTCATGCACTGCCTTTTTCATAGGGGACTTCAGCAGGGTCCACCCAAACCACCAGATCAACAACACAAAGAAATCAAAAAACACCTTAGTATGGTGCTTTCCTTGCTTATGTTTGTATAAAGCTTGTTTACTGCCAGCAGATCAGGAGAAAAAGGTCATTTATAGTATGTGCTGTGGCACTGCTGCCCTGAATTTTAGGAGTCAGCAACTTTGATAAACTCTTGAGGCAGCTTGCAGACGCAATTAAGAATGTATCTTCCGCCTACTGCAGGAAGCTGGTCAGTGTATCAAAGATCAAATTTGCTCACACCAAAGCAGGAAGGTTACATACAAGCAAAACGTAACTACAAATGCTTGGGTTTGCATGCAGGATTTGCATGTGTTGGTCTCTAAATTTGACCATAAATCACTTGAAGCAATTAAAAAAACCCCAAACACTCGCTGCAGCACCACCCAGATTACTCACAGGCTAATCCTACTGTTGCAGGGATAACAAGATGTTATCAAGATGTTTGATATGACTTTGAGAAGATGAGTGTATTGAAAACCGTATTAGAAACTTATTTAGAGAATGGAATGACCTTAAGTGGCTGTGCTTTAAAAGGGCTAACACAAGAGTATGTGACCTGAAAAGGGCATATATTGAAGGGAAGTCACTTCCCTCTGCTACACATACAGCATCCACAGAACAGGCAAATATTTATCAGGAACTGAAGCTCATTGAATCAGTTAATTGTTTCAAAAAAACCAAAACCCTAAGAGATGTTTTTTAACTATATCTCAAAAAATCAGAAAGGTAGTCAGGACCTTTTTAGAAATCATTCCTGAAATAAGTGTCCCTGGGATAAAACAAAGCCGGAATGACTGTTGAGAAACTTCTGGTAAGCTCTGGCAGTTTTGATGCAAGACTGACTGCTGCAGGACTGCTCTGGGAAGAAAGACTGGCAGGGGAATTCAAGCTAGCATGTCTGCCCTCTCTTATTCTTTCTTCTCCGCTCCACTATAGAATAAGAAATCAGAGAAAAGACAAGCATGATTTAAAAACTTTTTTGGTGACTCTAGTGGACTCTTGCACACAAACAGGATTCAGGATCATTTTGGGTTGATTTCCTTTCAATTCTGCATCCCTGCTCTGTTCTGGTTTACTATTCTCCAGCTCCCTGTACAAACAGGATCTTTCCTCAACAATGTTCTGCCACATCATCTTCCTTCCTTTGTATACAGGCTGCTCCTGTCTGTTACATACCATGCGGCTTCCTAAGGCACCTCATTTCTCAATGCTAGCAAAAACAGGAACCAAAAGCAAAGCAGCAATAAAATGCTAAATTCTCACCGCAGTTAAAAATGAAATCTTGAGAGTTTCTGATTCAACATGACTTTTCTGTTAACGGATTATTTTTCTAGTTTAGTGCTCTGCACTATACTTGCAAATGAGCTGCTTGTAGTATTTATGAGATTCAAATGCCTCTCCAGCAAGGTTTGCAACACTGACCCACTCTTTTCCTTCTTTTTTACTGGTGTTGAAAAGTGAACCCAGCTGAGCAGAGTACACATTGCTTCACTGTTCACCTCTTTTCTCCTGTCTTGTAAGGCTTTGCTGTCTGATTTTTGTTCCAGGGAGGTTCAATAGCATGTGTGCAGGGACAAGAGAAAACCACAGGCCGCAGTACATATTGCACAAATGCTGTTATTATTCTGAGGCCTGAAGAAACAAGGAAGGAAGCTTGAGGCTGGTGGTTTGGCAGGTGTGAGGCCTTTTTCACACAGACATCTGTTTCAAGTGGTAGCTCTGGGCTTGGGGATGAGCAAGGAACGCCTGTCACTCCCACCCCTTCTCTGTGACACAGCACAAGGGGGTTTGGGCTCCTGATGAAGCGATGTCAGCTCCTTGCTCAGGCTGTGCTTTGAGACTCTGCTCTCTTGTATTTGTGGGGCAGGGCTGCAAAGTGAGGTGATTCCTCCCTGCAAACTGCCTGAGACAGAGATGCTGCTGCTGCTGCCACGCCAGCACGCACAAAATGGATGGAGTTAGAGTACAAAATGGGTGAACAGCAACATGTGCACAAGCTCAACAAGCCCAACAAGTCCCATGCATGATGAAAACTGCTTGGATGCTAACATGTACCCCACATCAAAGTGACCTTTACTAATCCCACTAGATTATTTCTAGTGTTTTGGGCAACCCTACTAGTGATCCCATTACAGTTTTGAATAGACTACTTAATTTGGCAGGATGTTACAGCACACTCTCTGTGATGCCTTGTACCATATTTGAAGGAATTAATCAATGTTTGAAAGTTAATTATCTATGCAACAACATATCTGGGATTCCACCTTAGAAATAATCTAGAAAGAAACTGCAGTTTTTAGGGCTGGATTCTAGTCTACTAAACACATATGTAGGGAAGAAAAAAAGGCTTTGCATAATATCCTCCCCGGCAGGGATTCTTTGGGACAAGTTAGTGTTGAGCCACATTGTTATTTTAAATGACAATAGGTTCTTTCTCCTGTAGTTCATGGCCAACTTTAATGAACATTTAGCAACTTAATAATCTTAAAAGACTGCTACTCCTCTGTTACAGATTGCTGACATTGGTCAGAGAATTCAGAAGTTACTGGGGGAAGGGCAGATATGCAGAAAAGCACAGAGTCAGATTTATGTATACAGCTGCCCTCATTTCCATAAGAAATCAAGCTGAAGCAATTTCAAGGCGAGGGACTGTGGTTAATCCCTCCCAACACCGTCATTAACACATCTCATAACAAGCCTCCTTGTCCACCACCAAGGAGAGTCAATCAAGAACCACTCTAGTCTGGGCAGAAGAAAGGCTACAGTTTCATAGGGGCTGCTGGGTTTTATGGCTTCTTCAGAGGTTTTAAGCTGTGCTGTGCTGTGCTGATGTGCCTTCATTCAGAACTGAGGAACAGGTAGATAATGTGATGGGAGAACTCAGCTCCTGTTGTTGCTTCATGTTGCAAATGACAGAGTAAAATCTGCTGATGTCAACACCAGAATGGACAAAATCCTGGCAAAATGAAAGGCTAGGTAGCATTTTGACATTCTTGAAAAGGAAGGAAGAATTCCTGACATGAAGCATCCTTCTGCCACGCTTAACATGATCTCTAGAACCACCATGTCATCTCTGGTGGTCACATGTGAGGAGCACCACTGAAGCACTCACAGAAATCTAATAAACTTCAGAGTTGAATTGCAAGAAGAAAAAAAAATTTGTCCTGAGGATTAAAAGAAAAATAAGAAAAGCAAGCCACACACAAGGAAGCCTGATGTTCCAGCTTTGGTAATATTTTTTTTTTTTCTTTTCCTATCTGACAAATATCAGCATGACAGCAAACAGAACCCTCCTAGTTCACATGGCAGCACAGCTTAACTGTGCTGGTAAGTAGTGAATTGGCTCTCTGCTCTAGCATGCCCCTAAATAGTACCATTAACATGTGGTTGTAGTCAGAGAGCACATTTGGTAGGAAATGGCACCTTGTTACTTCCCAGATTATCTGCTCTCTATGGGGTAAATATTTTAAACATCGTGCTGGGCTTTAGCAGCAACATCCCTATTAAAGTAAATGGGATCTGAGTGAGGTAAATCCAAGCACTCAGTGCGGGGACAGTACACCTATAAATCTTCTGTGTCTTACGCTCTGTGCTTTACTCGCTGACAAAGGACAAGTGTTTGCTGCCTTTGTAAGGTTCCTAAAGCACAAAGGGAGGGTGTATGCTCGGCATTACTTCCTGTAGCTCTGGCTGCTGCTACAGCACGACAGCCCGAAGCAGGAAGGACACAGGGATTCCTCAGCTCCGCAGCGCAGGCTGCAGCCACGCCAGCGGGAGGAATGTGGCTCTCAAGGGCCAAGGAGTTCAGTTCGCTCTGGGCCGCATTAACACGGTGATAAAGTTAGCTTTGAAACAGCATCTACCTTTAAGCCAGGAAGTATTTTAGGCAACAGATACCTTACAGGCCTCTTCAAGCTTACTGAGTGTGTATTAAGTAATTTTTTAGGTCTTCTGCTCATATCAATCCCATCACAGTAGTGGTTGATAAGTGCCCAGTTTACGTAACAGCAAAGGCTGGGAAAGGCGCTTTCCTTAGGGTAGCTACCTTAAAACAAATAACTGGAGTTTGAAAAAAAGAGCCTGCTCTCTCCTGTAGGCATCGTTTCATGGTTTAATACGATAAATGTAGCCTACATGTGCACGATATGTCTGGCAGCGTTCTTTGTTACTTCACTAGATGGCGTGTGGTGGTGCCTGGCAGGGGGGAGAGAAGGGAAAAGAATTAATTCAATGTGTAACTGGCTGCACTGCACTCCTGCCTCTGATGTGCCTTTAACAATGTGGGTCTACAAGTTAATGTTTCAAGGGTGACAACTGAATTTCCTGCTGAAACTTTTGCCTGAAGAGTACCCTTAAATCAGCAGTGGTGCAAGACCACTTGGAAAAGAGTGGAAAAGAGGTTTAGAGTAGGTTGTATTGGTATTAGTTGTATTGTATGGTATTGTATTGTACCGTTGGTATTAGGCCAACCTATTTCCTAGGCTAAACATGCTTTCAGAGACATAAGTTCTTCAGATCTAAAACAGGCCTGAAGAAGAGCTTATGTGTCTGCTTACTACAACATGGTCAGCTGGTAGACTTAATCTTTTCCTATACATTCTGTCATACTTATAGCCTCACACTATCACTGCTGCTGCAGTACTGTAAAAACGTCCAAAACTTTGTGTGGTTCTTCAAGAGGCAAGCCAAAAGGTTAATTTGTGCTCTCACTTTCCCTGGTGTATACCCTGGCATAGCTGTCCTCTTTTGTTCTTCTATTAACTATTTATGCCTCCCACTTTGCAAAAGAACAAGACCCAGCTCTGCTCTGAGGCACTTCCTCTAGTGGGATGACACAAAATCACCCTTGCTGGGCACCCACAGTAGCACGTGCAGTGAGAATCTGCTCTTTTCTTGCCTGGGAAAATAGGCATTAAATCTTCAAGGCCTCAGACATGAATCGTGGAAGTGGCTGCATCCATTAGGGATGTTCCAGGCTCCCTAACACAAACACTGACAGTGAAGCTCTCCACAAGAGGCTGGTTGGTGGTGTTGTGCCCACCCTCTCAGCAGCGTAGGGGCCATGTGGTTTCACAACTGACCTAAGCTGACCAACAGCTGGGCTCCAGCCAAAAGGCAGTTCTCCCCCTCCACTGTCTCTTATGCTCCTTTGGCTGTAGGGTCTGTGGTACCAAGGGCTGATTGGTCTTGGCACAATCTTCCCCTCCCAGTTTTTTTCCCTTTTGGTAGGGTTAATTTTCAGTTGGCTCAGTTTGCTGAATTGGCCAACTGCTTGGGTGAACACTGGAACTGGCACAAGGAGATGGCCAGGGATGCCAAGCTGGAAAGTGTAAGTCTGGCCTTTCTGCCATTGGTTTGGGCTGAGCACTCAGGAGTCAGAGGGCTGTGCACTGCAGCTTCTGCAGTGCCCACAAACCACCCCAAATGCCGTGGAGGGAGGGCAAGACACTGCCTTCGGATGGGATGGATGCGAACATTCCTCTGATCCTTTGAACACAGAGAAAAGGGGTTCAAAAACCATCTGTTAAAGGATGGTGCCACGAGGAAAACACATCTGATATACATGCAAGTGTGGGGTTTTCCTGTGATATTTAGGCCTGAGGTGTTTATGGTTTTACCATCCAGCTGTGCACCCAAGCGGCAAATACGTTCAGTGCAACCCATGCTCTAGATTTAGCACCTGCTGCACCATGGCTATAGCTACAACAGCAGCTTATGCCCTGGCTGAATCAGCCACCAGTGCCACATCATGGTCAACACTCTCCCCAGAGAACAAAATTATGTCCAAAATCAAGTGCTTTCTTTGTTGTTTATGGTTTGTTACTGATGGGAGAGTGTATTTGGTAGGTGTCTGGCTTGGGGGACAATGTCTGGTGAAGTGCCAGTGCTGCAGCTTTGTGGGGAACTGTGTGGAAAAGGACCTAGTGCTCACACTGACTAGGCAAAAGAGGGGCAAACACTGGCAGCCAGCTGAACAAGAGGCCCCTCAGCATTCCCTGAAGAGAGGACTCATTCTTCCCTTGTGAGTCAGGTTTGTGTGGCCCCTGTAAGATGAAGCTACAGAGTAAGACAAATTCTGCCAGGGTTAAGTCACTGCAGCCGTTCCACTAACCTTCCCCTGAAGCAAAAGAGGTTTAAGATGTTAATGGGAGAGGAAAGCCAGCGTCATTGGATGGCTTATAATCAGTTCTGTAGGAGTGGCAAGTCGCTACCCAGTTTTCTTCTCTATTTCCATGAAATGCTCCTCCTTTGTTAGATCAGCTCATTCAGCAATCTCAGCCTAAAATGCAGTTGTCTTAGCTAACTCATTTGGTTCACATTTCCCCATGCCATCACTCAAACCTAGTAAGTTGAAACATCTGGATGAACCCAAAAAAAAAGCGGCAAGAGATGTCCTTACTTTATTCCAAATAGTCTATGCTTTGAAAATCACCATATATGCAACATTTCTCTGTACAGAGCCACCAGTATCCTCTCAGCTTAGGCTCCTGGTTCAGGGTGCCATTCTGCTATTCCTTCACTCTGTCCCGATAGTCTCCCAGGGTTTAAACCTGTCTTACTGTTAGTATATTGTCTTTGAATTACAGAATTTTTCATATACATCTCTCCCTCTAGTAAACTTACAGCAAAGAGTAAAGATCCCCACAAGAAAGAACTGTTTGGGCTATAGAGAAATGCTGCCAACTACTGTAACAGGAAAATATTACAGCTCCCTTTTGCCCCCAAAACAACATTTTCTTCCTGTGGGTAAATAGCTATTTCAGTTCTTCTGGGAGCAGTAATCCTAGCCCTCTCTTTCTCCAAAGGCAGCGTGCAGTCCTCCATCCCATAGAGAAGCTCATTTCCACAAGGCATGTCCAGACAGCATTGGCATCTGCCTAGGAGTGGCAATAGTAGAGGATGAGAACCACAGCAGAGAAGGATACTCCATGGAAGTCACTCATGTACACGACAGAAACTAAAAAAGCATTCCTGACCAGAACGGCACTCAAAGGACTTCATCTGGGCTCTTGTCTGCCTGGGAAGGGCTCTCACTTGGTTTCTTCCCCCTCTATTCCATACCCTGGAACCTATAATTCTGAAAGTGAGTCAACAGAGACACCAATGGCTGTGTTTCATGCAGTGCCATCTCAATTCTGCACCTTGAGGCAAGTCCGCTTGCCTCTGCCCTGTCCTTGCCTAGGTTTAATGCATCTGTTGCTCAAAAAGGTCACAGGGCCATGAACTGTGTGTTCAGAGCACCTAGTGAACAATAGTTCACTGTGATTAGCCGGAATTTCCAAGTATAAAATAACTGTAAACCAAGGAAAGTAATGACATTTGTCAAACTCAGCTATACCACAAAGAGCAGATAATCAAATACCTAAGTTGTAAGTTAGTCCTCCACCTGTTAGTCTGGTTTTAGTTTGTGTGAGTTTTTTCCTGAGGACATCTTTCCTCACCAAATTGCACAGGTCTTTGTCTTCCTCACAGTATCGAGTTGTCAAGCTGTAGTAATTTCCAAGCAGCTACTCAGTTTCCATTAGTATTGATCTAATTTGAGATGAAAACTGGCCTCATTAGGCTTTACTCTGCTTCCTGCCCCACTGTTCATCCGTGAAGGGTTGTCTGAGATAATACCTGAGAAACAATGCTGGTACTTATAGCAAAAAATCAGGACAAGTGAATCCAATCCAGCTCTGCCACTGACAAGAGACTAATCCATGTCCTTTTTGTTTTAACTTTCCCAATCTGTAATGGGAGTAATACTGATATCTCTTACGGAAGAGACACAACTGCTTTTTTGTAGAACACTTTGAGATGGTGCGGCTTGGTGAGATCTCAACAAGGGTACAAAGTGCTACTGTTGTTTCTTAAGTGTTTGATGTGTGTCTTAAACTAACCTTGATCTGACACTTCACACATCTGATCCCCTTTCACATCTTTACTATAAAACAAGCTATGATTTGGGTGAATTGTTTATTAAAAATATAACTTTAAAATTAAAAGACTTGTAAAAGCCTGCTTGTTTTTTAATCACTGCATATTGCAGATTTGAGCTAACCTGAGAAAAGCAAATATATGGCCACAAGAAGAGTTCATTGAGGATCTCCAACCCTTCTATTGGTATTCATCATGTTAATACAATGTAGCCCAGATCTTTAGGGTTTCTGAAGGCCAAGAAGCTGCATAAGGTCTTTTGATCCTGACAACAGCATGAACAAGTGGGTTACACAATTGACAAAGCTAGTCACATCTTGGTAGGCATAAAAGCATTTATCTTCTTGTCACCTAGCAATATGACAACAGATTATACCTGCTTCTTGCAAGCCTTGCTGCAATATGTGCTTTGTCTGTGGATGCTCATCCAGCAACAAAGGGTGTACTGCAGAAGGGCAGATGGCTCTGGATTCCTACCATAAGGCTCTGATTCTGGGGCTGCAGATTGTCCTGTCAGCAACAAACTCACTTAAGGTATACCCACCTCCCTTCATAGTCCAGGCTGTGCCTTCCCATGTTTAGCTGAACCCAACCTCCATGATGCTCCTCCCCTGCACCTCTTCAGCAAAGCGACAGGATCTAGAGCAAAAAGCAGGTCAGGTCTGGGATGGGTCTATTTGCACAGATCCTCAGCACCAGCTCCTCTTCAGCATCATGCAGCGTGCACTGACCCTTATCACTGAAATGGCAGTGACCATGGAGCACTTCCATACAGAACATGGGGTCCTGGGTATAGGGTCCAATTCCCTCTCTCCTGCAGATGTGACTGCATTTATCCTAGAGTATATAGAAAGTGTGTAGACACTGAGCAGACACGGCGAGGCAGGAAATGCCTTAAATAAATATCTGGCCTTGCACCATGCCATAGCAGAGCCACAGCTGTCTGCAGCACACTGAGATCCACATGTCCTCTGCTCATCCAGAACTGCCCCACATTGTCTCTGCACATTACAGCCCAGCCTCTCCAGGGAACTCTGTGTTTGCTGCTGCATTTGCACACCAGCCAGCACTTTGCTTCCTGGTTTATGAATTGTGTGTCCATAAATTGGCTGCTATGCTGGTGCATTTCAGAGAAGATAATGCTGTCCTTTCCCCTGCTGTTTATTGTAACCCTAATTTCTGACAAACAAGAGATGATTTCTGGGCAATTTACCAATAATCAAGCACAGGGTGAGCAAGATGGCTTTACAATATATATAGCTGGTGAGTAGGGCTCAACAAAGTCCTCTGATACTAGGTATCACACTTGCACCAGGCCCTTGGACTGATGAATAGTGATAACAGCAGCAAACATTGTCTGCCTTGTGAATTGTAGCCAGAGATAATAAAACTTATAAAACTTCCAAACTAGCAACACAACAACAGCATGAGAAGCCTATGACATTAAATACATGAAAGGGATGCCTTGGGACTGTGAGAAGAAACTGAGTACCTTCAGCACTGAATGGATAATCCTCAGGAGACTATTTAAAACTCATTGACTCGTTATGCCTACACACATCTTGTCAGTCAACAGGGACGTCAAAAGTCTGCGCAGGTGAAGTTTACTCAGGTACAGAAGAGCAGAGCGAGTCTTTCCTTTTTGATCAGTTGCCTGGCTCTGCCCTTGGGGCAGAAATCCTCCAGACATCTCTTGGGGTTGTTGTCATTTGATGGGTTTGCCTATGACATATGAAATCAAGAGCTGAGCTGTATGGTTGATGCAGAGTGGTAATAGCAGATGCAGGTAGGATGTGTGTGGCAGGGTTCATTTCATGTTAGAGACTTAACACACAGCATACTCCCTCTACCTGCAGTGCAGCCCTGGGCGCGGGTGGAGAACTTGAGTGATCTGCTCCTCAGCTGCCTCACACACGAAGAGCTCAGGACTGTGAGCTGCATCCCTGCAGGTGCCCAGGAGACAGACTGGGCTGCTATTACTCTGCATATAAAGCGTCCTGGCCCTTCCTCACACGACATTGCTTCCTTCCCTCTACCAGCCTTCTTCATTTCCATTCTGTGGAAATCTGTCTCTCCTTACCAACAGCCATTCCTCAGCATCCAAAGGGCGGGAGGGCTAGTATAAGACAGGGCTGTCAGATAATGCAGAGGAATGGTGGCAAGTAAGAGAAGAGCTTAGAAAAGGTAAACACTCTGTACCCTCTAGTTCCTGTTGGGACATAAATGAAACTGTTCCAGCTAACTGGTCCATCTTAGTCCTAGATACAAGTTGCATGAAGGCAGGGCCTGCAAACAACAGAGAAACCTCTAATACACAGTCTGCATGTGGGTGAAGCCAGTTATGTGGATAGAGTTCATTGAACAAATGTAGATATTTAAACAGTAGGTGTCCATTTGGGAGTTAGTCACCTTAGGATGCTGTTTTAAGTCAGAGAGAAATAGACACTTTTGGCATAAGATAGAAATTTACACTCAGCTGAGCTCAATTGTGCCTCGTGAGCTCCTGCTGCTTCCTGCTGACAATACATGGAGTTAGGCACAGCCGGCTCCCAGGTGAACGCCTGCATGACACACACCGAATGACGAGCGAGATAAATCCCATTTTGCACGGCTCTGTTTTGACACAGGGATGCTATACATTCTGGGGCTGCAGAAAGGGCTTTGTAGGGTGCCTGGTGCAGCATGCTCTGGCATGTACCCGCAGAGGCCAGGGAGCCAGATTCAGAGGAACAGAGACACAGTGACAGACACAGCAAAACCCTTCGGGAACGTGGCTGCTGAAGCAACCATGACTTCATTAGACTTGCTCAAGATGCCCTCTACCCTAGACCTTTCACCTCATTTAATGGTTTCTTGGCCTCAATCCCTTATAATTCTGAAATGAAAAAAAATCTCTTTTGACTCCTGTTTTCAAGCCAGGGCTGTTTGATTTGGAACGCTGCATTGAAGTCTGTGTTACTGATTGATTTCAGGTTTATTATATTTTCGCCTTTGAAAAATGCTACAGTAAAAAACCCCCACTTTGTCGTTTTTCATGTAGCCCCCCCTCCTTTTTTTTTTTTTTTTTTTTTTTTTTCTCCAATCTTAGCAAATGCTCAGTCTTTTCCACTTCAATAGTTTGGAATTCTCCCTGGGAGCCCTAAGCTCTTTAAATATTTTTAGGTTGCCAGATTTCTTATGTTCTCTCTCCAGGAAGCCAATTTTGTTTCTAAGCTCTTGAGAGTAGTCCAGCTTCATCTTTTGCGCACTCACTGCATCACAATAAAATGCTGCCTAATTGCTGCCTCAGCCGAGTCCCAAAGGTGCTGGAGTTTGTCTCTAGGCTACAGTTGTGGACAATAAACTCTTCTCAGACTGGAGTTAAGCCTTTTTATTATTTAAATCTGAGTCATGTAAAATTAGTTTACTAGCAAGTTACCCACTAAGATCTAGTATGGAAAGAAACTCCCACGTATTGTTTTCCAACACAATGGGAGAATGATCAGATATAAAGATTTGCAAGTGGCTTGTAATGCAAGACACTATAGAAACACCAGCATTTAATTTTGCCAAAAAGACATGAAAATGTTTTTTGAGCCTAGAAGTTACTCTCAGACCTTGTCTGTTTGGTGTTCTTTACTTTCAAATTGAAATTGGTGATATGAAAACTTTCTTTTTTCCTCTAGCTTATCCATGAACTGAATTACCTACAAAAGAGGAAAGCCAGCTGAAGATAACAAATGCCAGATGGGCAAGAGCTTTCTGTTCTCAGGCTAGCACCACAGCAAGAGGATGTAGTGATCATTTTGCTTGAAAATAAAGAATATTCTAAGACCAGCCACCCAGGCCGCACCCCCATCAAGCTTGAGAAGACCCCTGTAACATGGGACAAATGGACAGTACAGGGAGTGAGAATGAACACATACTTTCTTTCTCATCAGGCCCATATTCATCTATCCTCAATAGAAGAAGGCATCTGTATACAGCATTTTCTCTCTTTGCGCTCCTTTCTGTAATCTGTATTTCAAAGTGTTTATTTCTGTTGTACAATATGGTTTTGACGAAGTGCATACTCCACAGAGAGTATATAAAGAGACTTAATGATCATTGTTTTGAGATTCTAATTCCTTAAGACAACAGTTTCTCTGGATGCATTTGGTGCTGTATGCCCAAATCCAAAGTCTTAATTAAGCGAAAATGAAGCTGAAAGAGATTGCTAGATTTTCTCAAAATGGTTAGACTGTCCTTTAATTAAAAAGGTCAGACATGATAACAGAGACCTGACATGGTTTTTGTGGTGGTGTCAGCAGCATATTTGCAACCTGGGACACTCATGAGCAAGGACAGCACACATTCAGGTCAGGGCAAGCCTGTCCAAAAGGGCTCTTCGTAGGGATCCTTTTGTCAGTACAGAGAGCATGCAGGCAGATGCAGGGATCTGCAGTGACAGCGGGGAGACTGTTAACCACTCACTCACCCCCTCCTGTTGCTGGGGTCTCTCATTCCTTATTTAGACTTGTCTTGATCACTTTTGGGGGGGGTGGGGGTGGGAAATGCCAGGCATGGTGTGGCGTGGTGGCATGGTGTAGTCCATTACTAACAGTGACACAGAAGATGGGAAGGATGCACAAGTCTGAAGTTGACTTTGGCAGGCAGCAGCTAGAAAAGCTAGGACACAATTTCAGTCTTATTCAGATAATGGGAACTTTGCCACTGATGTAAGTGGAATGAAGACTCTGCTCTACATGTCTGCCTGTAATCTGAGAACATGTATTCTGCACATCCTGGAGACTCAGTGAAAACCAGACCCCACAGAGTTCACCTTAGATTCACTGTGGATTCTTTGTGCCCCTTTTAGTTATCTGTAAAACAAGTATGATAATGCTTTGAGTGCTAAACAATACAATGTGTGTAGGAAGACAGTATCTTTTATTAGGCCAACTGAAATAGTTGGGGGAAAACAGACAAGCTTTGAGGCTTGTCTGAAATGCTTTGAGATGCTCTGATGAAAGGTGTTTGAGCTGTGCAAGGGATCATTAAATTACATTCTTCCTCTCTCTGGAAATCATTTAGTGATATTTCAAAGGAAAGATGCTGTACAGAAATAACTGATTTCTATTGCAAGTGCTGTCTGGAGCTAAATATCTTCCTTCCTCTCTCTTTATGAACTAATCTAAAGAAAAAGATGTTTTAAATTAGCATGTTAAGAAGAGTTTTGTGGTATAATATATAGTTCTGTAAAATGTTCTGTGTGAAGCATAACTCACAAGATCCTTAAGCCTATTTCAGTATACTCAAAAAAAAAAAAAAAAAAAAAAAGGTTGGATTCCTGTTGAACAGTTTGTGGAAATTATGAAGATATCACTGTAAAGAAATTAGAAAGCACAGAAGGTCAGTGAAAATGAAAAAGGCAGATATGAGTCAAAAACTACATTACGCTTGTAAACACTGGCTAACAAGCCCCCATACTGTCACTTTTGAGTGTGGTCATCATGCCTTGAAAAACTGTGAAGTAGCTAGTGTCCATAAAAAGTGTCAAACAACCAAACACTTAACCCTCTCCTCTCCCAGATTACCAGAAAGGAGCTGTGAGTGCTCACTTGGAATTAGCCAGGGCTGAGACCAACAGGATTAGGGTGCCACAAGCATGGGTGCAGCAAGATAGATCAGTGCTATCATGGAGTCTGTGCAACACTGAGGTTACTGGAAGCCCTGAAGGGGTAGGGGGTGAAGGTTTAACTCTACATAAATCCTATTAATATCACTTTACTAGTACTTTAGTTCAGTGTCAAGACACAAATTATGTCAAGAAGAAAGAAAACTGGGGGCAGGGGAATTTTTAAATATGTGAAAAGTACTTGTGAAAAAGAGTGAAATAAACTCGTTTATGTCTATTAGAACAAGAAGCAATAGGGGAAAATTGCAGTAAAGGGTATTTACATTAAACCACTAGACAACAGTCCAGGATTAAGGAAAATTAAGCATTGGTACATGCTGCCTAGAGAAATGGTGAAAGTTTCATCACTGGAACATAAAAAAAAGGCTTAAACAAACACCATCAAAAGTTTTACTATGGATGATCCTTCATTGAAGCAGAGAAGACTTAGAGATTCATCTGAGAAAGGTTACAATGTGTGTGACCAGGTCTTCCTGGATGTTCTTTTTTTCCCCACAGAGATGTTGATGATTTTCTGTTTGTGTGAGATTTTGAGATGCAGTCCTCTGAAAATATTTGTCTAAGAGAGGAGGGACCATTTATCTTTTGAAGTCCCTGTTCCTCTCCACTGATCACAGATGCAGACACAGATGACTGGCTTAGTATGGACACCTACTTATTGAATCTGCAAAGTGAGATGAGACAATTACCATCCTTAATGACAAATTGTGTCCTTTCTAATATATTCCTAAATATAACACTCAAATCTCCATTACTCATTCCAACTATAATTACTTGTTGTGCACATATGAGGTGGCACCCATAACACATAATCATAATGTTATTTATTGTCCTGCATTAGCAATTTAGCACATTATATTTAGATGCCATACAGACTGATGAAAAATGTAATAAGGGCTTCCTATGCACTGGATAGAAAGCTCCCAAACAACAATTAATACAAACTATTTCACTTTTGCACTGCATTTCTACTAAGAATATCACTGAAGTGTAGGCTTTCTCAGGAAGGAAAATGTTATGTTTAGATCTAGGACCCAGCCAAAGCTCTGCCAAATTGTAGGTAGAGCTACTAACTAGGAATGTAAGTGGTTTTATTTCAGCAGTATGTATGAAAGAATAAGGTACCTCTGATATTAACCACTTGTGTTTCCAAAATCTGCATACAATAACACAGATGATATTCTCAGCTAATCTATATGAATCTGTGTGTTTATATTGGACTCATCCCACCACAAGACTAAAACTGGGTCATTAGGAAATTTCTCCACTCCCATGTCCCACACTGAGGTCATGGGAGGAAGCCTGAGCACCCAGCTTGTCCCCTCTGCTGAACTGCAGCTTTCTCCTTGGGGACATCTTCAGGTACATCCCATTCATTCACTCTCCAGATTCCCCCCAAATAGCAGTAAGGCCAAGAACACTATATTCGTCTCTCCCAGACCCATGTTGTCTTCCAACACTATTCCTGCAGGGTCTGGACTGGGCAGAGAAGGACACCACAGGTCCATACATATAAGATCCAGGGTACAGGGGTGTGTGGCATGGACAGAGCAGACTGCAGTGGCCCTAAGCAGCCTGGGTGTGCATCAGCACACACCACTGAGCCTTGGGATGGAAAACTGCTCCTGCTCTTGTGTGGACGCAGACTTTGCAGACGCCTGCAAATAATGGCGTAGCTTGTCTGCCCATATTAGCCAGCACTGCACTGAACAGTGGTGCTGGAGACTGCTTTCATCAGGTAGAACGGTCCCAAGGACTGTCTCAATAGGAGGGGGATTTTTTGGTATCTGAGCAAAACAGAAACCCAGAATAAAACCAATAAAAGGTGACAAGGAGAAAGACCACAGGATTACCTTCCCCATCCTGAGAAATCAGTAGAATATTGTTCTCCTATGCACTTCGAACAACTTCTTTTAATAACCTTTGTTCTTTTGTAACCTGTAATTATGGAAACCTCAATCTTGTATCTTCTTATGCACAAATACCCTCATCATACATGTATTTCTACACTGTAAAAGGATGTGAAGACTTAAGGCTCTTGTATTGATTTTGGCTGGGATGAAGTTAATTTTCTTCACAGTAGCTGGTGCGGGGCTGTGTTTTGGATTTGTGCTGGAAACAGTAATAACATGGGATGTTTTGGTTACTGCTGAGCAGGGCTCACACAGGGTCAAGGCCTTTTCTGCCTCTCACCCCACCCCACCAGCGAGTGGGCTGGGGGTGCACATGGAGTTGGAGGGGACACAGCAGGGACGGCTGACCCCAGCTGACCAAAGGGGGATCCCAGAACATGTGGTGTCATGCTCACCATATAAAGCTGGGGGAAGAAGGAGGAAGAAAGGGAGATGTTCAGAGTGATGATGTTGATTTTCCCAAGTAATCATTATGCATGATGGAGCCTGGCTTTCCTGGGAGATGGCTGAACACCTGCCTGGCTCTGTAGAGTTGTGAATTAATTCCTTAATTTTATTTGATTGCTTGTGGGGCTTGTGCATTACCTATTAAACTGTCTTTATCTCAGCCCACGGCTTTTCTTTTACCCTTCTGATTCTCTCATCCTACTGGCAGGGAGTGAGTGAGCAGCTGTGTGGGGCTGAGCTGCCTACTGGGGTTAAGTCACAACAGGCTCATTTTGTAACTTCATCACATTTAAAAATGCATCAAACATGAAAATTAAATGCAATGCTTCCCCTCCTTCTTTTTTTCTTCCTTTTAAGGTGACATAAAAATTTACTTGAATGAGGAAATGCATACAGGAAGACAACAGCATATACGTGTTTAACTCCAGCTTAGCATACAGAAGTTTAGCTTCAGCTGTGCTTCCTTGTGTATTTTAGATTCTTCCTTATATAAATCTTTAGGAAAGTTTTTATTCTTACTTGCATGGAGAAGGACCAGAAAGAGGTATTTCAGCTAAAAGAAGCAATTAGGAAGGTCAAGGTACAGAAGGTCACAGATAAATATAATTAAACAATCTCTTCACAGGTTATTAAGATGCCTACTTGATGACTACTGAACTTCGAAAAGCAGCAAAAGATGCCATGCAAAACTATTAAAAACTACTAATAGTTCTCTCACCTCATTGGGTTTGTGGCTTGCATTCCTAATACATGCTTATTTTAAAAGAATGCTGTTTTATAACAAGATGGTTAATTCTGTAACAACATGAAATACCTTAACTACCAGAGACTGCAAAAGTGGCCTGGTGGTGGACACCATTAGCATCAAGTCTGTCTGAACTGGAATGAGTTGCAATAATCAGAAAATGAAGCTTTAGTGACATACTAGCAGCTGAGTCTGAGTGGCTTTAGAGGTCAGCACACAGGGCAGTTGAACCTCACTTGTTCTAGTCAGCAGTGCTCCAAGTACAAGGAGCAGCTGCTCAGACTGGAGGTGGGATTCAGCTGCCCAAATGTAGGTATTTCAAATCTGAGCATCTCTTATGGGTCATATAAAGCATCATCTAAACAGCTGGGTTTTCCACTGATTTCGAAAAGATTTTAAGACAACTAGTTTACAAGCAGATGCCTGAACTGTAAACCATTAAAGGTAGGGACATTGCATACAGCATATCTGATGAAAAATTAGCAGCCCTTGGCTGATGGGTGGGGAACTTCTTAAGCTACTCCAGCTTGACTGCAGCTGCTTTATGCTAGTGGCAACATCACGCTTCTAGGTGTATTTATAAAGTTTGGCACACCTTTTTATGGTACATTTGTAAATACTATAAATAATTCCGTTTAAATTATGGCCACTTTTTACATGTATAACAGAGATGCATGGCTAGATTATATCTTTCTTACAGTGATGCAAACCAAAATAAACTTCCATGACATTTTTGGAACTCTAATGGTATAAAAAATGTGCTTGAACAGAACGAGGCTTAATCTCCTTAACTTAAATCTTAAAGTTAAACATATCTTTTTCTTGGTGGCACACTTAGCAAAGAGGTAAACAGTGCATTTCTGTCCCTAGCTAAAGTTCATCCCTTCCTCAGACCTGTTTACAAGGTCATGCAATTAAGAAAATCAGAGACATGACCTAGGTTAAAATTTACACCTTTTGCAGGGTTCCTTTCAACTCAGATGATTCCACCAACCTAACTGGCAGTACCACCACATCGACCCCTGTACTAGCCCAAGAGACAGTGGTATGTGAAGTAGAAAGCAAGAGCAAGTGCTGAGGAGTGGAGACCAGGTAAGTCAATTTAGTTGCCAAGGAAAAGATGCAAATAGCACAGAAAGGCATTCAAAGTTGAAGAGGCTCCTCTAGATAATTCAGAGCAGAAGCCTAACAGTCTGAACTGCTCTCTGGAGGAGCCTCTCTCACTCCTTCAACTATGCAAGGCATCTAGGGAGACAAGCCTCCTAATTTAGGCATCTAAGTTAGATGTTTAAACGTAGGCAGTGAATATTTCCCCCGAGAATGTGACTGAGATGTTATAATAGTTTAAAACATGTTTCACCGAAGCTGTGATGCCAATGTCTGTTATGACATACTGTTCTTTGTGCCACCAATCCTCTACTGACACAACCATGTTTCTCATTTATTAGATAAATGAACAACATTAACAGAATGCACATTGTTCAGTGATGGTCCAAATTCTGAAGTTAAAAAAAGATTCCAAATTTTACCCTCAAAATACAAACCAGATTAAGTTGTTCACATGGAAACCACTGCAATTTCCCAGTAGTAATCGTTTTAGGGGACCAGAAAGGGAAAAGAGATTCTTCACAATGATCACCAGTATATATTTAACTTTATTGCTCTCCTCAAATTTTTTTTTTTTAATTTTTCAATTAGGAATTTTCATCTGTAATTATATCTTGTCTACATTGCTCTTATCTACTAAGAACTTTTTACATATTCAGTGATGGGGATTTCAGAAGTTATCAATAAATTACAGAAGTTGTGTAGTTCTTTCAATGCAGATGCATGGCTTACCTCCTGTCCTGCAAAATCTTGATACTAAGGCACACACCAGAACACCAATTTTCAGTGTGTCTTTCTCCAGTGTAAACACCCTCATTGCCATTGATCACAGCATTGTTCAAAGGACTATTTGAGACAGTTGTGGAAGGAATGCTCTTTAAATGTAGCTATCTTTTCTCCTGAATGAATATGTTTACAGGAGTGGATGGTTAAAACCAATTCATTTTCTAGTGTCTCACACTGTGAAACTGCAACTAACACGCCTAAGAAATCAAACATGCTGGGAAAGCCATTAATACGTAGTAGACTGTGCTTTGTTTATTCTAGTGGTTTGGGTATCTACACAGTGTGTGCAAAAAGCTGCCCAACAGCTTCCTGATTTGAAACCACCACTCCTAAATCAGAAAAACATCTATGGGGGAATGAGAATAATATATACCAGCATGACTTAAAATGGCTGTACCTGAGTTAATGGGCTCAACTGATGTAACTGGTTCAAACCATCAAAGCCAACTATCCTGTGGTGTTGTATCCATTTCCACTTAGCCCTCATCCCCTCAAGAAACTTACCAATGGATCATACACGGTATTGCAACTTGTGCACAGAAGGAGGTGCTGCGGGTATCGTTAAGGGGGAGCTGCCAGTCATTTTACATGGGCACACTGGGCAGCCTGCTGGCAGATGAAATCTAGAACAGCCGCGTTCTGCCTGCCTTGTGCTCAGCAGAAGCACCAGCTGAGTGTATCTTTTCTACTGTGCGACTTACTACAAAACTAAAAGAAACTCGGTTAGACCTCCATCATTCTGCAAATGTGGTAGAAACTGAGCCGTGAGGCTCAAACTTATTGCAGTGGGACAGACGGTACAACTCCAGAATGTCACATCTTTAAAAAAACAGCGTAAAGTTCACACTTTACCATGAAAGAGTTGTACCCCAAACAAAAGCACACCATGACAGATTTTCTTTCAGCTGTCAACCCCAGCAGACAGATTAAGGGAACTTTGCCACTTGATACTGTCTAGTGGTCTGCCACAAAGTTGAGATGATGTGAATAAACTTTCCTGGTCCAGGTTTTCACTTAACAGTTGCTGACATCCAGCTCCTTGGCCATGACTCTATCTGAGGTTTCTGTCCAAGTTTCTTCTCTCCACATCTTGGCTGCTGTAAGCTCCTTTCTTATTCCTTCTCCAAAAAGTAATACTCTAACATACACAAAATGCTTCTGCATGGTAAGTATACACATAAAAGAAACACAATATCCTAGTTCCTGTTTACTTTTCTAGTTTCTGTCCACAGACTCAAAGCAGAACAAGTGGGTTTTTTTTCCCAGTGCACTGTGGGCTTGTTTCAATTAATCTCAAAGATCTGTCTTCTCTTCCACCTGTGCTTTCCATTAACGTAACACTGGACACTTCTTCATCATACTCAAAACTGCCATGACAGCTTTCCTTCTCTAGGGCTCTAACAATGCAACACATTGGGTGGGACTCCAATCACCTACCTTTAGACATCTACAGTGCAAACACTTATATTTATGTTCATCAGATGAGTCTGCCGTAAGCACTGGAAAAAAATTAAGCACATTCAGGGCACAATCCACCTTGGATGAAGCAGGAATTGTATCCCAAAGTCTTAACTGAGAGGCAAGTCTACAAGACAGATATCTACATTGACTAGATAAACAAAAACATCCTTTTCTACTCTACCTCTCATCTTCCGGCTTAACTGAAGTCCCTTGAAAATCAACTGCTTTCCCTTACACTGTTCTCTATTAACAATTCACAACACTTTGAAATGTGCCTTGTGGGAAGGATGTTGACTAAATCTTTCTCAGCATCCAGACTCTGAGATTCTTTCCTAGGAGAAAAATTGGTGGAGGTGTCATACTAGTAAATATAATTCCATAAAAATATTTATGCAGAAGAACAATTACTATGTGTGTATGAAAATTTACAGTCTACCGATGCCTTTATTGACTTGTGCATAAGTTCCCTTGGAAGGTTAAATGTCCATGAATATGTAACATGCACCTTTTTCTCCCTAGTGCTTCCCTACTATTTTTCCCTTTTCATTATTACAGCATTTCTCCATACAGCCTGTAAGAGGTTTGGTAAAGAGTTCTGTTTGCATTTGAGCATTAAAGCTTATTATGAAGGCACAGTAATTATTGTAGTCTAGTTAAATATAATTGTAAGGGGAAGAGAAGACAGAAGCAGAGGGCAGTTCATAATTCATAGACTTCTCACATGATTTCAACCTTCTCCTGGCAGAACTTTGTGGGTGGGAGGAGGTTAAAAATGAAGCTCTCTGCTACTTTGTGCTAAAAGCCTGTGCCAGCCTTCTAGTCAGGAGAATTTATGTAATAATAACCAAATCAATTCAGAAACCAGTTTTTGTTAATCTGTCAGAGACCCTAAGAGTGCACAGCTTTAAACTTTTCTGACAGTATCTGCAATTACTCTAGCTGAAGAGACACTTCTGAACCAAATCTAATGTTCATGGCAAAAGAGCTACATTAATTTATATCGGCTTCTGATTGAACTGACTAGAATAAATCAGAGTGAGTGGGCACACAATCAGCTCTGCTGGCAGATTTGCAGATTGCTGGAAAGGGCCATGATAAGTCTCTGGGGTCTGGCTGTGAGTAATACTCTCCTCCACCAACACAGCTGGATCCTGCCTAACCACACTCACTGACACCCACCAACATCATGTCTTATCCAGAACCACTGGGTTTATAGCCTCTATCAAAAAATAAAGAAGTTATAAGCCATGAGAATATGCTCAGAGTAGAACAAGCTTCAGTGGCTAAGGTGTCACCTCCCGTCCCAGCAATCTCTTATCTCCTTTCTGCCTGAAATTACTGCCTCACAGCAGAGTCAGTGGAATGAGACACATGCACTAGTCCCAGCTGCTTCAACACAAGGTCCAGCAAATTAGCCTAAACTGCTTATAAGATGACTTTAACGTCACATTTTGCATTAAAATGGCTTAGAAACATTAGTATATTCCAATCCAGGACTGCTTTGGAGGCAAGAATCTTCAGTAAGGAGGTCAGGGAAGCAGTGTTCTTTGCAGTAGTCCAGCTAGATTTGCTCAAATTTGACCCAGCAATAGGAAAGACTAAGAAATTTCACACTTACAGTTATCATTCTTATGGCTTACTAACAGTTTATGAACTTCTGTCTGTCTGGCTGGACTAGATGGCCTTCTGAGGTCCCCTTCAACATGAATTACCCTATATACCCAGTGGAACCTGAAGACACAATTCTTCCTGCTGACAGTCAGAGCATATCTTGGCAAACTCTGGAGACCCTTGCTTATCAAACTTTCCCTCAGAGTGCTCAAAACAGGTTGATTGGTATTGTTCTGGTGTTGAACAACTGCTTTTCAAAAGGGAGGTCAGCTGTAGCATGGGGACCCTCTGCCAGTAGGAAGCAGCCCTGCTGGACTCCATTGTTACTAGAAAAAGGGATGGGGAAAAAAACCCCTACTAGACAAATAGAGATTACACCCAAAAAAACAACCTTCTCTGGGTCACAGTTTCCTAGCTGGGGGATACAATCCCCAGACAAAGCACTTAATGTGTTGCCTAATGTTGTAAGAGGTATATAGTCTCATGGGAAGGGATATTATGGAAGTGCTAGGATGAGGCTGGTTATCATCTGCTTTCTCCTAGAAACGCTGAACTCTGTAAGGTCTGCACAGCATCTATGCTTTTGTGTATGGGAAAAAACAGCATGAATTGATGACATGGGCAGGCAAGTTCGAAGAAATCTGAAGAAGGGGGAAGCCAGAGTTGCAGCTGTTATGAATTCATCACGATTCTGGCCCTGGTTCCAAAATTCTCACAAACACATAAGAATATCCACACGATTTTGAGGGAAGCAAGATGTGTAGATATATGAGTGACACACTCACGCATGCTGTATTGTTTAAGAGGCATACTGAGCTTTTAGTTTCAATCCCTGCTCTTGTGTCAGTTAGCATTTTTGAGAACCTTATTGTGAGATATAACCTCACACTGCTGCCTTAAAGTAACTATAATAGAAATTTTCCGGAGAAATCATGTAATACTATCAGATGTGATCACAAGATCACTGGCACTAGGACCCTCTCAGAGCAGTCACAAGGCGGTATCAGCAGTAAGGCTCACTGCAGTGATCAGCTGCACATAGAAACACAGCTCAATCCACCAGGATTTCAATGGGCTGCTCCTGCCTCCACATCTTCTCCGCCTTCTTTTTGCCTGCAGCAGCTCTACAGACTCAGCTAATTCGGGAACTTTGTCCAGCTGAACTTGGTTAATTTTTTGGAGGAGCAGTACTGGCTCTCCACCAGAACAGATCCCGGTCTTGCCTTGCCAGATGGCATCACCAGTGTTACTGCGGTGTAAATAACAAACAGGAAGGCATGGCCATGATCAGAGAGGAATGCAGGACTGCCCCTTTTGGTGGCGATACAGGCTGTCTTGCATTAACTGTGAAATTACATCCTTAGAAAGGTTTATAACTGCATGGCTCCCCTCGCAGGACACCAGGCTGCTCGTATTAACTGTGAGCTGCACTGCACGCTTCAGAAACACTAGGTAGCATTCACCCTCATGAGGTGACACGAACTGGGTGGTGCCACTCTGTGAGGCTGCCTCTGATCGCCAAACACTACTTTGGTCCAGGAACAGGGCAAATCCCTACATCTGTTCTTTTATGGTATTATAAAAGCATATTAAACCGCTATAGCAAAGTTGGTCCGGTGCCCTTCTGCGTGCCCATGCAGGACAAACGTATGCTCTGCGTTTCCTAGACACTCCCACAGACCAGGTGGAGGCACATGAGGTTTGCATTCAGAGTGTGAATGAGCTGTGATGTGTATTCAGAGCTCTGGTTCCAGCTACAAGGACACGACGCAAGGGCAGAAACTGATGCACAGGAAGTTCCAGTTGAACATGACGAAGGGCTTCTTTACTGTTCAATGACCGTGCAATAGAACAGAACGCCCAGAGAGGGTGTGGAGCCTCCCTCACTGGAGCTATACAAGAAGGATCTGGAGGCAATCCTGCGCCATGTGCTCATGGGAGGGCCCTGCTAGAGCAGGGAGTTTGGACCAATGACCCGCTGTGGTCCCTTCCAGCCTGATGCACCCTGTGACTCTGTTGTTTTCAGCCGACCCGACTCGAGCCCTAGCGAAGGACGGCGTAGAGCGCGGCCGCTGCTAAGCAGCGGGCCCGGGCGCTTGGCTCCGGCGCTCCCTCCCTCCCGGCCGGGCCCCGCACCGCTCCAGCTCCCGCACGAGCGGGACGCTCTCCGCCCGCCTCCGCCTGGGATGCTCAGCGCGGAGCCCTGCTGAGGGCTGCCAAACGCGGGCCGGGCGGCGGCGCACGCAGCCATCGCCGGCGGTGCATCGGGGTTTTCCTTTGGGAAAATCCCTTTCCCCCGCCGCCCGGACAGGGCGGAGGCGCTCCGGAGGCCGGAGTGGCGGTGCCATCCCCTCCCCGCGCCCGCCGCCGCCGCCGCCATGGCAACCGCCCGTCGCCGCGCGCGCGCACCCCCTTCCCCGCCCGCCCCCCCGCGCCTCTCCCCCCCGGCCCCGGTCTGACAGAGCCGCAGCGCTGCGCCCCCTCCCCGCGCCGCTCCCGCCCGCGGACACGCACCCCCGGCTCTCCCAGGTAACGGCAGGGCCCGGGAACGGGACAGCCCCTCAGGGCGCTGGTGCCGCGGCGGGCGGCGGCTCGGACCCCGCCACGCTGAGAGAGGCGGCGGGGATGGGGTGGGGGGGGAACCAGCGGTATAGGCTGGAGGAGGGCGGGGGCACCCCCCACCATGTCCCGCGAAGCGTGCCGGGAAGTGTAGTCCGCGCCCCCCCGCCGGGCGCCGGGGGCTGCTGGGAGAGGCGGCGGCAGGGAACTACAGCCCCCAGCGCCCTCGGCGCTGCGGAGGGGACCCCTGTGGGGACGGGAGGCTCCCTCTGAAGGAGGCCACCGAGGCGGCTCTTCCCTCCGAACAGCGAGGGGGAGAAGCCCCGGGGCCGCTGCCGTGGAGGGAGGGGCGGTGCGGCAGGGCCGGCTGGGAGGGCTGGCGCAGGGGCGGTGCGGCTGCGGAGGGGAGGTACGGGGCAGGGGAGTGAATGAGGGGTGGGTACGGGAGAAGCACGGGTGGGTGCCTGCGGTGAGGGGATGGGCTGGGGGGCGTCTGGGTGCCAGTGGGGGAGAGAAAGAATACAAGGATAGGGGCACATGGGAGCATGGATGGATGGATGGATGATGTGGTGGAGCAGATGGACGGAGAAAGCTGTGTAGAAGGCAGAACACACCGTAAGCTGGGAATGGGTACGAAGAAAGCAATGATCAGACGGAGCCCTGGAAAGTTTCCCCAACCAGTTTGCGTTTATGGTTTCCAGTTTCATATCTCTTACGACTCTTAGGCTCTGTTGAGCTTGTTGCACCAGGGGGTCTGGACACAATGTTACTTTTAAAAAATTATTCTGCTACATTTCTATTTTTCCCCAAAACATTTCTGTCATGATGTCAGTATTGGCATTTGTCCCTTTTCCCTTTCCATTTCCTCTCCTGACAGTTCTAGTGTTATCCTTTATCTTGTATTCTCTAATAGCCATGAGAAGGAATAAAATTGCAATTTCTCTACATAACATACTTAAAATATCCTTATGATTGGTATATAAGGGGGTGTAATTTTTTCATCCTGAAAATCCGTATCTTAAAAGCATCAGTGCATTAGTACTCCCTTGTATATGAATATTGAATGTCTATTCCTACTAGAGTTTCATGTTTCACAGAGATGGGTTTCTTTCCAATGAATGCTTGATTGCAGTTGCAGATTGCTGAGCAGTTTCTTTTTTCTTCCTTTTCCCTCCACCTCTATGTCAGCTATATCCTAGACAGGCTGCTCCTTCTTGCAGCTCCTTGTACTTGCCACACTGCAGAAGAGAGCATTGCTGCTGCAGTGCGCTTCCAGGGTGCTTGGCTCTTGGAGATTTGGGCTTTTGAGCAGGTAACAGAGAGAAATGGATCCTGCCCTGGCCTAATCCAAGTCAAAATACAGAGAAATAAATGGAATACAGGAAAGCAATGGTAGGCCTTTATCTGGTTTTCTGTGTAATTAATTTAAAAAAAATAAAGCTGATTCTTCTGGCAATGAGCTGAGAAATCTGGAGACTCGATGTCTGTAGTACTAACGGCAATAGGCATATAAATTTATTTTTTTTTAAATGCTATTCTATTGAAGTAATACATATCCTTAGCCCTAAAGATGAATTCTTTGAAATTCAGAGTGGGGTTCAAAAGGTGGAAAAGTATTCAGCCCAAAATTCTGACCTTATGAGTCCGGGTTATAAACACCTGTGTGAGTATATTAAACCTGCAGTTATTCATGGAAAGCTTATCTGGGATGCGGGTTGGCTGAGCTGGGAATGGAGCAGCAGCAGCAGCATCGAGTCTTCGTGGAGCTGGCTGTGGTCTGGTAGGGCTCACGGGCTGCAGCATGGGGGGAACATGGGAGTGCTGTATCCAGGGCCACGTGCAGGAGCAGTTTCACTGCCTTTCTTGGTGCAGAGCCTGACCTAAGAAACACTCTGATCCTGAGCTGGCTCTATGCAGACCCATCTTGGGAGCCTTCGGTGGCATGTTTGCTCTGCCAGAAGTGCTTTCACACATGATATGCAGAGAAGCAAATGGCTCCACAAAGGACCAGAAGGATTATTGACTTGGGCTGGGTTCCACTTTGTTGAGCTCTAGAGAGGCCCTGCAGAATCCTTCAGGAATCTGGGCCCTGCATCCTGTCAGAGGAGGGGTTGACTGATCCACCTCGAGGCTGGTCCCACCTGAACATGGGCTTGGGCTTGGTTTGATACATATGCCAGAAGTCCTGGAGGCTGTGCTGGAGAGGAGAGAGACATGTGGAGCCAGCCTGGGTCCAGCAGGGCTAAGAAGGAACAGAAGCTGGCAAGCCTGTCACTGCCTGACCCGTGTCTGTATGGAGTTACACTCCCCAGAGTGCCCCACAACATTTGTTTTAGCTCTTTTTCTTACTCAGCCTTGCTAATGAACACCTCATTACCCCAAATAATGGTGATGTGACCATATGGATGTGTCTGAAACTGGCGTATGAGGTGCTTGGAGAAGGATACAGTTCACACTCAGTTTAAGGAGTAGCACAGCCATCTCTCATTCTCCTTTCTACTTCTTCAGAGAACTGTACTTCAAAGGCTCTGCAAATGGCTATTTCATTATCCAGGATGTTTTGTGTCTGGTTCACCAAACTAATGAAATCTCTAATTTAAATCTCTCAATTAATCTTTAAGTAAATGGCTGACTACCTATTTAGTGTTTTCTTATGTGTTTACTTTTAACTTGTGGTGAATGTCTTTACTTCATTTTAACATTTTTTTTTCAGTTGCACTCATAGTAACTCTCTGTTTCAAGTTAAGAATGCACACAAAAATAGTTTGAGGCCTGCATGCATGCTTCTTTTCCTTCCCACTTCCACACACATTTCCCCATTAACTCCATGTCTGCTATTGCAAAACGGTTTCAGTGCAAAGAGGCCAGAAACCAGTTAGCAGAAAGCAGTTGAGTGAATTAAAAGATCCCTTGGTGCTGGGTTTCCTGGACCATAGTATGTGTGTGTGTGTGTTTTATTTGGTGTCTGTACTGCTTTGAAAAATGATATAACCTGCTGCAACCCCAACACTGCTGCTGCCATTGTACCCAGCCTTGTCACTGCTAATGCACACAGCAAAAGAAAAAAACAGTACTGGCATAGCACATTTCTCATCTTTGATTCATTTACATATAGTTTAAATTAAAGTCTGCTGGAACTGGGCCATGTCCTTTACTTATAGATATGTTTTTAACAGGATTTATGAATCTATGAGGTCATGATTGTTAGTTTTCATACCAGTCCATGGGACCACAGCTGCATGTTCAACCAAAGCAATGTTAACAGGGAAAGATGGATTTAGCTATGGAACTTGGCAAGCCTTTTGTTTGTTTGTATTTTATCTGACAATGATCAGTTAAAATGTTGTTTTTGCCATGCAAACGTAATGTCTGCAGCATCAGCAATTGCTTCTGAGCAGGGACAGTTAATTATTGGAAATGAAGATCAGTTGTTCTGCACCCAACACCAAAACAAAAAAGATAATCTTTATAGTAAAGCAGGAAAGACTTACTTAATTTCTTTCAATTATTGCATTTTGTAATATCTTATTCTTAAAAATCAAATAAATTGTATCAACACATAAAAATATAGTCTGTATTTCAGTCAGAAATAGAATTCTGTAGGCTTCTAGTAGGAGTCATATGTTATGTGGGAAAAAACACTTTTTTTGTTCCTCTGACAATGTTCTAGTTAGTGTTGCTGTTTATGTTTTCTCAGGTAAATCATTGCCATATTGTTACATTTTAAGTTTGAAAAGAAGACTGAAAATCGGATCATTGTGCTATTTTAAGTGAAGACATAATTGAGGGGGAGAGAGCTGTTTGAAACTGGGCAAAGCTGGCTCACAAAACCAATACGGCCTTAACCTAAGAAGGGCAGGTTTCAATTAACTGTAATGAAAAGCTTCCAAGCAGTAAGAGGAATTCGAGGAAAAAACAACTTCAGTTTATGACTTAGACTCTGATGATGGAAATGGGTGCACATGAAAAGTGTGTAGATCCAAAAATTAAAACCTCTTAACTGGACTTCTCCTTGCTTTGCTCTGTGTGGCAATTGACCTGTTCTGGAATTGTGTGGTGGCAGAGAGTCATGCTGGGTCTGCCTTGTAGAAGTGGAAAATGTACAGTCATACCTCAGTCATAAGCACTGTATTCAGAAGATGGTGCCTAACAGCGTGACTCTGTCTTATGACATTTGTTGTAACTCTTACATTGCGTTTCGACATGCCCGACATAATGCACGGCTGATTTGCAGAAAATGAGAAACAGGATTAGTAGCCAATCTTCATCAGCGTATGTCCAGGCCTTTCCAGATGTTCAGCTGTCCAGTCAGCAGGGCTGCCATGATGTGAGAGCATATGTCCAGCAATCTCAGGGAGCTGTGGAATGTTTTTGTTTTGCCTGGGTAAAATTTTGATCAGAGAAATACATGTATCTGGAAAAATCCATGTATGGTATAGCTGTCTCGGTTAGGAATTAACATCTGATTTGGAGAAAAGTCTGATTAGTAGGTATTAAATAAGGCTTGATGTAACTATTGAAACAATGAGAATAAAGCAGAAGTGTCTAAAAGCTCACTTAATGAGAGTCTTCCATCCTGTGCAAGAGTCAAGGGCTTGTGGAGAAAATGGGATGCAGTGGTGTCACTGGTTGTGTCAAAACATGTGCATAAAAGAGACATGTAAAGATAGCAGATGCCTTCCATTTTGGCACTTGCAGAGTGAATGTTCGGGATAAAGCAAGAGGAAAAGCCCTGCTGCAGACCCCCTCTACAGGGGAGAGCACTTGCTGCCTCTGGTAACTCTGCAGTGTGATAACGCTGAGAGAGAGGGTTTGAAGGGGCCAGTCCTGTATCCATTCTCACTGGTGCTGCACACAAGTTTGGAATAGTGTGCTAAGCAAACTGTCCCCCTTTGCCTATTGTTCACACAGTCACTGTATCTGCCCACAGATATGTTTTGTGTGTATAATGCTTTAATGTTAAAGTAGAGACTGTCTTTTGGATCTTGCTCAATTGTGCATTGCTTTAGTTCTGGGAGAAAAATTGTTTTCTGACCCCAGATAGGGATCAGCTCAGCTTATGCTCCAAAGAATAGAGATTAATATCCCCTGTGACCTTTTAGCCTGGCTGCTGCAGGGTTTTTAACAGGTGGGTTTAAGACCCCATGTGTGGCAGCTATGCCAACATGAGTGTCTGTAATGTCTCTTCTTGTCAATGATCCGTGAACTAAGGAATCTCCAAGGGTATCTTGATGTGCAGTGGAGCTGTTACGGTCTAGTGCAGGAGAGAACCACACAATGATAGAATGAAAAGCTGGTGTCACAAGTAATGTGTAAGTTGTTCTAAATGTACTTGACAACAGTTGTCCCTGGCTGTATATTTACTTTAAAAATGAGGCTGTGGTATGGTAGAAAAATTAACTATCTAAACAAAGCTACAGATAACAAACAACAAAATGCTCTATTTATGATTTCTGTATTTCTGGTTCCTTGGATGTCTCTGATGTTGTATGAACTCTATAATACAATGTAGAACAGATAATAAAGAGTGAGTACATAACACAAAAAGGTCCTCACCTAGTTTTAGGTACTTCTCCCTTCCTTCCCATCCCTGATGTTGAAGAATGGGATGGCCAGAAAACAACACAGGAAATAATTCCTTCCTAAAAATAATTTTTCCTTGATTTTGATCTTACTTGGTTTGATTTGCTTTGGTTATTCTGAAGTAACATTACTTTCACTGGGGTGCATAGGAGGCTTGTAGTTTGTTTAAACCATTTTTAGCATTAGTTTTAAATAGCAGTAGAATCTCAGAGAATGGCCTGGGATTCCAGGAAAGCACTGATTTAGAACTGAGGCCTACAGCTGCTGTTTCAAATATAGCTCAGGTAAATGGGTGAGATTATATTCACCTTTTCAAGCTATATGACCTGCTTTGGTGTCTAGGGTAGATGATAAGTAAAAACTGAAGTGCCTGAATCCACAAGAAAGATCCAGGAGCTTTTGTCGGCCTAGCTGTGGAGGTATTGACCTCTTAGTAGGTACACACGTGTACATCCACCAGCCTCCCTCCTTGCTCCAAGTTTCAGTGCCTGTCAGTGTTTTATAGGCTCTTCAGTGTGACACACCAGACATCAAGCTCATGCTTAAGCTCTGGTATCACAAGCATGAGGCTGGAAGCCCCCAACATCTTAGTAGCTGGAGGAAATGGGAGAGTCTTGTTTGGTTTGCTCCTGCAATTTTAAAACCATGCAAATTTTTCTACATCCTGCCTCTCAGCTTCCTTGTCTAGCCACTGTCCTGGAGTGGGCACATGTTTGCATGGCTCCTATGGCTTGCCTCTTGCCTGTGGATTGACCCAGCTTCCACCACAGACAGAGATGAGGAGTCTGTCTCCCCTAGTGAGCAGGGAACTCTTCTGGAATTATGGGAGTTGGATGTATCAGCCCCTTAAGGCAAAAGGGAGTCAAATATGTCCGGAGGGTGGGAACTAGCTATAGTAAAGAGGCATGAGAGGTTGTAAAGCAAGTATGTTCTGTTTAATGGAATTCTAGGAATTGAATTCAGCAGTTCCTTAAGCATGTTTTATTTACTCACTCTCTTTCACTACCCATGGGGAAAACCTCCAGAGATTTGAAGAATATTTTTCTTAACAGCGACAGGCTGGTTGTGAAGCAGATTATAACCTGGATGTATTTGAAGACAGGTCAATGGATTCTGCCCCAGATGGTGTTCTGTTCATTTATAAGTTGACTCAAGAGATCCGAATGGGTTATAACCTATCTTCAGTTCCTATCCTTTTATCTATTTCCAGTGCCATGTGAGTGACATAATTTTTTTTTTTTCTGTATTAGTTACGATCTTCTGTATTTTAAAATTAAATGTCTTAGTTGCTGCCGATCACCTCTTGGTAACAATGTATCCTGCCTATGTCAGGAAACAAAATTGGGGTTGTCACCCTTTCCACCTTAGATTTTCTCCTGCCCAGTAGTTTATAACAGCCAGCAGGAGTGCTGTCCACAGCATGAGGACAAGTAAAGCCCCAGTATGTCCTGCCGTGCTTGGTGGAGTGTCAGCTGCAGGGTAGCAGCATGTTCTTGCTATTAAAGTCATCAGCCACATGCAAGCTGTGTGACCCATAGGTTTAAGTGAGGATGGCAGGTTTCCATGGTTTTGTTGCAGGGAGCAGGAGTGACGAGGTGGTGGAGCAGACATAGTGTGCTGCTGCAGGCAGCAGTTAGAACCATCAGTGTGGCACCTTTGGGACGTGCAGCATGTGTTTGCTCAGGGCAGAATGAATGTCATGTGGATGTCTGTTTAAATTGTCAGGGGTTTGAATTTTGCTGAGCACAAGGGAGTACAGAGGCATAAGATAGATACATCCTCCTTAATGCCATCTTGCTCTTGTCTGTTTATAAAACCTACTAACATTTTTATAACCCACTAGATATAAAAGGTTGCTTCTCCCTGTTCTGGCTTCTGTCTGCTACCACCTGTTCCTTCTGTGTAAACTCCTGTAGCATGGGTTGTTTTCAGCTGTGTAGCCTGAACTGTATTTGTATCCCTCCTTCCCAGTTTCTGCTTCAGCTCCTTGGTCTTGCCAAACCCTTGATGCAACTAGTGGACCACCCTCCAGAGCTGACCTCCTCTCTCTTGCTCAATGCAACTCTGCATTGCATAATTATGAATTGCAATTTTTTATATTTCATTTCCAGAGGTTTATATCTGGGTGAATGTCAGGGTCCCTACACATACTGAGTCAGAGTACAAGGGAAAGGAACTGATGCTCTTTTTCTGTGGTGAGGACCTAAACTTTGGGTCACATGAGATTCAGATAAAAGGGCAGGCACTGCTTCAGTCTTGAACCTTAAATACAAACCTAGCTGTACAACACAGATTAATTCTGGATGTCTGGGTTATTGCTTTCTTGAATGGTAACTGGGAATAGCTGGGCTATGGGTTTGCCTTAAAGTCATGCTGCCATTTGAGGACTAGGGGAAGGTTGTACTTTGGGAATCACTGTTCTAAGGAATGTTAAATTTGGATTGCTTACTCTGCCATAAATCCCAAAGTGACATGTTAAATTTAATGAAAAAATTCAAGTCAGCATGTGGATGTTGGAGTACTTTGAAAGAATATTTAAACAGAATGAGGCTCTCAACTTCGTCTATAGTAGAGCAGTTATTCAACCATATCATAATCTCATTAGGGTGAGGGCTCTTGAAAGTGTGAAGTACAGACATCCCTGATGTTGGCTGGCACATTTAGGCTCGTATGTAATACAACAGTATAAAAAGCAATTTAATGCCTCGTGTGATTTGTGATTCATGACTGATGGCTGCTAATACATTGTGGTGATCTACAAATTAAAGTTTAGTTTATTAGGTTCAGTGTGGGCAGGGCATTTAATTTTCTAAGCATTAATTTAATGGGATTGGGGCCAAATACAGCAAAGGAGTTATGTTTTTCATCACTATAAAAGAGTTATGATTCATGATTGGAAACCTTAGGCTAGTGAAGAAATACTCCAGAAATAAATGGTTGTAGAAGAGCAAGACTAGATGGGAACGGTGTTGAAAAGACACAATTCAGCTATGAGAGAAATAACAAAACTAAAGCGTCACTGTCTGAATTATTCTACAGCGCATAAAATGCATTTTTCTGGTAATTATGTTCTCTTTTAGATTTCTGAGTGAAGATGAATTTAGCAGAGATTTGTGATAATGCCAAAAAAGGAAGAGAATATGCACTCCTTGGGAATTATGATTCGTCTATGGTATATTATCAGGGTGTCATCCAGCAAATCCAGAGACATTGCCAGTCAATCAGAGATCCAGCAATTAAGGGCAAATGGCAACAGGTAGGGTGAAATAACATTGCCCATATTGTATTACTTGATATTTGAATACCACACTATGCCTCCCAGACCTTATAAGATGTAGAGGATGTGCATTTCAGTGATGTTGGCGACATTTGTTGTACAATATTTTGTTGGTATTCATGGGAAAATAATTTCCGTGGTGTGTTCAGAAGGAATTCTATTGTTCTAACTGAATCAATTCTGTTGTTGTTTTCACTTAGGATGTCTGTTTAATTCCTGGTCTGTCTAATTTGTGTGTGCATACTGTCTGTGATTGCATACTTTTGAAAAAATTAAGGACTTCTTTTTACCTTTGTATCTTTTGGCTGTCTAATGTCCAGTGAACTAAAATGTGAGTGGGTGAATTAGCATCACTAGAATTGTTGTCTAAGTAGGAGCTAACTATAGGACTATAGTGTACAGATTTCTAAACCCACAAATAATATTCTTAACCCAAATCTTGCATGCATCCATCTCCCTGCTAGACAGATTACTGTTGAAGCCATGGAAATAATCTACAGGTGAAATATAAGAACCCCCAAGGACAGCTATTTATTACTTTCAGTATCTAAGTCTTCCTTACATTTTTGGCTCATTTTTCATGTTACAAACTGTCTTCTATAAACATAAAAAAGGAGGAAAACCATTTAAAGATGTTTCCTAGAATAAAGAATACATGTCGCATAAAGACTATATTTTGAAAGAATTACGTAGCTCCTATAAAATATACAATTTTACAGTAGATAGCTAAAGACATGATTTCGGTAAGAGTTTTTCTAAATATCCTATGTTTAAATGATATCTCTTAAAAACAGAAGCAAAATTTCTTTTTTATTGCAGCAGATGATTTGTTTATGGGTTTGTGTTTGAAACTTCTCACACTAGCATAAAGTATGTTGTGTACTGATAAGTACAACAGTGTTAACAATCACTTTGTAGTAACAGTACTATTCATAGGTATTTATCGTATGATGTAGAAGACTGTTTATGAAGAGCTTGTCTGCAAAGCACATGCATGTACATCCAGCAGAGATAGTTTTCCTGGTAATGTAGTAAGCTGGATGTTGCATAGGAGATATTCACATTCAAGTACTTGTATTCAAGCTTTTTCCCACCCCAGGACATGCTGATACAAGGTGTTCATGCCCAGTACATGTCCTTAGTTCCTGCCAGACTTGTAGCTGATGTGAAGGTAGAGCCTGAGGATTTCCTCATTCTGCAGCTGAACCAGTGCATTGTCTTCACATCTCGTATCTACTGTTTCGTCTGATGGCATGGATTCTTCCAATAAACTTTCAACAGCTCTTGTGTTGCGAAGGTCACGCAAGTCTTGTGTTATTGTGTCTTGTTTGAACTGCTTCAGAGAAGTCTGTACACCATGGAATGTGTGCTGCACATCGGAGACAAACCTCAAGTACAAAAGGACCATTAACACAGTTTCCAGGATTTTTTCCCTGGGAAAGGCAGCTAGCTCTCTAGCAGAGGATCTGAAGTTGGCACCTTCTCAGAAATTATCCCCTTTAGGCAAAAGAAAAATGGCACCTGATCATGTCACATAAATGCTTTAGAGATCTATCCCAAAAAAGATCTGCAGCAGGTGGGGTAGCGTCTGTCACGCTGTGCACTCATGTTCATTCTGAAACTTCCCAACACAGTAGTGACAGATGAGCTTTGTCAGAATATTGCTTTGCTGTTACTGGTGCCAGGCTCAGAGACAAACAGCAAAAAATAAGATGTGTGACTGAAAAAAAAAAAAAAAGGGCTTCATCCCTAGCATTTGCCTTCTCATTTGTTTATGAGATCAAAATTATACAGCCCAAGAGCAAACAATGCAGCCTTGGAACTGCTAGCTTTTGCATACCAGAACTTGAATGTTTTGGTGAAACCTATAGGGGTAGACCTGCTTTCTTTACCCATTCTTTATAAATAATTTTTGTGTTTTCTCACCCCTTGAGACAGACTAAGAGGGAATCTGATGATGTGCATGTTAGCACTACTTTCCAGCTTCAACAGCAGCTACATCTAAACTATCAGGCACAGTCAAGGAGCTGTCTTGACCTGTTCTGAAAAAAAAATTTAACTGAGAAGTTGGATAACAAGTAACATTCATTCATTCACTGTATTAATATCTAGATATTAATTTTAGATCTTTCTCCTAAACAGTTATGCCATACACATTATGTAAGTTTTGCAAATTTCAGGTCCAGCCCACTTGGTACCAGTAATGTGCAAAAGCAAAAGATTCCCATACCAGTGTGGTTCTTGCAAGAAGCTTGAGAAGCAAAGCAACCCTTAGGTCATGGTCAAGGTGATTAATGAATTTGATTTTTACCTGAAATTCTGTCTCCTTAAGCATATGGAACTAGCCTGTTCTTCAGGTTCTTCAGCTTCTCCATCATCTGAGGAATCTGGAGAGGATAATACCACTGGTAACTCTTGAAAGTGGAGTTTAGCAATCACTAACTGTGATAACTGCCCACTGTGTGGGTAGAGCTTTTACTCTTGAAGTAAAAGAGTACTTTTACTCCATGTATGTAAGTGCTCAAAGAAGAAGATGGTTACTTAAACCAGTTCTTCTCTGCAATGTACTTTCTGCACACACATTAACAATCTTGAACCTTCTGAAGGATTCCTAGCATGCTGAGTTTCAGAACGTGGCATCCCCTTCCTTTCTGTGTGTTTGCAGCTCACTAACAGGACATTTGTCCTACTTCTGAGGCAGTGAACTAAGTTTTGTGTGTTTGTGGTCATGTTCCCTCGTAAAAGAAAAACGTTCACTTGAGGAACATCTCGAAGAATGGTTGCAGCTGTGCCTGTGCAGCTGACCAACTTACATCTCTTACATGCACCATTGTTCTTCCTGATTGGTCTCTTCTCAACAGTGGGTTCTCCATCCTGAATAGGTACCTCAAACCTGGTGGATCTTTTTTGTTGCCTTGTGTATGACAGAGGATTTTCCCAGTAGTTTATAGAGCAATGTCAAAGCCCAGGTGAACCAGAAGTATTTGGGATTTTGGGTCAGATTCCCAAACACTCTTGATCTACCTCTTTGCATAAGTGTCATTGTTTTCAAATTTCTACGTTGGTCTGGACAGAATGATGTTCTGTGTAAATATTTTTTGGACTGTATTTCATGCCACACAGAGAGATAGCTTCAGCTTTGCACTTGGACATCTTGATTACAAGGATTCCTTTTGCTTGGAGCTGATGGTTAGGATGAGGAGGAATATGAACGTGTTAACATCTCCCCTGAGAACAACTGACTGGCTCAGTTACAGCTGATGCAATGCTGCTTCTGGGAATTCAAAATCAGTGTGGACCAGGGAAGAAGGGTTTTGTTACTAGTCTGGCACACCCTGCAGAACTTAAACAGGGCAAAAGATGAATGCTGAGGATCCACCAAAGCAGAGACATGACCCCATAAGAATTCCCCTGACTTCATGGAAAATTCACAGCCATTGATCATCTCTTGACTGGTTTGTCTTGAGGATATCAGGGTTACCTGCTCTTGAGACCATCCTTGTTTTGCATCCAGGGAATTCCCAGCTTGCACTTGGGTTGGCTGAGTGTAGCTCCATTTGCATCTTCACTCCAAGGCCTCCTGAGCTCATTTAAAAAAGAAAAAGTTACTTTGTTGTGCTTTGAGTTTTGGCTGACAGGTAGGCATATTAATTCATGTAAATATAGGATGGGACTGGAAAGATTCAAAATCAGAAGCAGCTCATCCTTACCAAAACTAAAAGGTAGGTTTAATCTCATGACCACTATTGTGAACTTTACTTGTGTTGACATTCTCCCTGTTTATTCTGAGAGAGTTTCTTGGCTGTTGCAGTGTTTTTACTAGACAGCTGGCTTGTAGGAACGAGCTGCTTCAGTGACAGTTCAGCAGCTGCCGAATGACAGCAGAGCGTGCCCCTGGGAGGTAGTACTGGCTTACAACAAGGCCAGCGGCTGTCAAGCAAAACCTGCTGCGTGTTAGAGCCGTGTGCTCCATGTTGCGCAAGAGCTGAGAGCACAGGGGCCTCTGCTGGAACTCAGGGAGGAGTTCAATGATTCCCCAAGTGCTTGGAGCAGCCAGCAAGGCACCCTGACTGATTATGGTCACTGGTGCAGGTGATTAGGTGCACTGTATTCCTGCTTAAAGAATAAAGGGTAAAATCTTCTTTTTATTACTTCACATTTTGGTCGATCTATGCTTTTGTTGTTTTTTGCTTCATGACTGTTTCATTAACATTTAGTAGGTAACACTGTGATTAATTAAGAAGCATTCTGTGGGTAACTCATGAATAGATGTCATTGTAGGAGCTATACCTTCACTCCATGGGGTCAGTCAGGGTTGCAGGGCATCCATTTTGGCTATGGTTTAGGGACTTTTTATTTTCATTTTTTGGAAGAGTGAGCTTGTTGAATAACTAACACTAATTGCAGGTATTAATTTCAGGTTTGTAAAACACTTAGAGTTAATCTTGATCCGTTTTTCTTCAGCAAAAGACAAATCTCACACATCATTTGTATTTACCAAGGTACAAATACCCATACTTATTGCAATGGGTATAGAAGTACAAGCTCTAGCATAGCAAATAAAAGCTGGTGATGGAAAAGGTAACAGTTGCCAGATTACGGAATACAGAGATACTCTGAAATGAGTTTTTTAATTACCACTAAGAACGAGTGAACTCAATTCTTGTTCACTGTGTTTTATACCCGTATGATAGGACGTGTTTTCTGCTTGGTTACTGGAAATTCTTGGGATTTGCATGTCAAAACAAAGCTTGGGGTCATCCTGTGGGCTGAAAGGCTTTTTACTGGGCCTTCCAACGTCACCCATGGTGCTGCTTCTGTGAAGGAGGTGATGTGGCTGGTAGGGATGCCTATTGTACCAGAGCCTGGCTCTGGGGACCAGGCAGCTTCACATGGTAGCTGAATCCAGCTAACAGCCTGCCATGCTTAGAGAGGCCAAGCTCTTCCCTATCTTGTATCCCCTCCATCTGTGCCATCTTCTCTCCCTCCTCTGCCCCCTGTCTTTTTATTTTTTCCTGGGATTTACCTGATCACAGGATGGTGTGAATGTGCAGCTTGCTAACCCAGCTTCATTTTCTTTTTACCCTCCTAGGCCAATTTTTTTGCCATTTTACCAACCTGAATTACTGTATTGAGATGCCAGAATTGAATCCAGAAGAGCAGGGGCAGAGTGTGGATGGGGAAAAGAAGTGAAGGAAGTTTTTTCTGTTTGGTAGTGGGGAGCTGCTAACTTTGCACACCATCTCTTGAAACTGCTTAAACATAAATAACTTAAAAGCTTTCTTCAGGCTCTCTAAAACCTGAGCCGGAGCCTCCTGAGGCTTCTGGCACATAAGGGTATGTATGATGAGGGACAAAGGCACTGAGTGAGTCTAAACCAGTGGTTTTTCCATTTGCAGCCTTCCTAGGTTGCTTCAGAGTGGAAGTGATTATTGAAAGACACTGCTCAGACAACTTCATAATTGTGGCACAGCCTTTTTTGGCCCATGTCTGGGTTGTTTCTCAACTGCAAGGAAGTATTTCTGCACGTGTTTCATCTGAGTCAGTTTCTTTAAGGCCTCTAGGAGTTTATGGCTGGTTTTCCTCTGTGGTCCACACGTTGAGGATTCCTTGTTGGTTGATTTTCCAGGTATTGACTAGGAAATAGGGTGTGTATTTCAGAGTTTGGTCTGCTCAGGTCTGCCTAAGAGATGGCTGGCAGATATTAGTCTGTTTTCGTCTTCCAAAGCATCAAATGGTCACATTCCCTCAGTTTTCAGATGCCATCCTCTTGCTGGTCTGGTGATGTGAATGACAGCACACAGGCTGTTAGTGCTAGAAAGTTGTTTTCCACCAACTTCTCTGCATGTGTTGGAAAGCTGATAGAAGGAATCCTGTCAGAACTCTTGGAGCACTGGAGTAGGAAGTGGCTGTCTCTTGTGGAGTAGTGCCCTGGAGGATTTATGCTGTATCATTCCTTTGTATCTCACAGTGGCTGTTTGGCTAGATTTATTTTTGGACAGGAGGGATGTGTGTGAAGACAGTTTGAATGAAACAAGTTAGTAATCAATCACATTTATAACTTAGCTGGAAGCTCTCACACTGGGGAATGTGTCCACTGATTGTGTGGTGAGAAAGCAAAGACAGCAAAGCAGGGCAGGAATAATCCTGCCTGAGCTGGATGCCTTGTGACTTTGGAAAGATACAGTTACCCCATCTGGAATGAGCAAGAAGGTTTCTTTGGCTTGTGAAGTGATCAAGATCTTCCTGTACTTAAGAGTCTTTTTGTACAGGTGTTCATAAAGCTTCTGGTAAAGTAAATGCAGTGTTTCAACATTGGTGCAGGGCTTTGGGGATTTACCCTTCTCTTTCCCTCTATCCATACCAGTATCTTGCTGATGACAGTCACATATATTAATAAAATCATGGTGGAAACTCTCAAGCTGGAAGGAACTCATAAGGATCATTGAGTCCAACTCCCTGCTCCTACCTAAAACTAAACCACATGACTAAGAGCATTGTCTAGACACTCCTTGAACTCTTGCAGACTTGGATCCATGACTGCTTTACTGGGGAGCCTGTTCCAGTGACTGACCAGTGAAGAACCTAATGTCCAATCTGAACTTGCCCTGATGCGCTTTATTCCATCTCTTGTGTCCTGTCTCTGGTCCCCAGGGAGAGGATATCAGCAGCTCCCTCTCTGCTGCCCGCCTTGAGGAAGCTGTAGACCACTGTGAGGTCACTCCTCAGCCTTCTCCAAGCTGAACAATTCAAGTGAGCTCAGTTGCTCCTTATAAGTCTTGCCCTTGCCCTTTGACCATCTCAGTTGCTGTCCTCTGGATACATCTTAATGCTGTGCTCCTCACAGAGTTAATTTTGTAACATTATATTTTAATGATTGGGCCGGTTTTATAACTAGGACATCAGAGACTGTAATCAGAGATCTTTTATGCCAGAATAGTAGCAAATTACTATAGATCTGCCAAGACTACCCCTACTAGTATGAGAGTATGTGTACATACATGTCAACATGCACACATAAATCGAAGCATCAGCACATGTTATGGAAGACTGATCACTGTGTTAGCAGTCATGTCTGATTGGGACATTAACAAGCACGAAAATGAACTCAACAGAGATTAAATTGTTTATGCTGCTGTTAAAGGTCTATTATCAGCCTGATAGGTCTTGGGTTTGTGAATATGAAGACTTGGGAGTCCCTGCCTTTGAGGTTAGCATAGGTTCTTGAGGTACTTTCTATGTTTGTTTGGTTCTTTTTAAAGTTTTAATTATAACAAATTTTAAATAACATATGTATTTCTCAAGGTCAGACAAGAATTAGTTGAAGAATATGAACAAGTTAAGAGCATTGTCAACACTCTAGAGAGTTTTAAAATGGACAGACCTCCAGATATCTCTGTATCCTGTCAAGATGAGCCTTTCAGAGATCCCGCTGTTTGGCCTCCTCCTGTTCCAGCTGAACACAGGTAAGGAGAGGCTCAAGCAGAGTGAGTGGAATAAAGGTGGGTCATAATTTTATATTTGTTTTTGAATGCTTTTGTAATACGAAAATCACATCTAATTCACACATTTATTACATTTAATTTAGTCACTTGTAATAAAGAGTAAATCTAATTCATTGAGAAAAAAGTATTTAAACTACTGTCAGATTTATTTCTGACATTCTAAAGAGAATCACTTCTTTATTCCAGTAGAAGTAACTATGTGCCTAGAACTAGAGTCTGCTGCAGAGGTAAGTGGGCTTTTGATGACAGCTGAAGTTCTCATGTGCAAGCAGAAAAGTTTTCCATTTCAGTTTATTTGAGCAAAAGAATTAATTGATGATTGAGGAGTCTTTAAGGAGCTGGAACTGAAGGATCTTGAAGTACATGGTGGTTAGAAATCACTCCCTAGCTACAGATATTTCAACCGATGTTTAATCCATCGGTTAGTTTAATTGCTAAACATTCTGTTACACATAGTATATCTCTTTGTAATTATATTTAAGGTAACTTCAGTTGGCTAGTAGATTTCTTAAAATAAATGCTTGTGCATTTTCTGAAATTCCTATTTGCAGCCTAACAGAGCTCGTTGGAAACAGATTCAGTTTACAGACAAAAATAACATTTATCATGCCAATATTTTTCTAACATAAGAGCACAGAGTTTTAACGTGTGTATACACACATAAGCAAAGGAGCAAAGTAAAATGAGACATCTTGGTTAATGAAATGCCAAGTTTATAACTTTCTGTGCTTTATGATTATCAAAAAGATCGTTGCTTTTCAAAAAAACCCTTAAGAATATAAGTGTAAAATTATATTAATGCTGATTACTTTTGTGAGTGGTAGAAATAACTCAGATTTTTTATGGTAGTGTTATGTAAAGTTCAAGATGTATTTATTCTTGTATTTGCCTTGGTGGTAAAGCCTCAGTTGTTCATCAGCCTCTTTTAAGCTGAAATTTAAACCTTGTGCAAATAAGTAAGGAAACTTAGGCACTGTTCTATGCTGTTCAGTTTAAAGAAAATGTATGAAAAGCAAAATATTGCTGTTGTATCCAAGAGTGTGTTTAAGAATGTATTTAATTTAAAGCATATTCCAGGAAAATGTTTTTGGAATTAACAAATTCTGAGTTACTCAAAACAAGAATCAGAACAAGATTCAATAGTGGACACATTAAATTCGGGTGACATTCCTGGCTTTTTATTTTAGTTCTGTATTTCAAATTCAATCCCTAGAGAAAAATTACAATGACACCTTGTCTTAAAACCAAATTCTTTCTCCTCATTCTACTGCTGAATACTCTTCGACATTGTGGGTGATATACACAAATATAGGTGGTTGCAGTTTGGCTCTGTTTGCTTTTGCTTTCAAGGCATTTTTAATGTTTTGACATTTTCACACAGGGGAATGAAGTCAGAGGTAGGCGGATTGTTTAAAATCCTCCCTCTTTTGTTTTGGGGCCTGTCAAAGCTTTTAGCCACCTTTTTTTTTTTATTTCTCTATTTAAATTTTTTTTTTTATTTTAGCAGGAATGTCATCTGTTTGTGTAGAATTTGTGCATGTGAATGTAGCCTAATATAAACTCCTGGTTTGGAGTCAGAGGAATATTCAATTTGAAGACTTTTACTAAATTGTTCCCTCTTTTGTTATATGGGTGTTGGTTTGTTGTGAGACTGATTTTGAGTAGTGATCTGATAATGTCAATTCTTTTTTTGTGTTCTTTCTTCTGACTTTGGGTATCAGACAGAACCAGAAATATGGGTTTGGATTTGCAGATATAGGGAAATTATTAGCATCTTGGCAGCTTTAGTAATGATGTACTAAGGCAAATTAGAATCCTTCCTTCTTAATGTTGCTCTTTTATTTGCTGTTTTTAGCGTGTTTTTGTTGTGGTTGCTGTTGTTAGGGCTCCTCCTCAGATAAAACGTCCCAACCGAGATGGAAAATCTTTGAAGAAAGACTCCCCAGGACTTCAGCCCCGCGGGCCCGCGGGCAGAGCACACGTGGTGTCCAAGGGGGAGAAACCTTCAGGCAGCCGTGAAAGGGAATCCAGAGCTAGAGGAAGAGATGACAAGGTAAGAAGTGGGAAAGAACTTGGCAGGGAGGTGCTGTGATGCAGCAGGTGGTAAAAGGAAACACTCTTAGTCATTTAATACAGATAATACAAAGTCACAATAATCCCATGTGGGAAAACTCAGTGCTTTCTTTTTCCCCATGATCAAAGCATGTATTGTGGTGATATTTATTAATAATGACACCAAATTAAGAAAAGTTCTGTCATGTTTGCTCTGTCTCGGTGTAAGATTTTTTTTGAGGGAGGGAAGCATAGTGTCCTGTTGCTGAGGGACATTAAGTGTCATTCAGGCATAAGTCCCTTCTCCTCCTTTTCTCCCATGTTTGGTGGGGTTTTTTTTCTGTAAAGGAGTCCAGTGCAGGGCTTTTGTAAAGATATTAATGTAAAAAGTGTAAAAGTGAGACCAGTGCTCTTCCCTAGACTTGAAACATAATGAATAGAGTTCCACAGTACCATTGCCTCTGCCATATCATAGTGTAATTTAGGCATGCCCAGGAGTTCCATTGATGCATTGATGATAGGTAAATCTATGCCAAATTATTTGAAGTTACATATTTGAAAATATGAGGGAGATAGAAAAGAGGGAGAAGTATTAAAAGTAAACTCTAAGCAACTTTCATTTTTTCTGGTTTATAAAGGGGTTTTGTGTTTACTGTACTGTTTAGAAAGAAGCTTCTTGGATCTGTTTTGTTTTAAAAGTAAAAGCAATGAATTAAACTAGACTAATTTGGAGATGGTTTCTTCTGAAGATCCATGAAAATGAAGCAGTGCTGAAGTGAAAGAAAAGGAGAAACAGTGATTCACTATAAAGTGGTGATGTCAAAACCAGGACTGTTTCCTGGCTGGAAAAAATATCAGTGTGCAAATCGCTGTTTCTGAGACACTTGTGTTTTTAAATTTAACTGTGGATTTAATGTCAGGAACCCAAGGACTCTGTGGTATTAATTATACGAGTTGACACTGTACTGAAGTGGCATTGCTTTCCTGGCAGACAAAGATACAAGACATGCCTTCCTATGGGGGCACACAGTATTGTAGAGATCTTGTGAGATAAATAAGAAAATATTTAGGCCCGTTTTCTTCCAAAATTCGGTTAATTCCTTTGTGATCTTTCTATTGCACTCCTTGACAGTTTAGGAATAACTCAAAAATATGCTTTTTCCATCATAAATGGTTTTCTGATAATTTCTAGGATTACTGATTAAGTAATCCTAGCCTTTATTACTATCAGAAGGTAGGGCCAGGCACATTTTCAGCAGTGCCACTGAGTGACTGTACAGATTAAGCGTTTTAGAAATCTCTCTACCCTGGATCAGTAAGATTTAAAATAACAAGTGTGCCTCCTGCAAGCTTTAAAAATCTCGTGAAGATCTGTGAAATTATTGAAAGTTTTGCCAGCTATATGGGGAATTGGAGTCATGGTGTGTGACAGGTTCACCAGATGTGCTTGTGTAAGGCAGCCTTCAAAGTCTTAGCTCTAATGAGGGTGAACTCTGCTCTCCAAGCTTTCCGGTGATGAGCATTATAGGGCTTTACTATAAGGAGCCTACAACAACATGACTTGTATAATACTTGTCTCTGGGAATAATGTGATTAGCAATACTACTGCTGTGAGGTGCAGGAAAAGTCATGAAGGTGTTCCATTTAATATGGTACATTTTAAACACTGCTCTTATCTGAATAAATTGGTCACTAGGTGGCAGAAGGAAAATATGTCTACTCCTCAAAAAATTCCAATATATATGCTCTTGTATTCTCCTTTGTCTAGCTCCTTGGTTATTCTAGTTCCTCTGTCTGGGGTATGTGACTGAAAATCATCCCAGGTTACAAATCTTCATGTGCTATATAATGGTTCTTGTAAGGGATCCATGATTTTCCTTTGAGAAAGATTTTGAATGAGAGAAGAGATATCCAGGTGTGGGAAGTGGAAGATGGTAATGCAACTTCCTCTGTTTTGCACACAGGCATGAAAATAGGTTTACCTTTCAGTTTTATCCTTTCTTAGTTTACAAGTGTTCTTCAGTTTCTGAGTTTGAACCATCAAGCAGCTCTCCTGTAGCCTGGTAGTCAAATCAAAGAGATTTGGTAACTCGTCATGTTCAGTTAAAAATAATTGGGCAAACCTGAAGCTTTAAATTAAGTAACCAGGTATCTTTTCTCCTACTAAATATTTCAGCTCTGTAGTTTTTGGATTTGGGTGCTAGGATAGGATTACTTAGCACATGTAATGAACTATCCATTTCTTAAGGTATTGACTGCAGTGTAACAGGTTGCATGCTGTCCTGGCTATAGTACCACACTTGTGTAATGCACATTTTTTTCCAAGGTAAATGTAAGTATAGTACATATATTTTAGAAATGCTCTGCCTCACTTGAAACAAATGCCTTCTTTCACTGTTTCTCCTCTCTAGGCCATAACATCTTTTCATTCTGACAGTAACCATCTTGGGATAAGTAATTTTAACCTGACTATGCCAATAAAATTACCTTTTTTAGTGCTGTATAGAATAATTTTGAACTAAACACACCAGATTGTGTCTATCCACTAAATCCTTATGTGTCTTTTTTTCTTTTTTTTTTTTTTTTTTTCCTAAAATACTGCTTTCAAGTGTTTTTCCTTTTTAGTTCCACTGGAAATTATTAGGCTTGTTCTCAGGGTACCTTCTGCTGGAGCATTATTGAGAATTTTAGCTTCTGTTTAATAGTTCATTTTAAAGAGGCAGCATGAATGCTCCTAGTGTGTCTTTTATAAATTGCATGACACCATATCAAAGCAGTGAAACACTTTTTTAGGAGTAATCTTTAGATTATTTTGGACTGGCAGTGGATAAGGACAGTAAATATTATGAAGGATTTGAAACAGCCAAGGGCTGCGCAGTCATATCAGTGAAGTGAATATTAACATCAGTGAAGGTATGAATTAAAAATTAAATTATTTTTGATGGATTATCTTCCTGTCCATCACCAATTGTGATATGAGATCAGCTGGTTGCATTTAGGTGAAAGCACAGACCTGCATGCATAGAAGGCTGCATAATCTCCATCTGAAAATGCTGAAAGAGCTGGTAGGTGAAATTGCAGGGCTGGGAGCACATTTATACAGTAAAATTTACTTAGTCTGATACTCTCTCATGTGAATGGTGAGTTGTGTTGACAATGCCTCTGTTGGGAAGGGAAAAGGAAAAGTGATCCAGGCAACTGGTGTTATTAATTCTTATGTTTTACAACAAATTAAGAGTGGATAAAAAGCTAAAGACCTGGAACTAACTGAAAAGTGGAATAGAGTAAAATATGGTTTCTTAAGCCAAGGTCTTGCCTCTACCAGGACTTTCTTTAGAGTACTAGTTAATATCTTTTAGAAAGAAATTAATCTACCTGGACATCACATGGGAAGCAATTTGTTAATCTAGTGTGTGGTGTAGAGGAATTGTAAAGTGGGATTAGGCAGCAAGGGGAAAGTAAACAAGCAGTACTGAAAGGAGAAGTAGCAGTCAGGTGACAAATCGTTTTTGACTCTTGTTTTGTATTAAATTAATATTTTTGGGCCAATTTAACTTGGCACAAAAAAGAGGCACTAACTGAATTTGCTCACGACACCAAGTCGGGAAGCAACATCACCAGAGGAGGCAAATGAGGCTGTTGCACAGGAAGAATTGGTGGACTCTGTGTTAGAGTCATGGAAATGGGATAATGTTCAGCAGCACAGAGCAGCAGGCTGTGTTCTTGGAAAATATAACAAGAATTTCTGCTAGAAGTGGGAGCTCAGTGGTAGAGGAGAAGATGGATTTGGATGTATCAGCAGAAACTGGATCAGGCTGAACTTCCATTTGGCACATTTCTTTTTCCTGGTGGTGATGGGAAGGGCTGGCTGCCAGGGTGAGGCACAGTCAGGTGCCTGCCACCTTTGGCTTTGGCAGTGAGGGCTAGAGAGTGCATGTGGCAGTTATTTGGCCTTTGTATGCAGTGGGAAGAACCTGCAAGAAAGGAAGGTGTCTTCAGAGTCAAGTTCTAGCCATTACAGCCCTCAGGGTTATTTTATGTGATTAATCTGCTGAGGTTGCTTTAAAGGGGGCAGTATCATAATGCTATGGATGTGAATGTAAACAAAATCTCAGTAAACAAAATCCCAGGTAGTTGAGGTGTTACCAGCAGAGAGAAGAGATACCTGCACCATTATAGGAGGATCTGGTGAGAAAACAGCTGGAATATTTTGTGTACATCCACATGCTCAAGAAAGATATGTTACCATTAGGAGGGAGAGAAAAAAAAGGCATTGCCAATGTGAATGGATAATTATGTTCAGCTTATGTTCCAAAAGGAGACTTACTTGGTTTGGTAAATGAAGGAAGAGCACAAGCCTGATGCAAGTATATCAGTGTGGTGGACACACCAAGGAGTGAACTGCTGAAACTAATGCAGAAACTTAGTACAAGAGTAGAAATAACATCAATTTTGGAAACAAGGTTTTTGTTCCAGTGTGTCAGTACAGGTCTAATAGCTCTTCCTGATGAAAGGACAGCTGATTTCTAAATGTTTAAGACAGATATTGGTCACCTGAAATTATGAGATGGGATTGCCAAGTGTGGGAGTAGTCTTTTGCAGCCCTGTATACCTATCTGTTGGCATACCTTCTTAGAGAAGCCATCACAGTAACTTTATTTAAAACTGTTTTGTGAAAGTAATACCCAAAGAGATGACTGGAAAAATTATGCTTTCTCCTGCTGCCTAGTTTCAGGTGACATTTTTTAAAAGTCATTATTTCTAGTCTTTGCTCACTTATCTGCTGAGAACTGCAGGTTGGACCAATTTGGGACCAGCGTTAATAATCTTAGTATGGAAGTGGGGGAGAGGGAAGAAAAGTAAAGAAAGAATAATTCAGTGTCACTACAAGGACAAGCGAGGTGATGCTGAGAGCACGTCTGCCCGCTGGCCGCCCTCTGCATCGTTCCGCTGGCGAGACGTGCCGCAGGGGCAGAGGAGAACCTGCGGTCCCTGGCGCACACGGCCCGCAGCAGCGGGGCCGGCATCGGGGCCGTGCTGCCGCCCCGCGGCCGCGCCGGGGCTGCCGGCACCCTCCCGGCCCCGGGCCTGCCTTCCGCCTTTGCTTTTTGGTTTCTGTTCCGCTGCGCTGGGCTGGCCGCCGGGCCCGGGGCTCCGGGGGCTGCCCGCACCCCAGCGGGCTGCAGCCGGCCGCCCTCCCTGCGCCGGCTCTTCGAGTCCTGCCTTGACTCGGTTTCACTCAGGAAAAAAACAAAACCCAGCCGCAACAAGATAAACCGGCTGTTCTGTGATGTGCAGAAAATTTTTTCTACTAGGAAGGCCAGTCCATTGCAAAACAAGAGGAGTATGTAACAGACAGCGAATACCTTTCATTTAATTGTCCTGTTTTCTTTTATCTGTCTTTTCCTTTTTTTTTAATGGTTACGTTTGGATTCCATTTATCTCTCCTGAAATCTTGAAAACTCCACAGGGTGGCTTTCGCAGTTTCCTCTTTACACCAGACGACTACATTTTTTACGCCAGCTTTTTGCTTCGACACAACTCTGAGCTTCGTTTCCATTACAAAAAGCTGAGTTAGGAGTATTAAACAACACAAGAGTTCGCTTGGAAGCAAGAAATAAAAGTAATAGGAAGATAAACTATTCCCTCACAAGTCGTGTTGTGAACAAAAGGCAACTGAGAGGGGTGTAATCGCTATCTTTTTGTTTTTCCACTGTGAGGTTATTTGTGTGTCTCCAGCTGCCTCTCAACCCGCCTTCGTCTAGGATGCCTTTGTCCAGCCAGCTGGGATTCTTTAACTTGCTGCTGATAGTGTTTAGAAGCTGAGTTAAGAGTCCTAAAGTAGCTTCCAACTCAGCCCCCTCCGTTGAACCAGCGCAGCTGCTTTTCAGGCACCCTGAATGCTGGGAGGGGAAGCGATTTCCTTCAGAACTGAGAGAGGAGGAACTCTGATGCTTCAAAGGGAAAATGTTACTTCACCCCGTAAGCTGCACGGCACTGTGGAAGTATTAACCAGAAACTCTGGGCCATTTGGGGCAGAGGCAGAGTGTGGCTTGGTCACTGACGGAGCATTGGTATGCTGCAAAAATTATTGTAGTCTAAGAAGCCTGGGTGTCTTTGGAGCTTCTTTAGGGCTTTTGGTGCAGCCCTTAGATATACACAACCCTTTAAAAGCAGCAACCTTTTAATGGTTTGTGAATCTGGCCTGTCAATGAGAAGCGAAATGTAGATAGTTTGTAGTTGGGAAAAGCAGATATTGCTGTGCAGAAAGGCTTTAAAGAAATGAGGGGAGAGAATCTTGGTTTTCCTCCATTAAAGACACTGTGTGACAGTTTTCCTGTTCCTTTTCGGTGATGATAGTGTCAGGTGTTTACTTCTGACAGGTAGGGTGGCAAGTGTAGCATCTTCAAAATATGCTTTGGATGCTCTGGTCTTCAGCCAGGACTTAACATGGCATTAAGTTGTGACACAGTCACCTTTGTGAGGCTGTTCCTGCATTCATGACTTTGGTTGGCCAGGAAGTGTGTCAGTTGTGTAATATTCTTATAAGCCTGTATGATTTTCACTTCTAGGGAAAGAAAATACCCCAGGAATTTGGTGATGGGGAAATTGCAAAATTTGATGGAGCAGGTTACGACAAAGACCTGGTCGAAGCTCTTGAAAGAGATATTGTATCCAGGAATCCAAGCATTCATTGGTATGAGGATTTTCTCAATTCAAGTGTTTTTACTGGTGTGGAAAAGGAGAGAAATTACCCATCTTCAAACTCCTAAAACAGAAAGATAACATAATCTTTTGCTTTAACAGTTTATTAATTTGATTAAAGTTATGCTTTTATTGCTAATTGGTATTATGTGCAGTACATCCGTTACAGGTACTGCTGAAATGAACATACTCTCCAGTGATCTTTAAAGATACTGCTTTGGTGTTCACATTGTCCAAAACAATTTTTAATTAAGCAGCTCTGGGTAACTTGAATTGAAAATAATTTTTTCCCTATTTTCCAAAAAGTGGATTCAATTTTAGGTCACAGTATGATCAGAGTGCTCTCATGAGGCATATGCTTGCATGCTAAAAGAAGTGGTACTAAGTGAAAAGCTTTTCTATTTCTCTTGTATAAAAATAGAAGAAATACAGTTGTTTGAGGATCTTATACAAGTTCCTTCATCTTGCACAGGGATGACATAGCGGATTTGGAAGAAGCCAAGAAATTATTAAGAGAAGCTGTTGTTCTTCCAATGTGGATGCCTGATTTTTTCAAAGGGATCAGAAGACCTTGGAAGGTGAGAATTTATGTGGTGTTTTAGTAAATGGCAAGCTGTAGCTATATGTGTCTCCTGCTGTAACATGTGGATGCCTGTAGCAAAGACTAAAAATGTAAATGGGAAAGATCATGAATTTGCTTATTAAATCCTGTCGTAATGATGCATGTAAAAGGCACTGAAAGAAACAGCTAGAAGTGTAACTGGCTCTTAGAGTAAACAGTATTTTCTGTTTATTTACTCACTTATAGCTTGTTGATATTATAATGCTTTCTATATGCTAACCTGTGGATGTGAGCACACAGATTATATCATCCAAAGCAGAAATGCTTAATAGACAGCTCTACATAGGCTTATTTGGTGTCCAGTTGTTATCACTTCCCAGAAGAAAGCAGTCCTTGGACTGTTTTTTTCCAAATGTTTCAACTACCTCTCACTCAGACTGCAAGCTGCAGCCTGGATGGTACAAGGAAGCAAGGCAAGAGGGGGCTGGTCTGGTGACTTAGCTTTGCAGTTACATTTGCAACCTGGCATAGTTGCAGCTGGAGTGAAAAATTCAAGAGTCAGAGAAGGAGTTGCGAGCAGGGCAACAGGAAGGATATAGGACTGAACTAGACTGATTGACCAGAAGTGAGCCCAATCTGGGCCTTGCTTAGAGCTAAGAAGGAAGAGGAGAGAGGAGTTTGGCAAGCATTTCTGTAAACAGCAAACAAAATTATCTTGCTTCTGATGTGGGATGGATTGATGCTTGTTTGGGGAATAACTAGTCACAACACAAGGCCTTTTTGGTTACTGAGAAGCATTATTGGGGAGAAAAAACTTGCAAATTGTCTGTTATTCTGAGTGTGGAAGGCAGTGGCATGTGTAGGGAATGCTGTGTACATGAGTAGTTTCCTGTTTAGTACGCTGGTTCAGCAGCATTTATCGGGTCTTGCTCTACTAGCACTTGTTCTGTCTTTTCCTCATTGGTCCTTGTGCTTCCGTGGCTCATACTTAGGTCACACCCAGCAGGAACTGGGAGATTGCTGCTTGAGAGCTGTTCACAGAGGTTTTAGTGAGTTGCAGGGAGGGAGGCCAACCATATAGTCAGCGCAAATCTAGCCCCAGGCTATCAGGCCATTGGTGTTAGAGTGCTTGTGGTATGTACCAGTGGCCTTATAGTTAACCTTAGGGTTAACTGAGCTTGCTATCATCTTGGACAGAGCCTAGATGTTGTGGGTTACACATGCAGGGTGAGATTTTAGTGTATTTTGAACAGCTGAATCTCTTTCTTCTCTTTCCTTAGAAAAAGTTGATCCATACTCTTATTATAGACCGAGGCAGCCCCATCTGTCTAATGTTCAAAATCTTCTAACAGAATAAAGATCTGCTATGCTTTTTTTTTCACCTGTTAGCATGCATAGAGGATGTCGTGGCCATCTGTCTTTAAGGCAGGTATCTCAGCAGACTGCAGAAAATGTTTAAAATGCCACTGGCCTTGTCTCCAAGTGTTGTGGAAGTGGATAAAGGAACAACAGCTTAGTCCTTCAAAGAGTTACAGTCTCCATCTCTTCGTATGAAGCTACCTTTACCTACTGAGCAGTGTCACCTCTGAAAACCAGGTGGTTGTAGACATGGGAAAGATTCTAAGATTATTTCCTCTCTTCAGTCTGAAATGCAAATTGATTTCTGACAAGGCTGTGAAGAGTCTTCATTGTTAGCCTTTTCCCTGGTGACTTGTGAAGCTGTAACTCTCGTGAATTTATTTTTCACATAGAACAGCATGTATTTTCCCTACTGTTGACCTCTGACTGTGCTATAAGGATGAGAAGTACTGAAGGGAAGGCTGTTTCTTGCAGTAATCAGTGTAGCAGCAGGCATTTGTTGAGCCTAGGAATTCAGGACAATAATTCAGGGAAAAAGGCAGCCGAAGCTGGTTTTGGATGTTTAGACTCCCTGAGAACAATTCCCAAGACAGCTCTCACAGTCTGTGCCTGTATTCAGAGGATCGTGCCTTGTCTGAAGGAGCCAGCTGTCTTCCCTGATTCAACACAGGTGCTGTGTAGTTGCAGCCACGGGTTTCTGAGTGTCCATGGGTTTGCTCCTTTCTGTTTCTCTGAACTGTTTTGTGCCAAGAAAGCCTGGTTGCTCACTGTGCTTCCCACTGCTCTGCTAGTGATTGTTACAACAACAAGAAGTAACCCTGCAGTGATTTCATCAAAACACTTACTCCCTGCGGTGCATTTCAGCTTATTATTGGAATACTTTGGATTAACAGAGCCTTAGAGGAAGAATAAAGAAGTCTTTGTGTTTGTCAAGGATTTTAAATAGTAAGTGGCAGCCTCCTAGTTTGCAGAAAGAGCAACTTGATCCTGTGTGTTTCTGTTTGCAGCCATGCATGTCTTGTTTTGCTGCGAACTCAAGTTCTTTTTTTTGTTTGTTTTTTAACTGATATTTCTATTGTATCTATCCCCAGAGATCTTGATTTTCCCCTGGCTTTACACCTGGTGTGGCTGCTTTGCACCTGTGTTATACTCATGTCTAATGCCACCAGTATCACGTGCAAAGTAACCCTTCCTGTAATGCTTAGCAGGAGGTGCAAAGCGACAGGCTTCAGTTTTGGCAGTGTACAGCATGTTTACCTGAAGCAAGGATTTGACCTTCCAGAATAATGGAGAATTGAACCAATATCCCAAAAATGTCATTACTTCCCTGTATTACCAGGTCCTGCACTAAACACAGTTTATCAAACACATGCTTTGAGTGTGATTTGAATTGAGGTGAGTTTTTTTAAAAAATATTAAATTAACACATTTGAAGCTCAGAGAGGACAGTAAGTCATCTCTGACCTGCATATTACTGGCTGAGTAATTTTCACCCAGTCACTCCAGGGTTGTATTTGCAATATTGTTGTAGTATCAGTATAACTGTGCAGCATCTCAAATCAGAATGTCTAAGTGTTCATGAGGAGAGAAGAGAGTCCATTTATTTTTTATGCTTGCTGCTCTGGAGCTTAGGAAACCTTGAGCAGCCTGAGGAGTGACTTTGGACTGTTAGCTGTAGAGATGGCATATGAACATTTCTGACTTAATTTACCAATGAATGTATGTTGAGCTTGCATTAGCTAAGTATTAAATGGCAATAAAGGTATTAAGCGTTAATGGAAAATGGAGTACAGAGAGGCTATTGCTTTTGAATGGTACATTTTTGAATAATTGCATTCCCAGTTGATTTGTTTTTATAGATCTCTTCCATGTCATTCTTTGTGCTTTTTGAAGTAAATTTTTGTGAGGAACAGATGAAATCTAATTTGCTATATGGCTTGCATTTAACAGATATTTTATTGCTGTGGCATTTTATGTAAGTTATTAATTGCAAAGCACATTATGATGTGCAATTCTAACTTTAGCTAATTTGATTACCCTTGCAATACAGTACAATTTTAGGAAACTCTTGTTAGCATGTAATAAGATCTTGCGATTTGGAGGGGGAAAAAACCCCAAGCTGCTTGAGCACTACACTTTCCCTGATTTACTTAAAATTACAGGGCCTTATACTAGTTATGCAGAACATGGAACAATGTTTTGTCCTTCTCCAGCGCTGCTGCTGAAAGGGTTGAAAAGGCTAGCCATAAAGATGGCTGTATTTAGTAGTATTATCAAGAGTGATTAACCCATCTCAGTGATACAATCTTAATGTGGGTCCTGATATACACTGTGTGTAAAGCCAAAAACCTCTTTGTGTAATGGTGGGTAAATATGCTGAGCTGTAGACGTGTGCCTCTTTCTTTCAGAGTCCTCAGATGGAAAGAAGGTCTGATGATGTGGATACCAACCTGGAACTTAACAATTGTTTCTAGTTTGAAGCTTTCTGCATAATCACTGAAGTTCAGATTAGGCTTTTGTGGGACTAAGAAGTAGTCCACATGAGCCATAGTTGCTTATCTGTAAAATAGGAATAGCAGTACAGTCTAGTTATCAAACAGCATGATGAGGATGGTGTTTCATCCAGGAATTGCTATGATGCAATACTGTGGTCATAGGAACATTGAGATTGGGAGATTAAACAAAAAACAAACTGATGTATTCAGTGAATGCTTTCATGCAAATGTAAACATCAACCAGATTCATACCTATTATCAGGATGTTTTGGGAAAATGTTTTACTGTAGAAAATATCTCTACTGAGGCAACGCAGCTTACTCTGAAAGCATTTTGGTTTCTGCGAAACACTTGTGAAGGGGCATTTTTTCCAAAAAAAGGATTTACCATCTTCATCTGCCTGCGCAGCCCCTTGTGAGCTGGGAAAGACCTAAGTTCAAGTATAGACTCTGATTCTGAGCAAGGCTGTAAATTTGTTGTCCATTTCTTAGGTGTTAGGTGCAAAAGACAGTTATTGGCTTTTGTGGTTCTGACTCCAAGAGTGGTAAAAAGAAATGGCAGAACACTTCCACACTGTCCTCAAAAGCAGGATACTTTTCCACTGATGAGGATTATGTTATTAATTTAAGCCCTGATCTTGGCTCTTATTGAGATGTTGTGAAGAGTGGCAATCATAAAGTTTTCTTAATTTGTTGTTCATTACCTTTGTTCTCACCTTTCAGGGTGTGCTGATGGTTGGGCCTCCTGGCACTGGCAAAACAATGTTAGCAAAAGCTGTTGCTACAGAATGTGGGACAACATTCTTCAACGTGTCATCCTCTACACTGACGTCTAAATACAGAGGCGAGTCTGAGAAGCTGGTCCGCCTCTTGTTTGAAATGGTATGTCCTCGATGATGTGATCTGGGGCTCACTAAGGTGGGAAAGGACAGCACTCTTGGTTTCCTGCCCTTCCAGTAGCACATGGGAAGCATGGAGTTCACTGAACTCACACCCCCCCAAGCCAATTAGAAAAACACAATTCCTGGGTTTCCACATATGGTATGTTATTGAGGATTAAGGTGGAAGTGGTTCATCACCCATGTTTAGGATAGCATTTTCCAGACTAAATACAGAGTTGTGACCTCAACAGAAATTCAGTACTTGTTTGGCTGTAGGGTAACAATCCCATATGAAATAGATCTGAAATTAAAAGGGGTTTGGAACAGTTATTCTAGAAGCAATACATGTTTTAGTTCTGTTTTTGTTCTGAATGATTGCCACAAGCCTCTCAGTGAAGCTGTGGGTGCAGTCCATCATGCAGGGTGTGTGAAGCACATGTCCATGTGGACTAAACCTCTGGGATCCTCACTGCAATCCTGTAATATTCACAGCTAAAACCTGAGTCTCTTGAGATTGCTGAGCTCCCTTCTGTCCCTTATGCTTAACCCTCACCAGCCCAAAACCTGGACATAAAAATTGCCTGTGTTTTGTCAAGAAGACTATCCTATCGTGGTAGTGTTTCTTTTCCCCTTTTCAATGTCATTTGGTGGGGAAAGCCAACCAACACTGACCCAAGGAGTACAATTTAAAGTGTATAAACCTCAGCATGTGACAGTTTGAAAATCAAGGTCTTGAATTCCTCCCTTGTGACAGTAAAGGAAGATATACGTGCAGTATGTCTAGCAGGGCTGGGTTGTGGTCTGATGAGGGCCTGTGCTTGCTGAGCAGCCTTAATAGTGATGTTTTCATTTGAATAAAGGCACGGTTTTATGCACCAACAACAATCTTCATTGACGAGATAGATTCCATCTGCAGCCGCAGAGGCACATCTGATGAACACGAGGCCAGTCGCAGAGTCAAGTCAGAGCTGCTTGTGCAAATGGATGGTAACAAGAGCTTGGGTCTGGCTTTGGGGCTGGGATGCTGTTTCTTCACAAGTGGGAATGTAAGAACTTGAGCCATCTGGAAAACCTGGCTTTACGGATAAGAGAAAAATAAGGCAGAACTTGAGATGAGTTTGTTTTTGGAGTGTTCAACAACAGATAACTGAAAAGGGTGTTCTGCTTTATTTTTTCTAAAATGACTATTTTTAGGGTGACTTGAAAGCTCATATTAAAGAGACACAGCCTCTAGGAGAAGCGGATAATGGAGATTTGTGCAGTTTAATGCAGGTATTTAATTTGTTTTCAGTTTAAACAAAATTCTGCCCTTTGCTAGAGTCTCCAACTGTGGAACCCCATTGTGAGATCTGCTTTTGCTGATTCTATGATGTATTTTTGCTGTATTCTATAATATTACACTTCTAAGTCAGATGTAGTACCTCTTTTGTGCAGGTACACACAACAAGCATGACCATCTGAGGAATACTGTATGGTGTAAAGGTTTGATAGCCACCTTTATATTGCAGCTATCATAAAGTGCTGTATAAACTGCTGTATATAAACTACGTTTAAAATGTTCTCAAATTTGCAGGTTCATTGTGGTAAGCTCAGGATAGGAAAGCTTTTTATCTCTTTGCAGTCCTCACTTGGTAAGCTGAGTGGCTCCTATTTCTTCCATGACCAGACTCGACAGAGATAGCACTGTCGGGGACTATAGGGCTACATCACATATGGCTGTTATTAGCACTGTCAAAGTCCTCACCTGACTGAGCAAAATAATGAACTATCCCTCTCTGTGATAGTGATGGTCTTGTGACACTTAGCTATGGGAAGTTTGGAAAGGGACACAGGACTATAGAGAGCTGTTGCTTAGCTTTGTCCAGGCAATGTTTGTCTGTGCAGTGTTTCTCAGCGAGCACCTCAGTCAGTAAGAACTCTGGAGTAAAATTGCTCTGAACTGTTGTGCTTGCAGGGGTAGGTGGTGCTCTGGAAAACGATGACCCTTCCAAGATGGTTATGGTATTATCTGCTACAAATTTTCCCTGGGATATTGACGAAGCTCTCCGACGGAGACTGGAGAAGAGGATTTATATACCTTTGCCCACAGGTATTATTTTGATAAGACCATTTTCCTTATCTCTCTTTACAAGATGAGTTTAGGATTACTGCAAGACTGTTGCATTTGTGAGGATGGTTTTGTGATGAGCAGTGTAATTCAGGGGTTAATCATTTGTCTGGATTGCTTTATTTTTAAAGAGAATGAGAAAAAGAGAAATACTGCTTGCTTGGGGGCTGAAAAACAAAGAGCTGTGGCATTTCATTGCAAACAATTGATGGGTTCTTATATTTTGAAAGAGAGTTAGTTTTAATGAGCCTGGAATTATTTTAAATGTTTAACAGTCAGCCCTTGAGTGATCATCAAAGGCAGTCTTTAGACATGTTCACAAATATTGAAAATGCACTTCATGCCCTTGCAGACAAATGGAAAGAAGTGGATCCATGAATTTTCACTTACAGGCTTAGTTCATTGCAAATCACTGCTTGCTTGCCTTTATTACTGTGCTTCCAGTCACTCAGAATGCAGTAGGCTGATTGCTTTCCTGCCCTAAGACATCTCAGCTTGTATTGTCTTTCCTAGCTGTCATTCACCTGTCCTATTAATTTTGAGATTCCTATCACTTGAAGTTTGCAAAGCTCTGTTTCTTCTTGGTACAGTGGATGCCTCATCTCCCTGCATGAGCACTCAAGATAACAAGATGCATGTCCATGGTGACAGTGGTTGTGATTGAGTTTAGCAGGTCTAAGGACACTTAATAGTTCTACAGCTTATCTTTGCAGCTTACAGGCAGTAACAGCTCCTAACAGGATGCCTGTCTTTATGACCAATTAGTTTAAAATCCTATCAGCTCTTCCTCTTGTTTCTAATTAAACCAGATTGTTTTTTAACACAGTGTATTACATCCTGGAAAACCTAGGAGATGTGATCTGGTTTTATTTCCAGTCTTAGTTTCTGTCGTATCTATTCTGCAAGTAAGAACATTATGCTGCTCTGGGCAAGTCTGAGTAATGCATTTATAACTGTGCTGTGTGATTCAATGTAGTCAGGAATTTTAACTGAATAACTGGTATGATAGCATATATACACCTGTACATCGTGGAATTTGATGCAAGCATATATTCTGTAGTGTTTAATTTTCAAAATGCTGCACAGACTTGCTTAGCCCCACAGCAACAATTAGAAGAATGTTCTCTGATGCAGGATACTCTCTGCAGGTATGCTGTGTGTACGTTGTGCTCTCTAAATAATAAATCCACATTTTATAGCTAGAGCCAGTTGAGTGTGATAGATAACTGTGCTCTTGACGGTTCTGCAAAGCACACAAAGCCAGCAGCTCTAGACAAACTTTCTATTTTCTTTTGTATTTCTCCTTCCCCAAAAGTTAAAAAAAATAAGAATTAGGAACATCAATGAATAAAACATAATGTGTTTTACTGGGGATTTCTTTAAGACTTTTAGCCTTTCCTACTGCTGCTTCTTCTGTTGTGGTTGTCCTTTTTTATAGGTCATAAAAATTGATCACTTGGGGAATAAAGATGCTGAGCTGGCGTGTTTTTCCTCTACAGTGAAAACTGGAAAGCCAGTTATCCTCTTCTTCCCCACCCTTGTGCAGGGTAACACGGAGGCCTAAGTTGTCAAATGTGAATTCCCTCTTGCAAGCTTAGGCTGCTTAACATATGTACCCAAATGCACATATGCACATGCCCTCTGCAAGAGAAGTGGTTAATTGACTGCGTGAGTGCTCATTTACACAGCTGGTTATCACTGTGTGCACACTACATCTGGGTAGGAGAGTGGGATACCAGGACATCTGTATCGAAAATATATTAATATATGTTTATTGTATTAACGTGTCTGTTTTCTGTCAGGCTTCAGCTGATTTCTTGGGTCCCAACTGAATAAACTGCTTAAACATATGCTTAAAGTTCAGCCTGTTGTTAAGGGGTTTGTGCTGTCTGAAGCTCTTATAATAGAATCCTTATTGTAGTTTTAATGAAACTCTATGAATAATATGCAGTCAAACCCTTGAATAGGGAGTGGATCCAAAGGGATACGAGAAGAAACAGAAATTTGTAGGATTGTGCTTTTGTGCCCTTGGGTAATGTGTGACCAAATGCTTTATCACCTGAGCTGTAACAGACATTTTTAATGACAGGTCACTCTGACAAATATCTCTCGACCATGCTGTTTTAATATACTGCGTTTAACCAAATGCTTTACTATATTTGATTGCACACTTTACTATGACTTGTTATCTCTCTTTTCTTATATTGAACTGTTTTGTTCATACTTTTCACTGAAAAATCTAAGTTGTGTTTATATCTTTTCTAATGAAACTCTTGCCAGTCTTCAAACAAATATTTTACATTCTAGCAAAAGGCAGAGCTGAACTACTTAAGATTAATCTTCGGGAAGTAGAACTAGATCCTGATATCAGCCTTGAAGAAATTGCTGAGAAGATTGAAGGCTATTCTGGTGCTGACATCACTAATGTTTGCAGGTATCTCATTGCCCTTAATTTGCAAATATAACTGCGTGGAAAGTCATCATTTGCATTATATGAAAAAAGACAGTACCGCTACAGCTGAATCCATGCTCACAGTGTCTGTGTTTGAGGCCCAAATCTATTTACTGTATTCATGTATTACTGTCATGTAGAGTCTTTCTGTGAGATGTGGTTTTCTTGGATCTGTAGTGAAAAAAATTATCTGAGCAAATCTCAATTGGCTGCATTTACTGTGGTTATCTGCATTTGTTAATGTAGTGCAAAGCAGATAGTTATTTTTTTTAAATCCTATTAGTTTAAGAGCTAGAGTTCCATAATCCAAAAGAATTTCTTTCACAGAATACTTCTCTGGGATTTCTATATGCTGTTTTGCGTATTTATGCAAACAATATATTTATCATGCACAGCCCCCAGTGCAGCAGAGTCTTGGTGTCTACCTGAATCTTCTATGTACAAGGAGGATATAAATTATAATATTAGTATTTAATTTATTTCCATCCTGTTCCCACAATTTGTTTCATTTTTGACAAATCAGTCTTTTCTGGTGAAGAATAGGTATTTGAAGAAACTTATCTGAAGGAAGTCTATCTCCTTTAAGAATCCTGCAAAGGGAAACTGATCCTGTAAGAGCATGGCTTGGGAATCTTCCTTCTTCTCCCCCTGCTGCCTTTCTGAAAATGTGAAATCACTCCATGGATTTGAAAACTTGGTGTGTGTCACGTAGTAGTGAAATTACCTGTTCTCCCTAAGGCTTGTGTTATCTCTTGCTGGGAAAAACCTGGGGAAAGAGAAGATGTAATTTCAGACCGCCTGTGGGCCATGGTGTGAGAAAATGAGCAGTGTTCTTCAAGCTGATGGGCCAGGCTGGCAGGATCTGAGCTGGGGGGGAGTCCCAGAACAGGCAGAGTGTGATACCACAGGCACCAATGGCCTTCAGCACTGCAGGGCCACGTGATGCTGGGTCTGATGCCTCCTGCTCTGCCCTTCACACATCCAGGTGCTATGGACAAGCAGGCAGCTGAGCTGGGCTGCACTCTTAACCCTTGCTGACTGTCCTTTGGGGCTACGCTGCAGGGAGAGAGTTGAAGTCTAAAAGGAATATACCTTGTAAAAATCCAGACTACTTTAAAAAAAAAAATCTTTGATTTTGTTTCCCCTGCCCTTTTCTGCTCTAAAGTTGTAAAATTTCATCTCCATGAATCATTGTAAAAGGTTTTCAGTTTTATAGTTTTAATTATCTCTGCACATTTACCATATGCTTAAATGGGTTTTCGTGCCAATCCATTCTTTATGTTGAATTAATGTAGTGATCTGGGAACATGGAAGCTACAAAAGATGTCAACTGCATCTTCTATGGTAAATAAATGCTCTCTTAAGTGTTCCTGCCAGTGGTTTCTAGCAAGAGTATACAATCAAAATTCATAGGCTTACAGCACATGCTGTTAGCAATTAGCTCCCATGCCTTGTCCTGTATTTCCAGGGATGCGTCTTTAATGGCAATGAGAAGACGTATTAATGGCTTAACTCCAGAAGAGATCCGTGCACTTTCTAAAGAAGAACTTCAGATGCCGGTTACCAAGGGGGACTTTGAGCTGGCTCTGAAGAAAATCTCCAAATCTGTTTCTGCTGCAGACCTGGAGAAGTATGAGAAATGGATGGCGGAGTTTGGATCTGCTTAATCTCAGTGACAGCTTTCCTTTGCTGGAGTTTTATGGTTTTTGTTGTTCTCACTTTCAAAATGAGTTAGAAATCTTTTAAAAGGTTTAATAAGAGGTCTGCCTCTGCCCTCATCCCACCCCTTTCTGGTGACAGGATCTTTTAAGCTATTTGCCTTTAAAGGGAATGAACACAATAATGAGCTGATATTATAAAATATATTTTATCTCTGAAGTAGAAAAAATAAGACAAACAGGAAGGGAAAAATCATACTTCTGAGGGTAGTCTTTTTATTTTTCAAATGAAGAGCAGTGTTACATATCTCCCTCCTAGTCATTTTTTATGGCTGGAGTCAATAAATCAGCTGGGGGATGTGACTCCAGAGGAGCAGACAAGGGCTTGTTGTACCCCCTGCTCTTAATGCTTCTTCTGCCTTCCTTGAATGTGGCATCCAAGTTATTATTCTTTTTCTCTCTGCTCGAATATTCAGAGCAAAGCCTGTGGATTAATTGGCATTATACAGAGGAAATGAGGATCAGTTTTCCATCAAGGCATGGGTCTGACTCTCCTCTCATGTATTCCCATTTGGAATTGATGTCACTTCAGACTGTTATCAGTATTATCTGCAATGACTTCTGATGGAAATGAGATGGAAAGAATTGTTCTCAGTTTGGTTTATGCTTGTTCTCTGAACATAGTTTGAACCTGTTTGACCAGTAGGCACTTTAACTTAGGTTATAACTTGCACTTTTATGCTTATATATTATCTTGTGCTTTGTCTGTGCTATCAAAATGTAATTGTTATTACTATTACTATTATTTTAGTACTAAGAGTTTAATAAAGTAAAGACACTAATATCAAGGCTGTATTTAAAACACAAGACTGTCCTTAAAAGAAGTGGCTGTGAAGTTCTATTTCTGATGAGATATTAACTTTTTCCTAGCATTACTAGGCAATGGGACTTGTACCTGTTTATGTTGTAGAACTGTTCATGCTTAATTATTTTTGGTTAAATTTTCTTAAAAATGTATAAATATTACTGGTTTAGTAATATATAGAAAATAATCTATGGTCTCATTTATGTTCTTTACTGTTTCTTTCTCTTCCCTCATATGAGTGCAGTGATGTTCTAAAGTCTAACATGAGAAATCCTCTCTAGAGTATACTTGTCACACTGACTATATGAGCTTTTCACAGACTCAGCCTGTGAGTCTGGCACGTGAAGGTTTCCTGTGGTAGGAATGTGAAGGAGCGGTCAAACAACCAGATTTACAGAGAAGTATACAAGCTCTCAAGTTCTTGATGTTGTGAGCTAGACCTTAAGTATCTTGGTGGATGTGAATTGCCCAGCAGCTTGGTAGGTATTCAGCCCTTCAGCTCTCTGCTGAGACTCCTAGTGGCACAGACAGATGTGATGAACTGGAGTAAGAAACACACAGCACCTCTTACTGAATGGGAATATATCCTTATTTGCTCCTTTTTGTTAGTCCTCAGAAGTTCCCAATAATGTCAGTAGTTCAGCACACTGGTCTCTTGGGCCATGGCATGTTAACCACTAAGTCAAAAGCCTTAAATCACATACTTAGTTGGTCAGGGAAGTGGTAAAATCACCATCCTTGGAAGTGTTTAAAAAATGTGTAGATGTGGCACTTGGGGACAAGGTTTAGTATTAAACATGTCAGTGCTGGGTTAATGGTCAGATCTAATGATCTTAGAGGTCTTTTCCAACCTTAATGATTCTATAATTTCTCCTGGGGAATAACTGGAACTTTATAGAGAGAAAGCTCTGAAAATATTGCTATAGACTGTAATTTCTTCCTAATGAAGCTTTAGGCTGCCACAGTTTGTTTGTTTGTCTGCAGTAGAAATTAGTAAAGCTACACAAATCTTTTGTGGCTAATTAGAGATTAGCACTACGGGGTCTCTCACTAAAGAGGCCATTGCTGCCCAAGGAGCTTAATCTACAGAACCAAGATGTAAAAGAGAGTTGATATGAATGCCAGTAACAACCCTACTCAGCTGCCCAAGAGCAGTGCTGGGATTCAGCAGTTGCTGCTTAGTAGGGTCTAAGTACCAGTTGCTCATTTCACATTGCAAGCAGCAGTGACCTTCCTGTGATGAAAGCACAGCACTTGGTGAAAATGTCAGTCCTTAGCTCTTTGATGAACCTTCTACCTTAAGGCATTATACTTCCCTCTTGGCTGTTAAGCAAAATTCACTGTACTGAGCATTCCCTTTAGTAGAAATTATTCAGGTGCTGCAGTCTTTTTCTCTAAAGGTCATGGTTTCTACCCCAGAAATGTTTTTGCTGCACAGGTCTGTTCATCCTTTGCAGCCACAGAACAGAAAAGTCAAAAGTTTTCAGGCAGTTAGTGTTTGTGATGGTTGTGCCCAGCATTACTGCTGTGACTTGGGCCCTGCTATATCAGGCACCCCAGAAGACTGAGACCATCTCTTCAGTGCTGAGACCAAGGAAAGGAAGCTGTCCTTGCATGCTGGTGCTTTCATCTTTACCAAGTAATGCTTGCACACACACCTAGGAGGGCCTGGAGACCAGGTTATTAACTCCCAGGGGAGCCAGCATTGGATGTAGCAAGGAGCAACCCAGGAAGGACAGCCAACAATGGCAGCAGCTCAAGGCCCAAAGTATGAGGTTATGGCTCAAAGACCAGTTCACATCCCACTGGTGGAAACCCTTGTGTGAGGATACTGGATTCCTTGGAGAGCAATGTACAGGCATGCCACAGCCCACTGCAACACTGTTCAGTCTGCTCCTGTGTATGGAGATCATCCACACACATGGGGGTATGCAAACACAATAGGTGGTGCTTCAGTAGTTGTACCGAGATTATATAAAAAACATGGTTTAGAGCTGTGTTTATGTGTTTTCTAAACATCTGTGAAGGCCCTCTTGGGTGGCACTGTTAATTTTTGTACAATACGCAATCTGGTTGTGTGAAGTAATAAATGTGTGCTAGAGTCTGTACATCTTGCTCGAGTGGGGCTGTGAGTGCTTTGCTGCTAACTGCTTCCAAAGGCTGCCATACAATGTGGATCTCTTCAGCATGTCATGGTGCTCTTTCACCCAAGTCCTCGATGGCGAGCAGTTAACGCGGAGGCTGGGGTTTTTGGATAAAGCTGTCAGCAATGCCTTCTCTCTAAATTGGCCTTTGTTGCTACAAGCTATAAAATGGAGAATACTCCAATGCCCAGCACATGAAAGGGAGGGTAGGGGAGGGCAGATGCCCCAACAGATGTTCAGTGTTAACACCTGATTCAGACCTCACAGAGGCAGGCAGCCTTTTTTATTACTTGCCCCTGGGCTGGAAGTATAATCAGGCTCCAGAGAAGCTGTATCATCAGCTGCCTGCTAACCAGGAGACTTTCAAGAACAAAACTTCTATTAGGAAGGAGATTTCAGACTTGGAAAGAGACCCGGTGTCTCCTGGGATTGAGTTGATTATTTGAATTTTCTCACTAACTTCCTTATGAAAGAATGGAGTTTCCAGTGTTTCATAATGCTTCAAACATGAAAGAGCAAGCAAGGGAAATGCTGATCAGGGGATTTCAGGAGAGGTCAAATCTTTGCATAGGAAGTTCAGCTCACCCCAGTTTAAAAGAGACTGAAATAGCAAAGGTGCACTGACTTGTTCTGATCATGGGAAAGATGAAAGAGCTTGTGTGATGTAAAGAAGTCCTCCATCAAATGAGCAAAGACTTCGTGGTACAATCCAGGCATGAGGAGGTGGAAGCAGACAAAGAAATAGTGATTTTATTTTTTTTATCTGTTATTGTAATAAGCCACCCTCAATGAGATTGAGAATTCAGATTTTTTTCAGGGCTGTAGTGACAGATAAGTACATGATAAACATGAAGGTGACACTGTAGCAGGCAGGAAGCCTGTGAGTCCTAGAGCTCCGCACAAGTGGGTGTCAGCACCACGGCAGCAGCTGAGCCCCTTCTGTGTGAGCTCTCCACCAGGCAACACTGTGGTGCAGAGTGGAGCCAAGATGGACAAGAGTAGGTTTAGTAGTGCTCTGATGGAATAAAGCAGGCTTCTGATGGTAGCAAAGACAGGTGCCTCTCTCTGAACTGATGGAGCAGTTCAGTGAATGTCTCACACGGCCATTTCTCTGTGAACATTAAGGGTTGCACTGAAGCACTGTGCAAACGCGTGGCCGTCACTGTGGGTGTTTCAGTCACCTGTGCTCAGAGCCCAGCTGCCACACACCCCACAGCTAACAGAGCTGCAGCAGCAAGTGGTGCTCCTGCATCCCACAGCATAGGAACATTTGACCCTCTCTGCCTTCTGAGCCTGCCTGGTTTTGCATGCGGGTTGTGGCCCATTCTTGTGACCCACTTACCATGTACCACCATGTACTTACTACTGTGGTTACCTCTAATACCTGTAATAGAGGAGTTTCTTTTGTGCAATACAAAGCTGTCTTTTGATCAGCTAAAGTGCCATGCTTCTACACATGTCTGCAGGTAGGTGTCTTTGGAATATTCAGGCAATTTTTCTCTTCTTTTGAAGGCCCCAGCTAGCATTAAAAGCAGATGGGATGAAATATCTTGGCTAGCCTGGTTGCCCAATGCAAGAAGACTTACCTCAGCAGCGAAGGAGGTGCCACAAGGGAAGTTCTGGCTTTGTTACGAAGTGGCAAAATGTGGGGATGTTTCCATTCCTACTGCACAGGCAGAGTTAAGGTTGTATCATGTCTAGGCTCTGTTTCCTGGATTTTGTGTATTTGTGATTTCTTTGTTGCAGTAGGAGCATTTTTCTCAGAGTCAAGGGGAAGCCATAGGGGTATTTGTTTAGTGTCCGGGTTAGGACTTCAGAGATCACATGATCTGGTCGTTACATAAAGCAACTGAACCCATGCCCAGGATGCTTACTTTTGGAGAAACTCCTCATGCCTGACTGACTGTATAGTAAGCAGTGTAGCTTTGTGCAAACTCACTTAAATGTAATATTTAGAATATTTGTGTGACAAACAGAGAAATTCTTACTGACAGTTTGCAACTGTATTGCTCTCATTTGTAAGCAGCCCCTTGCATATGCTGTTTAATTGAGGTAAAAGAAAATATCTTGGAATTAAGATTTTTTTGAACTTGAATTTGGAGAGCAAGAAAGGTAGAAAAATATTTGCCTAGAGGGAGATACAACAGTACTCAAGACACAGAGAGCTGCAATTTCTTCTTTTTGTGGCTTTCCTTTTTGTCCAGCAGTTGCACTGCTGGGCTGTGCTTTCTGTTTCCAATTTGTTTTGAAATAATTACCATTGTTTATCCGTCTCTCAGACAGCCTTTGCAGATGATTTGGTTCCACAGAGCCCTCTTTTGCTTGGCGGTTGGTGTTCTGGCGCAGCGTGTTGTGTGACATCTGACTGAACAGGCTGATGGCATGAGATCTTCCTTGTGAAGGAAAGGTCACCCAAGTGGTGAAGGTGAGAAGAACTGCGCTGAATACCAATTGGACTGTGAGGAAGAGAAACCATAGCAACTCTGCCCAGGGTTTATAAATACAACCAAGAAGAAAAGGGGAATACCCTCAAGGAGATGCTGACGACACTGCAATATTGATAAAAGTGTGGGTCTTTGCATCTTCGCCAGTGAGGAGGACCTACGTAAGAGGGTGGAAATGGCTCAAAGGAAACCAATTGCAGGCACTGACAACAGATTTCATCACCCAGCCTTGCTGCTTTAAAACATGCCAATGTCCAGGGGCTAATTTGTTACTGCTGCTACAAAAGCTGCCTTTTAGATAATCAAATTGGACTTTCTAAAAGCTTGCTGCCTGTCTTGAAATGCCTTCAGACTTTGGCATGTGGTGGGACTGGAGCTGTGCTTGGAGAGCTGGAAGAATAAGGCAATGTTAATAGGGGTGTATTTCTGTAGGGTCCTGGGGCTTTGTTGTGCTGGCTGCAGTTTGGGTGTGCAAGAAAAGGTGCTCCAAATGCTTATGGGCAGTTGAGATTGTAGAAGGATGGGGAGGGAAGTGGAAGGACTTGGGATCAGTGGAGGAGACAAAACTGTCCCCATAGGGACAGTTGCCCCAGTTGCCAACCCTAAAGCAGATAGTAGTATTTTTCAGTTGCTTTTGATTTGCTGCCCCTTAGCATTTTTTGTACTGAGGCTGAAGATCTCTGTATTATGAATTAAATAGAGCAAGTTTGTTTTTCTTAAATACCTTTTGCAGACCCTTAATAGGTCCTCCTGTGGTCTACAGATGATGGTCTGAAAAGCACTGGCCTGTGTCATCCTAAGCTTGCCTGAATTTCTTATGGGAGAGAGTCTATAATGGATGGTGTTGATTTTATCTTCTACTTGTTAGTTTGCTCAGAAAGATGAAGCTCAGTGAATGTGAGGTGCTTCTGGGGAGTTTATTTACAGTGTGTTTTCTTCTGTGCAGATTAGCATTTCATCAGCATATGGCACAGCCATTTAAAATAAATATTTGGCTTTCCTTAAATTATGCTTGTGTAGAAAGGTCCCTGAGCATGCATATCTGTCCCTCTGTTGTATCTAATCAGACATTTCTACCATGGTGCTGGGGGGCCAGACTCGAGCCTGCTCCTCCCCTGCTTGAGGGATCTGTGTGCCTCAGCTCGGGGGGAACGGGCAGACAATCAACCCCTTCCCAGTGAGGCTGCCAGACACAAACGGGGGGCACTGCCGGGTCAGCCTCCCTCCCTTAGACCCTGGGAATTCAGATTTATTTAAACTGGGAACTGCCCAGCTTAAGCGAATGCTTGGCACCATGTCCAGGCTCCCCTCCTTCACCTGCCAAGGCAGCTGTGCTTTTCAAAACAGCCCCGAGTGAAGCCCGTGGGAACAGACTGTGCGCTAAAAGGTGGGGAGGAGCTCAGGCGATGTTGGGGCAGGACAGGGTGCTGCGCTGCAGCCCGGTGTGCTTACCCAGTCCGAGCCAGGGAAGTCAACGGTGAGGAGAGGGAACAGCATTCCCTCTGGCTTGCAATGTAGATGTGGATGGGAGAAGAGTAGGAAACCTATTTTAAAACAAAGGAACAAATGACAAAATAATCAGTTTTAAGATGAAGTGGAGCCTGTAATCCAGGAGGCCTTTTACATCTCTTTGGCATATCCAGATGGTTTGTTTTCTCACAGATGATTTGGAACTTGTCTCCAGTCTAAGTTCTCACTTGATTTGTATCTGTCTGATCTTGTGCTGATAGTCCTGTCTAACAAATATTTCTCACTCCCTGATATTTACCGTACATGCCTGAATGCTTTTGTAGACTCACCATATAAAGCAACACCTTGTGCTTTGTTGTACTGTATAAACTCCTTCAGGCTCTTGTATAGACTGGATCCTCCTCAACACCCTTCCTTTCTGACTGAGCCTGTTCTTTATTTGACACAGATCATCAGGAGTGTACATGGTGGGTCCATATGCCACACACAGCAAGTTACCCAGTAAGGCAAAGAAAAAAAAGAAATTGGTACATTCCAGTAATCAAACAAATAAACCAAGTATTTGGTTTTATGACCTGCAGGAGGGCAGAAGATTTGGGTATATTATTATTGCACAGAAAACAGGCCTCATTAGATGACAGGGGTTCATAGGCAGTGGGATACACAGGGAAGTAATGGAAGATGCAGGAACTCTCCAGACAGCAGCAATAGAAAAGATGTGGAAATTCTTTTTGCAGGGGATGAAGCTACATGTATCCACATGCATTTTTGTGGATGTTTGGATGCTGCTCGGACAAAGGTGAAGAAAATATTTGGGACCAGCTAACACACTCCAGGGGTCCATGGCCACCAGTAACCAGGAATGAATGGGAGTGTGGAGGGACAGGATGGGTAGCAGCTGCCTTCTGCCAGTCTCCCTACCTCTGCCTTACTCTTGGAGCCCAGGCACTCACACTCAGGTCTCCACTGCCATGAGTACCCAGTCACTCTGTGCAGGACCCTGCTAGTACAGGATTCTCCAGTGCATGCTCCTTGTTCTTGAGCTGTCCAGATGCAGCCTCCCAAAGGGAGCTGTTAAGCATTTAGCACCAGAAACCCTATTATGCAAGAAGTGAACACATTTAGACTGAGTCTGTTCAAGAGATTCCCTTTGTGTCTGGTGGTGCCTCTTACAGACAAGGTGGGAATAAAACTATTGCTCTCCTGCTCCTCAGTGACAGGGTTGTTTGGTGTTTTTTCTGTTGTGTTGGTCTGCTGGGACTCTGTGGGTGGGCCAGCAGCATGCAGTGGCTATGTGTAGACAATCACAGCTTTACTGCTTGGTGACCCTGGGAATGCAAAGGCTTTGTCTCCCATTATAGACCCAGCAGCTCTACTTCTCAAAGACTTCTTCCAACCAGAGGTATTTTGTACCATTTTTCAACTCTCAGTCCTTTTGACAGAAGTTACCTGCATGCTGCCTGGCTGGTCTTTTCTTCTAATGGTGCAGGGCAGTTAAAGGAAGAAAAAAAAAACTGTCACCCATAAGAAAAAGTGCCTGGCCAGGTTTGGTAAAGGACAGGAACACAGGAACAAGGTTGTGTCTGGACCCACCTGTCAGAGCTCACCACACAGCTCCCCAAATGGGAGTCACACTTACCTGAGATGGTGTTGAACATGATCAGGGAAGGACCGTGGGACAGGATGAGGAAGAGATAGTTGGTAGGAATTCCTACTGCTGAAGCTAGTCCTGGGACAATGATGCAGCTTCCCAAGTGAGGATCCATGGATGCTTTAGGGGTATGAGTTTGGAACAGACTCATAGTTTATATTGCTTTGATGGTTAAATTGTGATTTCTCATAGCTGTGAGTTTTGCTAACACTCTTCTCAAGGAAGGGGGACAGAGGGTCCCATGAAAGAGGTACTGTTAAAGCCATTGATCTTTCTGTGGGCACTGCATCTCTTCAGAGACCTGTGTTGTGCAAGGTACTGGACAGGCATGCAGGAATTACAACTCCAGCCTGAACAAGAAATTGGGGACACCAGTGAAACAGGCCAAGATGGGCAAAGAAAGAGGCAAGAGCAGTGATAGGAGATCCATCCCATCATGGGTGCAGCCAGGATGTACTGAGCTTTTTGCTGTCCCTGATACTTGTTAGCAGCCCTAGAGACGGTGTCTTCCAAGGGCTGAGGTCAACCACAGCTTTTGTTGAAGGAAGCTGTCCAGACCACAGCCATGTTTGCAGTTTGGCTGGGCAGCTCCCAGACTCAGCGGGACCATGGTGGGGCATGGTCAGCTGGGAGCATGGGCAGCCTGCTCTTTGTGAAGACAAGGCTGGGACCATTTCCATCTACTCCCAAAGAGAGATGGTGCAACATCTCCTGGCTCAGCTTCCTGAAGGTTTTCTGGTCCCACCAGGATTTTCCAGCTGCTGTTGCTACACTGCACAGGGCTGGACCATTTGTGTCTCCAGTAAGCTCTGCTCTTCAGCTTCACTTTTAACCTTGAGACAAACTCATTTTTTCCTTGAGAATTGATTTAGCATGCCATGAAACAAATGTTCCGGTATCTCCTCCAGTCTCTCAGGACTCTATGCAGATTTACACTTAAGTCTTGTTTTTTATTTAAGCCTTGGAGTTTTCCATGTAATCTTCGTGTACAGAGAGGAATGTGCAAGTATTGACTGTGCAGAACCCACTTGCTCAGCCAGCACAAATTCCTCAAACAGTGTTTTATATGCCATGTACATGGAGTTTATAACCCCTTTGTTTTAGGGTTCTTGGGATGTGGTGCCCACACTGGATTGATAAATACTGACATTTCTTAACAAGCACTGAGGCTGCACAGCATAAGAGCTCAGCTGGAGGGGATTCAGAGTCCTGCTGAGCTCTGAATTCTTGAAGACCACTTGACTCCTTGATCCAACAGAAACCTCCCAAATGCAGCCATCTGCAGAAATACGTCCTTTAAGAGAGTAAGAAATTGTCAGGGAGAGAAAGGGTTCAAACTGCTTTCAAGATTCATAAGTCCCTTGAGGAAGTTTTAGGAGTTGGAACAGCTCAGCCGTTGCTTTACATGCCCAGCAGCTTTGTGTTTGTGCATCTAGCAGCTGTAGCTGGGGGCTGGATGCAGGTCCTAGCCTTGGGGCTGGACTCAGGCACGCGCCTCTTGCTCAGAGCAGCTTCAGCTCTAAAGCCACTGCAAAGGTTTGTGTACAAAGTGCTGACTGCAAACATCCATCACGAGGAAAACCAAGAGGAATGTGATGCACCAGGCTTGTTTAGAAACTGCAGATGATTTACAAAGTGTTCTTAATTGGAAGTTTCTCTTTGCGGCTTTCTGACGTGTTATTTTTCTGATGCAGACGTGTAGGAGTCTTTTAAAAGGTCCATGTTTACTAAAGAGGAGTTGCATAATTGGGCATATATTTATGAACTGTATATGTGCAGTTCATAGGGATGCAGAATAGGGAAATGACCTAAGCAGCCACAGCAGTGCAGGGAAGGGTCTGGGTGTCTCAGGGCATTGCCATCTGGGTATGAGGGACCAGCATCCTGTTCTCGGGGTGGGAGAAAGGGTTTCCTGCCCTTATTCCCTTGGTATCTGTTCCCAGTCCTGGCACTGTGGTTATGAGAACATGGGGCATCCGAGTGCGTCCACAGAAAAGCAGTAAGAAATAGAAGAGGTGAAAAGAAACGTAGTCTGTGGAGGAAGGTGCTCAGAATGAGTGTCACTACATTTTTAATAAGAAAAATTGAAGGGAGGTTACCTTGACAATTTTCTAAAAAGTCTGGTTTTAAATCTAGTTTTTTAAAAAATCTTTAAAATTTAAAAATTTTTAAAGAGGGAGAGGATATACAATTCTTGGTGTCCACTGTGGGGAAGGCACAGGGAAACAGGCTCAAGTTAACATATGGGATATTTGTGTTAAACATCAAGGGAAAAATGCAAACACCCCTACAGCAAAAATTGGAAGTGTTGTGAAGACACCATTCCAGCAAGACATGTCTGGACTAAAAATTGTTCCCCACAAACAGCATTGGAGGAGCCATCCTGCCTGTGAGCAGGAAAGTGGACTAAGCAACCATCTGGACCTAGTTCTGATGAGTTCTGCCCCAATTTGTGCTTTACAGCCTTTTTCCCCTTCTCCTGTACACCAAAGACATGAGTTTATAAGCACTGCTTCATGGAGTTGCCACTGGCACCCACCAGCAGAGGCAGAGGGAGAAGTCCAGTTTCAGGAATCTGATGACCCCTTTTCACACCAGGCTGGATGGGCATTTCCACACTGGCCGGTGTGGAAATACTGGGGCTTGCTGGCGTGCTAGCATTCACCCCAATACTCCACCATCCTAAAGGTGTTCACAGGGCAGCAGCCTCACAGCACACATCCTCACACCCCAGCTCTCCCTCCCTATATCCCCCCCAGCCTTGAAAGTGACCACTTTGCCTGTTTATAATTTATTAATGCTTTAGGGATTGAGCTGCACACCCCCACACACCCCCACACACACCCCCCCCCCCCCAAGGATTTTGTCCAAGAACATGATGGGCAACAGGAAGAAAAGGCATATAAAACAAAATGTGGAATTTTGTGAAGGTAGGCTCTCTTGCCTCCCAGGTTGTATTCAGGCAAACTCACCTCAATTACCATCCATTAGGAAATTTCCATCCCTGCCTCTGTCCTGACATGTGGAATTAGCATCCAATCTTGTCTCAAACACCTCAAGAAGTGCAGTACCCATCACTCACTGCGCAATTTTCTCCGGAAGGTTAATATCCTTTTGGTTAAAAAGTGTGCCTGATTTCTAATTCAGCTTGGCATGTTCTCCAATGTTCATCACTATCTGTCTGTGGGCCTTTCTCAGACTAAATTTTAGTGCCCTCTTAGCATCCCGTATTTTCTCTCCACACATGTACTTATACACATCATCAGATCACTTCTCAGTTTTCTTTCTGACAAGTTACAGAGGCTGACCTCTAGAAGTCTCTCCCTGGAAGTGATTTTCTTCAGCTCTCAAACCATTTTTTATGTCTCTTTTCTCTACCCGCTCCAATTTTTTGATGTGCTCTTTTAAATATGGCACCTCAGCAGGATGCAGTATTCTAGTGTCAACCTGACCAAGGACGTACAGAGAGATAAAATCGCCTTCTATTCCACTTCACAGTACTGTTGCTTATGCGCTGAAGGACCAAATTAGCTCATTCTGCTGCAGCAGACAAAAAAAAAAAAAAAAAAAAAAAAAAAAAAATTGACCCCACATTTAAGAACCAGAAGGCCAGATAGTGGTATTAAAAAGAGATAAATGGAGCCAACATGAAAGCAGAATTACCAGAGCAGGATTAATAGCACACTGTGATACTAGTGTGGATGCATTAGTTGAAATAAAATGCTGAGAAAACAGTTTCTTCCACTTCAGAGCCGATTGCAAGGCTGTGCTGCTGTGAAGAATCCTGTGTGGAGGGGCAGGCTGTGCTCCGGGTGCCACAAAGTGCCAGGGGCAGCCCCGGGGAGGGTGAGTCCGGGATCGCACGGCTGCGCTTGGAGACCCTTGCTAAATTGTGCCCCCAGGTTCTCCTAGCTGCGAGGCAAGCTCTGATCTTTTCCAGGCTCAGCCAGCAGCTGGCTGCGAATAGATGTGCCCTGCAAACTGTGAGATACCATCAGGGCCTCGCACACGGGAAGGCACCCACAACCCTTTGTACTCTCTGCCTTCTGCATTCAAAGTCTTTCACAGGCAGGAGGGTTTTTCCTTAGTTCCCATGCCTGTTGACACTTGCTGAATGCAGAGTCACTGTGTCATTTGCAAATACATTTTCAGTACATGTCCTCAGCATAAGTCTCATCTTCCCGTATTAGAGACAGTGACCTGACCCAAATTGCTCTAAAATCTTTGAGGGATTCCCTGAAGCATCTCAAGGGTAATGTGCCCTGTGCCAGTGGGCAGGTCTCCTGGTCTTTGAAGGCTTTCTGTGAGATAGCTCCTTAGTCTCCTTCCTCCTCATTTCTTTATCTGCATAATAGATTTAACAATTTTGGGTGTTGATAAGATGCTCAGATCCCATCTTAAGTCTTTTTGTTTGTGCTGCTGCAAAACCTGTTGCACTGCTTCTGTCCTCAGAATGAGAGTGACATGTATCCTTCTCCCTTGCTAACCTGCTGGATTGGGGTTTTGACCCCTGGTGCTTGGGTGCTCCAGGAACCTGGACATTGAGGGTACTCTCAGTCCTGTGCTTGTGCGTGTGCTTCTTGTTGGACACATGTGGAAAGGTGTCCTTACCCCAGGGGATGAAGAAAAGACAGGGAGAGGAGCACTGGTGTATAGAGACAGTTGTTGGGGGATTGATAGAGAGAGCCTGGCTGGAGGTCACCAAGATGGCTGGTGCACATTGAGGCACCAGGAGATGATGAGAGAGATGAGCTTATTCAGCTGCATGAGGAGAAGGCAAAGGAAAGATCCAGTTCTTGCCTACAACTACCTTATGGGAAGTAATACAAAATAACAATCTATACCTTCACAGGACATACATGGTGAAAGGACGAGAGGCAGCACAGGAAATTCTGTGTAGATACAAGGTATCAGGATGGCACTGTGAGAGTGGTCAAACACTGGCACAGGCTACCTAGAGAGGTGGTAGTGTCTCTGCCTTAGAGGTGTTAAAATTTTCATGGTCCTGATCAGCTTGCTGTAACTGGACCTACTTAGAGCTGGGCTGGTACCTGATGACTTCCAGAGGTCCCTTCTGACCTGAGTTATTCTGTCATTCTCTGACACACTTGAAGTAACCTTCAAGGGCAATCACAGCAAGGAGACAACAGCCACGATCCCTTGAAATGAATGCTATGCAGATGGCTTATTGGCATAGGAATAGGATAAAATTTAATCTTCATGCAGCACCATTTTTATTAAAGGAAGCAGTGTAATCCTAATCCATGGAGCAACATTTCACCTTGGACGGGGCAATGCAAAGGGGCTATAGGAGAGCTGTGCTGGTAATGGCTCTTTGACCAGAAATGCTCCATGTTCCCTACAAGCACTGCTGGGAGCTCTCATAGAGGCAGCAGCTGCACCAGAGGTCAGTCTCCATGCCCTGGACAGGCCTGGGAATTCCATAGTAGTGACCTCTTGGCCTGTGATCCTAATTAATGCTCAGGTCATTGGCAGTGATAAAGAAAAGACTAATGAGCATCCTTTGGCCAGATGAGGTTGATGTGAGAGGTTGTGTGAGCTGGGAGTCATGTCACCTCCCTTCAGGTCTTGGAGGCAGGGCTGGAGCCCAGCGGGGCTCTTCCCTTCATCTGTGGAAGGTGGTGTGCTCCCCTTGGAGGATTCAGCTCATCCTGAGGTGTGTATCTGACTGGTGAGTTGATAGTGATGATGATGGTATTTGGTGTTTACTGGCTTGCTTTATTGGCTACAGAGTGGGAGTCTAAACTGGAGATTAGAGGGCAACCATCTTAGACTTGGCCAGTGGAAACAACCCACTTTGGGGTTTCATTATGGGTGTACCTTAAGACTCCACATGGCTCAGCATATCTGGGAAGGGACCAAGTCCCTGTGAGCACCAAGCTCAGCACCGAGGCAATATACTGCCTTCATGGGATCAGGAATCAGAGTTTTATATGGCTAGAGCTAGAGAGGGAAGTCCAATTCCTGATGCCATGTGCCACTATCCTGAACTTCTGCTCTTTCAGAGTCAGTTTTTTTCATACTGGGGAGCTGAAGCATTATGCTTCCTGTGGAAAAAAAAACGTGTTTCCCTTTGGTGAAAAAGCAACACCTCAGCTTGCTTTGCCCTGGCCAGGCTACCAAAGGCATCCATGTGCATCATTGTCTCCCCATTCTTTCTTCCATTCTGATTCCAGACACGTCCCCAAAGCCCCTCACATTTCTCCTAAATGATATCCATAATTTTGTTTATGGACTCTTTCCTCCTGTACTAGCAGTGCCTTCTCCCCCTCTGGACCAGCTACCACATTATGTACTGCAGAGACTGCCTCACAAGACTTCAGAAAAGCTTTCCCTGCTATTCAAAGAGAAGAGCACATTGCTATTTGATTCTTAAAGGCAGCCTGTGTTTTGGTCAAGAAAAAAACTAATCTGGTCTATCAGTGCAGTAAGATGGCGAATAAAGCCAAGAAAGCTGAATTACATCTAAAATGGTTCTGCTCTGTCAGCATAAATGTGAAAGGTATGTTTTGTGTCTGTGGAAATCCAGAAGAACATTTTGGAGGACACCTACAAGTGTCCAGACAAACTACTATGCAGGAGCAGGCAGGGAAGGCTTTGTGCCCCTCAAGACTCCTGGCAAAGTAGCACTGCTGGTGACCCTGATACCCAACACGCTTTCCTTCATTATAAACAGCACTGATGGAAAAGCAGCTTTGAGCTTGTTCCACAGGTACATTAAACAAAATGTTACTTAGAGAAATTATTCCACCATTGCAAAGCTCTTCCCGGATTTTAAACATATGGTTGTGTAATTTCAGCGCTGTGCAATGTCACAAAGAATGACAGTGTTTCACCTCTTGTTCAGTAGCTCACATCTGTATAAAAAGTCAGTCTTTGAACTTTAGATCCTAGGGATGGAGCAGTCTTCTGCCCATGAGACTGTTTGAGGGAGGACAGATGTCAGTTCATTAGTTCAGCCACTTTACTCTCTTCACCAAGTTTTCTTATTCTCCCCTGAACTGCTGCTCAGCAGCACTTCAGCCCTGGGGCTTCTGCTCCATACTGATCTCCTGAGATGTAAGCTGCCAGCCAGCTCCATCAGAGGCATGTCCATGGGTCTGGCAGGTCCTGAAACCACAGGTCACACAGGGACTGCTGGTTGCCAGAGCCTGGGAACTGCTCTGGAAGCGGTATCTTGAAAGCAAAGCCTAATATAAAACCTCTCTTCCTGCTGCCATAGAAACGGAACAGACTGAACAACTTGTTACTTCTCCCGTCTCCAACAACTCAACACCTGAAGCGACTTGACCTATGAAGATATTTGCATTAAGTATCACACAATTGCTGAAGAAATAAGATTGAACAGAAAAGCAAAAGAGAAGAAAAATATCCCAAAGATCCTTTGAATGCTGCTAGGCAAAGGGAGAGTTTTTGAGAAATGGAGGCATTTCTCTGGAATGAGAATTAAGGGAAGAGAGAGGCCAAGAAGAGATTTTTGGCCAAGAAGTGTTCACTATGGACATGGAAGAAACCCAGAAGAGTGGCTCCAAGCTTTGCCAGGACCCGGCAAATTGCAGGACCAGCAGAGTTGCAGGCTTCATGGTTATGTTGATTCTGGACAGCATTTTTTCATCCAACACCCCATTTCTTCAGATAGCCAAGGTAGTATGAAGCTGCATTTCCTGGGGAGCAGTGATTGTTGCTGCAGTCCCATCTCACCAAGAGCTCCCATAATGAGATTGCTGGACCAACATCCAACATTCACTGCAGCTCTTGCAGAACTCTGCAACAGCTGAGCCTCCCCTGGGAGAGATTATGAAACAATAAGTTGTTGGTTTATATGTTTAATGTAGTAGTAAATTAGAGGAACTCTGTATTTATTCATGAAGTTAAAAAATCCAGATATTAGCCATGAGCCTTGACATTTCTCGGTGATATTTTTTGCAACCCCGTGGCACAGGCTGCTCAGAGTTATCTCTTTGCTCCCAGCACATCTTTCTCACAACGAGGGGAGACTCTCTGGTGCCTGCAGCAAAGCCTTCAGGAATAAACCTTCTTACCGTGCCCTGCTGACACCAGAGCCCACTTCCCTTTTGTCTCTTCCCACTGCGCTGGGGCTCTTTGTGGCAGGCACTGCTCAGGGCTCAGCCAGATGTGGCCCTTTGGAGGCTGGCACAGATAAGCTGTGTGGCAGCACTGTGGGCACAGCAGCAGCTCAGTGTGCTGGTGGCAGCTGGCAGAGCAGCCCGCAGGCTGCTGCTGTGCTGGGCACGGGCTGGGCTCTGGGCATCCTCATCCGGCCTGGGCAGTTTCCCTGTTTGCCCCTGTTGGGTTTGCCCTACCATGCCCGGAGTGATCCCAGCCAGGCAGGCATGGACTCCATCCTGAGGCCGTTCCCTGATGATGCAATATCGTTTGCTTGGCTGAAGAAGCTGCCCCACCTGCTCAGCTGGGTGCCTTCTGCCAAGGCAGTGGAAACACTGGGTGTCAGTCCCTTCTCTTTTCCAGAGACTGCAAACCAGAGTGGGGCTGTTTTGGGTGGAACAGCCTGGGCAGGTCAGAATTATTCACAGACACAGGCTGCCTCTGACAGAGTCACAATTTATTGTAGGTGTCCTCTTTCTCCCTTGCAGGTCCCACCTTGCCTGCTTGCAAGTTCATGGTGAGGAACAGCAAACCCCATGAGCACCTAAGCCATGTAGCCATTACTGTGACTCATCCCTTCCCTGGGTTCTTATACCAAATTGGGCAGAATCCCACACTAGATGCTGGGGACTCAGCTGTGATACCCTGGTTCAGTATCACAGCTCTTGGACCTGCTCCAGGATTTGTTGTTTGGGATATTTTCCACTGGTTTTCTTATTCTATTTTTCAGTTTTTAAAATTTTATGCTAGATTTTTAATGTTTATTTTGTGTTTTAATTTCATGTTGAAATTTTTGGCACCCTCCCACTGGAGGCTGGGCATACGTATACCCAAGCAACTCTCACATGGACTCTATTCTGAAACAAAGGATTTAATTTTGAATAAATAAGTTTAGGACTAGAACCATTTTGGCTTTCCTTAATCAGCCAACTGCTCTGTACTGGTTTCTTCAGAGGTGGTTATTTCAGCATGGTTTTCCATGGAGATACTGGATGCATGTGTAATTTACTGAAAAATTATGCTGGAACCACAAAATGGTCTCCTCTGGAGAACATCTGGATTTTGCACAAGGCATTCACTATGACGGGGTGTCCCAAGGTAGCGTCTCCCAAACACTAGGTGCTCCCTACCTCCTGGCTGGACTGGGCTGGGAGTGCAACCATAAGTGGCTTTATTGCTGTTGGACAGTGTCTTGGATCAAATATTAGGGGTTTGGAGCATGGTTTTGACACAGCAATAGCACTTCCTAAAGAGGAAACAGATGATGGTTCTTTTCCTGTGTTAGCTTTAGCATGGGTCAGTCTTTCTCACAAAATAAACTCTTAAATTAAGCTAATGAGATTTCAGACTAGACAGGTCTTCACAGGATGGAGTGGAGGGGAGGAGGAAGGTGTATCCCGTTGGCCGTGCTCAGCTGTGGAGAGAGATGCACACCAAACAGCCACTCAAATGCACCAGAATAATATCCAGAATAAGTCCAAGTTGTCCCTGCCAGGGCCCAGCCATGGCATTTTCCCCAAAACTCCTTCATTGGGATGATGATGTGGGAAAGGTTGTGGATGCTCAGCTGCATTAGGGCAGAGACCTTACAGGGACTCAAACAAAAGTGGGGAATTTCCTGGGGGGAGCAGTGATGGGAGGTGACCTGTGGGCAAATGCTGCCCGAACACACATCTCTGCATCTCTGGGCAAGGATCTGGCATCAGCCCATCCAGGGGAAGTGCTGGGGGATTCCCTGGAAGGATTTGGGTTAATCACGCTCAGCATGGATGAGGCATGGTGGGACACTGAGGTCTAGTCCCACGGAATGCTGCCTACCATGCTCACAATGCTAACAGGGACGTAGCTGGAGAGTATCCAGCTGAGAGGATATGTGAAGGAATATTCAAAATTTCTGTCCAATGTAGGTGCATCTTGACTTGTTCCATTGAAAACCACGATAAGCACTAGTGATCTTATGATATGCCTTCTCAGTAGCACACTGAGAGTGGCAGGGGATGGGCACTGGAAGGGGCTGAGGCTTGTGTTAATTAATTTGTGGCAAATTATTTAGGGAAATGGGGAAGATAGTCCCTGACAAGTGACAGTGCCAACAAACTTTTGTCTGCCCATTTGTCTGCCCTACCTCACCAGCAGATATCTGAGTGCCTGGGAAGGGCTGAGTTCGAGTGGCCCTGTTCACAGTGCCCCCACAGCATTGCCTGCACCACACGCTTATTTAAAAGCGATCCTGAGAGACACCCAAAGAGCTCGAGCAAAATCCTGCAGTGTGCATAACAAAACTCAGGAACTGCTTTGTTCTACACCCACCAGTTTTGTAGCCAAGTAAATAGCTCCGGGGCACCAGTGACTTGAACACTGCTTTTTCATGGCTGAAAAGTGATTCTATTTATTGAACATTTGTTTTCACTTGAGAGCTAAAAACTTCCTTTTTCCACCTCCTGCTGGAGACACGAGCACCTCCAGCATGTAACCAAGAGTGAGCTGCTTCTCTGTGGGAGAAGAGCTCGATGACTCATGGAGATTCACTCTTTGCTCAGTCTGTGGGCTGTGATGTCCATGCAGAAGCAGCTTGGTTCCTGTGGAGTAGAATCTCTCTAAAACCACAAAGGTTTTGGATTCGGGGCCCTGTTGCAAATGCGTGAACAGCAAAGCTCAAGGGCAGTGAAACAGAAATATGTGTTGGACAGCAATGGCAGGCAGATGCTCAGGCAAGGCGCTAGGTGGGTGTGCCAGGGCCAAGGCACCATCACTGGCTGACGTGGTTTTGCTTCAAGGGTGTGCAACAAGTCTTCAAGAGGATGCAGAACTCCCCTCACCTCAGGGATGGGATTATAACATTTCAACCTCCAGGGCTTGTTCTGCCAGGGAGGACTCTGGCTTCCTTCTTGGTTTACTTTCTGAATAACTACCATGTGAGTGATACCGCATGTGAGACATCCTGGCAGCACTGCTCAGCAGAAGCCGACCCATGCTACCATCCCCAGAAATCCTTGACCCAGAATTTCAGAAAAATGGCACAAACAGAAACAGGAGGCTGTCTGAGCATCAGGAAACACTGTTGCACTACAGGAGTGTCAAAGCACTGGCATTGGTTGTCCTGAGAGTTGTAGAACCTGTATTTCTGATAAGAATTAGTTTGTAAATAGATGATTTAGTTTCAATTCTCAACACAGGAGAAGAGGCTTGATTTCTCAAGTTAGTCCAGAATATGCAAGATAACAAAATATTACATTACAATATCCACATTTCATTTTAAACCACAGAAAGTTAAACGGTTTTAAATACTATAACAGAAAATGAGAACAAGCTGAAGTGGAAAAAGAAATCAGAATGCGACTTGTCATACTTTCTTTGGCTTCATGTTTTAACAACATTGCTATGATGGTGAGAATGTACCGTAAAATTTTGGATTCTTTTATAGGTAATTCCAAGTTTTCATTTGAGGAAATGCATGCTTAAGAGAGAACTGCAAACCAGGTATGTGTGCCAGGAAAATTCATTGTATATATGATAGGTTACATTTTATTCATAAATAGTTTAATAATTGAAAATCATTCAGAGAACCTGAGCTGCATATGAATTTGTATCATAGTAAATGAGTAGTGTCAGGTAAATGAAGAGGGAATGTTGTGTTGTAGAGTCATGGTATCATAGAGTTGTTTATGTTGGAAAAGACCTCTAAGATCATGGAGTCCAGCCATTAATCTAGCACTGCCACCTTCACCACAAAGCCGTTGCCCCAAATGCCACAAACACACATTTTTTGAACACTGTAAAAACTAGTTCCCCCTCATCTATGGCTGTGGGGAGCCTCCAGCTGCCTGTGGGAGCACGGTGCAGTGCAGACTGGGGCTCTGTGTACCTTTTTGCCCTTAAGCTTTGACAAAAGCTGCAAAAATCTCTGGCTGAGTGGCTGTGGAGGGAGGGGATGTGGGTGTGTCATGGTCTGATCCTGTCCTTGTCTGTGCCTGTGGCTGTAAAAGCCAGGAGAACAAACAATGGGGCAACCACCCTGCCCAGGGCTCTGTCAGATTCTTGACGCTTTAACTTGCTGTGCATGTCCATGTAGAAGGCAGTGAATTTCAGTCTGTGTGCCTGAGCACAGGAATGTGCCATGGCCTGGGACCATCCCTGTCTGGGCTTGTGGCTTCAAAATGCGAGGTAATATCAACAACCAAAGGAAGCAGCCACCTCGGCTCACCTGGCCAGCCCATGCTGTCGGACCCACATCTCCTTAGCACACAGGAGACACTCATTCCATGGTGTCATGGGCCACCACCAGGCAGCTGCCCTCTCTGGCAGAGCCACCACACCAGTAGGCTGGTGCCAAGAGCTGGTGTAATTTTTGATTGCTTAACCCAGTGTTGGTGTTCTTGTACAAATTTGGAAGTCTCTGTCTCTGTGGCTGAAGTGCACCAGACTCCTCATGCTGTGATGCATGTGGAACTGCTTGTGGCCATGCTGCTCTGGCACAGCTCGGGTCAGGAACATGTGTGTGACATATCTCTGGTCCCACTGGTGTGCACAGCACCTTTGGGATGAGCAGTGTGTCCTTCCCACGTATTTTCATAGGAACATGGTGAAGTACCAATGAAATGAGCTGCAGGTGTGTTTTCTATCCTGGAGGTGTAAAATTGCCACAGTGATTTCCTAATTAATTATCATAGTTAATTATTTTTTCCCAGGGACCTCTTCCCTGCTGACTTTTCAGTTTGGAAATGTAGGCTGCCTCCACCAGTCTTCACCGGCACTGTGTAATGCAGATGAAAACATCGTGGTTGTGGTTGCTATTTGCTGTATGATTGTTTTTATCCCACATGCAGATAAAGTGTGGCAAAAGCCAGGATGTAAATCCCACAGTGGACTTTAGGAAAGAAGAGAAAAAAAATGCTTGTGAGAGGAGATGGGCACCGGCAGTACACCTTAGCCTTTGGGAAGATAACAAAATTACTGCTGAAGCCAGCAAGCATTTCTAGTCCAAGTTTGTTTGCCACACACGGATGTGGATCACCTAATTGCCTGGGTCACAGCTATTGGGAAAGAATGGCTATAAATTATTTCTGGGGTAAAATTTCTTCCACTCACCCTCTTCGATGATGTTTATGTAAGAGCTGGGGCTCCTCTGATCTATTTACTAAGGAATGATTTGCAGAAAATACTTCACTAACAAGACTGTGCCCTTCCTTAGGGCTCTGTGAGGCATGGCGTGCTCCGGTCACAGCTCACCCCCTCACTTACATGTGGAACAGGGAAAGGGGAACAGCGGGGCAGCCTGTCCTGGGTGAGTCCATCACACCGCGGAAGGCATTCACCCAATTTCTAGCATGGGCTGCACAGACTTTTTCCAGGAGACGTTCAAACCACCCCCATCAGGGCCAGGATGAGGACGGCATCCCTGCCGCCCTGCCACTCACGCTTAGGTCTCGACCCCACACGGGCCCTGGCGTTGACATCTGCCCACCCCTCCTTCCCTGCAGAACGGCAGCAGCTTCAGCGGGGGCTTCGCGAGGACCAAACCGAGCCCTCGCCGGGCAGCCGTACCACGCTGGAGCTCCAGCAGCCCCGAAATCCGCCGCGGCAGAGCGCGGCCGGCATTCCCGGCGCGGCATTCCCGGCGTTGGGCGGGGCGCCGCCGCCCTCTGCCGGGCTCCCGCCGCACGGCGCCCGCGGGACGCGGCCGGCGCTGCCGCGCGGCCCCGGGGAGCGCTGGCACCTCTGCCTGGCTTTCCCCAGGCTCGCTCGTCCATCGTGCGATGAGCAGGGCAAGTTAAACTCTAGCCGTAGGTGCTGCATCGCCTGCATTGCATGGACAGGGTGAGGGAACGGAGGCGCTTAGTGCTGCTTTTCAGATGCTTCGGTGTCCCTCGATGCTCCTTACGTTTCTGGGTTTTCGGATATGTCTATGTCATCCACAGCCATTTCTGCTCCCGGCAGAGGAGATCTGGCTTAGTCGGTTCTAAGTCGAAAGTCCCTGAATAGAATATTACTATAAAATGCTAGTTTTGAAAGCATATCTCATCCTTTGTCCCAGAGGAGAATTTGGAGTGCCATGCTGGTGCATTCAGCAGTCAGTGTTAAATTGCTGGTGAGCACCAGAAAAAGCAGAGGTGATGAATTCCTTCACACTTACCCCACATCACATTTGGCATTTTGGGGTCTGGAGGCTCAGTGCTGCAGAACTACATCAACTGCAGGCAGATAGCAGAGCATCCAGCCTGGGTGTGACCACACAGGTGACAGTGCTGTTCTCTCCTGTGGTTGGCACTGAAGGCAGCTGGCTGAGTTGGCAGAGCTGGTCCTGATAGCTCACGCGTTACTTGGATGCTCTGGAATCTGGGTTTGTTTATTCCCTGTAGCCAAGAAGCACAAGGACAAAGTCCCAGCTCTATCTTTTTTATTTCCTGCCAGGTCTTCCCAATGGATTTGTCAAAGATGCTGTGAATTATGCTGTAACCATCCACCCCAAGGTGTGTGGAGGGGATAGCTGTGACTATAAACTGAGTTTTGAAGTTGCATTGCTATTTAGCTTCACCTGACACAAGGATGCAGTGTTACCCCAGGTTTTCTGAAAAGCCTCTCTCCAGGCAAATGTCATAGAGAAGCTGAAATGAGATACCATGTGAAAAATAGCAGGCTTTTTACTGCCCAGATGGGTATGACCTCCAGCTGTGCACAATTCCAGGCAATGTCTGTACAGGGAGAGCTCTGTAAATGCAGTTTTCACTTATCATAAATGATGAATCAAACAAGGAAGGCCAGGCACAGAAAAAGGCAGCCCCTGCCACAGCGCCTGTGGGCTGAGGAAGAGCTGAGGGGCAGAAGCACTGCTGAGCCAGGATGCAGAGGGATGCCTGGGTAAGGTATTTGACCACAGCATCCCATGGAGATCTCAGGCCCACTATAACGTGGTAACACCTCTGCGCAGGTAACTTTCTTCTCCTGAATTTTGTTTTCCTTCTGTTTTCTCTTCATTGCAGTCCTGGGTGTCCCAGCCTGCTCCACTGGGTGCTGACTGGGCAATGACATGACATCTCTAAATTCTTGTCATCCTCAAAGGAAAGTCCCCACACCTGGTGGTGTCTGCAGAGCACCAGCAACAAGGATAGAGGGAATGGGAAATGCAGTCTGGGAATGCTAGCAGGGAACAAGAGGAACTGTATTTCCCTTGCTCTAATTGGAGTGGAGCAAAAAAGATGATTTAAAGTGGAACAGTCCCTTTGATGCTTTCCAATTTAAAGTGATTGATGATAATTTGGTTGGACAACTACAATTCTCACAAATACTTTGGTGTCATTTTAGGGAATGGAAAAAGCATTATGTTGATTTGAGCTGCAGAATTACCAGTGGTCACTGAAGTGTACAAATAAAAATAACTCTTCCAGGATGGTTTGGGATTGGTATACTAAATGCAGCAGTGGTTGCTGCTTTCAGGAAATTGTAGATTGAGTGATTCAATACTAACTGCTTTAAACGTAACTAGCAATACAGCAGAGTTTTAATTAAAAGTGCCTAGAAGTAAGTAATTATTTTAGCAATTCAAAGAGTAGCTAAAAATGAGGTTCTCACCCTTTTGTAAAGCAGGACTCTGTTAAAGGATGATCTTTTTTTTTCTGAGAATTTAAGTTGTTATTCTGTGTCTGAAGTGGTAAAAAGGCATGGGATTATTGTTTTGCCCAAGACAAGAGAGCAATGAGCATGGAGCCTGAAAGAGAGTGATTTCCCCACTCCAGCTCCTGGCTTTGAAGCCAGGGTGTTCCAGTCTGGCAATTTCGAGAGATGCTGCAGAACCAGGATTGCCATGGCCAAGGCAATTTTCCCTTGATGTGTGTTAGAAGATCCCTGGCCGTGGAGATCTGGGTCCCAAGGCCCATGTTCTGTCAGAAGAGATAGATATCAGCTGATGAAAACATGTCTTCAGGACAAAATTCTTTTGAGAAGGAAGACTTACTGTTATCTCCTTCCTGGTGAAGCTCCATCGACTCCTGACAGACTCTGGGCTGGGGTTTGGTGGCAGCTGGCATGGGCTCCTGCCATGACTGTGAACCACAGGTGTTTTTTGCTAGTCTGAAGCCTGAGCTCGTGAGTGAAGCTGAGAATCTGCTTAAAGGCTTCAACACAGGGATGTCTTAATGAGAGCTGGAGATTTGCTTCCCTCTTCAGATCTCACAGACATTCAGCCTTCCCCAGCCTAGAGTTACTCAGACTGCATGGGACAATTATCCACCTAAATGTGGCAGAAACTCCTTCCCTATTCCCTTGGATTTTAGAAAAAAGTCCTTGTCCTAAAAGGTGCACTTCCCATCCCAGAAATAGCTAACTTTCTGCCTAGATGGCAACGCTGCAATAGCAGGCGTGGTGGAAAGATGAACAAAGATGCTATTATTTATGCACTTGTTACTCAACTCTTGTTTATAAAAGCAAGTATTTGTAGTCACTTCCTACCATAGGGAGGCACTGATACACCCTGTGTGACATTTTCTACGGGTGCCAGACTCCTCACTCAGCTGTGCTCTTGCCCCCCTGGCCCTTTGCTGTGGGTAGCCCTGTGGATCCCACTACGTGCATAATTACCAACAGAGATGTCTGTGCCAGAGTAGCGAAGTACAGGACAGTCAGCACGTTCCAGCCCCTAGCTGCACCACCGGCAGCAAAGGTTTCCCGCGGTCGGTGCAGGTACTGCTGCAAGAGAGGGCAGCAGTGGGGACATGAGAGGGAGGAAGGCTTTGCCTTCCATTAGCCAGGCTTGGGCCCTTGTTAGTTAGGTTGTCTGTTTTGAAGAGGACCAAAAAGTAGAGTTGGGTGAGAGATGGGAAACTGCTGGTTGGGTGAGCACATGCTGGTGTCACTGCTACAGCACAGTCCTGTGTGAGCCTCAGTGCTCTTGGGGGCTGCGGGAGCAGCTGAAAGGCTACTACAAATAAAAATAAAAAAGTGCTTCAGGCTCACGCCTCTGCTCAGAGACTTGTGAGATATTGTACATCCTCTGCCAGGCAGTGGGATGCAGGTCAGAGGTGTTTCCTCCCTGTGGAATCCCCACTCTGAGCCCCAAGAGGTGTGGTCTGCTGCCACACCCTAGCAAGGGCGAGTGGCAAGTGGGCAACTGACCCAGCCTGGGGGCAATAACCCAGCTAGTGGGAGTATTCCTGCCCACAGGATGCCCTGGTGGAGCTTGCATCCTCAATTCCCCTCCAGAAGGCTCCTCCTGCAGCAGCCCCGAGGTGCCCTGCAGGTGGGAAGCACCCGCAGGCAGTTTTGGTTGGGCTGGAGGAGTTGCTGCTGCAGGATTGTGCGTGCTTCCACTCTGTCTCAGCCGGGCAAAGACCTCTGCGGACATGCTTGGCTCATCCTGCTGTGTCAGGGAAATTTTTTCAGACATTCAACCTACACTTCTGCTTTCTTAATCTCATTCTTAATGTTCTTTGCTTAAGCCCTTGGGGCAGTAAATAGGAGGCAGTTTAGCAAGAATAGCTAAGTAGCTGTAATGAGATTTCTGCTCAGGACAGCCTTGCCTCTCTGTTCATCTGCGTCATGCCACTTCTGCTTGAGTCAGCGTCCCCTAGAGAGACGTGCCGCTTGCTGAGGTCTTCCCTCAGGATTTATATTTAGCTCTTTCAAATCACAACCAATTACCTTTAGATGCCTCTCCCTCTGTTCCTCTGTGGCTGACTAGGTTCTTCAGCTCCTAGCAAAACCTGGAGAGCAAAGGTCCTTCCCACCTGAAGTTTGTCCGTTCTCAGTTTACAGCTGCTCCTCACAATGAGGTGGTTTCCTGCAGCATTTACAAGTGTAGGAGTACGGTCAGTGCAGTATTCACTTTCACCTCAGCTTTTCACAGACACGAGAGAGTTTTTGTAGTCTCGAGATTCCTTTCTCCTCTAACAATTACTCTTTCCTTTTTATTTCCAGGATTTACAAATTCATTTAAGTGCTCTGCAGTTACTGATTTCTATTGACTTTATTTACTTTTCTCTTTTGTCCTGCCTCATTATTTCTCACTTTACAATTAAGTTCTCTGAACTCCTTCTCTGTCTTTCCCCTCCTCCCTTTTCACACCTCTTTTTCTTCTCAGGAGTGAGACTCTCACTGGGATGGGCAGAGGCTGCAAAGGTGCTCAGAGAAGCTGCTCTTAGCTCTAAAATGTAACTGTAAATGAGGGATAGTTTCTCTGTACCCACAACACCCCCTCGTCCCCCGTCACCCCCCCTCCCACCATGTTTCGCCCAGCTGATAGCAAATTTGCCTCCTGAGCCTGCTGCAAACTGCTCCCAATTATCCTAATGGTCCTCTAGTGCTGGAGTCCTATGGGCATTCTTACCCTTGGATGCCCTCCAAAGCCCTTCTGCTGCACCCCAGGGCACACAAAACACACCCTTGGCACCTATTGCTATGAGAAGGCACCACACTGGCAGGCTATGACATGTTATTTCAGACCCTTGGGACTGGGAAACCATGGAAAAACAACAATTACACTTAATGACTGTGGGGGCACAGTGCAGGATTCCAAGCCTGGGCCAGCTCTGAGAGGCCGAGTCACCTTCCAGCAGGCTGGGAAAAAGCAACTGCCTGCCCACGGAGATGGAGGTGCTGCCCTTGGCTCAGAGAGGAGGTTGAGGTGGCTGCCATCAGATGGAGGGCTCAGTCCTGCTATGCAACACCAGCAGGAAGGGCTTGAGCAGCTCAGGCACAAAGACACCTGAGACCACAGGGTGATCAGCTGTGCTGCTCTAATTCTCTGAGCTCACCTGGACCAGCTTCTCCTGCAGAGTTCCCCCAGGTAGCCACAGCTCCTGAGGGGCAGGTGGAGGTGCAGAGGAATCTGTAGCAGCAGGGAGGTTTGCTCTGTATGTGGCAATCACCCCAAGTGATGGGTGCAGTGTCACCCACTTCTCCTCTGGCACTGCCTGGACTCCTGCCGACCTGCCGAGCCTGCCCCCACCTGAGCACCAAGCACCCGGCTGGAGAGTGGGATGGGTTTGTTGAGGAGGGCGGTCAGGGAGCAGTCTCCACAATTTAAAGCATTTTGATTCAACATAGTCCCTGCTATTGCAGGAGGTTTTGATGCAGCAGAGTGCCTCAGCATGGTCTAGCTTCAAATTTTTTTTAACAATAAATCTGAATTTTATTATAAGATGCTGGAAGCTTTTTTTTTTTTTTTGCTGTGGCATGCAGGGAGATGTGACCAGCTCATTCTGGGGTCTCTGTTGCCCGTGTGCGTAAGGTCTCTGATGGATGTTGTTCCTTAAAGGTCCATGCCTTCGCCAGTGTGTTTCAGCCTCAGCCCAGCCTCCTCCCATAATGTTTATCACCTCTGAAAACACCCACAGCATTTGAATCAGTCTGTTTGGAAAGTAATTGATGTTATCAGATGTGTGTGTCAGAAGGAATTTGTCCCTAGAGCAATTAGGTTGGTTGGTTGTCTTTCATGGGATCTCTCTTAATTTATATAAATTGCAGTAAATATAGGCTTGGCCTCCTGTTAGTCAGGCTGGGACTGGTCTGACCGGGTGTTGAAAAGCTCCTGGGTTTAATGTCTCTACATATTTTCTCGTAGGTGAGCTCCTGTATTTGCTGCCTGCACGTGTGCATGGATGGTCACCAGTGGCCCTCCCTGAGCCCTGCAAGCAGCAGCTGCACACTGCATCACAGAGCAAAGCAGCTTCACACCACCCCTGAGCCATCATGTTGGCACAAAATGGGCATGTTTTGTGCCTCAGAGCAGCTGGCATGAGATTCCCCTCTTAGGATCTTCCTGTTATACTACAAATGGATGTTCAAATAATAAGTGATGTGAAATTATGCCCTTCCTGTGACAGCTGCAGAAGAAGTCTGTTTGTGTGGATTAGTCTGTTTGTATCATACACAAACAGGCCCTGACCCAGGCACCTCAGGCTTTGACTAAGTTGATGGGCTTCAGATACAACATGCTATGTGCTTCCTGGGTCAAACCCCAGGGAAATGCCTGCTGGTACTGGAAGGCAAAACAGCCATGGATGTGCTGGGGCAACAAGGAGGGTAGAAAGCCACACAAAGATGAGAGCATGCTCTAGTCCTCATTTAATGGACTAGGATAGCTCCTGTGAATCTCAGGTTTAGACATCTTCCTCTTGCAAAGCCTCTACTCTGGAGGGGGTAGGGAAGTTACATCTTGAGTCACAAAGAAAAGTAATATATTTTCTCCTCTGGGAAGTGGTTCTGTAACAGCTGAAATTGTGACAAGCCAGAGCCATCCCTTCCAGGAAAGCCAGTTTGCTCTTACAGACCAGAACTCAGATCTGTTCTTTCACAAGCAGCCAGGTCCACCCAAACCCTCCTGCCCTTGTGGTGTCTCCTGATGGTGACATCCATCCCTTGCCCTGGTCGGGGTAGATCTCACTTGTGGTGAGCTGAGGTTTTCAAGTCTGGCTCTGCCACCACAGTGGTTTGGGAGAAATGTAAACCAACCAAAAAATGAAGCAGTGCTCAGGACCCAGTTGCTGAGGCTGGGACAGTTCATGGGTGTGCACTGTGTCCCAGCATGACTTCCACCCCAGCAGCAATCACAGTGAGACACTTCCTGTGTCTTTAAGCGCTTCCTTCCATTGTGCCCTCCCTCACTGCACCTGCCCCTGGCCTACATGGAACGACTTGTAATTCCCACTAGTGCAGGTGGGTACATTCTCTGGGACCAGGGACTCCCTTGTCAGCTATTTGCAGCATGGAGGGGACACTGGCATTCTCACCCTTGTGCCCTTGCTCCCTGTCTCCCTGCACCCAGCAGTGGGCACTCGCGACCAAAGCTGTGCCATCGCCACCAGCTTGTACCTGGTGACACTGACCCACCCGTGTGCCCTTGGCTCACCTTCCTGCACGAGAAAGCACTTCCATTGAAGCTGTCTGCTGAGCATAATCACAGAGAGTTGCTCCAGCACAGCTGGCAGGTGCAAATAACTTTCTGAATCAAGGTGCCGCTGTTACCCAGGATGCAGAAAAAAGAGAAATCTTGATCATTGTCAAGTAATGCCTTGGTGAGTGTGCTGATGGTGGTACTCGTGTATCTTACTGCCTCTGAAGCATCCTCAAATGCCTAAGAGGTTGCATAAATACATATTCTAGACAGTATTCATGCCTCACATGTTAACACAACTGTTAGGCTACAAACGGCTGGTGAGTAAAGAGAGGAAGGAAGGTGCTTGATTGCTGTAGAATCCTAAAGGACAGCGGAGCCAGGGAGCAAACTGTTTTTCCTGGCTTTGCCCAGAGGCAATTCTCTGATCATCATATCCAGAATTCATTCATTCCTCTAAGGTGAAGGTCCTGGGTCATGTGCTTTTTGCTCCAGGGCCAGCTAGAGACTGAAGATCCCTGGATTTCTTGTTGTGACTACTACACGTGGATATTTACTATCTAATGCTCAATCAAACAGAAACATGCATAAATGTAATGTTATTATAGTAATAATAATAAAACCCAAACCCAAGGGATAGAATGTAAGAAGACACCAAATTACTCTGAAATTAGTCAGACTGTCAAAAATGAGAAAAATGCTAGATGTCAGTGGAGCCTTAATTCCCACCCACCTCTGGGTACAGACACAGGTTGACAGCCTGTAATTGCACTGTGACACACCAGTTTGCTCACAGGGCTGGGATGAGGGTTTCCAGGAGGAGGGAGGTGACAGGAGAGGAGAAGCAAGCCGAGCATGGCTGGCAGTGCCAGTCACTCAAGGTCCCTGCTCTAACCCGGCATCCTCTCCTGCATCAGCTGTGGGTCTGGAGCCTTCATTCCCTTCACTTACCCCCCTTTTGCCTTTACTATACGCCTCCAGTTCATGGCTTGGTTGTGTGCACCTAGGTATTCCCTGCACAGGCTTTATAATGGTTGATTTCCTCACGGATGCGTCTACAATGGTGTTGTGGGGCAGCAATTTGCAGCTGCCACTGACGCTGTCTCCTCTGTTCCCTTGCAGGCTCAGGGAAGCCTTCCCCACAGCTGGGCAATGAGGGGGCTGGGGCCAGTCTGCCCATCTCATCTGGGGTGCTCAGGGCAGGATACTTTTAGCGTGCAGAGCACATTTTGGTGCAGCTCTGCATGCCTAGCCTGCCTCAAAACCACACATTGCTCTCCCTGCTTTCTGGCTGTCTGGGAGACAGGGAAATCACATGACCTGGGTTGATGGGCTGGTGGCAGAAACAGAAACATCACAAGTTCAGCAAGGGTAGATCCATGGGGATCTCTGGTAGGGCTATCAGCTCCTTCAGCCTGTCATTTCAGCAAGTCACTGTTCCTCTTTCCCTTCTTTCCTTCTCAACTACATCACACAGGCAGTGATCTTTCAGGCAGGAGCCTTTCCTGTGCACAGCCTAGACATGTTCCTGGAGCATTGTCCCTCCTGTCACAGATGGGAGCATGTATTCCAGCCAATCTCCAGTATGTGACCATGTAATGAATTTTCCTAATCCACAGGTTAAGTGAAAGCTGCACAAACAACTTTTCTAGGATGCTACTCAAGTACGTCTAAGAGTGATAATATATTGCATTTATATACCTTAGACCAGCTATTTGTTATATCATGTACCATGCTAGTAGAAACATGTTATGAAGGAGGAAACTAGTGGTTTAAAATGCTGACATATCAGTTTTTCTGAGTACTTTGATTAGTTCTTATTTTCTATTTGGACAGCACCATCTAAATTCAGCTTTCCCTCAGGTCTTAAACAGTAGAAACTGCAAGCAAGGCACACTCATGGGGAGATCCAACCCTTCCAAATGTTCTTCAAAAGCATGGCTTCTATGGAGTAAAGACCACAGGTGACTCTCACCATCCTGCAAGGATGATGACAAGTCCTACCAAAGCAAAGAGAAACACTGGGACATCTTCCCCACCTCCAGCTCTTCCTGTGCTCATAGTACACCAGAGCAAACCATCAATTTAGCTGGAGAATTCTCCGCTGTGTAATGACACCTTCCAGCCTCTTGTGCTTTTGTGTAGTGGTGTAAAGACCACAGACAGATCATTGGGATGCAGATCTTTGAGAGCTAATGTGCATATTCCTGCTGGAAGATAGCACAGCTTGTCTGCCAGAGCCTTAGTCCTGTCCGAGGGTGCCTGGAGACCCTGGTATGAGCCTGGGCAGAGACAGGCACTGTGTGGGTGTAAATATATGTTGGATAAATATGGAATTACTTTGTAGTGGGGACAGGTGTGTAGAATTTAAAGAAAACCATACTGATATCTGCCTACCCTTGGATCAGATCCAAGGAGGCCCTGTCACTCAGGGTGCTCCAGTTTCTTCTGGTGGTGCAGCCAACCTCTCCTATGGGCCTGGCTCTGCAGCGATGGAGGAAAGGCTGCTTGGACCTTCACTCTGCCCCTAGAAAAAAACCCACCACTTTTTCTCAGAAGAAAATCTTCCCTTCTTGCCTTCCCAAGTGTTATTGATTCTTAGCTTATGCAGGGAGCAGTTTTTTATATTCTTGCAACACCTTTTTGGCAGCATTCCCTCCCTCAAGGAGAGTGGGTGTGCACAATCATCCCCCTGGCCTGACAGCAAGCAGTACCCTTAGCAACATCTTAAGTGCTTCACTAAGGGATCAACACTTCCTGCAAGATGCCCTCTCCTCTTAATGTGTCAGTGTTGAAAGCTTCAGTGCAACAATGCTGTGATCCAGTATGAATCAACATCCTCACCTGCCCAGTATGTCCCTCCTGGTGACCCTGCACTCTGCTGACCTGACACTGACAACAATGGGCTGTGGAGCCTCTCCGTAAATTCAACTTTTGGATGAAAACTAAACAACTTTTGGAGTAAACTAGCAGCTGTTATCTATTTGCAGTTATTGAGACATTCCTGGGGCTGGAGGGAGCCCAGCCATAACAGTAATTAGGATGCCAGGGATATTGGGGCCTGACCAGCCTGCTGGCTTCAAGAAGCTCTTCCCTGGAGAGGCAGATGAGGACAGAGCTTTGAGGAAGACTGAGGCAGTGTTCTCTGCAATGGCAGCCCTTTGCCATGCAGCAAAAGCCGTGGTGAGGGTGTAACATGGAGACTGGGTGTAGTTCACACACATGCTTCATTTGTTGAAATTAAAAGCTTAAAAATCACTTTTGCTGCTGTGGTGGAAAGCTTTGGTGGTCACCACAGGAGTGCTTCTATGACTGGAGTATGGTGACTTGGTGGTCTACCACTCATGGTGGGTGAGACTCCTCTTGCTCAGTGGTGAAGACCAGTGGGAGCCTGCTTTGTCCTGCCAGGGCTTCAGTTTGAGGAAATGGGCTTACTCCATTAAAAACAGTGAGGTGGCAAGCCCAGAGGCAGAGCGACACAGCATCCCCGAAGCAAAGAGAGCAGCTGTCACTGCTGCTTGCTCTGCTGCTGCCAACCTGCCACGTGCAGGCAGCCAGGGCTGCTGCCATGGCCCAGCTCCAGAGACAGCCAAGCAATGCCTCCACTAAGCAGCTTTCCTCACAGCTCCCAGCAGCAGGATCAGCACTGAGGATGAGCTCCACAGCTGGTTGCAGGTTCAGCAGAGCCCTCCTTAGCAGGGAGTTGTGGGCAGCTCTGGGCTTGCACAGAGCAGAGACACCAGAGCCTGGTGCCACATATGGTCTGGCCACAGGTCCCTGTTGGCTCTCTTCCTGCTGCCACAACCATGTAATCCCTTCCCAAGTGAGCCAGGAAAGATCTTGCAGTGGGTGCTTGGTGTATCACATCCTGCCTGAGCTCCATCTGGCCTGGAAATTAGAGGTGGGGGAGCGTAGTCTGCAGTTCCCTGTGCACTGCCAAGCTGCCCAGAGACTCCATTATTACCCCAAATTCCCTTTTTCTGATAGCACAGCCAAGGGGGAACTGTTGAAACATGGTGTCCTGGTTTAAGGCAAATTTGGGAAGAAACCTCCAAATGGGTCCCTCCAGAAAGCAAATCCAAACAGCCCCTCCCCCTACTGGTTCAGGAAAGATTTCCCTTAGAGGAAAGTGGAAAAAGTGTGTTTATTTAACAGGCAAAGCACAACAAATGAGTACCAAAGAACAAAACCTCCTGCCGCTACGCAGAGATGCCCAATCCAGCCAGTCTGTGCCGTGGGTGCAGCTCAGCTCACTCAGTCCGTGTCAGTCCCTGGCACTGGGAAATGCCGGGCACAGGCCAGGCCTGGGGGGACACAGGGGTGAGCTCCGGGTGCTCTGCTGGGGGTTAGTCCAGAGCAGGTTTGAACAGTTCCAAGGAAAAAGAAAAAAACTCACAGTCCGGAGAACTTCTGTGGTTCAGCTAGCCACAAACTAACCAAAAGCAAAGGAGAGCTCTCTCCCGCCGTCCACACTGCAGACAACACTCGCCGTTGTGTCCAGGAAAGCTGAAAACTCTTATCTTGATGTTTTGAAAACAACCACCTCAGACATTCCACTGCTTCTCCTTCACTCTCAGATCCAGTTTTAAAGGAGCAGAACTTATTTTTGATTTAAACAGACAAATGGAGATACAATTCAGCATCAACCCAGGACACATGGGCATCTTTTTTTTTCTTCTTTTATTTTTATGTTTTCGTGGGGCATGACTGCCTTGCACTATGTACTGTGCACAGCAAACCAGTGGGTGTTTTCAGGACTGCAGGGTGGCCCAGCAGGAGCATTTAGGGGTTGGCTCTGCAATGAGGTGGCCATTTGTCTGTCTGTGGAGCTGCCTGCAGGCACTCCTGGCATAGGAGGCCTTTGGCAGCCCTGCCACAGCTTAGCTGGACCTGCAGAGCTACAGCCCAGCTCACAGGTAATGGGGGCAGTGGAGGCCATCAAGATGGATGAAGAATCATCCTGCCACCTTGGCTTCTGTCACTTGCCCTGCCTGGGGACATGACTTGTGTCAGGGTGTGCAATCCAGCATAGGGCTTGGATCCATCCCATCCCTGACAGCTGCTAAGGCAGCTGACATAGCACGTGCCCCACATCCTGTAGTAACTCTGGGATGTTACAGTGCCTTTCTTGGGGCTGGGTCTGGAGATTCCCCTCCTGTCTCACACGGACCACCCAGGTGGGTGTTCCCTGCTCCTCCTCCCTGGCAGCAGTTCCTGTCCCATAGTCTGGGCTGGCTTCTGCTGGCATAGCCTGAGGAAGGGACCAAGGGGCCAAAAGCACCACCAAAGCCTTTCAGGGTTAGATACCTGCAAGCCCAGCCAGGGCAGAGGCAGTGCTCAGCCTTGGGACACGGCAGTGGTGCTAAGCCCAGTAAAACTTCCCAGAACCCGTGGTTTGTCCCAGCCACATCCTGGCTCCATGCCAGAAAAGTAGGTTCACCCCAGCACTCAGAGGTGCACACCCAAGAACACTTTAGCCAGGAGCGTTTTAAGGAGCAAGGGGCCAGACAGTCCCTTCTCACAAACTGCCTTTGCAGCTTTGAGGGTGCACATGACACACCCAGAGTTTAAATTTCTGCAGGTACTGAGCCCCACCGCCCCTTTAGTGCAGCCCTCAGCTCTGTCACCTGGTGAAATGTCACCTCCGATGGATTATGGCTGTGGCAGTGGTGAGGTGATGTGCCTTGTGTCAGCCCCTCTGAACAGAGACACAAATTAGCAGCAACACAATCTACTGATCTGATAAGTGGCTAATTTGCTTCCAGGGTAGTGTGGCAAGTTGCACAGAGAGAGCTGGTATGCTTGTCCCTTGCCTCAGCCAAACATGCAAATACTAACAACTGGGTAATCTTGGGTGCTCAGTATAGCCCTGAGGCATTCTTTATTTGCTTTGCAGCAGCAAAAATTGATGTCTGACAAGAAAATCTTTCTTTTGATAGTTTTCTCTTTTTTTTTACAGCAAACCTTCAACTTTTCTGAAGGGCCTTGGAAAAACTAATCCTAACATCTGAGGTTTCACCTACCACCCACCATCCATGTCCGCGGTGGGAACACTTGGTAGTTGGGGTTGGCACATGCTGGAAGTGTACTTCCACCTTTTGCCTGCCAAGAAAATATCCCAGACCCCGGAAATGCCTCTTGCTGAGGAAGGGAACAGTGTTAGATAGATGCTGAGCACTCAGAAATCATCAATCTTCCTCTGAAGGAGGAAGGTTCAAGTTGTGCCTGAGTGATGGGAAGTGCTGCCCCACACAAGCCTCAGAGGGGGACGTGGGAGTCACTTCGTGCAGAGACATCTCATTTGTTCATTGCAAAGGCCAAGCTAATCACCAGCCTGCCACAAAACCAAGAAACTGAAATATTCACTCTGTGGTCTGTTCTGGCTTCCCTCAGGCTGCCTTGGAGCATCTGCGACACTTGCATCCCCCACTGAAATACTGATTTGTTTCTGTCACATACACAGCCTTGGTTCCTTGGTGTCACTGCTTAATTTGGTGTAGGACATGATGGCACAATGCATGGTGGGGCCAGGGCGACACGACCCTGCTGAGGCTGTGTGCACGGTACAGAGCGTGCAGCACCTTCTTGCTGAGGAAAGGAGTGTTCTGGAAGGTAAAATGCACGAGAGTACAAAAAGCAGCTGAGAAAAGCAGCCTGAGACCCTTAAGGATCTGTTTGTGCTCCTAGCATCTCCTGGCTCCTGGGTACCCTGTGCCAGAACAAATCCCAGATGAATGCATGGTGGACTCTTATCTCCACCTGGGGTGTAGTTGGAAAGTAATTTGGTGAGTTTACCAGGAGGAGAGGAGGCATGCTGTGGTCTGTCCCCTCACAGTGCGGTGCCGCTGCTCCCACATGTTTCCTCCTCTCTGTCATCCAGCTTAGAGCCATTGCCTCCAGCGTTTTCCTGACTCACCTTCCCAAACCACCTCCTCCTGACCCACTCGTGTAGAGCTGCAGGGTGAGGGCGCGAATTCAGCAGAGGTGTGATGCTAATAACCAGGTGTAGGGCAACATAAACAGGAAATCCTGCCACAAGACACCTCCACAAGCACTTAATCAGGCTTTCAGAGCAAACGATCACCCCAAAGAGATAGAGCAACCCTATATCCTCCTGAAATGCTGCTGTCGGGGTGGCAGAGTACTGTGCCTGCCGCAGATGCCTTGCTTTTGGCAGCTGTACCTTCCTGAAAGCAAATGTGAGAGGGAGTCAGAATGCCTGGCAAATCCAAAGGAGAAAGGTTGACTTGCCAAAATTATTTAGTCTATTCAAGGCAAAGTAATAAACACTTGTCTGAGTAGTGTCTACTATTAGTGGATGTGTTCCAAAATGGTAGGAGATGTGATCAAAAAAAAGTGTTTCCATTTTAATAACTAATTAAACAGCCTAACTTAGCCAGGGACTACTGCTGTGGAACTGAATCCAAAACCTAAAAGAAATAACGGTAGCTATAGCCTGGAGCCTTAGCAGTGTGAATGAGTGATAGAGCAAAAAAATCTGTCCCTTGGAAGAAGGTCAGAAAAGGCTGATAGTCCTCTTCCAAACAGAGAAAACCCTTTCCAGACTGGGAAACAAAACTGTTCCCATTGGACCTGTGCCCCCCAGTCCTTGACAAGCCAGCCAGGGCAGTGGCAGATGCTCTGTCTGCTGCTGTGGTTCGGGCATATGGCTGTGTGTGGGCTGCAGTGTCCCAGGCTCAGCACAGAGCCAGGGCAATGCTGGGCAGCCACAAGAGTGGCTGGTGTGCCCCAGCCTGGCCCCAGCCCTTCTTGTGGTCTTGCTTATTAAATCATTGCTGGGCTGACAGCTCCCCAGTGCCCTCATGGCTTTGCTGGCAAAGCTGACTTAATTCCTGGCCTTGAAACAGGCTGAGAACACAGCATGCATGGGGATTTGCAGTTCTCAGCATGTTTATCAGGGAAAACCTTTTCCATGAAAGTTAGGATCAGCCCACAACCTCCCCCATCATATTATGCTTGCATAAGCAACCATGTTCACTTGGGTTTCCTGATGTTGCACTGATGCCAGATTTTTATCTGCTTTCCTCAGCTTAGAGGGCATCCTGCCTTACCTTGGGGGCTGTTTTTACTGGATTTGTACAAACCTGGTTGCCTGGGTTGCCTTTGCCCTGGTGCTGTGTTTGGCTGAGGTAGGCCGGTAAGGTGAAAAATTACTCCAGAGGAGCAAGATGCCCATGCATGTGTGTGTCCACACAGGGAAGAAGGATGAAAGCTCAGAGTGTGGTGCCAGAAATGTACAGCCAAATAAGGTAGGAAAAAATTGTCTCAACAGGTGTGTTTGACAGAAAAATCTTTGGTTGTTCCTCTGACAGGTTCTCCAGGCAAATCTGGAAGAACCCAGAGAGGATGAGTTGGGCACAGTTTATGCTTAAAGCGGGCAGTCATCTCTCCAGTGATGGTGTCATATTTCTCTCTGTGGGCATGGCTGCCACGAAGAGCAATAAATCTTTCACATGAAAGTACTTGGCATGGACCTAAAATCACACCCTCTTCTACAACCCTCTCAGCTGCTCCCAAACTACTTATCTGAGCACAGGGTCCTTCCAGGCTGCTGACACCTGCCTGCCTTAGGTTACACTTATTCCTTTGGGATGAGGCAGAGAGAGAATAAGAGACTCTTCCTGCGAGAGGCTGTGTTGGTTTATTTATCAGAGGAGGCCATTCTGCATGTCACAGTGGCTGGACTGTGCTTGTCTCCAGGAGGGAGTTGTAGTGTGTGTTTGACCTGCAGATGCACATGGAACAGCCTCAGCACAGCTCTACAGCTAAGGATCATAGCATTATAGAAGCATAGAATGGTTTGTGCTGGAAGGGACCATGAAGATCACCTAGTTCACACCTAAGCCCCCTGCAATGGACAGGGACCCCTTCCACTAGATCAGATTGCTCAGATCTCCATCCAACCTGGCCTTAAACACTTACGGGGATGGGGCACCCACAGCTTCTCTGGGCAACCTGTGATAGTGCCTCCCCACCCTCATAGAAAAAAATTTTTCGTAATATCTAATCCAAATCATCATCAAACTCTCTTTCAGTTTGATGATGGAAAGCTATTGAGTGCTGGGAGTGGCATGTGCATATTTATACCCAGCATGACAGTTGTGATGTTTTGGGCCCTTGGAGCTGGAATTTGTTCAGCCACGTCTTCTCCTCACCTCCAGGCTGTCAGGATCATGGCTTCTCTCCTCTTATCTCAGCTGATACTATCACTGTTCCTCCCATGCCCGCAGACACATGTCATGTGGTAAAATCTCCCTCTGGAAGAAGTTGCTGTGCCAGCCTGGCTGTCAGTGAGCCTGGCGTGATCCTTCATTTCAAACCTGGGTGGAAAGGGGTCAGGAATAAAAAAAATGTAGAATGCTGCTCTACTTTTTAACGTATCTTTCATCCAAGAAAGCCAGTACGGTACCAGTACGGTATCCTGCCCTTTGATCTGCATATGAGTTCTGGCAAAGGAAGATTACAGCTTAAACCTCTCTTAGCACAAAGCACAATGCTGAGCTTTGTAAAATCTGAATTGCTCCTACCTCCAGTGTGACTTTGGGCAAGTCCCTCACCCCAACACCACTCCAGGGCAAGGGGACAAGGGCATGTGGGCATCTTTCAGTAAGGGTTTGCCTTCTTCCCGGCATCTGTCTTTTGCTGAGCAGGGACAGACTGATTCTGTGGAATCCACTTGGGAAGTAAGTCATTGGACTGCAGCTGGACATGTGAGCCACTGCCTCTTCTGCCACAGAAACAAGTCCCTGATTGTAGGTAGTGCCCACAAATGCACCCTCATGTGCGCACTCCTTCTCTGGTGGCGCTGAGGATGTTTTTTCCTCACACACTGATATTTTTCTGAGATCAAATGTCCCTGGCAGAGGGAGCCTGAGCAGCATGGTGTCTGAGGGACCCAGGGCTGCCCGATAGAGCTGAGGAGGGAGGAGCAGTGGTTTGGTTTCTGCTGCCAATGAGATGAGTCATTTGGGCCCTTCCACTCTCTTTACCATCAAAAATAAGGTGGCAAGTATGCCTTGTAATACCCAGCTTAAAATACAACTCTGCAGTTAAAAAAGGAATCACAGAATATGCTGAGTTGGAAGGGAACCACAAGAATCATTGAAGTAAACTCTTAGCCCCACACAGCACCATCCCCAAGAGTCACACCATGTGTCTGAGAGCACTGTCTGTGGATTCTGGCAGGGTTGGTGCAGTGACCACTTCCCTGGGGAGCCTGTTCCAGTGCCCAGCCACCCTCTGGGAGAAGAACTGTTTCCTGATATCCAACCTAAACCTCCCCTGACACAGCTTCAGGCCGTTCCCTCGCATCCTGTCACTGTTCACCACAGGGAAGAAAGAGCTCACTGCCTGCCTCTCCTCATCCCCTCACAAGGAAGTTGTAACTGAAATGAGGGCTCCCCTCAGTCTCCTCCAGGCTGAAGAGACAAAGTGACCTCAGCTACTCCTTATCTGGCTTCCCCTCAAGGACCTTTGCCATCTTCATTGCCCTGCTTTGGATGCACTACAATAGTTTAATATCTTTTTCATATTGCAGTGATCAAAACTTCACACAGAACTCAAGGTGAGGCGAGGAGAGATTTGCTAAATATATTTCTTACTACTGTTTCCCTGTGTGCCATAATTGCTCTGTGTGTATGACCGTGACAAACAGGCAGAAAATGGAAATATAACCACAAAAGTTGCCTGAGCATAGTGTTTAAGGGCGGCATGGGGGGAAAGGTGGGCAGATTGACCCCTCATTACCTGCCTTAGTGATCAATAAAGCCTCTTTAAATGTCGAGGCAATGCTCAAACATGCCAAACAGATGAGCTGAGTGCCTTCCTTTTCTGTGCGATAGAGTTTTGGAAACCAGCCAGTCACCTGGGCTCAATATCCCTCTTGTGATACACAGGTGGGACCCTGGGCCAGGGGCTTGCTCCAGCCTCTTGATTATAAAGGACACGGCATCCCAGAGGATTTGGGAGAAGATCTAATAAAGGCTGCCACTGGAGTGAAGGCATAGCCTGTGCCTTGTGAAACCAGCTCTCCGGGCCCTGCCCCAGCAGCTCAGCCAGAGGCTGTGCCAGCAGTCTAGGCTGCAGCTGGTGGGAGCAGGACACAAGACATGGTCACCTTGTCCTGGATGCTGCCAGTTCCTGTAGAGAAACCTCCTGGGGTTGGGTCTCTCTCCATACATTTCTATATCCCATGCAAAGTGTGGATACTGCTCAGGTTTCTCCCCAGTTCATTGCTCTGGGGAGATGTTGATGTCCTTACCTTGGTCCTGGATTTGTTATCAATTTGACAGAGGGAAAAACAGTAAAAGAGAAAGAATAAGAGTGTGTAGGAAGGGTCTGCTTTTCACAGCACATCTTCCCAAGCACAGGGGCTGGAGGCAAACCCCACCAGTCTGAAGAGCTCAGGACCAGGGACCACCTCTAAGTTTGCCCCTTTGCAACAAGATGCTGTCATGGAGCAGCTTCCAGGGCCTTGGACCTGGAGATGACAGTGTCCTGTGTGCCTCCCACCCACCTGCACCCAGGCAGGGCTGTCGGGTGAGGAGCAGAAACACTTTGCTCCCCACCAGCCGTGACTCACAGGGCACCTGCTATGCTTGAGCTGCCATAACCATTTCCACATGCATCGCTATCTGACCCATTCCTTGGGCTGGTGTCCCCTTGGCAGGCTCCTGGTGCTCCAGTGACCGTTGAAGAGCATCCTGCCTGGCATGGGACAGTGGCTTGTGGACCACTGAGGTGTTCCTCCTAATGCCATGTGCCAGTGCTTGCACCTGAGTTCCATGGGAATGTTCTGTCACCAGCCATGAGAGACAGCACCACCAGCATGGCACAGAAACAAGGCATGGGTGTCACAGAGATACCTCTTGAAATCTTACCCTCTGAGTTCTTGATCATCCTTTGACCCATCTAGACAATCATGATGCTATTTTTGCCTCACCTGGATCTGTGCTGCAGTGTCATATCAATACAGCTTGTCACCATGATAGCTCTCTTCCTTCCTAATCTCTCATCACTGTTGTTGGTCATGTGCAAGACAGTGACTCCTTTCCTGTGACAGAAGAGTGTCATGCCTGAAGGATTACTTTCAGGCAACCCACAGGAGATTCGCCTTGGCAGCCACAAGTTACTTTGTTTTACACTATGTTCCTTAAACCCACTGTTTTGTCTTTCTAGCATCACACGAAAGAGACTTCCAGGCTCTCTTTCAGTTTCCTCTTCTACTCTTCAGCAGGTTTGATGCCTAAAATCCCGTGGGAGTCTGCAGGAACTGAGCACTGCCTTGGAGAAGAAGCAGAGACCAGCCAGTGGGAACTGCCACAAGAGCAGTTTGAGCTTTCACAAAAGCTGTAGGCTCTGTGGAGCTACATAGGACACATGCCTAAGTGTCTATGGCTCCAGTTGCTGCCTCAGGTGGTCTCTGAGCTGTCTGGCTGTGATCATCATCCCAGAACCTGTGAGTGAAGCACCCTGGCATGGGACAGCTGAGCTCACCATGCCAACATCTTGCCATCTGCAATTTTCATGGAGATCCACGACAAGGGATCTGTTGGGAGGTGATTCTGGGGTTTACTAACCTCAACCTCCTTGCCACTTTAAGCCCCAGCTTTATTCCCAGGCCTGCCCCTTTCACATGGTGGTAAAGAGCTGCTGGAATTTGTGCCATGCTGGTGCCAACACCTTCAGCATGGCTGCTGGAACATGTGGTGTTGAGAGAATCTCCATCGGTGGGACAGAAAGGACTCCTGGTATTTGTGCTTGGCAGGAGACTGAGTGGAGCTCTGGGGCTTTTCCAACAAACCAGAACTCAGTCTCAGTCCCCTGATACAAAAAGTTTATCTGGAATAAACACACAGTGCTGGTGGGAACCTGTTACTTGAAAGGTTCACTCTGTGTCCCGTCAGGGACTGCCTGTTTCCCTCTGGCTGGTGCAACTCTGTGCCACCTCCTGGGCCAGTTCAACAGAAATGAACCCATATATGCCTAACTCAGGTCAGACATGCCCAAATGGGTGATTGTTTCTCAGTTTAATGATGATGGAGCTGCAGGGTGGAATTGTTCACCTGGAGGAGAGCACCTTATGCCTGCAAAATAGTGTATGCTCTGCTTGAGAAACCCTTGGGCTTCCAAAGGGATTATAGCAGCCAGAAACACTCCTTCCTAAATAATTCAGTGGTCAATAACCTTTGGCTGGGGGAGAGAGAATTTAATCTGAATCGGATACCTGAGAGATTTCAAGAAAGAAAAGGAGTGGAAAAGGCTGCTGTGAGTGGAGTTTCCACCCAGTGCTGGCAGCCCAAGGATCTGGGGCATAAAAAGCACCAGGGGAGTTCGCAGTGAAGCAGTGGGAATAAAACAGGTGCTTTGCAGGGAGCTGTGCCCCTGGCTCTCCTGGCAAAAGGCCTCATGGAGGGAGGGTGTCAGGCCTTTTATCTGCATTACCTTTGTAGTGATAAGACTCCGGTTCTTGAGAATACCAGAGATCAAGTGTGGAAATCAAACCAGGGCTTTAAAAAGAGGGCTTTATTTCAAGCTGAAGGAAATAAAATGGCCACCCTGCCATCCTGTGGAAGCTTTAGCAGCTTTAAAACAGGCAGCTCCAGCTCTCCACTTTCACACAGCAAAGCAAAATCCCTATTTGATTTGTGTGCATTAAGGGGGCAGAAGAGTCCTGTGTGAATTTGAAAACTCTTAAGGAGAAAATAAAAGGAGAAATTCTATGTTAGGTTTAGAATAAACATTGTTTAGCTGTGTTTTGCAGTTTGTGTTTTTCTCAGGCATAACTATCAGCACACTCATCAGACTGAATCATTTCAGTGCTGCACTTAAGCCTGCTTCTTTATTCTTTATTGACATCAGAAATTAAACAGAAACAACTGTTTCTCTTTACCCTTCTTTTTAATTTTTTCAGCTTTTTTTAAATGTGTGTAATAGAATTGCAGAGTCACAGGATAATTTCAGGGAGAAGGAATCCAAGCCTTGGCCATCTCCGAAGCTAGGTCAGGTCCTCAGGACTCTGGTTATGAGTTTTGCCAGGTGTGGAGACCCCAGCTCCTCACTGGGCAACCTGTGCCAATGTTTGACCAACCTTGTGGCAAGATACTCTCCTTTTAATGAACCAGATTTTTCCTTGTTGCAACCTGTGACCTTGGCCTTAGTTCTTTCAGTGTGCATCTCTGGGAAGAGCCTGCCTCTCACTACCCTGTAATTCCCTTTAGGCAATGGACAACAGCACTAGATCCCCCCATAGACAGCATTAGAACTCCCCCCTACCACAGTCCCCTAGATGCAGCCCCATGGGTACTGAGTAGAGGGGAATTCTTATTTCCCTCAGTGTCCTGAATACTCTCTTGCTGATGCGGCCCCAGGGGTGGCCAGCCCTCACACCCCACTTAGCAGAGCTCTAAACAAGAAATGATGTGTTAGTCGCAGAGTTTGGAAGAAAAATACCATCAGTGAGAGAGTTCATTAAATATTTGACTTCTCAAGAAGCCTAAAACCCTATTTGCTTAGAATAAAACTAAGTGCATGACTTGAGAAATGAGGAAGAAGGAAGGGGATATAATCTTGCAAAGATCTTCAGCCTCAGAGAAAAGTATGGACAAATATTCATTGGAGATGTTTAACAATTTCTGGTCCCATTCAAGTCAAGGATCTCCTAAGGCTTAAGTGGAAAAAAAATAGCCAATCCAGTAGGATGGGCAGTGTTACACCTTTATGCTTTTGCCCCAAAGTTCAGGTTCCTGCCCCATGGACCAGCAGAGGAGCCAGCCTGGGAAGTGGTGATGCTCACCAGCAGCCTGAGAGGGATAGCTCTGGAAGGAGGTGGAGGGCAGGATGTGGAGAGAAACATGGTGCTGCTGGGACCTTAGTCTCTTGTAGGGCTTCCCCCATGCTTAGCCCCTCATTCTAGGACCTAAAAGCCTAAAAGTTGTTGTCTCCTTCAAACAACTCCCCAGCTTGCCACCACCTTCACAGCTCTGACACTGCTGGAAGCCCATCTTGGGCTAGGGCTGCCCTGGCTTGTGCTTGCTGGGGGAAGGACAGCCTCTACAGCAGCTGGTGGATATCCCAACCAGTTAGTTCAAAAACTTAACCCCTTTTTGCCCTTTGCTTTTTCCTCAAGATACAACAAACTCAGGCCCACTGATGTGGCTCCTTGCTGGTGGCTGATGTCCCATGCATTCTGCTCTCCCATCACAACTTGGACCAAAACTGCTGAGAGGGAATCAAGGAGAGTTGGCCACATTTTGAGACCTGCTTGGTTACATAAGAATATGAGTGTGGCAAAACCTGTACCTCATATCCCCACATTCCCTTACTCATTGGATCCCTCATGTCACCCCAAAGCTCATACATGCTCACCAAGTCACTGGAGTGCCTTCTGACCACAGGTGGTTGTTAAAGGTTTGACGTTGGCACAAGGCCAGTGCTCCTATAACGATATACTGTCCCTGGTATCTGCTGTGAGATGTGACTAAAAACAGAGTAAAACAGTTTCTAATTTAGAAAGTAAAAGGAAAAAAACTTTATTACTTATAATAGGTAAAGAAGACACATATAGAAGAACATGGAAACTTTAAAAAAACACTCTTCCTCCCCCCCCACCAGTTCTCAATTTAACAAAACAAACTGAAAATTCTTCATCACGTTACTACTTTTTAGATAATTAATCTTTAGTTTATTACTACCCTTCTGATAATCAGTACTCAGTTCGTTGAGGAGAGATAGGAGTCTTTCTTGCACTACATCGTGGCTTCTTTTTCTATGTTTAGTGCTCTCACTACTGTGCATGGACCAGAGCTGCTTCTAGGGTTTTTCTTTTTAAAGATGCTTTGGTTAGTTCCAAGAAACGACAGTTTCTCAATTTTGGGACACCTCTCATCTCTGTTCACACTACTGTCTACTCTTGGTTTTAAGCCAATGCCTCTCCCCAGATACAGTTTTTATGTTATAGGAAAAAATGAGTCTGTCCATGGTTATACAAAAGAGTCCAGCTAAAGCCATTCTATTATCTCCTCCCACCTAGGATTCTTTTCAGCGTTCTCTGACAATCTTCTACTTACACAAACTTTCATAATTTTTGCTTAGTTTTTTCTATCTTTCTTCTTCAAATTCAGGAGGATTAGCATTTATAAAGTTTCCATTATTTACAAAAAGGGTTAAAATCTTGGGTTTTGTTTCTCCAGAACTCTCACGGTATCTTTGCTGTTGAGTACTCTTCTCGCGTCACCCCCCCATACTCCTTCGGCCGTGCTGTTTAGTTGATATTAAATTTCAAGGTGACGGAGATCACAGACACGGTTTCTCAGTTTCTCTCTCCGGGGGGGGGAAGGGAAAATAAGGCTGTCGGGTGCCTCTCGAGGTTCTTGTACTTTCTCCAGTCTTCCATCCTGCAGGATTTTCCTCTCCCCCTCTGTGCCCGAGGTTCCAGGCCTACCTCACCCAGGCCACATGGCTTCCCCTCCCCCGCCCAGCCAGCCGCTGGGCAGGGGAGATCCGCCCGTCCTCAGGGACCGGAACCAAGAGAGTGCTTTCCGGGGAGCCCTCTGCTTTTAACCCCTTGTGTTCTCAGAGGCGGATCCTTGTCTTCAGTGGCCACACCAGGTGCCAGTCTTTAAACCTGAGTACTCATTGGTTTGACCACTGAAGTTCAGAAAAACTCATTTTTTCCAAACTACGACAGTGGTCCTTCACCTATAGGGTGAATGTGGCTGCTTTGATGTCATGTGCTGTGCAAGGCACATCAGGACTCATGCCTGACTGCCCTCTAGTAAAAACATCAGCATTCCCTGGGAGGGTAACTCTGTGCTGGCCCTCCAGTTCCCATGCCTTACTCTCAGGTGCCAGACAGATTTCCAGCACTGTTTGCAGGCTGCTGGTTTGAGGTGGATGCTGTTAAGAGAGTTCCTGGATGTACCTGTGTGATTGCCAAACTGCACATGGTTGCCATAGAGATGTAGGACACGTAGATCTGACTGATAATCATCTTTTTTCCCCACCCTTTCTTTCTTTTCATATTAAGTAAAGGAAACTGCATAGCTAGACATGCCTCTGAGGACCTGCATTGGGAAATCTTGGCATTCAAGGGGTGGTTTCAGACACTGAAGCTGCAAGCAGCCATGTGTTTACTGGCAGACAAGGGTAATGCTCAGGGAGCAGACCTGCTCCAGAATGGGTGATGGACAGAAGCTGGAGAAGGCTTCAGCTCTGCTGCGACCTTATCCTGCTGCACAAGGTGGAAGTGAGCTCAGACCCTGGTGTTGTTTACACCATCTCTCTACCCCCCAAAATATAAGATCTCATAACAGCAGAAATATCCTTTCCTAATTAATAACCCATCTGTGAGTCCACAAAGCTCTGCCAGCTATTTCTGCCAGCAAATACTGTTTGCACTTTACAGCATGCTAGGATGTGATCTTTGTCTATATAAACTTGATTTGCTCCTGTAGACCCTGGATAAAACCAATGTAAGGCCTCATTCACTCCAGAATTGCCAACCACTTGGCTTGGCAGGTGCCCCAGTACTACTGATTTTTAAGCAATCTTGCTAGTGTAACTGTTGTTGCAGTTGTGTTTATAATGTGCCATCTCCTTCTGCTTTGGAAGAGCAAGATCAAGGCACAAACAACCACACAGCAAAGAAATATCTTTTCAGACATTTTATCAAAGACCATAACAGAAGCATTTAAGGAAGTGTTGAAGTGTTAGGAATATAAAGAAACGGCGCTTCCCACCAGAGCCAGAATTACCTCCTCCTTTGGTTGCACAATGTCCTCCTAGAATGGAGCCTCTGCCAAACAGTGTGACTGCTGCAATGTGAGCCCAGCCAAAAGATCCAAGATGAGCAAGGCCTTTGCCTTTTTGGAAACTCTGCTTTTTCTCACGGAAGCCCAGAAGCCGCCCTTTGCTCACCTTAGCGAGTCCTCCCTCACGTGAGTGCTGCCATTAATGTCAGAGGAGATGAGTGCATGCCCAGCAGCATGGGACAGCCTTGCACAATCAGGCCTAATTAGAAACTGGACATGAAAGATAAAGTCTCCAGTAAACAAAATTGCAATAACTTGGGGCGCCAGCCAGCTCATGCTTATGTTAGGGTGCTCTGGCTATCCTGGCTTCCCCTCAAATCAAACGAATTCAGCACATGGCTGAAACATAGGGCTTTTTTTCTCATTCTAAAGCATTCTTGAAACAGTCCCTATTAACTAGTGCTTCAAAAGTGCTGTGACATGAGAAGATAAGCAGTATGGATATCTCTTGTGCTCAGCAGTCAGGACATTTCCTGCAGCAGCCTGCTGCCTGCCAGCTGGTGGGATGCTCTTGGATGGACACCACACATACACCAGCGTGCTGGGCCCCATCAGAGGGCAGACATTCAGGTTAATTACCTCCCTGAGAGCCAGGCTTCCAGAGCATATAATTCAACTCAAATTGAAATGCTCATCAACACGCAATCCGCTGGCCCACTGGATTCGCTAAGAGTCATAGTTGGTGCTTTCCTTTGCCTGTGGTTTGTTCTTTGGCATGTTCCAGAATTTAGGGTCAAGGTGGGAAACAATGATCTGCCCATCCTGCAAGCCAAAGCCAACATTCAAACTCCAGCCTCATAATATCTTTAAATGGCTTTATGTTGGAGGGTTCAACTACACACCATGTATAAGATTGCTCTGGCACATCTCTGTTCTGACACTCTTCTAGAAGGAGACATGCCTTCACAGACAGAATTTTGGGCAACCCAGCTGCTGATCTGGCACAAGATGTGCATTTTTGCAATACAAATGTGTGCAGTGATGATGCTTGAGCTTTCTTGCGTGGCATCTTGAAGGGTGTAAACCGACTTGAATTTATACTTAAAGGGTATAAACCAGTAGCAGCAACAGATGGATCTAATACTGGAGATGCTGTGGGCCTATGAGGATGTGCTGGTGCTCTCACCTGCTGCATCTCACATACTGCAGGAGATGCCTCACACCTTGTGAGACATAGGGAAATGTCCAGGCTCTTTAAAAAAATACCCTAACATTAAAACAATGCATCAGTTTGTGTCCTGAGCTCCAGAGGGCTTGCAGGACTTCTTGCACTGGTTTCAGCGAGAGAAATATCACCCTGCAGAGCGGTGGTTTGCAGAAAGCAGCGTGGCTTGCCCACACACACAGGCAGAGTTTCAAAGGCGATGGAGATCAAAGGGAAAGGCTTCAGACAAAGCCACAGCACAGAGTACTAGGCATGTTAATAATTTAGAAACGATGAAATGTAAGAAGAGTCAAATGCAGGAGCTGAAGGAGTCACGGGGCATTCTCAGTGAGTGCACCCCAAGGCAGAAGGCAGGCACCAATGCAGGGCACAGGGCTCTCACTGCCCGGCCTCCCCTGCTGGCTCACTGAGGGAGGTGACAGGCTATCCTCCCTCTCCGGAGGGCCTGGAAGCATGACACGTTCAGACGCGTGTGTCTTTGGGAATAAAAGCCTCCGGTTTCGCTGGTTGTATATGCAGAGCCTTTGGAAAGTTGTGAGTGCACAAATTATGGCCAGCTGCCATTCATTCTGTGCACCTGAGTATGCTGAATGTACCCAGCTGGTAAAATGAAAATTTTGAGTGATGGTTAAAAATTGTTAATAAATATTATTAGGGGGATGGATTTTTGCTTTGAAAATAAAGGATTTTTAATCAAACTCTAGTTATCATGTGTCACATATCTTCCTTAAACTGAACGGAATGAACTTCAGCATGAATAGTGTTCTTAGGTGACTAATGAGATATTGGAAAACTCACTTGGTGATTTTTAGGGATGAGTAAGAGACGGAGTAAAGAGAGAGCCTGTCAGAAAAGTGCTTGTAATCCTTCAGTGCTGGCTGCATGACGAGATGAAAATGGGAACCTGAAATGGAGCTCCTTTATAAAACCATCTCATAATATTAAGGCATAAATTTTAGAGCTAGCCCTCATAATGGCTTTCAGTTTCAAGTCACAGGTAAGATCGATTTTTAATGGTACTATTTTTGCTGTGGTGCTTCTGACAAATGGTCAGAGAAACGTCAGTCTTGGCAGTCCATAAAATTAGCAACATCTCCCTAATAAAGCTAAAGAAAGGAGCCACTTTCTGAACCTGTAGGGGCCAGAGCAGCCCTGAGTGTGCAGCACAGCTCAGACTCTGCAGTGCTGCAGGGATGGCTCTCTGGGGCAAAACAGAGCCTCTCCAGGTTCTTGTGCCACAGGCCTTGCTCTTACCAGGTATGGGTATCAACAGCTCCCCTTGGGCAACCTGTACCAGTGTCTCACCACTTTCACTGTAAAGAATCTCTTCCTCATGTCCAATCTAAATTTACCCTCTCTCAATTTAAGACCATTTCCCCTAATCCTGTCCATGGTAAAAAGCTTCTCTCCAGTATTCTTATACTTTTAGTACTGAAAGGCCACAGTTAGGCCTCTCCAGAGCCCTCCCTTCTCCAGGCTGCACAACCCCAACTCTCTCAGCCTTTCTTTGGCTGTTGCATCCTTCTGATCATTTTTGTGGCCCTACACTGGGCCCACTCAAATAGGCCCACGTATTTCTTGTATTGTGGGTCCCTGAGCTGGATGCAGCACTCCAAGTGGGGTCTCACGAGAGAGGAATAGAAGGGTAGAATCCTCTCCCTCCCCCTACTGCCCATGTTGCTTTGGATGCAGCCCAGGATATACTTGGCTTTCTGGGCTGCAATCACATGCAATCATGGCCGGGTTTCACCTACCAGTATCCTCAAGTCTTCTGCAGGGCTGCTCTTGATGCATTCACCTCCCAGCCTGTGTTGATACCAGAGGCTGTCCTGACCCAGGTGCAGCACCTTGTACTCGGTCTGGTTGAACCTCCTGGGAGTCCCATAGGGGCACTCTTCAAGCCTGTCCAGGTCTGGCCCTTCCCTCCAAGTATCAGCCACACAGTTCAGCTTGGTGGTCTGCAAACTCACTGATGTAGATACTAAATAGTATCGGTCCCAGTATTGACCTTTGAGGGACGCCTCTCTTTACTGGTTTCCATCTGGACATAACTATAACTTGTTGGACAGAGCCATCCAGCCAATCCCTTGTCCATCTAACAGTCCATACAGTGCCTTTCCTACTTAGTGTCAAGAATGACGTGAAGAATTGCATCAAAGGCCTTAGAGAGGTCCAGGTAGAGACCCTGCCCGGAGCTGCAAAGCTGGCACGGTGGGAATGTGCTGTGAGTCGTGGGCTGAGCCCAGGGTGCCAGCAGCCTGCACAGTGTGCCATGCATCACCATGTCAGGAGAGGATCAGCCCCCAGGAAAGAGGATGAGGCTGGGGTGATGAAGGGAAATGCTTACTTAGCACCTAACCTTGACAGGACTTTTAGTTTAGGAGCTCCCTAAGGTATGTGCCTACACCCACACTTGCATATATACATATATGTATTTATATAGATTTCAAATTTAATGTTAAAGTGCAATGGATTTTAAAAGCATTAAAGGATATAAAGGCTCCTACTAGGAGAGATGCTGGTGTGGAAGAAAAGAGAAAATAAAGTTTTTCTCTGGCTGGGGGAACTAAAATGCAAGAGCTGTTGTGGGGATGCCTGGAGTAATCTTTTCATCCATTTCCAGACTTTGTTACTGCACAGGAATTTTGGACAGTGTCTGTGAAATGGGAGCAGTCAGCCCCCTTCCCACCATGGGCCCCAATGTCCTCTGCTCATAGGCTGCCTCTCACTGCCCAGCACAGTCACAATCCTGCCGTCTCACACTGTCAAAATAAAATGTAACATGAAATAACAGAAAAATAAACTTGGGTCAGTGGCTACTGATTGGCAGTGAATGGATGAGGAGCAATTTCAGAGAGGGCTGTCATCAGGTAATACAGCCCAGAGCTGATGCTTCAGGAAGTAATCACTACAAAATGTGGGGTTTTTTCTTCTCTTTTCTTTTTCTCTGCATCTTTTTTATTGATCTTTGAAAGGAGAACTCTGCAGATGCAATATCTGAGAGGTGGTGGTATCCTCATGCCTTTGTCTGCAGCTCTTTTCTCTGTAATTGTTTCTGGCTTCCTCTGTACTGTACCTTGGGTTTTTCCTGGAAGGCCTTTTAGCCTTCTGAATTAAAGGTTCTTCTTCATCATCTTCTTACCTGAGTTTCTTGCTTCCACTACTAACTAGCAATTTTCTTAGCACCCTGAATGGGTTCAGTTTTTCCATCAGAGGTCAGGTGTTTCAGCTGAAAAAGCCACTGGTTGGGAGGCTGTCACCTCTTCTTTTGACCCCAGCCCTCCTCCTCACCCAGCACATGGGAGCCAGGTTCAGTTTCCATGTCCTCCTTCAGTACAAGGAGCTGGAGTCACGTTGCAGACCTACATTTCCCTCTTTTCAGTGGTGAAACAGCGCAGCTCCCCTTATATCTCCATTTTTCTGGGGAAACGGGCGGGTGTTTCCTTACCAGTACGTGTTGTTCGGAGCTGGCAGAGGGGAAGGCCTTGCCCTGCTTGTCCCGCCTCGTCCCCGGCTCCGTGCTGCGCTGTGCCCGGCGCCGTGCCCTGTGACAGATGGATGCTCAGCTTGCAGCTGTGTTCGAGCCTGGAGGCGCCGGCGTTTCCCAGGCGGAGTGGTAACCGGACGCAGAGATTAGCTCTGGCTCATCTCCGCGTTTAAATGAACTTCCCCTAATTAGGGAAATTGCCTGTGCTTACACTTCAGACAGATCCTCCCTGGACTTATATTCATAAACTCCTCCTGCACTGCAGCACACAAGCCCGGTGTGGGGTGAGGATTATCCCAAGCCCCTGGCTGATCCCACCTCTGCTGTGGTGGCCACATCACTGCCCAGGGTTTATGCCCTTTCACTCCCTCTTTGCTCACTTTGCTCACTTCTCACCCCCTCTTCAGCTGGAGATGTGCAGGTTCCTCTTCCCCAATGTCTACCACCAAAGCCATAATCCCACATCTAAACTTCATTATCCACCAACCCACGCTCAAATCTCTGCAAGGCCAGCTCATGCAACTTCCCCTACCTCCCTTTGCTAAACATGTACAATTTTTAGGATACCTTAAAGAAGGGCAGCTTTAGGAGTCTCTGTGTGTTCATATTATATTATCACATTTTTTGCTCAAAACCGACTTTTGGTGTATGGTGAAGAAAGTGCTGTGAGACAAATTAAGTCTGAGGAAAAAAAAAAAGAAAGAAAACCAAACAAATTAAGCTTGTTAATCTTTACAGAAAACCACTGCAAGGCTGAAGCAGGACTTAAAAGCTGGGGTTTTCAAAGGGCCCTGAGGTAAGCAGCCCTGGGACTGACACTGAGTTTAATTTGCTCTATGCTGAAGGAGGCAGATTTGGAGAAATGCCCATATGCATACTGATTCCTCCAACAGACACTTTACCAGGTTTAGCAAAAATTTGGAACTCCAGAGCAGCCAGGGAATCCTCATGATGGATAGAGAGCAGAATCCAGAGGAAGGGTCCCTCAGCCTTAGTGAGGACTTCAGAGCACCAAGGCTTTTCTTTTAACAGAGACATTACTTTTTCTCAGGAGATGTAATGGGAATTTATCAGTGAACGCAGACAAGAGAAAACATTTTCAAGCTAAAAAAACACTGCCTGAGTCTCCACAAATTGCAGATGAAACCTGGGTAAGAACAGGAAATTAATTTTCTGTTAATAATCCTAAGGTTAACAATCTCACAAGAATCAGACAGTGAGAACAGTGCCCAGCTCTGACACCTGCCCTCCACATAACTTCTTATTTTATGTCATTTTTTTTAATTGAATGGATTTCTCTTTTTCTGTTCTTTGTATCATAGGCAATACTTTGGATGGCATAAAGAGGCACTGAGCCAGAATGAACCAGAATTGAAAGACATCTGGGGGAAAAGTGGAGCTTGCCTAGTTTGAGGATATTTCTTTTTAAGGTGGAAAGAGACAAACCAAACAGGCGGAGTTCCCTATGAAGGAAAAGACACCAAAACCTAATTTAAGTCCAGGCTTCAAAGCCTGGTTCCTTATCTAAACAGCAGGACTTGTCATCGCAAGTACAGTCACACAGAGAGAAATGGAATAATAAGAGTGAAAATGTATTTAGTGCTTTTAATACAATGTTGTCAATATGATTTATTTCATCTTGAATTCTGGTATCTGGAGCTTTTGTTAAGGACCAAGAGGCTGCAGTTCTGCAGCCTTAGCAGCATTGCAACTTTTTGTTATATCTTCTGCTTTCTCTCTTCTGTGTGAAAGAAGAAAGTTTGAAACTCCAAGTCCTGAAGATCAGGCTTCAAAGAGCTTGTGAAAGATGTCTAGTTTCTGTGGTTTTAAAGCCTCAGTGTTTAAAAAAAGGAAGAAGATTTTGGGAGCAACCAGGTGAGCATCTGAAACTGGTTAGCATAAGGCATGCACCATAACAAAAAAAAAAAAAAAAAAGAAATTGTCACATACATGATTTTTTTTTTTCCAAATTGCAGGATTTAATGTCAACTTCATAATGGAAAGGAAATGGACAGATACTGACAGTTAGATATCCTGCCTTTACTAAGATTTGTCCGGAAAGCAAGACAGTATTGAATGTCTTGAATTGAATATATTGAATGAGACTCTTAAACCTGGTAATAAGGTTTGACCTCCATACAGGAAGATAAAGGAAAGATCTGTCCAGCCTCAGGCAGATCTTTGTGACTCCCCTGTTACCCAGATACAGTTTTGGATGCTGTGTATCAGCCCTAGAATCTTTCTGGGTAGTGATGCCTCTCTTCAACCAGGCAGGGCTTGTGAGCTGCCACACAAGGTCTTTGTTTTCCCCTTGAGTACTTTTGCCTGTGTTTGCTTTGTGATTGGATCTTTGATTGGTGGCAGAACTTAATTTCTTTCTAAATTTGCCTGGGAACTAATCCAGTTCTTCCAAGTGCCAGCCATTTGCAAAGAAATAACAATGTCCTGGGTTAGAGTAACCGTGGGGCCAGTGATTAGATGGGCAGCCCTGCCTCCTGCCTGGCAGGGCACACAGTGAGCACGGCTTTGTACGGTCAACACTCTCAGTACACTCCCCAAACCCACTGAGCAAACTGCGCCAAGAGCGTGCTGCAGGTAGGCTGGTTCGCCAAGGGCTGCTGCCTCCTTCCGTAGCTGTGTTTAGCGAGTACATGTTTTTGTTTAAACAGGAAAACACATTAAGAGGCACTTCATCCTTGAGTGTTCCTGCCTCTGCTGCCTGCATTCCTGGCTGGGGTGTTTAAAACACATTAAGTGCAACGTGCTCGTGGGACCCTCTGATTAAAATACCAGCAGGCCAAGAGCGCTGGAGCAATCAGCATGACTCCTTAACTGAGAAAAGACCAATTATACTCAGGTTTTTTACCAGTGTTTCCTTTTCCTTGGGTTTCATGTTTTCTGTCTGATGGCCTGTAAGCTTCCCATAGAGTTCCCAGTGGACACAGTGATGGGACCTGAGATAAAATTCACAGTTACAATTTTCAAGCATGACCTCTGGTCTTAGGGTTGGGTTTCTTTAACTTGCACTGTATAAAAGTTTCCTTCAGCTTCAGCTGAACATCTGTGTTTCTTGTGCTGCCAGGATTAGTGCCCAGTCACTGAACCAATGTGCTCCCCGTGCCTGTTTTTCTGTGCTATCCATGGATAGACACAGAATGGCTTACAGAAGAGTGAATTTCAGCTGAGGTTGCTCTATTTTCAGATGCTCAGGTTGAGGGGGGGTCTAGGTGTTTCGCCTCTGTGACAGAGCTCAGCAACAAATCTGGTGCCATTAAAGTGTGAATTGAGCAAAGACACTGATAATACAGCCAGGGCCTCCTCCTGGCTACATCTGTAGTGTAAAATCTAGTTCTGTTCTCTTCTGCCCAAGCCATGCAAGTCTTGCCCAAATGTGAACATTTACAGATGCAGTTGTTTCAGAAGAATTACACCTAAACCAGTCCTTGGCTATTACTCCAAAACCAAACCCAAAATGATATTCCTCCATGATATCACGAAGGGAATACTTTGGCTGAACACAAGAAGGTGTCACCTTACTGAATCTGCATCCCCAACAGCAGGTCTGAGGTCCCACAAGCATTTTGGACTGCAGAGATGAGAGCAGAGCTGCTTTCTGTGACCTGCTGGACATGTCCTGGGAAGGGGTTCTGTCTACTCCACCTTCATCTCCAGAAGACTCTGCTATGAGCCCAGTGATCTCTGATGGCCCTGGACTCACTCTGCACTAAGCAAAACCCTTCCAAGAGCTCCCACGGTGACAGGCATGGAGAAGATCTCACCCAATACCCTCCAAGTTTAGCACTGGGCATGAGACACAGATCTTTTCCATAAAAAAATGTAAAAGAAGAACCAAGTCAGCCATTGATTCTTTTTAACATCCTTTTCCTCTCTTCCCCCGAACTGGGATAATTTTCTCAAACAATAGGGTTTTCCCACCTTCATCTGATAATCTTTCACTCAGACCAAGACACTTCTCACAGGCAATCATGGTTTGGGGTTTTTTATTTTTCCTAGCAATCAAACAAATCCTTGCAGTACAAAAGGGAGGTAATTTTTACCTCCTTCTCAGTAAAAAAGGTTGTGGAAGTCAGTTTCCATTGGATGCACTACACCAGGCACTGAGGTTAACAACTGCTTTTGTTGGTGCTTTATCTTCCTCCCAGCAGGCTGGGTTGCAGTTGTGAGAGACCTCCTGCTAAACCAGTCTGAGGCTGATCTGGTTCCATGTGGGATATCAGGGACACAGCAGTTCAAGAGGCTTACTAGAAACCCAAGTTGTACTTCAACACTTCTCCCAAATGATCCCAACACACAAGGTATATTGAACTAAAATCAGAGGAGAAAAGGGCACAGACCTGGAGGCAAGCCAATATTTACATTAAAATAAGTAGTTGGGGTAACTTAACAGAGCTTGTCCTGGAGCAGATGTAGAATAATTTGCTGAGTAAATTTCCAAGGGGACATAAAGCTGGCCAAAACCCCCCATTTTTACATATTTTTGGGAGATGTGTAGGGAAATGCTTTGGAAATAAGGCAAGCTCTATTTGCTTGTCCTGGAGAGATAAATATTTTAGGGTTTGTGGTTCTGGTTGTAAAGACCTCATCTGAAAGAGTGCCCAGAGGCCCATTTGCCAATAATAATGATCAAGTTACAGGATTACGAGGCCCAACCCATGAGAAAACCAAGCAAGGAAGTCAATATTGCTCGGCACCTCTCTGTGTGTCTACACAGTTCAGGCAGTGCTCTGGCACTGCACAAACATTACTGTTGGTTACAAGAGCAAAGTGCCCCACAAAGAACCAGCACCTGGAGAACCAGCTGACCAAGGAAAGGGAGGCTGCTTTAAGAAGAAACCTGATATTTGTGGTGTACTCAAAGGAAAGCCAAGAGGTGCTGTCACTGCCCGCTGCAAATTCCTGAGAGGGTAGGGAAGGCTATGTAAGGTAAATTCTGGCATCATAAAAGAAAAAAAAATTATAACCTGTCTCCACAACAGTTCAGGTTAGAAGGGAATATCTCTCACCACTGAAGTGATGTCTTGTAAAGTCCTTGAGCTCCCCAGGGCAGTTGTGGAGGCTGGGAACCCTTTGGTGAGCTGCAGCCCAGAACAGTGTGCATGCAGCAGGGCAAGGGCTGGAGGGTTATCCCAGCAGTGTCTCCTCCAAGAAGGGAATTGTGAAGCAGAGCAACATCTGCTCTGAACAGCCAATCACTGGGTTGGCAGGGATCCCCAGGATAAGCTGCTGGCTGAAACCACATCCCAGACGCTGATGATGCCTGCAACATTCATCAGACAATAGCATCAATTGATCTCCTTTCGCAGAGGGGAAGAAACCCAGAAGAATTAGGCATGGGAATTTCACTCTCTACCCTAAGAATAAATGAGTCTCATGGGTGAAAATAAAGTTGCACAGCCAGGGCTGGGCAGTTGGCAACACTGGGAGCCATGCTGGTGTCATTAACAAGGAGGAGCAAGTGGGGACAAAGCCCAGAAGCAGCAGCTACGAGATACATTGCATCTGGGAAACCCTGATGAGCCATGCAGCCCCTGAAGTTGTCGAGGGTGGAAGTAGAGAAATGGCAGGAGGGATGCAGCAAGAACCCAGAGACTTCAAAGACCAGCTTGAAGCCCTGGCTGGGGCTAGTGGCCACCTCCAGGCCAGCAGACTCCCAAGGGGAGGAGTTTCCTGCCCAGCCATAAGATTTTTCCTCCAACTTTCCTCAATTTAAATCTGGTTTTATATTAACAACCAGTATAAAGGTCTGGTAGCCTACTCACCCTGGCCCTAGGATTTCTGGTGCTTCAGATACAGCTGTTGGAAGAGACCAGTGACTCCATTTATTCCCTGGTTATCAGCAGCAAGAATGGCTTGTCCATGTCAATTCAGCTGTATCCATCTCTGCTGATAATTTTTGTCTCTGGAGGAATGTAAATATACATTTGTCCTTCCCACTAATGAGGGGTTTCTCAGTGCTGGGATAGCCTCACTGAATTCCATGGTGTTATTGCTGGGTAAGAAAGAAAAAAAGTCCCAAAGAGGTTGGCCATGCCAGGGTTTTCCACACCCTCTGCCTGGTTTGCATGACAGGAGTTGCTTGTTTTTTGACTGCATATTAGTGCTGGGATTTGTTCTGGCCTTTGAGGTCTGCTCTAGCCTCAGAGCACGGCAGCACCTTCAGGGAGAAAGATAGGTCTGCTGGGAAAGAGCCTGCCAGAGCTGCAGGAGCTCATCTGCTGGAGTCCACCAGGCTCTGCCCAGGTGGAAGGAGCCTCCAGATCTTGGGACAGCCAGTGCATCCTCCAAGCACAATGTGCTGCACCGCAGGGCCTGATCTAGGCTGGGTAACATCTTTTACAGTGTGCCAGCAGAATGATTCATCTGTTCACAAAGTGGTGTAAGACACATTATTTACATCCATAGTGATTATATACCACATACATTTATTTATAAACTGATGTATTGGGTTTTCATGGCTACAGAGAAAGGCTAGAGGGTTTCTCTGAGAAGATGCCCCACGTCTAACAGGGTAGGCTTGGCTCTAAGATAGACCTGTCACTGTCCAGAGCCAAGCCTGCCAGCGAGAGTGGTAGTGCCTCTGGGATAACAGACCAAAGGAGTGGTGGAAAAATGCTGAACAGCAGCAACTGCAGCCAGACAGGAGTGAGAACATGTGAGAGGGACAGCCCTGCAGACACCAAGGTCAGTGAAGAAGGAGGTGCTCTGGCAGCTGGAGCAGAGATTCCCCTGCAGCCCATGGCAGTCCCTGGGGGAGCAGATATCCATCTGCAATCCACAGAGGACCCCTCACCACTGCAGGTGGAAGCCCACAGGAGTCTGTGACCCTGTGGAAAGCCCATGGTGGAGCAGGTTCCCAGCAGGACCTGTGGCCCCACAGAGAGAAGAGCTCACACTGGAGCAGGTTTGTTGGCAAACACTGGGGACCCATGCTGGAGCAGCCTGTTCCTGAAGGATTGCACCCACACTGGAGCAGTTTGTGTAGAATTTCAGCTTGTGGGAAGAACATTGAAGAAGTTTATGGAGGACTGTCTCCTTTGGGAGAGACCCCATGCTGGAGCAGGGGAGGAGTATGAGCACTCCAGGGGTGATAACTGAGCACAGCCCCTATTCCAAGTACCTCTGTGTTGCTGGGGAAAGGAGGTAGAGGATTCAGAAATGAAGTTGAGTCTGGGAAGCAGCAACGTGTGGGGGAAGGTATTTTTAAGATTTGGATTTATTTCTCATTATACTATTTTGATTTGATTGATAAAAATTTAACTACTTTCCCCAAGTCAAGCATGTTTTGCCTATGACAGTAACTAGTGAAAGATGTCTCCCTGCCCTTACCTCAACCTACAAACCTCTCATTACATTTTCTCTTCTCTGCCCAACTCAGGAGGGAAATGACAGAATGGCTTTGGTGGACACCTGGAATCCAGCCAGGGTCAACCCACCACAACCAAATTAAAAACTCTGTTTTCTTTTAAATGAACTCAGAACCGTTCAGAAAATGGGTGAGATGAGGGCCACTAATAAGTACATTAATCAAAAGGGAGCAAGAGTCCTTCCAGACATTAATTTATACAAACTAAGAGGAATATGACAAAGGAGAAAATAACTGATAAAACACTGAGGAATTAAATTAATTGGTACTAAATAATAACTGAGATCTGACTTTTTTTCAACAATCAACTTACCTCTGGCAAAGAAGCATGGCCTGGCTTCTAAGACATGATGACGTAGATGATCAGGATTTGAAGGATTCAGTTTCAGGAGCTCCTGAATCCAGAGTCAGAGTTTTCAGGTCTCTGATGCCACAACAAGGAGTTACTTTACATAAAGAGCTGTACAAAACAAACATTTCAAGGAGAGTGTGCAAAACAAAACATTTCAAGGAGCGTGAGGTTATAGGGGCTTGGCTTGCTCAGTCAGGGCTGACGGACATTGTGAAAGACCTCACCACCAGTTTCTTATCAGTGGGATTGCAGCAGTCCAAGGCACTGTGTCAAACACTTGGGCAGAGCCTGGAGGTTTTGAAATCTGAGCAGACCAACACAGAGCACAGAGGTGAAGAGACTTGCCTAGGGTCAGAGTGCAGGCTAGAAGGGCAATTATCTCAGATCCCCTTGGCACTGTATGTTCTCATTGCATGTACAGTTAGGCAGGACTGCCTTAGGGCTCTTACCTACTGCATGCATTTTAGGCCTGGTTGCTGCAGACTTAGCTTTGCATTCTATCAGCATCATGCTTCCCTCTGGTACCCAATCGGGAGGTTCTTCTTTTCACTTCTTCTTTCTCCAGCTGCACACAGCCTTGGGGCAAACGGACAAGAATGGCAAGTTCTTCTTTGCAGCTTCCTCAGCTGAGTTAGGCAAGAAACTAAACGGTTCATGCCCCCTCTGCTCTCCTCATTTTGTGGGGAGTCTTATGACTTTATGCAGGGTATCTTTCAGCCAGAACCACCAGCCAATGTAGTGGGCCAGCTGCTGGCCAAACACCATACTGATAGTGCTCTCTGGAGCAGCTGACCTGCCATCCCAGCTCCAATGCTGCATACATGGCATTGGAGCAGCCTCTTATCACCACACCCCAGTCCTCAGCACAGCTCTTTGCAGATGTCACAGCTGAGATGCTGCTGTTTCACAGAAAGCTTAAGTGGTTGTCTTCACTGAGTGCTCAAGCCACAGCTCACCTGCCCTGGAAGAAGCTGTCACCACCTGACACACTCACTCCTCCGAGCAGCTATCCCAGCTGCCAGGTGGGAGCCTGTTGTCATTAATCACAGCCATACCAATCAGGTATTTTAAATCAGAAACTATTGTTTTATTTTTGAGAGCAGGCATGAAACATCACTTTTCTCTTTCCTTTCCTCTGTGTCACCATGATCCTGGGAGGATGCTGGCAAGGGCAGAATGAGGCATTCAGCTCCCAGGGCTCTAGGAGCTCAGAATACTCAAGATGTCTCAATGCCATTGTGAAAAGCAGCAGGCTGGTGGTCAGGGGCACGCACTGCCCTACTGTGAGGGTTCAGGCACCCAGCACAGCACGTGGGAGTCACTCAGTGGGTGCCTGCCCTCTGTCCTGTGCTGGAGTCTCATGCTCCAGATCCCCAGCCATTCCATTTATGACCCAGAAGAAGAGCATGGTGGCACTGTGGCCGCTGGCTGCCCAAGGCTGACTGTTTCCCTGGGTCTGCCACCCCACTCTTTCCTCTCTCTCATTCAGGTCTGTGATGTTCAGAGCAAAACACTCCTTTGAGGTGAAAGTCTCTTCCAAGAAGTCTGGAAGAATGACCCAGGACTGTTTTCAGATTCCACCATAGATGACAGCCCCTGGACAGACCTTTCAAGAGTTCCTAGTCTTGCCTGGGGCCTGGCAGCTTGGAAGATTATATGTTCTGCATACACTTCACCATCCAGTGTTTCTTCCAGAGCTATTTGCTCTGCACAAAAAGCTGTAACACATTTGCTGTGCTAGAGTGTGCCTCACCCCACAGCTCCATCTCACAGTGCACTGCGCAGGCTTTGGGAAGACTCTAGGAGCCAGCCAAGGTTGAACTTGCAAACTGAATAAAGTCAAATCTTCCTTAGCTCTGCAATTGTTGTAATTGCCTCTCCAAGCCTACCTCTAACCTACAGTGTTCATCTACACACTCTGGTCAAAACATTCAGGCAACAGGCACAACCAAGCCCTCCCAGGGCAAGATGAGAGGTGAGGCCTGTTCAGTCCCAGCTCTGACCTATGTGTTGTGTTTGGGAAAATAATAAGCAGGCACATGAACTCCTAGGCAGCACTGGCTACCTCTGGCCAACATGTTCTGGTGGCCAGAGAGTACATTGTATGGTTCCTGTGGTCTTTGGGGGACTGGAGGAGAAGGGACATGAAGGCCCCTTGTACAGACATGCTGCCCACCTTCCCTTCCAGCACAACTGGAGCAGACGTACAGGAATAAGTTTTACACGTCTTGTGAACCAGGGACATCCCTTGCCTGGTTGGACATGTTTTGTAAGGTCAGGGAAGTGCCTGTTGAAATTGCTTCCCTCTGCTAAGACAGACACAGGAGCAGGGAGGAGCGTGACTATGCTGCTGAGAGGGCAGCAGACCTGGCAGGGTAGGAGGTTCATAATTTCCAGTCCCTGCTTCTGGGTTTGTCTCTGGGTTTCTCTTTGTATCATTCCTTGTGAGTTCCTACATTACCGTGGGGGAACTCCACTGCTACTGATGCAAAGCCATATGATAGGGGCTCACAGAGTGAGAAATTTGGGATACGTCACCACAGTGCCTATGGAACTGCCTGAGCAGAAAGAGTATCCTTCTGCCCAGCATGCCCCCTTTCCCACCAAACCCAGATACACAGTATTACCCTCTTACAGCTTGTGACAGCACATATACAGACCTCTGCTTCCCAAGGGGTTAGTTATTCCCAGGGGATTAGCCCTGACACAAACGGCTGAGCATCCCACTCTGCAGCCTCGTACCGGGATACTCACCCTGTGCCACGGCTGTCCACCCCATCTTTAAAAATCGTCACAGTGGCACCAAAGGCTATGCAGTGCAAGCAGCGGGGACGCGAGGGAACCCAGCTTTCTGTCACCAGCAGATGGCATCGCCACTCTCAACGCCCTGGCTAGGGAAACCAATAAAAGCGTCTGCTTTTCTATTTCCTTTTTTATTTTTTTTTATTTTTTAATTTTATTTTATTTTTTTTATTTTTATTTTTTTTAGGTGCGGGTGAGCCCGGGGCTGCAAAGCACTTGATGAGTAAATTTACAAAATACATTTATAAATACTAATTTTTCTCTAAGATCTGTTCTTGCAAAACCTAATGAAGGAATGCTGCCCCGTTTATTCCTAGGAAATGAATGACTGGATGTGTAATATGCCAAGCATCCTTACATCCTCCTGACCTGAGGAGCCGGAGGTACTCAGTGCCTTGGGTCGGACTCCGAGAGGATCCAGGAATGCATCTCTTACGCAGCATCTCTGAGTGCCCGTGAGGTGACAGAGAAGAATGCTGGATGCTGATCCCAGCCTGCTTGCCTGCCAGCTCCTGCATTTCACCCTGCAAAGCACTGCCCAGGGAAGACGGGCTGTGCCTCCAAAAGCTGAGTCAGTGAGTCAGCAAAATAAGGCTGACTAAGCACCTTCCCATCTGATACTAGACATCAACCACAAAGCATGAATGACTTTGCGTTTATTAGGCAGAATTACTGAAGTGGCTACAAGCTAGCAGCCTTAAAATAACCAACTGCTCCCTTTCAAAAGCAACATCCTTACTAAGCTCAGGTGATAAAGATTTCAATTCCTCCCTTCCCACAGCGAGGCAGATTTGTCTGGGAGGAGCATAAGCCAATATATCCTGTCATTTCTACTTACATGCTGCTGCTACCATGTCAAAAGGTCAGGCAAGTATGTTTTGCATGTACCATTAATGATTAACTGTTTTCTGTAGAGGAACTAGTTTTTCTCTTGACTTTTTTTAAAAATAGACCTTGAAAGATGAAATGGAAAATCATCCTTGGGTTGGTTCCAGTGAGTATTTATGATCATGGCATTGGTGGTGTGGAAGATTAGAAGGCATTGGAATCTTGGGCTTTTTTTTTCTTTTTTTCTGATCTGTTCTTGGTAGTTTTGAAAATGGCTAGAAAAGCATGTGAGAAAAAACAGGCTTGTGGCTGGGGCACATAATTTCCTGGTCTGGTTGCCAGCTCTGTGACCTTGAATGGGTCACTAGGAGAGCAAAGTACTTCTGTTTTAAGGTTTTAAAAGACCAAGTCTAACTCCCAGAGAGAGAAAACCTAAGTCAGGATCATTCCCTGAGCTCTGGGTCCAGCCCTTCAAATACCACAGGTTTTTCCTACCAGTGATGGAGGGTGAATCATCCCATATGTCTTGGGATGAGATGAAGTGCTTTTTGGGAGAACCTACTAAAAAGAACTTTTTAAAAAGGAGGTTCTCAGCTTGACTTAGCTGTTTAATTTTGAGATGGCTGAAGGAGATTAGGATGAGTCCTAACCTCATCTTCCTCAATACCTTACCTTGCAGCTGCACTGGCTTGTAGTTCAAACTTAGCTGTCTGAGGTCAGGGAGCTCATTGGTGACTCTCATCTTGGTGGTATGGATTAGGCAGCACATTCCCCAGAAGTTCTGAGCTCACTATGCTGGGGCTGAAGGGGCCCCTGCAGGAGACTGGCTGCTGCACACAGCTCTGCCATGGCCATGGAAACCCCCATCCCATGGACATCAAGAGGACCACAGAAACAACCACCTTCCAAGAGAATCACAGAATAGTTTGGGCTGAAAGTGACCTTTAAAGGCCATGTAGTCCAAACCTCCCTGCAATGAGCAGGGACATCTTCAACTAGATCAGATTGCTCAGAGCTCCATCCAATCTGACCTTGAATGTTTCCAGGGATGGGACATCTACCACCTCTCTGGCAAGTGGTCCCACCTCTCTAGAGCTCAGCTTTCACTTAAGTATCCCCTGATGATAAAGGAAAATAAAAATAGTTATGACTAAATTATTATTTTAAAGACACTCTCTGGTCATTGGGGGAGAGATGGAAGCATGAATAGAGAGTCACAGATCAGTCAGTTGCTGTGCACAGAGACTGTATTGATGGACATGTTAAAAATATCTGCATGGCTGTAAGCCAGAAACCATTTAATGTCTAAAATTGGATTTCATTTCCTTTTCCTTTCTTTTGCTATTTTTTTTTTCTGTTCCAATTTTTCTGAAGGACCCTATTCCTGATTCACTATGTCGAAACATCAAACTTTGTTTGTCGTGAGTCAGAGAGGTCTTCTTGTCTGCTAAGAAGCTCACGACAACATTTTAAATGGTGTGAGACAGACAGACTTGCAGGTAGAATTTACTGCTGCAGAGCTCACTGCACTGGTGAACAGAAAGCTCAGCACATGGCCTCTCCCTCCAGCTCTGCAGGGATCTGGTCTGTGCTGGGGAAGAGCAAAGGGTTAACAAACATATCTTACCAGAAAAGGACAGGGGTTTCTGGGAATTACCTGCTGTGACTTTCACTTGAAAATAAGGTCTTAGATTGGATTTTCCCATTTGTTAAGCACCATCATAGCCATTCACTGCAACCTCTCCTATTTTCCAATATGTCTTTGGAACTGGGGTCACAAAAGTTGCACCCAGCCCATGGACTCCACAGAAGAGTGTAAGCATCCTCTGCTCTGCCAGTCATGCCCCTGCCAGTCCAGCCCAGGAGATGTCTTGCTTTTGCTGCTGCAAGAGGCTGCTGCTGACTCAGATTTGTGGAGCTGCATTTCTGCTGCTCAGAAATCATTCAGGAGGCTGATTTCAGTGACAGGTACACAGTAACATGCACGGATCTGCTTGGGAGTAAATGTGCTAAATAATTGATACATGCTGGGTACAGCACTACAGCATGTCTATGCTGGATGCAACAAGAGTGTCATGAAAGAAGCAGAGGAATATAAGAACCTTTTGCCCAGGAGGTACAAATATTTAAAATCATCATCCAGGAAGTTAAACCTTCCCTTCAAAGCTGCTAGTTTTATTTCAGCATATAAACAGAATGTATTCCTCAAAATGGATATAACAATTAGAAAGCTTTTATCAAAGGTCCGCAATTAGTTTTTTGCAAAATTTCAAGACATTATGTGCAGAAAGCAGGTAGTCTTTCTCTGGCATAATGGTGGTCTTTTGTGAAACATGACAATGAACTCCCTAATTAATCTTCAAAATGTCAGAGCCTGCTGGAAGTAATTGGGCCTGAGAGTTCAAGGGCTAATTAAATTTAAACCTTGAATTTTCTCTTGCTTCCTCCACAATTCAAGGTCACTTATTTACTTTCTTTTTATACAACTTATATTGTTCTGTAGTGTGTCTGTTCATTTCTGCTTTTCTGGACATGAAGTTCAAGACTGAAGGTATTAAGTGGGGTGTGTTGCACTTCATGAATCCTCAAGGAATTTCCTGACTTCACAAGAGAAGAAAACTGATACAAGCAGAGGGCTAGTCCCTGGGGAGCAGCTCACTTGGGGAGATGCTCACTGCAGCCTCCTGAGATAGCAGCAGTATCCAGGAGCAGGGAGCAGGCAGTGTTCCTGTGGCTGGGCATCTTGAGGAGCGGAGCCAGTGTAATCCATCATCACTGCTGTCCCAGCAAGTCAGCAGGGAGCAGCTTTACAGGCCCCAGAGTGCTGCAGTTTCACTGCTCAGCTTTATGTGAGCAGCATTACGTGTGCTACAACCTGCTGTCTCGGCAGCCTCCGCTGGCCTCCTGCATCAGGTCTCCTGGGGCTGGTGTCCCATTTGTTTTTCTTGCTCTGCAATCTCACTTGACCTTTGACTGAAAAAAAGATAAAGGACTTTTGCAGCAGAGGCTCCAAATCCTATATCCTGCTGCCCATACCCATGTTGAATGACCTTGTGGCTATTACTAGAAATGCATGAAAAGCCTTTTCTGTGGCTGACAGGCTCAGGCTGTGGTCACTCATGGATACAGAGCACGTCTTCGTGAGAGCAATGTGTGTATAGACTCATGGGTTGACCCCTGCATCTCTTTGGTTTTCATATGACAAATTAACAAGGACAAGTGAGGCAAAGAGCTGCCTGGGAGGTAATCCCTACAGGTATACCTGAACTGGGAGCTGTGGGGCTGCCTTCAGGGACTCTGGCAGTGGGAGCAGGATCCTGTGCCAGCTTCTGAACCTCTGTTGGCAGTGAACAGGTCCCCTCCAGGGCAAAAGGATGGGTGGTAGCCTCCCTCCACTACCTCCTGCTAATGGCAGTGAAAGCTGCCAAATGATTTCAGTCTCTTTCTGCCTCAGACATAGCTGGTTACATTTGCCCTCAATGCAAAAGACTATGAAGAATGGGAAGGAAAGATGACTATATGACAAACTATTTGGGGGGAAAAGAGGGTTTTCATCTGTCCAGGTCTGATCAAAACAAGGCTGCAATTCTGGGTGACTGAAGTCAAGCCGCAGCAGCAGCCATCTCCCATCCAGCCATTAGCTTCAGACACACACAGCTCATACCTGAGCAGAAGAATCATCTGCTCAGAGATCAGGGGCTGGAAAAGCTGTGTCTGATTTCTTCACTCTTTTTTTAAAAATCCTCATTTCCTCTCCACTAGGCTTTCTTTCAGCTGCCGCACAATCCTCTCCAGACAACATCTAATCTGTCTGTCACAGGCATATCAAGATGTCCCTTGAGTGTGGTACCTAGTGATGACTGACAACTGTCATTAAGCACTACTCCTCAAACGACAAGGCTCATTATGTTAACAGGATTGCATAGATTCAGCCTGCAGTCTCAGAAGGGTAAAAAAATGCCATATATTCACATAGGATTTATATAATATCTCCTTTTGCAGTCCCTGTAATTTAGTAACCCAACAAAATTAAGAACATATGATGATATTAACCATATATTTAATATATTTTTGTTGGTTTGCTTTTAAGTGTGCCATCAAAGAAAACAATATTTGATCTGATTCAGGCTTTTTTCTTTCACTAAATGTTATCCAGGTCACTTCAAGTTGTGTGAACCAATGAAATAGAGGTGAAATGTCAATGGAGAATAGGTTTCTGAAAAGTTACTATTTTACAGTAAAGGAGAAATGGTGGTGGAAAGCAAATATAATGATCCAGAGAGCAAATAGCAGAATGAATCATCTCCATACAGACATTGCAATTTTTCCTCTACAGTTATGGCTTCTTTTTGTTCACACTCTTCTAGAAAGACCATATGAAAGCACTATTAATTTCAGTTTTTCCTGGTCACCTTCCTATCCTGTGTTGAATGATGCTGTGATGACAGTACTTCAACACCACCAATGAAATCAGCTCCGCTATGAATTAAACTACTTATTCAAGTAAGGGAAGTCAGGGGCTCATCAGACACAGGAATCCAATGTCAGAAGCAGTAAGTCTTTTGTTCAGGCTTGAAAGGATCCAGAAATGTAAGGAAATCACCTCCACCAGCTTCCCTTCCCCAGTGTTGCAAACAAGGCATATGGTGACATGTCAGGAGCTGGCAATGCTGAAATAGGGGAAATTACTTTCAGCAAAGAACTTCTTGTCTCTGTTTGCATGGCTGAAGCTTACATTTATCCTTGCTTTGATCTGAACCCCCTCCACGCCCTTGTCCTGGCTATGCTGCCTGCTTTGGCAGCCAGGACAGCCTGGAACCTCCTCTGTGTGGATAACGGAACAAACCCACATTGGGTGCTCTCAGGCAGCACCTCAGTACATGGATGTTTTTCTGCCTCATGGCTGTGTCCTTTGCCTCTCTGCACAAACTGTGCCACATACAAAGATAAAAGTCAAGAGAGGAGCATTTTTCTGCAAAGATTTTGGTACTGGGGTGAAATGCTGCTGGAATAAAAATAGCGATTTTTTTTCCTGAATGAAGTCCAGCTCTGACAAGGCAAGAAGTAACTCCAAAATGTACAGGTAGTTCCAGCAGCTGAGATTTAGGAATTTTGTATGCCTTTAGGATCATTTTCTTCCTGACTCTGTGTGAAATAATGCTCCCATTAAGAATTCACCTTTGGGCTTAGCCCAATTATTCTTCTGAAAGAAGTTGTTTCTTCCCTCTCTGTCACAGGTGTATTGGGAGGAATTAGGGAAAAGATGAGGGTATCTGGGCTCATGACAGTGAGTGTGAACACTGACACACTAGTAAGTCCATCCAGATACAGATAAGTGTTGAGTTTTGAGCTGGCTGCAGTAGAAATTTGTGTGCTCTGGAAATAACCAGGGAGGAGAGAAGCATTATGATCCTGTCTCCAGAAGCATTGTGTCCACAGGGATCTGTCTCTGGGTACTCCTACATTTTCTTTCTTTGCTCTTCATCAAATCCATGAGATTTTGTTTCATCCATGGGCAGAAACAGATGATTTTCATTGTGCATGCAGCAATGAGTGGGACTGGTAATATTTACTCTGCCTGATGTTTCCTTCTCTGTTTTAAAGAGCATCCATGAAGGATTGTAGGAAAAACAATGCACCTTCTGCTGCTGTGTCCAGAGAGAGGAATGGTTTTGCAGGCACTTATATTTTGGCTGAAGGAAACCCCAGCATCGCCTGTAGTGCTGTGCACTCATTTTCTAGCAAGGGGCTCAGACAATAGTCTTTTCCTGATGCCGACACAGATTTGTCCTTTCCCTCTCTTCCTGCAGTCCAAGGACAAGTCTGAAGGTAACCAGAGAAGGCTTTCTCCTCTCCAAGCCGGAAGGCATTTGGGGACAGTGCTGGGAGCCAAAGACAGCATGTGGCCCCTCTGGGTGTGAGATGTGAAGTTCAACATCAGGAAGAAAATCCTCATGGGTTCCTGTGCCTGGGTCTTATTACAAAATTAAGTCATTACATTTTCGGCTTTCTGTGTGTTTAGATCTTTAAAAGGCGCAAGCACTTTCTGGTTTCAAAGTGAGAAGCAGTAAATACAATGGTACCAGAAGTGGCTTTTGAGTGTTATTGTCTTTATTTTCAAGCAGAGTATTTTAGCTTCTGTACAAGGATACATCACCAGATTTCACTATACAGGATGTAAAAGCTACCTGCGGCTCTGCACCATTGCCTTCTCTCTGACTTCACTGTGTATAGGTGAGACCGTTATTTTCACTGTGTACAAGTAAAAGCTTATTGGTACAGTGAGAATTTTCAGTGGTTAATGCTGGAAAGGTAAGACACGGATCCCTTGATGAGACATCACTGTGCTCTAGCAACAGTAATAGCTCGTTTTGCTACTGTGTGCAAAGTGGTTTGTTGTTCTAAGAGCAGTAAAGTGTTTTGTTGTTCAAATACTATGAAGGTTGTTTTATTCAGATGTACTGGTCAAAATCACTTGAGCACTCTGTTGTTCTCAGCCCGAGGCTCCTCACTGCTTAATGTGAAGCTGGAGGGGGTATTTTTCTTTTCTTTTGCAGTATCTGCAAAGCAGGAATGAACTGGAAGCAGGAATATCACAGTACCACATGTCAACTGAAGGGTGACCAGTCTTAAAAATTGATCTGGCATGACACAAAGCGCTTGGATTTTTGGAAAAGGAACAATAAAATCTGTTGGGGACCCACAGCTACTCATTTTGTCTTAAGATTAAAATTTTAAGGTTGGGATTCTTACCACTCAAATTTAGCTGTTCAGGAGTCAGGCATCTAATCTAAGCCAGCCATGTCGTCAGCCTGTCTGGTCAGAGAAGAGATGGGTTGCCAAAATATGGCAAAATATGGGTTGCCCCTCTGAAGACAGTTGCCAGAGTAGATGGGATGGCTTGCCCTCTGCTCCTGCCTTTTTCTGTAGCTCATTTGAATCTTAAGGTAAATCCAACCTTTCAGATGGCTTTGAGGGGAATTCATTCCAAAGTGTTCAAAGTTGCTGTAGAAGACTTTTCTCTGAGGTGAGGAACTGATATTTTCTCTATGTGATTGTATTGTTAGGTTGTGTTTTTTTGACCAGCATGACTGAAACAAATGTGAAACCTGTTCAGAAACTAACAGATGGGGTTGTTTTGTTTTTTTTTTTTCTAACGTGTGTCAGTATTTTCCAAGGGAGGTGTTTGATCTGAGACAGGCTCATATGCCAGAAAAGGTTTGCACTGGTTCTGCAGAGCACAGAATTCTGGTTCTCCTTCAGGAAAGAGAGGGTGGTCACAGACCTGAGAGCAGGAAGGTAGAAGAATAGAGTCTTGGCATGTCCTCCATTTGTTTATTAAAAAAGTCTACCCAATACTTACTTTGGTAGACTAACAAAAGAAGTTATCCCTGCAGAGCTGGAATTAAGCTTTCTTATGCCACTTGCCAACAAGTCTCTACAGGACCCAATTCAACATATTCATTTGCTCACAAAAATGCTTGAACAAAAAACATGTCCTGTACAAGGACAAAGAAACTCTCTATTCCCATACTTTGTCAATCAAATTTATCATAAAGGTAACTGTATCCTCCCTTGCTTTATTTGCACACGTATATTTAATTGTGTATGAGTAAAAGTACCCATTAAATTAACTAACCCTTAACCAAAATACCCCAAATGTCCATCACTAGAAGACCCCACCAAACATGCCAATTAATTCTACAACCATGCAAAATGTCCTGAGAGCCAAGCACCCGGTAATAGCACTCCCAGGCAATAGATATGGGGAAAAGAAACAACTGGCTTTACTCATATGTACACATATATACTTCTATAAATATATATTTTGATACTTTTTTTTTTTTTCGCCTCTCTGATCATCACTTTTCCTTGGCTGCAGAACAACTGAAGATCTGCTGTTTCCAGTAGGAGGAAGTGGATGCCCAGACTCTCTCAAGAGGATTTAAGTGATTCAATACATGGCAAGAGCATCCATCACACATTTCTTTACCTTACAGAAATTCTGACAGTGAGTAAAGGTCACAAATGGGAAGAGACTATCCCCATGGGACTTCTGACAGATCTGGTCACCTACTGTGAGAAAAGGGCAATGGGTGTTTCAGAGCTGTTCTCTACAGCTGTAAAGCCAGGACTCAGTCTGAAAATGTGAGAAAAAATACCACACCTGCACCCAGACCTGCCACACTACAGACCTTACAAACAGACACCATGCTGAAATATCTAAAGATGGACTTAAACCAACCACTTGAGCTTGGCATTTAGAACAGACCACCTGAACAGTTCACTAATTTCTTGAATTTGGTCACCAGAGAAAGTGCTTGAGGCTGATTTTGAAGGTCACACTGTGCATGACCCAATGGCTGCCTTATGGCCACAGAGAGAAGATGTCATCTCCCCACCCTTGGCCAGTAGAAGACACTCCCACACACTGAGCACACAGCACAGACTTTCCCAGGAGTAGATGGATTCCTATGGGATGTGGCCCTGTGTGTCTCAGCACAGACCAATAAAGTACTGAAAGTTGTGCTTAGTTTCCACACTTAAAGATCCTGGGATTAATGATGGTTTTGGGATTAAGCATGTGCAAAAATATTTTGCCCAAAGAAAGAAGAGTGTGAGAATGGAGGTCAGTGATGAACAGATGCACACTGTGATACCTGCTTAAAGAAAACAAAATATTCAGAACAAAATTAGACACATTAGCTACTTGTTATGAAGCTGCAAAACATTTCATCAAATCCTGTTAAACTAATTGGAAAGTATTTTTAAAATGAGGAAACTACTCTCACCTTTTAAATCTCTTTTTCTAATAATTTCCAAGTCTATAGAGATCTCATCTCTGTTGTCACATTAAGTGCTTATTTATATTTGCTAGCATGTACATCCACTTTAAGAAACCACCGGTCTTTAGCTTAAAGAGTTGAAATAAAAGGCTTAAATGCCAAAGGAATCAGCGCATTCATTTATTTGTCAACATTCCCTGATACAGCAAGCCTGTGATGCATCACTTGGATGCTTATTGTGAAAAAGGAATGGCATCGCAGACAGTGAAATGAAACTGAATCTAACAATGAATGCCAGCAGAAAAAAAAATTGCTTTGCAGAAGAATTCATAACCAAACTCTTTAAATTGTTTCTTCAAACCACTACAGGTGTCAGCCACCTTCTTTTTCTTGTTACTCTGGATACAAGTTGCTACAGGCCATTGTTTATTTAAGGGTTCAACTGCAGAAAAGAAAAAACAAATGTGCAGAAGGAAAAATACCTCACCACTTCACACACAAAAGCTCAAATTCTACAAAATATTGCCAGTGGCTTAGAAAATGCATTTGACACAATGGTGGCTCATTGGTTCTCCTACACTTTCAGGAGGCACACTCTGCTGCCATGTCTCACCAGGTGGGAGAAGGACAGTCCAGTGCTGGTGAGACCCCAGCAAACACATGATGCTCAACCCTACACTGATCTTCCACCTCTGCACCTCAGTGCCTAGGCAGCACACAAGGTCTAAGCCAAAACCAGACATTAGAATGGGCAGGGTAGTGTTGGTAAATGGCTACATTTTAATGAGAAAGTATTGCCTTAGTCCCCAAGTTTATGAATTGCTTCGCTACATTTTCCTCTTTATTGCACTTCTTCATCCTACAGCCTTCAAGGTACTCTTAGTTAATACTCTCGCACTTCCCTGCTCACACTATTTTTCTCATGTCTTTTTTAACCTGACTCATATTTTCAATATTCTAGACTCAATGTGATTAAGAGTCACCAGATGGTATTACTGGAGATGGCTTTGCTGATCTTATTTAAACTGGCTTATTTCAGACCAGTTCCTTCCTGAAGAAATGTTTATGGCTAAGTGTGATACATTGCCTGTTTCAGTTGTGAAGAGGTTGAAGAGTAAAAGCTATTTTGTGTAAATGAGGTTGTTTTTTTCAAGACTGATATGTGGGTTCTGCCTTTTGGTTACATCTCTGCAAGCAAACAGCCAGGAGCCTTGTAAATCCAAAATCAATCTGTGGGGAAGTTTGCCTATATTATTAAATTTGCTAGGATCCTAGAAAGAATTGTAGAAGTCTGATACTCTGGGGAAGAGGAAAAGTCAAAGCAGCGTGAGAGCTCTGCTGGATCACTGACAGCCTACAGGAATGTGCTGCTTTGAAAATCAGTTCTTTATCAAAAGGTTTGCAGGCATATATTGCTTGCAAAAGCTAAAATGGAAATGCATTTTTTGTTTCATTATGCTACACACAGTAATCAGGAGTGGAACAATTCAGTCTGATGAGAGTTTTCATTCCTTTTCTTTTAGGGAAAAAAAGAAAATCTGAATAGCTTTTTGTTTTTCAGTACTTGCCTTGTTCCACCACTCTAATGTACAGCTTTCATCTGCTCTCTCAACTGCCACTTATACACTTTCTAAAGCACAGGAATATTAGTTTTTCATACAAAAGGGAAGAGGTGTTTCATAAATAAAGAAAAAAAAAAGGACCACTTTTACTGCAGTCATTTTTCACAGAAAAGGCAGGGTGAGTGAACAAGATCTTTCTTTGGTGGCATTTTTAATAGCCTTGCAATACTCTAATATTTTGTGTAACCAGTCTCTGCTTAAGAACTGCCTCTTGCTGCATTTACAGAGAAATCTGCAGCAGTGAACTAGGAAGTATACACACGTTACATGCCATATCAAAACTATGAAGAAAAAGAGATCTAGGCATATTTTCTCCAAACTTTCATGTCCTCTTCTTGCTCTTTTTCAACAAACCTTTAACAATCAGCTCTCTTACTATCCTCGGTGTCCTACATAAGGACCTTGGTGGAAAAATGAAAGGTTTTCAGACCTGATGCAACTCTCACCTAGGTAATGGGACTCTGCCCATACGGTTTAATAGCAGCCAGGCTGCACCCCAAGAACTTGATGTAGCAGACTCCAGAGCACATGCTGTGATCACTGAGTAGCCTCATTTGGCAGAATATGCAGCCCATAACCTCCTCACCTCTCTGGGGAGAGCACTGAGGCATTTCAAGTGATGCCATGATTGTAACACTTCCAAAGTTACTCCATCATTCATCAGTTTGAAAACCGAGTTAATTAAGTGACAATAGAAAGGGTTGTGCTGCAAAGGAAACAAAAGAAGAATATTTTCTTGCCTCGAGGTGATTGTTATTTAAGCCTTGATCTTGCCAAAGTTTGTGCACCTGCTTAAGTATGTAACCAGTTCTGCTTCTGTTAGGTAATTCCTTCAGCCTGTGCCCACTGACTTCAGCCACGGTGGTACTACTTTCATGCTGAAGATCCTGTATAAATGTTTGCAGCCTCCCTGGCACGGGATCTCAGCACTCTGGAGCATGAACAATGCCAGAATCTGAGTGGGTTAGTGTGGAACAGCCCTGAGCATCAAATCATGGTTAACTTTCCAGCTGAGCAGAGTAGGGAGCAGAAAACACTGTGCTGGTGGAGGGAAGTGAGACAGATTGGAAAGAATTCACATAGGTTATCTTCACCTGTATAAAAATTAAGCATCTAGACTTTTAAAGGATTTTAAAATGGTCAATAGAAGGAAGGCAAGAATCTTATCTAAGAGGTCATGGACCTACCTTGCTCCACTGATAACAGATGGAGGCTGCAAAAGTAGCTTAGATGAAATATCCAGTATTTTTAGAGGACTAGAATTAGATGAGTTGAGTCCCACCCTTAGAGTTCTGCCAAAGGGAATCTGAAAATGTGGCCTAAATTCTTGCGCATGGACAAGAATTGACACCAGTGCTCCACATCTATCTATGCTGTGCCTGCAGCTGGCACCCAAGGCCCCAGCCCACTGCCAATGACAGACACAACATAAATGAGCAGTGACACTAATGTCTGACAAAGCCTCCTTTTGTTGAACTTTTCATTAAAATAATTTTAATAAATTAATACAACTAAGATTAATAAAAATTAATCAAGCTCTTTCAAAGCAACTACACATACTTAGAACAAACTCAAACATGGTAAAACCTGTCCACTCAGTCTTTCAGATTCTGTTGCTCTTTTGCTGACAGTAAACCAATTATTAGACTTCTAGTGCTGGCTATTTCGGGAGCAGTTGTCTCTGCAACACAGATACCTATTACTATCCACAGAGGCCTTGGGACTGGATTGAGAAAGGGAGGCTAGAATGAAATCAGGCTCTCTTGAGTTTCATGCTCATGATGAGCAAAAGTGAAAATAGAGAAACAAAAACTCAATCCCAACACTGGCAACATTCAGGACCCAAATGACTGTGAGCTTGGAAGTAACATGGAATTCAGCTTCCTATTAATTTTCCCAGTCCCTAAAATTGTATTGTAAGCCTGGAATCATTTAGATTCTATCAATAGAGTCAAAGTCATATAAAATTATTGTAAGAACTTAATGCAGCCCAAAGCCTGTTAAAAAAAAAAGAAAATCCTATCTTCAAGACTCCATTCCCCAGAGCTACTACTTTTCTGTATTTTCCCCTTTAAATCCAAAAGAAAGGGGACCATTCATCAAAACAAAAAGCAGTTATTCAGTGTTTCATATACTGACAACATTCATCCTCAGGAAGTCTTTGTCGATTGTGCCTCGTATGTATAGTAATAAAGTAAAAGAAACACAAAACTGTGGTGTCTCCATATCCTATGGATGACATGAGACTATTGTCCCATTATGTTTAAACAATGCACCACCACTCATGGAGAGTCTCCCCAACCACAGTAACCAGTTACCAGAGGTCAACCAATCTCTTTAGCCAATTAAAAATACCATTTCTAGACACTGCTTCATTCAGATATTTTTTCTCATCTAAAGACTAAAATGAATGATAGAAAATAAGGCAGATAAAATATTATATTACACTGACATAACTTATAATTGTAAACAACAATTAACTCAGTGCAGATCCTGAGTTGGGTTTTTGTTTCAGTTCAAGTAGTATACAATTAGATTTGCATGTAATCTATCTGAGTGCTTCAGCTAATTTAAAGTGTTTGGAGTATTAATATGTATGTTTGCATATAGATTGAGAGCTTTATAAACATGTGTTTAAGTATATATACACATGCATATAAGTAACAGCCTGAAATTACAGCCATATGAAGGCCCTTAAATTAAAAAAACCTGAATAATTCTAATGTAGTACAGATTACAGACGTGAAATTGAAAGAAGCAAAAATGATTTCTTACTTTAATTTAGTATTTTTAGTACTAATTTTATAAATAGTAAATGTGATCTCTAACAGGAGCTCACTAATGGCTAGCTGCCCACTAGAGACCCTTACAATAAAAAACAAAAAAATGAACTTAGCTGCCTATTAGTGTAAAAGAATAACCTGCTGCAGTCAGCAGGAAAGAGGGATGATAAAACACATTTGGTACCCCAGGGTCCCTGGTGATTCTGGCTCTGCACAACTAATAGGCTACACTCAGCTTTGGGCTACTGAGGCTCATGTAAGGCACAAACAATAGCAGGGATCCTGGTAGCACCAACAAGCAATCTGAGCTTTAGCCTTCACATTTAACAAAGCCATTCTCCTTTTACATCCTTCATCAGTCTGAGACTGATACCTGGTACTCTTCTACTGTTCTCTCTTGAAGACTAACCATATGCTTTTCTCCATTTTTTTCTAGACGATTTCTTTTGCAGCACTGAGTTGCAACAGTCATTCCCCAAAGCCACAAACTCTTGTTCCTTTTTCTGCAGAGCTGTCATTTAATTTGAAGTGGCACTTCTCATGGTCTTTGGCCTCCCTTTCCTCTGGAAAATTATAATAATTTTGCCACCATAACCTTACAATCAGTTGTGTAGGACTTCTTCATTTCCACATATTTATTTCCTGATATTAAAGAGCATTTTATGGCTATGTTTTGTTAAATTCAAGTTTCAATTTCAGAGCTGTGGTGTTACCTCAGTGCTCTCCCTAGTTCCCCCTTGTTGTCAGGAGGCTAATCCAGCATGGAAGCTTTTCTGTTAAAATTTCTCCTTCCTGTTTTTACATATTATAAAATAAGGGACCTCTTCCAAGTGTTTTCAGGGTTATTTTTTCTGAATGAACTGGACAGATGTATCCATTTATTCCTAAATATATAGATAATTAAACCAACTCCAGAACTCTGGTGATTTGAACAATCTTTGAAACAGGCTTGGGGACTTCTTGTTCTTATTCCACCTTTGTACCCTCTTCTATCAGTCCTCACTCCTGCTCTTAGAAGTTACCTGACATAATTTGTGACATCAGTAAGTGTGACACCACTATGCCATATCTCAGCAATACCCAACTAGGTTGGCAGGGCATGGTTCCTGCCTGGTTCAGCTGCATCAGGAAGGTCAGGAATCACCTCAGACACTCAGGGTCACTCAGTTGTTTCCTATTGTCTTCTGTTTGTACATGGGTGCTGCAGATGTGAGGGTGGAAACTAAACCCTTAAAGCAAATTGGGGTATTCAGAGGAACAATGTGAGTTGGTTCAAACTGGCCGTGTGTTTTTATTTTCTGGCAAGATCAGTCTGATGAATAACTTCAAAAAATAGATAAATAAATCATGACTATGCCTGGCAGTGTGTATTCTAAATGCTACAAAATCTTAGAGGTCCTTCTGTTGCCTTCCTGCTGGCTCAGAAAAAGGTGAGGACCTGAGGACTGCTGTTCCCAGAAGCCTGCTGGCATTGACAGAGAGGCTGATAGGACCCACATGCTGGTTTGGCTCGACACAGGAACAGCAAACAGGCAAAAATCAATGTTCTTCCAAGAGGAAAGGAGTCAGTTTAGTAAAAAAAAAAAAAAATAAATCTCAGCACAGAAAATAGGAGTTTTTGCAGCAGCCAGAATGAGAAATCTGTAGCGCGTAGGGGCAGACAGCGGGTGGCAAGCACTCTGTGGGATCCAGCTCTCATTTCCAGTGCAGCTTTTTACCTGAGTGCTTCTTTGTAAGGCGCCTGAATTCAGTGTGACTGAGTCATACTGAGTTGAATGCAAACTTGGCTCTGTAAGAGTTAAAAAGAAAAAGGCCACATGTTTCTGCAAAGGTATTGAAAGTATCCTGTTGAGTAACTTGGTGTGCTCCTTGCTGCCCTGGATATCTTGCCGGTGTGACTGCCAGAGAGGAAAAGAATCCTGATCTGTCCCACAGCCAAACCCCAAAGAATTAAACCCTTTGTCTTGGGAGCCTTTCACCTTCACAGAGTGCTCTTGAAAATCTGGAGGCAAATCAGAAATCACCTTAAAAGAAATTTCCTGATGATGTGTTACCTCTCCTGAAGATGCTCCTGTTTACAGCCTGACTCAAAGGGAAAACACTGGAGGACACTGGGCTGAAAGCTTTTAATTTCAGTCAGGGGACATAGGCTCGATGTGGTGTCCAACCCCAGCAATAACAACATCGGGAGACGCTCTTCTGAAAAATGGGAATTTGTCTCACATGTTAACAGTGGGCTGTGCTGCCATTAAGGCAATAAATGACATGAAGTTTTGTGCTCCAGGGCATAAACTAGCCTCTCTGGCAGCCCTGACAGCAGTGGAAACCTAGCAAATAAGATGATCATAACGTGATTGTCCACTGTGAGGGTCTGTGTGTCCTTCTCTGAAGCATTTGATGCTGGCCACTGCAGGAGACAGGATATCACATTGGCTGGACTAATAATCTGATTTAGTATAACCGACCTTTTATTCCTATTAAGCACGTCTCAGTACAGAGTCAGCTTTCAACTAGTACTGATGGCCATAAAATGCTTAATCTGCAGCCCAGTCTACTTGTAGACACCTGGCACAATTCCCCTCTAAAGGAATACAGAATGGCCAAATTCTACTCATGTCATGTCATATTTTTCAAATAAGGAATGAAATATCAGTTGTATACTTTGTCAATTTCCCCCATAAATTGCCAAAGTAGTGATGATGAATGATTTCATACTGGCTGTCCAAATTCATGTGACAGTTGTGAAAAGGAGACTTAATGGAAATAAGATTTGTGCATCTGAGTACAGGATTAGGCTCCAAAAACAGAATAGCGTTTTAAGCTTTCTATTTTGTTAGCATTCCTCTTAAACAGCATTTCCCCTTTTTTCCTTGATCTTTGGATGTGGAAAAGATTTGTTTTCAGATGTGTATGCCTGTAGCACTTGCTTGGGATTTATCTGCAAGCTGATCCCAGCTTCAGCCTGTGGTTATGCTTTTGCAGAGTCCTTTGTTCCAGACAACTACTGCTGACCACAACTCTCATTTCCTCTCTCTGCAAATGTGAAATGAATACTATCATAACAGCATTTCTTAATACATGCCAAAGAGAAAAGATCGTTTTTCTGTTTTATATTTGACCACCCTGTATTTCAAGTACATGACCTCATCTCTACAAAACTGGCAGGTTTTACCCCTGTCAGCACATGTAGTTCAACTTCTACCAGGATCATCGCTCAGCACCTCTTCTTATTTATTTGCCCGTCACACAATCACCCTGAAATGGTCTCCAGCATGTGCCATTTGTACCAGATCCTCTATTCATTTGTGTTTGGTCCTCACAGATAAGCGACAGGGGAAAAATAATCATTTGAATGTGACATAAATATCAGCTGTTGGGCAAAGCCAGCACTATGAACCTTTCGGGACAGGACACTATATGTATTTTTACTGTGCTGTGCCTAATACTAGGCATTCTGGCCATAACTGTAGATTCAAATAGATGGTAATCATAATAATAATTAAAAAGGTAATTGACATCTCTTGGTCAGTACAGCTGTGTATCAAAGAGAGGAGCTGATCTTCACTTATACAACACTTGGCAGAAAAGTTGACCAAGCTGACTGCATACACAAAGAGGAACAGACTCAAAGTAGTCAGGACTCCTGATTCCTCCTGTACTCTACTGCTTCACCAACACACAATCCTTCCTCTTAATGGGCTTCTAAAATAGAGGCAAAAAAGCAAAACCCATAGAATCGTGCTGGTTTCTTTCCTGTGGTGGTGTCTTTTGGATGCGTTTATCATTATGCACCACAGAAGAGTTCCTCCATCTGGACATTAAAAATAGCCATCTCCAGTGCAGCCATGTGACCTGCTGCTGTCTGCTTGCCTTGCTGACCCCTCATCCAGTTTGCCTGTGCTTTCTGCTGTCCTTACTTGCCTGACTTGCTTTGGCACATGGACTCCCTGATGTTCAGTGGGAGGGTGTTTCCACATCTTTGGCAATCTACCCTGTGAGCTGCAAAGGATCACAAAGCCCGGCTGTCTGCATTGCCTGCTTGCAGCAGGGGAGTTGGGAAGGGCCACACACCTCAGCAGTCACAGAGTGGCTGAGGACATAATTATGCTGCCACCAATTTCAGTTTACATGAGGAGACAGCTGTGATGTGCAGTGCCTGTAAAGCAGTTGTGGTGTCTGTTCTCTTGCCCCTACTATAAGAGTGCTAGCGGGAGAGGTATGGGCAGGGCACTTCCTAAATTACCTGGATCACCTCGAGGACCTGTACAGGGCTGCTGTCTGAGAGGAGTGATGGGCTGGTCTGCAGGATGGCCTTGGAGCAAATCTTAGGATTCTGATTAAATTTAAGCTGTTGTATGGAAGTTTCTTATATTTTTTTTTTGATTGATTGATTGTTTTTCAGGGGAAAATCCACATTAGTAAGGTTCTAAGTATGAACTCTACTAAGCAAGATCATTTATAATTCCTTAGTCTCACTGGTTCAATCAGAAAGTCATAGATACCCAAGAATGCATAATGTTTGAAACAGAGAGCCATCTTTCAACTCTTGTCTCTTTAACTCTCCTCTTATACTTTCTCTCTCCCTCAAGGATACCAGCCAGAGAGAGAGTAATCAGTGCTTCAACAACTTGCCATTACTTCACAAACACAAGACCTTTTATCCTGTTGGTGTCTAGAAGGCCTGATTGAGATTGGGGCTGTCACTGACTCCCAAAAATGTATGATCTAAGCAAATTCGGCTGACAAGAGAGGGAGTGACATGCCTAAAGTCACACAGTGTAGCAGTACAGAATCCTCACAGAGATCACACGTGTAGGGCCACTTCTGTTGGCCCCCAACTCTCTTCCCAGGCATCAAACGGGGCTGCTTGCTGTCAGATCTATCTTCTGAAGTCAGAAGTTTTGTGCTATTTTGGGGCAGAGCACAAGGTAAAGAATTATAACCCCTGTAAGGGACAGTGTCTTGCCAGCAGCTGCCTTTGCTCTATGAAGTGCTAAAAAGGAAAGGCAGACTCAAACTTTTAGAAATAAAGGGAACAATTCTGTCTTAATTTCCTGCGATGTTACATGAGATTTGTCCACAAAGGAACCATCTGTCACCATCTGCTTGATTTTCTTGATTTATTTTTTTTCTTGGACAGTTTAACAGTATTGGTATGTGAATCTGCCTATCCACACCCCGCTCAAAAGGCCAACTCATTTCTTCAGTAGACATGTGCCTTGTGTGGATTTTTTTTGTGTGTGTATTTGAGCTGCAGTGTACTTTTCATCAGGCACTGCCTTTCTTTGTTGAATGCTGGTCTCCAGGAGCTGCCTGGAATAAGGAATAAAACACAAGTTGCATACACAGTTTCTGATAACTTGGGTCCATAACAAAATGCAGAGCTCTTCAGGAAGCAAGGTGGCTTTTGAAGGGGCATTTGACATGATAAGGTAGTTCTCTTTCCACAGGTGCTTCCAAGGTGGCAGTCACTGTTTGCACTGTGAACCTTACAGGAGCTTTTTTTCATTATTAAAACTACAGAGTTTGGGAAATAAAGAAGGAAAAATAAATAAATAATTTAAATAATAACAATAAAAAAAAAACAAACTCAATAAAACCCCAGAAAATAATGTGAGAATGAGAAATACAAAAATGTGATGTACAGGCCCAGACTTGAAGATCTGGGGTGCAAAACAATTACAACAATAACATGAAAATGTAGCATATCTACAGGGAATCTGTAGAGGGACTCTTATTAGAAACTGTAATGATAGGACAGCGGGTAATAGGATAAGGAGTAATGGGTAGGAACATAAAGAGGGAAAATATAGATATTAGGGAGAAATTCTTTACTCGGAGGGCAGTGAAGCACTGGAAAAGGTTGCTCCAGCGCGTTGTGCATCCCCCGATGCTGGCAGTGTTCAAGACCAGGCTGGATAAGGCCTTGAGCAACCTGGTCTAGTGGCAGGGTGGGTTAGGACTAACTAGATGATCGTTAAGCTCCATTCCAAACTCTTAACAGTCTATGGTAATTACTTTGTTTTGTTTTGTTTTTGCTGGAAGCCGTCCAAGAGGACAGCGCGAGACCACACGCCGGGAACGGCACCCGCTACGGGAGGCAGGGGCTGCGCGGGGAGCGCCTGAACGCCCCTGAGGGAGCTGCATCGCCCACTCGGGGGAAAACGCTCGGGGCGTCTCTGCTGCCCGGCGGGGAAGCGGCGCCGCCGGCGGCGCGGAGCCCCCTCGGTGCCGCCCTGGCCGACGCTGCGGGAGCGCGGCGAGGCCCACAGGCCCGCGAGACGAGACGCGACGGGCCGGGGCGCGCCGAGCCCGGCCGGGCCGGGGGCCCGCGGAGGGCGAGTGACCCCGCCCCGGCGGCGGACGGCCCTGGCCGCCTACAAGCCCCATGGTGCCGCGCGGGGCGGCGGCGTGTGACGCGGCGAGAGAGGGGGCGGCGGAGGCGGCGGCGGAGGGTCCGTGTCTCCCCTGCCGCGTACCCTCGCTCGGCTCGGCGGGCGCCATGTTGGCTTAAGCCGAAGATGACAGGGGGCGGCTGCGGGCGAGGATCGCGCTGAAGGAGCGGCACCTTCGGCTCGCAGCGCGGCTCTCGGGGTGCGGCCGGAGCCGCCGGCGGACGAGGCAGGGGAGGGAGGGAGGGCGGCTGAGGAGGCGGCGGCGATGCGAGCGGAGAGCTGAGGCTGCGGGAGGCGGCCGCCGTCGTCGAACGCCCCCCGGCCCCCTCCGAGCGCCGCGGGGGAGGGCTCTCCCCTCCGAGCGCCCTCCCTCCCTTTCCTCCCCGGCCCGCGTCCCTGCCGGGCGCTGTTGGATGCCGCACACCGCCTAGGGGGGCCGCAGCCCGGCGTCCTCCCCAGCGGCCCCGGGCCCACCCCGGCCCTCCCGCCTCCTTGCCCCGCCGCTCAGGGCAGGAGCCCGGTCCTGCTTGCGCGCCCGGGTCGCCTGCGCCGACTGAGGAGGTGACTTGGACGCACTATTATCCCGTGTGAATCATCCCGTCGTCATTTGTCGGGGCTGGGAGAGAAGGCAGAGGGCGAGAAGGGGGAAAAAGCCCGCACGCAGCTCATGTGGCGGTGTAGTCCTCCTGCCTGGTCTACCTGGCACAGCTGGTGCTGCTGCTGCTGCTGCTGCCGCCGCTGACAGGGATCTGCTGCCATCTCTGGTCTCCCGCTGGCTCCTCCGGTCCAGCCCGGCACCGCTGCCCCTGGATATTCTTGCTCCTCAGCCGGCCGTCTTCCCCGCTCCTTATCGGGCACCTCTTTCGCATAGGGGACGTGGAAGCTGCTGCCTCCGATACTGACACAGGTTTTGCATCTTGAAGATCCCCGGCGAGCTGCTCTTTTTCTCTTTTTTTTTTTTTTTTTTTTTTTTTTTAAGTTGATTTTAAGCCATTTAGGGTAACATAAAAATGTCCAGCAGCGTTCCAGCTGATATGGTGAGTGTTGTACTGTTTATTTAATAGTTTTATTATAGAATAACGTTTATTTCAGCCTAGTTTTGACAGAGAACATGGAAAGAAGAGGGGCGTGGGAAGAAAAAAAAGGTCTTTGTTGCATATTTAAGGAACATAAAGTTCCCAGTTAATTACCTTCCTCCTCCCGCCCCAGATGCTGGTTCTGCTTCGCTTTTTGGTGGTGGAGTGGGAGATCTGCAGCGTCGCCTCCCGTGTAGAGAGGGAAGGGGGACGCCAGACTCTCTCACCTATGTCAGTCAGTACCTGAGTGTTCACGCTTGGGTCGTGTAGCACTGCTTTTCAGCTCCGTCGATCATTTTTTGGGGGAGAATACGAAGTAGAGCTTTCGGGATGAATTGCTCGACCTATTTCTTCCTTTTTTTCTTTCTCTCTCTCTCTCTTTTTTTTTTTTTTTTTTTTTTTTTTTTTTTTTTTTTTTTTTTTCCCTTTCTCTCTTTCTAAACCTCTCAAACTTGGCTTGTGTCTTGCCAACGCTTTGTCTCCCGATGTTGGTGGGAAGTTAGTCTCTTCACTTGCTGCCGGCTCGAGAACGAGACAGAAATTTTCATGCGCTTTATTTTTATGGCGAGGTCCTTTGTGCACTAGCTGCAATCTGGACATTTTTCAAGGGCACTCCTAGTACTTCTTATGGCGGACTGTACTTCAGCTTTATTGGATACTCGGATCGGTACATTTAAAACAGGAAGGTATAGCAGATCATGAGGAGGTAGGGTGAATCGAGTCTGCTAGGTAATCTTCCGTTCAACACGACTTTCTCTATTTGTATATATTTCCATAAATCAGGATATATTTTCATAAGTCAATTAATTGACCAAAGCACCCACGGACTTGTAGCTGCAATTCGGTATGTTAATTCTTTATTCTTACAGCAGAATATTTTCACGTATCTCCACACGGCTGTTCACATTTAAAGGTACTTTTTTTCCTCCCCAAAAGCAGAGGAGTTGTGGTTTTTTGGTTTTTTTTTGTTTTTTTTTTGTTTGTTTTGTTTTTATTTATTTATTTATTTATTTATTTATTTCAGGATAAAGTTCTGTTCTATGGGTAAAACCTTCCCCAGTAGCGAGAACAATAAAACCGAGTAGTCCTTGTTTAAGTCATTGATGTACAGTTAATTGGGATATGTATGGCAACTGAGCTATTGAAATAATGGTATCTGGTTAGTTGCTTGCTTTCTGTATCCTTCACAGCTTTTGTACAGCAGTCACAATGAGTGACGACAAAAAAAAAAGCAGAAACAGTAAGATACAGAGGATGATCAAACAGCAAGTTATAAGGTTTTTTCTTTTCTTCCCCCTGCCTTTCTCAAATGCTGTAAATAAATTTTGCCTTCCCTGTATGAAAAGAACAATGAAAGGATTTAAACTCGGAGGCAATAAGCTCCTCAGCTATCAGTTTTCGTGTATTTCTTTTTAATGTCTCTTTCTCTGACTGTTGGAGCCTTTTGAACCCCCTTCTCTCCTGCACGTGGCTGTCTAGCATTTTATCACGGAAATCCTCGCCTGGGCCGTGGAGGATTAGGTGCAAATCTCTCAGTGCTGCTTTTTAAGTTGCCTGGAGGAGTCCCTTGACTGTGACATGAAACACTCCTCCTCCCTATCACCCTGGGCTGAGCTGCCACCTCCGTGCTCCTTCTAGGGCCTGCCGGCCTGCTTGGAACTCCTGGTGCTGCCACTGGGCTTGTAATGCTTGACATTTTCTACAAAGTCTACACAGATTTTAAGATAGGCAAAATAATTTTTTTTTTCTATGAAAACAATTTATTTCTGTTGTTACAGTGTAATGAGAATACCACTGCTGGGGATAGCTGGGCCTAGTGCTGCTCTGTTTATTCAAATCAGGAAGAAGCTTGTTATACATAGTGATGTTTAAATACTGAGTCATTACAAAAGCATTTGAATGAAGATGTTACCAATGTCGGTAGAATTTAACTAAATAAATAAATATTTTCTGGCCTGTCATGGGATCATTTTTCTCTTAGTTTCTGCATTATTAGATGCAGTTTCTCTCCGAAAGTTTGAAGTGTGCTGTAGAAATTCCAGTTATTAATTTCAACTAATAAACATTACTTTATGAAAAGGTTGCTTGAAAACTAATTTTTCGTCTCCTTTTGTTGCCATCCTCCATATTTGAAAGCAGTTTGGTCAGGAAGGAAAATGGGGTTGCCATTCCTTAGCTATTTGAAGAGGAGACCTTACCAGGCTGTCACCATGTTTATATATGTTTTTATTTAGTGTAGGATTTTGCAGTTTGCATTTCTCTTACCCACCCACTGCTTAATTTGCATTTGCAAAAAATTGATTTCCTATTTCTGTAGGAGCTGGCAGCAGTGTGATGGAGTGTCATTTTATGAAGACTCCATTATACTTACTAAATCTGCTATGAATTACATAAGTATTGTAATAATAATGTTTGAAACTGTTTATGTCAGATTCACGAAGTAATCTGCTCATAATGATAATATTATAATTGCTGCTTCTTAAAAATATGTTAATTTGTCTTCCTGTCCCACCTTTGAGAATGATTTGCTATACATAAATTCATAGTAAATTATCTTATTTCCAGTAAGCTTCATATTTCTAAGTAGACATAATTTGACCCAGACTCCTGTTCTCTGACACTGAATTGACTTGTTTCCAGAACTACAGCAGTTTTTACCAGCTAACCATTTCAACATCACTTCCTAAATAATTAACACGTTCTTTATCATTTGCATTCCGCTAATAAATTGGATAGTGACACACCACATTCCGGGTGTTGTAAGTTTGTGGTGCATTATTCCTTAGCAATGTGTGCTACTTCCGGCTTAAAACTCCACTCCTGGAATGAAACCTGTTAATATTGTCCTCTCTACCTGAGTAGTTTCATTAACTTTGCCAGGACTAGATGTGTCTGGGGCAGTTCTTGAAGACTAAACTGCATATCTAGAGCCTAATTTTGCTCAATTTTTCACATAAGCACTGATGACTGTAGTGGCAGCAGGGCACCTCTGATTATGTTCAGTAATTTAATCAGGTAATTTATCAGTTTTGACATTTGTTAGCAGTTAGAGTTTGACTGTGAATAACAGCAGGGCTGTTAGCAAGTTGTATTTCTTTTGTAATGATAAATAGACATGCAGTGGTTTATGGACTCGTGAAATTAATCACACTGGCTTTTTGAGTGGACCAAATGAAAATGGTTTGATATTTGTTTAAATACTCCAGCTGACAATTTTAAATCAAGCTGTGAAAAACTTATGCTTAGTCAAGAAGTTCTTACTCAGTTGAATAATCCCCTTTATTTTAGTGGAGTTACCATGAGAATCTGGGATGCTTCCTCTCTGTATTCTGTGTTGTGACTGTAATACTTCTCCTTATAGTTAGAATTCTTCAGGATTTTAGGAGTCCACTGAAAGCTGCCTGCATGATTAAAAAGTATTAACGGTGTCCACTGTCTCCTGTAGTCAGTGTGTTTTATGTTGGTATGAAAAGGCTCTGCCAGCGCTTTCTTTCTGGGCAGTTCTTTGCATGCCCTCTAGGAGATCCATTTCTTTCTGTCTGAGCAGTAACAGAGAGTGATGCTTTTGGCTCACGGTGGGATTTTTATTGATGGTTTTGGTTTGTTGTGTTTTTCTGCATTTGTTGAACAGCAAAATGTTGGAGTCTACTAAACAGTTGAAGGTTTTAATTTTAATGTGCTTAGCTTTTCAATCCGTATGCTATACTTAAGAGATGTAGGTGGTATGGGAGAGATTATTTTTAAGAAAACTGAATGTTTGGTGTGAGACATTTGCAGACATAGAATAACATGGAGTATATGGTCTAAAATGGTTATGTGTGGTCCATGTTAAAAGGAGGCAGTAGGTTGGAGAAGAATAACAAATAGAAACCCTGCTCAGTTCACTCATTGTTATGTGTAATGTGTATGTGCATCTTCTCCTTTAGAAAATTTAATATAGGATGTTGATGAATAGTTGAACGTATATAGGGACTTCCTTTTTAATACATATTAATGGAGGCCAGCAGTGGGAAAAGGATGGACAGAAACTGATGCTAAATTAGTAAAGGTAATTTTGGCATCAAATAATAAGGTTCAGATATGAGAGACTGGAAGGAGTAGCTGGTTGTATGGCAGCTGCGTTTTGTTGTCCATCATTCAGTCTAAAGAATTATTTCATTTAAGAATAATAGGTGCATTATAATACACTTGGAACACAGGAAATAATTTGTTCACTATAGCATTTTAATGTATCAAAATAAAATGTGAGAAGTCCTGCATCTCTGTTCTTCTGTTTTAACTGCTTTTCCTTTCGCCATCAGTAGATCCTTTTTGTGGTTTTGGAAAGTATTGTATGGAAGTAGCCTTTATGTATAATAGTCTCAAGTTAGTCACTTGTGTTTTTGTAGCAATAGAAGTATCATTATTTCTCTGTATTTTTGTATCCCCCACATGTTGAAAGTTCTAATTCATTACATTCTGTGATAAAAATAGCTAATTGAGTTTTTATGTATGGATATTTTTTCCTTCCCTTTTTTGATTTTTTTCCCCCACAATTGTTTGCTGATTGTAACAGAAATGAGTATCCTATCTTTTGCCATTCTCAGTTTTTGTTTTGGGTTAGGTTTTTTTCCTTTTGGAGAAGGAATTAGAGGTGGGATCTGTGTTCGAAAGAAGAGCTTGGAGGAGCTTATTTCTGACTCCTTATATGTAGAGCAAATATATAAGCCAGTTGAGCCTTTGTAGCATATAGCAGTGCTTCTTGTAATGACCATGTAATGAAGAACCTCTTTCTCTGTTATCTGAAGCAGTGGTCAGGATAAACTTACTAAAACTCATCTTCCGTATGTATATATTTGGGTATACTCCAATATGATTTGTATTTATCATTTCCCCCATCTGCCTTTTTTTTTGTTTCACAGATTAAAAATGTATCTAACAACCAAATAGAAACATCTTAGCAACAAATGGCACTTTTAGGTATGGAATTGTAGGAGAAACTTTGTAACATAGTAATACATCTGACATATTCTGAAACAATGTTTGCATGACCTTCATCTCATTTTCTTTGGGGATGAGCAGCTGTAACCTATGGTTGGGTTGATCCTTACTCTGGGCTGTGGGGCAGCTCTGTACTTCAGATGGAAGTGTAGGCTGATGATATAAACTCTTCCTTCCTTCCTGCCACCCACCCTTGTTGTCATTACCTGAACTGGTTTCTTTCTGCTTTTGTTGTCTAACTTCATGAAATACTGGAGGGGATGTAGTCTGAAGGAGATTTAACTCCTCTCTTGTTGGGAGTACTGGGAAGTAACTGCTGGCAGGTTTCAGCAGGACTGAGGGGCAAAACCCAAATGCTGAGTATATGCAAAAGTAAGAAAAAGATCATATCTACAGCAGAAATGTTCAATTCTGCATGTTAAAAAATTAGCAGACATCATCTGGTAACTGGACAGGTCAGTCGTGGCCTGAACAGGGATAAGTTGCACCACTCTGGTGTGGAATTAGGGACAGTGTCAGGTATATGCGGTCAGTGTTTGACTGTGGAGCTTATGACTGCTTTGAGCTTATTTAAGCCTAAACTTTTGATTATTTTAAGCCCATATCTCACTTCCTTGGTTTGGCTTAAGGCTGCAGTAGGAGCTTAGGCTGTATGAATGTGGTCCTTCTAGCAGTCTTGTTAAGAAATATTTTCATGATGCTATGTACAAAATGACTAAAGGCACTCTTTACTACATTTTTTAGTTGAGAGTTCCTCCTAGGTATAACTTCTGTGAATGTTGAAAGCCATGGTCATAGTATTTGGAGTCTGTGGGATTCACTTGTTTTATGCTTCTGGTCAGTCATCTTTGTTACTCAGTAAAACTCAGAATGTAAACTTTTGGAGATGTTTCTGTATCTGCTTATGCAATAGTGAGCAGAATGGAGACCTTGCTTCTGAGTCAGCCTGTGAGTGCTACACTAGCTTGCAGGAATCCAGAAATATCTGGAATGTGACTAATCATTCTTGTGGTTTTATGTATAAGAGGTAATTCAGCTTATTTTCAGTCTCTTCTGAGTACAGTATTGGATCCACTATGTTGGTTATTTCTCATTGTGGATGTGGTGAAAGACATTGCTGCTGATCAGTATTCTTTTTTGCATTACGTCTGTTTTTACAGCAATTAATTGAGCCTACTAAAGTAGCAAGCCTTTCCTGACACAATTTTGCATGGGTAAACTTTAGCTCATTGTAATTATTAAAGGAATATGACTGAGTGTGTTGTTTTCCTTTTAGAAGCATTGGAAAATGAGCAGCATGTCAATGAGAAATTTTAATTTTATTATGCTAATATAAAATCTAAACTTTGAGGCCCTAGCTCTTCACCAGTTTTTACATAATTAGAGCTCTGTCTTTTGGAATTCCGTTATTCAGTTATGTTAAAAATTATTCTGTAATTTTTTCTAGAAGGCCAGTCTTTAGTTTTTGACTTCAGTTATACAATTTTTGAGCTTCAGTTATACATATGTTGCAGAACATCTTAAAACAATGATGGAAACATTTTTCACTTGGTATACCTCCAGACCAATATAAAGTCACAGGTGTACTACTAAGTGTTGAAAGCACTGATTATAAGGAAGGACTGAGGAAAAAAACCACACATGAATAATCAAGACTCTGCAAGAGTTGGTGAAAGAAAGGTTGCTGAGACATCACTTGAGGTTCTGCAAATAGCATTGTGCACTTCAATATCTGAAAAGGAATTTAAAGTGGGAGAAAAGTTGCTATAAAAGCTTTCTAACAATGTTGATAAATTATTTAGGAGGTCTGTTTAGTTTTGAGAGCAATACTTAAAGAAAAAGTTAAGACCTTCTTATTTGTAATTTTGCTGAGGCTGAAAAGTATAGTTCTGCAAAAATACTTATATGTTGGAGCTGACAGCTCTTATATATTTGTGGAAATTTGGTGTATTTTGTGGTCACTGACTGGGATTGTGTTTAGCTCCTTGACAGAGGATAAATTTATTGCTGCTTGTAAACCATCCACAGTGAAGGCCTGCTCTCAATTTGTAGTAAGACTCCACACGTTTGGTAAAATATGATTAAAAAAAAATAGTGTACATTTTCCGCAGATAGAAACTTCGTGTAAAATGAAGATTTGGCAGATTTCACAACTCTGACACTGCCATCAGCGTCTTGGAGTTTTTTCCTTACTTTCTGTAAAGAAATTTGAAAATAGCTTGCCAGTGACAGAATTACATTTGTGGGTTTGTTTTGGTTTGGCTGCTTACTTAAAATTATTTGGGAGATTCCATTTGGAGTTAAACGGAAGGCTTGTGGCAGAGTTTAGCTGAGACTTTGTTCCATGACACTGTTGTTATGGAGACAGAAGCAAGCAAGAAACTCATTGAGTTTTATGTATCTCATAGAAATTAGCCAAGCAAAACCAGAGATTCTCTTTATGAGTTTGGTAGGTTTGTTTTGCTACTACCTAACAAGGAATCTGTGCCTTAGTGGGGTGGAGGTGCCAAAATGATACTTGATGTTCACACAAGGGATCCAAGCTGGAAGCATTTGTGCTGTTGTCTACCTGCTGTGATAGTTTCGGTCTCTCTCAGGGCTGGTCTGTTTTATGTCAAGGGCTTGGACCACTGAGGAACACTTTGTGCCGAGGAACAAAGGTGATCTTATCCTGGGGTGCTTTTTAGCTGCAGCTGAGGGTCTGGATTTTTGTCTATGGACAGTTTGAATGGAAATGAGAGCTAAGCTACCTTTTTTTTTTTTTTTTTTTCCTAAAGGTAGCCCTGAGTTCTTCTGTAATCTCTTCTGTGGTCTTCATTATGCAATATTAACTGTTTCATGTTGCAAAAGAAATTATCTCCAGCACATGATAAAAGTGGGATGCCAATTTCAAAATAAACAGAAGGAAGCTATACCTGTTCTTTGAGACTGAGAGGAACAGAGTATTTCATCTCAAAAAGAACAATACTTCACAGCCATATACTGTAGCATTTGTTGGTGTCTCCTCAGCAGGGTTGTGATGTTGTAATGCTCTGGTTTGGCAGAGATCCATATCACCATAATCTGTTTCTGATACTTAATATATGCTCTAGATGGTACTACCTAATCTGTCCCCAGAATCTGACATATGTTTTAATATAGAGAAATGATGGAATAGTGATAAAGTAGTGAAGTGCAGTGCTAGTCAAAAATCTTTCGTAGCTGAGGTTGTAAATTCAAGATTCTCTTCTTAAAAGTAGATTAGTGCCAATATATGTGAATATACATGACGTATACCAGTAAGTCTCAGAAAACTTACTATAAATTGCATTACTATAAAATAGTTCTTCTAAAATAGCATTTCTTTTCAATATTTCTTTGAAGATTAAATATTGCAAAAAAATCTTTAGGCATGCTTACCTTTTATATGCTCTAAGAGAGTAATTCGAAGCCTTTATGTACTTTTAAAGTCTGGAATACCTGGTTGCAGTATTTTCTTTTATTTATAGAATTCTTATTTGTATGGGCAGTGACATCAAAATAAAGTTAATTCTTGGAATAGTGCTTGGTGGTTGTATTTGGTGCACAAGACATTACTTAGGGCATAGTACATGTGAATATTTATGTCATTTTACCTGTGAATTTATTTTTAATCTGTGCATCATAACAATTGTGTGGTGTGACAGTGAAAGCTTAGCTCTCACTGCTGAATCCAGGTTATAAATCTGTGATGCAAACAAACTCTATTTGACTTGCAAGTTTTAGTGATTTATACTTTGCATACTTGTATAGGTATTTTTTTGACGATAAACCCCAAACTTGCAAAAAGCTTTATTAAAATATTTTACATGTGGGGAATAAATCCACATTTGCTAAATCCATATGATTCAGTGGTAATGACTTTAACATGAAGTCCAACACAAAATTAGTAACTTCCACAACCCATATTACAGCACAAAAGTGGAGTAATGTTTTACATGAATATTCAAATGTTTTCTACCAAAATGTGCCATAATGTATCTTTTTCATGCTGTGAATTTCCAAGAAAAGGTGTTTTAGAGACCACCTATATAATTTAAAGATATGTTAAGTATTTAATGTAAGGTCAGCTCTATGGAAGTTCATTTCAATCTCAAGAAAGTAGGAAGGGAAGTTTTTATCTCAAAAAAAAGATTGTGCTAGTGGTTATTTATAGTGTTCTGGACATAAGACTGAGTTTTTTGAGTGTAGTAGGTTAGGTCTGGCACCAAGACAACAGTTTGTTACTGAGATATTTGACTTTGTTTTGAGGATCTCATTTTCATAACTAATGGCAAGATAGCTAGGAGCTCTTAATAAAGAGAAACTGCAACTGGGTTTGATTTCTGTCTGCTTACTGCATCTGGCCAGTATATTTCTGGATAAATCAGGATTTCATGTAAGTCTGCAAATTTTTTTTTTTCAAATTACATATATTTGAAATTATTTGAAGGTTCAAAATAACCATCATAATAGGTGGAGTGCTTGGTAAACTGTGAACGAGGTTCTGATGAGGGCTCTGGTGAAAGTGGCAGCAGGTATTTGCAAATTGCTTTAATTTGGAGATGGTTGCTTTTGAATTGTTACTTCTCACGAGTAAGGGAGAAGGTGGTTCAAGGGGTAGCCAGGGAAATCCCTATGGAGGGCTGCATACAATTGCACAATACTTGTTCCAGCATTCTCATGCACTTGATGATCCCAGCATATGTGCTCCTTGCACTGAACTGCAGGAATAAGGAGTGGAAAGTTTTTAAGGGCAAACTTTTGGTGGGGGTGGACTCCAGAAGTGCAGCTATAACTGTCCCTGAATTAACTGTGAAGACTGAAATATCTCTCTACAAAGAGCCTGGCATTTTTAAGCTGAGATTGTCTTTCTGTACAGATTTTGTGGCTTTCAGTTTTATCTTGTATGTTCTGCTGTGAGTGTGGTGTATGTACCACAGTGCTATGTCCTACATGGGAAACCCCATACTGGGAGAACTCCCTCGACTTGTTAAATGCAGTACAACCAGTCCTAAATATCTGACTCTTCAACAATATCTATCCATCCTGTGATGTAAATACGTAATTGTCTCTTCTTCCAGAACCACGTGCTTTTGCCCCTCCCCTTATTCAGCACGTCCTCCTTGTTCAGAGACTGGATTGGTGTCTTATCTTCCTGCACAGTGTAAACTTTTCTTGGAAGATAAATCTTAATCTTCATCCTTCCTGTGATACTAGTCTTCCTAACAAGTCATTAATAAGAATCCATCTATTTTTGGGAAGAAGGTTATTGTTCATCAAAAATAGTGGTTGTTGTGGAAATGTAGTTTTGTCAAATATACTCTTATGCTAGATAACTGCAGCAGAACTGCAGGGAATAAAATCTTTCAGTTTGACTTGGAGTGAGTCAAAATTCAAACAAGATCAAGACTTTCTTGTGTCTTTTTGTTTTTTTTAAATGACATTTAATATTTTAGTCAAACTCTGTTGAAATTTCTCAAGCCAGCTCTGGTGCATCTTCTGTGCCTGTCAGTCTCAGTTGTTCAGAGCATGACTTTACAAGGATTTCATTTAAGCCAGTGTGCTCTGTGCTGATATGAAGGGTTTATTTCAAAAGACTTGTGGACAGCAAAGTTAATTAAAATCAGGCAAAAGACAATAAAATACTTATACATTAAGAAATGCTCCCAGGAACATTGGAGAAAGGTTGTAACTGTATTTGTTAATGAATTGCATTATATAAGTTTCTTTCCACTCTTACTATTTGAGAATCACGTGGTTTTGTTGATGTGTTTTTGTTGATCTTTCAATAAAGCAGTAATTCTTTATTGTCAAATATTGACTTTATATATCTGTCAATTTTCATGTTCCTGCTTTTTAAATAGCATTCCCTCAGTTTAAATCTGGAACAATCTCAGGAGAAGAAAAAAAAATCCAGAGTAGTTCCCAGTGTTCAAGGACATGGGGATTTAGTTTTATTCTTAAATTATCTCATTTAAATTCTGGTTTGGGTTTTTTTTTTTCAGGAAATGGAATGTAGGAAAGACAGCTTGCCCTAAACATAGAGCACAGAATGATTATCAGTCAGTGCCTTTATCTCCTAATGTGCTGCTTGGTAAATTTCAAAGTCAGCTTTAAAAAAGCCCACAACCAACAGACTAGCACCAAAGTGAATAAGTCAATGTGCTGAGTAGTGCCAGATAAGGCAGAGTGTAGGTAAATAGTTTGCTTCCTTGCTGCCTTTCATACTTGATTCTGCTCCTGCATGTCTGTCTTGACTTTGATGCTTAAATAAGTGTCCTAGGTTATGAATTTTATTTATAAAGAACTTGTGGTTTGGATGAGATTTTGTTCTCCTTTATTGTTCTCTTCAGGAAAGGAAAAAAACCCAAACTTCTTGTTTTATCTTGTAATTCTCAGCATATAGAAATGAAGACCAGAGGGAAAGAAAATTGGTGTAGTTAGTGGCTGTCAGTAGAGTTTTGAAGTTTTGTTCTTTTCTTCAATTAGGTGTTGTTTTGCAGGAAATGAAAGGTAGAGAATTATACTTGAATGAACACAGCATTTTCTGCTGTGTTTTGTATCACATCATAGTTTGTCTTGTAAAACTGAATTGTAACATGTTCGAAAAAATGGGATCCAGTTTTTAGGAAGACCCATAGCTCTTTGTTGTAACTATATAAAATTTTCTGTGCAAAAATCACTTACTCAAAATTCAAAAATATAGTAGTCTTGTATTTTTGTCCTGTGTTTAACTTTTGGATAAAGCCAGCAGTTGCTTTGTAGTGCTCTGTTGGGGGCTGTATTGGCTAACCCTCCAGAGTGTCTGTGGAGCCATTGGGATAGGGAAGAGAAGTCTTGAATTGCTTCGAAGTAGTTCTTGCTGGGTGGCTGGATAAGACAGCATTCACTTGTCAATGTAGGCATTCTAGAGTACTGTAGCAGTTTGTAGGATGGGTGGGTCTGTAGGATGGGTGGTCATAGCAGCTGAAAGGAGTAAAAGGGAAAGACAAATCGTGATTACACAATCGTGTAGTGATAAAAGTACAGACAGTGAACATAGCAGTGTCAAAGCCATCAGGCTTATTTATGGACAGTAATTTGCTGTACAAGCACAACGGGCTGCAAGAAACAGTCGAGGAATTGTAATGAATTTCTCTTACCATGCATAGGTTGTACTTGAAGTGATTAAATTCCATTTAATTAAGCTTTTAGTGTGTCAAATGATAACAGGTTTCTGATGAAGAACACCCTTGCTGTTCCTCTGCCTTCCAGACACAAACATATCCAAATCCATCATTTAATATTTGTATTTTCAGTATTGCTGCTGAGTGGAGACAGAAAAGCAGTGTGTTATGTTGCTGGGTGGAAAAACTATTGAGAAGTGTCCATGTAAATATTATCTTACCTTTTGGCAAAAGTAAATCTTACCTTACCAAATACAGGCTTTTAATAAAGCTTCAAGCACATGATTCAATTGCTTAAACGTGGCATCCAGTGCCAGTGTGCACATGCCAGTGTTCTCAGGATGGCCAGAAAGGACAGGCAGCAATGACACATGAGCTGCAGGAGACCCATGCCCTGCAGGAGATGCAGCTGCCCTGGATGAAGGGAATATTTCATGACATCTGGAGATTACACCAGATATATATATTTAGGTAATTCTTTTGAGGTGTTGTGACTTGTAAAACCTCATTTCCAATCCTTTCATACTGGTTTTGGTAGGTTGGCTTTTCCTAGCTTAAATTCATTAAATAGTGTTTCAAAATAATCAAATGGTTCAATTTGCAGGTAATCACAGTTCTACCAGCTTTGGTATTTCCTACAGAAAACTCTTGCATCTACAGATGTGAACACTGCAAAAGAAAGAAGATTTTCTGGGATTCAAAATACATTGCTGCTATTTGAGTGTAGCAGATCGTCTCCTAACTACAACAATATGGAATTACTGTACAGCTGCTTGTGGTGGTGAAGTAGGTAGAGTGTGGTTGCAGATCTTTGCTAAGCATGATCCCATCTAAGCTGTTGCACACAGCCTGTTAAAAAGAATATTATTAATGTTATCACAGTAAATTTAAAAGTAATCTAAGTTATCAAACAAATGAAAATAGAGTTAATTTAATTTGGGATAATTCTGAAAAAAATGAAAGAGCATTATCCATTCTCATAATCTGTTGTATAAAATTGGAGTTGAATGATCTGTTCTAAAAATCACAGCAGAAATGTGGTGTATTTTTGCTTAGGTGTGTAATCATGCCTGTGGAGTAGGAGAGAAAGAACACTGCCTATACCAACGCTATGTTGTTTTAATAACTGAAGTTTTTATAATGAAATCTTGCAAAGAAAGATATGGATTGGTTTGGGGGATTTTGTATTAGATTAAAAGAAAGGTTTATTGCTTGAAGCTTGACAGGTCTCTCTTGACATTTGGCCTGAAATGTTTGCAAGATATTTCATATCCTCAGAGCAGAAATTAATATGAGCGGGTTGAAAAATTATGCTTACATAATTAAATAATGAGGATTCTTTGGCATTATTTAAGATATAAATGCAGGGAAGCTTGTTATCATTGCCCTAGCAATTCAGTGCAATTTCTCCAGTTGGATACTGGAGTAGATTTCACACTTACATTTTGATGAATATATTTTCCATTTATATTTTGGGGGGCATCTTTCAATACATGTGTACTGCTAAAGGCTAACTTAGAGATTGAATGAAGCCTTTCTGGTGTGTTTCATATTAGCACTTCTGTCTGAATTTAAGTTTTGAAGCATTGGTTTTGTATGTGTGATGGTTTTTGTTGTGTTTTTGTTGATGCTGGTTATGGTTTGCTTTTTTAAGTTGAGGTAGAAATCTAATGGTCATAAATTCCAGCATAAAATGTCATGAAAGTTGTTTTGCTTATACACTTCTTCATGTTTTGAGGAACTTCATGTAGAGGACTCTTTACATGGTAACTGTGTAAATAGATATATAGCCAAACATAGTCTTCATTCCTTTGACAAAAGTAACTTCATAGTTTTATTTCTAGCAGACTTCTTTTGTATGGCCAGATTCCATTACTAAGAGGTCATTGAAAAATTGACAAAAAATTGATAGATCTGGAACCCTGGAAATAATACTTGACATGAAGTATCAGATTTTTAATTTTTTTTACAATTGTTTAAATGACAAAGGAGCAAAGAACTATCAGCACACAAATATCATAGATGGTCAACTCCATCCCTTTTCTCTTGTGTATGCATACAGCCTCTCTTTGAGGATGAATGTATAATAATTATTGAATGCAGGCAGATTTGTTTAAATTACTTTTTTATTGTTCAAACTAAGCAGAAAACGATCTGTAAAATAAAACTGTGACATAGTTCTGGATTTCAGTGCTTTGGAAAGCATTAAACTGCCAATTCTCTGCACACGTATGTCTATGTTTAATTTTATTACCTTCTCTTTGAAGATTGATGATGAATAAATTATTTATTGTTTAGAAGTTACATGTCTGTTAATAGAATGTGGACAGTATTTTATTAAATGTTAAATTTTAGGGTTTAATTTTAATGTGAAGGAAATGTTTCACCCCTTGTAACATATTGAAGAGGTCAGCCTACATAATTGATGTGAGCTCTGCAGTAAGTAGCTTGCACATTTGTGGCATCAGCATGCTGTGTGTTTAGGGAGAATTGAGTGCCCTACCTGTAGCAATAGGTATTTGAATTTTGGAAGTCTAATAATTACAGAGTAATGGAATACATTGAGAAAGACCTGTAAGGTCAAGTCCAGCTGTTAAACCAGCACTGCCAAGGTCTCCACTAAACCATGTCCCCAAGCACCACATCTACATGTCTTTTAAATACCTCCAGGGATGGTGACTCCACCACTTCACTGGGCAGCCTGTTCCTGTGCTTGACAACACTTTCAGTGAAGAGTTTTTTCCTGAAATCCAATCTAAACCTTCTCTAGTATGTATTCACATTTCTTTTTCAAGGATGGTCAAGTTACTGTAAACTAGCAAATTTATTACTTGGACATGTAAAAATAGAGATTTTTAACATTAGAATAAAGAACTGCAGTTAAGTAGTTGTGTTCTGTGTTTTGCATTCCTTTCAAACTGATGAAATATGGGGCTGTGCTACTTAAGCTTGAGCCCAAACTGAGCTTGTTTTTTGTGGCATTAAATTTGCTGATTAAGTGTTCACAGTATTGACAGATGTTTAGTTGCAAGTTTCAGAAAAAACCCTAATTTAAACCAATGTTTTTTGAGAGGACACCTTTTTTTCCTGCACCTTGTGAAAAGGTTAAGTCTTTGAAGGAATAGAAGAGAATGATCTTTGTTATTTATTTTAAAAAAAAAAATCTTTTTTTCCCCTGAAATCCTGTAATATAAAACAAAGATAACAGCATTACGTTTTTCTCTGTGAAAATTACATGCAGTTGCATGGCAATACATTCCAGAACACTTATGTAGAAGATAAATTGGTAGCTATATGAATGAGGAGAGAATTTTAGTTGTTTGTAATTTTTTTAAGCAATAGAATATTTAGGTACAAGAAAGTCACCCTAAACGCCTTACTTTTGTGAGCACAGATTTTTTTCTCAGATAACAGAAATGCAGACTAGGATATAGTCTATATATACATATGCACTCCAGTAAGAGCTTAGTTTTGTTTCATCTGAGAATTACTCTAAGGATGTTTAAATATTATATCTCAATTATGTTAAAAATAATATTTGGAGACTGAAGCAAAGACCAATTTCATAACCTGTGTCACCATTTGTTAAATACACAAGAAGCTTATTTTTTTTTCTGGATGGGTTTAGCAGCTGTCCATTTTATAATGTTGCCTGGATGGAGGCGTGCATTTAAGAATAACACAGTAGGCTTTCTGTGAGTTGACAAAAAGCTTTTTTATTTCATCTGAAACTCCTCTAGCTTGTCTGACACTTCCTTATATTTAGTCTCTGGCTGAGGAATTTGAAACCTTTCCCCTGTTGCACTCCTCTGGTCTGTGCTTTCATGTTCTCCCACTGAGGTCTGGAGCTGCCCCACAGGAGGAGACGACCCCTCTGCAAGGCATGTGGATGTCTTTGCTTGTGGCAGCCAAAGTCCACTCTAATCCTATTGACATTCCGCCCACGTGGCGTTCACTTAATCTGTTGAGTGCTCTTGCTTTATCTGACCCTGTGAGATGATACAGCTTTTTGTAACTTTATTATCCTTTACATGAGTGTCTTGGGATGGTCATTCAGACCACTAGAGTTTGCCGAAATCATTCTTTGGTTTTGAGTGTTGTCCTCACAATAAAAAAGATCTATTCTGTAATGGTGTCAGGGTGACCTGGCAGATTTTAGTGTTGTGTTGTTTGTGTACTTGATTATAATTTATATCAGGGATGATGAGACAAGGAAAGAAGTCAATATTTACAAAAGCCTGGAAAGAAGGTTACTTCAGGTCAGGCAGTCGTTCTATTCTGCTGCTCAGTTTGCAGCAAAACAACTTATATTCAGGAAAAAATAATGAATTGTAGAAATTAAAATTCTTAAAATTAAAAACTTCCTGCTGACTGCAATTTAGAGCAGGCTTTAAAACACAGTTTTAGAAGTTAATTTTGCAACTTCCACAGGAATTTTGCCTCTTTTAAATTGCAGAATAATGCCTTAGTAAAATTGAGCAGAAGTCAGTTGAAGAAGCTACCTGAGGAAATGCACTGTATTTTCTGATTTGGATTTCCCTCAAATACATTGTGTGCTGTATCAGGTTGCTAAGAGTGGCAAAGCTCCTTTCATTGGCTCACTCTGTACAGTCAGGATGAGACTGCTCTGCTGGGAAGGACGGAAGTCCTCGTTTGTTTATTCTTCACCACTGTGTTAGCTAGACATGTTTGCACCACTTGAAAGCATGGAACCCCTCAATTCAATGTTGTTTATGAACACCCCAGTATATTCTTGCCCTGTCCAGCTTAATTTTTGATCTTTCCAGAACAGCAACACTGTTTGTATACAGCTTAATGGAGTAGCATTTTGCTGTTTCTCCAAAGTGTAGATATGCAAGTGAAATGAAAACAAGAATTTGGTGCTATTGTATGGAGTATATCTGGACTACTGATCAAGCTATGGTATCAAAATACTTGAAATGCTTGGGGGTTTTTTATGCATATGTGAGTTGCATAAACTGAACTTGAGAATTAATTACATCCAGTCTCTACTGTTTGTACATGGTTTGCTCTGGCTTAACTTTATTGGCCCAGCTCATCAGAGGCTTATTGTAGGAAGATCAAGGACCTCAAATCTATGCTTTTAAAATCTCCTTTGCCCCAGCCCTTGTCTTCAAAATCTTGCTGGAAGCTTTGTCACTAAAACCAGAGTATATAAGATGATTGCAAGATGGTCCATTTATCTGTGTTCCTGGCAAGTTGTCAGCCAAATCAAGCACCTCTGGAGATCATCTAGTCCAACCCCCCAGCCAAAGCAGGGTCATCTAGTGCAGGTTGTACAGGAACACATCCATGAGAGTTTTGAATGTCTCCCCATGAACCAGTAGACAAAACTGTTTGTGCTGTAAGCTCTGTTTGTCCCTCTGCCTTCCTGTCTAGTCATTACGTGTGTACATGATTAACCATGTAACACCCTCCACTGCCATGTTTCCACTACATCCTTATATTGGGGTTAGGTAGACATCCTACTGCTCCAAAAGGAATTAGCCAGTGAGTAATTTGAGGGAATAGTAATCCACCAGAAATTCCCCCAAAGCTTTTCCATAGGTCTGTCTTAAACCCACTGATCTGGTGATAGTAGGTCATTAGATCTGACCCCAGCAAAGGGGAGCGAGTGGGAGCATCCCTTTTATCGATAGCCTGTGTTACCTCACAAGAGGTAACAGAAAATGCATGCCTGTAATTAAAAGACCAGCAAGCTGAATGTTAGAAATCCAAGCCTGCTTACATTTATGTAACCACCACTGTTCTGAGACAATGCCAGTCTCCAAGTCGGATCATAGCAGTGAACATAGCTTAAAGGATTAGTTGCTTGTCAGGCAAAACAGAAGTAATGTTCTAAATTTATTTATCTCATGAACTGAATATATTAATAGTGAAGGGCATGTGAATACCTAAATAGTCTTCAATAGACTTCTGATGGAATTGAATAACAAAGAAAAGAATTTAGGAAATAAACTTTTTTCATTTTAATACCTTTTTGATACAATATTTACTCACTCTCTTCTTATATTTCTGGTGCCATATCTATCAGACATTAATCTCCCAACAGGTTCTGTTTTGGGAGAACAGGGAGGAAGTAAGAGGAACAGTGAGTAATCTGTAGCAATAAAAGTCCATTGGTCTGAGAGTTTTAATAAAACTGTAATGTGAGTGTGTGTCAGAGGCATTGAGGGTGTTCACCTATTCCTGTAACATTTTTTTGTTTGTTTAGCCCTTCAGCTATCAGTTGTAGTAGTGAAGAAATAGTGTAAAATGTTCAGGTAGAATAAAAGTGTTTTTTTTATCTCTTGGAGTCTCATAGAAAATTTGTCAGTCAGAGTTTGTTACACAGAGATACATTTCTAGACTCATAATAAATCGTTTTTCCAGAACTTACTAGCTGTGCTTAAGTCTGTTGGTGAGGCTGCCAAACAAACTTTGAAGCTCAATTCAGTTTAACAGTGCTTTGATATATGCAATGAACTTAATACAAATGATAAATAAAAGTAAGAAAATCTATATTTATAGTTCATTTAGTTTAAAGATTAGAAGAGACCTCTGAAGGTGTGTAGACCAAAGCATAACTAGCTGGGATGCTGGTTCAGAGCAGGGCTAACCTCAGACTTAGATCATGCTGCTTGAGCCTTTTGCATTTGAGTTGTGGCTGTGTCCAAATGACAGTTGATTCTGCTGCCTTTAGGGCCTGCCTTCACTGGGGAGGTTGTATCTCCATAGGCAGTGGAATTCCCCTGGCTGCAGCTTGCCACCATCGAGATGGTAAAAATGCTCTTAGAAACTTTGGCTCTTGGAAACTGAACTACATCAGAATTCCTTGTATTTTAAAGTCCAAATGTGATTGATTTGGCATCTGTAGTGGATAAGGAGTTGTGCTGTACATAGGAGCTTGAAGATATAGCTCTGAAGTTTTACCAAAATAACCTATCATTCTGCATTCCTCACTTAATTTAAATGTTTGCCTCCATCTAAAGATAGAATGGTTGTGATTGTATAAATTTCTATTGAAAATCAAGCTTACCTGAAATATCAACCAAAAATGCCACCTTGGTTACTTGGGTGGAAGTAGGAAAGAGAAAGTACGTTTATTTTTTGAGGTTATAAGAGTCTTAAAAATAGCAAGACACTTCAATTGAAATTAGATAGCTAAGTAGGAACAAAGAAAAGAATTCTTCCCAAATGCTAAACAGGCTATTGTGTGTGTGAAGCTTTGGAGAGGAGCAGTTGATCAGATTTTTGTAAGGCAAAAAACAATAAACAAGGAAAATTTATTCTCTTTTTACTGTTTGTACCAGGGAAAAGTGCTTTAAAAGTGTATGCACAATGTTAGGTTCTTCCATCCAAACTTCTGGGTCAGAAGGTAACCTTCTGTTCGTTGCATGTATAGTAACCTGTATTTTGTTCACTTGTGTACTTCATTTAAGGTGTTGGAGGGGTTTTTTGGTTGGTTGCATGCTTTTGTTTCTGTTTTAAACTTTATTTTAAGTATTCAGGCCACTGAAAGAAACAAACAGAAAAAGGGGAAAAAGAAACCAGCAAATACCTTATTTAATCTAAGTGGTGTCAGTGATACTGAAAGATATGGAAATTGTGTTTTAAGTTGTTCTCTCAAATGCTTTATTGCATGTGTTTTATAAATTCTTGAAAACAAATATTGCAAGAGTTGTCATCTCTGAAATATGCATCCTGGTGGAATTTGGTACTAATTACTGGAAAAGACGGAGATCTGGAGCAGAATATTGCTCTTTGCTTTTGTTATCAGCTAAGGAAGGGGCCTCAGTTAGTGATCTTGTCCCAGTCTGGTCAAACATGTGATGTGTGTTTTACTGTCCTGTGCTTCACTTGAATGTCCACGCTGTTGCTGTACCTTGCTATTTGTACATAACAACCTTTTTCATTTGAGTGTCCATTCCCCTGGCTTTATTTCTGAAAAGCCCTTCCATTTTCTGAAGTGATAAAACACAGCAGTTTAATCCTGCAGGGCCACTGGGAGCTGTGCCCCTCAGGATAATGTCACATTAAATTTACAATACTTTCGTCTGAGTTCTATCAAGCAGAGTCATCCTCGCAGCAGGTTGTGTAGTATTTTAGGTGGTGTGACCATACACTGGGTAGTGTTTTTCACTTTGTCACTGCTCGTGTGCATCCGTGTTGCTCTCTCATTCCAATACCAGGTGTGAACAGGCAGTGACTCAGTGAAGAAGAGCATGTTTATAGCATTTGCATATCAAGGGAATGCAAGTGACTGCTTATACCTGGTGACTGTTTTGATCCTTTCAGATACAGGGGAAAAAAACAAATGTGCCTGTCACTCAAAGAAAGAATTTCAATACTGGAAATGCAATTATGACTTAAGAAAATGCCCAAACCATCCATGAAGCTGTGTAAAAGGTTTGAGTAATATTCTAGGAAAGTGATGCTTCTGAATATCTTAATTTTAATGAAAATTACACTATGGGATTTTTTTTCCTCCTTTCAAATATGGGCCATGAAGAGAAAAGTTCATGCTGTTTTAATGAATTAAAAAATGACCTTTTCATAGTCGTAGTTGTTAGAGGAAGAAATCATAAAAAACCACAAAAAATACCTTCAAATCCTAAATTACTTTCTGAACTGATATTTATTCCCTGCAATATGTTTCTTTCTAAAGAGATCCAAGGATTGGTGTATTAAATATACATTTAATTCTCAGTGCCAAGGAAGGATTATGAATAAAATGACAATAATTTATAGGTAGGTTTATTTACCAACAATTGAAAATATTCTGGTAAGACATGCCTTTCTTCCCTGGACTTTTGCCTTGCCTGAAAGTCCTAGCATCCCTGGTATGGTTGTGGAGAAAACTATGTTAATTCAGGTATTCTGTAGCCAGACATATGGTAGGAGAAGAAACAGAAGGATTTTTTTTTTTTTTCTAATTAGATAATGGTGGAGATCCTGTAGACTGCAGCATCCTACAGTGCCAGCTGGAAACTGCCATGCCCCTTGCCAAACTGCTGAAGCTTCCCTTGTCTGAGCGTTCTTCATCAGGGCTTTTTGCGGATGCTAGTTCCTCTAAGCACGGAGATAGTCCATCCCAGGAATGGGGAAAATGAAGAGAAGAGCCTGTAGGCTGGTTGGTTAAACAGGGTTGGATCATTAAACTTCCGAGGTTATGCCTAATGGTTGGTTTCCATCCTGCAGGCTGGGTAAAAGCAGACTTGCAGAGCTCTGTTGTTGGGCCAGATTATTTAATATCTTTTAGCAGTGACCTGGAAGAGGAGACACTCCTTTCTTGTGAACTCTTGTGAACACCAAACTGCAGGTGCAGTTGACCTGCTTGAGTTGCAGGGCTGCCATGCAGAGGGACACAGTCAGCCAAGGGAATGGACCAGCAGGAACTTCAGAAAAATCAGCAAGAACAGATATCTTGCACCCAAGGTAGACTAACCTCTAGAAGTGGTGCATGTTGGAGACTGATTGTCTGGGAGCCAGACATGAGCTGCCAGAGCATCTTGGCAGGAGTGAAGGCTGGCAGCACCCGGGTGATACCAGAAGGAGCATAAACCAGGGAATTAGAGGAAGCAAATGTTCACCTTTACTTGGCACTCAGTAGACTGCATCAGGAGTACAGTGGCCAGCTTTGAACATTGTTTCCTGTACTGCACTGAAAGAGGAAATGTGTCCATCAGCTGCAGCATGTTCAGTAGATTGCACTGAGGTGGAGCACTCCTGTGAGGAGAGGTTGGGGGTAACAGGGCTTCTTTAGCCTGGAGAAAACTGGCTTTAGGAAGACCTTACACCAGCCTCCTAGACAAGGAGATTGAACAAGACAAGATGAAGCAAGGCTTTTTACTAAATTAAAAGGGTGAGAGAATGAATGACAGTGGTCATAAATAGGAACAAGAAAGGTTTTGAATTAGGGGATGGGATGGGGAAATACTGGTTGCAAATATTTCCTTTTGCTGTCATCTATATGAAATTTCTTTTTGGACTCATTCATAAGCTTGCATCACGTCCTTAGTGTTCAAGTTTACTTTGAAATTATTTTTACTTAAATATAGGTTTAGATAAAATTTACCCCCCCAACTATATTCATAATATTTCACAAACATAAATGATGTGAAGAAAACAATTATGGAAATGGAAGAGAGGGTTACAGTTAACCGATTTACATTCAAATTGAATTTGGAACACCTCCCTCTTATATCCAGATGGTTTGCCATATTCTATTTCTCAAAATCCACCTTGACAGGGATGCTGTCTTTTTGTGTTGTGTTCCATATGTAATTGCTTCTTCTGGAGCCTCTTTAATTTTTTTTGTAAATTTTTTTTTGAATCTCTGGCTTTTATATCCTGAAAGACTAATGAACATGCTTAATCACTAACTTGAAACAACTTAATATATACTTCAGACAATGTCTTCTCTTGTGTTAATACAAATACTTTATTACATGTATTACATTCCTGAAGATGGAATTGCAGTTTTATCTGGTGTAATCTGCAATTGTTTTTGTCCTGCTAGGAACAACTCAAAAAGGCTTAAAACTTCTTGTTCCAACTTCTGTGCTCACTCTAGTGCCTGTAAATCCTTGAGAGAAATCTTCAACTACATCTTATGTCTGAGTCCAATATTCATTAAATAATACACTTGTTACTAACCTCTAAATGAGATGTATGCATATATCTCTCTATTGGCAATAAATTACAGCCTTGGGGTTATAATGGATTTGAGAAAGTCTGTCCCTTAGGGATACTGTAACAATATGTTCTCTTTTTTTTTTTTTTTTTTTCTGCAGTGTCTTTATTGCTTTAGATGGCTCAAACTCTTTCACTCCAGGCTTCCTTGTAGAGGTTTCAAAACACACTGTCCTTGGTACTTTGCTCAGTTGTGTTTGTGTACCCATCTTTGCTCTGTCTCTCCTTTCTATGACTTTCCCAAGCACTCCTTGTTCACGGAGAACCATCTGCTGCCAGGTTTGTGTGAAAGCCTCTAGTCCAGCTTGTCTTTTGGTCCAGCTAAAATCTCTGCCTCTCTGATACTTCTTTGTTACCTTGAGCAGAACTGGGCCTAAAGCTGTTTCCTTTACCTCTGTTCTGGTTATGTGAGCAGCATCAGCTTTCTGATCATGACTTGGGCCAGTAATCTGGGTGACATTTTTGAATGGGTCTCATTGAAAGACCTTAATAAGATCTTCATCTAAAGCTTTCAGATTCTTCTTTCATGGTAACTTACATTTTCTTGTTCCTACGGCTGGTACTTTCCAGGTTATCTTCTTTTTTTTTTTCCTGCAGTATTCTTTTCTCTGACTCATTTTATAAGCTTTCAGAATGATCTGCAAAGATAATACATGTAATATTTGCATTCTTAATATGTCCATTCACTGTCTCTTTCTTCCCTAGTTCATGAAAAATTAGATTGCTTATCTTTGTATTATACACTTCTGTTTGCTGCTGGATTGTTTGTCTCTCACTGGCAGCTGCATGTGCACTTAATGATCCAGTGAGTACATCTTGACCTTTATCCCATACAGCTCATTGTGTTCAGAAAGAGTATTGTATATGTCTATGCAAAACTAATATTTTCCATTTTTTTTTACCCCTTGAATATCTTTTGCAAATTTCCTGAAGGACTTTGACAACACAGAAGTGTTATTTTAAGACCACTGAGCATAATAATAGTCAGCAGTGCTGTCTTTGTGGTTTGTCTGTAGATGTTTTGTATTTTTTGTCAACCTCAAGTTATAAGGGACAACTTGTTTATTCTGGTAACAGTTAAGTGTGCAAGACTTGGATTTCTAGGCAATGTTGTGATAAGATAAGTAAGGAAAAGGTGGATAGTCTATCCATGTTTGTAAGGGGCAAATGAAAATTGTAAGGTGCCCCTGAGTGAGTCCTGGCCAGCAGCTACTCACCACAGTCAGAAAGATGGGATAATAGTAGTAAGTACAAATAGGAATAGGTACAAGTAGGAAAGAGTTTGAAGGCAAAACACAAGCTTGCTTTGGATTGTGCTGAGACTAAGCTATGTGCAGATGAAATGAATTGTCACATATGTAAGGACATATGAGGGAAAGTGTTTCAATGTATAGTGTCAAGTAAATGTGGGAACGCAAATGAGTCACCTAGTACTGGGTGCAGATAATGAGAAAACACTGCAGAAAAGGGGAAAAGTTAGGAAAATAAATAAGAAAATTGATAGGAAGCTGAAACATTAAGAGGTGGAAAGAGCAAAGAGCATCCAGGTTCACAGCAGATGACTAGGTTAAATGGTCATCAGAGTGGTTTCTTGCTAGTTTTGTTCACCTTCGGGGAGTAAGTTGGTTTTTGGCTTCTTGACAAGTTCCAGTCAAACAGGAAAAGTGATGTAATACATGTTTTCTAGTGATTCGTACTGGTTTTCCCAAGTATCAAGAACTCCGCCCCTCCCCCCCCCCCCCCGAAAAAGAAAAGTTAATTGTATAGAATGATTCCTGAGGGAATCTGAGTATGATATGGAATGCTTATAGAAAGATTTCCTCAGTGTTATGTGCTTACCTGTATTGTTGTGGGTGCTTGGTCTCTTGAATAGTATTTGTTTCTTTATCTATTTGCATCTAGTTCACTGTGAGCTAGGAAATAAACCTAAGCTACCGACATCAGTGTGGGCCAATGAATTAACTACCAGAAAGCTGTCAACTAAAATGACATGTGCAAAGGATGACTTGTTGCAAAGCTTCCTTTTAAAATGTAACTCTTTCAGGAAATACTAAATGTTGTGTTCTGATACAGTTTCCAAGATAACTGTAAAAAGGTTAATTTTGTTTGCTTGAGTTTAAGGTAGCTATGTTAGATAATAAACATTAAGGGGTTGGAATGGGCCTTAAAGATGTTTCACTCCCAACCCTCTGCCATGGGCAAGGACACCTCCCACCAGACCAGCTTGCTCAAGGCCTTACCCACCTGGCCTTGAACACTGCCAGAGTTGGGACATCCACAGCTGCTCCAAGCAGCCACTTCCAGTGCCTCACCACCCTCACAGTGAAAATGTTTTTCCTAATCTCTACCTCAAGTTTCCCCTCTTTCAGTTTGCATCCATAACTTCATGTCCTATCAGCTCCTGATGAAGTATCCCTCTCCAGCTTCCCTGTAGGCCCTCTTCAGGTATTGGAAGGTTATTGTGAGGTCTCTCTACTGAACCTCCTCTTCTCCAGCTAGAATAGCCTCAAGTTTCCCAGCCTGTCTTCATAAGGGAGGTGTTTCAGGCCTCTTATCAACTTCATGGCTCTCCGCTGGACGTGCTCCAACAGCTCCATGTCCTTCTGTTGGAGACACCAGAACTCTAGGCAGTACTCCATGTGAGGTCTCACAAGAGCAGAGTAGAGCACATGGTACACATCACTCAAACATTGTCACTGGACCTTCAGGTTCCTTTCTATTTGTATTAATAAAGTTGTTTCAAACTTTAATTTAAATTTTAAACATTGCTTTTTAAAAAAATAAGTGGAAATGCTTCTCCTTTTTCCTTGTTTCTTCACTTTTTTCAGAAGCAGTTGCTTCTGAAGTTTTAAGTGAAAACTAGTGTAGAAAATCTCAGTGTTGCAGATGTAGATCTCAGAATATTAAGTGTGATCAGTGCAGAAAGTTTCAGCGGAAAACTTCAGACAGTGTTAACTATCTCTTTGCTGCTAACATTGTATGTGCTACTAATGCAGTGAATATGGGCCTGTTTTACTCTAAAAATGTTTTTATGGAAAGTTGGAGTCAATGTACAACCTGCAGTTTTATACAACAAAAATGTAATTGTGTTGTTTCTGAAGCAATTAAAGTAATTGTGGCCATTTAAAAACCCAAGCAACTCTAACCCTTTATTTTACATAGAAGTAACTAATCTCTTCAAAGACATGTATTCACAAGCACTTAATGCTTTTCTGGAAAGGAAAGCAATCAGTGTTATTTCAAGAAATTAAATATTTGTTCTGTGTTTTGTACTGCCTTCATACTTGAACCATGTGCAAAGGGGAAAACATTTTGGTTAGCAGTAGTTTCTATGCTAAAGCACACTTTTTAAGTGTCACAAAAAAGAAAAAGAAGCTACCACAAAAATATACTGAAGTTCTTGAAGTACCGTTGGAAAAACTACAAATTGTTGTCCTTATTAAGCACTCTGGATCAGAAGTAGTAGATCTTTAAAATCTGTTAATTTTGGAAGCCGATGGTTCAGTTCCATTCTCTGCACATTGAACTGCTGCCTGTGGAAGGCTGGTAAAAAAATATGTTGTTCTTTCTCTTAAGCTCAAACGAAGAGCATGTGCTGAGGATGTTACTTTTATACCCCTTTCCAGGGACATTATGGCTAGCTAAATCTATTGCAAGTGTGCACAGGTACAGCACAGTTTTCAAAATCGAAATCTTTCTCAATTTGAGGCTTATGCCTTTGGCCTGTTTTCATGAACTTATGCTTCCAACTGTTAGTCTTGCTGGTTTGCATATAGAATAATTTTTCCCCATATGTATTTCCTAGTGTTTCTGCCTGCACTCATTTATGGGCAAGAGACAAATCATTTGACAGCCTGTGTGTGGTTTTGGAGAGACAGAAGGGAATGGAAGGGGTTCCATTTAGCAGCTTGTCATCTTTAATATTTCTCTTTGGTTTTCTTCTTAATGCTTTTCTACAGAGCCGTAACAGCTCTGTAGGAGAATCTGTTTGGCTTCAGCCTGTTGTTAGCAGGCAACAGAAGCAGCAGCCTGGGGAGCTGCAAGTCAAACTTCAGGTCCCCCCACCTACATGCGCAGGGAAATTATCTAGAGGCCTCACTTGTAACTTCTTCTGTTGAATCAGTGTCAGTTGGACACTCAGAGTCCATTCAGAGCTTAGTTTGTGGAGAGAGGGGAAAAAATAATAATTAAGAGTCATAATGACTTTGTCTCTTGTGGGTTTAATGTCAGTTACACTTCCTTCCTTGATGAAACAAACATTATAATAACAAGGAAGTATTATTTACAGTTGTATTTTCCTTTGGAAAGTTTGGAAGTCTTTAACTGATGAGTGTCTGTGAATGTAGCTTGTGAAGCAGAGGAGGGTGAAATACTATTTTGATTTATATTCCTATAGTAATTTAGCTTATTGCATGTACCTATCCTCTGCGCAAGTTCCCTCTGTTATCAAACCACAAAAGAATTAATTAGTAGGCAAGAAACATTTGGATTTATGCTGCAATCTGCAGAGTTCTTAAGAAATATGTTTTCTCTGTATGTATGTGCATGTGGATTTTTGGTAATGATCATCACTATTTAAAGAAAGATCAAAGTTAATGTTTTTTCAACCTCCCAGTGTGCACCTTAGTGCACTTGTATTTGACTTCAACTTTATCTATATGTGAAAACACCTTATTATGAATTATGCTAACTATTAAACATTAACTGAGAAAATAATGGAGTCTGAGTAGCTGTGAATTGTTATTAACCCTTAAATTTGAAGAGAAGTGAGAAGTTCATGTATATGCAAGAGTAAAACTGCTGTCTTGGGAATGAAAGCTTACTTTTTCTTGATTAAATACAATGTTTCAAAATAGACCAAAAATTGGGTGTGCCACATGCTGAGTTACTTCCTTTTTGGACATGAAAAACATACTTAATCCCCCTTTTGAGGTAAGAAAAGGATGAGAAAATTGTGTAAGAGTTAATAACCATATAAATTATCTTTGGACAGTGAGGGAGAGGAACACGGAGAGGATGTGCAAGGTAAGTATTCAGTGGAATCTACTAATTTGTTTTAATGAGACAAAAGATGTAATTTAGTAAGAATCATTGTGAAAATGATTGTCTTGATTTATGTCAAACAGGGCTGTTAATTTTCAAGACCCAAATCCAGTCATTGAAGGCAGGAAAACATTCTTTAGTTATGGCACTGTGGAAATTAGACTCTCCAAAAATTTTACTCTTTTCTCTGAGATATCCAAAATAGGTTTGTGATAAAATAAGACTCCATCTGCAAGTTAATATTCTTAACAGGTAGAATTAATACTATACTTAATAATTATGGAACTGTTTGCTAGTATATGGACTTTACTGTTGTTTATTTGGCAGAGCTTTTAATGCGTGAAGATAGAGGTGCCTTTCGTAAAAATGCTAATAATATTTGAGTTGCAGAGGAATATCTCAGAAGTTTAAGAAAAGTTTAAATTTGTGACCTTACAAGAGTTCTAGAATGTAGAATGGAAATACTGTCTCAATTTTCTTTGTGAAAGCACAAATTTATTAATATTGTATGTATTATTAAGATTCTCACTTTTAGTGAAATTAAATTCTGTGGGTAGTTTATCTTAATTTTTCAGTGACATTGCATGTAAGTTATTTTTCTTATAATGCAACCAGATTGACTCAGTGTATGTGTAATGCTTAGAAAACTAGTGGGTTTTCGCAACACTAGTCACTTTTTAATTATATAATCTATTCTCTTATGTCACTCCTGCTTGTTCAGTGTTTTGAAGTTTCAGATTATATCCTGATGGAGACTTATCTTTTATGAAGACTTATTCTTGTTTCCATCCTTAGTGTGTTGAAGATTGGTTCTGTTTTGTTAATCTATTATATTTCCTGGTATAATGTATATAAATGTGCATAATGTAAGTAATATTATATTTATTAATATAAGGATTTTAGTTTATTATGGAGGAAGTCCATTTTCTTCACATTTAAAGAAAGGAAGATGGATTATGGAGAATAGGCATGTTCTCAGTTCCAGAGTGTGGATGGGTACAAGAGTGCAAGGTCTATGCTGTATAACACAGAAGAATCATTCCACGTTTCCTATGTTGTTTTGAGAATACACCAAGGCTTTTGAGATTTGACTGTTAGCATGTAATCATGATAATGGTCTCTTCTTCAGGGAGCAAATAGTACCCTGATGACTTTACTGACGCACTTGGGGAGGAAGGTGAATATGATCAGCTGGTTCAGTACTTGCATAAAAAGCTAATTAAACTTTCTAATCCTGCCTTGGAGGCATGTATTGGAAAGGTCCAAAACACCAAAAGTTTTGAAGAGAGAAGTTTTGCTTATGGTTGTTACAATTCTCTGTGCTGCAGTTATTAATATGTGAACCATGTTTTTCCCAGGATAGAATATAAGCTCTGATACTTTATGAGAAATTTCTAAACATTTACTTCACAAGTACTTTGGCCAAGCTTTTATTTGGGGCATATCGTGTTAGGTGTATTCACCTGCTCTTTTTTGGAAAGGTTTGCAACTCAGGAGACTCAATTGATTATTACCTTGGTTTTACTTGTTTTTAATTGCTTGGTCATGAATATTTGTGGCCAGTTACTTTCCATGGCTTAGAGCCTCATAGGCTTCAGGTCACTTTACCAAGTTTGTAGCTGGTGGCCATCAGTCTTATTCCATGCTATGTTCATCACCACTCTTCTTGATTTTTGTCCTTTTGCTGCTGTTTTGTTTCCTCTGCTAATGTTATTCCTGTGTTCTTTGCAGTTTGGAATTGTGTTGGGTTTGGGTTTTTGTGGGTTTTTTTTGTTTGTAGTTATTTTCTGTTTGTGTTTTGCTTTGGATTTTTTGTTTGTTTTTTTCCCAGGGAGACAGTTTCCAGGTTCTACAAGTTTTTTAGCGGTCATTTTGTTCTACTTCTAAATTCTTTTCATTATTCCTCTCTGCACTGTTTTCTCTAGTTGCTTTATAGTGGTTTCAAGCTTTATTAAAAATTCTTGAATTTTTTAAAAAAGGGGTTTTGGACATCATTTACAGTGCAGATTAAAACAGAATGGAACTGTCACACATGATACTCACCTGTCAGATAGCTGACACACTAACAAATGTGTTCCTGAGATGACAAGATTGAATGTGATGTTTGGATCCTAGACAGTATCCGGCAATGTATGCTTGCTTATTCAGCTTCTCAGATCCTTGATTTGTTGTGTAAATACTGCACAGTGTTCGTATAACACTTACTTGGTATGATCTGATGGGCTGTTTGTTGCAAGTCTTGCTTGTTGAAATAGTCAACGGAATAGTTATATGCACATGAGAATTCATTATATTTGCTGAAAAGTAATTTCTGAATGAGGATGGGAATGTGAAAAGCAGATGATGCCGTGGCTGTGTCTGGCACCAGTAAGGGGCAGTGTTACTTGTCGCAGGTTGATGCTGATTGACTCTGCTGAATAGTCACCCAAGCCTTGTATAACTGAAGACAATAGTTTTCTTGATAGCTGTTTTGTATGACAAATACACTTTTCTTTCTAAATGCCAGATCTTCCTTTCAGCTTTGTATAATTATTTGTCTCCCAAACTGATAGGGAAGAATAGAATAGCTCTGGCTATGTGGACCTTCATTCTCTTCCTATAGAGCAGCTGTATTTTTCTAGGCCGTATTGTGTGTATGTGCCAGACCCTTTGTAAGAAGTAGTTATAGCTACAGTTCTACTACTGTGCTGTAATTTTGACTTGGTAATTGGCTAGAAAATGATTTGCCTGACAGCTGGAAACTTTTGAACCATAACACTGTTAGCATCAGGTTGTATGCACAGAATTGATATTCAGCCAATATACATACATATTTCCCTAAAAGATTAATACTAATGGATGTTGTGTTTCCTGACAAAGAGTTTGCTAACTTCTATTCTTATTGTCTTCTCTCCAAAAGCATGGTTCCATTACCTTTATTATGTCATCACAGGAAATGCAAAACTATAGTGTCTTTCTTCCCTCTAATGAAAAGATGTCTATATATATATAAAATTATTTGTGTTAAAGATTGGTCATTGTTGCTGACATGGACGTCTGTCCACAGCTCTTGAGGTGAACATGTTGAACTGCAATAATAAAGACAACATTCTGGCTTGTTAGTTTTTGCGAGAGGTTATTCTGTTTCTTGTAACATCAAAGTAGTGCTTCAATTGAGGTAAATACAAAAGTTTAGTAATTGTCTGGGGAATCATTCTTCCCCTAACCATAGCTAGTTATAACCAGTGGTGCCAGTGAGTTTTTTCATAATGTGGTCAGTTGACCACTCTAAACTGTCAGGCCTTTTCCTTAATGAAAATAGGGGCTTAGAGGGTCTTTGAAACTTGTCATAGCATCTGTGGAACTATTAATAAAGCACTCTTAATTTTAAAACAGCACCTGTCCTGTAGCCTGGAAGTAATATTGTATGTCAAGCATAACAAATAGCTATCCTAAGAAAGTTAACAGTTTGAGTACACAAGAAACAAAAACGAGGAAAGGAGAGTCAGGTCATTTCCAGTCGGGTCATCTCCAGGCCTTGGAGGACTTGGACATGCAGAGGTGGTGAATACCGTGTGCTAGCTGTATTTACCACATGTGCAAAAACATGAGGTCAGGCAAATTCAGAGTTTTGGAATCTGACTTGGGTCTAAAATTATTTTATTCTAGCAAAAGTCACAACGTATGAGAAGAAAAGCATGTTAAATTATTTATTCTCCTGTAGCCTATGTATATAACAAATTAGTTCAGGGAAGTAATAATAATGCCTTTTTGCTTTAAAGGTAAGAATCATAGCTACTTGGGGAGCTGTCAGTGACATACCTCTGTGGTTGTCCATACATAGTGTTTTGTAAACCATAATTAAGATGCAAGCTGGAACACATGTTGCCCCAGATTCACAGAAGCCAACCTTACTCACTGCTTTGACACAGAGCAGATGGCTTGTTATAATGTAGTTGTTGATGCAGTAAGAACTGAGAGCCGTGACTGGTGTTGCTTATAATCACTCCTGATTAAAAGTCTGTATTACCTTCAAGAAGGCATCACTGTTCTCTCCTTGTGGTAAGGATTTAGTGAGATCCTAGATCAAGAGTATATTTATGCTTAAAAGATGTCTGAATATCCGTTGGGTCTTAAATTTGTGCTATTTGTATGAAGATAGGTATTTCTGAAGGGCTGGAACAAAGTATTTTTATGTAATTTGATGCTTTTTGTGAAGACTCTGGGCATATAAGGCAAATGAAGATAGAAGAAAGCTCTAAAAAGCTTTTCTTATAAATTTTTTTTTTCCATCTTCACTAAAATCTTTTTCTTTGAAGAAAACACTTGTGTGGAGGAAAAAAGTTAAGGTATCTTCCCATGCAGACTCACTATGGTGGCAAGTACTCCACAAAGCTGCGGGGTAGTCATAAAGGGATACTGCATCAGAAGCTAGATCATTCAAGGAAGCTGAATGGTAAGTTAGCTGGTAAATTGTATGTTTCTGACTCTATAGAAGTCTTAACAATTCTGGAAAAGGAGGAGACCAAAATGAAAGGGCAGCTTTAACTCTTTTAGTCATTAATAGGCAGTCTAGATGTGCTAGTGCTCTTTGTGATGGACGCAGGGTAAGAATTACTTTTAGACTGACAGCTGGTTGGAGCAACACAAGCTCTTGACTGGCTTCAGAAAGAAAGGTGTATAGGCTGTTCCTTTTAGTGTTCAACAATGAATGCAGAGCCCAATAAATAACTGCATCAGACCTTATTTGTGATGTCATTCCATTAACTTCAGTCAGTTGACTTCAGCAAACTTAGCTTGGGGATGCATTAGTGCCATAATGTTTAAATAGAAGAAAAACATGTAAGCTTTCTATAAACATGGCTTAAATTCTTTTGAACATTAAGGGTAACTCATTGAGGAAGGAAAAAAGGGAAAGAAAGTGTGTTCATTATTCTATTCTGAGAAGTACAGGCAGAGGTCAAAGCCAAGCTGTTTGCTCTTGAAGAGTTGTATTCTGAATAATTTGGCATCAGCCTCAAAATCCTTGATTTTTATCATGTAATTCAGTGTTTTCTCTGGGCTATTTTAAGAGGAAAATAATTAGAAAAGGTTGTGTTCTCATTCATATCTGAGTTGCTTGGTTTTGCTAGATTAAATGAGCTCTCTGGTCATTGAAACATCCATTTTGATTAAAATATGAACTATATTTTGCATCAGAGACAAAAATATATAATGCCCTGTCTCTTGCCTTTAATTATCTCAGCTCACTGATTTATATAGTGCTTCAGAATGGCAAAACTTTGGCTGACTGCCATGATACACAGTAAGCCCAGAGAAGCTAGGATTTGGTAGCTATTTATAAAAAATTTAATGTTATGGTTTGCCCACCCAGGTGGTCTGGAATACATCTCTAAGTCAAGGTGCAACTCTTTGCCTCTTTCATGTTTTAAAAGATTTTTAAGCTTTTTTCTATCTTGTTTTTGACATGCACTCTCAAGGCCTGAAAGATTTCATCTTTTGGTGCTGACCAAGTTAAAGGACCTTTCAGCAGAGTCCCAGTATGACTCTGAAGTTAGAAGATGCAAATTTGACTTCCTACTGCTGGTATTTGCATTGGGATGTAGGTCCTGAAAAATCCTAGGGAGGTTTTTTTTAATTCACACAGCGTACTTATTAATAGCTCAGAGTTGATATGAGGGGACTTCCATAGAACTGTGTCGCTCTTTATTTGTCCTTATGGAGTGACTTCTTTTTTTCCTAAGATTTTTTTCAATCTGTGTTTAATTTAAATGGCAAATAGTATTTTTTTTAGCTGTAATCTCCTACTTAGTCACAGTGTGATGCTTTCTGTACTGCACAGTAAACTGTATTAAATAACATTTAATGCAACAGTTATTGCAAGAGAAAAGAGAAGATAAGATTGAATTCAGAAGGTTGGGTTGTTTCCTTGCTCTTGTATTATTTTTCTTCTGCTCCAAATCAGGCTATTTTTGTACTTGGTTGTTGTTTTCCCTTTTTGGGGGCCTGAAGAGTAGCACATTTTAAATATAGGCTTTGCTTTGGAGATCAGTTTGTTTCTGAGGAGAAGTATAATCTCCATGAGTGTAATCTTCACGAGTAAGATCTCTTGAATACTTATGCTCTCATATGTAAGGAGTAGACCATTCATTTCCAGGACAATGGGGTGATTTTTTGTGGTCTTGTATGGTTTTCCTGTATGTTTGTTCTATGTTTGGGGTTTTTTAAAAATATGCTATTTTTGGGGTTTTTTCCCCTTATTTAAAGATTTCCCAAGAGATTTTCTGAACTGGATAGTTACTTGTGTCTTTTTACGTATAAGTTCATGCACACAAATGCACACAATGAAGTGATCCTTAGTTGGTGTTCCTGCCTCACATGGTAGAAAGTGGAAGCAAAAGGAGGAGCAGTTGGACATCTTCAAAAACATCAAGCTCAGGAATGGAGAGAGTCCAATGCATCTTTATAATGTTTGGGTAGCTTAATATGAAAAATCATGTTTTAAAACTTCATTTAAAAACAAACAAAAAGCATTAAAAAACCCCCAAACTTTTCTCCTGAAAATTAGGATGTAGAGCTAGATGATATCCATGAATATGTGCTGCTTGAAATTGTAATTATTTTGATTGCTCCAGTAAATAGCAGCTCCCTTGAAAAGTCCATTTTTTTTTTTTTTTCATGTGTTTTTTATGTTTTCACTGTGTCCACGTTTTGTTTTTTTTTTCCCCTCAAAGAGCTTCAGTTTTGGTCAAATTGAAGCTGATGTTTATTTTCATCCTGGCTATGACTGGAAAACTACTTTGATTTTTGTCTATTTGTCTGACCTGTGTGGTTTATAAAATTGTAATACCTTCCAATCTAGGTAATCTTCATAGTTAAATCAAATTGAGCCCTACAAAGTTGGTTAAAGTTAAGAAAAAATAATCGATTGGGGATTATGAAGGGATAGAGAATATCTATCTCCCACTTGCATTTGAAAAGAAGTAGCTATGTATGGAACTGGGTCCATATGTTCTCCTTTGTTAGCAGCAGCAGTAGTGTAGACTTTCAAACTGGAGGTGTTAGGCATTACAGAGCATCAGTGCTCACAGACTTGGTGGTCTTGTATTAGTCTTTTAAAAGGTGCCATTGAACTGTCCTAAATAATATTTTTAAATAACGCCTAAATATTATCTCTACAGAACACATTAGAACAATTATTGAGTTATATCATAATTTAATCCAAATTTAAGTTACTAGAATTATCATTAATAATATTTGCAGGGTGGACTTCTAAGCTTCAAATATCAGCTTAATAGGAGAGGATGAAAACAAGGTGTTCGGTTTATCCAGAGGCAGTTCTCGAGAAGAGATGGCAGAATGGTAACACAGATGGTATACGCTGATTTAACTTTTATATTCTGGAGTCAAACACTGGGATGTGTGTCATTAAAAGATAGTTTCAGGGAGACAAAGATTAAAAATATAGAAACAAACACCTTCTTCTCTCTCTCTCTCTCTCTCTCTCTCTTCTCTCTCTCTGTCTTTCTCTCCTACTTACACTCTTTCCCACTTCAGAAAGAAGCTCTGGAATGCTCTGCTATTATTATGTGTAAGTTCTGAAGAAGGCATCCAAGCGCCTGTGTTGGAGCTTCAGCACTAACTCCATGCACTACAGGTCAGGGAGCCCAGGCTGTGTCACAGCAGGATAGCCTGGTTCCTGTTTTACGGGTCCCTCCTGAGAGCAGGAGCCGTAAACCACCGTAGTAACCAAACCACCTCACTGTGGCCGTGCTGACCAGAGCTAACTGCTTAGCCTGCAAGTGCGAACTTCCCTTGTGGATGTTGACATTTGATGCAGTTTTACTGCAGTTTCCAGTCTTGTGTATGGAATTGACTGACTCGATGTGTTATACTGATTGCTAAAATGATCTCTACCAAAATTTCGTGTTAATCTGAGTATATCAATTTCTCTGTTTTGTGTTTTAGTCACTTTATTCCTCAGTCATAGTATACTTACTCCAACACTGAGTTGAAAGGATGAACTTTGAGGATAGCAAACTTGAATTCCACATGGCTTACTTTCTGCATTTTTCACTCCCTATTTATATTAAGTCTCCTGGTCTTCTGACATGTGTTAAAGTCAAGTTAAAGGTCTTCTTTCTCTTGTAATTTGTACATTAGGATCACGATGGACTAAGACAATTATAACATGTGCAAGGTGAAAGTGCCCTGACTATGGCTAATGAGTAATCAATCAGAGTAGGTCTTTGAGTCTTCTCTGTCAGAGTGAATTCTGGGGGGCAACAGGAGACAGTTTATGACTAAAGTATGTACTTGGGATGCAGTAGCCAAAATTCTGCTTGAGCTGACAAGACCGGGTACTTGATCATTTGCCTATATACTTACTAAAGTAGTGCCTCAGTTTTCTTGTACTGTTGGGAGACAAATTATTCTGTGGTAGCCTTATTTCATTAAATCATGAAAAAATCTTTTGCTAATAGAAACAGTATGTTGTAAGAAAAAGTTATTCTCCTGGTTTTAATGTCTTGTTGAAATGATTTTCAGTGAAAATTCTTAATTAGCTCCAGCAGACATGTTAGTGTGTTGTGTTTACCTCATCCCTCTCCACAAAACCCTAAAAAACCAAACCATCCCAGAATTGTTTCAGGAATACAAATAGTCAGGATAAAAAAAGGAAACAGTATGTAAACTTGACTGAAGTCCATTGTATTTTGATGGTTATTTATCACAGTGGCTGTATTAATTTATTTTGAAGAACAGTGTTTCCTAGATATTTCTTCTGAAAACATAACCCTGGAACTCATTGGAGGATATTGCCATTGTTCCTGTGTTATTTGAACAGAAGTGAGGAAATGGATGAAGTGTGACCAAGCACTAGGATTTTAAGTTCAAGAGTGTCATGGTTTCCATAGAAACTGTTAGTTCTACCATAGCTACTGAGTTAAATGCCTGTAGGATTTGTTTTTTTTTTTTCCCTTTATATAAAATTTGTTTATGCTTTCTTGGTTTTCTCTTTCTTTTCACTTCAAGTTTCTGAAATTTGCTAACTAAATTTTTAGCAGTGCAAAGCCACCTTAGCCATTCCTTGTTTGAGAAAGCAATTGCACGTAAAACCATATTTGTTTCACTTTGTAGCAACCTAAAGGTGAGTGTGTCATTGGAACTGGTATGAAGTTCACAGCCTTGAGCTGAGTGATGCAGTGTGCCATCACATTTACCTGGTGTCATGATGGCATTGTCCTACTTTCACAAGTGGTGTGGCTTTGAAGGAGTCATGCAGCTGGCAACAAAATTTCAGAGCTTTGTTCATTCACATGCGCAATTTATGTTTCTTCTCATTTTCCTTAATCTTTTTTTTCATGACATGAAGTAAATTTATTACAGGTACTGCAAGGTGCTGTAGGGTTAGAGCAAAACTAATTATAGGGGTTCTTAGTGTTGCTAAGTGTAAATTTTGTGTTGTTCAATCGAGGAAGCGTGGTTAAGTCACCTGTATTTCTTATAAAGTATCTGGTGAAAATAGGTGTCTAGAAGTGTGATTCATGAGAACTGTAGTTTTATTTATTTTACCAAGTGACTCTTGAAGAAGAGTTCAGACTGAAGTATCTCTACTCTCCCATTGAGAATGCTTGCATGATTGGGCTACAAATTTATACTTTCGCTCTCTTACTTTCTTACCTTGGGCACCTCAGTCCCTCTACCAGCTAGTTTCTTGGCTGAGAAGGAGCTAATATTATTTTTCTACGTGTGTCTCAAATTCCCAGAAAGTTCTGGAAGTCTTCAGAAGGCTGCTTGGGAAAATTACTTAGTTTCAATGACCATGAGCTGATACAGTTAAAATCAAATGGAAGAATAAACAAAGCAGGACAAAGCAGGAGTATATGTAAAGGCTTTGGATTTCAAGGAGGCAGGTGCTGATTAAACTAAATGTACTGGATTAGTACTAAGGACTGTATCTGAGGAATTTGCATTCTTGGTGTTTCTTCAGATTGAACAAACTAAGTTATAAAATATCTGCATGCTAGATGAGTGAAAAGATGTGAAGAGAGATTTTGAACTTGACAGATGAGTAACCATCTCAGGAAGGAGCAGAGAAGAAATAATGGAATACAATTCATGATTTCTATTTATCCAAATTAGATTGTGACAGATTTATCAGCCAGTTTTCTTTGAAAGGAGAGTGTTTTCCACATGAGGGAAATGCAGAAGAGGTGTAATCTGCCTGGACTTCAGTGAGAGTTGATGTTGTATAGGAAGGGATCAGTTGGGGAAGGCAGGACTTGATTGAGTGTGTGACTAGGTGGAGAAGATGGTATGGTACAGCGTTCAGGATGTAAGTGTCAGGCTGTCAGTTGTGCTTAGTGGAATTCCTTAAAGATAATTTTGGGATCTGCTGTCTTTGTATCGTTTTCTTTTATGCCACTGGGACAAGGAAAATCAGTGTGCTGATGAAATTTTTTGATGATGAATGGTATAGAAGATGACTGTGGTGTTGAGTGGAGATAGGATTATGTCAAAGACTGAATTAATAGGAACAGAACTAATTGAATAAAAATAAAAATAAAAATATCCTGTGCATTATGGGTGGCTAAAAAGCTGTATTTTGAAATGCAAGCTTGAAAGTTTGTCATAGAAACAACTGGGCTAGAGAAGAGCATTGTGAGATTACTACATTGCAAATATAAGACAGTCGTGATGTTTGAAATTGAAAATTGAGAGGTTTTTGCAGTTGATTTACGGAGGTACTAATATCATTTTATATATTCCTGAAATATTGTGTATCATGCTAATTATGCATACTTAAGAAAGTTTAAACAAAACTAAAGCAGATATGGATTAAAGTGGATTGAGGAATTGTTCACCTGGGAAATGACCTTTAGCAATTTTTTAGCCCAAACTCGCTCCAAGCTGCTGGAAGCAGGGTCACCATTGAATTCAGACCAGATTGCTTGGGGCTTTGTTGGTTGGACCTTGAAAATCCATGAGGCCAGAGCTTCCAGAGCATCTCTGGATGACCACTGTTGTGAGATCTTCAGGGTGAAAACTTTTTACCTGGTCACAGTTCAGGGTCTATTATTTCTATTTATGACCGTTGTCTGTTGGTCGTCTGTCTTGAACCTCAGTAAAGAGGTCCTATGGTAATTTAGGCATGGGAAGGCTGCTCATAAGTCCCTTCCAGGCCTACCAAGCCCAGTTACCTTAATCTTTATTGATGTGCTTCAGAATTTTGAAGACAGCATTACCACCAAGGGCCAGCCTTTTAATGAGGAAAACCTTTGCTTGTTAATTTTAGCTAAGTGTGTCTTTGTCTGCAGATGTAGAAGAAAGCCATCAAAACCCCAAGTTGTTTTGTTTTTTTTTTTTGGCTAAAGCATGATGTGCCTGTGACATCAGTAAGTGCAACATATTTGAGAATAAATTTAAGCTGGGGATGAGAAGAAAGCACTCAGTGAAACAGCTCAGGTTCTTCAACAGCCATTCAGGGCATGTAAAAACTGATGTTCTTCATTATATTCAGGTGGATGCATTCCAGGAGTGACCTGGTGTCCAGAACCTGCAGGTCCCTGCTGACTTGGCTTGTGTGATGCTGCTGTGATGCTTAGACTGTTATTTGGGCTTGGTTCAACCTCATATGTAAATCTGGTGGAATTCAGTCACTAAAGTGGGGCTGAGAAGTTTCTCTTTGGCCTAGAGCCATTAAGAAACCTTAATATGTCTTTAGAGAACCAGTTTATTTCTTACAACAACGAACTTGAACAAGAAAGTATATTGGATGTCGAGGAAAAAGTTTTGTATATGTATTTCAATCTTAAAACAGCTAAAGAAGAGCAGTTACTTCAAACTTGCGGCTGCATATGATGTAGTGATATGACACTTCTCCTTCTCCGCATTTTAATTGTAAGTTCAGGAGCAATCTTAAGCTGCTACTGGAGCATAAAATTGATGACCAACTATGAATAAATGAGAAGTCAATTAAACATTAAGAAATGAGGTTTCCGACCTTCACAATGTTTATTGATTTTAAAGTGACTTCCCCTTTATTTAACATAAGCTGTGAAATTAGAAGCACTTTGGCACTATGACATTTTAAAGGTATGCCTTAAAGAATGAACAAATTTCCCAGGTGCCTAGAATGAAGAAAACACAAGTTACTCTGTGTCAGTATATATGTGACCCAAATTTCTCTTCCAAAAATTGTGGTCACAGTTGTTACTATAATATTTTCATAAATATAATTTTATTTTTGGGTGGTTTTCTTGTTTGATTGTGGGGTTTGTTGTTGTTTGCGGAATATAATCTACACTGGAAATTTTTATTGTGTATGCACTGTAACTGATGGGGTAGTTACTGGAGCTGTCATTATGAGATTGGGATGGGAGAGAGAGGGTGAGGTTTGCATGCTCCAGATCGCAAACAGAATGTACTATTACATAACTGTACAGAGAGGATGTAGTCTGCAAATTGTATTTAATCCTTTTTCTGATACTCTGGCTGCCCTTGACGGCTTTCAGCAGTAATGTTGCAGTTGGTACTACAACACCGAAGTGTGAGGATGTGATCCCTATCACTTTGTTGTAGCAAAAGGCTGGAACTCCCTTTGGTACTCTGAAAAAAAGAAAAACCATAATCAGAACAGTTGTCGTAACATTCCCAGCTGAAGAGCAAACTTGTCAGGGCCATGAGAATTGCAAAAGTCTTTTGCGACCAAGACACGAGACAATAAGCGGAGGGGCTTTAAGCATACAAGGAATACAGATATAACCTCCTTGGCAGCTTTTAACATAGGAAATAGGATACAGATAGCTAAGATTATTAAGAATCCTTTCTTAACTTGAAAAATAAAAATTTGATGCTTTTGTGTCAAAATTCCTTTACCTAACCAAGACTTTTTTCTGCACATTGAGTAATTGTGTATACACATATACTCTTATCTTTTTCTTTTCTTCTTCTAGTTCTAAGGTTTCTGGAATTTTGGCAGAAGTATTTTTTTTTTTTTTTGATCCCCTATAGTTTGTTTGCAAGATTAAGAAGTTCAGCAGTTGCAAGCTGTTAAATTTACCAATATTCTTGAGGGAAATGAGATCAGACTCTAAATTTAGAGGCAAGTTTTGGGATTATTTGCTTCAAACCCTTTGGGGTAGTGTGATACACAACTCAAGACTAAGATTCCTTCAAGCCAAGATTAAGAAACATAAATATATCTATATATATGTATATATATAGAGAGAGAGAAACATGCAAACTAAATGTGTCAGTGGCATGCTGTACTATAAATAAGAAAATACTCAAACCTTTCATTGAACAGCTGTTTCTTTGCACTTGATGTAACATCTGCTTGACTGACTTAAAAATTCATTTTGGACTTCTGCTGATATATGATGATTTTTTTAAAATGAAAATATTTATCCTGCATTTTACATATAATTTGTAATATACCCTGTAAAATTATTATCTTCTCTCAATGTGCCTTTTATATTTCATAGTAAGACCATGAAAAATGCTCTTCAACAACAAATACCTATCCATCTTGGGGATGTAGGGGGAAAAAAGTATCTAACATTTTTCGCTCTTTTTTCTCCCCTCATGTTGCTTATATTGATTTTATGGTATATATTAACTGCAGAGGTATGCTTAATCAAATTTACCAGGAAGCCAAGTTGGTTTTGGTTGTTTTTTAATGATATTCATCTCCTTTCTGTATTTGCTTTAGACTGCCTGGTGATCTCAAAACTCACCAGTATTCCCACCAGTAGTGAGAATAAAAAGAAATGTGTCTCCCTAATGTTATGGTAGAAGAAGAATAACTTCACTTCTGTTAATGCAGTGCCACAATCATACTTTTAAGTACTGAAAAGGGCTAATCTTTTGTGGTTTTTTTAGTCACCTCCTTGTAGGATCCAAACTAGGTAGTGTTAGGGAGTGGATGGTTTGGTGTTATGTCTACTGCCTGGGAAAGTGCCATGGTCTTCAAAACAGGTAACCCCCACCACAGCTAAACTCCACACAGATGAAGCAAAATAAATCCTTAGATAAATTATATAAATTCAGAGTTTGGGAACTTCTTAGCCAGAGGGAGCAAGCTAAAGGGGGTGTCTCATGAGCCATTTATAGGAAATGGATATGGGGAATTGGAGTGAGAGGCAAAAGGGCTTCTGGTGAAGAAACTAAGGTATGCACTGGTACTGAAAATTTGGGATTGTTTTGTTTATTGTTTTAAACAGGCAGCCCATTCCAAGCACAAGTAATATTTTGTGATGTGTTCTGAAGTTCCTAAGTTTTTGGCAGTATGTTGGTATTGTAAAGAGGTGCATTAATCCTTAAAAAATAATTTAAAATAATGAGGCATAGAGAGAGTGGAGTCAAATGCAGTCCCACCCCACTTCCAAAAGCTGGAGCTGGGCAAACTGATGAAAAGAACTTACGTTCTACATGCACATTTTTATAGTCATCTGAATATGTACTTAGTAACTGATGTGGTGCTATTTTGCAAACTGTTGGTTAAACAGGAGAAATTAAAAGGTATTAGAGAAACTGTGTGTCTGTGAGCCTCATAAAAAGGACCTAGCTGGGAGGGGGGGAGGCAGCCCAGAAAGAGCTTGTCATTAAATTCATTATGAAACAACTGTCAGATCAATTTTGATGTTTCCTGATTAATTTAATGACAAAGGTAAGTGTAAAGATGTTTCGCTGCTAGAATTCATTCATGACATGAAGTTTAAAAAGTGCTCGTGATGTAGAGAGGAAGAAAAACTTTGGGGGATTTCATAGGTTCAGTGCCCAGACATGGAGGAGATTTGAAACATCTTTGTGATGCAGAGCATGTCTTTACACCAGCCTCCTTTCTCTCTGAGGGATGGAGTAATAGGAGTGGGATGAAATTTGGAGCCATGTGCTTTAGGGTGATACAGCTAAGATAAAAGCTTGGAGGCTGAATAATTGAAAGGCTCAAAGTAGAAAAGGGTGCAAAGTAACCGAGCGTGGTGCAGTTATGAAGAGGGTATATGTGCTCTTGGGACACAGTCACTGAAGATGTTTCCAGTAGACAGAGGAAATTACTGGTGGTGTTATACAAACATCTGGTGAGACATTATGTAGTATGCTTCAGAAATTGTCATTTGTTTGAGGAGCAAATAGAAGAAATTGTGCAGAGACATGCTCCTAGGATGAAAGGAGGAATAGGTGTCTCACTAGAGAAAGCCTGAAGAGCTTATCTAGGGTAGTCCAGCTAAAGAAACTGTATATGCAAGTGTTGTCAATACACACACAGGTGGAGACAGTAAAGGGGGTGAGATATTTAAACTGAAAGACAATATAAGCAAAACAACACCTGAACATAGTCCAACTTTTTGAAGCTGTTAGTTTCATCACAATAGTCAGGTTTTTTTGGAGTATTTAGGGACAGTAGAACTTGATCTGCTTTTTCTGCTAAATACTTGTGAAATTTGAAAATAATTCCTTAATGATTGTGGAAATTTCAAAGAAAACAAAACCTCATTGCGTATGGCCAAATGCATTCTGAATTTTATGAAGAATTGTCTTTGACTAAACAGCATTCCCTCAGTTTCTCTCTTTCAAGTCTTTTTGTGATTTCCTGGTATGTGGTGATACTCCTGGAGTGGCTGTGATGCTTTGTCAGAGACAGCTACCACTTGGCTGCTTTTCTGAGCTAATGGGAAGACTTGTATTTTCCAAAGGGTGTTAGTAGGAGGACAGGGAGGAGAAACTGGCCTTTTATGCTCACTCTTTTTATACTTGCTACACTTTGAAACAGACACTGAATTGCTTTTAGGAGGGGTCATTTCCTTCGTTGACCTTGAAGTGTGTTGGGTGATAGAGATTGTAATTTGGATACCTCCATTAGGTGCTTAAAGATAGGTAGGATGAATCTAAGCCAAAGCAATCAAAAGGGAATAGATGATCTGTCTAAAGAGCTTCTGAAATAAGTGGAGACAGTAGGCAGCTGAGGCAGGGTTTTATGTTCAGTGGATTTGATGCACTGAGATTTTTTCAAGAAGTCTAGAAAACTTGGACATTGCTGTAAATTTTTCACTTGATATTTGATGTAGGAAACAGTTTACTGAATTCCAGCAAAGAAAGCTTTGTTGCAATTTACATAAAGTGAGAGCCACAGCTTGAAAGTGTGACTTGGAAAAAAGTATCCAAGCAGCTAGTCTGCCGAAGTCTCACTGAAACTTGATGAAAGGTGGACTTGTAGGTCAACGTACAACAGCAGCTAGTCTCCTGCTTGCCATGAGCATTGCTGTGTGCAAGGTACCCAAATGTATTTTGCTAACAGTCGCTTGAGGAGCCAAATTTTAACTTCTTTTGCATTGTAAATAATGTCACAGTGAACTCTTTATATGTGTTGTTTTAATGCTACATGGGAAAGAAATTCTGTTCAGTAGTTTGCAAATAGAAGAGAAGAAGATTATGTCTGAATGTGCCGGTGGTTATGAGGAGGAAATTAATGAAAGAAAGACAATGGTGTGATGTTATTACTGTGTTGCATGTGGACCTCACTTTGCTTGTGGTGAAAGACAGTTGTGGGACAGAGTTTTGGATTCAGAAGACTGGCAGAGGGATTCAGGAAGGCAGCTTTGTGGCAGCTGAGAGCAAGGAAGGATGCTCTCTGACTCGCTGGCATTTTGTAGGAGATACACTGCTGAGATCATGAGGGAGCATTCTAGGGCTTTTGTTTAGGCTCACAGGCTATTCAGGTGCAGATTTTGATATTTTAATTCTCTCTGATTAAGTTAATTTTTCAGGTTTATATTTTTCCTCTTCATTAAGGAGCTTTGTTGCTTATATGTAATTGCTAGAGTATGTTTCTATGTTATTGAAGCTATTTTTTACTGGCACAGTTGATTCAATCACTAACAGAATCTTCTGGTGTTTATAATCAAAAATACCAGCTGTTTGAATTTAATCTTCCTAGATTATGGGTATGTGAACAACATTTTATTGACCTCTTTGACCCTCTTTTTAACATATGTTGACATGTTAAACTGTTTTCTCAAATCTCTTGGATCAGTCTTCCAAAACCAATGACAGTTTTTAGTAACTGTAAAAAATAAATAATTTAAGTTGTCTCTGTAAACTTTCCTAATACTGATGTTTTGGGATTTTTTACCAGATAAATTTGCGCCTCATCTTGGTAAGCGGGAAAACAAAAGAGTTCCTATTTTCACCAAATGACTCTGCTGCAGATATTGCAAAACATGTGTACGACAACTGGCCAATGGGTGAGTAGCAGTGTGGCTTTGGCTTTCTAACTGGTGAGCAATGAGCTTGCCATAATCAGACTGAAGTGTCAGTAAACTGATCTCTTGCTCAACATTCAAATTGAGCATGTTTATTCACTATCTGAACAAAGATTTATGTAGAAATACAGGTGTCCTGCCTTCTTTTTCACAGTTCCTTCAGTTGGGCAGATTTTTAGATGTCAAGATGGTTTCCTACTTTATTTCTAAAATTTGCATCCCCAAATTGAAGTACTTCTTTACCCCTATCTTTAGACACTTTTTTTTATCGATTGTGTTAGAGGATCTAGTAAGTGTGAAGAAATGTTGGAGATATAAAACCTCTTAGATGAGGACAGCTAAAATAAAACATGGGAAGTCACAGGAATGCATTAGTGAAATTGAGTCTGAAGTACTTTTTCCTTACTGCCTTATCTTGAAAAGGATCTGTAATACTGATATTTTTCCAGAAAAAAAAATATAAAAGCCCATTTTAAGAGACATTAAAAGACTGGATATTGTTTGTGCAAATCTACTTGGTGTCATACAGGAATAGTGGCTTTGGAAAATGGACTTGAGAACTTAAGATGTGTATTCGCATCCATGAATAGTTCCCCAAAACAAAGTGTTTCTGTTCTCCCCGACTATGATTTCATGGGAAAATAGCCAAAACACAGACATAGCATTACATACGATGAAAGAAAACGCTTCTTTTGGTACAGGACTTCATTTGGGTTACTGTTTTGATGTTAAAAAGACTACTATTTAGACAAACTAAAACATTGCGCTATCTGTTTCTGTGGTGCCTTTGTCAAGGACATATGGTGGATGATAGTTTATGCCAAAAAGTTAATGGTGATAATTGGAATTTTAGGCCTTAAACTGGCTTTTGAGGTCAGGAAAAAAGTTCAGTTTGCTGTTTCATTTGCTAGGCTGCAGTATTATGTATTTACTAAAAGTATGTAATAAAGGAGGAGGTTTTAAGTCCTCTCAAGTATTAGATACAGATGAAAAATGCTTTAAAAAATAGGTTAACATAGCATCTGTGCTGTACATATTTTAATGTTTGCCTATAACATAGTTGTCATAACCTAATGTTCTTTGTGTACATTTATCTGAATTGGTAGAGGCAGAACTGTATTTTTTTTCCTTACTCGAGTTTATGCCTGTGAACATGTGATGTCGTGTTCACAGTCTTGTGAAGAGCTTGAAAGTTGCAGATTCTGAGTTTAGCATTGGGAAAAAACCCAGACTTTAAAGTCTCTTCTTCCAGACAGGGAAACCTCAGTTCAAATAACTGCTGTCCTGTGAGAATGCTCTAAATTTTGATGAATATTTAATTGCCTTTGCAAAGAAGAATAGTCTCAATTTAAAAGAAAAAAAAATATCACTTCAGAACAGTATATAGATTGTCACAAACATTAGCCCATTAGCTGTTTTCAGACTGAGAGTGCTTCTCTTTGCCAGAGGACTGAGAAATCTTGATGAGGACTAAAGCTGCCTTGAAACAGAGGTGTTAGAATTGCTTTTACCACCATTTTGACTAGTCATGATTTTGTGTGGGGAAAAAAGAAATGAAATAACCTCTGTCACATGCTGGCAGGATTAAGGCAAATCTTGCCCCACCTCTTTTGGCAATGCAGCTGTTAATTAAGGAACTCTCAATTTGCAGCAGAAAATGCCAAATTTATTTTAATGCATGTCATCTAGATAGGTTACCTGTTCTCTTCTTCCCCTCCCCATTTTCTTCTAAATAATATCAACTTATTTCTTGTACAGCAATTATCTGAATTTAAAAAAAAAAAAAAAAAAAAAAAAAAAAGGTAGATTCAGGGAGTCATTGGCTCATTTAGTCATTGGTGGAAATTAAAATTTGAATTCATGTCAGAAAGAAATGTTTCAGACTTCCAGCCAAGAAGCAGAAATTAAAAGGATGGATAACTTGGCAGCTTAACAGTGAGAAAATACCTGTGCCAAAATCTAGTCTGTCTTCTTTTGGTTGTGGTTTTACATCATTATGGCACTGTCAACTGGCTGAATTTCTCCTCTTTACTGCTACAGTATAGTGGAGTTCAGACTGTATGGAGTAAAAAAAAACAAAACAAAACAGTTATGGTAGCAGTGTGATAATTCAGATCCCTGATGTAGCCCTCTTCACAACACAGCAGAACGAGCATGTGCTTGAATTGCAGACAATTGAATTAGACCCTAAGTGGAAATACTTGAAATTTAAATAGCTTTGGTTGCTTAATTTGATCTAATCTTATAAACCAGGCACATGGGAGCACCTGGGAGTGTTGCAGCTTCTGCTGTTGGTACCAGCCTTGGTCCCACTGTGGTCTGAGGCTGAGATGGCTCCTGCTGCCCAGTCTCTGCCTGCTTGCATTTTGCACCAGATGCCCCTCCGTACACTCTGCAGCTGTGGCTTTGTTTTAAATGCTTCCCCTTCTACCCTTTTCAGTTCTTCTCCTTTTGTGGTGCCAGTTGCTATTGCCTGTATGTTAATTGTATGTTCCCAGTGAACAGGTTGGTTTCTGTGGCTTGTCCTGATTCCTTGCTGAATATTCATTTTGCTATATAAACTCTACAAAAACAGAAAGAGAGAACATTTGTGAACAACTGTTGCCAGATATCTGGTCATCTAAGAAACAGAAGACACTGTATTCCCAGAGAGACCATTTAAATTCAGCATTTCAAGGCTTTATGATACTTGTTCTGAAAGCAAAGTGCATATTTATTTGTTCTTCACATTGTGACGGGGAATGGAAAAAGAGTAGGAGAAGAGTATTTAAGCTTATGATTTATTAATGATGGCTTAAGCATTATAGGAAAATGCATGCTTGCTTTTTTTTGAACTGCTGTTTGCTACATAAAAACATTCACGGACGGGCCTTTCAGAAGCTCCTTAAAATGTGTTGGTGGGTGTTGGCTTTGAGAGAGCCTCTGTTCCGGCTCTGTGGTGGCGGTCGGGGCTGCTCAGGCCACTGCCCCCTCCAGACATGGAACTGGTTGGATCTGGCCGTCATCGAACGACGCTGAGCTGCCTCCGGAGCTTTTTTTTAGTGCTGTGATCTCAGAGTCCTGTTTCAAGTGACCCATCACATGCACACTCGCTCTGTGTGTGGCAGCTTCGCCTTGCTGGAGAACAGCTCCAGTTAGTCAATTAGCTGGTGACGAGGAATATGGCTTGGGAAACTTCAGAATGGCCTGGATATTAAGAATCAGGAGGCAATTTGCATGTATGAAATATTTTCTTTAGGACTTGTGTATGTGCTAAATATATCCTGCAGTCTGTGACATCAGTAATATTTATACTTGCAGACATAAAATTATGTGTTCCAATGCCCAGTGTCAAATAAGAAATTCAAGAATAGATTTCAGGAGTGCTTGCCTTGAATTATCTTCCTGTTCCTTCAGCCTGTGTTCTCTCTTTAGTGTTTTATGCAAAAGAATCCTGTTCCCGATCTTCTTCCTGGGTAAAGGTGACCGAAATAACAAAAGATGTTTTTATTACAATGTAACTGTGGAAATTCTCTCTCCAGATTGGGAAGAAGAACAAGTCAGCAGTCCAAATATCTTGCGACTTATTTATCAGGGGAGGTTTCTTCATGGCAACGTGACATTAGGAGGTATGAAAATAATTTTCATTATACATCTTACAGTTAGGCAAAGGGGATATTTATTTACAGTTTGGTGAATACTACTTTACTGTTCAAGATCACAGGATGGCCTGCTTTATACTGCTTTTCTTGTGCATAGTGTGACATTGTACTTTATTGCATATTTTTCCATCTTGTTACCACGAGTTGTTAAACTTTGTGAGGTACCACCTGCTAAGTCAAGTCTCCTCTCACACAAAGAAACTGTAGTGGTGCTTTTATTTGTTGTCTTTCTAAATGGAATATTTTGTTCCACCTCTCACACTGCATTTGCAGGACAAGCTACTTAATAAATACCTGAAGTATTTTAAAATGCTTGATAAACTTTATGATAATTGGTCAGACAATACTTTAAATCTTAGTGCAACGCAGGAAGACACCCTATGAATGAGAATGAGGGGAAGCATTCTTGCTGTCCAGTGCTCTCCCAGGGATACAATTGCATAGTTATGCAAAAACAACAGTAAATGGCTTCACTCTTTTTGCTAAGGAAATGCAATTCAACTGTGCCCCCTCGTGGCAACTGTTTCCCCACAATTACACATTTTGGTGGGAACCCTTGATAGAGGTGTGACCCGCATTTGTTAAGTCATCTCTCCTTTTGTAGATAGCATTTGCCAATGGGAATAGAAGTGGTATCAATGACTAAACAATATGAGACTTTCCATTCTGTACCAGTTTAAAAACAAATTAATGCTCCTACTTTGTATGTTCAAATTATTTATGGTTTGGTACCTGAATGCAGTACAGAAAGGAGAATATGATTAAAATATTATACAAAATCACCAATTAATTGTTTTTGAAGTTAAGAGGAATCTGAAAATAATATTTCTGGCCTGCTTATGGTGATGTTCCATGAAGGATTGACTGGGATGATACAGCTATTGATTCACTTTCTACCATTCCCAGTGTTGCCTAGTGATGTACTTATAGATCTACTCTCCACATATATAAATTTTTAATGCTTATGTATATACAAACAAGATCATTGTCAGCTTGGCTGGAAGAACTCTGAAATTTTTATTCACTCTTTAATTTGTATTTTTACCAGGTAACAGTGAGTGCAGCTAGTAACAGTTGGAGTAGAGTTGAAAGACAAATGTTAAGTCTTGGATCATCTCTGCAATTAAAGATGCTAGTCTTATCCTACATTTCCAGGCAAGGATAGCAAATTGGGATTTACTTTGCCATTCATCTGAGTGCTGCTCTTTACCACCAGTATTTTTTCCCTTCAGTGACGTTTGTCTAAATCTGAAAAATGTTGAATATTTGTTTAATATATTTAATATATTATTTAATGAGTTAAGCTGAAAAACAATAGCTGCATGCTGCTGATTCTTGCATTAATGTAGGTCTGTAAATTTTGAACACTTACTTGGGTTCAGGGCATTTTAGTTCATCCTTAATCATTCATGCGTTGCGATTTAATCATCATTTTACCCCAAGGATCTTACATGTATAGTAGTGTTTTTCAAAAACATTTTCGTTGCTGTATTGTTTTAAGAAAAAGAATCCCTAAAACATTGGCTTAACTTCAGCACTAATGAAGTTATCAGGAGTAAGATTACACAGCTGAAAGGGGAACAGGAATTCATGAAACAGCCTGAAAAGGCTCTTACTTCAGTTTTTGTTGTTCATTAGAGGTAACCTTAAGCGAACTAGTTACCTTTAAAAGCAAGGTTGAGGGGGAGGTTTCTTGCTAAACACAATATTTATATTATGTTTCTTATACTATTATAATACACTTTCATTAAGCTTTTCTAGCTGCAGTTCTCTTTGACTGAGTTATAGCACTTAGTGTTATATTTGCTTTAGGTGATTAGGAAATACTGACTGGAATTTGGACCTCCTGAGAATCACTTTATCATCCAGTGAAACAAGTTTCCAAGGAAACAGTTTGGTGTTTTCTTTTTTAACTGGAGTCCATTTTTATTCATTTTCACTGTACATGTCTGTGTAGTGGCTTATGAATTTGAGACTCCTATAAACTAAGATGCCTCAAAATGAGAAATTGATAGGAAAAGGTGCTTTTGAGTGAAAAACTTTATTTTCAAAAAATCATCCCTTTTGAAACTTCTCTGAATGGCCTGTCACTACAAGAACAGAGGCAATGGCACTGGAAGCACTGTGGAGCAGACACCTCTGTAAAGCTGCGCCGCTCTTGCCTGCCGTGCTTACACTGTTTTCTTGTGTAGTGCCTGTGCAGAGGGCTGGGGAGTTGGCTAGCAAGGCAGAGTCTGTTGTTCAGCTTCCAACAGGAAATTTAATCCTTTAGCTAAATATTTGTTCTGCAGTTTGCATTTCAAATAATATTAATTAGGGAAGTAATACATAATCAACAGTTCTCCGTTTCTTGGTAGATAACGGTAATCAGCAGCATTTGCTTCCTTATTTACTTGGGAAGGGAAGTCAACCCACCATGTGCCATCCACATTCCATAAGAGGGGTGAAAAGTAAGTTCTATGATAGAAAACACAGAACAACAATGGAATTGAACAGTCAGGAAAGGAATTAAATACAATTTTGGTTAAAGTGAGAGAAAGGGGTAAGAGCACAAAGAGAAGAGCAAGAAAAGATTACTGAGCATAGGTCAGGTTGCTCAGATGCTGTCATGGTGCTCCAAGCAAGAAACTGGAAATTTCTAGCAAGAACTTGCATAAACTATGCAAACTACTAGCTGAAATCAGTTAATCTAAATATTAGCATAGTTCTACTTGATTACTGTAAATACTTAATCTCCACAACTCACTAATCAAGTCTCCTGAATTGTGTTGATATTATGAAAGATATTCCTAATGTGATTATTTTGTAATTCAACAATTTATGTTATGAAGACAATCTTTTTCCATGGAGTTTACAAAGAGCATATTAACAGTCAGTTAGAGTTTTCAGTTGTATCATGGTGTGAAGTACCCAAAACACATCATCTTTGTTAGTTTTGAAGCTATCAATAGCTTCTAGTTGCAGGCACAGGCAGTGCTTCAAGTAAACTAAGCAACTTTCAGATTTGCCTTTCCATAGATATGGCTTTTCCCAAAGTACAGCCACTTCAAAGAATCTTGTGGAGTTCTGTATCACTTTGTGTGCTTACACTTGTGTTTGAACCTGTGTTTTAATCACAATTTGCATTTTTAAAAATAAATATATAGGCAATGAACATGATTTAATAGTGGTGTTGTAGTGAGGCTTTTTATTAGTGAATCTTTCATCTATGCTGTAGTGATTAAAACAGAGAGGCATTTTTCACTTCAGTTGCCTTCAGGTTTATTGGCCATTCCTTATTCATTTATTCGCTTAAAATGTCATTTCACTTTAAGTGAAAATAAAAGCTGTAACTTGAGTTTGATGGACAAAGTCTACTCAAATCAGAATTATTCGTGTATTAAGGATTAAATTCTTGTTAAATTTATCACTGACTTTTTTTTCCACTATAAGGTGGGAAGGACAGAACTTAGACCACCTTTGCATTCTATTTCTTAGAAAAACAATCACTCTAAGTATACAGAAATTGTGTACTTAAACTAGAATGTAAAAATTGCCATTTTAGTTTCAGACACAAGCAGAAGGAATTGTGGAAAGCACCATTTTTTAAAATTCTGTGTTGCTAAAGCTCACAAAAGCAGCATTGTCTAGAGAACTACTACTTTAAATTTGCTATTTTTCACTTGCAGCTGTTGTTACAGATTAGTATTAAAAGGCAAGATGCAGACATTTTGTATTTCCAACAATCTGTGTCATGTATCAAAATGTTTTAGGAAAATCTGTTTTGAAGTAGGAGCTTAGTGTTTTGATATCTCAGGAGTAATGATTTGGTGGCTGCATTAGCAACTTTTTTTGCCTCCTTATCATTAAAGAGTGCTTAACAACTTGGCATGAATGCCCACTTCACTTTTTACTCAAAAGAAGAAGGCTAAGTTTCCTAATAGGAATACCATGTTTTTAAGAATGCAGTGTTCTAAGTGACTATTGTCATGCCCTGAGTCCTTGATTTACCAAACTTCAACCCAGTAGGTTCAAGCCTAACAGTGTGAACTTTTGAACAGGTGCTAATCCAATTATAGTTAGTTTTAACTGGTATTTTGGAGAAAAAAAGGCTGATATAATGTGTTAATAACTCTCTCTTTCTCCTTTTGCAGCATTAAAACTTCCTTTTGGCAAAACAACAGTGATGCATTTGGTGGCTAGAGAGACACTGCCAGAACCAAACTCTCAAGGTAGGCTGGGCACTAGAGGAGTTTCTTACTCTAGTGCATGGCAAACTCGTCAGGTATCTTACAGGCTTTTTGAGTATCTCCTAGTAGAGAAAAGTCAAGTCCTTGTGCTCTTTTGTGAAGAAGGTAATGGAATACTTTTGTACTAAGAAATTAACTTTTTGGTTTAGCATTTTTATATAGTGCAGAAACTTACTCAGACCTTAAAAGCTCTTGTTTTTATTGTGGAAAACTAGTCCTGATTGATTTTTTCAGCTATGTATGCATGTGTATAACAATAAATAATTTTTTTAACTGGAAATAATTAAGAACAGTCTTGTATTAAGCATACTCTCACACAGAACAGCCTCACTGCTTTAGAAATTGAATGTAAATAAAACTTCCCTCTACTTTGCAGGTCAAAGGAATCGTGAAAAGACTGGAGAAAGCAATTGCTGTGTAATCCTGTAAAACCCTGTTAGCTTTACCTGCTAAGTGTGATGTAATATAGTCTTTGTCTTTCATGCTGCTGGAATAGAAGAGGCCCTACCTTGCTTCAAACACCTGTAGGAAGAGCCTGTCTGTAAATCCATGGAACTGAAATAATACATGAACACTGTCTCATTAGTCTTTTTTTTTTTTTTTTTTTTTTTTTTTTTTTTTTTATAAAAAAGTGAAAGATCTATGAACACTTTAATTGTTTTTTTCTTTTTTTTCAATTCCTCCTTTTTGTTTGTTGAATAATCTTACAGTACATCACTTTTTGAAAAAATGCAGTCTCCAGAAAGGTTTGTGTTGTTTTTTCCATAGCAGGAATCTTTTTGCTACCACGAAAATCCGCATTAACTGGATCTAACCAGTCACGCTTTCTAGATGCAATTTGCACTAAATATGGCTGACAGTGTATTTCTCCTCAACAATCTCTAACAATATTTGAGACATCTAGTAATAACCCACAATGTATAATGCAACACTGGAAAATAGTATATTAATAATTAAAACAAATCTCACTTATGGCCAAATCAAAGGAAAAACTGAAGTCAACTCTACCTAAGTCAACCTTGGTGGCCAAACTGGCACAGAATACTAACTAAACCAAGTCTAACTCTATATCTTTTCATTGCAACAAAGAAAAAAATACTATGTGCCTGTAATTTAAAAGCACTCTGTAGAGGGCTGATGAAACTGATTTTTTTGTTTCTGTGTGCACTCTGATTGTGTGTTAGTTGAGTGTTTATTCAGACAGCACAAACAAGTGCAGAGAGTGCATTTCCTAGCCTTAATATGGGAGGGGTAGTTTCCTGTAGTTCATAGGCTTTTATTATCATGCATAAACATTAGAAAACATCATTTACTAATCAATTTTATGTATTGGAATATTGGCAATTGGTGTTTTTCTCATCTGTACCTTAGACTCCAGTGTCATGCTTATTCATTAGAGATTTCAAAAGAATTATTAAAATTTCAAAAGCAAAAAAAAAACTTCTGCCATTGTACTAGTTTTGTTTTTACGTAATCTGCATTTGGTATTAGTGCTTGCAATGGTATTAAAATCAGAAGCTGATTTTTGAAGGCATACATAATTGAAAAAGGATGCCATTCTTTTATTTCATATCAATAATTTAAATGTTGATATGCTAAAGAAATTTGCACAGCACTAAAGCATGAGCTAGTTTCATCTAAACCTGTAAAAAATAAAAATAAATAAAAATTAAAAAATATAAAAGATTTTATATTTTTTCACTGGGGAGGAATTCTTCCTGGGTGAAATTACAAATATGTGTAGAATATATTTAATAAAAATCTTATAAAATACATAACTATAGAAGTTAAATATAGATTGGCGTGTAGTATAATAGAACAATATTCCATATAAATATCTTTAGCCTTTAAAAACTGAGTCACAGGTTGACATTGTGTTCTGTACTTAAGTGTCCACAACTCTTACAGATGTTCTGTGTAATCGTTTTTTCGAATGATTGGCATCATTCAAATGTAAACAGGTTATTTTATTCATTGTTACTGCTTTGATGAAATGCTTTATATGCAGTAGATTTACAAAAATATTGTTCATACTGATCAGAATTAAATTTGTATAGAGCAGAGTTTTAAAACAAATTGTAAATAGCACTAAACATTTTCTTTCTGCAACCTGTACTGATAGACTCTTCTGTAAACTAAATAAAAGAATATTGTAGTGCATTTCAGTGGTGTTTCAAGGATTGTAATTGGGTCTGAACTGCTTTTAATAGTACTTCTTAATCTGAAAATTAAATAAAGACTCCATTTTATTTATTTTTAGAAAAGTAAGGGCATAAAGCTTGCTGAAAAATGCTAATGGGATTTATCACTTCAATATTTGTTTTCCTTTCACTTCATAAGCGGCCTGGAAGTCTTTTTTCTGTTGAAGAGGAATGTGAGCATGAGCATTACACTTACAAATGTGCAGCTGTGTCACACCTTTGTGTGCCTCACAGGAGCCGTGTGCTCGTACTGGGAATTTTTGCAGTCTTCATTTACTGATAGCTAAGAGCATGCACATACATACCCCTTGAGGTGCTGGGAACTGAGATGACACCATTATCTGCTCATTACCAAAATGAATCTTGGGAGGGGGCATTTTCTTCTGCTCTGTGGTGTGGTTGCTAAATAAGAAACTGTAAGGACACAAACCTTTAAAAAGACAAAAGTGTGATAGACTTCCCTTTTCCAAAATGCTGACTGCCTAAGTAACACAGACTTAGACAGAAAATGGCTATGACAGCACGAGAAAAATAAATGATCTGAGATGGGACATGCTCAGTTAGTTAAACAAGTCATTCAAATGTATTGATTTTGAAAAACATATGCATGAGATAAAATCCTGGTTTGAAAAAGTAGCCAGGTACTTAAAACAGAATAAATACATGAAAATCCAGAAGCTTCTAAAGTATTTAGTGAGGTTCTGTAGCAAAGTATATGGAGTTCCTTTTAGTTAAGATAAAATGCATATATGCACATGTCCAAGCAAATCCTTAAATACTGCCTGGCATTTAAAGCATGCCAAAATGACTCCTGCAGAAAGTGGATAAAACAGTTGCGTGAATTTTCCCACCAATTGTCAGAGTTCTGCTTCTGGAAGAGCATTTCTGTTGTGGTGTGAGGCGAGTGGAAAACTGGGGCGGGGGGATTGCTAAAAGATGCGTGCTTTTTTCTTTGTGTACTTTGTACTGTGGTTTGTGTATTTGCCAAAACAAAATCGGTAGCTCTTAATCCCATGTTTCCTATTCCTAGCCTTGCTAAAGCTTATGCATAAGCTTGTCTTCTACTTGGATTGGAGTGGATACTAGCAACCCAAAAAGATTAAAGCTAAATCTTTGTAGGGTCAGACTGTTGGATGGTCTGATCCAACACAAACACTAAAGAGTTTGATTTGCACTGCTAGATGGAAATGATCTTTTTTCCCTATGCATGAGTTAATAGGTGTCATGAAAGAAGGGAAGGAGAGGATGATCTGGAGCCCTTCTTATTCTGAAATACCATGAAGGGACTACATCTGTTTCCTATGCCATTGTGTGTGTGTTATAAACGATCACACATGTGAGGAGTAATATTGTGGCTGATAGCCCAGAGTGCTGTGCAGCCCTTCAGAAGGACTTCAACAGACTGGAGAGATGGGCAGAGAGGAACTGTCTGAAATTCAACAAAGGTAAATGTAGTGTTCTTCCCCTTGTACCAGCACAGGCTGAGGGAAGGAGCTCTGATGAGAAGGACCTGGGGGTCCTGGTGGACAACACACTGTCCCTGAGCCAGCAGTGCCAGCAATGGCCAAGAAGGCCATTGGTGTTCTGGGGTGGTTTAAGATGGAAGGGCAGTGCCAGCAGGTAGGGGGAGGTGAGGTCACTCTGCCCTTGTGAGGCACATCTGGAGTGCTGTGTCCACTTCTGGGCTCCTCAGCACAAGACTGACATGGAGCTCCTGGAGCAGGTCCAGTGGAAGATGCCTGGGGGACTGGAGCATCTCTTACAAGGAAAGGCTGAGAGGTCCTGGGCCTGCTCAGTCTCAGGAAGAAATGACTGAGGTGGGACATCATCAGTGACTGTACGTCTCTAAAGGAGAGTGCCAAGAGCATGGATCCAGGATCTGCTCAGCAAAGCAGAAAGCGATGCATAGGAAGTTCCAGCTGAACACGAGGAATAACTTCTCTACTGTGCAGTGGCCACACACTGGAATAAGCTGCCCAGAGGCTGTGGAGTGTCCCTCACTGGAGACATTCAAGGACAGTCCAGACACAACCCTGTGCCATTTGCTCTGGGATGCCCCTGTTTGAGCAGGGAGGTTGGACCAGATGACCGACTGTGGTCCGTGCCAGCACGTGGTCCATTCTGTGATTCTGTAATATCTGACAATGAAAGCAATGAAAGTGCTCTACAACTTCTGTTCTCTTAAAGGATGGCATAGTTGTGGCTGTGCAAACAGTCATGGGGATTAGCTCAGCTGCTGGAGGAAGGAAGCATGGCCACTGTAATATTAGAGGCTTTGCTAAGATGCTGCATCAAGATTAATGCTGATCTCTGCAGTTTATGGATACCATTCCTTAGTATACTGCATTTGCAACAAAAGGTACAATGATTTAATTTAGAAGAGAAACATTTAATATAACTTTCTTCCTCTCTTGCATGTAAGAAGGCAGGCAGGTGTTTCTGGACTAGCCAGAAATCAGGAGTGGCTGCTGCTGCTTTCTAGGGAGTAAAGCTTGAGGGAGATTCTGTGCCTAAATCAGAGGAAATACCAAGATTTGTTAAGACTCTTAAAGGAGAAATCCTTCCCCCTTTATTTCTGCTGTAGTACTGAGGTTCTTCCTAGACACCCTGTCTTGGCCATAGCTTTGAGTTTCAAACTTATTTTCAGAGCATAATGAAAGGTTTATTGTTACTAAAGAGGCTGATGGTACTATATGGTTCGTGATAATAAGCTGTTAACAATCCTCATAAAGTAGGCTAATAAAGGCATATTTGTCCTTCTGCGTCACATGTACATACCTGCAAAGAGCTTTAAAATGTGAGAGCTAATTTGCTTACCAATTTATTACACTAGACTGTATAATTACAAAACCCTTGTTATGCTCTGGGTTTTTCCAACAGTTAATTATTGAATTGTTCTGTCTTTTTTTTTTTTTTTTTTTTTTTTTTTTTTTTTTTTTTGGTTTGGTGTTTTTTAATTAATCTGGAAAAGGAATGACCAGTGAGATAGAAAATAATGAAGGTTATGAAAATCAAGCTCACAAAAAAGACTTTATGATACCTTATCAAGCTCATGGAGTGGATCACAGTGACAAATGAAGTTTTAGTTTGGAATGTGAAGGACAGCATAAGTAAAGAAAGCAAAGTATTTTAACAACTCTTATTTTTAAAATTACCTGGATCAGTCCAAGTCTGAGTTCTGGGCATCATGGGCAGATGCTTTGTATTTCAAGTTCCTTAGGACTTTGAAAATGCTAGCAAAAAATGTGAGACAGCAGAAATGTTACAGAGATATTGAAGAGAATGAGAGGTTAAAATAGCTATAGTGATGATTAACACAGACAAAATGGATGGAGAACTTCTATTTTTGTCTTGTAGCTTTATAGGCCCAGTTTTTACATTTGTAAAGAAGAGGTGACAAATTCAGATTTGATAGAAACATTTTTTCGTTAAATGAATGGCACTCACTGCCACCAGAAGTAATTTGAGGAGAATAGCTGAACTAGATATAAAATAAAATGGATTGTTGTATCAATGAAAATTGATAGAATTTCCAGAATTAGCAACAATAGTGATGCCAAACTCTTTCCCAACAAGGTTGCATTTCTGTCCTTCAGACATTACAATACCTTTCAATGAATAGCCCAGCTTTGAGGAGAAAAATACTTCTGGCATGTTACCCCCTCCATTATGTACAAGCAAGTGCATAATATGAGCCCCAGGGCCAGTTTATCAGCATATCATAAACTCCAGCAGGAGTTTATCTCTACAAACCTCCTGCTTCCTGAGAAGAAATTTTGGTCAGAGTCAAGGTGATGTTAGTGCTTTCCTGAAGCAGGCTTGAGGGAATAATTTACTGTGTTTCAGCTGGTAGAGAATGTGAACTACAGTTCCTTAGGGCAGCAGCTGCTGCCTCTTGAGTGGTGCCAAATGTGAGCACCCTGCTTTTATCAATTCCAAGGATGCTGAATTTATCGGTAGTAAATGTTTTGACACTTCTAGCAGAAAATACTCTTCACCTATTTTGTTTGGATAGAGGCAAAGTAGCAGGATGAAACAACAATTTTCCTTCTTTACTTTCATCTATTCCTTGAACTAAAAATCAGGAAGAAACAATGGGAGAAGTTTTAGGTACCTACCATAGGACCAACCATTAAATATCTGGTGAAAATCAACTGACCATCAGCTATCCATGCAAGAAAGAGCAACTGTAGGAAAGAGATGATCACTGCCCAAGTGATTACCAGGGTGAAGTAGCTCAGATTGAGAATGAGAGGAAAAAAGGGGTGACAAGTTGTCACTTTGGGACTTTCAGCTGTTGCCTGGAAAATAAGGGGGAATAGGATCTTGCACCTGTCATTAGGGAGCAGAATAAAGCAGAGTGGGACTGCCTGTAAAGGTTAGATTGGAAAATTAATGTTTTAAAAAGTCTGTGATACTGGAAGCCGACTCTATATTGAATGGGTGATAATGGACTTCAAGAATGACAGAAGTACATACTGCTGTATGTCTTACCTTGATCTGTCTGTTTCCTGTGCTGGCTAAATTAAAGAAAGATTGGGTTTCAGTTCTTTAATTTGTGTAGCTCATGTGTGCCTAAAAAAGGCTCGTTAATCCCCGGTGATCCCAAGGTTGTGGCTCTGCTGGAGCTGGCAGTGGGGCAGGCAGGGAGCTCTAGGGTGCCCTGCAACCTCACCAGGTGAAGAGTCATCAGTGTAACTGTGCCCACGGTGTAAGAGGAAAAGCACAAAGGTCTTGAGAGGGATAAAAGGTCAGTGTGGTGACTCAGCAGGTGTCCGGACTGGGGAACTCCAACAAATCCCTGGGACTGTACTAGCCAAGCTGCCTTTCAGTGAATTCAATGGGTACTCTGGAAAGCAAATAGGCAAGAGTCTTTTGCATTAATCAAGTGATGCCAGCCAAACCTTTTGGTTCCTATCACCATGATTGACAGAATCCCAAGGAAGGGTCTCAAGAGCAGTCTCAACAAACAGATATGAAGGCTGCCTCAGACTGTATTTTTCTTGTGCCCTGAGCAATGACCATCTCTGGCTTCATCACCAAGATCTTTGAGCATCACATCATTCTCCTTCTTGCAGACAGGACTCCTTCATGGCTCTGGTTGTTGATGGTAGTCTGAACTGCCTAGAGGAGAGGGGAATGCTTTGAGCTCCAAGCAAAGTGCAGACCCACCCACTGTTCATGACACTGGCCAGCTTCGGCTGCATTTGCCTCTTTCCTTTGGGTAAGACTGTTGCAGCAGAGAATCCTGCAGGTGAACAAACCAGTGAGAGCTACTGGCCCTCCTGCAGCAGGGAGGCTGTAACTCATGGGGTCCTTTTCCAGGTCTGTTCATGACAGCAGATGTGGGTCAAGAGCACCCTAAGCTCTGCCCCTACTGCAGAGGTGAGTGCTGTGCTGGCTATCCTGGGGACTATGGGGAATAGGCAGGGGAAGAGAGCTTGTGGGGGATAGTTTGGGACCTGTCCCTGTTCCTCTGCTGCTGGAACTACTTGTCACAGTGGACCAGAGCTGGGATTACAGACCCTGGCTTCAGCACCCTGAACTGCCCTGGGAGGAAATCGCCTGGGGGCTGCTCAGCTGCCAGTGCATTTTGCCATCTCAAGGTGTGCAATGATTAGAATAATCCTGAGCTCCCAGATGGGAGGCTGAGATGTAACTGCCAGGCTGGGGCAGCCTGAGGCAGCCCTGTCCTTGGAGAGTCGCTAGGGAGGTGCAGTCAGTGCAGATCACTTCTGCCAGCTCCCCATGGCTGCACAACTGCTCATCTATGCCCCAGCCCCTTTCAAGAAGTGACCTTGATTACCACAGCACTGCATGGCTCAACCTGACTACCAGCCTCACTGCCCCCTCGTATTCCCAGATCCAGCACCCACACCAAAGCTGGGAACTCCTCAGGAATCAAATGTTCACATAAGCTCCTTGGAGATATGCTGCCACCAGTGAGATTGGGGGACCTGAGTTTCCAGAAGGTCTTGCAGGGTACCTACCAGGCCTAAGCCTGTTGCTTTCCTTTGCCTCATTGGCCTGGCAGCTTCCCATGGGCTTCAGAGGTGTGTGGGGAGAAAGACACGGTTTCTTCTGCCTGGTGGTTAAAAGGCTTTTGTTCATGCTAGATGTGGCTGTTCTTTTTCACATGAAAGTTAATAGTTAAGCCCTGGAGACTGCAGCCAGGCACCGAAAAGCCTCTCCTTACCTCTGGAAATTAAGGCAGATTGAAGGTGTGGTGGCTTGTTGCCTGTGTATGTGCCAAACGCCCACCCTGCCTTTGAGGAGGGCTGGGTTATCAGTGATGTGGGGTTGTGCATGGGTGGGAGGATCCATCTGTGGCAAGGCTTGCATGCACAAGTTCATGGGCTGCTTGAGGGAGCCTGGTCTTAAAGATGTTGGGTTAGTGTTGTGGCATCTAAATCTCTAACTCAGCTTCCCTTTGACTCAGTAAAGAACTTTCGTCCTGTTTCCTGGGAAAGGGGAACCAGTATGCAGAAGTCAGCTCTAGTAACAGTTCTGCTGAAATAGCTGCCTGGAGGGCAGGTGTAGGTGTTCCCCTGTGCTCCAAGAGGGAAGAGTTGGCCACAGACAGCAAACACAGAGATTCCTCACATCCTCCTTAGAGTGAAATATTGCTGCTGCCAGGACAAACCTGACTGGTTCCTCTGGTCCCTGTAGGCTGACTCCAAAACCTGGAGACACCTCTCCTTTCTCAGGTGAAAAAATGAAAAATGGAGACAAGAGACATTTTTGTGTTGGTGGATTAGGGCAAACATGAGAGCCTGGAGATAATGAAGCTTCTGAGAGCATGACATAATTGGCGTCCAACAACTCACCTTTTCAGACACTGAGAGCTATTTAAATGTGAGTGGTGCAGTTCCTACCCCCTGGGATGAATACTCCCTGACTCGCCAGATGTTTCTTTCAACACAGCCAATGGAATTTGCAAAATCCCAGACTGAAGCTTAATATCTGCTGAGTGAGAAGACAACGGAACTTGATAGCCCTCCAGAGCTCCTGGCCCTGTGTGGGGCCAGAGAGTCTGGGGCAGCCCCAGCCCCACTGGCACCAGTGTGGGAGGAGGGAGCAGCAGCTGCGTGGGGGAGCTGCCTCAGCCCTGCTCACCTGCATAAAGAGGTTCAAATTAGGAATGTGGGCATCCCTAATTGCACCGTCAGACCAAGTAAGTCAAAAGGGTTGTGAGCCAAAGCTGAAATAGAGTATTTGTGGAACGAGAAAGAGATCCTAAGTTCAGCTCCCCTAAAGCAGCATCACTGTCAGAGATGCCTGTTTCCAAGGTGAAAGGCAGCACGGTAATGGCAGAGGAAAAAGAAAGAGTGCCATTCAGCTGGGGAAGCAAGCAGGCTACTGCAGCATCTCAACATCAGTGACAAAGGGCTGCTTGTAAATAATTGCTGCTTCCAGAACTTTGGGATTTTGTAGACTGTCATATTGAGGCTTCATTGATCCCTGGATTCAGGTGCTGAATTTCGACATCTGATAGCCAGATCAGTTACAGCTGCAGTTCTTGGGTTTGTTTCTTTATAGTAGTACAGTTCCTATTGCTGAAAAGAGCTTTGTGTTAAGAAATGCTCCAAGGGAGATGAGCTGGTTTAGTGAGAAAGCACAGAAGTGACTGGTGAGGGCAGCTGAGGCCATGGCTTTTCATCCCACATTTGTGTCAGGTCCTGACAAGGCACTCACAGCGCTTGCAGATCAGGACTTTCCCTCCTGTACCTGGCTGCCGTTCCTGCATCAGGTATTTGTGCTTACTGATATTTTCTTAATGGTGAAAATAAGGTCTTACCAAAGTATAATTACCAGAGCAGGCCCTTTTTGTCACCTTTACAGTACTATAAAAGTAACTTGACTTTCAGTCCTAGTTTTGTAATGAAAACAGCTATTTTACTGAAAACTGGAAAAAAAGGATTGTGTAGGATACACTAAATATGCAGAAGCTTGTAATAGACGCTATTATTAATTTCTAGACTGAAAATCCAGCTATGATGTTTGCATCTGATTCAACAAAAATTTCTTCTATTCCTATATGATGTCCCTTCTTTACATCTCTTTTGAGCACTGAATTCACTTGATCAACACGAAAAATCACCTTTCTGGGTGATGTGACATCTTGGCAATGCTGGATCATCGGTGCTGCTGTGGTGAGAAGTATTTCCTTCTTATGGCTACTCCATCACTACTCCCTCTTGGGACTGCTGGCCCAAGCATGGACAGAGGCTGAGGTCACCACACCTGGCTCTCAATCACACCCTGGATGAGGCTGCCAGGTTTTCGGGTGCTATCAAGAAGCTATGAATGGGCAGGCCTCTGGGCCTCTGAACTTCTTTTGGAAAACTCAGTAATAATTCCCCAGTTTGTGTCTCTGCATAGATCCAGTACCAGTGGTCTGTATATTTACATACTTTTTTTTTTTTTTTTTTTTTTATGTGGCAACTACAGGATTTGGTTGGCCAAGCATCATCATCAGCAAGAATCCATCTCCTTCCCTCCGATGAGGTAGGCATCTTTATGATGCAGTTGTGTGCAGAGCAATAGCTGCTCTGCTAAGCAATCACAGGAAGGTTCAGCAAAACCAGCTGGGAGCTGCATCACACACATCACACAGGGAAGGAGGAAATAGGACTGCTGTACTCCAGACCATACAGAGAGGCTTTAGTCTATAGATGGGAAGGTAGGCTGGGGTGCAGGTGCATCACATGATGACTGACTTTGGGCTGGTATAAATTAACATATTGGAACACTGGGACCAAGCCAGAGGGCTGTCTGCTCTCACCAGCAGCTGTTTCCACAGCCTTTTCCAGCATGTCCTCTCTTTGGGCTTCTTGCACTTGTCTTATACCAAGCTGCAGGATTGCATTCACCGTGGGTTGAGAAGGAGGGAAGAGAGATTTTTCTCTGAGCAAGTTAATACAACCCTAAGCTGACATAATATCCCTGTTAGAGAAAGGGCAGATGGTAAAGGAGCTTGGACTGACTTTGCCCTGTTTAGCTTCACTCCTGTGTTGGTCCCTCGGTGCTTTTTTGCATCTGTCTGAAAACCTGAGGATTCACCTTATATGAGTACTTGAAGCTCGTGTGTTTCATGATGCTGCTGTGCAAACTGGTCTGTTATACCTGTCAATTCTAACTGGCCTGTTGGATTGTTGGAGAGCTACAGCTGTCAGATAGATTTTGTTCAGTCTTCCTCTGCCCAGACTACCCTGGGATTTATCAGCAAACTGAAAACTGCTGCACAGTTTCCTTTCCTTCCCTTCAAAGGCTCCTTGGTCAGCTGCTGGGTGCCATTTGCGTGTTCTCTCAGCAGGCACCTGTTCTGCTGAAAACATTTTGAAAATCAGGAAGGCTGATGCTCATTTACATGAAGGACTGCATGTGCCATGAGGGAGGTTTCAGCATTAACAGATGGGAAATTTGCATGTGGATGGAGCTTTCCATGCCTTTGTGTCAACAGCATGCAAAGGGCTCACAGACCATTGAACCTGGATGATACTCACATCCTTAAAATCAAAGTAATTCCTAATGGATAGGGGACAGAGGCCTACCAGAGCACCACACAGGAGTAGCAGCTGCAAAAGGACTCATGAAGAAGCTAAGATCTTTTGGAGTTTGAAATGGCTTACAGAGTGCTGGAGACCCAGTTGTCAACACAACTGTTGTACAGTCTTTAATTAGCTGAGACTTCATTTTGTTAAGCTATCCTTGCAGGAAATGATAATGCACTAACAGAAGCAGCCAGTGCAAGGCTATTGATTTTTAGGTGTGTGCTGAAAAATGAGGAGCACAGGAAGCAGACTTGGCTGGTCTCCAAGGACTGCCAATAGAGAGGAGTAGCAAAAAGTAAAAGGTACCAAGAGATGTGGCCTCATCTTGCTCCTAGAGTAGCTCATGGAAAGTTTTCTGTTGACTCCAGTCATTACTTGGCTTTCATTTGGCCCTTATACCAAACATGGTGAGAGCTCTAATGGAAGTTTTCCAGTGAAAGACTTTGTCCCTTTTCTGAATGCAGAATACCTCTGTCCTTTTCAAGACCAGAGCCAAGTCATTCTAGGAGGAAGACCCCCCTGTATATCTGAGTAAGTCAGTGGGCTTGCTCAACCATCCCCTCCCGTTCTTCCTGTGTGGACTTCCTGCAAGGGCTAGAAGGAGAGAGAAGTCTTTGTTTTGATGGCTTGTTGTTTTGCTCTGCAGATGCAGCCACAGATGGGACCTGAGGACGCTTTTATCTGCCCAGATTATTATCTTATAATCATTATGAAGTGAAACCCACTTCAGAGATTCTGTTTTATTCCTCCTAATCTTTGTCACATCTGCTGTTTGCAAAAGCAGGGGACCGATCTTACAGACTAGTGTTAGCATGCTTCTAAATAATTACGGAGAAGAGGACAAAATTTGTGAAGAGAGGAGAAATTAGTAGTGCCACCAGAGACCAGCTTTTCAAATTTACCATCCTCTTCCTACTCTCTGCTGTGTTGAAGGTAAAAGCAAAAACCTGTCTAGATGATCAGAGGATAATGGGTTGTGTTCTACCCACAGCCCAGTAAGTGGGGTACCAGGGGCCATCATGGGGACCTGTCCTGCTTAACATTGTTAACCAATTACCTGGAGAAGGCAACAGAGGGCACTTGTCAAGTGTCAAAGCTTTCTCTGGGCAGCAGGTTGGACCAAGAACCTCCTGAGGCCCCTGCCAGAAGTATCCAAGGGTCCTAAGATGAACAAAATGCTGAACCATTGTCAGAGCTACAAACAGTAGCCTGGTGCATTACTTACCCTCTCACACATGCAGCAGCCCCAGCTTTGTTTGGTGTGTATCTATTTCCAAATGGTTTCCTGACAATTGCAAAAAAACCCCAGAGATACTTCCATTAAAAATGGCTCCAGTGTGAGCATTCATACCAAATGATATGACTGACTTCTAGGTCCAAAAGCTATTTACTCATAAATTTTTTCCAGAAACCTTGCTTAAAAACAGGGAGAAGCACAAAACTGGCTGTCAGTATGGAAAAGGCAGTCCTGCTGTTTGAAGTGGCCCTGGGGAAGATGAGAGGAGCAGGAATAGCTGCAGCATCCTCTGAGGAGGCTCCGTGGGGACAGAAAAGGAAAACAGTGATGTGCATGCAGTGCATGTGATGTGCAGAGGAGAAAGACTCTCTCTGACCCTGCCTGGACTGATGACAGGTGATGAGGACCCCTGCATACTTAAAAGTTTTTGCCTTCCAGATTGGAGTGAGGCAGGCAATCCACATTAAGGTAAATGTAAGAAAGGTCAGCCTGAAAAGGGTAATTTATTTTCTCTTTTACATTTAACAGTGTCTCCAATTCAGGTGATTCTGCCAAAAAAATACATGGGTAATAAGACAGAAGTAGGAGGCAGTTTGTTTCCTGTCCAGGCCATTTTTTCCTCTGGCAGATATCTCATAGCTTCAAAAAACCTGTACAGTTTCTGCTAAACAACCCTGGCTTTCCTCTGCATCTTCTGCATGGAAGTGGTCTCCAAGCCCCTAAATCAATACATTCCTTCCTGTCCTTCTGAGATCTCTTATCTGCTGTGACTTCACTGCTCTTGCTGCAGACTGCTGAGCTTGTTGCTTTGCCTGTTGACCTGGGTGCACTGAAAGAAACCTTTGAATTCCCGTGCCCCAGCTCAGCTTGATGGTTCAAAGGCATTTTCCTCCTTTGTCACATCAAAGCTACAATTCATGCTGCTATTCCAGCCCCTGCCATATCACCATTTACCATTGGTGGCATAACAAGAATGCAATTCCTGATGAATGAAAAAACCTTCTTCACAATTGACCGAAAGTGCTCCTAGCCTTCACTAAAAGCCCATGCAGTGGAAATCCAGTGTTTCTTTGGAGGGTACAGGTGGGGATCCCCCTCCTGTCCCTGGCTGCGCCATACTCCCAGTTACTCCTGCACCATCCTGCAGTAGAGGTGACTGAAGACACTTTAAATTATTTAAATTATTTAAATTATTTAAATTCTTTTAAATTATTTTGGCTACCACTTAGCTGGATTTTGAGCTTTTAGATTTTGGAGTCAGATGACTTTAGATTATACCTTAATGTTCATGGAATGCCTGGGAAAACCCTCCCGAGCTCCACTGAGTTCCCCCTGGGTGTGCACCCCATGCCAGGGCTGCTGCCTCCCCCTCAGCACTCTTTCCTTGCCAGGACCTGCAGTGCCGCTCCCAGGCTCCACAGCAGCAACAGGGACAGGGGCATGTGGCACACACCACAGCTCCCACAGGATCAAATGTTTTGCTTGTCTGCTTGCAAGGAAAGGGCAAAAAAGAAATGCACCTATTTCACAGTAGTTTATGCAGCAGAGCCACTCATGGTGGAGTTTCAGGGACAGAGACCGCAGCTTCCCACTGCTGCAGCCCTGAGCTTCAGTGGGCTCAGACAGACACAGAGGCACCTCCAAACTGGGCAGCAGGGATGAGTGGGGATAGCTGTCCTAGGGTGACTTTATGTCCCTAAACCAGGACAATAGCTCAGCCCTGGCCCTTCCCCAACCACAGACCATGTGTGCCCACATAGGTTTATTCTGGCATGTCTCTCCTAGGGGTAAATTTCATCCTTGATGCAGAAGGCTTCCCAAGCCATAGGCACTGGCTGTGTGGTGAGAGGTTGGCTCCAAGAGGCTGTACTGGCACCTACAAGCTTAAAAATTTTCCCTCACCTTCATAATTGACATAATTATCCAATTACAGGAGTGAGATGTCGACTGAGATTCATGTCAAAGGGGGAGCCAGGAGGACAGCTGCAGTCAGGTGAAATTCTGGCTGAAAAACAAAATTCCACAGCTGAGGCCTCTGCTTGAATACCAGGAAATTTCCCCTTGTCCCTGCCATTTAACAGAGCCACTTCCATTTTCTGGTGTCGCTGGTTTTCAGCAGGGGCCAACCAGGACTTCTGGTAGAGGGATGTGTATTCTTTTGTGAATTCAGGAACACAGAAAGCCTGTTAGTGTGCCCTTGTCTGGCCCTGATAGATGGGCATATTCCTGCCATGGAGAGCATCCTGAGGGCAGCACATGAGTGCCAGGATACAGCATGTGCTTCACCTCCTATAAACCATGAGGAAGAGGGAGAAAATGGCAGGAAATTTATCCTGGGGTGTATTTTGCTTATATGCAAAATTTTATTTTATTGGCTATTTCGTGATGGTAGAGACTGCTCCAGATCCGAAGTGCAGCTTGGCTGCTGACGCTCTGCCTGCAGTGAAAGGCACGGCTAGCTGTGGTGGCTGCAGGTAATTGTTCCCTTCTTCTCTGCACAGTGCTGATGCCTCCTCAGCGCCAGCAGACTGCAGTGAGACAAAAAGGGGAGGCTGCGCACATCCCCGGCAGTGCTAAGCATGCTGGCTGCAGGAAAGCAAAGGCGGGATGAACAGTGGCCCCTTCCCTGCCTGAGGAACCACCCCTGGGTTTTGCCCATCTATTTTTAAAGTACATTTTGTTGAGAATGATCTCTGTGCAGTGGCACAGAGACACAGCTGAGCTCTGAAGAAAAGAAGGCCTTTGGGCTCCTGAACAGGCTTCACTGAACTGAAGTCACCAGAAGCAAGTTTTAGAGGGGCTTATGGTCTCTTCCCTGCTTGCTGCTGCTGCTGGCATGGCCCAGCATCCCTCTTCCTGCACTGGCCTATTGACCCTGTGGGTGGACACAGGAGATACTGGTCTTGTTCATGTCTCTTAATGGTATTTTTTAAATTTGCTTTTCGATCTCTTTTAGTGCCATAGATCTAAAAGGCTGTCATCACCTTGTAGGGCAAAGCCTCCTGTGCCTTCCTCTAAGGAGAAAAGGGAGGGTTGGCATAAGTTATCCTTGGGGTAGAGGTGATTCCCCAGGGCCCCTGCCCATCTTTGCTGTCTGGTGCTGTAGGTGTGTTCTTCAGGAAGCACCTTGGGTGTTCCTCTCTGTCCCAGCAAGGGGGGATGAGAGGAGGAAAGCAGAAAGCTACAGCTGCAGAGAGCTCAGGGGGGCTCTGGGCTGGGCACCACCTGCACATAGTTGTGTTGTTCTGTTGTGACCACTGCCAGACAGAGGTGAAGGAATCACAGCAAGAGAACAATCACTCTGCTCTTCTCTTGAAGATTCCACAGATAATGCTTGGCATGAGCCTGGCAGGCAGCAGTACTGTCCCTTAGAAAGGGGTGGATGAATCTTGCACCCCAGCCTTGCTGCCCCAGGCCACTGGTGCCCTCCTCTCCCAAACAAGATGGATAAAGATGGCAGAACAGGTTTTGCCCTGGACTCGGATGGAGCACAGCTTTTTCTGCAAGGGAGGTGCAGCTAAATAGGGCTCAACTGACTCTTTTCAAGGGAGCTGAGCAAGCATGGGCAGGTGGTGAGCTAGGACCCCGTGCTGTATGAGGGAAGGGCCTGCTGGCCATGAGGATGTCTCTGGGAGGCTCCCCAAGTCACCAGAAGTGTGGAGGGAGGGTGGATGCATAGTCAGTGGGCAGCAGTCAGACATCCCCACTCTGGGGCTGGGTTGGGACTGTGGGTGTCAGCTGAGGAGGACAAGGCTGAATTCCTGTGCAAAGGCTTTTCTATCCTTATTTTCTGTGACTCTGCTTTTGTGATCGAGAATGGATTTGTCAGCCATAGAAATAAGAAAGTCTGTGTTAACAGGAGATCTTTAGTGCTGGATATATATACTGTTTGACCTTTTGTTCTAAGTTGCCCAGGAAAGGCAGTGAGTCCAGAGCAACCTTTCCACATCATCATAGAAACACTGCTGTCATAGTACAAACACTTAATTTGAGCTTAGATTTCTGGGGAAATGAGGTCCCTAAACTCAACACATGGCATCTGTCTCACCAGCCAGGCACCCAAGCTGGGTCTGCCTTCTCTCAGCAGCTTGTGATGCCACTGATCAACTCTATCTCAATCTGCCTGGCAGGTGTCGGTCCCAGCAGTAAGAAGATCATACAGGTGATGTTAGGAGTGACAGATGGCTGCGAGGGTGAGAGGTCTGGAGACCCAGAGGGGGAAGCCAGGAGTGTGAGCTGAGCTTTTCATTGCTAATGTGATCCACTGATGGCCACACAAGGAGCTGGGGGCATGACACCAGCATGAGGAGGTGGCCAGCCTCCCACTGGAGTTGCCAGGTAGATGGATGGCAGCTGGGGACAGAGGCGGGAAATAGGACATGGGTTCTGCTGTGGTAAGATTTTGGACCCAGTTCTCCAGGAAATCTGTCTTTTCTCCCTCTGCATCTCCCTCTGCTCCTCTGCAAAGTGGAGCTTGAGCTGGACAGCCAGGAAAAGCAGAGGTGGAGGAGAAGCTGCCCAGGGCTGGCCTGGGAGGCACAATTATTTCCCCCTGTTTCCCTGTGGTCAAATCAGGGCAATGCATTTACATTTTGTGCGAGGTCAGAGGAGCCAGGCCCTTCACCTCCCTCACTGCCTGCCCCTGCCGCCGGCCTCTGCCTGCCTTTAGGCAGCCACATGTTCAGTGTTCCAACTCCTATTGCGTAGGCTGGACTGCAGCTTGGGAAATCCTGATTTATATTGCCAGTGAGTGCAAAGTGAGGCAGACAGAGGCCAGGGCACCACTTGGCACAGAACAAGGAGACAAATGCTCCTTTCTTCTTCTCTAACTGAGGGGACCCTGGGTTCATGGGCTCCCCACTGCAGGAGGATGGAGAACAGTAAGGAAGGGTTTTTCCATTTTGAATAACTAGAGTAAATCCTGCCTAATTTATCCTTTTTTCTGTTTTTCTGACTCTTTAAACATATAGGCTTCTTTAAAAAAAATCTTTGTGAGATTTTACCCTGAAATAATTCCAAATCTCATAAATTCAAACACACTACGTATTTAGCTGCCAAGCATCATAATCCTCACGGTGAGACTGCAGGGAGAAGCACATTAAGATATTACCAGGGCTTGCTTTGCCACATCACTGGTTTTATGGGAATAAAACTGTGTTGCAGACTGAGCTCCAAGAGCCAGTAGCTTAATAACCTTAAATTTCTCTAGACTGTTATAATAACATTTTTAACAGATCCCAGGTGAAAAGTAACTTACTCTGACTTATAGATGCCATTTTGGTGTATCCTAACATCTAGCCAATATTTAGAGACTTGAAAACTATTTTCTTCTGGAGAGAAAACAGCCCCAGGATGGTATTCAGCATATTTCAAGTATTTTTTCTGCTGTTGCTCAGCATTTGTGTTTGTTCCCATTGGTCTTTTTACTTCCCTTTTTAACATTATGCCTGTTCCAATTTGTGAATATCCAGGCAAGCAGTTTGTTGTCTGCAATGATGTAAAAACTGCATACATCTTATACTTGTCTGGAGTGGTAGCTTTTGTACCAGCTGACATGGATGGGAATTCCAGGCTCCCACATGACAATGAAGGTTTTCCATAGGACAGTGAAGATTTCAAGGGCAAAAAGATGACCAAGTTTTGAGTGGTGACCTCCTGTGAACCAAATTAGGGTATGCCAGAATACATAGGTTTGAAACTCTGCAAGTCCTTTTTACCCCAGCTGATGGAGTCAACTGTGCATACATCTGTTCGCGTGATGTGACTGTGCTCCCCTCAGACCCCTCAGAGGAGCAGCCTTCCTCTGCCAAGACTTGCTCTTTCAGGAGCCTTTATCCCTTCCTGAGACTTTCCAAATCAGTGAGCTGTGAAGCAGAGCCCTGGGGTAAACTCTACCACATCCAGGCAGTTTATATCCCTATCCCAAGGCCTGCACAGTCTCTTCCATGGGTGTTCATTACTATGATGACTGCGGTAATGCAGAGTGACCATATATACCCAGAGTTTCAGAGCAAACAATGTCTTTATTGTTTACAATAAAGACACTGGGGCCAAAGCATGGGGCAGTGGGGATGCAAAGGTGGGGGGATCTGAACAATCCTTCACTTCCCACCTTCCCAACACAAGTAGCTTCCAAGTGGCAGCAGCATTGCTGACCAGCTCTAGGGACATCCTCTCTCACGGTACCACGGGAGGAAGGATGCGGAAAAATCAATGGGCAGCATCCATTTACTGTAATGGGCTTCTGTTAGGGTCAATGGGCTTCTTCCTCCTATCAATCACCATTGCAGTCCACTATGCAAAGGCAGCACTTGAAGCTAAAAGGGAATAAAATCCCATCCCTGAAGGGAATGAAGGCAAATCATTAGCTACGCATGGGATGCTCTCTCACCTGCATAAGTTCTGTCTGTCTGTCAGTGTTGTGACCGAGGTTACAAGGGGAGGAACAGCTGGGCTCAGTTTCTATATCCATTTTCATTGCAAAAAAAATTGCTCAGAAAGAAGTGGCCAGCACACAGGTTTCCCTGAATAATCCTTGACATTTCCGAGAGCCAGACATTTCCCCATGCTATTCAGCTTCCTGACAACCTTTTCTTCTGACTTAACTAGTGATTAAATTAGATTTTAAAATTACCTGGTAGCCCTTGCAGCTCCTTATGGAGAAGTGCCTATTAGGAGTTTGTCCCATGATGCGAGCTGAGAGAAGCTCCCAGCTGTGTGCCACAAACAGCTCCTTGGCCCCATGTTCTCCCAAAATTCCTCTGGGAGCCAGTTGCCACACATGCTTACGCAAACCAGCCTCATTGCTCATTGTGCTCAGTGATAAGGAATGGCCATGCTGCCTCCACAGGTGTGTGGGAACCAGATCTCCTACCCCTAGGGGAATATCTCAAATGCCTCTTCCAGTGGAAGGCAGGAGCAGTCAGGTGCCTATAGAGGGAAAATTGCTTGGCCACCAGCGCTGAACCCGGGTGCAAGACCCAGGTGCTGGTGGGATTTGGTGAGAGCCAGAGCTTGGCTCCCCCCAGGCCGATGAGGCTGTGAGTGAGTAATAAAACCCTTAGTGATTAACAGACTTTTAAATGGGGCTAGGTCTTGGAAGCAGTCCAGTGAAACAAGCTGCTCACGGCTATGGCAGGGCACACAAAGGAGCTACACCTGTCAGATAAATTATTCATTGCCACTTCCCCAGCTCAGCTCTCTTGATGACCTGGTACCACTGATGAAAAAAGAAAGGCCTGCAGGGAATAATGGACAATGTGGGACTGAAAGATCAGAAAGCTTGGACAGAGGCTCATCATGCAGGTGAAAATCATGTCAAATGGAAACCAACAGGAAGACACAAAGATTCAGTTGGGAGGTGGAAAGGGAGGACAAGGTGAAAAACCTGGTGGAGAACTACTGGAAACGATTAGAGCTGTGAAACTAGTATTAAGAGAGGAACAGCTCTAGAAACTGCAAGGACAGGAGTTCACTCCCAACATTTTGCCAAAGTCAGGAATGAGGGCATTTAAGATGGCTTCATCGAATGGGTCAGGATGTAGAGCATAAGAACAGCAGCAACTCAGGGATGGGGACCACAGAGAGAAGCCAGCTGGGCTGGAGCTGCAGAAAATAAAAGATGATGTGATGAGAGAAACAGTTAAGAGGAGAAGCTGCCCTGTTACTCAAGTGCTGGAAAAGACAGCTGAGATGACTTGGATGCATGTCAGGAATGTTGCCTAAAAGATACCTTACATGGCAATGCACACGGGAGTGCTAAGAACAAAAGAATGCTGAGCACAGGGCAAGCAGTGAAGAGCAAAACTGAGCTAAATGGTTTGAGGTTGCCTCTCCAAGACCAACAGGGTAGAAGGAAACCTCTACTGAGCTGCTGAACTAGGAAAAAAAAAATAGAAAGCCATTGTCATTTTCTTGGTTCAACTAATGAATAGAAGGGTTTAAAACTCGACCCATTCAAGGAACGCCTCCACCCAGGTGTTGGAGGTGCTGCTGGCCCCTGGGAGGGCTGGTAGGGAACTGGAAGGAGCTCTCACATCCTGGGAAGAGGATTAGGATCCAGCACTCTCCTCCAGCTCTACTCACAGGCAAGACTCTGGAGTGCAGTCATGATCCTTTGTGTGTTTGGTGGACAGGCTTGAATATTTTATTGAAACCTGTGAAATAACAAGTCTTCAGATGGTCTAGGCACCTACATCCCACTGTAATCCTTGGAGAGGGGCTGGTACTGGAAGAGCACCATTCTTCCAAAGTGTTTTTGCTACCAGGGAGGAACTATGGGGGCATCACAACTGCCTGCTGTGAGTGGGGATAATTAAGGAAGATTGTTCATGCAGCCCTTTTATGGTTTTTCTGAGATTCATCTTTGCTTTGATTCATGCTGAAATTTATATGCACCTAGCTCAAGTTTTGGAACTTTGAAGTATACTTCAGGTAGCAGCAAAGGGGCAGTGGATATTAAATGAATAATTAAAATGAAGAAAAGCAGTTAGTACAAACACAAAGGCATCTATACAGAGAAATGATCCCCTTACTTTTCTCATAAAGATGAATAAAAGTGCCTTATGTCGGTCAGGATATTTGGCTTTCAGGAATTCAGATGGGAATTACTTAGTTGCAGTAACAAATATAGCCAAGAGAAAGCAAAAGCTTTGATTTACATTGTTGAAGGAGCACTCCTTCTCCAACAGGATGGCTAACACTGCAGTGGTTCTTGTGCCCACCAAAACCTGAGGGGGACCATGCCTTTGGGCACAGCTACCAGGGAAAACTGGGATGGGAAGCAGTGCATCAAGTGAGAACGTGGTTATTTAAAATTCATTAAATGAAAGCAGCACCTCACAGCTGATGCATGCTGTGCATATCATTTGACCAATTGCCTTGGGGATACACACCAAACCCATGGCCCTCACTCCTTCTCACCATGAGTGAGGTGCACTCTGTGGTGTGAGCACTTGGGTTGGCAGGACCTCCTCACTGCAGGAGGATCATGATTTATGGAAAACTAGGGACATGGATAAAGTGTTTGTATATTTTTCTTACTGAAAACATGTAGCCTACACACGTATGCAAAGCTGGCCTGGCTGTTGATTCATCAGGACTTGCTTTTCTCTGAGAGTAAGCTGTCAGCCTGTCAAAGGCAGATGCTCAGAGCCTGAATTTTGTTTCTGCTCCCACAGTCCTCAAATTTTAAGTCAGTCAAAGCCTGAATAGTTGTTGTAGTCCTTCAATAGATTGTCTGTGCATCCCTCTTCCTCTTTGGTGAGGACCCTGGGATGGGAGGGAAGCTTGGACAGGTGATGGTCCCCTTCCCAGGTGCTACCAGGGCATACCTCCAGCCCCCCCAAGAAAACCTAGGAGACAGGAAAAAGCATCTGGTTTAGTTCCATAGGCTGTTTTTCAAGATTCAGGAAGTGCCAGAGACACACTTACGTTGCAATTGCTAGCTTTGTTAGCAGTAGTAAAACAGAAGTATCATTCCTTTTTCCAGGAGAAAGTATCATTTTAAGGGAAATTTTTAAGAGAACTTCTAGAGAAAAAGACTGAATAAAATCCTGGAAGCAAAGAAGGAAGTATTGCACTAGAATAATAGAATTACTTTGTTCCAACCCTTGCATGGTGATATACTTGTCTTAATCTTTTGTGAGGCACCATGTTCTGAAATTCATTTAATACAAAAAAAGCCCTGTCAGTTGTTGAAATTACAAGAAACACTTGACAGGTTTCAAAGGATCTACTTGTCCTTCCCAAGTTTAGTTTTATAGGAAATTCCATAACTTTCTGGTTTTGGTCCAGCAAAGAATAATAGCCCGTTGCAGAACTGGGGAATTCCCCACAAAATTGGAAATTCCAGCTCCTGCACAATGCTAGTTACTCTCACTAGCTTTAGTTTCTGGTTTGAACACTCCCTGTTTTCCTTCTGCTTCCCAGGACACTGTGATGCAAACATGAGAGACAACCAGTGCTGCCCAGCCGTGTCTGCCCCCTCCCCTGTCCTCTGCAGCCACAGCCTGGGAAAAGCACCAGCTCAGCAGAGTGAAGAGGGACAGGGATCTCATCCAGCATGGGAAGAGGTACCCATGTTTCTTAGTGTTTTGCCCACAAAAGCAGTCCAAGAAGAAAGGAGAACGGGGCCAGCAGCTTGGCTGAATGTGGTCATGAAGGCTGGGAGTGCACTCATGACACTTGAGGGGACAACTTCCTGAGGGGGAAAGCTCTCCTCCAAACCTGCAGGCAAAAATGAACTCAGGTTTGGGCAAATTATTAGCAAAAATGGAAAAGCAAAGTCCTGCTGGAGCTGCAGCATAAGCCTCATCCCATCCTGGCAGGAGTATGCCCCGTGCCTAGGCAGGAGCGAACTCTTCTTTACCTGGACAATATCTATATAGATATATACCTATATCTACCAAATGAATAGGATATCTCCTCCTGCAGCTGAACTCCACTCTGCAGTTAGGTTAATTGTTGAGGGATGGAAAGACAAATGTTGAAGCACTTGTGGGAAAACTGTTTTTCTACCTCCCCAGCATGATTTTGCCAGTTCATCTTGAAAACTTGACCAGAAGAGGGCTGAATGTAAATTGATTTAGCACTGGATTAAAAAAACCATGTGAAAGTTTTTCCCATCCCTAGTGGGGTTTTTTTCCCTATCTGGTTTCTACATTTCAGCATCACAGAGAGTTGCTTTCCATGGAAAAACTGTACTTACCACCAGGAAAATCAACTTTCTGGTCTAATGAGCAACAGAGCTGCTTGACCTGGCCCAGAGTTTTCTGTCCCAGACATGTGTTTGCGTGGGCTCACCCCATCTGGACCCAGGCATGCAGCCACAAGGACACATGTCCTTCATGCCCCACAGATCCTCAGCACAGGCAGTCCTTGTGCACTTCAGTGTGATGGCACACTCATACTTTAGTCCTTGACACGCTTTAGGATCTTTGCGGCAAAATATTCCAGCAGGAAACTTCTCTTTAGGATGAGAAAGAGGTTGCAGAAGAGCTCCAGCTGGGATTCCACACTACAGTTCTTAAAAGCATACTTGTATCATGTATGAGATCTTTGCATACATGGCAAACATTTCTGGGCATTGCTGTAGCATTCATGAGAACCAAGAGTATCCCATCCTACGAGGGCATTCCCCCTGGTCCCACATGCATCCCTGAGTCCAGTAACAAGGAGAATGCACTAGGGGATGTGGACCTGTGGCAGGTCCAGCCAGGGACAAATAAGCAACTCTTACAAGGAAGAAAAGGAAGTAATTGGAGAGGGAAGGGCAAAAGTAACAAACTGAAAAAAACAGAGTAATTTGATATGACAGAAATTAATTCTTTAACAATACAGAACAGAACATGGTCTACTTGGGTTTTTAGGTGTATCTGCTGTGATTCATGGACTGACTCATATCAGAGCATCACCAGTTACATAGAGGAATATGTTCTTGAAGGTATGTCGTGGCCTGAAATTGTCATAATAGATGAAATTTAGATAGGGGCCTCTATTGTTCCATGGCTGGATCATTCTGGCAGTGACATACTACAGAAAGAAGCAAGAACAGGGTGAAGTGACAGAAACATGTGCTTTAAAATTAGAACACAAAAAGTTTGCTCCAGAGAGGGGCTCCTCTGCAAGATGCACTCAATGCACAGGGTCATGATCAGTATTTTGGCAGAAAATAACCATTTGAAAGAGCTACATCACCAAATTTTGCATGTTGTCAGTGTTTCACTCAAAGGAACGAATATTCTCCACTGTATGTTGATAGCTCCTGGTACCATAACCAGCTTTGGGTCCTGTGAAGTTGGCACATGGACCCTGAAAGACCTCATTTTGAGACATGGGCTTTCTCACGGGATATCAGGGCACTAACAGGACCAAAAGGCTTGTGAAACTTTTAGTACTAAAAAAATACTTCTAACTTGTGGTGTTTAATGTTGCTGCTACAGCCATATTCTTCATGTTGTCTTACTATGATGTGGATTTAATGTTTAGATTTTTTTCTTTATAAGACTAGTTGCTTCATCTATTTTTTTTAATTTCACGTTTTCATTTATAAGACACAGCTATTGTCAACCTGGAATACTTAGAGCGAGCAATTAGGACAATTATTTTTATTAAGGTAACACCAGAAAGCCTTCAGTGAGGGTGAGGTTGCTATGATTTCATGCATTGTTCAAAGAAAGGGCAGAGACTGTTTTTGTTCTGCCTTGTTGTCTCTTTGTCTTGCTCTTTATTTGTAAAGGTAAACAAGCCCAGAAGAGAGACTGAGCAAGAGCTGAAGATTTAGCCCAGTGATGTTGCTGCACAATTAGAGCCAATGCTGTGGAGAGCTGTCCCCATGAACACTGCTCCCTCCCAAATGAAAAGCCTAGGGTGTGCTTTTGGGCTCAGAGGTTGCTGGGGCACATGAATCACTGCTTTGCTGGCTATGAAAATACTGTGTCCAGTACCACTGCAGGAGGAAGTGCAAATTATGTGGATTGAGCTGTACCAGGCGAAGGATGCTGAGGACTCACAACCTCATGCCAGTGCAGAGCTACTTTGGAGGCCAACAGAGATGGTTTTCACTCTCTGGAGAAGGTTGTGGTGCTGGAGTCCTGCTCTACATAGGCAGTAAGGATGATCAGTCTCAAATAAAACTAACCCAGATGGTTATTTATGAACAAACTTGTCCAGTGAACAGCGCTGCCAAGGGCTAAGCATTAACATAACCAGTGGTTGAACCCTTAAGTGTCCTGCTCAGATGCTTCCTACGACATTGATACCCAAAAAAGCTGTTTAGAAGTCAGACTTCCCAGAGTTGGCTCTGTATAGACTGTGAGGAGCAGGGCCTGCACACAAACTGTAGACTACTGGCACCTCCCTAGGGTGTTTTGATGGCTTTTCTTTATGGACCATGTAAGCAGGCAGGGTCTGGGCATGCTGGAAAATAGGGCTTTGAATTGCTCATTACTCTCTCAAACTTAGACTCCACAGGAGGCACCAGTGACAATTGTTGGTATCATAGAAAATTACCTCAGTATCATCTTAGCCACTTTTCGAGGTGTTCATCTAACCCAAGAAACCATTGATCTGGACATAGGTTAATTCTTAAATAATGGTTTTCCACAAATAGAGCTCTAAAAGATATCCATGATTAAAAACTTAATTATTGCATAAACAACTTTAGCTTAATTGCAAGCTCCAGCTGAACAGACTCACTGGGACATTAGGGAATTACAGCTAATGCAAACAGAACCCTGATGTGTTTCTTCACAATATTGTGTTAAGTAAAATCCTTGAATTCCTCCAGTATTATTTTCAAGAACTGTGTGTGATAAGTCAACTTGGTTATGTCTGCTTGTGTGACAAACTGCCAAACATCCCACAGGGCAAATATGAAAAAACAACAGAGAAGTAATTCTGAAGAAATGAGACTTTATTGACTTTTTTGTCCCACTTTCAAAGACCATCAATGACATATTGTTGAAGTCCGTGATTTCACAATTTCATTGCAATTCCAGAGGGTGGGGAGCAAAACGAATCTCACGTCAGTGTATCATCGATTGTGTGATTTTTCTTTTTCAAACCAAGAAAGAAACAAAGCAATCGAGGGAAGAGTGATGGAGGGTGAGGAAACAATGACAGTCCTTGATTCACTCCTTTCTGATACCCATGACAACTGGTGCTGGTCTGTTACAAGGACAGGATTCACACAGAAGAGGATATGATGGGAAAGCAAAATCCATCATCAGAGAAATGACTTTTGAGCAGATCAAGAAAATCTGGATCCCGTACTTAGGCTGGTTTGGATTTTTTTTTTTTTTTTTAAGTGGAGAAATAATAACTAGAGATACAGGTATCTAGTTAGTCTACAGTGGCATTTTTTTGTTCTTTTCTTCTTTGCAGTTACCAAATACTGCTGTTCCAGCAGATCAAAACTGAATAAGGGCTTTTACTCTGTGTTTCTGTTTTGCAAACGGTATTCCTTGAGTAGAAAAAGCAGCGTATGACAAACCCAGTCGTTCATGTAGGAGCACCCGCTGCCCCATCTGGGGTTCAGCAGCAAAGCCCTGGTGCTGAGCAGGTGCAAAGGTGCACAGCTGTCCCCACGGGCCTCCACTCGTGCACAGCTCCACCAGCCTTCTCCATGCATGTGACTGCAAAGACTTAGAGCCTGCTCTACCATCTGGTTCCTACCATCTTCTCCAAACCTTTCAAAGTCCCACATCACACACGCCATTACCAGAGGTCACCTTTGATTGTTCTCTTTGCCATGTCTCATAGTTCAAGGGATGGTTCTCTTTCTCCTCCTTGCTGTTTAGACTTCATATTGATGCTATCACCATATTTTTATCTATTAATGCATATTTTTACCTATTGACAGTGTAGTCCCTATCTCAAAGCACTGTGGGCTTGACAGCAGTGATCCATATCCTCCAACACTTTCAATGGCTTTGAGCTGTTAATTGTCAAGGACTACTATGAATGACATCAGGGGAGGATCTGGTGCTGATAATTTACAAAAGCAATAATTTTTAATGCAATCTTCTAAGTGAGCTTGTGATGTGAACAATAATGGAAGAAGAGGAACTGGAGAGAGCTGCATGCTGAGAAAACAATGAGGGATGCCAAGAATGAGCATAATTGCAGGTGGAAGGGAAAAACTACAGACAATCCAGGAAAAAAATAATGAAGTAGCTTGTGCTAAATTACAGCACCAAGCTGTGAGTGAATTTTTGCCATGAAGTGGTGTCACAGGCAAACCCAAACTGTGTGTGGGCCTTTAGAAGTTTTTCTGATATTCCTGTTTCCAGATGTTGCTTCTCAAGATTTGGGTCCTGCTGGAGATGGGACAACATTAGTTCAAATGCTGACAGTCACTGATGCTTCTTCCTGGAAGGCTGCAAAGTGCTGTTTTTCTTAACATTTCAAATGAATTGTCCTTGAAATGTCAGTAAGTGTGACAGTGTGATGAAAAGGATTTACAGCAGACCTGCCTGGAATGTGTATGAGGGGACAATGACAAGCAAGGAAAGAAGAAAAGAAAGCAGGCAGAGCTGTAAATGAGTGAAAATATAGGGTTTATTTATTAAAACAGAATTTAGTATCACGGTAACAATCTAGCTCTTCTCCATTACACCAGAATATGTGTTATATATCAGCATTTCCTGCAAGCACCAGTAACACCAGCCTGTTTCTCTTAGCAGTGGGAGCCTTTCTTTCCTGCTAGATTTTGAATCTGATTTCCAGATTATCTTAATTACTTTCCAACTGAGTCAAGATACTGGAATGTTTCTTTTAGAATTGTCCAAAATGAGATTTTTCTTCTTTCCTTGGAGATTCACTTCTATTTCTGTATGGAGTTCATGAAGTTCTGAGTTTTTAAGTTTTCTGCAGCTGACCAGTGTCAACTGGAGGTAGCTCCACACACAAAAGGCTTTGTACAAACAGATCCTTGGCCCTACTGCACATGAAATGCACTAAATGACCTATGTGAAACTGCACAAATCAACAAGTATTTTCCAGTAAACTTAGAGGAAGGAGAATAACCTGGACAACTCTGACCAATTTTGCAGCTATTCCTGCCGTGAGAGTGGCTGATGAGAAAGGAGTGAAGGATGGGAAGATGAATTGAGACACTTACCTCTGTCATGTCTTGATTAATACAACTGAAAGGCAGAAACAGTAATTGAACATGGGGTCCTGTGCTGAAGTCTCTGACAGACACATGCTTTGACAAGAGCTGATAAGCCAAGCTGGTTTTGGTACACGAATATTGCTATGTAATATGTTTACCTAAGCGTTAAGGAGGAAATAAAATTTGAAGAGAAAAATGAGCTCTTTTCTGAGTTAAAATATTAAACAGAGGCTAAACGATTGGTTCTGAGCACTAAAAAGCCTCCTTACATGAATCATTGACAAAGTGAAGACATGAACCTTATCTAATATATCAGTTCCTAGAATAGGACTCTGGGCTTTTTACTATGGAAAAATATTTCCTGAAAGTAATGGCTACATCAGTGTGATTAGCACCATCCAGAGTTCACTACCTTCTGAAATCAGTGGTCTCTTGAGAGAGGTCCAGGACAGTACTTGGCTTTTGTTAGTGGTTGTCCTTCCTCACGCACAGGTGCTTAAAACAGGGAGAATGTAGCTAGGTGACATAGCTATAGTTCATGGGGCTGGATTTATCTGTATGCTGGGTAATGAGCTGATTGTTCTACTTTTTCCTGAGCTGATTTATTTTGTGTTCTGGTTATGAATGTAATTCCTAAAGGGGAAAGACTTCCTGACTGCAGTTATATTTGTTCTTTCTATGGAGCCACTCCCCATCTCAAAGTGCTTAATTTAATTTCCTAATGTTGTCAAGTTACTCTTAAATTTAGAATTCAAGCTTTGATGAACCAAAAATACCAGGCAGGACTCTCCAAAGTACAAGTAGTCTGAAGCCTGTGTAGAATCGCTGCCCTAGAGACTAGTGAAATAGGTGAGATACTTTTTTAGAGAAAGATATGGAATATTACAGCTATATTTGGATGTTCTCTTAAAATCAGTGGCTGTCTAAGAATGGTAGCTCCTAGCACAGGCTTCATTTTAACTGGAAAATGGATCCATCCAGAGAGTTCAATCACACATATATCACACAGGTTGACAGCTCACATTCTATTACCTTTTTTTAATGCCTCATTTCTAAGTTATAATTATTTTAATGGGTGATTATTCTATTTTTGAGCAGTTTAAGGAATTTCCAATTTGTGTAAGCAAGCATAACTTTTAAAAACCTTTGCTTCATATAAATTTGCTCTATAATTGATCATATCGTCTCTGTGATACAACCCCTAAAAAATGATCTGACTAAAACTTATGATTTTATCTCCTTTGAGGTGCATATATTCATTAGACAAGTTCCTCCATTCTTACTGGAATTACCAATATTGCTGTCGGGATGTGCCTTGGCTTGTCTGCTGCTGAACCAAATAGCGGCAACTGTGCTGGTTCACCCCAGAGACGCCTTTGGCTAGTTGGTGATACAGCTGGGACCACAGAGACAAGTCCGGGCACGCCGGGGCTCCGGTGGTGGAGGGACGGAGTTTCCTCCGTGGAGGGTTCACTCCTCAGGTTTTCCTCTGCTGGAGAAGCTTTAAGGCGATGGTGAAGGAAAGGAGTTGGTTCTGATGGAGGGTTTTAATCCAGAGCTTTTATTCTGGCCCGCAGGCCTCTGAATCTCGTAACAGCTCCGCCAGAGCTCCCAGCCGCGTGGTGGCTCGTCCCTTTACCCGGGGGAGAGGGGCAAGGGAGGGGTCAGGAAGCCACCAACCAGGTACAGGAGAGGAGGTCTTAGGGGACAAAGGACACTCAGATTGCCCAATGCCCCCCCAGGGTAGAGGGCATCCTTTGAATCTGCCAATCACTCGATACCCTTCTGGAATTCCAGGAGTGACAGACAGTGCTCGGCAGGGGTGGGGAAAGGAGGGATGATTGACACACCTGGGAGGGAATATTCAGGGGAGGAACCTGGAGTCTGGGATTAGCCATGACATCACGCCGCAACACATTCTCTTTAATTATTTGTTCTGGCAATAAAATCTTTGGTGGCTGTTTAAGAAATAAACCTGGAGTTCAAAAACTCCCAGTAGAAATTGTGGTGAATACAATTTCATTATACACAGCACAGAAAACATTGTATCTGCTGAACCCTTTGTGGCCTACTGGGAGAGTCCTGAAACAGAGAGAGGAAAATGCCTCCTTCTGTGGGTTGCAAATTGGATCATATCTAAGTTTTAATTTTGAGCTGAGACAGCAGTGCCAAATGAGTCACTGGCCAGATGAAGAAAAAATACAACAGACTCATTTTCTTTTTTGTTTGTCAGCCTTGCCCTGGCCCTTTTTTGCATGCAGGACAAAAATAAGAGTACTAAGCCTCCTTCATTCTTCAGGAAACCATGGAAAGCAACTGTGTGGATGCATGAGCTCCTAATTTGGTGTCAGTGAATGAGAAAGAAAAACATAGACATGAAAGCTGTTCACACCGAGGCTGTCGGGAGAGAGATTCAGGACAGGGTACTGTCCCTGCCAAGCAAAGTGTGATGAGTGTATACCCAAGGAAGGAGAATATCTGCTTTTCAAGGACCACCATTGTAAGGAAAGGCTCTGGAGTTATGGTGCATTTGCTTCTCATGCTGAAGACTGGTATGGGGGTGGATACATCTGTGTTGGATGTTTTCACACTTACTGCAATTACGAAGAGGGGATTACCCAAGGATTTTCCCTATTCTGAACAGCGACAAAGGCAGATGTGTGAGTCTGTGATGAACACATAGGGAAAGGGGAGCTGCTGCAAAACACTGTGTTACCTCCTTATGGTCATGGGGTAGGAGGGCAGGATCTGGTCTGGTCCCATTTCTTATAACCCCAAGAGGGGGGCGGGAAGGAGCCAAGGCAAGTCAAGTCAGGTTGTAGTAAGGAGAAGAGTATATAGTTTGCAGATATAAAATAAACCAAAAGGAATCCTGACATTTCCTTTGACTAGTGCATGAATGTACATACCATCATCAAAGAATAAATTCTCTCTAGAGGGCTGTGGTGTCCAAAATATCCATAATGTTTTCCTATTCTGTCTAATCTCATATTCCTGATGAAATATATATATATATATATATATATATATATATATAATATATATATATATATATATATATAACATCACAAAATAAATGTACTGGTTAGAAAGCACACAGTAAGCCAATACTACCTGGTATGTGTGACCATCTCCTGCTAGACAGATCCTCATAGTCTTCATCACCATTTCAATGCACTCTGTGAACAGGAAGGTCTCCAAGGCTAAAGCTGCAGCCTTTGGGAAAAGTCAGCTTTCTTACAGTCCAAAGATGGACTTTAAGGGATTAAAACCAGTATTAGGATAAGCTCCATGAAGTGTGGCTGGCGCAGAACCATGTGATACTGGTCAGACATGAAACAATATTATGTGCTGGTCAGGTGAAACAACTCAGCTCCTCTTTGACAGGGACATGGGAATGTTTCAGCCTGCATCGTTCTTGGAGGAGCAGAAAGTATATCTTTGTCAGCTCTCCAGGAGGATGGGTGAACTTTTGTCTGCATTCCTAGCTGAGACTCATTCAGTGTCCTGAAGGGCAGAGCTTCTTTGATCGTGTTTCATCAGCCTGCTTTGCTGAGCAGGTTTCAGCCAATTTTTGATCTGTGGCTGGTAACACATTCCTAATAAGCCAGCAGTCAGTTTTGCAGTCAGCCAGCCTCTGGCTTCAGGCAATGGGCTTCTTTAGAAGGCACCTGCTGTGGCAAAAGCCTTCCCCTGGGCTTCCAGGACCACAAGCTAATTGTCTCATCCCTCACATCTGGATTTACTGCGCTCCCTGTGAGAGCAAGTTGGGACAACCTGACAGGAAGAACTGCTCGTGGTCAGCTGTGAGAGCTACACAGACGCCTGTGGTGATGTTTTTTCTCTCTGTGGGACAGCATCAGCCCAATCTCACCATATCCTTCTTTCGCAGTGGAAGATCCCTTTAAATGTCACGGCATTGGCACATTTTGCTGGCAGAACAGAGCTTTAAATGGAGCTAATGATTGTCTTGTAATATAACTCCTCCTCTATGCCCACCATCACTTCCTTTTCAGCACTTCAGTCAAAGTACCACAGTTCAAACATTGCCAGGTGCCAACCATTTTGGGACACCTTTTTTTTCCCAATAAGTTGGTCACACCCAGATAAGAGTTCAGCTCCATGGTGATGCTCTGTAGATGTCCTCAGCTGGCTCTTGCCATGGGGAATACTGGACATGGAAATGAATGCTTTCTCTTGTGAATCCACATCTGCTTGCATTCAGATGAGTCTGGCTTTTTGAAACAGTCATGGCATTTTGGTCAGATGATCACAAAGCATCCAGACAATAAAGCCATGCGCTACAATGTGGTGAAGGTCATGCTTATGAATATTACAGTGGGTGGCTAATTGTCTTTCCAAATGTCTTAGATGCAAAAGAAATTTCAAAGAATATATATCTGAGCTTGTACCTTCAAATGCAGCTAGTGGGTGTTTGGAGAGCAGCTCAGACGTGAGGGAGTGATACCCACAAAGTATCATTCATTTTAGCATGTTCTTGGCATCAAGTTTGCCTGGCCAAGTGCGTGCCTGGTTGCCAGCCTAGCTAAAGGTTGTGTTCCAACTTTTCCTGATCTCTGAGCAGTCAGACATACCTAGAGGACTCTGCCACCAGCATGAATGTACCCACCAGTCAGGACGCACACAACCAATTCACTAGCTGGGACCATGCCATGGCCCATCACATTTCCTGAGCTTTATTTTGCAGAGTTAATTTTGAGGAATATCAGGTAGGCTTCCACAGGAAATAACCTACAAAGAAAGGATAGTTCCCCTAATTTTTAGCAAGTCCTCTGTGTGAGAAGTGGAGGCAGGAGCAGAGAGGAGGATCTGAGTGTCACTGAAACTGGTGGTCATGTCTGTTTGCATTGGTGTCAGTGATTTAAGTCTTCTGACAACAAAACACCACATTGCAGCTCTGAATGGGGCTGTGTGCTATAAGGCAACTTTTCTGCAGGAACTGGAGCTGTATGAGGCCTGCTGGCCAGCCATGGCTTGCCTTTAGCTTCTCAGCTTGAGTAGGGATTCTCATTAAGCCTCTGTCATGGTTAGTTCTTCACTTAAATTACAGCTCAGCTATTTAAAAGGTTAAATAAAAAATTTAAATAGGTTAAAACCTATTTAAAAGGTTTTAACTCAACAGATGTATTCCTGTGTGGACACCATCACAAACCATGCTGGTGTCCTAGATACTGATTCTGGCTGTGTGGACCTCTTTGGTACATATAATTGCCTGCCAACAGGGCAGGGCATGTGCTGAGCCAGAAGAGATTTGTACGTCTTCTCAGGAATATGTGTTCCTATCATAGTCCTGAAACAGAATGTACTCTCTCAGTGTGAAATCTCCCTATTCCACTGACTTATTCCCTCTTCTCCCAAGAGTCAGATGTGTGTCTAATGGCCCTTGTGTCCTTTATTACCTCAGCCATAGGAATAAGCAGTTACTGCTGCACCAGATGCATACAAAACTGTTTGATTTTGCCTTACTTAGTACTGACTGTTTTCAGCTTGTTTGGAAAAGCTGCTGCAGTGCAGGTTATTGCTGATATTTCTTTAACTGTTGGCATCAAGTAATAACATGGTTGATGTTTCCTAGGGGACTACTGGACCCTGCAATGCTGCCTGCTGCTTCTTGGAGTTCTTGGTTTGTGTATCTGCTGTAATTGCTTTCCCTGGCATCAAATCAATGTCGAGCTACAGCCTCTCTGACACCCAGTGATCTCTCTCACAAAAAATAAAAATAATTCCTGCAACATTTAGTCATGAAACCTGCTGGTGAATTCTCCGTGCTGTGCTGGGATGTGCAGGGCTGTGAAAGCTTTGCCAATAGAATCAGTCTTGATTCTAAGAATTCTAAAAAAAACCCCAAAAATCCTGTCTCTTATGAAATATTAATTCAACTTGCCAGCTTCTGCATTCTAGGCTTGTGAATTTTCAAAGTCATCGGCTTGAAGGAAAACATATTTTTCAGCTCTTAGCCCACCAAATACAGAACAGAGCTGTTCTCAGAGTTTGTCAGCCTGATCCTTGGCTAGACTGCTTGAATCTTATTTTCCATTTGGTCTAATCATACCCAGCCTTGAAATAAATTGTTCTGGAGCCAGCATCTGGCAGTGGGAGGACCCAGACCTCAGGGCCATTGTTAGAGCTGGATTCCTGCAGAGAACATTCAGAGAACTCTCTCATTCTCTTCCAAAGTTCTTTCCCCCTCCTGTCACCACAGAGCATTTTCTCATTTAAATAAAAGCTGCCATCTGCTCTGGTCTCCACATTGTGTTTCTACTCAGCTTTTAGCAAACCAGCCTGAGGAAGTGCCGTGCTCTCTGGGAAAAATCCCAGCAAACCCCCTTCTCCACTAGCCAATAAATCAAAACCCACACTCCAGCACCCTCTGGCAGGCAGAGCAAAGACATTATTACTGCAAAAGGGGAAGGAATCCCAGGAACACAGGGAATAATAGCAAGAGAAGACTCGTGACTGGGCATTCCTCAGCAGTAACTGAGGACTACTCAGGACCTGCTGCAGAGCTGTAGTGTGAGGTTCCTGCTACACAGTGCTCAAAAGCCAGTGATGCTGAAGGGAGCAGCCTCTGTCAGCTGCCATAGTCCTGAGTGATTACTGCACAGTACATGGTACCACATGTGAAATATAAAGGAAAATACTCCCAGCGAAAAAGGGAAGCCATTCAGAAAAAAATAAACAGCCCAAGGACCTGCAGGCTCTGTGGCAGACACCACAAACAGAGATGGATAATATTTATCATTCTGAAGGAGATGCAAAACCTGCAGTGCCTCCAACATTTTGCAGCATTGACAGGTTGCCAGTAGGTGCAGAGCACACATGGATGATCAGCCCTAACAGAAGTGAGTATTTGTTCATTTAAAATTGGATACTGTCGAGGTTTCAATTTGAAACCTGGCGGAAACACTAATTTTTGTTTTGGTTTAATTTTGTTAATTTCAAAGGTTTTAATTAAGAGCAAAGCAGGCTTAAGTTTAAAAGTAAGAAGATTTAATTAACTAACACTAAGAGAAAGAAAAAAAACAAGAATGAGGACGGAATTTTTAAAATACTCTTCCTTCCTCCTTACAATTCTTTCTATTTTTAATGAACAATGTAAAGATAACAACATTTAGAAACCTTAGTTAGTTTTTCACTTTGACAAATAGTCTTTCTTTGGTTTATTTAGAGAGAAAAGTATTTTTTGCTAATGCTATGGAAAGCTTTTTACAAGAAAAGAATTTTTGTGGCTTTATTTTTCTTACAAACTGCAGGTGCCCGAGATCTGTTTTTGTGAAGTCTTTTCTATTTTTTACAGTTTTTCTTTACAACTGTGTTCTCGGTTCATATCAGCTTACTGGGGTGCATTTTTTTAAGGATAAGCTGTTCTAGCATCTTTTCACTTATTTCTGGAACAGAGGTTTTCTCTTTTTATCCCCAGGAGCTGAGGTTTCTCATCAAATTTCTAACACTGGTGCCTCTGTTTGTAATTGTGGCTAGAACGCTACCACCCCCAAAGCATTCTATGAATTTACTGGGGAAAACTTAAAGTCTGATATATCAAGTATATCTGTACTATAGCTTCACAAAAGAATTTTACAGCTTAAGCTGAAGACAAACTTTTCAAAATTTTTTCAATTTAAAATCTAACTCTTTTCTTACCGACTTCAATTTTATGTAGTTATTCTTACAAAGTTTCATTTTCTTTCCCTAAGAGAGAATTAGTGTTCTTCTAGTACAAAGTTTTGTAACGCTGAGGAAAAAAAAAAAAAAAAAAAAAAAAAAAAAAAAAAAAAAAAAAAAAAAAAAAAAAAAAGTTAATTCCATCTAAGTCTTGTATCAGAAACAAGGTTGTGTCTTCTGCTGGCCACGTGCTCTTTTTGCCGACTCCATGTGAGCTGTGCCAGCCGCTCTCAGACTGGAACGGGGCTCAGGGCTCCTCCTGGCTTCAGGGCTGCCTTCAGCACGAACCACGGGGGCCACTGGTGCTGGTGCCCATGCACAGCTCCTTTGGTGCCCATACAGGTGCTGGTGCCCATGCACAGCTCCTTTGGTGCCCATACAGGTGCTGTCCCCATGCACAGCTCCTTTGGTGCCCATACAGGTGCTGGTGCCCATGCACAGCTCATTTGGTGCCCATACAGGTGCTGTCCCCATGCACAGCTCCTTTGGTGCCCATACAGGTGCTGGTGCCCATGCACCGCTCCTTTGGTGCCCATACAGGTGCTGTCCCCATGCTCAGCTCATTTGGTGCCCATACAGGTGCTGGTGCCCATGCACCGCTCCTTTGGTGCCCATCCAGGTGCTGTCCCCATGCTCAGCTCCTTTGGTGCCCATACAGGTGCTGGTGCCCATGCACCGCTCCTTTGGTGCCCATCCAGGTGCTGTCCCCATGCTCAGCTCCTTTGGTGCCCATACAGGTGCTGGTGGCCATGCTCAGCTCCTTTGGTGCCCATACAGGTGCTGGTGGCCATGCTCAGCTCCTTTGGTGCCCATACAGGTGCTGGTGCCCATGCTCAGCTCCTTTGGTGCCCATACAGGTGCTGTCCCCATGCACAGCTCCTTTGGTGCCCATACAGGTGCTGTCCCCATGCTCAGCCGCTCCCGATGCCGACACAGCCTCAGGCCAGCGTGGTTTGGTGGTTTCATTGGCACAAAAGCTCTGCAGGCTCTGCCGGCTCCTTTGCCCCTCCCGGACGGGCCCGGTGGGTTCCTCGAGGAGGGCTCGGCAGCCGCTCCCGCCCCTCCAGGAGCGGAGAATCCCGGGCAGGGCCGGGAGAGGGCAGAGGGGTGTGCTCTGACAGCTGGAAGGGAAGAGCTTCCCGGGCCTCCTTCAAAGGCAATAAGAACGAGAAAATGCTTTCCCATTGGTCCAATAAAATGCCAATCTCAAACCCAGCCAGCTCACTTCCCTGGGCTGGTCAAACTAGGACAGATACAGATGCCCAAACTGGCATGGTGCTAAAAACAGTTTCATCAATACTGGAAGCAACACCATAGATAAGACAAGACATGCAGTAAACCCTAGAGACTACAGAAACTGATCTTTAAAAGGAAGGGTGTGAAATGCAAACTCAAATAAGTACCAAAATGAGTGTAAATTTTTTACATTCGCAAATGTATATGTGCAGGAAACAGAGTCTCTTTGTTATTTGGGAAATCCCACACACTGAATTTCAATAGAAAGGATGGGCACCAAACAAAGAGGAGACTGAAAGACGGGAGAGACCAGAACTCTCTGATGGAGAGATTTTAAAAGATTCCTGTAAATGTGTTGGAAGGGAGTGATTTCCCTACATGCAAAGGGAATGTTTTCTTTACGATATACTTGATTCCAGATATTTTTCTACAGTTCATCATCATCAGGTCTCTGGTAAGGCTGTAAAAAACCAGCACATTTTTATTTGCATTCTGTTTGAGAAATATTCTTGTCTCCAACCACAGCTTAATTTGCATTCAGCAGCTCAAAGGTTTCAACAGAGGTATCCAACTAAAAACCAACCATCATTTCTTACTGTGGGGAGGGATGGAGTCTGCCCTCACAGATTCTTCAGAGCATCACAAGCAAACAGCTATCTGGCATAATGCTGGTAAAGATGATGCTGCATTTGGGTTAAGAACTGGAAACAAAGCCCTTTAATCTGCATCTCGTATATTAAGACCTGGGAAAACACAGTAGCAGAGACTGTGCCAGCACACCAAGCTGGTCTGACACCAACTGGAGCACTTGGGCTAAAGCAAAGTGACAATAATAGAAGACAGCTGCAATATGCTTGTCCTGCCAGAGAGAAAGGTTTACAGAAAAACCTCTCATCTTCCTCAAGCAACACCTGGAAGCTGCATAATACAAAGACTGAAAAAATGGGAAGCAAATCTCATTCAAGGGGAAAAGCTAAAGGAATGCTTGAAGTCTTGCTGTAAGGGCAACACGTGGTTGGCTGAGGTAGCTCTGGGCAGAGCCAGAGGATAGATTTGCCCAGGGTGCAGATATTTCAGCACAAGTGCCAACATATACACCTCGAAAATCAATAGGACATTTTAAATCAGTGAGGTTGTTTATTTATGCTGGAAGCTATGTGTTATGACCATTTCAATTCTCACTTTCTATTACCTTTGGCTTGAGGAAGAAAAAGGCATGAGGAACTGCCCTCTTTAAGGGAGCCTGACAAGAGCCAGGCAGAAAAAGCTGTTCTTGCAGAGCTATGTCAGGCAGCCCAGAGTGGCTGGATGTCAAGCTTTGAAAGGAGCCTGTCCCAGTCAATGTCCTTTGCTAGGACTGATTGCAGAACATATTTAGCTTTCTACCATTTAAATGTACAAATGACCATTCTGTGACTCAATTAATATCTCCAGTGCTCCTGGCCTGGCTCTCTCCCTCGTAGGGCAAGAAGCAGATCTCTGTGACTATTAATGCCCCTGTAATGCTGCAGACTAGTTTTGATTATCATGATGTGGCACTCCAGACCCAGAGCACTCTCAGCTGACTCTCCCAGACTTGCTTTCCCACTGTGCTCCCTCTTCCAGGGCAGTATGTCATATATCTCGTTCCTCAGGGACAAAGAGTCAAACTGTTCCTTTTGTTTTTGAGGAAAATTGCTACCATTTCTGATAACATTAAATTTACTAGGAATCAATTCATTACCTCTGAGGAGAGGATGTCACAGTGAACAGCCATCTTCTCCCCAGGCAGTGGGACCTACTCTTGATTTCTACAAGCAATTTTCTGCCACCCCTCCCTGAGTGATGGGGAATGGTGGGAGCCTGGTGCTCCTCCCTTCTGTGCTGTGCGTGGTCACTGCTGGGCAGTGAGCTGAGCTCTGAAGAGCTTCAGCAGTCCCAGGACACCCGCAGCCATTGTGTCACTGGGCAGGAATGCAGTGGCTCCACCGTGAGGGAGTGCCACAGGGCAACAGAGACAGTAATGGTTTTGTCAAGCTCAGTGAACCCTGCTCCAGGTCAAGGCCCCAGGCCAAGTGGTGGGCTCGGGTTTTCCCAGTGATGGAGACAAGTTTTCACATAACACTTCCCTGGCTTCCAAATACCAGGAGAACCAGGCTTGTTTGGGGTGAAAACATTGCATAAGGTGATTAGGTATTTTCTGTCTGAGTTTAACTCTGCCAGAACCTAAGAAACAAAACACAGTGGGGGAAGTCAGAGACAGAAAACACCAAGCTGCTGTTTCAGAGACAGCAGACCCTGAGAGGATGGGGCAAAGATCAGAGCTGCCTCTGGTTTTGCTACTCAGATGTTTTGCCTCAAACACGTTTTTTTTACTGAGAGCCTGGAGGATGATATGTTGCTCTGGAGGAAAAGTATTAAAGGCTACCAGCGGGAGGGAGAGTCTGGGGAATTTCTAGATGGCACCACAACTGGGGTGGAACATAATTACTCCTTTGGAGAAAAAGCATAAACAGCAGCCAAAACCCATGAGGTCTTATAGAACTGCATGCAAGATATGTGCATTAAAATAAAGCCATATTACAAACCTAGGAGAGAGTAATAAATTACTAAGAAGGTCCAAAGAGGAATGGGCCACATTGGGCAAGCATAAACAGGAATCACCACATGCACATAATTCCATGCTGCATTTTCACTATCATCAAGTTTCCTGCAAGGGTAGCCCTTTCTCCTTGACAATTGAACAAATTGCTCCTTCATGAATTCCTGGTTGTAGGCAACCTTCTCAGAGCAGGAGAGGGAAACAAAGGACAGGGGCTGGGGAAAACCCATGAGAAGCATAAGGCGCAGATTTTGCTGGAAGGTTAGTGAGGAGAGATACTGGAAACACGTTCCAGTGTTTCCCAGTGTCTGTCTGGGAAAGATGGCCATATCTGCTTCTCACTGCCTTGGTATGGTGCAGCTTGAGGGAAGGAACAGAAGAGAAGGAAGCAATCTCAAAGATGCTAGCTTGGGAGATGCTGGTCTCCCAAGGCTACACCAGCCTACCCTGCACCAGAGGGGCTGTGAGACTCTAAAGCAGAGAAGATACAAGCCTGAACTGTCTCATCATGGCAGGGTTATTGAATACAGAAGAAGAAATGCTGGGTTTGAAGTGATAGAAAAGGCTAAACAAGCCACCTGAAGGAGAGGATCTGATCTGCAATTCTTTGTGAGAGCTAGGCTGGACCATGATCCTGAAAGGATCTACTTTTTCAGGAAATTGAAACAGCTTTCTGATGGACAGCAGGGTCTAGATAGGAAACTACTGGGAAAAAAAAAAAAAAAAAGCCATTAGCTCAGAGGAACAAAGATTTGGTAGCTAGGAACAGATAGCAAATTGGTAAACCCAAGTACTATATGGCTTGTTGTGGTTTAGGAATGGTATTCTTGGATTTAGTAGTCCCACTAAAAAAAAAATAACATGCCATCCGTTCCCATCTAGTTGGAAGCACAAAAAGCAAAGAACATAGGTTGAGATAAAAAGAATTTACTGAAAAGAGCAATGAGATAAGAAAACAAACAGTAACTGCAACAATATTAATAATAAAAGTTATAAGACAAAGAAACGATTTACATTGAAAGTAAATACCAACCAGCTCTTCCCCACTACCCCACGCTTTCTCCTGATTGGAAAAGAATGCCCTTCTCCATGGAAGCCAGAAAGTCCCTTATCCCCAGCCCCAGCAACTGATGTGAACTGACGATATAGAGTAACTTCCTAGCCATGTCCACACCACTCCAGGCTTCCCCTCCACACAGCTACTGCAAAAATTAACTCTGTCCTGGATGGAAACAAGACACTTATGTGTTAGCAAGAGTAGGAGCTGTGGTGGGCAATGACTCCACTCTTCATGGAGCAAATGGGGATAGATGAAAAGGTATTTTAGAGGGGTGGGCAATTTTAGTGGGGGCAAGGACATATGTCAAAAGAGAGGTCGAAGTCCAGGCATTTTCTGGTGTAATTAAGCAGGTTCAAGTAAAAGCTGCAGTAATGACCTCTTTTGCAGGCAATATGCCATATTTGGGAACCTTTAAATAAGGAGGAGGATGCTTTTCCCTCAGGAACATTTCTCCCACACCACATCCAGGAAGGCTGCTGTCATGGCAGTAAGAGCCAGCGTCAGGATAATTTGAGCCAGTGCCCCACTGTGTTGTCCCCACTGGATGGCTCAGCAGTCACCCTGCTCAGCATCTGACATGGCCAAGACTTGGGAGCCTGCATTAGCCCCAGCAGCATTTTGCAAACTGCATCCATTTTATTTAAGCCAGCCAAACCACCCAGCCTCACTGGAGCACAGTCTTTGGGTGGGAATGGTTTTCCCCTCAGATGTTTCCCCTTTATGTCATGGGTGCAACGTAATTTCTGGTGGAGAAACACAACCACCACCTCTGTGAAACACAGGTGCTCCACGGCTACAGAGTCGGGATTTTTGCTTTAATTTTTAATGTCAATTTTTATTTTTATGTCAATAAAGGAGCGTTTGTAGGGGGTTTCTCGGGGAGTTTCTCCATTAGCCCAGGGGGAAATTCCATGTTGCTTGGAGAATGTGAAATAAATGAAGACCTACACGTGTATTTACGGACCAACATCTTACCGAAATTGGAGGATTTAGGTGCCCAAATGTTTTTGTGGGTTGGTTCCTTCTTGGAGAGAGGAAGATTCGGTGGTGGGCGGTCAAGCCGGGGAAACGAGGGTCTGTCTTTACAGCCGGCAGCACCCCCAGTGACAGGAGCCCTCCAGAGACCCTGGGGACCTTAGGGTGCGGACACGTGGGGCGTGGCCCGGCGGGTGACAGGGTGAAGCCCCAGCAACACCCGCTGTCGGCTGAGGCTGGAGCCCCGCGTTGCAGCCGCCGCTCCCGGGGGCTGGGCGGGGGCTGGAGGCGGCTCCCGCCGGTCCCGCGGCGGGAAGGGAACGGCAGCAGCAGCGCCACGGCTGCCCGCACGGGGGCGCCGCAGGACGCCGCCTGGGCCCGGGGCCGCCGCCGGCTCTGCCGGGGGCGCGGGATGGGCTCGGGGGGGGCGCGGGATGGGCTCGGGATGGGCCCGGGATGGGCCCGGGATGGGCCCGGGATGGGAGGCTGCTCCTGCCCCACCGATTTCTGGGGATTCAAGGTGTGAACATGCCCTTGGTATTCCAGCATGGTCCAGTGTAATCATTTACCCTGTGCTTAGCGGTGGTGGTCACAGGCACAGTCTGATGGCTTGTGGTGTGACTTGCCTGTTTTTTTTCCCCGGACCTTACTCATGTGCCCAGAAACCACCAACTAGACTAGTGGCAGAGCGAGAGTTAAGAATTTGGTTGCCTGGGTTATCGAGAGCGACTGGAAATGATGCAAGGCCACTAGTTCCCCGCCATACAGAGGATGCACGTGGCACCCTACCATCACAGTTTGGTCCTGCTAAAGAAGAGACTCTCTAATTCAGGTAAGAAGGCAGAAATAACAAAACCTCTATATTACTGTGAGGACTAGGCTGGGGAAAAAAAGAGAAGTGCCAGAAAAAATATTCTCATTGAAGAATATTCAAGCACTGTTTGGTTGCAATCCTGTGCCATGTGCTCTAGGGTGACCCTGCTCATCAAGAAGAGAGGCTGGACCAGATGCCCCACTGTGATCCCTTCCAACTTGACCCATTCTGTGAAGAGGGTGCAAAGGGTGTATGTGAGCAGTGTAAGAGAACCACAGAAATAAGATGTGAGTATGGAAAAACATGGCACATAAAACCATCATGGTGTGCTGGGTGAAGGACTGGCTGAAGGGCAGAGCACAAAGGGTTGTAAAGTGAAGGAGGCTACATCCTGGTGACCAGTCCCCAGCAGTGCTCCGCAGGGTTCAGTTCTAGGGCCAGTCCTGTTCCTGTACTTCCCAACGATCTGGATGCAGGAGTACAGTGCACCACTACTGAATTTGATACCAAACTGGGAGGTGCTTTTGGCTTTTGTGAGGAACAGGGGGCTTTGCAGAGGGATCCACACAGATTGCAACACTGGGCTATGATTTATAGCATGAAATTTACCAAGTCCAAATGCTGGATTATGCACTTGGGATGAAGTAATGCAAGACACAAGTATGAACTGGGAGAGGTGTGGCTGGAGAGCAGCCCTGCATAGAGGGAGAGAGGGATCTGGGGTTCATGGTGGACAACAGCTCAGTGTGAGTCAGAGTTGCAAACTCAAGAAAAAAAGGATGTGGTGTTACACTTGTGTATTGCCACAAGCAAAAGGGCACATATTTGGGATGTAGTTTTGGAAGGAACATATTATAGAAGAACTAGTTACAGTAAAAATAAAAAAAGGATCAGAGTGTTGATAGCATTTCAATAGAATGGGGAAGAGGTTAAAAATGTTTTTTCTGGGTTTTGTTTGTTTGTCTGTTTTTCCACAGGGAAAACATCAAGAAATTTAAGAAAATTAGTGACTAGAGTTAATCAATTTGACAAGCTCCGGGGTTGCATATAAGGATGTATGAGATTTTACATCAGAAGTAGGAAGTCTTTCTGGAATTTGTATGCTAAACAAAGGGGAAACTAACAAGGACATTGTCCAGAGTTATCTGGATAATTGACTGTTCAAGGAAGGATGCTAGGTGTAAACAGTCTATGGGAGCAGTTAAAGAGGTCACTCAGTCTATGCAGTTATGTTTTGAAGGTCAAAAACTGTAGGAATATAGCACCAAATGCCAAAAATCAAGCTGAGTTTTATCTTGCAAAGATCTGTGAAGATGAATGTGGAAAGGTCCGTTAATTGTAAAAATAGAAACAAAATTTAAAAAGGAGGAAGTGGGGCTGCTGCATACAGAGTAGGAGGTTGAGATCAAACATGGTATTTGGATCACACTTTGGATCATCAAGGGCCAGACCTAGGGGGGTACACAGGCTTGTAATGCCAGGAAGTTAATTTAGCTCTGGGAACAAAATGTACAATGCTGAGGAAGATGTCTTATTCTTCTGGTAATTAAATGAGAGAAAGTCACGTTCTGGGGCCTAAAATCTACAACAACTGGTATCTGAGCTGCTCATACATCTGGAAATGCCAAAGCCACCTGTCCAAAACCATCTTGTCTGTTTCTCGGTTCACAGCAAAGCTCCAGCCTCCCTGGCTACACCTGTATCAGCAAGTAAAGGATGGTGAGGGCTCAGGATGGTGTACCAGTTTTCAACTGCCCACAGTACTAAACAGTTCCTGCTACGGATATGGTCTAAGCACAACAGCCCTCTCCCAGGAAATGCCTATGCACAGTTCATGAATAGCATCAGATTGTTCTTCCCAGTGAGCAGTTTGGAGGTGGCCACCCTGCTGTGGAGTTGTTTCAGAGAAGAAGAGGGTTTTGCTGTATGGATGTAAACTGTGCTGTGCTGCATGCCCCCAAAGACAGAGAACAAGCCACTTTCTTCAGAAACACAAGTCTAACTTCTGAGACTGGGATGATACAAATGACTCAGATGTTGTTGGGATATCTTGGATGACCTCAGGCATGGACTGTTAGAGGCCATTAATCAAGAGATAACTGTTTCTATGGTTAAACTGGTAGGCAACTGCTGCATTTTCCATTTACACATTTTATTACATCTTCACGTTTGGCTTGATAAATTTTGCAGGAAATGTCGAACTGCTTTTTCAAAAGCAGCTCTGCCCTCCTCACTGCCTTATCTATCATGGTCTTGTGGTAGACAAGGCAGTATTCAACTCACACTTAATTTCACACATCCAGCCCACATCCGTGCTTGGTAGGTAAACAAAGGGCATGTCCCTAAGCACTGTTCCACAACTAACTGTATTGACTGCTTTTTTATTAGTCTCCTAAGCTTGCTGAAGACAGAAAATGCTTATGGAACAGAATAGTTAATGGCCACACTATTACATCCTCTTACCCTCCAAAACAGGGTGTTTGTATGTCAACAGGGAATAGCCACAGGCTTGTGCTAACAGCTCTTGTGTCTAAGGATTATTTGAGATACTAGTAGTTGGTATGGATCAAAATGAACTAGGACAGGCTGACCATCTGCTTAATTAAAGAGCAAGGAAGGATTAAGGTGTGACAAGTGATTTTTAAATACAGTGTTTAATTCTAGCAAAAAGAAGAGAAATTTCAGAACCATTGTTTGGTTGGGGATTTTTTTCCTATTAATTGGTACTTGGTGTTCTGGGGTACTTCAGCTTGGCATAAAAGAGGGGGCTTCTTTTCCAGAACAATTTTAGGAGCCATTATCTCAGACCACCACACCCCTTATTTATTCAACCACATCTGTTAATAACACAGGAGATGATCCAGGGCTCTATGGAAGTGACAGGCAGAAGCAGATGGCAACATGACAGGTATAGTTGCTGATCTCACGTGGAGCAGCTGATGAAGAAACATGGCAGCAAAACATTGTTTTAGGGGTTTTGGTGAATGCCTACCCCCAACATGTCCTCCAGCCTCTCCAGTGGTAATTGTTAATGAGCATGGCGCAATTGTAATTGATATTAAACAATTTCTTTGTTTCTTTAGTGTTTATGCCTTTGCTTCTTAATCACTTAACCATCTTCCTTACTAGAATTCCACTTTATTTTGGATACTTTGAATCTTGAAGTTTCTTCAAGATTCACGTTCAGATGCTGCCTCATCCTGCAGCACACTGGACAGTTTTCCCATAGTGGTCTCCTATGAGTGGTAATGGAAATGGGATCTTGTCAAGCATGGCACACCATGCCATTCTTCCAGCATCCACAGCTCGTTTGGGTGGTTTGCTGTAGTTTTTGGGTCATCCGTGGAAGTTTCATCAACAGTGTATTTTCCAGACTGGGAGCATTGTGCTTCATGGTAGGTATGACAAAATCCTAATCCAAGTCCATCATTATTGAATTCTGGGCTGCGCCAAAAGCAGCATGGCCAGCAGGCTGAGGGTGATTCTCCCTCTCTACTCTGCCCTTGTCAGACCTCACCTGGAGTGCTGTGTACAGTCCTGGTGTCTCCAACACAAAAAGGACATGAAACTGCTGGAGCAAGTCCAAAGGGTCGTCACAAAGTTGGTAAGAAGACCAGGATACCTCTCCTGTGAAGACAGATAGAGAGAGGTGATACCAAAATTAGCCGGATAGAAACTTTCTAGCACAGTTCTGAGTACTAGATGGCAGGTATTCTTTATTACAGCATGCTGGGCATTTGGAAGATATTTCCTCTAATCAATGCCCTGAGTGTCAAGTGTACAGTTTTTATTATAAACGCTGACTACATATTCATTAGCTATCTCCACTTCCTTGACTTTATTTTACAGTTGCAACCCTTATCAAAGTCTGTCTATGGTTCATTGAGGTCTGTCTTCAGTCCAGTGTCCTTTTCTGGGGGCTGTTCTTTGACCCCTGCTTTTGATTAAGTACAGTATCATTGTTTTGCTTAGCTTCTACTTTTTCAGCCTTGAAGAGTTCAGCTGGCATCCTGCTTGCATTTTGCACGACTTAAGTTTGCCTAAGTTACATTCTTTATTTATTTCTCCAAGGCTGTGCCATTCTGTTCCACTGTCCTCCGTAAAAAGTAAAATGTTTTTCCTTATCAAGTGAGTAAAATGTTGTTCTGCTGTCCTTATCGAGGGCTGTTCAGCCTGGAGAAGAGGTTGCATGGAGACCTCACAGCAGCTTTCCAGTATCTTAGGGATGCCTACAGGGAAACTGGAGGCTCTTCTGTCAGGAACTGTAGTGACAGGACAAAAAGTAATGGGTAAAAATTGAAAAGGGGAGAATTCGTGTTAGATATTAGGAAGAAATTTTTTACTGCGAGGGTGGTGAAACACTGGAAGAAGTTGCCCAGGGAGGCTATGGATGCCCCAGCCCTGGTAGTGTTCAAGGACAGATTGGATAATGCCTTGAGCAACTTGGTCGAGTGGGAAGTGTCCCTGCCCACAGCAGGAGAGTTTAAGACTGGATGATATTTAAGGTCTATTCCCAACACTTAACATTCTATAATTATCCACTGCATCCATTCCACGTTGGCATCTCTCGCTCAACCATGTTCCGCAGAATCCATCACCTCTCAGAGCGCGGTCTGCGTTACAGCTGAATGGATTCAGTCCAACCCAGTCCCTCAATTCTCATTCCCAGGGAGCATGAAGAGAAAAAGAAAAACCGAGTAGCTTTTCAGTCCACGCCAAACGAGCGGCATGAGCCGTTTGCAGGGGGCCGGCCTGCGAAGCCCCTTCCTGCCCCGCGGAGGTGACCTGCACGCGTGGCCATGCGTTTCTTCAGTGCCCTTAGGACCACCGCCCACCCCTGCACCACGTGGGGCTCTTCCCACGTGGAACAGCGCCTCCCATTCATTGGGAGGTAGGGCCGAGCGGGGGGGGCCGGCGCCGGAGAGCTAAAGCGGCGGCGGGTAGCCGGGGGTCGCCACTGCGCTGCCTCGCCGCCTCGCCGCTCGCCCCCTGGCTAGGTGAGTCTGAGACGGAGCGGGCGGGGGCCCCACGCCGTGCATCCATTTTGCGCGGGCAGCAGGCGCGGCGCGGCGCGGTCCCGGCCCTGCGGGCCCAGTGAGCTTCCCTGCTGGAGCGCTCCCCTCCCCTCGCCCGACCCCCAGCCCGCGCTGCCGGGGCCGTGTCGCGGCCCCTCTGCCGACCCCAGCATGTTGGTGAGGAAGGCCTTTCTTGGCGCTGCCGGAGCGTGTGCCCCGCCGACCTGCCTTAGGCCATGCCTGCCCTGTGCCAGGGATGGAGAAGGCCAGGGCAGACAGAGTTGGGTAGCGTTCGTCCGTGTGTGCCTGTTCCCGAGCTAATCCCTTTTTTTGGTTATCTTCTCTGCGGTGCGAGCAGCGCCGTAGGGAACATGCTGTGCTGGAAATGAAGGCGTGGGTGCCGAGGAGAGCCCCTGGGCCGTGTCCCTTCCTGAAGGCCTTTCCAGGGGTGGCTCCCCTGGGACTGCCATGCTGTGTTTCGCTTCCTTCATCAAACTGCCAAAGAGACTGAGAATTTACCAAGAATGTCGGTATCGCTTATAGGATTCCTAGCGCTTGAGCCAGCCCCGTACACCGGGAGTTCTTTCAGTCTGCTGCCGAACCTGCTCCTGTGACCAGGACGTGGAATAATCTCCGTTTGATTTTTCAGCGTTTTGCAGGCAGCTGTCCTGGCTAACAGATGGGTCTCATCTTTTTTTGCATATGTCTGTGTGAATGTGGGTGGCAGATGGGGTGGAGCGAGGGGAACCCGCTAAAACTCGTTAAGAGGAAATTTGTAGCTAAGGCTGGAGAGGAAGATTGAGACTACGTACAAGATTTGCTAGTTAGTTCTGTTGTCAGCTGCTAGAGACCTTAGTTTTGGAGCAAGGTGGTGTTTTTGTAGGTGCTGTATAGACCTGTGACAGAAGGGCGGTTGCAGCTCTACAGAGGCAACAGATCTCGGCAGAATAGCTGAGGTGATGATGGTGCTGAAGGTTCATGTGTTAGCTGGCTCTTAGCCCAGTGGTTTTGCCACCTCGTCTTGGTGGTCATTTGCAAATGTTACTTTGTGCTTGAGCAACAACGGCATGGTGAAGTCCAAGGTCAGCTGAACTAGCCTGCCTCCCTTTGCCCACCTCTGTGGACTCTGCTAAGCCATGGGGCCAAGTGGTGAGGATGTGGTCACAATGCAGTGGCACAGCCATGCCTCTTGAAGCCATTCTTTTACTTGCTGATGCTTGACTGTCTGCTGTCTCCAAGTTAGAGGCAAATGCTATGAAAATTTGGAAAGAACAGGCAGATATTTATTTTTCTGGTCAGGTGCTCTGTGGAATTCTCTTGCCTTCAGTGGCCGTCTGACATGTTTTTTGGACAAGCTTTCCATATAACGTGAAAGACTGTAATGGCACAGGCTCCATAGCTACAAGTGCCGACCCTGGCACAAAGCAGGAGCAAGCTTGTTCATTGCCACAAGCTTTGAGAGTTTCTTTGCATTTAAGTACTTCAAGTATCTTGCATTTTGAGTGATGTGACTGTTCCATCACATGCATGCTTTAGATGGTCACGTTTGCTTTGAAATAAAGCCTTATCTTGGGCAAGGGAACTAATGGCTATTTAGTCCCTGACTTTTGTCACTTTGGTATTTGTAAAATTCTGAGCCTTTCTGCTTGTAGGGCTGTCCTTAGCAGTGAGGAGGTGTGTTCAGAAGGCATTTCTTGTTTTGAGTGGGTTGTAATAGAAACCTGAGGCCTACTAGGCTTCTAATTCAGGCAGTTCAGTTGTGAGTGTGGGTGAGACACTATATTCTCCCACTCCTCTTGGAGTATATTCTTGCAATATTTTTTCTAAAAGGAAGGAATTAGCTCAGAGAAGAAGAACCTAGTAACTCTTTAACCAGTTACTGGAGAAACCAGTTCTGAATGTATTGTTGAAAAAAAGATTTGTCGTTCCCTCTTTTTTTTCCCTTCTGTTTTCCCTTTTTTTTTTTTTTTTTTTTTTTTTTTTTTTTACTTCGTCTTTTTTCTTGTTTAATCTGTTGCCAGGTGGTAGGTAGTGTTCATTCTCACGGTGGTGTGCCTGAGCTCTGTGTCTGCTTTAAGATGTGTGACACGGTAAATGGTTGGATTTGATCACCTTGGAGTCCTTTTCCAACCTTAACAATAGCATGATTCAGAGCTGACAGGAGTGAGTTCCTATCTGGCTGGTGCTGAGTACAGTTGCTGGCCTGATGTGTGCAAGAGGGAGGGGAAAAAAGGAGTGATGGGAAAAGAAAAAAAAAGCAGATGGGAAAGAAGAGAGGGAGAAATATGGCTGGAGTGAAGGAGGGCAGGGGTCTTATTGAAATTACTGCCACCACTACCTTTAGTTCACTCTTGATCTAGCAAGTTCCTCTACCTTCAGGACAGGTTAATGAGAGTTTGGTAGCCTTCCAGAAATCTCACTTCCAATTGTATCCCAACTTCAAGTGAGTAGAAAACAAAGTGGTAAGTTTAATTCTCTTCTCTTGACCTGTATCTGTCATGCTAAAAGCATCATTGTAGAGCGGGGCAGGAGGAAAAGAGAATGAGTTACTTCGTCTGCAGATGTGCTGGGTAGATGCTGGCTTGATCCTGATGGGATTTATTTGCTATGCAATCCTGGTGACAAAGGCAAATGGGGATGGGACATAGCCCCTTTGCCACTCCTGAAGGATGAGCTAAGAAGTCCTGTTAACTTAACTCTGTATGTGGAGAAACTAGTGCTGCTGACCCATCAGCACCGTGAGGCTGTGTGGTGTGGAGAGCTGCTGTGGTGCTTTGGGCAAACTTGGTTAGGGTCAGCTGCAGTCAGTGCTGACCCAGAGTTTGTAACCAGGGTGGGTGTTACGTATCCTAGATATTTTTCATTTCCTGTTGTATCCCTATCCTTCATTATCCCAGGGTCAAAATCCTTGAAAATACATTGTGTGCTGAATGGTGTTGAAGGTGGCATTCATCTGGCTATATGTAGTCTTCCATGTCCAAGGTGGTCAGCCCGGAGAGGGATGGACATTCCTGGGGTGTGATTCACCTCAGCCTAGTACTCTTAAGCAAATGAGTTGTGACCTGAAGTGCTCATGTACTCACCTGCCTTCCACTGAGTATGAAAGAAGGCATGAATGGTCCAAGTGTTCTTCTGAGAAACTTGTGAGGTTCTTGGAAACCTCAAGGGCTTTGGGTAGCTGCAGTTTTGCCATTAGGGTGGGTTTGTTTTGGTACTTGGGCACTCCCTCCTTAGTGCAGTTGTTGCAATGTTACTGGCTACTAAAACCTACTTTAGAAAAAAAAAAAAGGAAAAGGTGATGAGTCTGATCGTCAAGCAAAACAAGGGGGGCTATCACTTGACATATGATGGGCCCACTAGTTGCAGGATTCTTGGCTGTTGTCTGTGGTTCCTGGGTAGTTTGAGGGTGTCAGGGATCAGGAGCTGGGGCTCCCATCTTCCTGTTGTGGTTTGTAGAAATCTAACGCCTCTCGCCCTGGCAGCACTGGCTGGAACTGCCTTCCCTCAGTGGTGAGTCAGCAGCTGCTGCCCTTGCCAGGGTCCCTGACGCTGCCAGAGATCACCAAGGTGGTGGATCACAAATCCTGTGAGTGGTATCAGAAGTGCCTGATTTCAGAGGTTCCAAAATAGAATACTGTGTTGTTTGGTTCCAGGTACATTTTTTCAGTTTCTGTTTGATTTTGATCTTGTTGTTTTATTTTTTCTTACTCAAATGAAAAACAGTTCAGACAACTTTATTTACAGTAGCATGGGATCCTTCATTCAGTTTTCCTGTAAATCTTACCAGTGCCTTCTGTGCCATGTCTTGACCCTTTTTCTAAGAAATCCATGTGATTTCCGTATTGACTGAAACACTAAATTTATTAGTCTACTTAGTGGTAGTATTTTGCATAATATTTTCTTACTTCCTGTTTCTCCTTCTTCTTTCTGAGATGAGTAACTCTTGGGTTCCTTTTCACAAGATTAGCAGTGAAATATCTCAGCAGGCTTTCCTGGACTGTCCAAATCTCACAATTCACTTTTGCCTTATTGTCTGTATCCTTGTAGTTCATTTGTATCTTTCCTTGTAGATCTTAGTGGCCCATTTAATTTTTAAATTACATGGGTGAGTATATCACTTAATATCTTGCTTTTGAGGACTTGCTTTTAAATACTACCCCTGTGTACTCAGCAAGCTGGGGTTTTTTTAAATTTAGTGCCTATTTGAGTCATCCACTCCAGAATGCTTATTTCAAGCCAATCTGGAGTTTAGAAAAGTATAATTATCTGTGAGCTTTTTGTTTATGTAGGGTTTATCTCAAGTTCTGATTCAGGTAGATGGTTTAAAATGCCCCATATCAGATAATTTACTTATTCCTGAAACACATTTTGTAAAAAGAGAAAATGTGTGCCATAATTCACATGGATGTTTGTAGCCCTGACTTTAAGACATTACAGTAGTAACTGCTCTATTTCTTGGCAGTGGACCACGTTGATTCAGTGGTTTGATTGAACCAAAGGTGAGTTTACCCTGAGTTGTGATGTAGTGCCACTCTCCGTTGCTGTAAAAGAGATGCCATGCAAATCACCTTTTAATTTTATGGGTGTAAAGCATGCTGTCGTCAGGGCTTGGAAGAACTTGCTTCTAAAGGATCTGCTGTCCCAAACTGTTTATTGTGAAATCTGGAGTCAGTAAGCAAAATCAATCCTGGAAAATAAGAAGGGAAGGGGAAAAAAAAAAATACAAGCTTTAAATCAGTCCACATTAATGCTAGTCATAGCTTCATTGGGGAATGCTGATGTAGGAGGTTTATTTGGATGTGTACGCAGCAGGAGTAAATGCACTGTACAAGAAATTACTGTGGTTTGATAAACAAGCTGTCCTTAAGCTGAAGAATAGCTTGCTTTTGTCAGGTGACAAATTCTTAAAATAAACTAGTTGGAAAAAATGCATTATTGATTTCGTAGAACTAGGTTGTTTTGTTGAAGTGACTCTTTTATAAAGCAGTTTCAGCTAACAAAGTAAATAATGTGTTGTATCTTTAGAAAATATTCCAGAGGGAATTAGTTATCTGAGGTAACCAGAATATAGTTTTATCATTAGGTTGCTGATTAAACTTTACTTGGGGTTGTACACTGCCTGATAGCTAGTTGATGACCCATGTGAGATAATCCCCAAGCAATGGATGCTACTACATGCCACTTTGTTTTTCTCCCTCCAGAAAGTTTACAGAACAGTGACCTGTAACATCTGTGATGTGAAGACTCTTTATCTCACATTGCAGGGACAGGCTGGTTTGTGTGCTTATAGCTTCCAAAAGCTGAGAGGAGGCCATTGAGAAGAATACAGCACTTGGCTGGTCTAGGTTGAAGTGCACAAGTGCTGTACCATTGTATGTCTGTCTGACCTGTGCTGACTGTAAGTGCATTAGGCATAACTGTCCTAATGTCCATGACTGTGCAGTTGGCTGTAAGAATGGAGCAAAATGTTCTGGCACCGCAAGCAAAACGACGGCACAGCACCCAGAAGTCATCAGCTGGCTGATGGATTAGGGTGGAGGTGCTACATCTTGGAGGAGAAAAACAATAGGTGTTGGGATTTTGGAAGTGTGAACTTCTGTGGGATGGGAACAGAAATTTGGCTTCTAGCAGCTTAGTATTTCAGGAAAGGTACCAACACAAGCAATACAGTGAAAAGTGTAACAGCTAAGTAACTGGAGAAGAGCTGAAGCGAAATGTTTGTGCTTTGCTCTGTAAGGGCTTGATCAGTGCTTGGACAGTCCTGAAATCCAAGGTTTTCTTGAGAAAAGATTATTATTTTTGAGGAAAGCAAGAGTAAGGAGGAGTCGTTGCTCTTGTGGGAAAGGTGCATGTCTGAGTTGTTAAAAACCCTAAGACTATTCAAAGACTTTCACCATCCTTTACTAAGTGTCCACAGAAAGACCAGTCAAAATTCATCAACGTGTTTTTGCTTCAGTAAAAGGTGCAGTCCTGTCTTCTGTCTTGTGCATCTGTCGTGGAGTTTTTGTAGATATTTGCTAGAGTACTGCAGTAGCTAGGGAAAGCAGCCATAGCTCCCATCTTTCTTCCAAAAGGAGAAGTTCAAGCCTGGAGGTGCCTGTCTTAGCCTGTTGATTACAAACAGGGGTGAGATGATACCCTAAAGTCCCCATGTCTACTTTGGAGGGGGCTAAAGCTGGTCAAGAGGAATCCTACCCGTCATAACCTGGTTGGCATGTGAAGAGTTACAAGGACGATCCAAAAAAAAAACTTATACAAGTGATGAAGCCTCACTGTTGTGCCTTGGCTGTTCCAGATAAACTGTCACAGATGTTAGAGCACTTTTGAACCTGTTTTTTCCTTCGAAGGAAGTACCTGGAGAGCAGAACAGCATGGTACAGGGCACCATCAAAAACAAAACAGCAGTGCTTTGCTTTTCATGCTCCTGTTCAGACCCTTGGGGGGAAAATGGTAATTATCATTTGTTTCACTTACTTTGCTTTAAAACCATTTATTTTCTTTTGCAAGTCCCAGCACAGGAGAGCTAGGCAGAATATTTACAGGCAGTTGTTTGTTTCCTTCTTGCTGTCACTTAAAGCACCTTGCAGCAGCAGATCTTATTATATGCTTCAAAGTTTCTTGTTCTAAGTAAGTGACATGGGGAGAGATGGCACTGTACATGTTCTGAGAGGTGTTGCATTATACATTTCACCATACTTCTCCAAGACTGGCATATCTCGGTCTCTCTGTTTATTCCCCCAGTCCCATAAACATAATTAGGAATGATTTCCTTTGATGCCAGAATGATGATGTGGAAAAATATAAAAATGTTTAAAAAAGCTGAGCATACTGGATAATATTAGTCATTTTTCTCCCAATAAAAAGTGTATACTTACTCCAAAGACTTTATTTTGCTGATAGGGACACAATTATTTTTAAGGATAGCAGTATAACTTCCCTTGACAGGGCTGTGTGTTGGATGGCTTCACTTACCTCTGTCATTGGTTTGAAGAAGCATTTCTGGGGACAGACCAGGCTTCTCCGTGAAGGGCAGGGAGGTGTAGGTGGCAATTCTAATACATTCAGAAAACTGAGTAAGATTTTAGCCTATAGATTGGCTAAATTGATTGGATAACTACAACACTGATGGGGTTGAATAAAAAGAAGATGACAAATCAACAAGTCTGGTTTTTTGCTCTCAGGAGTTAATTGCTTCTCTAAGTTGACTTGTGCTTCCAAGGGAGCCTGACCCATCTTCCTTCATGGAGAGATGTGGGTTGCAGGACCTGGTTTTCTGCCACACAGATGGCTAAATAAACTGTAAGGGTGTTTATAAGGTAATGCTTCTCCTTAGGCAAACCAGGGAGCTGAGTCTGCATGGTATTTTGCAGTGGCCTCATGGCTGGGTTCAGGACAAGTCTGCCAACTTTCTGCATTTCTTACCTCCTGGTATCACTGTATTGTCCCTGCTGTCACTGCTCCTTGAGCTATCACATCCAGCAGCTTTCTGGCCAAACTCCTCTTGGGGCTCGCCGGCATGGAGCTCTGTGTTGAGGTCATGCAGGATCCTTCTGCGTGACATTGGCAGCAGCGAGACGTGAAATACGCGGCTTGTGGTCTGGCTCACAGTTTGGCTGGTCAGTGTCATCTTTGCTTTTTGAGGGAAAAGCCCCTTAAAATCCCACAAACTTCAGCAAGTCTTGCTTTGATCTGAAAAAGGAGTAGGAAGTATTTTGTCTTGTTTTTGATAGAAGTTTTGAGAGAAATATGAAGTGGGCTGTGTTTGGATGCCTCTTTTCCCCAGTCCTTCCCTGTCAGCAGCCTTACAGCCGTGAATGTTTGGGTTAGGTGGAGGCAAAACTCTACTTAAACAACAGCTCTCCCCTCCTGGAGCAGGAGAGAGCTGAATGGTGAACGCGTGCCTAAGAAAAGAGTATTTACCCAAAGCAAAACATCCTCCACACCTACCTCATTGTGAAATTTAATTCCATATCAATGTTCTAGCTCTTTCCTGATGAAATTTGTTTAAGTAGAATATATCAAAACTAGGCTGTGACACCTGTGTGTGAAAACAGGAATGGTTGGTTACCCCACTGACATACTAATCAAGCATCATGCATGTATGATTTACCATGCTCTATACTTACTTTTGACTTAAATGCCTAAAACAAATGCAGTTTTCTGAGGCATTTTGTTGTAAATCCATCAGTTTAGGAGCTGCAAAGTCTTTGCAGTGATGGCTTGTGGGATAATTTGCAAAACACTTATACCCCCATGCTTTATCTCCTCTGCTCCACCTCCTTGCATCATTCTAAGCTCCTATTTTTCTTTGTGCATATGTTTAGGCTATACTGCTGTAGGCATTATCCTGTAGTCCTGGCAGCCAGGCTCTGTGACTGACCTGCACAACCAATTCCCGTCTCAAAACGACAGTCCCTGGTGAGGCATGTATCATGGACTGGCAGGGAAGGGGAGTCATTTACTGGCCCAAAAAGTTGGAACATTATCATATCCTATTACACTGGGAGTGTGGCTGCAGCACTGGTGTTCACCATGCCCCTCTGCCTTCGATTGGGCTCCCCAGGCTACCTCATTTAGGGCTTCCTTGTGTGGGAGCTTCTCATGCTGTTCCATGGCAGCTGAGAATGAGCACTGGCGGCCCATCCAAGTTGTGCACTGTTGACTCCTTCAGCACTGAGTGACCCTGGTCAGTGGAGTAGTCTGGTAATTGGGCAGTACTAGTTAGATCAGATGGTAGGATTCAGTCATTGCTTTCATTCCAGTGTGCATCGGGGCTCTGGCTGTCAGGGGAGGGCCTTTCTGAAGGACTTTACCGTGGGAATTACTTGTTAGAGGCACCTCTGAAACTGCAGACATGCAGCAGCCTCTCTGCTGCAGGAGAGGATGTGTCTGAACACACAAGCTAAGAAAGGGATGTGAAGTGCTTGTCTGTGCCTGCAATGATGAGCATGTGCTGCTTGCAAGGAGCTGATCCTTCCCCAGCCCTTGAATTATAGCTGGAATGTGGGAGTACTTAATCTAAAAGCAAACATTTTAGCTCCTTTCACAGTCATTGTCTCTTTCATATGGTATAAATCACAGTCACAAAGAGCTTTAGTATTAGGTCTGTAGTCAGGCAAGCGCCCTCAGAAGGTAGTATATGTATTTTTTAATTCATCTGGTGTATTCAATGAGAAATTAACTTTGGCTTCTTCAGAAAAGGGAAGTTATTCTTAATTCTTCTGCTGTGTTGAGTCACTCTCCAACAGCTACAGTGGGGTGCAGGGCTGGCAGGTCTCACTTAGAATTCAGCATGGGGCAAGCCCTTGAATGGCCTGCAAACCACTGGAAAAAACTCCTAAATTAACAAAAATGTATTCTAATTACTTTGCTAATTACTTTGTTTTGATTGTAGAAGTGTAAAGGAGTGATGTAGCATACTTTGAATTTTCACAGAATCCTAGAATGGTTTGGATTGGAAGGAACCTTTGAAGTTCCATGCAGTCCAATCCACCTGCCATGGGGTTATTCAAAGCCCCATCCATCCTGACTCTGAATGCTTAATTTACGTACACAGTTACCCAGGGATAGCAAAACCTTTGTCAGAAGCCTTCAATTGCCTTGGCATAAGGCAATAAGCCCCATGACTTGACCACATACAATTTCTGTTCCCCTTCCTCCCTGAATAAGTATGTGTCCAGCACAGACTAAGTTGTCCCTTAGTGAGCTGTTCCTCTGAGGTTTGTTACAGTGTTTTCTCTGAAAAAGCTGTTGAAACTCTTCCATCTCATTTACAGAAAAAACACTCCTGCTTTCTCAGCAAAGAAAAGGATCTTTTGCTTCAATTCAGTACAATGCAGTAGAGTAATAGAGGAAGTTTTTAATTGGGGCAGCATTTTTAAAATTGGGACATTTTTTAAAATGGTGCAGCAGTGTGCCTGTTTGAGAAACATCTGATCTGCAGACATGCTGATCCACAGGGCTGGCCACAGGTCCATGGTCCAGCCCATCAGTCAGGCAGGATGCTCATGGGTCACTTGGCAAGGGTGACCATGGTCTGCAGCTGCCGCATGGTCCTGCCTCCAGCTGGAGCTGCCACTGCTCTCCATGACCTACCTGCTGGCCTCCACTGGCTCCCTGCTGCTCAGGGACATAGCACAGTCCAGTTATTTATTTTCCAGTTATTTACCCACTTTGATCTGCCCCTTGTCTGCACCTGAAAATCCCAACTTGGTTGTGCCCTTCGTCCTGGTGAAATAATGGTGTTTGGGGAAGTCTTCTTCCTTTCTTCTGTCAGTCTGATTGGATGTGTCCCATGTCTGTGCAGGATACTTTTGTACTGAATGAAGGTTGGGGCCCTTAATGTTTTGTTTGTTTCCCCAGTATTGTTTTAATAACAAACCAACTTCTGTTGCTGTCTAACTTACTTCCTTGTCTCCTAAGGGACATTTCCCACCTTCTTCCAAGGACCACAACTGGCTTGTGCTGAATGACATGGCCAGGGCTCTTGGCTAAGCAAAGATATGTCTTCATTTTATCTGGGTTTAAGGAGACAGAAACTTAGTTATTTAATATTGTTTCCCAGAGCATTAATTTTTTTCTGCTCAATACCAAGGCTGAGTCCCTGGCAGATTATGGACGATGGGTTGTTTCTAGTGAATCCCTGCCAGTCTGTCTCAGGCTTTCATTTGGGAAGTTTAATTAACAGTGGAGATCCCCTTTGGTGTTATGACAAATTGAAGGAGTTAAATCAAGCAATTTTCTTGCAAGGTATAATTTGAAGTCATGCTGAGGAACTGTTTGAGGAGACTGTACTAGAGCTGGTGGGAGACTTTTCAATTAGATGCTTTTTCATCAGAAAATAGTGTTTCATGTAATTAGAGAGGTGTGATGTCCTTTAATGGCTAGGCAGGAAGACATTTTCTTAACTTTTTTATCTCTGAGGAGCTGTGGGTGGCAGATGTTCTACTGTCTTCCTCAAAACATCTGGGTGCTGTTTTAGGCTGACAGGATCTTCACCAGCTGAAATTTGAGGTGTGGGCTAAAAGAACTGGGCACTTCAGGCACCTTTCCCTGGATGCTGTTTCTCAGGTGGGAATCTATCCTGGAAAGTGTCACACCCCTCTCCTCTGCCCTGCCTGCTCTGTGTGGTGGCCTGCCCTCCGGTGAGCTGTAGTCGCAGTGTTGAGTTTGTTTCAGTGGTGGTGGTTTTCAGCATGATTCCCAGGTGGTAATTCTGGTACAGCTATGGGATGATAGGCAGTAGGCTGGGGAGAGGAAGATCTGGTTTCGTGATTTAACCCTGCCAAAATAAACATGTCCGGCTGCACCTGTTTTCCCTGTTTTGAGGCAGGGTGCACTATATCCATTGGAGTCTAAAAGGTATTTCTCTAACCTGTTTTTTGCAACACTTGGGTGGTAGAGATCTGATATTGTACCCTGCCCCAACCTTTCATTGTGCCCACAGTTGGAAAGTGATTGTTAGGTTAAATTCCCTACTGCAAATAAAGCATGGTATGGTGTGTGTTTCTGCAGTGGGGGAATTAGTGTCTATCCAACCTTTTCCCTGTCGTGTGCCTTACTGTGTGCCACATTTGATGAAAACCACAGCTGGAGCTTTGTGCCGAAGAAAGGGCATCAAAACTTCCATTTCAGAGATTTTGAAGCTTGAATTCTGATTGTTTGAAGTACTCTTCTCATGACTTCCACAGCAGGAGCTACCCTCTTTTACTTTGGTCAAAATGACTGCTCATTTCAAAATAGATTTTGTGTATCATCACAAATAACCCAGATTGACTTTTCTGCAGGTACTGAGACAAAACACTGAAGTCTGCCTGCTTTGAAATCTTGGGAAAGTTGAGAATTTTTATCTGAACTTGTGGAAGAGGATGGTCTTTGCCATGTCTTGGAAGTTGTCCTGGGATGAGAGGATTTTCTGACCTTGGTGCAGCCATTAGCCATGACAATTTGGAAAGCAGTTGGGTGAGCTGCAGCACCCTGGTGTTCACCCACGGCAGTAGTTGAGCATCTTCTTCATGTCCAGTGGGACTTGGTGGTCACATTTCAGTAACTGATTGCTGGTCAGTGGGTGGTATAGGGATTATAAAGAGCACCTCACTGCACCTTTTCCAACGGAATAAATTCTCCAGGTCTGTGAGACACCTGGAGAGGAGTAGGTGATGCTGCTTTGAAAATGTTCCTAATACTCCAGAGATTGAGGAACAGAAACCTGCAGCATGCCCAGCTGTCAGGGACAGCAGGCTGGTCCCCCAGCACCACCTCCCTCATGGTGTTAAAGGATCTGCTCAGCAAAGGAGAGTAATATGATCCCCTTCAGACAGGCAGTGTGCTTTTAAGCAGGTGAATAAGATTGGGTTTTGTGTATACTGCACGCCCACACCTGTGTGTGCCTGTATCTTTGTTTAATGTGTTGTTTGTATTTAACTGCCTGGCTCTCTTTCCTTTGAGTAGCAAAGGCCTTGCTAGTGGCTGATCTTGATTTTTAATGACAATATCGGCAAGTTTTGCAAATTTTAACATTAATGTCTGTATATATTTAAGTATATACACTCAAATGTAATTAGATTAATGTATATTGAAGTATATGCATACATTTGCACGTATATTTAAAAAAATAATGATAATCAAAAAGGGAACAATTTAAGAGCACATAGACAATACCTTCCTTTTCAGGTTAAAATACTTCTGCAGGACAACATCTCTTCACACACATTGAAACAAATGCAAAGAACTGCAGCTACTTTGGTGGCTTTTGGCTTTTTTGGCTTCCTTGCCTTTGCTGCTGCTATAGTGAGATAACTTCCAGCTTTGCATAATCCTTGGTCATGCCTTTGCTTTCACCAGCCTCTTTGCTGGTGGCTGCATCTTCAAAGTCTCTTAATTGGTCCTCAGCGTTTGTCCCAAGCGTGTCTTCTCTAAACTGCCTGCTTTCTCCAGCACAGCCATTGGGGACACTTGCAGCCACTTCAGGGACACAGCCTGCAACACAGATGCAACTTGGGGTCTGATGTCCTAAGCATCTGTTTCTAAAAGCCTAGAGGTAGGTGCTCAAATATCTGTTGGGAAACCTCAGCATCTTCTGTAGCCATCTTGACTGCTGTGTTGCTTGTTGCAGAGTAACATAAAAACACTGGATTTTTTCAAGTCAAGACAATTTGGAAGGACATATCTCACACAGTTCTTGCTTTATACTGGAATGGATCACTCCCAGGACTGATGTGCCTTGGTGACTTAGTTTTCTGAATGATACTTCAGAAAACATTTAGATGTAGTTTGGTACCTTACTTTATGGCCTTTTGCATTTAGGAGTCTGCAGTCAAATCTCACACCCCAAAAATATCTGTAATGCTAACAGCAGTAGTAGGAATTGAGATTTTCCACCTCTTTTCCTCTGTAGGACTGCTGTGTGAATGATACTGCCTTGGGGATGAAAGTAGCAAAATGAGCCCTTTGAAAAGGGCTCCCAAAGGGATATGTTATGGTTGGCATCATCACTACATGCTTTTTTGGGGACTGTGTTTAAACTAAAAATACAGGATGAAAACCATTCCATATTGTCAAATATACCAGCATGGTGCAAGCACAAGCTTTATTCCACAAGCTCTGTTCTGCAGACTCATAGCAGTGATTATACAGCTGTATGGGGGATATTATTCCTCAGCATCCTTTTGGTCTTCAGCAAATGTCAGATTGTTCACAGGACGTAACTTTTCTTTGAGAGGAGGGTACTGGTGGCAGTAGATATTTCTGTGTGTTTCAAAATTGATATAAGCATCTGTGAGACAATTTTGAATGAGGATCTCAGCTGACTTGTCTTCCAGGGAGATGTCTAGAGACTTTGTAGGACATGCAGTAAGGTTAGGTTTAGGTTTTCTTCTTTCCTCAATCTTTTCTCAATCAGCTTTAGTTTTAGCCTCTTCTGCAAATTGGAGAAGAAAATTCTAAGGAACAGCAGTGCCTTGAAATAATTAAGGAGTGGTGTTTCAGAAGTTGAAACAACTCGTAATTGTTGAGGAAGTGGTAGTATTGTTTATGTAAAATGGTGCCCTATCAGCTTATTTTTACACATGGTGTTTTATGTTTAGCTGGACAGATGTTTATTATGGTTTACTTTTTGCTGTCAACCACATGGCAGATTGCTTATTTTCTTACGGGTTTGAGAAATGGGGAAGGAAATCTATCAACCTGATATAATAGGTATGTTAACCATTAGATAAAAGGAGGAAGAATATCTTATTTTATTTGAAAATACAATAGACTCAAGACACAAAAAGTTGGACAGGGAACAAAAGTAATAAACATAAAATACGCTGTAAATAAAACGGCAGTAGCAGTTGGACTATTGAAGTTGGTGGGAGCTTTGACATGACTTTAGTGGGACAGGATTCACCCAAGGATGTGGCCTCTGACCCAGGGTCCACCCTGCTAGGCTACCTGGGTTTGTTCTTGCTTCCCACCACTCCCAAATACCTCTGCTCCAGCCAAAACATGGAGATAATAGCTTCACCCCAAGGCTTTGGGTATTTCCTACCCAGGGTCTGAGTGGCTGGAGAAACCAGAGCTAAGGCAGGGATGAGAGCTAGAGGGCATGTGCAGAAGAACACTAATCTGTAGTAATTCAGATTCGAATTTCCTCAGCTTGAAGGTGGTTAGGTACCATCTAGTAAGATTTCTGGAATAGTTTATATTGTTTTATGTTATTAGGACTGCATTATGCCACAGGAATACTGACTGTGCATTCAAAAAAAGGCTCATCTTTTCAAGTGAAGTGGAAAGAGGAACCAGCCCAGAACAAAGGGTCACTTCAAAGTCAAGGATGACTGTTTTGGAAGGTGAAATCACAGTTGGATCCAACTTCTAAGGAGGGAGAAAAACATAATCACCGCCAAAATCACTCTTTGATACACTTGCAAAGATAACAAATGGTACACAGAAGTTTTTGGGCAGAGGTGTAATGACTCTGTACTGCATCCTGCTAAACCAAAAGATTGTTCTGAAAAAAAATCCACTTGTCTTCATTGAAGGTCTCTTTGTCAAGCTGCAGTGAATATAATTGAAAGTGAAAGGTTGATTTAGTACCTGCTGTTTCAGAAGCAAAGAAAACACGTAGAATGGTGATCAGTGGCCTGTGAGATGAATGACAGTGCTGTGTGTGAGGGCCGCAGAACATGGCTGCATTGAGGCTCCCTGTTTGATACCTGCAGGCTGTAGGAAGTATTCCATTCACAATAGAGATGCTCAGACTTTGAGATGCTTTTTGGGAAGGAGGGAGTTGATATCTTGATCGAGAGTTCAGCTAGAAGAGCACTGTCTGCTGGCATTAAACCAATTGCAGGATGTTGTTCTTAATTTCCAGGTCTGTCATAATTAAATAGCCCCTCTTCTAAGCCAATTATCCATAAAAAGCAGTTCTGCTTTATTCTTGATTGCCGTAGTACAGCTGTGAACACCTGTAGATAGGCCCAAGGGAGCTTCCAAATGAAATTGCTTTGAAATATGTTTCTTCTGGGATACTCTCGAGTGATATATAAACTTGAAATAATTCACTAGGTTATTTTTTAGTGAATAAATTGTATGTCCCCCTGCCCCTAGGACCTTGCCAAGTTCTCACTCTGATCCTCCATCTCTGCACCAAGTGTCTGCTCCTCTCCTTGGGACGTTGCTCCTTGCCAACCCTGTTTTTGCCAAGGAAGTGATTTCTCATGATGTGTGTATCTGTGACAAGGCAGGGAATTGGGGACCAGTTACCTTTTCAGTGCAGAATTAAAACCACTGAGTTATGTTTGTTTTGCAGGCTACCAGATTTTGTTAATGTAGATGGCTGTGTAAGAAGTGAAAGGTCTACCAGTGTTGTTAGGTAGCATCCTAGCAAGCAACAGACTTCATAGAAGATACTCCAGTGCCACAGTCTTCTTGTCCATTTAACCCAGTTCAGAGTTTGTGACTGCCCAGTCCCAGCTTTAGTGAGGTGGGCCGTTGTCCAGCCAAAAGCAATCCTGGCTGACATGGATTTGGGTAAGGTTTGGGTGGAAAAGCGATTGTTCACTCAATCTGACATATGAATGCATTTAGGTAAAGACTTACGTCTGTCTTCCTTTTGAAGGGAGAAGAAAGCTTTCCTTGTCTGTATGTGCTGGGAACTCCCATGGTTACTGAAACAAGATTTTTCTAAGATTGACCTAAAACCTGCCTTTCTTTATTTGTCTAAATCCGTGTTGGTTGGGAGCATGTTTGAGAGCTGTTGGTAGGGTACAATTCCTGACACAGTGGGCCTTTTAAATCCTCAGCCCTGCTCCTGCAGTTGTAATTACTTTCTCATAGTAGGGGAGTTTGTATAAAGCCAAGAGAAAGGGATTTAAGCCAGGACCTAGGACTAGTGTTGTGGAAAAGTGAAGAGGGTTTTTTGTTTTGTAGTTGATGCTATGGTGACAAAATTAAAACATGGATTTAACAGTTAATTAAGTTTCTTACCATGTATTTTCCCACTTTTTACACTAGGTTTTAACTGGAGCTGATGAAGTACCAGTCTCACTGAACTGTACTGTAAATTGCATTTAGGAGTATTTTTGCCTGCACGTTAACACAGTATGATGTCTGTGTGCAATATGTACTGCTGGAAAGTGTATGCCTCAATCCAGCATTGCATATAAATAAAAGAACCTTTTTCCTTTTCCACAATTAATGAAGAAACATTTTTAAAGCCCTATTGCTGGAGCTAGTCCTAATAGTGCAGTGTGGGTATCAGGGTGGGGCTGTTGGAGCTAGAGGATGCAGTCTGAGATGGAAAATGAGGTTCATCCTTGTAGGCTGTGGCCACACAGCCTGTAAATCTGTACAGCAAAGCAGAGAAAATATGATGTCTGCACAACACATCTTACAGAGGAGGTTGTCCTGGAGTAGCTGTTCCCTCAGGCTAAGAACCCATCAAGCTGGGACGTGTTATGTACACCCCTGCAACGTCTTCAGGTTTAAATTAATCCCAGTAGTACAGGGTTTGTGCATTCCACAAGCTCTCTGCAGTGTGAACCAAAGTGTAGTAAATGGGGCACTGGAACATTCACTTTTAAAGTACTCTCTTGCCCAGAACAGGAAAACCCCTCTGAAATCTGAAAGACAAAATTCACATTTTTAGTTTGCCCACTTGTGTCTGAACTGAGTGACTTTGGAGCAGAGTGGGAGCTGAACTAGAGTATTTCCTCTCTCCTGGGGTTGCACAAGGTTTCCAGTGTGACTGGGCTGGAAACAGAAACTGCTTTGGTGTTGTTTATTTTAATTCCCCATCGTAGGTCTTAATAAAATGCCAAAGGAGGCATTTCACCCTGTAAAAAGGTGGAAAATGGGAAATTTCATTTGCTGAAATGTAACAGGGCTGTAGTGTTGTACCTGTGCAGTATTGCTGATGTTGGAGGGTATTTTGGTCTGGGTAACGATGGCAGCATCTTTCTTGCAGGCCCAAACAGGAAGATGGAGTGTCAAAAAATTTCCAATTTTGGAAACCAGCTTCTTCGTCGTAAAAATGTGGACTGCACTCGAGAAGACAGTCGCCTCTCGCGATGCCTTAACACGTTTGACTTGGTGGCTCTGGGTGTGGGCAGCACTTTGGGTGCAGGTGTCTATGTACTGGCTGGAGCCGTGGCACGGGAAAACGCAGGACCTGCCATCGTTATCTCCTTCTTGATTGCCGCCTTGGCTTCAGTGCTGGCCGGACTCTGCTACGGAGAATTCGGTGCTCGAGTTCCTAAGACAGGATCAGCTTATCTCTACAGCTACGTGACTGTGGGTGAGCTGTGGGCCTTCATCACAGGGTGGAATCTAATCCTCTCCTATGTTATTGGTAAGTGTGGTGGGTGTGCTCCAAGACCCTAGCTTTAGTTCAAGGTGGCAGCCCTGGCCTGTAAGGTCAGCCTTATTTGTGTGCCTGTGTTACTGTTATGAAATAGATGCTTCACTCTTGCACTCACCGAGGATTTTGGTACTCATCAGTGGGAGGTGTTTTTGATGGTTCCTGCCAGCTGGTGAGGTGAATTGTGTGCTGCTGTCTGAGGGCTTACTGCTGCTGGGAATTCCTCTGAATCTCCACCTCATCCCTATGGCATCCCCTGGCTTCTGCACACTTGCTAAGGTGCAAAAGAGTGTCTTCTCTGCTGAGAAAGGAACTGCTCACAGAAAGATGCCTTTATACAGATAGATCATCTGTACTCACAGCTAATCAAGGATTAATTCTGGTCCCTTTGGGATCTATTTAAAGTATCTGGAGAGAAGAGTTTTGTCTTCTGAATTGCTGCAGAATTAATCTTGAGATGATCTGCAGGTTCACAGTCTCTGGAAAATACAAACCAAATCCTTTCTAAGCCCTTGACTCCCACTAGGAGAGGCCCTGATCAAGCTCGGAGCATGCGCTGTGCAGCTCAGCTGATGCCTTAAAACTAAACCACACTTTGCTAATTAAGGATTTGTGTCTTTCCAAGCACATTCTGGGCAGGCTGCTTGTTATTACGCCTCTAAGGCTGCAACAGACTCGCCAGTTGAAACTGAAAGCTTGCTAGTTAAACTGAAAACTGACTGTATGCTAAATTACTAAAGGGTGTTGGGTTTTTTTTTAATGCATTTTATGGGATTTGTAAGCATTACCTTGGAATTTAGTTTCCATGGTGCTTGGAGGGTAAGATCATATCAAGAACAACATAGTGGCAGAGCAGCTGCCTGTCTGAGATCATGCTGGCTTTCCTCTGTATTACCTGAAATATTTTTCTCTTCTCCTTTTTTTTTAAAAAAAAAAAAGAAGATGAAAAGCCCGAGTCAATTAAACTCCTTTCCTTAGGAAATCAGAGTCCTATAGCTATTTTGTGAATTACATTCACTGCAAGGAGTAGATAAAAAATAATTTAAAAAAAAGTAAGCATATAATTTCCTCCAGACTTCTACAATGGACTCTGCTTAGGCTACATGTAGAAAAATTGAACAGACTTCTTGGTAATTTTTCTTCTGTTCCAGAAAGGTAATGATAAATTGTCTCCTTCATGCCCTTCATCTTTCATAGTTGGTTTTGTGGCACTTCCTACCATGATACTGGACGACCAAAATGAGTGACATAGACGTGGTTGCTGTCCCAAAACCTGATTCTGCAAATGCACAATGAAAAGTTTTGCCTACTGAATGTTCTGCTCCGAGGATCTGGGCTCAGAGTGGTATTTCAGAGATTTTTTTCTTCCCTCGCATAATGGATTTTGAACAACTGCCTCAGCTCTTATTTCAGAGTTGACTGCTCACTGTTCTGCCACAAGGCAGAAAATTCAGTAAAAAATAAGTAGACGCTATCTGTGAATGTGTTCAAATGCAACTTCCTTACTTTTATTTCAGTCCTGTGTCAAGAATGTGTGTTTGCTAACTGCCTTTCTTATAATTTGTGAGGAAGGGTGGCTGAGGTGAAAAAACACTGGGGGAGGATATGAGGACATCTCTTTATCTTACCCAGCTTTTCTCTCAGACCTAATTGCCCCTCTTTTGAGCAAGGACAACTCCCAGCAGCTTCTGGGGTGTGGGGGAGAAAGATTTGTTGGCCGCCACTCTAAGGCCCCAGTCAACTCACTCAGTGAGACTTCTAAAAGTGTTCATAATGGTTCCAGTACACTGGGTTAGACATACAGGAGAAATACCAACCAGATATTCTCAAGAGGTGAAAAACTCACTAAAGATAACTGGCAAACTTTTGAAAAATCAGGAAACTTTGGGTAAAGGCTCAGTGCAACATCTGATCAACATAAAACACTTCTCACAGCATTAATTTAGCCCATGCAATTTAGCAAACTTTAAACCCGTTCCATGTTAAGTTACCCAAAATGTTCCAAGAAGAGGGAATTAGAAGGAGCAAAAGACAGAGAAGATACAGAAAAGCACACAAAGCTACCAACATCTGGGTTCCAGCAGTGTTCAGATACAAACGCCAAGAGGAAGGTGGGATCAAGACGTGCTTCACTCATGCTCAGCCTTAGAAATCCCTGGGCCTTTTCTGAAGCTTCCCCCCAGGTGGGACTTGTGGTCATTTGGCCACTCAGGAGCTGGGTTAGGCAGAGTGTGCCCCTGGTGTGCCAGTGCAGGGCTGGAATAGAGGCTGGGGGGTGTGGGGGCTTACCAGGGCAAAGCTTGACCTCCTCACTCTCATGCACACAGGCATCCCTTAAATGTCTCAAGGCATCAGTCCTTCCAGTCTCTGACAGGCACATGCTGCATTTCAGAGCCACGGCTTGAGAGGGGCACAAAGCCAATTTTTTTCTTCCTCTTGCTGAGAAAATGCCAAGCAGTGCATCGAAAATGTGCATTTCTAAGGGGCTCAGCCAGCTTGGTGTTTTCATGCTGAGGTTCTCAGACATCAGCTCAGGAGGTATTGAGGGTGGAAAAAGAAATCCTGGGTTGCCAAGGATGGGTGACCAGTAGCTTTTAATTAATTGAAATGACTTAACTTGGGGAAAGGCTTGTGTGGGGTCTTGGAGGTGGGTGATGAGGAAAAAAAAGGGCATGCAGCTGCTCAGTTACGGTCTAGAGAGAAGGAGAAAGGTGTCCAGCAGGATCTGACCAGGAACTTTCTTCTGGGCTGATGTGGGTGTGGGGAACTGTGCCAGATTGTGGGATGAATTTAAGGAACAAGAAACTGGGTGGAGCTGGTAGTATGATGAACAACAGCATCTCTGGTAAGTAGATGCTGCTGCAATTTCCTGGCACTTGGTGACCTCCTTGCCTGTGCCTGTTCCTGCAGCGAGCCCAGCACCTGAGCTCTTCAGTTCTCCTGGGAGCTGTGTGCTGCAGGCAGGAGCCAAATCCTCTCTGGTGAGGCTTTGCTGACCAGAACTAGTAAATCCTCCTGGGTACGAGCTGAATATCTTTGTACTGTGCTCTCTAATAAACAGCAGGATATTATCCAGGTGTCTGCATTGTTGAGTGTCAGATTCGCCCTGCTCCCTCAAGCCTGTTGGTTACAGAGAGTTCTGGATAAATGGCTGATAGTTATGTGGAACTTGCATCCAAGCAGCTGGCATCTAATATAGCACATGCAGAAGCTGGGTATTCCCATCCTGGAATGTGAAATATTAGAGCTGGGACAAAAAAATAGCACTAAAATAGTCTTTTTCCTCAAATCGAGCCAAAGCTAACCTGAAAAATTGTAATGTGATATATGATAACTTTTGCAATTTCTCAGGATTAAATTGATGGCAGTGATGTCCAAACTCTTTAAAGGTGTTCACTCTGTGCACTTTTCAGTTTTGGTGAACAGAAGAGTCTCCCAACAGGTCTGTTCTGCAGCTTAATTTTTATGCTGTTGCAAAGCTGGATTGGGCAGGTGAGTGTTCCCAGCTGTGCTGCAGGTGCTGCCTACTGCTGCTGCAGAGGATTTGGCTGTAGGTGAGCACATTGTTTGACAGGATTGCAGGTGCTGGAGTTGGGACCTGAACACCCACTCACAGGTGAGTGTGGCATGTCAGGCTGTTCTGGGTGGAAAGGGGCCCCTGATGGCATTCTAACTAGCTAATTATGTACAGTAATAATTATGATATGCAATTAGGTGCTGTTACATGTAGCGTATGTACTGTATAAGACATTGGGAGTGTACAGTAGCCACGTTTACACAGAAGAGTGAGAAGTTGGCTTTTACCCAAGCCTGCTTATTTTACAAAATTCTGTCATTGTCTGGTGGTAGCTCTTTGTTGTTACAATTTCAGCTCTCTAAAATGACTTTTATGGCCCAAACACTCTCCCCAACTTGCTTGTCCTGAGACCCCAGGTTCAGTCCTCACCTCAGCAAGCTGCACGTAGTTGGATGCACTCAGGTGGAAACAAAAAGCAGCCCCAGAGGGCAAAGCCTGAACACTTCCTGCAGCCAGGGGCTGTTGCACTTGCTGTGGCCATCCCCAGCATTCTGCAATAGGCTGACTTATGCTCAGATAACATGTAAATGGTATCTTGAGTCTTTTTCCTGCTTGGATGCTCTAGCACTGGAGGTCAGAGCAGACCTGAGTGGTGCCAGAGTGCAGAGCTGGCCACTGGTGTGGTCCAGGCTCTGGTGCTCCAGCATCACACTGCTGGAGGGCAGCTGGATTCTGTAAGGTGTCTCTGCCTGGGCTGCAGCCACCTAACTGGGCCTGCCAGGGGCTTCTGCCAGCATTACATTTGGAGCTCTCGGTAACAGAAATTGCCAGGTTTGGGGAAAGGTTGGACCCTTGGGGCAAGGAAAAGATCAGCCGGGGAAGTTTCTGAGGCAAAGTTAAGGTTTGCAAAGATGCCAGACTAAAAGGATTTTTCTCATCTTGTCAGCTCAGCATGAGTCTGAGGCCCACCACCTGTTTGTTACTGTCAGCCCAGATGCCAAGCACAAACACAGGCTGTGGGCTGGGTATGGAGAGGAAGGGCTACTCCCAGCACGTGGGAGCACATGCAAGGTTGCTTTGAGGCCTTCCATACTGAAAAACCTTACAAGGTTCCCCCTGGTTTGGAACATGTGCCAGCCACAAAGGGTGATTCTTTGTCCTTTCTATCTGCTGACAGGAACCTCAAGTGTGGCCAGAGCCTGGAGTGCAACGTTTGATGAAATCATAGGGCAGCACATTGAAAAATTTTGTAAAAAATACATGACGATGGATGCTCCTGGAGTGCTAGCAAAATACCCAGACATCTTTGCTGTGGTGATAATCATCATCCTAACAGGTGAGGCACTGGAGGGGTTTGTGGGTCTTGTACCTCCTTCTTCTGTAATCTCACTGATTGCTTTTGGAATGAGCTTGAAGTCCTGATTTATTTTGAACAACATATTAAAGACTTTTTCTTTGCTACAAGTGTTGGATTGACCTATATAGCTGCTTTGGAGTTAGCACAGGGCATAGCCTCTTCACAAGGTTTTTAGTTAGAGGGGAGCATTCTTGATATTTTTTGAGCCACTTTTAAAACCTTCAGTCAAATTTTATGTAAAGATGAAAAGATGACTTGTTATCCTCAATCAGGTATAGGAGTTTAATCTTCCCTTCCACAAATTGTATTACACAAGAATTTCATGTAGTTGGTGTATCAATCTTTTTCCCCCTTTGATAATCTGCCAATTTTTGATGCATTGAGCCAGGAAAGTGAGGGGGAGAAAGAAAAAGGACTTGGTTACAGTCTCATGTACTACTGTTTTGGTTTGTTGGTTTGTTTTTTTTTTAATATATATGGGCTTCAATTTGCAGAAGTGAATACAAGACTCCAGAGAAATAAATGTCACAGACAGTCAGCATCTCTATTTTTTTTTTCTCTAAAAATATGCCAAGCCTTTGATCTTTTTGACAACTTACAAGATCAAAATTCTTCTGAATGTTTACCTCTACTCCAACTGGATATTGCAAAGCATTACCAAGTTTGGGCAAATTTAAAAAATTACACTTCTGTACTCCTCTGTGGTTTCCAGCAGGCAGAAGCTGCAGTGTCACAGTAGCAAGGTTATCCTGACATTTCCCACTGATCAGAATGGCCATCCCACAGTGTGAACTGTGCTCACGGGGACAGGCCGCATCAGCAAGAGATGCTTTGGCATTTGGGTTTGCATTCGGATCTAGGACTGCACCGAGGTCTGTTTTCAGGATTACATCTGAATGGGAGAGATTTTCCTCTTTGTTCATTTGTATGTAATATGAATTGCCCTCATTTCAAATCAGAATCTGGTCTTTCACCTCAGATACAATTTACAAAATTTAGAACTCCTTACTTACTTACAGCACTACTGAGGTGTAAAATTATAAAGGTTATTTTATAATAAGGTGGCTTTATGCTCCTGCATGAAGCAAATTCCATGGAGTTTATAAAAAAGGCAAACCATTATTTTCTTTAAAAAAGCTGCTGAAAGAGCAGCTTTAGTCACAAATTTCATTACCACAAGTTTATTTCTGCTTCCACTGTCTTGTGCTTGAGGTTTCTAAAAAGTACCTTACAAGTTTTTGTGGGCTGGTATGCAGTCATATCAAACACTCCTCCGATATGGCTGTCTCAGCTTATTTCCTACATTAAAAGAAGGAAAGGTGAGTACACAGGATGCTTCTCTCTCACTGAAGTCCCTTGGAGTAGCAGTTAAAGAACACCATGTTGTGCTTCTCTTCTCCCTCAGGCCCATGTCAAGTTTTTTTACTTCTCCTTCAGCCCTAGATTTGAATTAAGTTTCAGGTTTAAAAATCAGACACCTGAAGAGGAAGTTAAAGGAGCTTGTTTACCTGAGAAGACAAGCTATGCCTCAATGAGATTCTGTTTGCCAAGGCCTGTAGCCATGGTCTTCTTCAGATGGATGATCTTAAGATCAAGCTGAAATCCTGCTCTTACTGAACTTGCTGGCAAAACTATTGCTGATTTAAGTGGGAGCAGTATTCCCAAGATGCCACCTTCTTCTTTGTCTTCAGCTCTAGAAGTAGCTACTAGAATTAGAATCCTCCTAGATTTGGTCCCTGTTCACATTTCCCCCTGTTTCTAAGGAGTGTTGTTCATAACTTCTGCATTTGGTCAGGACCTCTAAGACAATGTTCCTTCACTGAAAACCACCTGTTGTGTTTTCTCTGGGTCTCTGTATGGAGTTTGAGGCTGTGGAAGTAGTTTAAGTGTATTAGCAAAACACTTTAGCAGGGACATGGTCCACATGGGCATGCTGGATGGGGAGGAAATTCTTCAGCAATAACGTCTGAGCTGGAAACGTTATCCTACTTCTGGGTGAGTTAATGCTGAGCTACTTGGCTTTGTGAAAAAACAAGATGTGATAATTTGGGCAGAGCACAGCATGGGCACAGTTGAGCTATGTCTGCAAGTCCCCAGTACCTGCTGCTGTGGTAAAATACCTGACCTATGCCATTTTTTCCCCAGGGCTTTTAGCTTTTGGCGTGAAAGAATCTGCCCTGGTGAACAAAGTATTCACCTGCATCAATGTCCTTGTCCTTGGATTTGTTGTGATCTCCGGCTTTGTGAAAGGATCTGTTAAAAACTGGAACCTGACTGAACAGGACATTTACAATGCCAGCAATAGCATTTTCAAAGACAAGTAAGTTGGATGTTTTCTTTTCATCTCAGAAGCTGGTGTATTTTCCAAATCAAGTTTAAATGGGGAATTGTGGACTGAGTTAGAAAACCAGTGAATGGGATGGCTGCATCCTTTGCCAGATACCTTGGAGGCAAAGCTGTCTTTGGTCTGTGTTTGCTGGAAGCAGGCTGTGCTGATGGGCTGAAAGTGCCAGGAGTAGGGTGTGTCATCGTGGGCTGCAGGACTGACCATTTCTAGCCTTACAATCAATATAGCATCCAAAGTTGAGAGATCTCTTTAGACTGTCCCCTACTCAAGTCTACACCAGGCTGGCTCTGGTGCCTGTATGAAGCCATGTCCAAGTATAGCTGTGTACTTTCTTTGAATACTTGGGTAATAATCCTTGGGGCATTGTTACACCTTATAGAGACCATGTCCCAAATGTCTCAATAAAATGAAGGCAAGTTGTAGATTATTTTAATGTGTTGCTGCAAGCATATCATAAATCTGTTTTTGTTGACATTTTGCTGCTTGGCCAAAATTCTGTTATCCTACACAAGATCAAAATTAAGGAGCTGACAAGGCTTACCAGTAAGACAAAGCAATTAATTTTTGCTTGAGACTGTACCGCACAGAATAAGGGCCTTTAAATATCTCCATGTATATCAGTTCAATCCTGACTTGCTGCCTAAACCCTTTATGATGCAAGGAAGCACAGTTGGGCAAAATCTGGTGAGATTCATAAATGTTCTGTGGGTCAAATTTATCCTGCGTAAAAGCTGTTCCTTGAGCCTCTTTTCAAAATTCAACCTGCTGCAAACAAATTGCTTCTATAGAACAGGTCTCCTCTCCTCCCCTCCAGCTATTCCCATGCAAGGAGCAATTACTGCAAGAGTTTCAAATTATGAGTGCAGCTCTTTGACCTGTAGGACTTTAATATTTTTGTAAAATTTGTCTGGGGTTTATTTTATCATTTCCAGGGTAATCCACATTTGGGTCATGCTATTTCTGTAGCCCAGTTTTCATCTAAGTCTCAGCAGAGCTTCTTTGAGAGAGTTCAGATGCTTATGTGTGAGAAGACTTGCATATTTGGGATTTACTTTAGTTTAACTGTCTTAGTTCATCTTTACAAAGGCTTTTCACTGAAAAAGTGACCTAAGTCACTTGAACTGAAGAGTATGCTTATTATGTGTCACTCGGCACAAGGCACATAGATCTGGGGTTGCAATCCAGAGTGCACTGGGATCAGCCTGTGTTTGTCTGTTGACTTAAATGAACTTTGGATAGGGCTCAGCAAAGCATTTGGTGTGTCAGGGATCCAGGCTCCACTTCTCTCTCATGGTGTTACAGGCATGGTTTGAGTATGAGCTTGGCACAAGAAATTTGGAAGTTGAGAACTGAAGATGAGGTGGATTTTAAATGATCGTGGCAGCCTTTATTCCTCTCTTATGTCTGCTCACCTACCCTTTATCTGAGTCCATCTGAAGTAAAAAGTGGATGAGTCACGTTTCTCAGTCTTCAGCTTTTCCAAAAGCTTCTCTTTAAATGAATATGTGTCTACACACATGCGGTATGTTATAGATATAATAAAATAATTGATATTAAAAAAAATCTATAATGACGGAGAGGATTTTTAATATTCATGGTTCTTTTTCCTTGTCTTAGCCAAGACATTTTTATCCACCCCACAAAACAGGTGGTGGGAACAAACCATGAACCATTTTTATTCCATGCGTTCCCCAGGTTGTTGCAGTTTGTTTTTACGCTCCAAAGCTCAGCAGTAGGTAGGGCTTAGCATTTTCCTTGTTATTTGTATGCTAGCATATGAAAGGGAGAGACTGCTTCTTCAAACTTTGGCTTTGGATTCTGTTACGAGCTCTGTGAATCCCAGCTAGGCAGGATCACTTCTAACCCAGTGCCATGCCTTTCAGTCAAACACAGGAAGAAAAGCTCTACGGTGTTGGAGGGTTTATGCCTTATGGATGGAAAGGAGTCCTCTCAGGGGCAGCCACGTGTTTTTATGCTTTTGTGGGATTTGACTGTATTGCTACTACAGGTAAGAGGGAAGATGCTTTCATTCTGGTTATGAACCTGGCTGCTGGTAGATTAGCTTTCAGTAAAGTTGCAGAGCACAGATAACAGGGAATTCAGGATACCACGTTTGTCATCCCTCTGAACCTCAGCTCAAAATAGGTTTTTGGCTCAGCTCCTCCTAATAGTGAAAATGCTGAATTTGTTTAAGTCCCTGAGTGCCCGAGTGCTGACTTCTAGCTGCTGTGGCACATGGATAAACTGTATAAATGAGCTTCCTCTCTTCTTTGCCTGCAGGGCTGAAGCTGTAACAGTGATGAGGTGATGACACTAACCAGGTCAGACTCCACAGAAAACATGTCCAGGTTTACTGGCTAAGCAAACAGGGAAGGCCCAGGTTCACATGTGTGGTATGAGTTTGAAACCCTAACTCCAGATGATACTTTAATCAACAGGTTATTCTGGAACAGAGTTCTTCAGTGCCTTCTGATAGCTTGGCATATTTTAAAGATCCAGAGAAAGAGGAAGCCTCTGGGGAGTGAACTGCACCCTAGAGCTGTGCCTCAGAATCAGTTTTTACCTATAAAGGTTAAGAGGTCTGTTTTTGAGAGAGAAGCTATCAGCATAGTCATATTTCTTGTGGCTAAGATGAATCTTAATTCCCTGAAGAAAGGATTATTCTTAATTTCACATTTGGCAAGAATGGTTTGAGCAGAGGGAGAAGGGAACCATCACAGGCAGATAAAGCATTACTGCATCTTCTTCCAGCAAGGAGTTGGAGAAGTGTTGGTTCCATTACTCCAGCCAGCCCTGGAACCTCTCCTTGTTGAAGAAACATTCATCTGCTTTTGACTTGTAGGTGTATGGATCTGTGTTTATCAGTTCATCCTGCTGAAATGCTGTACCTCAGGAACTCTTGTTTTCAGAGCAGTTTTGTAGCACTAGAAAAGTGAAAATCTGTTCTGTAATTGATCAGTGCCTGAATTTTGTTTTTTTACACACATTTTTTCCTACTTGTTTGTTGAAAATTTTCCGTAAGAGCTAGAGGGGGTCCTTTTGTTAAGAGGCATTTTCAAAGATCCATATGACTTCCAAGCACTCTGCCTTTCTCTGGAAATGGGCACCTGTGGTGCCATGATTGTGGTGTATTAGTTCTGGTGGAGATGTTATTAAAATGAACATCCATGGATTTTCCCTACAACTGCGCAATAATTTTCTTGTTCCATCATCTGTGATTGTTGAACTCTTCTTGGGTCTGCACCATGAGTAGGATAGAAGTATGACCTGTTTTGGGGAAAGGACTGTTTTTAATCCAGATTGTTTCTGTGCCTGACATAACAAGGCTTCCACGAATGTGTGACAGAAGTGGGAGCTAACAGGCTGTGGTATCCCAAGTGAATGGAGCAGGCCATCAGCAGCATTATGGTCAAAGAGCACCTCTGTGCCCACAAAACCTTTGAAAGCCCCAGCCAGCACGTCTGCCCTGGGTTGGGATAAAGGTCTTGCTTGTTCTTAGCTGATATTTAAATTCCTTTCTTCTAGGCGAGGAGGTAAAAAACCCTCAGAAGGCCATTCCTATTGGCATTGTGGCTTCTCTCCTCATCTGCTTCGTGGCTTATTTTGGCGTGTCAGCTGCCCTGACGCTCATGATGCCTTACTACCAGCTGGATACCAATAGCCCCTTACCCAATGCCTTTAAATACGTGGGTTGGGATGGAGCCAATTATGCAGTGGCTGTCGGTTCCTTGTGTGCACTTTCTACGAGGTAAGTCTCTGCTCTTCATTTTTGCATCTCTCAAAGCAAACATGTACTTACACTTGCTTTAAGAAATGGAGACCAGGGATGAAATTCAGTGCCACTGACCTCAAAAGGACCAGGATTTCACCCTGTGTTAGATACCTGAGAAGCAGGTGACCAGTATCACTTCAGAAACTCCCATCTTAGCAGAAGACCCAGCAGGTGCATCTCAGGAATATAAATCTGGATTGAGTGACTAAATCATGGAGGCACCTGTGCAATGCAAGCGTGGTTTGGGTGCAAGACGTCCTGGCCAGCTGGGTGGAGAACAGACTGGTGTCAGGTAGTGCAGGGTGCATCTTCAGGAGCTCATGGGGCTTACCATATCCAGGGCCATCTGTCTGCAGGTTACCTGCAGGACAGCCATCTGGATGGGAGGCAGGGTAGGCTGGAGGCAGAACATGAGCAACTCTCAGAGGCTCACAGAAGTTCCAGCTCTTTTACTACCTGAAAGTCAGGGTGGTATTTTGCCCCATGGCTAAGTTTAGCTATCCAAAATTGTAGAGCTGCACCTCAGTTACCAGCTATCAGTAACATGGTTTTTTAGAGGGAGCCCTTGAAGGAGAAGCTGAAGTGAATGAAAGCCACCTGTTCTATAGTTAAACAGCCATAAACTTGCTTTCACTTGTGTGCCTGTGCTCAGCAGGAGGTGATATAAGTAGATTATTTCTCCTTTCTGTGTCCGTAGTCTCCTTGGCTCCATGTTTCCGATGCCTCGAATAATTTATGCTATGGCAGAAGATGGACTTCTCTTTAAATTTTTGGCTAAAGTCAATGAGAAGAGAAAAACTCCCTTAATTGCAACAGTAACATCAGGAGCTACTGCAGGTAGGATCCAAAGAGTTGCATGAATCTGTGGAAAGGAGACATAAGCTCCTTTTCAGGGCAGATAAGTCTGCCTGACTCTAGCCCACTTACTAATTGGATATATTGCAGAATACAACATCCCAGAGGGTGTCCTGGATTTCCAGGGCATGTCCTGGAGAGTCTGGGTGAGCATGAGTAGCTTGCTGTGTGCTTGTCCCACTTTCTCAGAGCTCATTGCTGTCATCCTGTCTCGTGCCAGGAACTACCTTTATCTGCTCAGCCAACCTTAAAAGTAATTAATGCCCTGCAAGGGAGCAGCCAGTGGTGCCCCAGCATCCTGGTGGCTGTTGGCCTGGCTTGGCTGAAGGCACTGCACCACCTGTGGGTAGCAGCTCTGCAGAAGATGCCAGAGCTGTTGGAGACAGGCATATGGCCCCTGTGGCACTGGCATTTGTTAATCAGTTAGTCACAGCTGGCAGCCATCTTGTTCTCCCCTTCCTTCTCCTGTCCCCACGGAAATATGGGAATTAAACCTCCTGAACTGCAAGGATGAGCAGCTTACTCTGTTCTTGCAGCCACCCCTTTCCTCATGATGCCTGGCAAAGAGGAGAGCCTTGCTGCTTCCTCTTATCTTCTGCTGCAAATGCAGGATGAGCCATGGGTACAAGAATGTGCCACCTTTAGTGGGGACTTGCTGCTGGACTGCTGCCCCAGGCTCTGAGCTCCTGTGAAAGGGCTCAGCTTCTGCTGCTGGGACTCACAGAGCCTTCTCACAGCTTCCTCTTCAGGTATTCTTGGGTCCAGACCATGGTGAGGTAGGAAAAAGAGCAATATAAAGTTAAAAAAAAAGCTTTGCGGTCTCATCCAAGTGGTCCATAGTGCCTAGGACCAAAACCCACATAAACTGCAGGGACAGCATTCGCCAGCTGAGTTTGAAGGTTGGGCTGGTTGTTGAGCTGCAGATTGTGCATTAAGGCTGGGCTGGACCAGACTTGATTCTGAGGTCCCTGCATGCTCATATGATTGTTGGTGTCACCTGATGTCTGACTGTGTGTTTTATCCACTTATTTGCGTTCTGAAAGCCCTATACAAAGTCCTGTACAACCAGACTTACCTGGTGAGGGTGTGTAAGCAGGGTAATCCCTAAGGAATGGCAGCCTCTTCTGGAAATCCCCATGATGACACCTGCTACTTCAAGATGCCCTCTTTCATGCTTGGTCCCATTTCATGCACAAGCCTGATTTCATCCCAGCTGAGCTAAGACACCAGGGCAAGGTGCTGCCCGTCCTCTGCTCCCTCCAGCTACTTTCAGGAGATAATTGTGACTTTAGGAGTGCTGCAGCTCCACTGGGGGACTAACAATAAGGTTGTGGCTTAAACCCCTGCTTTTTGTTGGTAGTTGAATCAACATATCTGTGTGAGACAAACAGGCTGGAATTTACTGTAGTAAGCATTTCCTGTTGTTTCAGCTAGTGAGGCTGGGACAGCCTGTGGAATCTTAGGGTATTCATGCACCAAGGCCTGCCTCTCATTGTCTTGGGACATCTTGAGCTCCCCTACCAAGTCCTGAGCAAGAGTCACATGTGTGCTGCATCATTATTAACACTCCTGAGATGTGCATGTTCTTCCAAGTTGCTGATTTTTCTTCTCCCTTACTTTCCTCTCCTCCTACAGCTGTTATGGCCTTTCTCTTTGACTTGAAAGATCTTGTGGACCTCATGTCTATCGGGACCCTCCTGGCTTACTCCTTGGTAGCAGCCTGTGTGTTGGTACTGAGGTAAGAATGTAGAAGCTTTGTCTCTTCTGGCACACAGAGAGAATTCCACACAGCAGTCAGATGCCCTCATAGTTTCTATGGGCACATCTCCAGCTACTTGCATGTGAAGAGCTTGTTTCTTTAAGCTCACGGGGGATTCTGTTAGTTGGATGTACAGGGAGGTTCTCTGAACTTGGTTAACCCTTGTTCCATGCTAGTCCTGCAGTGGTCAACTCTAAATGCCCCAGGAGATATGCCAAGGGTAGGGAGGAAAGATGCGTGATCCTGGATGCCTGCCTTGTCACCACCCTTGTCCCCAGTGGGGATTCCATTTCAGGTTGTCCTCTATTTCAAAGGGGATTTGAGATGAAGTCTAGCTGCAGGAAAAGAACTGAGCACATGTTTGCAGGATCAGTGTGCATCTTTTGGAAGTACTGAGCTTTCACAGCTTCCCAAACCTAAGCTAAAAATCTTGGGTCTTCAGCTTGGCACCTTACAGACAACAGCACTCAATTAATGAAAAAAATGTCTGAAGATCATGTTACTGAAAAATACCTTTGTATGTTGAATGACTTATTCAGAATCAGAAGGCTTTCACAGCAATCGCTCTGAACTAAGAATAGTCTTGCAGCAGGTGAAGGGCCAGTGATGTTCTATAGTACCATTGCTTTGTGCTTGTGCTCACCTTTTTGCCCCTTGAAAATTCCTGCCGATTTACCTTGTCCATCTTAAGTTGCCTGATTTCCCAACCTACTCTTTTCCTCAGAGCTAGAAATGGCTTTTTAATTTGTTTTTGCAAGCCACTCCACCTATTGCATGACATTTCCCACATCATGGGTTGGCAGAGCCGACAGCCTGTTTTGTAGTGTCCTGGGCAGCTGATTTGTCTGCCCCTTGACTGCTTGATGATATAGCAGCTGAATTGTTTCCAAAGCTTTAAGACCCTGCCACTAGTTTTTTGCTGTGTCTGGACCCAAAGATTTCACTGCATTTCACAATTCTCAGTGTTTAACAAATGCCTCATTGTGAACACATCCCCATTCAAACAGTTTTAAGGTGACTTTCAAAGTGGCCCAGTCCTTTAGTCAGACTTGAGGCTGAGTAACTTGACAAAACCTTCTGTAACAGAGAGCTGAGGTTGGAAGAGTGATTTTTATTTTTGGACCCACACAGTTGTGTGTCTCAGCCCTGTTGAATGTGCTGTCCACACATGCAACAACCATTCTTACTTCAGCTCTTCCTGCCCTGTGTGGCAGCAGACAAGCTGAGAGAAGAGCCTGGAGTAGAGAAGTATGGGGCAACCAGGAATGTTGCTGCAGGGTGCGATAGCTGCAGAGCCATTAGCTCAGCCACCTCCGTGCCAAAATGCAAGAGCTGAACTGCCACAGATGACACAATGGCCTGGTTATGACCATTGGTCTGTACCTCTGGTCTTTCCTTCTGTTACCCACTCATGTCTTGGTGACATGAATGACAGGGCTCATGAAAGGGAGCACTGTCCACTTTAAAAGACTTACAACCAAGCTGTAGGTGATAAGAACTCGCTGTATTTGCTTACATCGTGTTGACATCATTCCTCAAATTTCCCCTTGATGCAGAAGGGTACAGATGTGACGTGGGCCTATTCTGGTGCTGTAAAGGTCTGGCATACAGCCATGACTGTCTGTGTGACTTTTAAATGAGTGGTATCCTCTTCGTGTCATTTCCTTTTCCTAGGTACCAGCCAGAGCAGCCTAATTTGGCATACCAGATGGCTAGGTCAACAGAGGAGACAGATAACAACGAGTCTGTGAGCACTAGTGAGTCACAGGCTGGGTTTCTGCCAGAGGAAGAGGAGAAGTTTTCCCTCAAAGCCATACTGTGTTCCACAGATTCAGATCCTTCCAAATTCTCTGGTTTGGTGGTGAACATCTCAACCTTCATTATTGGTAAGTGCTGGGCAGTGTGTCTCTGGGGCAATGAGTCAGCTGGTAGGGCTTTGTACTCAGCGTGGTGGGAAAGCTCACCTCCTTGATGGGAGTTTGATGAGCTCTTGTGATGGCTGGAATAACTGAAGATTAATTTTCTGACTTAAGAAGAAATCCACAGATGAAGTGTATGTGGGTGTATAGTGGGAAAGGTATATGTGTTATGGTTAGGGTTTTTGTGAGTTGCTATTTTGTTTGTGAGCTTTCAGATTCTGTTTTGCCTGCTTATGATTTGTTCTTGGGTTTTCCCTGTATCTTAGAAAAAAAATCAGTAACCTTTGGTGTTTGTTCACAGGTCTCCTTATTGTGGGTATATGTATCCTGACTTCCCTTGAGCCAAACATTCTGATAAACACTGTACAGATTATTGCCGCCATCCTTGTTGTTACTATCATCATCGTTATACGGAAACAGCCTGAAAGCAAAACCAAACTCTCCTTTAAGGTGAATGTCTTGGGACATGTAGCTAGAAAAGAGGTGCCTGGGAGGTGGCTGGAGGAGGAAGTGCATGTGTTGGTCTGTATCAGAAGGGGGCCACTGGCCAAATACACTTGCATAGAATGTAGGCATGATGGGAACTTTTCTATCCTGGAGAAGCTGGAAAGGCAGAACCTGCTGCAGAGGTGTGGCTGGAAGGGAGGGGCAGGACCCTGCTTTTGAAAGCAGATGGTTAAGGATAGGGAAGAGACAGAGACTGGAGGAAAGGGGCTGGTTGTGAAGGGCCACATCTGATCATGGATACAAAAGGAGAAAGAACACAAGAAGTAAACTTGTTTGCGAAGATCTAAGGCTCTAAGAAAGTATGCTTTCGTGTCCTCAGTCCCCATGGAGGCTAATGGATGACCATTCTCTTAAACAGCCTTAAGTATGAGGAACTCTTATTTTCCTGCCCACTCCAACCACACCATCCTTTCTATATTAAACAAACACTGAGATGGGATTTTTCTCCCAGTGTAATCCTACAAGTCATGCGTTATCGTATTGATTTTGGGTAGTTCCCATATTCATTAACTTAATTTTGGATTATAATTCCATCCTCTAAACTGATTTCATTTCAATTGCTCTTCAGTTAGAGTTTTTCAGTAAATTCACAGATTTTAGTAACATAATACAACCAGAGTTTTCCAAGGTTGTGTTTGCAGCTCATTTTGGGGTTATGGTTCCAAAGGTAGAAACAGAAATGTCCAGGAGCAGAAAACTTAGGATCTCTCATCTAGATCTTATTTTCTGAACATGCTTCTAAGGAGGTCTGTTCACCTTTCACTCAGGATATTTCACCTCCTTTTTTCCCCTCAGCCACTACCCTGTCCAAGAAAAAAAGAAAATTATACCTGTATCAGCTAAATCTGTAATCATAAAATCATAGAATCATTTAGGTTGGAAAAGACCTTTAAGATCATCAAGTCCAACCACTAGCCCAGCACTGTCAAGTCCACCTCTAAACCATGTCTCTCAGTGCCACAACTACATGTTTTTTAAACATCTCCAGGTATGATGTCTACACCACTTCCCTGGGTAGCCTGTTCCAATGCTTGACAACCGTGTTTCTTATCTTCTTTTGGTTCTTCGGGCATTTACAACCTGACTGTGATTTTTCTCCAAAATCACTCTGGAAATCCAAGGCTGACCTGTTTGTCTCCCAGGTTTTTTTCTGCATTTTTTAATAGGCAAATTTTCTTCCTTCTCCAGTCTTCAGAGATTTTGCCAGTCTACCAAGAGCTCTCAGAGTTGCTTACTTAATAGTTCAGAGATCACTTCTACAATCTCTGGGTACATAACTCACTCACCTAGGGAAATTTTATTTATCTCTACTGACTTGACAAAGCGAAATTTAGAAAAATATTCCTCTTTTCTATTCTAATTTGTGCCTATCCCCTTTCTCTATAATGATGTGAGCAGCTACTTTACATAATATTTTTTGCAAAGCTTAAATCAAGAAAGGCTCACATTTCAGCCTATTTGTTTTTGTGAAACTTCTTTTCCCTTAGGAGTGAAGTTCACTTTCCACTTCATTTCACCGTATTTGGAAACTTGTCTATTATTTACCTCGTTTGATTTTGTATTTGTAGTGCGTATTTTGGCTTTCCTGTCTCATTCTTCTTTGATTCTCAGACCACTAAGGCATTCTTGGTACAGCTGTAAACATCTCTTGCAGTATTTGCTGGTTTCCTTTGCTTTGGGATAATTTGCTCTCTATTGCTTCATTGTCTTGGTGTACCTGATGGATGAAGTTCCTCGGGTCCCTCCTCCTTTACCTTCATCTCTTAGTCTTCAATACGTCGTTGTTATGATAGAGTCCTCGGATTTTATTCTTCTCTCCTTTGCCCCACGAGTATTTAGTATTGCCACAAAAATTTGCCTCTTGCATCCTTCTAGACCACAAAGCAAGCTTTTAAAACAGCATCATTCACATCCCCCTCCTATGGTGAACTGATGTCCTTTTGGGTTTAAACCTTGCCTTTTCTCCAATCTGACAGCTGAGAAGGGTTGTTACCAGCAGAAGAGCTGGTAACAGCCATCACTTCCCATTTACAAGGGATGTGATGTTCTTTCCTTCTTGTTAATCATGCTTGTAGATGTAACATATCCTTCATTCTTTTTCAGGTACCTTTTTTGCCCTTTCTTCCTGTTGGGAGTATTTTTGTGAATGTTTACCTCATGATGCAGCTAGACGCAGGCACATGGATTCGGTTTGCAATCTGGATGCTCCTAGGTGAGTTTAAGTGAAAAAAGCTGTGTTCAAAATTACTAGATTTTGTTAACCATAAATTCATTGTAGCATTCCAGGGAGGGATTCTACTGTCTGATCATCCTTGGGCAATCCTGGTGACTTGACCGAAACTGTTTAGCCAGTGTGTAACAGGCTTTCTTTCAAAATTCAAGCGTCTTGAAGCCTTTGTGTGGACAAAACAACCACCCATGAACCCATGGGTCTTGTTGCCAACAAGAAACCATAAAGCATTTTTTTTTTTGTCGGCCTTATGCTGCTGTCCAGATGGTAGGGCAAGTGCCTCTGCAGCTGAAGAAGCTGAACTGCATCCCAAGATGCTCCCAGCAGCCTTGTAGATAAGGCTGAATTGTCTGAAGTGCACAATTCAGAATCCCATTTGGGGCTAGGATGGATTGACTTTTAAAGACTGGTACCTGTGCTAATGGCTTTTTATCTTAAAGAAGATAAAGGCTGTCTGCTAGCAGCTAACCATGAGGATGGTTGTACTTACACTGGTGTAACCTGTGTCAGTGGCTGTGAATAGGGATTTCTGTTTCTTTGCAGAGCTAACAGTGCCCTCTCCCTTGGCTTCCACAGGTTTTATCATCTACTTTACCTATGGAATATGGCATAGTGTGGAAGCCAGCTACGCAGCCTCAGCAGAAGCGGAGAGAAACACAGACACTGGCTCAGACAGCTGTAAATGACTCTGTTTGGCTTTCGGGTGACTGAAAGAATGGCTGCAGTGAAAGAAACTTTGTGGTGGGGGTCCTGAACCAGATGACACTCGTAATCAGTTAAGCAGGAATAAGGAAGCGGAATGCAGGCCTCCCCAGCTTGGTTACTGCAGCTTGCAGTTTGTTTAGCAGCACAGTTAAAAGGGACCACAAGATGAAAAGACACAACTCTGGCATATTCCCAGCAGCACTGGCAGCTCATCTGGGACGCTTCCCTCTCTCCCTCTCCTCTTTTGTTTTTTTTTCCCAGTGTGTAGAAAGAGAACTGCTTCTGTGTGCAAATGCTGCTATGAAACCAGGCCTCACAAATGTCCTTCTTTCAGAAGCCCCAGGAATTACCTCCCCACAGATATTCTACTCGATTATACATGGAGCAGACTTTGCAGTGCTACTGTCAGGCATAGACCAGGATCCATCTTTCACCCTATGTGAGCTGTACCCTCTGTGTACGCACCAAAAAAAAAAAAAAAAAAAGAGGTTCTCACTAAACATTAGATTTCACCAGGTTAACAATGCACCTGCAAGATTTTAATTTTTTAAAATATCAAGTCTTACCTTTTTTGTTTTATTTAACTGGGTTTTAAAGCATGCCACTGCTGTGAAATGTTGGGAAGGTTTGTGGTTGCTAATTGTCAGGTGAGTGAGTGCTTGTCAGCACACAGGTAACACCAGCAGGTGTTTCTCCCAACTACGCTCCACAGACGAATTGACAGCTTTAGTCAGGAAGCCATGTGGTGCACGTACTGTGCAAAGGCTTGAAACAGCGGATGTCTCCAAAGAGCAATCCTGCCTCTTTGCCTCAGAAATCAGCAGTGGTGTGGCTGTAGTGGTGGGGGTGCCCAGCAGAACTGAGCTAGCTCTGACAGCAAGTGGAGCTCTGTGTTCCTCCTCCCCCATCAGTTTTGTGTGCTGGCTGCCTGGCATTAGCAACTTTGGTTTGGTGGTGGTGGGTGGAGCACATTCCTGCCCTGGGAAGGGAAGCACAGGAGGATCCCCAAAGGCTTGAAGTTCTTACATGAGGGATGCCTGGGGTCTGCCCCCTGCCCAGGGGAGGCTGTGGGAGTGTCTTGGTCCTGGTAGAGCATGCAGCCCAGAAAACACCATTAAGCTCTAGGGTCTGACTTGCTGAGGGAAGTTTTCCCTTTGGGGCTGGAGATTGTCTCCAGAGCCTGCCTGTAGTGAAAGGCAAGAAATTTGGAGCTGAGACCAGGGCCTGTATTTGATTGGCAATGCCTTAGTTTTCACTGTAAGATGATTTTTTTGTTTTAATTCTCTCTAATAGCTTTCCCTAGCCCAATTAATCCACTACCCTAAAAAGGCTTATTAAAGCACTGTGAAGGTGAGCCGTGCCCGAGTAATTCCACTGACCTAAATTAATGCTTCAGCTTGTACTGTAAAACAAATCATAGAATTGTGGAATGGTTTGGGTTGGAAAGGGACCTTTGAAGGTTATCTGGTCCAGCCTACCTGACATCAGCAGGGACATCTTTAAGTAGATAAGGTTGCTCAAAACCCTGTCCAACCTTGCTCTCAAATGCTTTGGAGTTGGAGCATCCCAGATAGATACTGCAGAAATCCCCATTCCCAATGTGAGTGGATGCTTTTCTATGTGTCCTTCATACTACTGGCTCTGAACACTGGACAGTCTTTGTTTGTCAGCATGGCTCTTGCTGATGAAGCGACAGGCTCTTGTACCTGTTACTGAATTGGAGAACTGAACAGACCCCTGCATGACTTGCCTAGGGTCTCACCAGGCATCTGATGCAGCGAATCAGACCATCTTCTGGATTACGTGGCTGGATTGTGAACCATTTGTCATGTTTCCAAGAGACTTTACAGCCTTCCTGCCCACTGAAGGGTTTTAATCTTTTAATTATAGTACACTGGGAGGCTTTTCTTGTCAGGATTGGAATTTGAGGAAGTGAAGGCAATGTGTTCATTTGCCTCCTAGGTGCACTTCAGGGTGTGTTATGAGTGCAGCTTCCCCCAAAGAATGAAGTCAGGTGTCTGTTCCAGTCGACAGGTCTTAACCATCCGCCAAGCCTTTGCTCTTGTCTAAGTCCAAGCAGGGAGAGATGAATATAGAAATTAAAAGCCACTAAATTGAAGTGTATTTTGTTTAAGCACAGGCAAGGTCAACACACTCCACAGCCTCCCAAAAGGCACTGAAATGTGGTGGGAGGGCAACAAAATGAAGACTCGGACAGGATCGAAGTTTTGTATTGTACTAAAAATATAAGGATGTTTTTCCTACCTGGCTACCAGCGTCTGCTTGATGAAAACATGAAGCTTCATCTGTGCTGAGCAAGCCAGGGGGCTGGTGAAAAATCTTTCAGGAGGATGTTGTCAGGCACATTCCTGAGGTGGGGTATGACCCAGTCCCTCTTTAATCCTTGTGGCAAAGCCTGAACAGCTCTGTGGCTCTGCAGGAGTGCAGGGTGAAGGGGACAGGGGAGGGGCTGTTGAAACTGAGTGAACTGGAACATATTGGAGTTCAGGTGTTTGCTGATGTGCCTGAACCACTGGCAGAAATGTTCCTGTTACCACATGCTGCAGCATTAAACTTTAATGGAAATACTGTGGACCACAGTCACTGTTCTGGAAGCCCCAGTCATATTGGAAGCATCCTAGAAAATGAGTCCATGGAAACTCATAGCATGTGAGCCACTGTCAGGTAATGCAGTTGACCAGCCCTGCTACCAGGAAGCTAATGCCTGTCTAGCTTCAGTGTTTACCTTAGTGTGGTAACTCTCTAATGGGAGTTTTGCTTTATTTCCCATTCGTCCCAGTCTCTGTGTGCACAGAGAATACAGCAGGACATGCTGATCTGTATGCGTCAGCCCACAAGTGCACTGGCGCATGGATTTATTATCAGGAATATATTACACTTATCTGTACATCATAATTGAAATAATACAAACTCTTCCTGTAATCATTAGCCACATAATAAACGGGACCACAGCCCTCCTGCTGCATGGGAAACTACACAGGCTCCTCAGAGTGTCCATGGGACACAACCATCATCAGTGCAGAGACAAAATACCTGATTTTGCACTTGATAGTTTTTCCTTTCCTCCCCCCGCCTGCCACCACCACAAGCCTTTGCCGCTGTGCATCAATTCAGTCAACCCTTCTGTGCCAGCAGTCACTGGAGGTGCAATCCCAGTAGGGCCAAATGGTACCTTCTCACAATAAAAAGGAGTTTTCCATGACCCCCATTTGCTGCTGGCTCTTCTGCCATCCCATCTCTAGAACCCTTGGGAGCTGCTGTAGGCTGGTTTTATTGCTGCTACACCCTTCTGCATTTAGTAAAGATTAAGAAAAATCAAATGGCTTCCTTAAAAACAGAGATGATAAAACCCTTTCTGCTTAGCAGTGCCTCCATTACCTTTCCAGACAAAGGTCATGCTGTTTCCAAATGGGAAAGTCCCCACAGTGGCTGTGGTGTTTGGGAAGTTTCAAGCCCTGCAAAAGCAAAACATGTACCATTGTGTGTTTTTGAACAGGGATGGCCACAGAGCAGGGACTAGAGCTATGCCCCCTACCCTGCTGGGAATGCCAAGCTCACCTGGCATGGTTGCAGCTCCCTGGCAAGTGCAGGGCTTACCAGCTTGGCCATGTACCCAGGGGTCTTCCTTCATTCCCTGGGAATGGCTGCCCCATTCAGGGGCTGCTCCCTTTCTCCCACTGTCCAAGTGACCTGGGCTTTTCTTTTACACCTATTTTAGTATGCAGAGGCAAAGAAAGACAGGACAGAGGAAAAAATATAAAAAAGGAATAACCTTTTCTGGGGAAAAGTCTGCGTTTCTGGGCTTGCAGCAGAAAGAGCCACTCTTCACACCCCCTGCAGGGACAAGTTGCTAGGTCCCTCTGGTTAGGCAGAACCTCCTGCAGTTTTGCTAGTAACTGGGCACCTCCAGAGGGTGTGCTAAGGAAGAATGCAGTGAGAGGCAGGATTGGGAGGCAAAAATTAGATGGGAAAGTGATTGGCAATGATACCAAATGATGATGGAGCTGGGTCCAGTCCCAGTTTTCCCACCATAAAAGCCCCACTCCCAATTCACTGCTGGAAGCATCTCTTGACTTTAAACCAACAAAGTGATAAGGAAAGCACCAGATATAAAGGGGAAAGATTAATAAATTACAACAGGTTCATCCAGCCTGTCCTGGGTCAATAATATGCTTTAGTGCATTTAAAGTTTTGAGTAGCATCAAGGTAACAACTCCAGTTGTATCATCTCCACCATTTTTACAAAAGGTAAAAAGGAGAATCCTAGAAACTACCAATAAGCTACTCTGACTAATCAGATGGCCTTCTGCAGTAGTGTGACTGTGTTGGTGAATGAGGGATGAGCAACTGATGTCATATACCTGGGCTCTGCAAGGCCTTTGACATAATCCCACACAGCATCCTATTTTGGGGAGATACGGCTTTGATGGATGGAAGCTGGATATGGTTGCATCCAGAACAGCTCAATGTCCAAACAGCAATCAGTAAGAAGTGTCCATCAGGAGTCAGTATTGGGATCAATACTGTGCAGTATCTTAAATGACACGGACGGTGGGATCAGGTGCATCCACAGCAAGTTTGTGGATTGACACGAAGGTGAGTGGTTCAGTTGTGGTACACTGGAAGGAGGGGGTGCATCCAGGGAGATCTGGACAGGTTTGAGAGAAGTTCAACAAGACCAAGTGCAAGGTCCTGCACCTAGGTTGGGGCAGCCCTTGGTAGGCATACAGGCTGGGGGATAAAGAGATTGAGAACAGCCCTGCTTAGAAGGACTTGGGAACGCTGGTGGATGAGAGGCTGGACATGAACCAACAATGGGTGCTCAAAGCCCAGAAAGTCAATTGTATCCTGGACTACATCCAAAGCAGCGTGGCCAGCAGGGCATGGGAGGGGATTCTGCCTTTCTACTCCACTCTTGTGAGATTGAACCTGGAGTGCTACATCCAGCTCTGGGGATAAGAAGGACATGGACATCTTGGAGTGGATCTAGAGGAGGGCCACGAAGATCTTAGAGGGCTGGAGCACCTCTTCTATGGAGACAGGCTGACACATTTGGAGTTGTTCAGCCTGAAGAAGAGAAGGCCCAGGGGAGATCTTTTAGCAGCCTTCCAGAACCTCAAGGGGGCCTATAAGTAAAATGGAGACATTTTACCAGGGCCTGTAGTGATAGGACAAAGGACAACAGTTTTAAACTGAAAGAGGATAGGTTTAGATTGGACATGAGGAAGAGAATTTTTACAGTGAGAGTGGTAGGATACTGGAACAGGTTGCTCAGAGAAGTTGTGGATACCCCATCCCTGGAAGTGTTCAAGGCCAGGTTGGATGAAGCTCTGAGCAACCTGTCTAGTGGAAAGTGTTTCTGCCCATGGCAGTAGTGGCAGGACTAGATAGTCTTAAAAGTTCCCTTCTAACCCAAATCACCTGATGAGTCTGTGATCTCACTGTATCAGAATTGGTGGAATGAAAGATGACAGTGCTGTAGGTGTTGCAAATAGCTGTGCAGTTAGCAAGTATCAAAATGATTAAAGTCGTACTTGGCAAGAAGGGGTTTTGTGTGCATGTGTGTGTTAGGTATCTATCTTTCAGGTTGTACTTGCTGGACAAAAAAAAAAATCTAGCAATGCATTTCAACAGTAGTAGCTGGTGTGGAATGATCTATTCTAACAAGATGCTCAATTTACTCAGTATCACAGTACCATGCAAAAGCTGCTACAAAAATAAAACTCTCTAAACAGGAGAAGAAAAATCATCTTTCTTTTTAACACTGTGGAGCAGGCCACAGGTGCTTTGATGGTTGAAGCTGTATCTAAGCTGCAGTCTGTGAATCCTGAGTATTTCCCAGGAAAGCTGAAGCACAGCTCCCACTTCAGCAGAATGGCAGGGCAGTGCAACGCCACCCCTGTGGGTGCTGGGCCTGCTGGTGCCACCACACACCCGGGTGAAAAAGCCACCCTCCCTGCAGCACTCCTGCACCTCAGGGATTTCCTCCAGGTACTGTCGCCCTGCTAACTTTGATCCCAGTGCTCAGAGCAGGCCTGCATGCAGGCTCTTTGCCCTAAGCTGGGTAGAAAAGCATCCCACAGATGTTAGTTTTTTAAATTATGCTCAGGGATATTTTTATCTTGTTAGCAATGCCCATGAGGGCCCTGCAGACAGTCTCACCCCAACTACTCCTTGGCCTCACAATCCCCTCAGGTGGGAGGTCACCCCAAGCCAGGATGAACATTTTTGCTTCTAGATGGGAAAGTTAAAGGTAGTTTAGCCACTCATTTCCATGAGTCTTCAAAGTGCTCTGTAACTCTGGGTAAGCTTTAGCAATGTGAAATAATGCAGATATGTGGAAGGAAAAAAAATCTGACCTCATCTGCATCTATGAAAATAGGTTATGCTCTGTTTGGCATTTGAGTGGAAGGAAGCTAGAGCCCTATCAGATGCGCAGTATCTCATCTTACTATTGGAAACCTCTCAACCAGCAAAGGTCAAGGATAAAGAACTTATTTTTTCCTTCTTGCTTCTGGGACCTGAAATAAAACAAAATGGACAGAAACCTACAGCCAGAGATTTTCACTGCATCCTAACCATGACAAAGTAAACCAAGATAAGATCTGACTAGGATTGAAATAAAAACACTAAAATAGAACCATGTTAACCAGTAACCTCTACCAAATTTGCTAAAACTCTCAGTTTTCTCATCTCTAGCCTATCTCCACTTACAGTATGAATGCTAAGCGTTAAAAAGCAGTGGATGGTATGCGTATCTTTTCTGGTGTTCAATGCAAAGGTGATGGTTTAGAAGGCAGTACTGTCTGAGAATTTCAAATTTGCTGGTGTTCTTGTTACATAGAGTACCACTTGGTGGTCACTTGGAAGGCGCTTCTACTTCTGTGTAACTTTCTTCTAGGCTGGGTATAAATACTCCTGGGAGGCTAAACAGAAATGCATTTTGTTTAGATACAAGTCTTAGGCACGAGTTAGAAAACTGCTGACTGTAATGAAAATATATCAGCACTTAGTAGTATCCAATAATATAAAAAATGTAATTCAGAACATCTGCAACTACATATATATGTGTGTGCGTCTATATATAGGTATAAAGGTACAATACGTACATGTATATAAACACAGACACATATACAGAAATATTCACAACTTGAACTATATTTGTAACTAACCTGAAATACTGCAGCAAAAGTTCATTCTGATGAACTGTCAATAGAGCATTTCCCAACTTTGGGCTCTAACCATAGTTAAAATGTTCACACATCAAACTAAACCTTTTGCTACCCTAACTTTCTGCTGTTTTAGTTCTTGGCTATCTTTTTTGCTACCCTAATCAACATGTCAGAACCAAGAGTTTCTATATGGGGACTGTTAGAGTACCCTGCCTAGTGTAAAGCTATGCAGCTACTGAACATGCGTGCAGCCATGAACCCTAGGTGCCTGTTGATGGTAGTACTTCCTTGGACGGTAACAATTTGCAGATTGGAAATGCATAAAAGGCAGGGAACCTTCGGCACACAGCTGCTGATTCATCGCCTCAAGGTTCTGACTTTTGCTGGAGAGGAGTTCCCTGATGAGCAGCGATAAAAAGGAGTGGATGGTGCGGGTGGGAGTTTGACGGGGCTCACAGCATCTCCCTCCTGCAGCTTCCAGAGGAGCTCCTCGTTAGTCCTGCTGAGCTTCTTCTTCTCCTCCACTTCTTTCTCCACATATTCTTGAAGATTTGCATTCTCCTCTGACAGTTGCCTGGAGAGAGAAGCAGGACAACCTGTAAGGCACTTCAGGGCAAAGATGGTGGCATTCTTGCAGCCAGGGCTAGGCAGGACATTGAAGTACATCCTCCCCTCCCCCTGCCCCTAGGGCTGCAGCTGAGCTGCTGAAGCTGTGGCACAGTTGTCCCCAGATCTCTTCACTGCTGGGTGAGAAAGTCATCTCCACAAGGCACAGCTTTCCCCCAGTGTCTGATTCTGCTTCTAGATGCACCCATATCTTCGCTCTACATGTCTTTGAGGCATGTCAGCTGCCAAAGCTTAGGGGATGAACCCCTGCCTTTCTCCCTGGCCTTGTGGCACTTGTGGAATGTCAAAGTGCAAAGAGAGGTGACAGCAGTTGCATCCATGATTTTTTCAACTCACTGCTAAAGTACGCAAAGGAAAAACAGTCTGGCCTTTCCATGCTCTGAATTTCAGCTGATGTTCTGATGCAGGGCACAGCTCAGCTTCAAGGCTTTCCCTCTGTTTTGTAAAAGGTCATGAGATTATGGGTCCTTCTCCAGCTCCTTCCTCCTTGGTACCAAAATAGCCTCCATTCCTGACTGCAACACTTCACCAGTAACAGCCAGGGAGGTGTTCTCCCCATAATGCCCAGTAACTTAATGACTTTTTTGGAGCTGGAACATGGAAATCTCCTATGGGCACCATGGCCTTAGTGAGTCTATACTCATCAACCAGGTGAGTGGTTTTGAAGCAAATGAGGCAGGGCAAGTAGACTGTGGGATCTTATTGAGATATGTTCTGGGCATGTGCTGACAGCACCTACATCCCAAAGAATGCATGCAAGAGCACCAGGCTTCTGCAGCCCCACTATGCTTGGGCAAGAGCCAGCTCCTCATGAGACCAACGTGCAGCAGCTCTGGGCAGGCTCCTAGCCTGATTTTCTGGCAATTCAGGATTTTACAGAAATGAACAGGGAGGAACCTAACCTTCCCCTAGGTGTTTTCAGTGTTCAGCAGCAGCTGGGTGTGGATTTTGGATGCATACAAAAAATTCTGTACAACTGCTTTTCTGGGTGTAGCCTGAAGGCTGTAGCAGATGTCATGGACTGCTGATCCACTCACCAAAAGTCTATGAGAGGGTGGAGTTGGCATTCCTGATTTTTTTTAAAAGATAATTTTTAAGAATTTCTGCTTTTTTAGCCTCATTTCCTACAGAAATGTAGCCCAGGTAATCAAGAATACATCTCTTTCTTCTCCCAGTCCCTGAAAGTTTTGAACTGTGGAGCAGTGGCTAGCAGAGTCACCTTGATCTCTTGGGTGTTGGAAATTCTCATTTTTCAGATATACCCAGTCCAAAGGACCAAAAAAATGCTGGTTGATTTGGAGGGAAGATCTGAAATGCTGGGAGATCAGATGATTCATTCAAGTGCTTGGGGAAGTCCCAGCAGGGGCTCTGTGGAGCTTCCGCATCCAAAACTGGGTCATGATCTACCTGAAAGGCTCTTGCCCTTCCCTTTGTTCCTGCCCTTGTCCTTAGCTGGAAATATCTCTGTGGTCCACCCCTCACACCCCAGTGCCTCTGGGACCCCCTCCCAACGGTGTTGCAGAGACTGGCTTTGCTCTGTCTCCCCTCCCTCCTCTCACTGCTGCTGGGCTGCCACAGCCGCTTGGGCACCCAGACTGCAAGCTGGCAGAAATAGCTCTAATCCAGGGCAGCTCCCTGAGCTCATTCACTTTGTGCTTCTCAGGCAGTGCCAGTACCACAGAAATCAGTAGTCAGGGTGCTTACTGCTGCCAGGAAAATGCACGCTTTAACTCCTCCAGCTTTAAAGCCCTGACTGTTCCTGAAGCTGCCCCACAGCTGTCCCCCCAAAGAGTTACTTGTTGAAAATTATTCTCCTTGAAGTTCATTTCCCAGGAGTTCAGAATTTCTCCTAAAAAGTATTTTTGAAATCAGTAGCTACACAGTTGCAGGCAACAGGCAAAGTGCTGCAGCTGGATGTCAGCAGGGAGTGGAGGGAGGGTACTGTTCTCCCAGCCAGAGACAGGGAGCTGCAATGCAGAGATGCCAAGCACTGAACCAGGCACCCTGGCTGCTGTCAGGCGTGGAGAGAGACTGCCACTGCCAGGCCACAATCCCACAGCCCAAAAGCAGGTGCCTCAAATTGGTCTGGTGAACCAGACCTTAAAAATACCCAGTTTTCCTCCCCCAGCAAAGAAGTGCTTTAAACACCCACCTCATACAGTCAGATGTGTACTGTAGGTATTTATAATCAAGTGAGAGAAAACATAATCCTCACCCTGATCTGAATGTCAGTAAAAGCAATGCTGCCTTTTAGGAATATCTACAAGCTGAGACAGTTTCAAAAGGCTGAGTCATTAAGAAATGAGGCATGAGAAAGACAAAAACTAAAATCAGAGATGAGACACTGTCAGTTTAAAAAAATGACTAGAAATTAAATTTTTGGCCAGTGGCATCATTTCTGGATGCAATTACAGCTAGGTAGCTGCACTGCTGGGATTGCACTCCAACTGTGGTGTCCTGCCTTACAGCATGATATAAACTCTCTGGGACAGGGACTGTCCTATCCTGTTCTTTATATGTCATCTAACAAGGAGGCTTGTTGTCCTTGTCACGTTGCAACAAGGTTGCAAAAAGGCAGTGCTGATGAAAAAACTTGCCAAAGTTTAATCTTGCCTGCGTGACAATGGCATCATTAGGATGTCTCCCAAGATTTTCCCACTTTGCATCCTCATTACCCACTGACTAATGGGTCTCAGGGCACTGATACTGAGATCAGAACCACTAACAAGCTTGTTCTCAGCAGTGTGTCAAAATCATGGAAATACATAGACAGATACATGGCCTTTCTTATGTTAAAGGAACAAAACCTCAATATAAAAATATTTTTTTAATAAAACAAGCAGAGCAGAACACAAATACATTTTCAGGAGGAAATAAGTTTTTTCCTCTTCTGAAATAAGTGTCAGTCTTGGACAGTTAAGACCTGGGGCCTCCTTTCAAGCTCAGACAGATTGCAAATACCAGCACAAACCTTGTTATGACAGTATTTTGCTCAATCCTGGCTCTGAGTTCTTCATTCTGCTGTTGCAGCATGGTGATTTTTTCTTCCAGTTTTAAGTTTTTTTCAACCTGTATCAAAAGAAAGTTTGTTAAGACTGAAGAACACTCAGCACCAGATCCGAGATAATTTGTTCTATATTAGTCTGTGGAGCAACTTCTAAAATTTGAAGATAGGTGGAGGTGGTTTTCTTGACTGCAGCTGAGACTTAGAGCTCTGACTCACACCTCTACATCATACTGGTGAAGTACCTGGGACCATCAGCAGAGCACTGAGGAGGGGCAGAGCTGAACCAGCCCTTACTTAAAACTGAGGAGGGTCTTAGTTTCAGCACAAATACAGGTTTTCCTCAGTGGTGCCCCCATAGCTTTTGTCCCCGAGGAGCCAGCATTACCAGATGTTGGAGAAAGTGCTGGTGACACTTGAGGAGCACCCACTCCTCAGAAAGTTGCCCAGCACTGTGGTATGAGTGGTCAGTCTAGTGATGAAGGAGGAGTGCAAGATGGGATGATGTACTTCTTCCAGACGTTACAGTCTGACATCCAGCCTCCAGGATTATGATTGCCCAGTAATGGAAAGGAGAGTCACCCACCAGGGAAGATGATGCCCAGCAGCAGCCTTAGAGTGCTGCTTCTTTCTCATGAGGTGGGCTGGAGACTCTTCTCACAACTGCTGACAATGTCAACTTAAATGACAAGCTTAAACCAGACATTTAACTTTAGGCTGTAATTAATTGAAATTAATCCTATCCCAAGCACAGGTAGCTTCTATTCAGCACAGTTCAAGGGCAGAGTTTGAAGACATCAGTAGCAGTGTATTAGAACATCAGGAGGAGGTTTACAGGCATGTTCCACAGCCTCAGGTGCCCTGTTTTCCCAAGCTTTGAATTTTACATACTTTATCACCTCAGTCTTTGGTTTTCCAGTAGTTTGAATTTTGCTGAGTTAAATGCTTTTGAAAGAAAACAAGATAGCACAGGGTAACCTTACCTCTGTGTGAGCTTGGTTATTGAATTCCTCAACCTTTTATAAAGAACCAAAATATTGTGCACTGGGGATAGCAATAACTCACACTTAATGGTGGAGACATCAGTTTAGGTTGTGTTTTCCAGTCTATGCAGGTAATTGTAAAGGATACTCCTGATTCTCAGATATTCTGGTCTGTCCCATTTTGTTTCATTAGAGCAGCACATGGATTCTGGCTCTGTTTTGAAATGCTCTGAGAGAGGAATCACAGACTCTCTTCAGTAGTTTTCAAAAGTAGTAGCTACACCACCTTCATTACCAGCCCCCCTTTCAGCTGCCAAGGAGCTAAGGCTGACCCTGTGTTTGAATGCCCTCTTGCTCTCTTTTAAGGCACCAGAGCATTTGGAGATGTCCTGTAGGTGTTGTGGCACTTACAAAGGTGTATCTTGAATTGGAGGCAGTTGTGCCTTTGGGCCACAATACACCCAGTGTTTTACTGTGATAAAGGGCAGGAACAGGACTGTGTACTTGCAAGTGGTTAATGAGCAAAAGCAGCTAAATAACCAGAAATTATATAGGCTCTTGTTTGGGTTTTTTTCCCCCAGTGCTTCCAAATCTGGCTTAGCTCCAAGAGTAGCACATTGGAAGGAGCAGAGATAATAAGCCTCAGTTGCAAAGAGGCACTTTTCTCTACATCCACTTACTAAAGCATCTGTTCAGCAAAATAATCATCAGAGTTCTCAAATTTCCCTGTAAATGGAAACAAATCTTGCTGAATGCTGTGCTGAACCAGCTGCCACAGCTCCCAGCTGAGGTATTGCCTCATCCTGTCACCCACACTCTGTTTTACTGTCACTGCAGGTTATGCTGTACAAAATTAATCCCCTTTCCCACAAAAAATATAATTGATGGTGAACTGGGGAGTTCTTCATTAGGAAATCCCACAAGCAAAGGATGAGAAAACAGCATAGCCTGCAGAAGCCATTACGTGAGGGCTGGAGAGACCTTTTCTAGAGCAAGCCTTGCTAGGGACTTGCTGAGAATTGCTATTCCACATGTGGCTCCCTAAATGCCTGCAGGATCAGCAGCAAGACACCATGGCTCAGTCTTCCATTACATGCCCTCTCCAGCCCTAAAAGGCTACCTGACTCCTGCAGAGGCATATGGTGCAGGCTGGTGTACTCTGGGCTACCACAAATTTCCCTTTACTCCGTTCTTCCTCCACCACTCACCTTGCTGTCTAACCTAACATGCTGAGCAAGTGCTGTAGGAAGAAACCTCCCTGAACCTCTCTGACTGTGTCTTGCCCCAACCTCATGTGTGTACTTATGTCTCTTAAGTTCATCTGCTGTAACAGAACTTTTCCTTTATTACCTCTGTGATGTCTTCTCTGTAGGAAAAATGACAACTCACCTGTTTTTCTAGCTCCATAATCATCTTCTCTTGTTGGTGAATCTGGAGGTTCTTCATTTCCAGAACATGTTTTAAGCTCTTCAAATCTTTTTCTAAGTGTAGATACGGTGCTCGCACAATCTAGGAAATATATCAGGGATTTCGATATGTCAGCCATACATACACCTTCAGCCATAAGAGAGAATGTAACCCTGTGGTTTAGGAGAATCAATGGTGTGAAAACTACCTGGATCTGGTCCTCTGCAGCCCATTTGACCCCTGATATTGTCTCCTTGACACCCTTTGGCTAAGATTCGTGACTCTTCCTCAGAGCTCAGTATTTGGTGTCTAAGCTGGGACCTGCCCCCTGTCCCTGGATTGAGGATCCAATTGCTCTTCATTGAATCAGGTGATGTGTAATACCTCGAAACATGAATCTTGATGCCTGTATAGTTAGAGTAGTCATCTACCTTCAGCTGTTCCTCAGTGTTTTTCTTCAGGGCCTCTTCAAACCGGTCTGCTTTGGCCTTAAGAGACTGATTCTGGAAGGTGAGGGTGTCTATCTGGTCCTGAAGGGGAAACACACCAATTAACATATCAATTGTGTTATCAGCCCACTTACATTCATATTGGTCAGTCTGCACTGCCAAACTACCAGGGAAGCTAAATGAGGTGTCTAATAAGCTTAGACACCTCTGTAAGGTGATATTTTTTTTTATGTAAGGCCACTTCAACATAGAATGGGGTATTTGATAAGCTTCAGGGAATCACAAAATCCCTGTAACATCCATGGCTGATGCTAAATGACCCCATCACCTTGTGCTGGATGAGAACAGAAATGTCCTTTCTTGGAAGAGCTGGCATTTATATCACATGCATTTGTGTGGTCCTTAGAGTCTGAATGAGGCAGGAGATACCTGTTTCCTTCCCCTTTCAAAGCTTCTAACGTGGTAACAAGCAATGGCGATTTAGTGGTGTGGAATTTAAATGATCATCATTTCATCTCAGAGCTATGCATGGGAACAACTTGTTATTTTAAGCAATCATATTTCTGTTACCATTGAAGGCATTTCTGTCTATACAACACCTGTAAAATCCACAGTTGCTGTGAAAATGGTATTTTTATCTTTCACAGTTGTCTTGTCTGGAACATTACATCAGCCCTTATTGCAAAACTGCTGACATGCCGTGAGCTGTCGCAGCAGTGCAACAATATGTGCTAGTCAGGGCGTTTAAAATTGTAATTCATCTCTGCCTGTGAATCAAACAGGGCTTGCATTATCTGCTCAAACAGGGGATCTTTACTTATTCACACATTTCCAAACTTAGCTTGTATCACTGGGGCGCAGTTCTGCCCTCCACTCCTTGTAATTTCTTCACCTAGGGAGTGAGAACAGCATGGAGTTTGTAGAAGGGTTAGACGACTTTGACCTTGGTGTTAAACAGTGGGATGTGGGAGCTGCGATGTGCGGGGCTGACCCTGGCCATCCACAGCCTGGCTGCACAGCAGGGCCTGCCCTGGGGCAACCCACATCAGGGACTGCACTGTCCTCCGGTGGGACTGAAGAAGTGCCTACAGCCTGGGACTGGCTTTCCCACAGTCAGGCACTAGGGAGGAGTTCAAAGCACAGGCACAGGGCCAGACAAGGAGAGGTCACCGTTTCTGAGCCCTGGGGGTGCCAGCTGCCAGGTACCATGCAGACAAGGTGATGCTCACAGGCACTGCAGGTGCCAGAGTCCTCCCCATCAAGCAGGGAAGAGCTTGAATATGCCAGCAGACAAAAGTGTCAAAAAGACATTTCTTTCTTTGTCCAGATGCCTTTAAGTCCCTTTAAGTTTTCTCTCTCTTGTGAACCAGCCAAGGGGGAGGAAAAATCCTGAAGGTTTGCTGCTCTATCCCAGTTTGGACAGGCAGAGGTACTGGAGCTGGTAAGAGGCAACAGGCTGGTGTGCTGGCAGTGGGCAGTGTGTCCAAGGCTGCCCTGCCAGCTGCTCCCCAGCACCATTACAGGGTGGGAAATAAAGAAATTGCTAACCTGGAGAGAAAGACGCAGCTTTTCAAAAGTCTCTTCTAGTTGTGCCTTTTCCAGTTTGTGAGCAGTGTTCAGTTCTGGAGAAGTTACACAGACATGACATTACTGAATGAAGTTCAGCAAACCAGGGTCTGAGGGCACACATGTCATGAGCCAAGCACAACTTGGGATGCATTTTAGGACATGGATATGGAATAGGAAACTGGTAGCAACATGCCCTGTGATCTTAGGTAAATTGTTCTGAAAATCAGAAATTCCTGATCTTTCACTGTTTGCAGATACCTTTGTTTTTATGTGACCAGATTCTGATTTTTCAGAACTGCTCAGAATTCTCAGCTCCAAGGCACTCTCATGGGTTATTTTGGCAATGGGCCATTTGCCAGTTCAGAGTGAGTATTCCTAGATCAGAGGATTTAAAATTGGATACATTTAAAAGCTTGGGATGCAATTTCTTTGGGGGGATAGCGTGGAGGAACACCACCTGAGAAGCAAAAATACAAATGACAGTGCTTCTCCCCAAGCTGTGGTAGTAGAGCTAAGAGGTTTATTCCAGTAGTGAGACAGAAAAGACAAAAAGCTTGATTAAAGGTTTTTCTGCCAGAATAACTCACCGTGGGTATACTAACAACCAAAAGTTTAATAAACAAAGTGAAATAAAGTTTAATCTCTAAAGCAATGCCATCATTCAGTGCAGTAGTAGCACTGCCCTCGAACCCCTGCTCAGCCGCCAGTCACGGCAGCGATGATTCCATCGCTCCGGTGCCGGGCACAGCGCGCTTGCCTGCAGCAGCTGCAGTGCCTTTTCCAGGCACAGGAGGGCATTTCAGACCCGCGCCAGGAGCAGGGAGCACAAACTTTGGCCACCAGACCCTTGATGAACCACAACTGAATTTTATCATCAGAAAATACTAAAAAGACGGAGAGATAACAATATCTTCAAGCAAGAATCATCTTTTTACTTATTTATTGATTTTCAAAATCGCATATGTTAATTTACAAATGCTATACTAGATACCTTCTTTGCCCATGAGAGAGTGGAATAGATTGTTCTCAGTTAATATTATGCTCTGGACCGTGTCTCTAATTGACACAATGCAGAGCTAAGGAATATGGCTTGGTCTGGGAAATATGGGAAAACCTACTAGAGATATTTAAAATGTAGAAAAAACCGGTGAGATTGTACAGATTGCTGTAAAATGTCAGCTAAATCATGCACAAAAGCATATGTTTAGACACTGGACTGGTAGGGAGGGCAGAGCTCTGCCTGCAGCATCAATCTTGTGGCCAAAATGTAACACAAAATAAAGGTAACAGTGCTGAGGTGCAGATTTGCACCAGTGAGAGGCTTTGGTCTGCTCAGCATAGCCAGACATTTGCTACTGAAAATAATGAGTCTTGTTCTTAGAAGCACTGTGGGTATTTAAGCACCTAAACTGAGAGCTATCCCGAGAGCTCTATCCTCCTGAGCATCTGAGGATTAGGCCCTTGAAAAAGCATGTGTGCAAAGTGATGTGGAATTTGGATTCTATTTTCAGCAACACATATAGAAAGCCTTATCTTTGACCCAGGGACCCCCTCAGATAATCTCAGGTCAAAGTTAGATGCTGTATACTGCAGACATCTCTCCCTAGCATGAACCTAGCGGTCCACCCCACATGAAAGCACGATACCAACACAAATTTTCTGTGTAATCTGCCCTAGAGGAAGAAGCACAGTGTCACTACAGCATTAATTCCTGCTCTGGAACAGCCATGTAGCTGTTGGTTTCTCTTTGGCTTACCTTGAATCTTGCAGTCATTCTCATCCTGCAGTACTGTAATGGCCACTATGTGGTTATTTTCCAACTGTGACATTGCAGCTTCATGTACAGCTGTGAGATCTTCCACCTGTTCCAACAACAGTGAGTGCAGACATGGACACATGGTTAGACAGGCTATGGAGCACCAGCAATCCACTCCTGGAGAGCACCAGTGAGCTGGAAACAGCAAAGGGATCTACAGAATGTGACACTTCCAGCACCTGAGACAGTTTTGCCATGCTGAAGCCTTGAGCGATAGCACGTAGTCACTGCTGATGGTATTTTTGTTCTTTTAACTTAATGGTGGTGAAGAGGGACATAAGAAAGCAAAAGGTCAAAAAGCCTTTAGGTGGACATGCTGTTCATTAAATGTTCAGAAGTCTCGACAGTCCATTAATCTAAATTATAATCATGACCACAGTCATCATGGGAGTGAGGAATGCAGCTGGAAGAGGGCTGTGGGCAGCCTGTGTTCCAGAGCACCTTATGGGTTTGGGACCCCTTCAGTGCATTATTTGTTACTAGACTTGTCTAAAGGAAAAGTGAGATCCCTAATGATGGTCTTTTGATATGAATATTAAAGGAATAATTATTATTAAAGGAATAATCAAGATCAAGACAGTGGTCCAGAGCACTTTCTGAATGCAATGCATCAATTTGCTTTCCTGGGGTTTGCAACCACAGTGATTTTATTCTCTACATTTAACACAATATTATCTGTGATATCTGGCAAGGCAGAGGATCAAACTGTTTTACATTCACTGTGAAACAGCTGTTCGGTTCATGGCTAAGTGACTTGACTCTAAACAGCTTTATTTGCTCACAGTTATGTAAATAATGGTAGGAGTTTACTGCAGCTGAGTTTGCCTTGAATGGAATAAATGTTATTTCACTGCTTTTAGTTGTAAAACATATGTATTAGGTAACCTACCAGAAGCCAAATTTCTAACCATATCAGAGAAAACATGGTCTTAAAATGAAAGTTGGGCATTTAACATAGAATTTAAAATTATCCAAACTAATTTTCATAATAATGTGGGAGATAACTCAGTTGTGAAGAACAGTTTGCAAATTAATGGGGACTCAGCCTGCTGATGTATTATTGCATGACAGAGCTGAGAAAGGTGGGGGGCAGATGACTCAAAGGGCAACTAATGGGGCAAAGACTGTCACCTGGCTTTTCACAGAGCACAGTGTCCTTGTAGACGATGTCTGTAAGCTGAAGCCTCATGAGCATTGCCATGTTCTTTACCTCACCCTTGCTGGAGCCTTTATTTGTACTCTAATTACTTCTCAACTGAACAGCACCCCATCGGAATTATTATCCTCAATGCCAACACCCTCAGAGGGTGAAAGGGTCTCCTCTCGCTGCCACCATCCTTGGCAAGTTATTTATCTATAAAGCCAATTAAATATGTCCCAAATTTTCTACAGGGATTTTTCACCTTCTGTGTGTTTCATCCTAAATAACTCTCTTTAATCTTCCAGGGTGATGTCCTGTCTGCAGTTTTTCATGGCAGATAGTCAACCTGGCACTGGGAAGCAGCTCTCATGGATGCTAATTAACTTACTCTGTAGGATTGATCACCTCACTTAACACAAGTCATGTTTATTTCTGGCTACGGAAAGTATCTCAGGTGGGATTTTTAGCGCTTAATAAAGTAAAATCAAGGGGAGTGCTAGTGGGAGAAGTTCAGTAAGCTGCTGGACAAAACAGCTTGAGCTGAGCACCTCAAGGGAGAAACACTGGCAAGACAGATCACAGCCTTTACTTTGCAACTCTGCCTTTAGCTGCAAGGAGATGTGAGAATGCATTGGCACACAAGATCATTTTGTGAGGAGTTTGGCTCTCATGCTCTGCTACCTCCTCAGAGACAGCTGAACCTCCAAAACCTGACACAGGAACTGTGTTTCCACACAAACAGCTATCTGGTAGTGAACTAAGTGGTGACTGAAGCAACAGAGCATGGAAGGTTAAGCTGGGACTGGAAACCATGAAAGTGGGATGACTATCTTCCAAATTAGATTAATGGATACAGAAATATATGCAGATCCATGGTCAGAAAGATTCTGCGATTGTTCTTGCCTTCAAGAATGCAAATTCAAATCCCCCTCACACAGATGGGCAGCTCAAGGACAAGGCTTTTCTCATGTACAGTGTAAGAGCTCCATTTCCTTGGCCAAGAAATGTTGGTGAGCAGCTTTCCAGCATGGTGTGTCAGACTCCACTGATCCAAGAGTGCTCAACACAAGTTGGATATACAGCAGAGTAGGAATTGAAAGGGAAAACCCCCTAAAACTCATCATGCTAACTGAACTGTGATTTGAAAATGTAGGCTAAAACTCTGAGATACTCGGATCAGAGCTGCACTTTCAAAGCAATGGAGAGGAATGTTTGTTATTTTCAGTAATCAGGGAACACAGAGCTCTGGAGCAAACCAAGAACTATTTGCTCTGCAAAGGGAAAGATGTGTTTCCACTGCTCTTCTGTGATGATGAATAGAGTTACAACAGTTGAAAACATGAGAAAAATAAGCATACTTCTAGTCAAGTCCTACAATGACTTTGAACAGCTTTCTTGCACTGATCAGCTTGAGAGCAGAAGAACCAACATCTGTTCTTGTGGTCCTGAGAGCTTGCAGAAATACTTCAAAGAGTAGCAGAGCTAAGCTATAAGCTATTTCAGCAAAAAATTAACAAATTCCTTCACAAATGCTGATGCCAGGTGATCCAGGAGAGGTAAGCCTTTATAGTTAGAGCCAACACCTTCTACCAGGCAAACTGACACACTGACACAGTGAAAGGAAAAAAGTTGTCAAGGCCTTTGTGAACACGACCCCTCCTTCATATCAAAAGCAGAAATTTTGAAGGGCATTGCAAGAAAGCCAACTTGCATGAACTGAAATGAGAACCAAAAGACATGGCTCAGTGTAGGTTCTAACCATTTACAGAGAAATATTTTGAAAAATCTGATTTAGAACACGAAAACCTTTTTGATAGCACTTTCTAATACGTCTTTAGAAATCAGTTCATTAACAGAAATAGGTAGTTTGTCCAGGACAAAACAGCTCAGTTGCACTGAGTTACAGTGTTAATTCTGACAAAACCAGACAGAAACAGCTGCTTGTGAGAATACTCCTGTCTACACACAGAAAGCAAAGCAAGGAGAAATCGTACAGTCCAAGAGACTAGACTGAGTGGTGGGACAGCAATCAGGGGACCTGGAGTGTACCACGTGCTTGATTTTTAGTCTGCATGTGTTGCATGGGTGCTATCAATTCACTGTATTGCCCTTTAACTAGCAAGTAACAATGGGCTGGCTCTGCTGGCCTTACCTGTGTGGAACAGGTTCTTATAACCCTTGTATTTAGTCATAAACTGACTAAAATAGGTGGGTTGAGGAGCAAGTATGTGTGGGCAGAAGAGCTAATCTTAGTATTTTTATTGTAAAACATCAGCAAGCATGTGAAGATAAGATATAGGAATGTAATAGACTAGAGTGTCAAAAAAACCCAGTAGAACTAATAGGGAAAAAGAGCAGTATCAGGATGACGTTTTCCCACTCATATCTTATTACCAGTGTCTTCATGTTGGGAGTGTTCAATATATTTCATTACCTGAACCCAGTCAGTACTAGCATGGACTACTCTTCAAAGACAACAGGCGGAGACTGACCTGATCCTGATGCTGCAATGTGGCTTGCTCCAGCTGCAGCCTGTGTTGCTCCTGCAGGCTCTCCTTCTTGGCATTGTACTCCTCCTGCAGCCGCTGCTCCAATGCCTGCATCTCCTCCTGCTGCTGCCTGCGGAGCTGCCTCCCCTCCTCCTCGAAGCGCCTCTCCAGCTCCTCCTTCTCGCTCAGGAGCTTCTTCCATCTAGCCGTGTTGAGGTCTGTGGAGACAGGACCACACAGTCCTCACGCTGCCCAGGACCAAGCAGTGGCATTGGATCTGTTTGCAGAGCAACGAGCTTGGCGCCTCTCTCTCACTGTTATACAAGGGATATGACTGACCACTTGACCAGAAGGATTTGTATCTCATACATCCCATTTTGGAGCTGCTCATCCCATAAACCTATCTCCAGCTCCAGCAAGGACCATTCAAATCCATTAATAAACACTTGCTTAAAGTATTTTTGTATTCAAACCACTATCTTGTCTGCTTCATGGCATCAGAGAGTACAAAGAAAGGCTGATGCTGAAGGCAACCAGAAAGTGTGAAATTTTTACTTTAGTGAACTAATCCAGTCACTATGTCACAGAATTCACACTACTTTCAAGTCAAGAAAAATCAGGCCAATTCCCCATTTGGTTTCTCTCCTTTATTGTCCCCCAGGTCCCAGGAAAGCAGTGCCACAAACACTGTGTCCTCAGCCTTTTGCTTTGTTAAAGAACAGCTGAAAAAAATTCAGATATTGAAGACTTGATGCAAGCTGGGCAAGATCAACCCGAGTACATTTACAGAGCACGTTTGCTCACTTGTAAAGATCTAACAGGTAAGAAGTGATTAAAGTCATCATGACCATAATATTCAGAATACTAGAGAAGGAGAAATGGGATTCTAATGGCACTGCTAGATCATCTTTCTGATTTAGACCCACAGCTGATTTAGAAAGATGATCAGATTTTTGAACAAACTGAATATGCATTCACTGCATATTTATCCTTCCTTTCCCTTTAAAATGCACGCACCGTGCACAGACCTGTATGGCACTGTAAGTCAGAGTACTGGGAGCAGCTGTCTCCCTCCTGAATGCTTCAAACCCATATTTATCCTATGGCAACGTATTTGTTCAATATCTGTATCTTCCTGCTTCTTTCTACTACAGTGTCAGGCTGTGCTCATTTTTCCCAGGATAGTAACAATTTTTCCAAGTTCTCAGTGCTGTCCCCACAGCTTATGTTAGGTACACACATGCTAAGGTAGTTTGGACACCCAAGCTAACGATTCTCTGCCCCACATAGCTAATTTTTACCCTCTTCAGAGCTCTGCTTCCACACTTACTGGACACCAATATCCAGACTTGCTCAGTATGTCCAGACAGATAAATACTACTGAGCTCCTGTTCTGATCCTCATATTTTCTGGAGCACTGTGAGACACTCTGTTCCTGTCAAACTCTCTGCTCCTTGTGGAAAGAGTGAACCAGTGAGTTTAGCATCTCAGTGGCAGCACACAGAAAGCTTTCCTACTTGCCTTATATCCAGAATGGAATGGTACATTAGCTGGAATATTTTGTGTCCTGGCAGTCTGGATTATAGCTCTAAAGCCTCTTTCTTGCTTTTTGCTTTTTTATTATCTTGGCATGTAAATTGATCCCAGAGCAAGAGGCGTTATGCTTGCAGCTCTGCCTTCAGTACAATTCAAACTTTCTCAAGCTTTAAATAGGAGATGTAACGAACCCCACCTCTCTCCAGTTCCTCTAATGAGATAACCTACCAGCACTCTGGGAGGGCTGGGCAATGAAACAATGTGCTCTAACCAAAAAGAAAGACCACTTGAAACACATCCTGTAATCTGAAATATCAGACTATTCAGAAATCAGACACTAATACAGGTGCAAAATGGAGGGAAGAGGGAAGCAGGGAAAATGAGCTTGCATGGCATGTTCCCCATACACCAAACAATGCTACTGGAGGCAGAAAATAGGGCATTTTGCCCTATACAGAATATTAAACACCTCTAATGAGAAGGAGGAGTGATCCCTACCATAAATCTCAGATGAAGACAGGTGGGGCTGAGGATTGAAGTGCTGAGGAAAAAAGGAATATATTAGCAGGGAAATGGATCTTTGGGCCTAGCTCTCCTGGGACAGACATAATAGAAGGCAACACTCATCGAGCGCAAGGGTCTGCAGCTCTCCTGCTAGGGGAGCAGTAACCAGTGTGGGAGAGCCTGCCCTGCTGGAGCCAGCTGTGGCTTCAGCGTGTGGTCCTGGTCAAACAGCTGTGTCATCTCCAGCATGGACCCCATAACAGATGCCTGAACAAACAACCTGCTAATGCTGCTGGAAAACTGTGGATTTAGCCTTCAGGCATCAAGACAGGGATACTGTTAAAGTGAGCTACTCTTGTAGAAAAAAGGAAAAATGACCCAGAAAATTTATATGAATGTATTACTGACATGAAGAAGATGAGCAGAGCACAGCTATTACTGGTCTGTTGTGAAGAGTTACACCCTGGTTTTCTTTTTCCTTCTCTGTAGGTATCTCCATTGCTGCTTACAGGCTGGAAATGACTCTGACACAATGTGGCATTTCCTGAGATGACAGTGTGCTGGGTTAAATGAGACTAGCTACTGCAGCTTCTCTACTCCCCGAGCTCTGAGTGCACAACAGATGAGCAAATCCCACTTCAGGCTGGGCTGGGAAGGTCAGGGGATGGTAGATATCACTACTGACCTTCCTTCCCCCACCACACACAAAGCCCCAGTGCAGCCTCCCCAGCCCTGGCAGTTTGCATTCAGGAGTGCAGCTCCTGTGGGAACTGGGGTCTGGTGTCTTGTGGCCTTACAGAGGGACTGTTCTTCCTGTCCCTTGGCCCCAAAATCAGACACAAATCACAGCCACCACACTCAGGTTAAGTGTCCTCTGGCTGGGAGGCATATTGTGAGTGACAGTCTGAAGTTTGCCTCATTTTTGCCTCACAACTGACGCAAGACCCTGAAGACCCCAAAGGAATTTGTACAAGAGTTCTGGCCTGATTTGGGTGGATGCTTGCCAAGTGACTCTTCACAGGCCTGGCCATGTGGCCACGGTACACACTGCTCCCTTCTTGCTGGTGAGCAAGAATTTGTGGGAGGGTGTTTGTACCTGTCTCTGATGGTAACAAACCCCATCGCAACAGCCCACGGATTTCCTCACTGCTTGGCCAGACGCTGCTCGCTTCGGGGCTGGTACCTGTCTCTGACAGAAACAGACCCCACTGCAACAACCCATGGACTTCTCCACCTCTTGGCCACTTCCACTTGCTTTGGAGAAAGACTGTAAAATGTGACTTTCTGAGTTAACTTTTGAGATCTCCCCACAGAAAGAAGACACGTCTATTGGCAGAGCCCCACAAGGACCCAGTCTGATCAATTGGTAACTATATCCCACCCTCTCCTTCCTTTTTTCTTTCTCTCTCTCTCTCTCTCTCTCTCTCTCTCTCTCTCTCTCTCTCCCATCTATCACATAACTGTGCTGTTAGCAGTCAATAAAAGGGCATTGCTGTGGTTAAACTGAAGTGTCCCCTGCTGTTTGCCCTTTTTGCACTCTGAGGTTGAAAAATGAACCATCATGACTCCTGCCTGTATGAGCAGACACATATCCAGGAGGAAATGGTACAAAGGCCTTGGCTTCGAAACTCTTGAGAACACAGATAATACGAATTTTAAACCTGACATCTCATTGCTTTTTCTTCATCTAGGTTTTTTATGCAACTCCATACCTCCTCTCAACACACTTCACATCATTGGTCTGACAGTAAAGGAGCAGGTAATTTTGACATTTAATTTCCACTAGTTTGAGGGGAAACAGCTGGTATTCAAAATCTCTTTATTGCAAGAGACTCAGTGTTGCAACTGAAAAGTGCTTATATTTATAATTTATAAATATCGGTCTCTTGAGTATAGAACAATTGCTTGTCATGTTTTCCTAGCCTTGCTATTGCTAGCAAAATACATGAGCAAACCTTACTGCTTTAAATAACAAGTCCCTCAGTGTTTATAAAGGCCAAGATTCCTCCCCAGGACTGGGAAGGGAGAATCACTTTCCTATTTCACTCATGCTGGTTTCAGATGTGGTGTGATACTTCCACAGGAGTGGTGGGGGTAAAAGTGAACAGTGTTGTCTGAACCTCAGTATTTTGCCTGACTCCAGAAGGGTGCAGGTCTCCCTTAGCTATTTTTACACATGGTCCATCATTGCTATTGCTTCAGCAATCGTTTTATTCACCACAAGAATTTCCCTTAAACATATATTCTTACTTTTCTCAACAGTGGGTACTCTGTTGCAGTTTCATTGCTTTGCATAGCAGAATCCTGTAGTTTCTGTCAAAGTTAAAGACTGCATGCTGTGAAAACCAAGCACATTCAGCACCCAAATCATAACTCTGAATTACAGCCTAAATAACTAAGTGTTGGACTTATTGCCTGTATCAAACCTGGCTAGTCCAGCCTTGTTTTATGGATTCATTCAGGCATTTGCATCAGTGAGTCTGACATGGTGAATTTACACATGAGAAATCAGGAATTTCTGACCAACACCCATGCTGTTTAACCGGACTGGTTATTTTTAAATTAATGAAAAACTACTTACTGAAGTGACAGAGGCAAGTCGGAACTACAGTTTGGTAGCAGTCAAAATAACACACTTTGATTTTCCCTGAATTCCTTCATAGACCCACCCAAGATTTCTGTTGTCAAATAAAAGTATGTTTCATTCTTTATTGGCGAAAATCATGTACAGTATTGTACAACACACTGTTTCATCTGATAGTGAGACCAAAGTAATCCTCCTACAGTGCATGTGGACTACATGTCTCCAGTTGCACCCTTATGTCTCCAGTAATAACCTCAACTTGAACCGCTTTAGAGACTGCAAAGAACTGCACTGATGAGAAATGCTCTCTTGTACATGGCATTTACCATTTCACCTTGTCCACAGATTTAAAACACTGGTTGTTTCACAAAATTAAGTTTTATAATTTTATACCAAAGGAAAACAGACTGTGCAGCAATTTTTGACTTATACTAAAAAGCATAGTCATTTACCTTCCATATGTAGGGATATATACTAGGATTTGTATTGCTGATGAATTATTTCACATGCTGCTGAAGTGCAATACCTGCACATGTTCATCTTTTTGTTCATCCCTACTGGGAGTGCCATGTTGCATCCAGGGTTGCACAGAGAGGGTTACCTCCACCAAGCAGGTGACCAGCTACCTGTGTAACTCACAAGCAGCCTCTGCTCAGCATCTCCATGTCTTCCAGACTGATGGCAGGAAAAGGTGGCCTGTAATGACTCCTCTCCATTACACATGCCCACAGGACCACTGAGGAAAGGACTCTCTCACACCATCTTTTCCCTTTCTGAGGAAGAAAGCCTGTGCACATCTACAGCTTATCTCCCTTCTGAAGCACTACAGCTCGGGCTGCTTTTCTGGGGTGTCTGTGGTTCTTACCAAAACTGTCCCCACATGTGCCACCAGGACTCAGCTTTGTGCAGAGGAGGTGTCTGTTGCTGCATGTGCAGGGGCAGCGGCAAGGGCAGGCAGAGCAGAGATCTCCTGTTACTGAGCATGCTGCTTTGTGACCCCCGAACAGACACGCAGTTATACCCTTGGCAAAGTTCTCTTCTCCAGCAAAACCACCAGGGATCTGTATTCACTTCAGGTGTATAAACGTGGTGTAAATGGAAGCAGAGCTCTTTATCTCCAGCACTGAACCTCTCTTTCCTTCCTGTGTCACTGCTACTTAAAAAAGCACTCATGAAAATGAGTGACCCCAACCTGTTACATTGAGGTAGGACTTCCAAATGAGAAGTGGCTATTGAACCAAGAACTTCAGATTTGCCCTAACTGAAGAAAGCACCAGTGGCTACAACTATTCTGTAAGAGCTGTGGAGATGCAGAGGATGGAGCAAGGCAGCCATCAGGGAATAAATGGAAATCTGTTTTGCTATTGCTGGCCATGGGGACAATAAAGCTCTCTATGAAATGACAATCAGTCAAAGAATTTCAGAGGTGCAAAGCAGGGAGCACAAGACACTGAGCATGTGAAAAGAGCTGTGCTCAGCTTTTCTGAAGTGGGCTGTCATGGGCAAGGTGAAGGCAAAGCATAGGGAGGATCTGCAGTTCTGCCCAGCCCACAAGGGTTTGGCCTGAGCCTCCCTTTGCTGGCCATGCCATGCTCTCACCACATGGCACAATCTGTGCTTAATGGGTGACCTGGGAACTGGGGTCCCACATGCAGGGAAAGCTGAGAGGTCCCCCCTGTTCACATCTCCAGTCACTGGTGGTTCCAACACCTTTTGGTACTCAGGGTGTTCCCTGATGCAGTGGTCCTGCTCTCCATTTGCCCTGGGGTAGATGAACCCAACATCACGCTCATTCTGGAGAGATTTAAGCCCAGAAGAACTCAGCCTGTTGGCTGAAGCCAGAGAACAAGCCCATCTTCTGTCTCAGGAGTGGCAGTATCTTTACACTCTATCCTGTGTACATCAGAAGCTAAAAAAGAAAAGAGGGGAATGCAGATATATAGGGAATACACATGAGATGCATTTGTCTTTCAAGCAGGAAGAGACCTTAGAGATATTAACAAGCATATTCTGAGCTTGGTGTCCTTTGGTTTGTAGCTGAACTGCAAAACACAGCAGTGTTCATAAGTTGGTGATGCATTCCCAGTCACTGTGCACTGCAATGGTCCCAAGCTCCCACTTCTCATCACACTGTGCCTTCTCCTCAGCAGTGCTCGTGTTTGAGGGCAGAAGCTTTGGATTTATGGAGAACCATTTGTTTAGTAAAGATGATGCACAACTGGCTCCAGTGTGTTTGGTGATGAACCCATCTGCACAGCAAAGAGGTGAAATCAAGGTTCCCTGCACAGTCACAAAACACTTTATCACTGGACTTCAGAAAACACTTCATCACATGTATGGGGGTTCCCCAGGATCAGATCACAGGGAATCATAATAACTTCTTTCATGTAAAGTGAGAAAAACACTTTGTTTTTACTTTTGTTTTTTTGCTACTTACCAACTTCCTCCCTGATCTTTGCAAGCTCGACTCCTAACTCCTTTATTTTCACAAGGGCATTTTCATTCTGTTTAAGGAAAAAGAGAGAAAAATATGTATAGTACCCAGGTTTATCCCAGATAAGCACTTTCACATGCTCATTTAGAAAGCAGATTAGATTGATTCCTCATACTACTTTTTTTTTTGGGGTTTTTTTTTTTTTTTCAGGGGAGGGGAGTGGGATTATAATGAACTCATTCAGTTTTTAAATCAAGCTTAGGAGCCACAATTCACTGGCTACAAATAACTTGTATGTCTACGAGTACATGTACACACAACAGTGCAGAATTTTCTACAGAGAATAGAGATAGTAAATAGAGAAAACTTTGTTTACTCCTATGTATCTAAAAGGACATCTGTATTTTTTTTTATAATTTTGTGGTCAGTCTGCGTACCCTTTATGGCTGGACTGCATGTACAAGACGGATTTATTAAAACTGTTTTGGTTTCTTTCATCTATTTGAACCTGCATTTGACCACCTCCAATCACATTAATATGTTCACAGAGTCAAACTTACAGAGCAGATTCTATGCATGGTGAGGAGCCTCATACAAACACCACTAATAACCTGATGTTCATGCCTATCTCCACATCTATTTCTGTGATTGTATTCATTAGGGCTCCTTTCCTTGACTAGTCTCAAGAGACATCTGAATATTTCAGGAGTAAAACAGATGAACTGGCTAAAGGAAAATGAAAATGTATTTACATGAGCAATGTTAAGGTGTTATTGCCAAAATGTGAGGACTTTGACAGCAGATATCTGACTAGTGCTGTGCAAGCTGATGAACAAAATTCTTATCTCCATCCACTGGAGTCTGATTTAGTACAATAAATCCCAGCATAGTGATTCAATCATATGGGCATTTTAAATTGGGATGTATCATGATTCATATTAGAAAGAAGACAAAGGAATGTGCCCTTCTGGGAAGATCACTAATGCTTAATAAAATTAGATCAGGTTGCTATAAATATGTCCTAGGTTAGAAAAGGTCAAGAATCCTTAAGGACACTAGAGAAAAATCATATTCAAGAGAAAAAGCAGTACAGTAGTAAACTGAATTAAAAGGAGTCCTAGAAACTAAATCCTTCTGTATTAAGCAAGCAAGGCTAATAAAAATCTAGGGCACAGACAGGATTAGTTTGGCTGCAGGATACATAGCAGATAAGACAGCAAGTCAGTTCCATATTACAAAAATGAAAGTGGGAAAAAAAAACATTTCAGAACTTAATATTTTGTGTATTTTTCCTGCACCTAACTTTTAACTCTGTTAAGAGAAGCAACACAACTTTTTTTTTCTGGTAATATCACAATAACAGAACCTGGGATTTGAATTAATCCTTTATATGTAGCCTTTTTGGGATGATTTCACCAGATCCAAAGGACATGCTTCACAGAAAATTTGCTGTAAATGGAGTGATAAACTGAACTGATCTGAGAGCCTTGAAGGCTTGAGGAGACCCAGATGATGTGGGCATCTTATTCTTATGGGAAGAAGCAGGAATGCAAGGCCTGGCTCCTACAGTGACTCCTCCTGGCTCCATACCCTGCTGAGTAATGCACAGGGGGATGTGTGCCAGGACTGCAGAGTGGCCAGTCCTGACCAACTGCATTAGGCTCAGAATAAAATTATGTGGCTTCTTATGGACTTCTTTTTCTAATTAGTCAAAAAGTTATGGGAAAAATAAAAGTCCAGATAAATACAGTCTGATATATTAAAACAGACCCCTTCACACAGATTCCCAAACTAGTGGCCTTGCAGGAGTAAGGTTTCCCCTTTTGGAGAATACCATTGCATCTGCCCATATGGTCTGTTTAATTCACTGGAGTCATTTAAGAAGTTCTCTTGACAGACTGCCAGACCTGGTGCCCTTGAAGGCATGTGCACAGGGATATACTGGATGCAGGACTTGCAGATGGGAAGCACTCACTCAAATTGCCAGCTCTCATGCTTTGAAACAAAAGCCACTCAAAGCAAGGGAGCTCTGCACAAATCATTACCAGCACCTACAGACAAGCAGAACTCACTGGGATTGTTACTACTCTCTTTACATGATGAAAATTAAAAACAAGTAATCTGCTCTTTGGGATCTCATTGTTTCTTGGGAGATCAGATGTGCAAGGGTCGCCCTCAGTGCCAAGGCCTCAAGCAGTCCCTCTTTCTCAGAGGTTTCTTCTAGAGAGAAACAGCATCCTTATCATCCTCTTGTGGAAGGGAAGCAGGTGAAATTTTGACTGATCATCAAATCGGCCTCGTGGTTTCCTGGAACTGCAGTGAACTCAAAAATCCCTGACATCTTCTATAACTGCAACCCGCTTTGTCAGTGTGATGTGATAGATTTGGACTGCACACGTTCCTCCTGTGACACTGTAAACACAACAGCAATGCAAAACAAAGAAGCCCCTGCTTGTTATCACCAGTTATCTGCAGATAACCAGCACTCCCCTGTCAGTGTAGCCAGGGAACTGGGAATTCCAGCACTGAGGAAATCAAATATTACAGTAGGGCAAATCTGGATCTGACTTTGGAATTTAAAGCTGCCATGTTCAGTGTGGTGACTCCTATACATCCACTGTCAAAACATCAAAGCAATTAAAAAATTCACAAGCACACAAGAAACTTCCCCAAAACAAACGGATAAGAAACCAAGGATGTCCCATGGGTTAATCAGTCTTCATGAATATTTATTTCTACAAAGTATTTTAAAGAGAAGACAGGGAAAGCAGCTTCTCTCCCAAGAGTTTTGTGTCCACTAAGGCTCAGCATATCAAAGGAGCTTTGTAGGGATTCTCTACAATGGAGTTAAGCCAATGAGGGTGAGCATCCAAGGGCCAAATCTAACTTAGGTTTAATAGGTTCATCAACTGTACACACCTGTTTTCAGTATGTGAAAAGATCAGAGACCCTGTAAGTGACTGTGCAAATATCCACCATTTACAGTGCAGCAGTTAAACTGCAAGGAAGAAAAAATAATGATTTGATGTGATCTGGAATTCCTTTTTTTCATGCCCAAAAATGTGAAACTGAAACAGTGCATCTTGCACAAATTAAAATGTCACATTTATTTTTCGTGTACTTTTAATGAATGATGGACTGCTGGATTACGTTTTAGAAAAATGATGACAAAGGTCTTCTGTTGGCTGCATCCCAAGAAATTACACTGTTAGTGAAGTAATTTTCATAAAGTAAGATTACACTCATGATGGAAATGAAGAAAAACTCCTTCCTCATTCCTGAACTCTGCAACATAATGATTAAGTTTTGTGTCTGGAATATGTCCCATCTCCTCAGACCGAAAGAAAAGTAGAATAAAGCAGGTAGAATGATATGTTTGCCCTACTGTTCTTCTGAATAGAAGACATAGTAGCAACTCTTTTTCCTATCATCAACTCTACAGCATACAGACCTCCCAATATTTCTCCCATGAAAGGCTTGATGTTGGACAGCATTTCAGCAAGTGAAACAGGCATTGAAAGTGGCACATGTGAGTTCTCCATTCAGCTCAAAACACCCTGAGGATGGACTGAGGCATGACCTACATTGGTGCAACAGCTCCAGGAAACAAGGCAGCTAGTCAGGCAGGTCGGCAGAGGTGTAGGAAGAAAACAGGAATTTGTACAATTAAATAACAGTGGCTGAACCTAGCAGTGTAGCTCCAAATAAAATCAGCCGAATTTACACATTAACCCATGCAAGGACCTAGAAAAGTTACTTGGTAGGAGACATCATCATATGGACCTGAGGATGGACAAGATGCTGGCGTTGTCCAAACTTATTAAGAGAGGAAGCGGTGATGAAAGCTTGTGGGCAGAGGCTGAATGGGACACTGAGCAACCTAATCTCATTGAAGATGTCCCTGCTCATTGCAGTGGTCTCTGACTAGGTGATCTTTAAAGGTCCCTTCCAAGCCAAACTGTTCTGCAATTCCATGGTTCTATGAAAGGCTCTGCTTCAGTTGCATGGAGCTTCAGATGACAGGTAGACATCCTCAAGGAGTCATCATCAGGGAGACAAATCAAGATTTTACCTTAGACCAGGAATAACTGAGGGATGGCGAGGCACATTTGAGGTTTGTCTTAAAGTCCCTGTCCTCTGAGAGCAACAACCTAACTGAAATGTAATAATGAATTAGAAATACTAATTAAGTAAACCTCCAGGTACTTTTTAACAATAGGTAAGTAATACTAAGTCCATCATAGAAATGGAAATAGGTCAGATCAGGCAAGGAACGTCAGAAAATTGCTCAGACCCACAAGGAAGTCAGCAGCAGCTAGGAAGCAAACATGGGAGCCTGGAGTTACCCTTCCCAAATTGACATGACTCTCCACTCAGCCAACTTGTTTGCTTATATACTAAGATCCAAATGTATGTACAATGTCTCCACTGTACAAACACTTCTCAGTTCTCTACAATATCTCCTAAAATCTCTCTGAACAGATGTTCTGTGGCACTTGTTATTAAAACTGCTCCTCCAGAACAGCTGTCTTCTAAAATAAACAAAACAAAACAAAAAACCCTAACCTGCAAATGGTGCTTAGTCACTGTTGTGCTGTATTCAGACTTTCCTCTGGCAAGGTGTTATATTATAACTGGAAAGAGAATCATATACATTGGGAATTCTCTTGTACCAATAAATATTTCAGATGATACTTGTAGAAGCAATAACTGAATCCCACTGCAGATGACATTCAAAATTACCTACAGTCTTCCTTCAAAATGAGGTGTTTAAACACTACTGTTCAATCATGCTGGTTGTCAGGTAATCCTTCCTCTTAACACCCTTTAGGTTAAAGTTTACAATAGATATTCCACAGTGACAGCACTTTGCCAAGTTTTATATTAACCCACAAATTTTTCTTAACCTGGTTAGTAGCATATCTCAAGCTATATTTGAACTATTATTAGTAAATGGGAGACACTAACATTTTTTCTTTTAACAGTTATATGAATATATAATGAAGCCAAACTCTAACAGAATACACTGCACAAACATGTTTCTGCCAAGATATTTTCTATTAAGCAAACTAAATGCATATATTCATTCTCTCACTCTTCTGCACATAAAACCTAGGCAAATTTCCAGAAGAATAATGGGAAAGGCTATGTGTTCAAAGTGTCCCATAACTTCTCTTGCACATGCTATTTTCCTGCTGCCTGTAGCTGTGCACTTACTTCTGCACTGATATTTCTTACATGACCCATTTTTGTGCCTAGGAATGTGTTTGATTTAAATTCACACAAATATAAGAAAACAGGTAGTTTTATCTTGTTTCACTTCTCCTAAACTGGAGGATCATTCCTCTGTTGGAGATGTAAAACTTTAGGACAGCTAGAGGCTGAATAATCTCTCTCAAACTTTAAAACTCTCTGCAAGTTTCCTTTACAACTTGTACTCCACATGGCTATTAAAAATTTAAGAAAAGCAGAGCAAAATATCAAACCGACTGTTGCTAGAGAAGATGCCAGCAGTTCCTCCTTGTTTCTCGAGCATACAACCCTTTCATTTAGACTGCAGGATAAACTTATGTAAGGCACTGCAGTGCATGAGAAAGCAACACTTAGACCTGTCCCTGGTGAAGGAGAGATCAGCACACTGCAAACAAGCCTAGCACAGTTCCCCTCTCCGCCGCCCGGGAAGCGCATCCGCCACCGACCCCAGCGAGCAGCGGCAGCACAGGCTCTGTCACGGCTACTGGCCTTCCCTTGCCCTAAAGGATAAAAAAAAGAGGCAAAAGTACCGTCTCGTCCTCGCACAGAGAGGGGGGAATACACGTGGAGCAGCATTTGCCCATCCTGGCAGGACAGCCACCCACCGGACCGACACTCGCCGGACTGCAGCCAGCCTGGCCCGGAGCTGGAGGATGAGCCCCGGGCGGCGGCACTGTCAGCAGGGGATGCCGCGTCCCCGGGCGCCGAGACCGGCCAAGGGGACCGGTCACCTGATGACTCCCGGGGCGCCGGGGGATCCGGGGCCGGGGGCGCGGCGCCGGCAGCGGGGAAGGGACGGTGCCGCGGAGCGGGCGGCTGCGGAGCCCGGCGGGTTCGCCACAGGGCAAGCGCTGCCCGCTCGCCGCCCTGCCGCCGCACCGCTGCTCGCCCTCTGGATCCGGCCTCTCCCGAAAAAGGTGGCTCCGGCTGGCCAAGGCTTGCCCGCAGCAAGACACGTCCAGCAGCGCCATCGCAGGGAAGCGCCGGGGCGGGCCGCTGCCGGGACGGAGCTGGAAACTTCGCAGCGACAGCCCCAAAGGCGCTGAAATCCGAGATAGCCTGGCTTCTCAGCCGGGGTGCCGCGGGGTTCTCTTCATCGTGCCGCATCCGCAGCCGCTGATCACCGCAGTCCCCGTCCTGCGCACCTGCTGCCTTCGAGCTGAGCGTGTCCCGGCTGCCGGCGCGGTTGCTGTCCCGCAGCGCTTATCCACTACTGGCTCTGCCACATCGGACCCCTCCCGGCTGCCGTGCGGGCTCTGCGCGGCCCTGCGCGGCTCTGCGCGGCTCTGCAGGCGCGCCCCCGGGCCGGGCGCAGGCGCTGCCTGCCAGCGGCTCGCCCCGTTCTGCGACACCGGCCGCCGGCTCGTCCGCGGGCCGTGGAGGTGATCCCCCCCGCTCCCGGGTGTCCCCCAGCCTCCTGAGACTCTCTAACCTCCCTGAAGGGACTTTCCATAAAATCGTTTATTTAAATCGTGAGGACGATCAACACCCACTGGACCTCGGTGACTCCTTGTAATGGCAAAAACAGATCTGTGCAATGTACCCGCAGAGTTTTGTAATTCTCAAGGGCCAGCGAAATTTTTTGGCCATGTATATGTATTTACATCGCATACCCTAACCCTAATCTGCATATACACACAGGTGTGCTGTGTATGTCCGATCTGTATCAGTTGATACATTGAGCACATTTTCTTGGCCGGACCCAGGACACGGAGCTGCAGCAGCCTCATTTCTCCTGGGCTGCTGCCTTTGGCATGACATATTTTCCTCAAACAATTTACGCTAAAGACAATGCTGGGAAAAGGCAAAAGGTTTCAATGACTCACACCCGAGGTGATATTTGTGCTACATCCACTGTTTAAACCTGGAAACCACTATTTTCCTGAAAGCCGAATCACTACCAAACATACAGAAAAGTGACGTTTCCCTTATTGCTGAACAGCTCTGCCTTCTGGTGGGAAAGATGCTCAGGTCTGTGCTCCGCTGGACAGGTGTTTTTGTTTAAATGCATGTTCAACTGTGACTGGTGATGCACAAAGTGATTTTAAAAATAGTAGGAACCCACAAGAAAGTCCAACAAAATTGTCTTAAGTTACATTTAAAATCTCAGGTAACTTTGGTTTGTGTTAACTTCTCATTCTCTCTCTCACTCTTCCTCAGCCCTGCCAGGACTTCAACTGTTCAAAAGTTTTAGAATATCACAGTCAAGTAATTAAAAACAAACAAACAAACAAAGCCAACAAAATAGAAACCCCACCTAACAAACAAATAAACAAACCAAAACCAAACCAAATTTAAAATTGCACTACAAATACATGTCTTTTAACATTTGCATTCAAGTCCTAACTTTCTTTACAGCATCTGAAAATTAATTTGGTTGGCTACTGAACAGCTACAGAGTAGAGGTAAAAAGACACTTCCTTGTATGGTGAAATCATTTCATCCTCACTGTAGGAGCTTCTTTTTTTTTTTGCCACACAACCTGAAGTCTGTAATTTGGATCTTTTACAATCCAAATCCTGACTGGAAACTTCCTAACTGCCATAGAAAAAAACTACATAACCACTTGCAGAAAAATTACCATGGTTATTTCTCTGAGCTGGCTACTAGAACTACAGTATTTAGATCCATGTCCAACTGTTGGGCAGGGAAAATAAAAAAAATTATTCCTTTTGTTATGCTTTTAAAATTAAGTACTCATCTTCTTCAACTGCTTTGCTAAGAATGGGGGATTTGCTCTTTGCACGTGATTATAAATCTAAGGTAGATTAGCTAGCAAAGTCTATGCATGACTTTAGTACCACTTAAGCACTAAACTGGAAGAGAAAATATTAAAGTGAAATTTAAGCAGAAATCATCTGTTGTCCTTCTGACAAGGGTGAATTGGGGTCTTAGAGGCTGATATAGGATTGAAAAGGGATAAGGGTGTGCTTGGGCGAGCTGCTGGGCTCTTTGGTCAACTTAGATCCTTCTGGAGAAAGTGAGACCAAACTCAGTTCAAATTAAATCTCTTCTTTCAGGTCAAGGTGTGTAGCATTAAGGTGAGAAAGGCTAAAGTTAAGAAAGCAAATGGAAAACAGATGCTATTTTAAAGAGCAGTTCCTCAGTCAAACACACAAATGAGGAGGATGAAGAAAGAATTCAGGAGGGGGTCTCTGTGGTGGCAGCATGCTGACTATGTACTGTGTGCAGGACTGAGCACACACCTGAAGGCAGTAATGCCTCGGGAATTAAGGGAAAGGGAATGAACTTAACTGAGACAGGAGCAAAACACTCAGCAAAGGAGGCACATCAGAGGAGTGGACACCCCCTATACCCAAATTCTGTGAGAATTAGCAATTTAAACAGCAGGTTCAAAACAAGGTTTTAAAATTATTGGTTCTTATTTTTAAATTGCTAGAGTCGTCTCTCTGATTTCAGTGGCATGCGGCACTTGGATCAAATACTGAGAGGAATAATATTTTAAAAACACCTTTTTAAGCACAACAGAGCACCAAAGGCAGATAGATCCACAGCAGTTCAGACTGCTGCCTCTGAAGAGGCAATACTACCAAAAGAATTGATATTTTTAGATAAGGGTAGTATGTAACTTCCACCTATTGGGGACCAAGTGACCATGTGGTGGCAACCACAACACTGATCATTGGGCAAGATTGGGGGTTGCTGAAGAAGTGTTAAGTGGGGAGGACGCCTTTGGGGGAAGAGGACAAGGATTTGCAGTAAATGGAACTACTGGGCTTAGTGGAGATAATGAGTAGAGGTGTTCCAAGATCAATCCTGGGGGCAAGTTATGCCATTTACTTTTGACCCTGGTCAAATATAAGTGAGTACTAATGCGATGCTGGGATGCACTGTCCATCAAGGGGTGAGTTAAAACACTGTTTGTCAAGCTGGATGATATTTAGGGCTATAGGAGTGGTCATGGTAAGAAATATAGAACACTGAGCAGTCCAAAGTCCCAATCACAGGGACAAATAACTGGAAATTCAAGTAGGAGATGTAAACTTATTCAGCTGGAAATAACAGCAAAAACCTGTGTTGCTTATCCAGTCATGGGATGAATAAGAATGATGCCTACTGTACAGATCTGAATAAAGCAAATACAACCTTAAGCTCTAGGAAGCACTAAGGGTGAAGTTTACATGCTTTAAGAAATGCCACAGAGAGATCTCACCTGAAACCTCATACAGTTCTGGTTCCCCATGTTTGGGGGATAGCAGTTCTGAGACAGGGAAAATATAGCCCACACCATTAGAGGGGTGCCATATAAATACACATCTGCTTCTTCAAAGAAAACAAAAGTAAAATTGGAAAATTACAGCTTGCTATAAATATAGGGAGAACACTAAGAGAGGCAGAAACTTCCAGGTCAAAAAATGTACTCACATAAGGATAAAAGGATGTGAACTTGGGCAGACCTAAGTCACAAGAGATTCTGAAACAGTTCTCTGGTAGAAACAGAAGAAAATATAATGAATTTCAAGCTGAAAATTGATCTTTTTAGGGAAGAAGTTATAGGATTTGGCAACAGGGAGGGTCTGGATTTGATGACCTGGAATGAACTTTGCTAGCTTTCCTATCCATGCAATATTGCTTGTCTATGCATTGTCACCAATATATTGCTACAGATTTTGCTGATGATCCACACCAGAATGTGAATGTGCCTCTGACAAACTGCTTTGCATGGAGCTCTGTCCCAACAGATCTGGCTCACATTTCCCTTCAAGGCAGAATGAAGAAGTCTGTGGATAAGACAGAGATCAACATGGGCTGGGAAAACCTGCATTGCTAGTAAAAAAAACCTATTCTTCATAAAAGTTTGTTGGTTTTGTTTCATTACTGGAAAGAGAAAATACAGATAATTTCCACAAAGAAATATGTTCCTTATGTGTAGGATTAGCAACAAATATAAGAAGAAAGAAGTCTGATAAAATTAGGTTTTAAAAAATAAAAGTAATTACACCAAACAAGCGACTTAACGGGGATATGTTTTACAATATTTATTGACTTCAGTGGAAACTCGATGTAGTTAGCATCTGACAGGGTAAGGCTCCTAAGTAATTAAAGGTCAAGGAGGATACCTACATGTTCCTAAATGTCCCAGAGGAGTGGCTTAGACTCTAAACAACCTGTTCTATTGGTAAACAGGCACCATGGGCAGCAATTTTTTCCTACAGTTACGGAATCGATGCTTTCCTCCAAAATGCACATAATATAATTCCTATTTACTGTCCAAGGAATTCCAATATTTTACATCTACCTGAACTAAACTGAGACAGGTAGGGATAAATTAGACATATTTTATAATTTACTATGGTCCCCAAATGGGGCACATTATTCACTTTAGCTCCATAATGGTCTTTATGTATCAGTGCATACACTCTGCTCTGTAGAGAATAAACAATAACTCATCAGGGTTCTATACACATATTCTAACATATATAAGAAGATTTAGATTCCTAACCATTACAATCTGATGTTTCCCCATTTCATGGAGAATAGCTAACCTTCCTGGGAGAGATATAGTGCTTTCCCTGGATTTTCACAGTGCAAAGATATGGCAAAGCATGAAGATGGAGATCCACAGAGAAGGAAAACCAGAACCGAAGACTTGAGAAAGCTCTGGGAGATAAAGGTGGTAATGCAGTGCTGTGCCTGCCACAGAGCAGGAGAATCCTCAAGGGAACTGTATGTGAATCATCCTTTATGAAACGCTGGAAAGGCTTGCTGAGGGGCAGAGGATGCAAAGTATGTCAAACAAATATTTAATTTAATTCGAATAGATAACACTCTGAGGGCATGAGCAGCAAAAGACAGTACAGGAAACATGAAGGAATGCAAATTTGTTGCAAAAGGATGCCAGCTCTAGGAATAAGTTGATAGGACAACATCCAGTGATCATGGAAATAAACAAAAGAAAGAAGGAGAAAGCTGAAGGAGACAGTGGTTAGTGGTGAGGACCAAGGAGACTGAAGACAGCACCACGGAGATATAGAGATAATTGGGAGAGAAGGCTGAAGGTGGGGTATACCAAAAGTTCAAAAACTGCTTCACCCGGTAAAGAAACAAAAGTACAGATTCAAAAAAAAAAAAAAGAGATGAAAGTAAGGAGAAAGGAAAGATTGCTCTGCAGGTGACATTTCAGAGGACAAAGGGATATGCAGAAGTGAAGGGAGACAAGGAACAGGAGACTGCAGGAATGAGGAGAGATGTGACAGTCAAATGTAGAGGACCTAGTGCATAACTGAGACACTGCAACGTCTGCAATGTCTCAGCTCTGGAGAGTGATGGATAAGTCGGGCTATCGGCAGCTGCCGCCTCCTGGCATTCTCTGCAGTCAACAGCGGGAGGCGACCGTGACACCGACATTAAACACCTCTAAAGGATGGCATGAGGGGAAGTCCGCTTGGCGGCAGTCACTGGGGGCAGGATTTTGGCTGAGGCGGTGCAGAGGCAGAATAGGGCAATGCTATTCCTGCAATGCATTTTGAACAGGAGGCTCAGAAAACGATTGAGTGTCATGCCTAAGATGGGAGAGCAAGGCAAAGAGAAGGGACATCCAGCACACTTTATGCGATTATTGCAATCTATTTCTCTGCATGTACTCTCTTCAAACACTGATACAGTTTGTGTGACAGAACATGCAGGTGGACTTTAGAATTTTGATATCTACAAGAGGGACGCTGAGTATACTGACAGAGCTGCAGACAAATGGGGAAACCGAATCTATTTTTCAATAAACCAAACACTGGCCTCAAAGACTGAAATTGATTTATTGTCACTATTGTTAATTTTTCAATTCTGCAAGCAGCATCATTTGAAAACAACCTCAATTAGTCCTAAATTTTCTTTCCAATTTCACTTATTGAAATTGCCAGTTACACTGTATTTCTGTGAGTGCTTGAAACCAATGAAGATGAGTGCTGCTGTCAAATGAAGTGTTTTAATCTTCCCCTCTCCTGGTCACTTGTTTTTGTCCCAGCTTCCTTCCTTATAGACCCACAAGTGTTTGGGCACTGAATCAGACGGGGGCTAAAACTAAAACAGGGATAAAGTGGTGACTTTGGGGAGCATCAACTTTGCTAGCATAGGGTCAACTTCCCCAGGACAAGGAATGGAATCCACACTCTACTGTTAGCCAGGAGGAGAATCCTGTCAGAAGCCCCTGAACCCTAATCCCGTCAGACTGAAAACTGCAGTGGCCCAAGGAAATAAGAAAAGCAAATACATTTACTACTACACTTCACTTTCCTTGCTGGCAGTGCATTACAAGTTTTTTCTGACACAGCTCTCTCAGCAGTGGTACAGCTCTCCACAGTGCTTTTCAGACATCCACATGTGGTTCATTATTTTCCAGGTTGGGATTGTTATTTTTATTCTTGCCTAACTTTAAAAAAAGCAATTCAAAAAATGTAATACAATGATTTGGGGATTTCTGAAGCCATGAGCAATAAGTAACGAATTTCAGTGAGATGACTCAGCTAGAGCTGAAAATCATGCCTGATGGCCCCAGAATGGCAATTTCCCTTGGATTTACAGTGAGGTTTCACATTTTATGCATTACTCAGTACCATGAGGTTTTAATGATTCTCAGGCAACTTATATGGAAGCAAACTTTTTTTAATATAGTTTTTTCAACTACACAATTATGTTATTGCATATTTGGATGAATAGAATGTTTACTCAAGAATTTAACAAATTAACACGGACTATATGCCCTCTGTTTCTCCAGCGAGAGAGCCCAGCCAGATGATTCCTTTTTAAATTCAGTTCTCATACAAAAAGAATGTGAGGATCTAAACAGAATTCCTTCAGAGTTTTGTTATTTCTGCTAGTGTAGCCTTACATTTATTTTAGTGTCAGTAGTTTGCAAGGCCATGGATTAAAATTCATGAGAGAACAATGCTTTATTACTACGTTTTCTAGTTCATGATGTCTGGAACAGTACAAAGTAAGCATTCTAAATGAACTAGCTCTTGCTGTCAGGGAATTCATGTTCCCTCATATGAAATATCATTTATGCACCAAGATCACAAGGAAAAATGCATGTTTTCACCGAACTCCTCACCTGCCTTCTACCCAGGAATACATCCCCTGCAAGGTTAGATCTAAATTCCAAACCTCTGAGTAGCTGCAAGCAGATGGCCATTTTCTTAAATCAACTTTGCAGAGAAATCCTCCCTTTTCCCAAAAAACAGGTAATCTCCTCTCCTCCACTCCCGAGTTACTCTGGGCCAAAGCCAATGACAACTTCAAGCTGCTGTGCTTGGAGGCCAAGCAGAGCAAGGCACAAGTGCTGACATTCTATGACAACAGTGTCAGTGGCAAAAAATTCCGTCAGCTTTACATGGACCAAGTTCTCTTATTGGAAAGATTCTGAGTGCTCTGCTGAGAAGAACAGTACTTACCACCATTAATGAGAATTCAAACTATCAGTTGTGGGATAGTTTGGGAGGTTTTTACACAAATAAAACTTAGCTCAGATGATTTTTAGAACTCATTTTAGAAATGCATCATTTATACAAACTGCTCTGTAGTTCGAGCTGGTTTTAAGAAAAAAACATAATAAAAAGTTCTCCAAATCACTATTATAAACATACCACCACCTTCTGAAGTTATGATGTGTGAGGAGTGATTATAGGGAACTGCATGTGAATCAGATCTCAGGGGTGAGAGCAAGGTTAAAGAATTTCAGGAGGATTGCAGTTGAAACTTCTTAGAATTAATTACTGGAACCAGATAGCTCAGACCTGAAAGGAGGGGTTAAGCAATAGACAGGCTGTGCGTGGGGTATATGATTCAAAAGTGCAGATACATAATCCTGGGTGGCTGTGAGGACACAGAAGGAATATCAAGGAGATGTACTTTCCACTTGAAAGGATAGCAAAAATGTCCGTGGAACAAAATAATTACCATATCTATCTATCTGTCTATCTATCTACTATCTATCTATCTATCTATCTATCTATCTATCTATCTATCTATCTATCTATCTATCTATCTATCTATCTATATCTTTGAGTCATGGTCTGTCTAATCTAGATCCTGCATAGAGCCATGATTACTGCCAGAAAATTCAGAAGAAGATGCAAGTAACCTTGCATTACAGAGTGTGAGGAAAAGATGTTCTGCATGGAAAACTCATCTTAACATCTATCTGAAAAAGGCTTCCAACCTTAAAATAGGCATCTCCCCTCTAACGTGTATTGCACAACCAAGCATTAATGTCCAGATAATCTCGCTACCTACAGATCTTAGCACACTTTAAGGACAAAGGATAAAGGGATGGTTCAATCAGATAGGATGATTTTATCACAGAACATGACATTTTACACAGTTGCTCTTCTATAACTACATTTGATGAAAACATCCCCTCTATAAAGGCAAACTTCATAGAGGCAAACTGCTGAAGGTGTGGATCTGCTTCCTCTTCTCACAGTCTGTGCTTCCTTCCCGTGTTGAAGCTGCAAAACTCCTGCAAAAGTTTAGCAGTGGTTTCTGCTAAACTTTTCCCTCATTGGGGAAAGTGCTTTCTGGTACACAGCAGTATCTCCTTATGTGAATTCCTCTGCTCTGCATTCAAGCCACTTTGCCCTTTTTCACAAAGAAATCAATAGCTCTCTGCTGTCTCTCACAAAAAAGGGATTTTTCCAGATTTGAGTTGCTTATTACTCTTCTCTTTTTCCTCCGTTTCTTCATTGTCTTCTGAAGATGTGTGAGCTCCAGTGCTAAATGTCATATATTCAGTATCAGTCTCCTGCTGAACGTGCAGATGTTGTCACTGGCTCACTTCTACTGGCTGCATCTCTGCGTACTCACCCAAAGATCTTGACAGTTTTTCATAACATGTGCCCACAGTAGGAGCTCACATTGATTTGTGCTGACACCAGAAACTCTAATCACTCCTGGGGTTACTCCCTTCCAGCTGATGGCCAGAGTACAGTTCCAGGCAGAGATGGTTTCAGCCTGGCTTTGCTGCATCCATCACTCAAAACCAGAGCAGTGGGAATGTGAGCATGCTGGTCTTATATGCTCAAAAGCGCAGGCAGCTTGCAGTCCACTCCTCAAGTATTTGGCTCTCCAGCTGCTAAAATCTGTAACCACAATCCACATGGACTGCAAAGGGGATATGAAATTGTACTTGCAAAACTAAAGATCAAATTAGAACTTCACTTATAAAGGAAGTCCTGCATTTACTTGCTGCATGTCTGTATGAGAGGTTTTTGCAGATGTGGCACAGTCTTGAAACACATAAGGTGAAATAGTTGTCATGGTCTCTCTGTATTTTCAAGCCTTGCTTTGCACTGGAACAACCTCATATCTGCCAGGAATTCTGATCAACGTGGAAAGTTCCACTACATTGCTGCAAAGTCCCTCTTGTGAGTCATCTCAGACTGCATCTGCTGATGGATCTACATAAGAGGACTTGTGATATTTACACTGTCACCCCCTGGGATTGCAACAGTAATTTTGGAGGGACAGGGAGTTATATCAGCAGAGCGCTCTGCCTGAGGAGTTTGCAGTGGTGAGGGGACACCGTAAATAATCTGAAGTCTTTCTACAAATGACATTTAAAATTGCCTTTGGGGCATGGGAAGAAAGATAGAACTTTTTTTGAAGTGCATCTAATACTCAGTAACTTATAGTACTTCGTTTTTAACTAAAGATTGGTGAAATTAAGTTTTAATGAAGCTTTAATGAAACAGAAGATATTCCAAGACTACGGGAAATAAGTTCAAGCATTATAGTCTTGGCACCTACATAAATATATGGTATATACCCAACTGTTCCCTGTTTATTTCTAAATTAATTCTCTTCATGTATTTAGCCATTGCTTTGAGTGTGTTATGCTCCTTTTTAATGTGTTTATTTTAAAGAATACCAGTTAGCAAGAGGTGAAAGCAAAAAAATCAGGCCAAATATCTGGAAACTTGTACCAAGTCATGAGGGGATCTCTGTGTTTTACAGTCAGAGCAGAAAGAAATCCCAAAACATTTTTCTTTTACAACATAGATCCCACTGGAAATGCAGTGATATCTAGACAACATCCAGTCCCTCCTAAACATTTTCTTTCTACTTTCCAGGGCAGAATAACTCTGCAGACACTTACACCTATCAAGCATATCTTTTCCTAACCAGCAAGTTATCTGTGGGTTGTCATTGCCTCTCCAGAGGACTGGGGAACTTTGCTTGTCAGAGACCTGCCTTGGTGCTTACCTCCTGCTTGGTTGCTAAGTGTGAGGCAGCTTAAAGCAGGCAGCTCAGCATTACACAAGTTTTTCCAAGAAGCTTCAAAAACCATTACCAGAAATGCAGCCAACCTCAGCTGCTGAAGTGATCACCACTTAACTGTCTTGTGGTCAGATCAATCCTCCAGGCTAAGGTTCAGCCTGAGCAAGGTGCCATTTCCAGGCACAGGAAAAATGTCCCATGTGCCAGGTGATGCAATATTCCAAATGAAGGGGGAAAAAGGCTTTTACTGCTCCAAGACTCTGCAAAGAACTGAAGAGTCATGGGACCAAAAGGGTCCTCCTGCAGCATGCAGCCAAGTGCCTGGAGGACCAAAGCTCAGGTGTATAAAGGCACCTCCAGCCTCAAAAGAAGTCCAAATTCAGGTACCTCTTGGACAAGTGGTGGTGAACCCCAGTACTTCCCAGCCAGCACACCAAAGGTACCAGGGCTTCTTGTACAATCCATGTGCACAAGACTTCTCAATAAGTCCCCGAGAAGCATCCCTCTGGGTCTATTCACTGACTGTAGTGTACTAAGCAATTAAAAAAACCCTACAAAACAAAACAAGGAAGAAATACAGCTGATTTCCCCCCACAGATGAAACTAGAGTGTGGCAATAAGAATAGCTGTGGAGACTGTTTGCCTCAGAAGCAGCCATCAGCCCAGCAGTGCTGCTGAGGACATCCTGCTGCTCATTTCTGCAGCTGCCTGGAGCCATGTGCTGCACCACGGGAAACACCAACAAGGGCAGATGGGATGAACCTGTGTGGGATGTAAAATATTCATCACACCCATTTGGTGTAAATATACATGAACAGTGGGAGTATCCCTGTCTGCAGAAGAGAAACCACATGCTGGGCTCTCTTCTACAGCTCACAGAGCTGCACACATGCAGCCATTGTCACCTCTGCACCTCCTGGTGTATGTGGGATTGCTTTGTCTTCTTGGCTGCCCTCACTATTGCGCTTGGGAGACGCCCTGGCAGGACATCTCACTGTCCAGTGGTGTCTATCACTGTGACCCTATTGGCGATCCCAGGCCCCCTGGTGCTCTAGCCCTGCCCCCTATGCAGTCCCTGGAAACTCATATCCTGTTCCCAGAGGATACCTGAAAGCAGAACACGGTGGCACGGTGTGTTTGTGTGCATGCAGGTGTGTATATCCATGCACAGACACAAACACGTGCCTGTCTTCCCACATAAATACCCTAAAAAACTAAATATATGGTAATCCCCAGACTCAGTCACTTTGACCTGCCAGTTTTAATCAGGCTTTTGCCTATTTAGATGCTAAATGCTCCAGGATATCATCTTTGTGTGATCCTCAAAATGTCTAGCAGTCTTTGGGATAATTGTGGAATAACAAAAACTTTAATGTCTTAGTTTCTATTAAGAATGCTATATAGAGCTCAAATATTAACAAAGAGGAATACATTAAGTCATCCATGTGCTTTCTGTTTTCAACAAACCCAGTTCAATCCCATCATCTTTTTGTTCTTTGTTCTGTGTAATTTGATTAAACACAAGCTAATGTTAACTTAAACAGACTGTATTCCATTGGTAAATAAGAAGATAAAAATTGATTTTTTTAAGTGAGGCTAGCCTTTATATTTTGTGATGGGTAAAACCTTAATATTCCTGCAATTAAAAAGCTGGCACATAGTTGGTTTGATGAACATTTATCATTGCCAGATCTTTGTTATGGATAATAAATTGTTCCTCTTTTTAGACTGTAGAAGTACTAAGATCACTTGAAAAAAACAGAAGTTCTCTTGCATTGATCATTGTTGCCAATATCATTATATTGCCTATATAGGTCATCACTTGACACGTCTCTATTAATGGAGCTGTGCTACTTTGACCTGAGGGGGATGTAAAACCACCAAACAAAATATTGCTGCCAGAGGTGTGAAAATCCAAGAAGAGAAAAGGTAGGGAAGGCCACGGGTGTGTATCTGAGGGCACGAGAGCTCCTGGGATGCTGTGCTGGGCATCTCCAGGTGAGGCTTCAGCCGCAGAACGAGTGATTAGGTGATGCCTAAGGTTGGCCACATAGGAAAGAAGGATGTGGATCTGCCAGAGGGACAGGTTACTGAAAAGTAACCCCTAGCATGTCAATATGTGTCAGGTTACTCAGTGGTCACTGCTTCTTCTGGAAAGGGAATGCGGTGTTTGACCTCTCTCTAGGCTGATTCTAACCTTTCTTAGACTTCTATTCAAAAATTTCATTTTGAAATGACTTCTGAATATATCTGTGAGTTGAGGCATTGCTTCCCCCTTAACAGCAATTTTAAAGAGTGACATTTGGCCTCGTCATAAATATTTCATACACCCAAATATGTGTGTAAAACAAGAGATGTGCTGAAAAATTTGCTTTTGGAGGGAGGCCCCACTTTTTGACTCTCAAAGAGAGATAGGATCCCTCTGGTCTTGTCCACCCTACTGCTAATGAGAGTTATGGCTTCCTCATTCACTTCCTGAAAGGCATCTATAAATTTTCATTTGTTAAATATTTATTTTCTCACATGGAAACAGAAAAATTCTTCAGTTTCTGGTGTGATTAATACTTTCATATCTGAACCTTGCACCTATTGATCTACACCAAATTGTAAAGCCTTTGTTCTGTTACATTCTATCTAGAAATCTTGGTAGAATATCTCTGGGAAGTAATCAATTAATCAATCAAAGGAAAAACCTTCAAAAAACAAAACACCAAAAAACAAACAATGATTGATCTGAGGATATTGCCTCTTTGCTGTAAGAGAGGAATTTAAAATGCATGGAATTTAAAAGAGGTACACATTTCCATTGACTCCTTTGCTGGACTTATAGAACAGCACGAAAACACTGTGATTTGGATTTTCCCTGTCCTCTGTATGATCAGAGGCCACAATAGTACTGCACCCTATTTCTCATCACTGCTTTTCACACCACTTCCAGTGTGTTGCCAAATCCCTCAAGCCCAGACATATGCCCAGCTTGGAGGCTGCCGACATCACAAGAGCCACTTCTGACTCTTTTTGGTTTTCCTCTGAATGCAGTATAAAATCAAGGCTGTCAAAGTTAGCTGCTTACACAGAGATCAATAATACAAACAAAAGGAGAAAATAAATCCACTTTTACCTGATGCTTGGCACACATCCTAAATATATTTCTCTTCACGGACAACATGTAAATAAAGCCGTCTTTAAATTTTAATGGCCACTTAAAACCTCTTCAAGAGGAACATTAGAATGCCTGGGGCTATTTCTTTTTTATCTCAAAATTTTAAATATTTATGTGTAACTAACAAAATTCTTCTCCAGCCAAGGATAAAAATATAGTCTTAATTTGTTGGGGTTTTCTTCAAAACAAGGTCAGGTAACTAAACCGGTGCTTCTCAGGGAAGCATACTCTTCCACCTTCCAAAACTAAAATTTGCAATTTTGTCACACAGTGTCTCTAAGAAGGCCACTGAGGACACAGGGAGAAGCCAAGAGGTACCCTACAACTTTCTCCTTCTTTTTTGCAGGGCCTGAAGCAGAGCTGGCCATGCTGTCTGGAAGCAGTGTAAGATCCAGGCACCCAAAGGATGAGGAGCAGAGAGATACTCAGCTGCTTTAAGGTTCCTTTTCCTATAGCACTTTACCTACACACTGCCTGGCTTTTAGCATACACAACAAATAAGCAGGGGGCTTGCAGAAGGTGATTTCCTTAATTTCACAAACCCCAATCTATTCCTTGGGTAGACTGACCATGTGTGAGTGGCCTGCATGTCCCATAGCATCTGCATTATAGAGCCTTCACTGTAATGCTTGTGAGTAAAGGAGTATACGTCTGGATTCTTACTGCTCTGTTTTACCATAACTAATAGCCTCACATATCAAATCTTGTGCATTTCTCCTTAAAAAAGCAGTTTAGAAATCTCTAAATGATGACACAGCTTCTTTCTATTTTTCCTCCCAAGTAAGCAAAGTGTTTTGTTTTCCTTGCAATAAAATGTTTTTGATTCATAACCCTAAACTGTCAGTGTTTGATGAGTCCAAAGAGTATTTTATTTCAGGATACTGAATGAAAATATTGAGCTGCTCTGACTGCTCTGCTCTTCTTCAGGAGCAGTGAAAAAGATGAACTTGCTCAATACAGGACATGTAGCCTGACTGTAATAGTGAGGAGGGAGGAATGACACTTTTCTAAGGACTATTCTTGGGCCAAATTCAAACATATTTTGCAAATGCTGGGAAAGCATTACCCCTGAAATCCAGAAGGTCAATCTTTCTGATGAGTGCTGGCTTCTTACCACTCTGCCAGCACCAGGCACGAACAATATATATATTTCTCTTGAACTTATCCTCAGAGAGAGTTGTGAAAATAAACGATTTTCAGCTTAGCCTGAGATAATCCCTTGAAATGTTAGCCTAAATTAATGTTTTGGAGGCAATGGTGGGAAGTGCCAAGCGACTTATAAATAGCATGACCAATTTTGCCTCTAGCACAAGCAGTCATTAGCATCTGGCCAAGGATGTTACATGCCACTGGGTGGAATATTGTCCATTCACAGGACAGGAACATTCCTCTCGAAAAGACATACCAGCACACACCTATGTGTTATTCAAATGAGGGAAAAGGCTTTCCTTGCCCATCCTAGATTTTGCAGGATATTCCCGAGTGTGTTTACTTTTCTGGAATACACGTATTGCATACCCGCGATTGGATGTGCAGACACACACTCTCTGGTTACTGGTGACATGCCTTTCCCAGTCCTGGCAGACACGAAGTTCTGGGATGTCAAGTGTACTGCAGTGTTGTCCTAGCTGTTGTTCAGGATGTCTCTGTGGTTCCTGCATTCCCAGCTGATCCAGCTGCACTCGTGCTGGGACCTGTCCTGAGGACTTTTTCCCCCATGATGATAACTATATCGAGAGGCCATGCTGCAGCTCTGGAAACTCCTCCAGGCCCAAGCAGAGGATGGGACAGACTACTCCAGCACAACCCTTTCCCTTACCTGCTCCCACCCCTGAGGTCTGCAGCCCAGAAAGGATCCCTTCTCCTCACAAGCACTGTAGCTCTAGACTCCTCCTCCAAAATTTCAGAGGCAGAACTAGGACTCCACTTTCTGCCTGCTGGGGCAGGCTGGATTGCAGAGAACTATTTCACCAGTTTCCACGACCTCGGTGCAGTTTGGCCACAACAGCCCTCAACACAAACACTTTTAGGAGCACACTAGAGACATGAAAGTGGATTTTTTGCCTCCCTCTTTATGTCCGGAAGGATTTTCCCTCCGGGATTTGTCACTTTGGGTGACTCTCCTTTAGATGGCACTATTAGCACTGCCAAGATAGATCACTGCCGGCGGCTCGGCTGAACAGGGCTGAAACCGGGACAGGACTGCCACTATCACCGGGTTAACAAGCCAGAGCAGGTCAGGAATGATCCAGACCAGGGCTCTGGAAATATCTGCTCTAAAAGGTCTTCCTGGTATCACTCCAGCTCCCGTTAGTCAGTTGTTTGCTTTGGAATGCCAGCACAGCACAAGGGCTGTATCGGCAAGATGCACGTCTGACAGCACTAAGGACAAACTTAATCTGCTCCTCTTCAGATCTAATTTAAAACAGTTCCAAAGGTCAAGAAGAGTCATGTGCATCTACGAGGGTCTTAAGCTAATACATCTGCTAATTATATAATAATTAAAAGCCATGCTCTGCAATCATTACTTTTGGTGCTTATGTCAGAACCACTGCTTTGATATTTTTTATGTCTACTGCCTCAGTTATCACCTGCTTCGATTGCGTAGGCTTTTCCCAAGAATAGAAAATTGGTTTAAGTGGCATTTAATGGGTCTGTTTTAAATACTGCTACATGTTGTGCACTTCTAGATGCCAATTAAAATAATCTTGCCAATTAAGAGCATTTTCAACAGATGAAGAGAGATGATTCCAGGATACCATTCAACAGTGGTCTGAAACAGTCAGAAAACAAATAATAAAAAAAAAATATAAGAAAATGGTCATGTAATCTTAAAGCACTCAAAGAAACTGCTGGTGTGGTCCAACACTTTATTCCATACAACACTCGCTTTCTACACAGCTAAACATGACTGTAGTACCACTTGGATTGGGGCTTTCCTCAGCTTTGGAAAGAGAACAGAAACAGTGTGAGCAAGACAAGAGAGCCACAGGCATGGGCAGACACCTACTTGCATGCAAAACACTGCTCCTTGGGCTGTTTTAAGACTCAGTCCTGTCCTCACTGCCTAGGAGCATATTTTACAACAGAATTTAGGTCCAAATATGAGAAAAATATATGTTTTGAACATTATTTTGTTGCGATGTAAGGAGAGAGAGACATTGGACACAAATAACTATCAGCCCAAAAGAGTCTCCCTAGTACCAAAATAGGATTCGTCCCTCTGCTAAACAAGAGTAGAACTTCTAGCTGGACAAATCAACCCCAAACTTCTCTAGAATAAGACTGCACCTTTTTCTTGAATGGATATTTTAGTTTTGCAAACTGCAGTTCTGCTCAGACCTCAACCATTTTGCCTGCAGGGTTCTCAGAAACAGATACACCCAACTGTTATTACTTTTATAATGTGAAAAGTTGGTTTATTTTTTCCCATGCTGCCCTAACTCAAAGCCAGCAAACTCAATTTTGCTCAAGCTTTCAGACAATAACGCCACCTCAGAAAATGTCAACAGATTGCATTTTTGAATGACACACAAAAACTTGTAAGCCTGTGTCTATGTTGCAAGACAAATGAACAAATGACTGCCCAGTTACACAACTGCTTGAGTAGTCCCAGATTGTCCCACTGTTTGTAGGCTCGCAACTTAAGTGTTGAATTTAAGAGTGCAGCAGCCTTAGTGCTCCCTGAAAGTCTCAGACGAGACTCAAGCAGAAATTCAGGTCTTTGGTGCTTTAAATAGTCTTCATGAAGTGCTCACCTGCCTGCATGGACTAAAATGGAGCCTAAAGCAACCACACTCCTAAAGGAGGTTCCACATCTGCATGGTTCTGAAACAAATCTACGTCTAATCCTGCCCAAATCTGAAGGCACTTAAATTCTACAGGGATATTTTTCACTTCCAGGCACTCAGAGGAGCATTACAGCAATCTCCAGCTGGCCTGATAAATACAGAGGAGCTGGGAGCATGAGGTGCAGCTATGCTTGGCCAGGATTTGGAGAGGATGCTAATAAATAAAGACACCTGAGTTGCTCAATTTAGGAAGCATTTTCAGGACAGATCCAACATGCACCAACAGCAGGACAGTCATCTCAAAGCTCAGTTGCAGCAGCTGTTCTCATTTAAAACATATCCAGAGGAGATGAAGGAGACATGCCCGAGATCCCAGAGTTCCTTCAGCAAATTGTGAATGAGGCATGTGATGAGATTTCTCCCCAATGGACAATGGACTGACAAAGCTGAGCTGAAAATGGTCTGCCCTTCTTTATTTCCCTCTGATTTAAACAAGGATATCTACAGCCAGCTCAAAAAAAAAAAGCCCAAACAAAACAAAACACCATCAAACTAAAAAAAAAAAAAACCAACAAAAAACCCCCACAAAACCCCACAAAACAAAACAAACCCAAAAAACCCTCCTAAAAATGTTTAGAAATACCCAACAAGTCCTGCAATACAGAAATGTCAAGTCTAAAGTAAAATAGAGGGGGAAGATCTCCTGGGAAGGTATTTAAAATATTTAGGACATTTTAAAAACTCCCTGTTTTTTCAGTTCAGTAAATCTTCCCCAGCAAGACCAGCTCCTACTTAGGGAACACTGTGAACCACTCAAATGTAACCTCTATCACTAATATAAAAACCCCCAAAACTAAGTAAAATATTTCAGAATTTTTAAGACTGATTGAATTTAGGTGTTTTTCCCTTGCTTTTCTTTCTCTCTTTTAACACAAGAAAATTTATTCTTGTTGTGTCAGCCACAGTTTTATATACATTCACAAACAGTGTGGAACTGATGAGGGATGAGTCTTGAGCATTTTTATTAATCAGCAGTCTCATGACATTGTTGAGACAATAGGAAGATGACAACAGCTCAGGTCCCAAGCATCAGCTTCTGAGTTCTGTGTTACAATGCACTTCTAAAGTGTTTTAGCCAATTGCAGAAAGCAAAAGCTTACTGACAGTTACTTTAGCCAACCACTACAAGTATGCATATACCTGCTTAGAACAATACTAGCTTATTCCCAAAACAATGCCTGCTTATAAGCGTCAGAATACAATGCATAGTACTTCATTATTAAACTTAAAACTTTGTAATATCTTGCTAGATATATTTTTCTGCAGTCTTAGGGTTTCTTCTTGCCAAGCCAAAACACTAGCTATTGTTTCCTGTCCTTGTTCTCTATATCTAAAGTAACTTTTTCTACTGTCAGACTGTACATCAGCATAGTTCTAAGTTTTCTGTTCTTTTCTATCTCTAAGGCCTGCTTCTACAACTTTCCCAAAAACATTTTACTTTTAATGATTCGCACACTTGTCTTTTCCAAAAGTAGACAAATGGGCAATCAAGGGTATTATCCGAACTTTATGTCCTACTGCTGGTGACTGTCTGCCTGTTTTACAAAGTAACCAGGACATCAGCTTATCCTGGGATGTTATAAATACATGGGCATGGTGTGAACCAAGCCTGGACCTCAGAGCCCAGCTACATTTCCTAGAGAGTAAACAGCTTTTGAAACAAGCAATCCCTTCAAGTCTTTCATGGTTATTTTTGTTGTCTTAAAATGTTTTCATTTTGATTTGAGTGAATAAATAAGGTTCTCTAATACCAGCAACATTTTCTTTATGTTCTCTATACCTGCTGCATGCAATCTTTTACATGCTGAGATAATGTTATCCTAATATCTTCAGGAATTGGCAACCCTGTAACAGGGACACCCTGCTTGATTCATGGAGAACAGGAAGAGCAGATAATTATTGAGGCAAATCAATTTGCTTCCGTCTTCTAACAGCTTTGGTTGCTCACAAGTATTAATATCTCAATTACACTTTCCATTCCAGCTTTAGCGATCACAGACTGGGGCTTCTAAGTTTTTGCATCTCCTTTACTCCTAAAAAACCCTGCTTGTGACAAATTCTTCATTCAAAATCCATCTTTTTCCAAGTTCCTGAACCCTTTTTGTCAAATATACGGCATCAAATTATTCAACTTATCAGACTGGATGACGTCTACTCTTTACAAGCAATTTCTTTGGCCACCCAATCCCCAAGCTTGGTGACTCAACAGAGGTGCCAGATTTCCTTTGTCATTGAAGCTTTCCTTTCTACAATTCTATGAAATTCAAATTCCCTTCTCATAATAATCATAGTAAAGAAATTACATGTTTTGGTCCCAAGAACAAATATTCAGTGACTACAGAATAAAATTGGGCAGATGACAGGTGTAAAGGCAAAGAATCTTTTCAATGGTAAGAAGTACCCATTGCACTTACCTGCCTGAAAAAGTACTGTGTTGTTATAGCAAAGACATCAAAGCCACAGCTGGCCTTTTTAAGCTCATCTTGGATATTGATTAATTGCCGTGACTGCTCATCACACTTTTCCTTCAGTTTCTGAATTAACTGCTTTTCAGTGTCTCGCCCCTCTCCTGGTTTGGGGGAGAACCCATTCTTTGGGGTGGTTGGCCTTTGCTTGGGATGTCCTACAGAGAAGAGAACAAAAGACCAGTCAGGTCACTTAGTTTACATGTACAGACATGACCTTTATGTGTTTCTATGGTTTTTGGGACTCATCTCTATAAAAGAAAAAAGGTCTATAGCACTCATCACTCACACAGAACTTTAGAACTTTCAGTCTTTCATAAAACTAAAAAAATAAAAAAAAAAAAGGAAAGTACAGTGAAATATGATTCCTTTTGGGCCAAACTCAACGCTTTTTAACAGTTATCTCACCTCAGGCTCCAGGCCTGAAAGTCTTCTACAAGTTGAAAAGAGCTGTCCTAAGAGTGTATCACTGAGAACCGAGGTTGTTGGAGGAAGGAATCATCTTGCCTCTGCTACATATCTACAAGAACATCTGAGATGGCAGTGAGAGAAATGGGCACTCCCAGGTCAGGATTCACCTTATCTTATTGATGATGTGGAAAACAGCTAGATGACATTTCTACTCTACTCATGGTTTCTTTGTTCACATGACCCCCTAGCTTGGTGGCTCAACAGATGTGCCAGTTTTCCTTTGCCTTTGCAGATTTCATTTTGCCTATACACAGGACAATGTGGGGCTGGAGTAGTCCCTCCCTGAATGCATACATAGCATGGATTTCTTGCTATTGGGATATTGCTATTACTTTTTATCTACAAGACTGCAGTCTACCCTGAGAGTTCCCCTTGCTCTCTCCTTTATGACGTGTCCAAAATTGCAGCGCTTTGCGGATATGTACTGAAGTGCCACCAGGTGCCACACAATGCACAAGAGTTACATCCCTGGCTGTGCATGGCTGTTCTCTCAGCATCATCGATCACACCAGAAACACTAGATGGTCTGCCTGCAGAAATAGCCCAGAGAGACTCTGGCTCCTCTGATGTGCTCTAGCACAGCTCTGATGGCTTGAAGCAAGCCTGATGCTGTATAAAGATGTGAAAGCACTAGTGTAGCTTGTGTTTAGGGTATCATCCCAAATACATTGTCATATTCATATCAATGGCACCAGAACTAAAGCTTACTCATGATAAGCCACTTCAGGGCAGTGAGGTTTTTTTTTCCTGAGTTCACATTCTGCTTGAGTCAACTCTCCATTTCTCTGGATATACCCAGTTATGAGGAGAAGCAAGAAGGGGCAGTGTTCTGGTAGTATCAGGTTGCTCAAGTCACTGCTTGGAAAATCTGTTTTGTATTTATCTTCTTTGCTTTCTGAGAACTCTCCTCTGCAAACATTTATGGCCAGCTGGGCATCATCTTTGCACAACTTAGTGAATTTTTTTGCTGCCCTCAGTCTCTTTTGCTACCCTTTTGCTACCACTCAGTTGATGCTTTTTAGCTCATTCCTGAATACTAACCAGGAATCTCCAGTCTTCAACAGATCCTCCCATTATTCTCCAGCTTTTACCCTAGAAGCTAAAGTCAGTAAGAAAGAGGGAGAAAATAATAGTCAGACATCTTTGTCTCATGTGCTACTAGAGATGGTGGATGTGGGTCTTGAACCTTTTTGTGTTAGTAGAAAAGGCTCTGTGTGTGAGAATATGAAAAAAGAGGACAGTTTGCAGTTTTACAGTCTTGTAGTATACAGTACCTGAAAAACAATACAGAAACCATATCTACAACCAGTCTCCAGCCATCAATGTAATAGGGGACAGTCTTCTGCCATGAATACTACCTATCCCTTTCCTAAAAAGCCAAAGAATCCTTCCACAGAGATGCCTCTGATGGTATGAATCTGAGCCAATTTGTAAAGCAGAGCATTAAAAATTTCAGAGGTAATTTTGTCAGATGTGCTTTAGATCTTTTAGATCTTTAAGCCTGTGGTCTAGGTGTGCTAATAAAGGCAGTTTCACTAGATTAGGCAGGGGAACAGTATGGCTTCCCCAGAGCAATACCCCAGGAGCATATTCCTGCTTTTTCAGATTCCCAGCTTGTGTGGAGCCATTGGGAGCATATCTTCTATCTTGCTCAGTTGTGTGCTGGCTCCAGGCTAAGCTTACAGGGAGCCACCTCCAGCAGAAATGCTCCCTCGTGTCTCCAAGCATCTCATGGTGCAACTGCAAAGAGCCACAAGGGCAAAAAACCCCTTTGAAACTCTGTGTCCATGACTTGCATTTGTGACAAAGAACACAATGTTCTGCAGCGTCAAGACTAATGCCATGTTGATGGAAGACTTAAATAATACAGCACAAGGAGTTTTTATCCTTTAGAGAGATCAAGCAGCATAGCTATTGCTCTCTATCTATTTTTGTCAGTTAAAGCCTGTCAAACTTTTTGTGCAGTAATAAGAAAATACAGACTCTTCCATTCATGTCAAGGGACACTTAACTGTACAGTAGGTAATACCACAAAATAAGAAACTCATAAAAGCAACAGCCATATATATCTGTCTTTTTAGTATAAAAAACTTGTGTTGTTTAAGCAAGATGGTGATGTTACAACAGAAGGCTTGGGGAGAAGTGCAGGGGAAAAGCTCTAGAAATCAGTTCAGTCTTAATTAAACCATCAGGTTGCTTAGTCGTATATCTTTCTAGCCTTCCTATTCACTGGAAGATTTGAAATGCACATCTCTGTGTTGTCCTTGTCAGTATTATAAGCTGTCCTTGTAAACTAAACGGTGCTATTCTCCTCAGGGATAAATCTGAATTTCTCGGTTCATTTGGGTCTGAAAGGCAGCTTACTAAGCTTATTCTGCCATTGATGTCTCTCTTCTGTTGCTCTGCACAAAACAGGGTATATATTAATGATGCTGGCCCTGATCCTCAATGTCCTTTTTGCTGATGGTGGGACCAGAGGGGCAGACCCAGTGTATGCTGAAATCACTGTACCCTTTGATCCACTTCAAAACTCCCAAGTCTTTTTATCTATGTGAGTGTTTGAACTAAGGAGACATAACAAGTTTTACTCATAATTAACACTGTCCATGAGGATTTAGATGGGGAATGCAATTTATTCACCTTTTAACTGTCCAATTTCCAACATTTTGGTCAGGAAAGTGAGCAAATTACTTAGAGACAATTGATATTAAGCATTCTGTAGAGTGACAGATGCCAGAAGCAGTTGGCACCATTCTAAAATGTAGTGGAACGAGAGCACTTGCATCAATGGACACATGTTCCTATACACAGGTCTCAGGAATAGTATTGCATCAAAGGATAAAACTGAGATCCCTGCAAGACTCTGCATCTCAAAACTCCCTTGCAAGTCTTCAGATTCAAAGCTCAAAAAATTTGTGTATGACAGTCAAAAACCAGCACTGATTAAAAGGAACTGAATGTGAGAAGACCAGTAACAGAGGCAAATACAACTTAGAAACAGCGCTCAGATGTTTTAGAAGCTGTTTGATGGCCAGATGTAGATGTGGTGGAATTACCTGTGAGACACATTCTCTCCCATCAAAAATTGTAAACGATGCAGGAGTTTGTGATTCTGATGGAGGAGTCTGCGACAGCCCCTTAGCATCAGCTACACTGTGTGACCTCTTCAAAGAGGCTTTGACTGCTTTGACTGTTTTTTGAAAAAACTGTCATTATTGCTTTGTTATTACTGTAGTTATTTCAAAGAATTCCAAAGGCTACTCTAAAAACAGTAAATGAAGATGAGGTTTATTTTCCTACTTGATCCTTAGAGTGAACAAATTTACATTGGCTTAATTGCAGACAAGCAAGCTGAAGAAATTCTAAATCAGTCTGATGGATGGAGGTCAGTTACTCAACCTCTCTTGAGCATGAAGAAACCTTTGAGGCCTCATGAATTGGATATGCCAAAACTTTAGGCCTTGAAAATTATTAAGTCACCCGTGGAAATGCAGACCTCCTTAAAACAATACAAATACTCTGTACAAATAATTCAGTGTTCCATTTTGTTTTGTATTCCCAGGGGAAGCAAATCAGCTGTGCTGTAACATGCTGCTAGAGCCACAATCAGTGCTGATGCTTAAACTGGACTCCCACCGTTATAAACACTGGTGAGCTTCTGGTCTGGCACTCTCTGCAACAAATTCTTTGTATCTCTCTGTGATCTCACCAGGTGCAAAATAGCCTGTAAATTATATGACTCAGAGGACAGTGTTAAGTGCATCTTTTTACTCTAGTATCTTTGTAAGGAGAAGAATTTTGTGTCCTGTTGATGCCTGTGAAGATTAAATTTAACCTTCCATTTTCTTGATTTTGTTGGCTGAGAAGAAGAATAGGGATTGAGTTTAATGATAATGGAGAAACTCTTGATGCAAGTTATGGGAGCTGGAGAGCTGTTCTACATGCTTTATATTTTGCCACCAAATAAACAACAAGGGACTCCATCCCCCACAGTTATCACTAAAGTGTCACATAGCTGCAGAGATGACATTTTAAGTATTCAAGAAGAGTCTGTAAAATGAGGCAACAGAAGATAAACTGTAAGCACAATGAAATCAGTGAGACCACACACACTCATTTCAGAAGCATTTAGATCAACCAAAGGCCAGCCTCACAAAAGCCTTTAGGCACCTTACAATTTGTTAATGCACACTCAATAGACATAAATAGAAAAAAGTTCTCTTCGTTTTAGTAAATAAAAAAGGTAATCTACAGAAGACCATATGTTTCTGCCCAATATTGAGGTATAAGCTGACAATGTCCCAATAGCACTTTGGAGGTTATTTCTACAGATAATCCCTTTTCCAGTTATGCACAGAAATAGCCCAGGAAATTTAGTGCCTTTGCATCAAAAGTACGAGTAGATTCTGAGCAATACACTATCAATTCAGGCAATTGTCTGAGGTGTCTTTTGCTATGTGTATGCCTCTTTTTATGTAAAAAATTGCAATGATAAAAAAAATGTTCCTGTGCCCTTAAACATGTAATAGCAACAACTCTTTGTTTTGAAAGAGAGATGACTGCATGGTTATAACAAAGAGAACAAAAGTCTATTCACCTCATGCATTGGTATGATCAAGCCTGCTGTAACTAGCTTAATGAACCTTGGACACAATCAATCCTCATTTAACACTACTAGGTCTCAGATTTGAGTGTGTTAACAAGAGATGCAAAGTCAACAAGTTTAAATCTTTCCTGAAACATTGCTTTCAGGTTCATAAATACCTGGTGAATGGAGTTTTGTGGCTGTTACTGCTGATTTCTTTGGAGATGAGATAGATGGTCTGCTAGCATCCTGATCTTTTTGTACTTCTTTCTTCACACCTGTTTTAGAAAAAAAAAATTCAAAGACAAAAACATCTTGGTTTATAATTCTGCTTGTAACTGTGCAGAACTGTGTCACTAAGATACACATCAAAATGGCAAAATGTATCTCACCAATACATATCCTGGGCTCTGCACAGAGTGATGCCACACAGCACTTCTGGTTGGATGCCAAGCTGCTGTGTCTGCAAGCACGACTGTACATGTGGTTGAGCTGACATGCACAGCACTAAAGAAGGACAGAAGAAGGCCTTACACACTACCTTGGCTTTCCAGTCTTCTGCACCATAACAGATGCCATTAAGGCATGAGTTATGCAGGTAACCCATCCTATCTGTTCTGAGTGCTGTGTTCTGTCTCTTTACCTTGCTGGGCAACCTCATTCTGGGCTGCAGGAGAATTGGAATAGGACCCTGCAAAGCCAACTGAAATTACCTGCAAGTTCCTGCCCTGTCACCTTTTCCACAGGTAAGGAAGCTGCCTTTTCTGGAGACCAGCTTTCCCAAAATGGCCTCGTAGTTAAGAGAGAGGCTAGAACCAGAAGCAGGGAGGATGTGTCAGAGCTGTGCAGGATGTGGCTGCCTGGACATATGAGAGCGGGTCTCTGTCTGTGCAGTAAGTCAGGCAGGAACAAAGGTGGCCAAGCACATTCAGGACACAAACCTACAAGTCACTGTGCCAGTGTGGAATGAAAGAGGGCACGGAATATTTCTGAGAGGCAGCTCAGTGTCTGTCCCATCACTGGAGCTTCGGGATGGTCTGCCAGAGTCAGAGTTCTGCAGTCACTGACTGCCTCTAGCACCAGGGAGATACAGCTTCCTCTGAAAGTCAGAGTGGCCACCCAAGCTCAGCTCCTCCTGACAACCCACAGCTCCCATCAAAATAGCTGTGGGGACCATGCTGCATGAATAACATGAGGTCCTGCCCTGCTTCTTTGACCATGGTGTGACAGTCACAGACACAAGATTTCAAGCAGAAAACATTCATCAAAGAAGTAAGGAGAAAGAGTAACAAAAAGCAAATCCCTGGGACAGTAATATATTTTCCTGTTTGCTTTTCTTTTTTTCACCATTAGTATTTGTTGAGGGTTGCATTTTAGCCTGAAGGGCTATGTCACAGCCCCTGGATACACAGGGAAACCAGAGAGATTTAAGGAAAATGACTTGCTATAGAGGGAAAACAAAGTTTGCATTATTAACTTTCCTGTCTCTTATAAGTATGTTCACAGACATCTTATAGGAAAATGCCCCACAGAATCTAAACTCTCTGAAGCAGGAAAACAACATCGGATTCTCTTGGTGGTGCCTAATGACAGAGGCAGTCCAAAAGCTAACACTATTTTCCATTTTGCTTAATGCAATTGTGACCTGGCTCTTTCGACAGTGGAGAAAAATTATAATTTTACATGGGGATCATAATCTTCAGGACACTTACTGGTTTATTAGTTTTCTGCTCCCTCCAAAACCACACCTAGTAACAGCTGCAGTACATGTTCATTTCTGATGCATCTTTCATCCTTTCACTTCTGTCTGCATCAGGACTTGCATGCAGAGAGCTGCAGACGCAGCACTTGCCACACACCCGAAGCTGAGCTGCATAATTTCTAGCACTGTCTCTCAGCATTTGCTTGCAGAGTGCTTCTGGAAAGAGCACACACACCTGCATGTCCAACTGTTTGTGGGAGAGAAGCACGGGACAAGTCCTAAAACCCTCTTTGATCCTCTTCTACCATTCATAGGCAAATCACACCATCACCTGTCAGTGGCTTGTAAAGACTGAACACTTGCTCACACCTTATGTGCATCTCCATTTTCTCTGCCATTCATAAATACAACATGTTAAGGCTATAATCTCATTTGGTGAAGTGACTGAAGATAGAAATTGCCCATGCCTACCCCCTATTACGCTGTACTTCACTACAGAGTAGGACATAAAATAAGTTTATGGTGCCTTTTCATTACTACAGACCAAAAAGATGGCAGCTGTGAGACAAAACCAGGGCTTGTTTTATAAGACACAGTTTACATAGTTACAGATTCAAGCATCAGTTTTTCGTAATAATAAGGCTTTGGCTTTTCTGGGGCTTTCAAAATAAAAATAAAATGCCCAATGGACAATATACTGAGCTCCTCCATAAATTTTGCTATGCCAGATGCCAAACACAGGCAACGGTAGAGAAAAGTGCGTGCTTTCCTTATGCTTTCCTTAGGCATGTAAATAATTAACTACTTTTGGTTTTGAGACATTTTCAATGAAGAACACCCAGGGAATTCATTCAGCCTCTTGACCTTAAGTACACAACAAGAATCAATTCCCTAATTAGAGCTTGGTTGAAGGAAAACAGAGCAAAGAAGACCAGAATTTTGCAGAGGGCAAGGCAGGATCTGTGGAGGGCGGTGGGAGTTGTGTATGGGTGCCGCCTGGCAGGCGCAGCTGCACAGGGGACATTGGCTCCAGAAAGTGGAAGACCAGCAGAAAGAAGGTGAAAAAGGGTATCTGGGCAAGGAAAGATAAGTAGGGCTAATAACAAGAAAGATTAGTGTTTTTGTTGAGTTTACAAGACTAGGAGAGCTCTTAACCTCTGGTGGGGCAGCAGTGCAGCGAGTGGGCAAGGGAAGAGGGGTCGTGCCTTGAGGGAAGAGCCAGTGCCCAGCCCAGCCTTGCTGGGAAGGGGACAGAGACAGGGACACTGGAGCTAGAAATTATTCAACTTCTCCTTCATAAGTAGAAGGGCCCTGATGGCCTCTCTGTAGCCCTCCTTAGAGGAGAGGGATTTAGAAAGCACACAGCAGGTGAAAGGAAGGATGATCTGCAGGAACAAACTGTTACCATTTTGCTAAGCTCATCACCCACAGGGAAATTTTAGGGGAAGAGCCATCCCTGGCATCAGACCTCATATAAGAGCTTGAGCTGAATGCTTTTCTAAAAATGCGGCTTGTTCTTGTCTTTTGAAACAACAGCTGTTAGTTGGTTCGAAGAGAAACATTCAGAAAACATGTTGATTTCCTGCAGGGAAAATAAATCTTTAGATTACAAGTGTTTGGGCTCAGAATTTGTTGTTTCACAGAAATACTGAATTTCAGGTTTAAAAAATCTGAGGGAGAGCACTTGGTGTAGTAATTAGCATAATGTGCAGTAGCACAGGGTATGGTGCAGCAGGAGGTTATAAAGTTTGATCTTTTCTAGCTTGAAATGTACTAAAAGTAATTCAAAGACTAAAACGCACAAAAATATCTGATGCTCCAGGGCAACTCAGAAAACAAGACAAACATTTTTCAGTTGTTATTACAGACCTGAACACATGTAAAACCTCAAATCATATTCTGTTATATATATTTTGAAATGTCAAAAGTTGCTATAGGTGCAATCATAAAATCCTAAAAACTACACAAAACTAAAAGGAAATTAAGCATCATAAGTGTATACTTCTCGAACTTGAACACTTTTAAAATTTTATTCTAAATTAATCTTTTATAATATATATTAAATATGATCTGGAACAAAATTTTCTTCAAAATCTTAATGTTATTGCCCACAGACTGGAAATATGGAATTCCAATTAGCTCTGTGTTAAATGCCTGTACATTAGCCTTATTCCTGCTGGCTACATAATCAGAGCTCTTAGCACTGAGCTTCCCAGCAAAAAGCTCTTGGCATTTCAGGAACTACCATTAACTTCCAGGCTTCCTGGAACAGTTTGCAAGGCTCTGCCAACTTCTACTACTAACAGAGCTCATGCAATGAGAAGTTCTGTTTCTGGTAGCCAGTAATCAAAGCCACAAAGTACTAATTTTTATGCGAATCTACATTCCATTTAAGGTTAAAAATCTCTCAACATTTCCCCTCTTTTCAAAGACATAGTTGTGTAAAGAAATGAATATTTCAGGCCCTAGGAGAACAATGAGCATAAATATTTGTTTGTCTTTTCTACCAGTGTGCTTACAAAAATTTCTTTTGAAAAAGGCCTCTAAACACACAGTTCTGTAAAGGTATTTACATTTCCTAATTAACATACACAGCCTGCCCCAAATGAAACAGAAGGAGCAAATGGAAAATAATTAGAAACACAAGGCAAAACATTCCAGAAATCACTTAAGAAAAATAGCAGACAAACAAAGCTACTTCTCCGTTCTCCCAGCAGTGCTGAATGCTAGCCTAGGAACCAGAGTGAAAGACAACTTATCCAAGACATCTTCTCAAGCACTGCAGAATTAGCACTTGTATTTGCCTGTACCTTTTAGAGCCTTCAAAAGCCAGTATACTGGGATAGGCTTCAATTGGCTTTCATATGTCAGACTGGAAGCACGCTAACAAATTGTACATTGAGTATTTATTCCTAAACAAATCCTAACATGCTGTAGACATCAATAACAATTCAATGGGACTGACTGCATTCGGATGGATTCCAGCTGTTCTCAGGAGTATTTTATAAGTTAACTAATGCAGTCTGCAAGTTTAAAATAAAAAACACCAAGGAAATGCCTTCAGTCACTCAGACACAGGGAGCCCCTTTGAGCTTTCTTCTGCCTTTCCCCCTGATACCCACGACTAGTCATGTCCTTGGTGAGTAATGCCTCATCCCTGCATGCATTGTCTGAAACAAAATGAGCAAAGCAGGAAATATGATGGATTCTGTAGAAGGAGAGCAGTCTAATTCTCTCTAGAGACTCTACTTCCTGTGATCTATGAGACACTGAAAGACTGAATAAATAAGTAGATGTAGAAGAAAGACTATGTATTTCTTGAAGTAAAAACTGCTAATGCTCGTGCTTTTCCCTTTGTGATTGTTTCAAATTGTTTTCAAATCTGATAAGAAAAAAAGGACAATGACTATTTAATTGTCTTGTCTGAAAACAGTTGCCTTGTTCTTGTATTAAAAAAGAAAAGTCTCTTTAGCTGGTGTTTAAAAAAATAAAGCAAAAAATAAACCTTATAAAACGAATCATTCTTTGGACTGAATAGAAAATCTCAGAGTAATTCTGAACATCCAGCATTAGTTGAAGAGTTAAAACGAGTACTCCTCTTTCTGAAATTTTGCATGGATCCTATGGTTTTATTGTCCCTTCCTCACACTGTTGTGCTATGGCATGTTTTAGAGTGGTTCTCAGAAGAAATGTAGGAAAACATGCAGATGAACTCCCACCTGCATATCCCTGTGTTCAGTACAGGAACAACACGTATGTAACCACGGCACATTGCTGTTCAGCTTTGAAGGGAAAGTGTTTGCAAGGGGGAACAAAGCAGCAGCAGACTCTTCTCCCTTCATCCCTGCAAGAGTTGCTCATTCTTCCCCACTCAGGTGACCTCAGGTCATCCCTCTCCCTTCTGCTGACATTGTGCTGTCTGGATTTTGCAGAATCTGATTAAAACCCCCACATTTTACAATATCAGATTGCTGGTGAGAGCAGAGATAACTCTGGCCTCCTATTTTTCATCTTGGCTGATTGCATTTAACAGCCTGTCCTGTTATATATGATTTACTGGTACTTGTAGAAGCACAGGAATTGACCAGGTGAATTTTTTGAACGCGGCTTTTGATTGTCTTTAATTTAGGGGGCCAAGTAGGAACAAGCTCAAATTAATTCCTTATTGCCACTGTCATTGCACTCAAATTAGGATATTTCTTATGGATGACAACAGTCATTAAATAATAACCAAATAGAAATAGGAATCCCATAACACACACCCCTCAAAATCCATAACAGGGCATAGAAAATATAAAATCCCACAGCTCTCTGATTTCATAGAGAGTTGGGTGGCAGATCCAGCCTTGGTGGACAGAACTGAGTCTCTGAACATTGCCTTCCATAGATATTCCCCCATTTTAAGTGAAATTTAAACCAGAAAATTCATATATGTGTGCTTCAAGTAGTATATATTTTAATCATTATCTGTGGAAAGAGGAAGCTTATATGAACTTCAGAACTAGATTATAGTTGCAAAGTTCCTGATGGAGAGCTGCTTTCACCTATTGTTCAACAAAATATGAAGCAATATAGAAATGCTAAGTTTTAGTTAGGTTATCATTGTACTTCCCTAAGTAGGTAATATATTTAAATGAAATCAAAAGACCTCTCTTTTTCTAGTCAAGTATGTGCTTTCTTTTCCCTTTTCTAGAAATTGACAGACATGCAAATATAAAATGGGTTGAAACCTAATTAAGGGCACTCTTTTCACAGACCAGTCAAAGGCCATCAGTTCATGCCTGCAAAACTATTTGCATAACAACGATCTTCCACTACTATTGTCCCATGCAGAATTCTTTTTTGATCATCTGAAGCACAGCATCATCTGCTGCACAGCAGAAGCTAAAGAAACTCATTTTCATTAATTAAATATTTTTTTATTCCCTGCAGTCCAATTTATTTCACAAATGCTTTCAGTGAAATATCAAGAATATTTCATTGAAATCTCTCTTGAGCAGTCGTGTCTTTATTTTTTTTTGAGTGAAAATTTACAGTTCATGTGGTCTTCTCAAGTAACATCTAATACATGAAAGCTTTCATGTGATTTTTGATGGCCATTTTTGATTCATTAATATAGGTATATATTTTCATTTGTGAATTAATTTACTATTCATAAATGGTTAAAATTACATATGTCTCTGAAATAAAAATGTAATTTTTACATTACCTGATATTGCCCTCTCTCCAAAATATTATTTATATTTAAATTACTGACATCCTCTTTGTGAAATACTTTCCTTCTTCCTTTCACAAAATATGCTGTATGCAATACACATAGTGCCTGTGCTCCTCAGCTGTAACTGGGGAGTGCTCTAAGAACTTCAGTTTAGTAACTGCAATGTCTTGCACAGGAGGTTGGTCAGATGCTAAATACATATGCAACATCAAGCCTATAGAAATCACTGGCCAAAGGATACCTAAACAGAAAAGTTTACATTCTGTAGGTGTCTCTATCATATTGGGATCTACACCCAGTGTTCATATGCTACTGCAAGAGAGGTGAGATTAGAACTGCTAAAAAACCTCGTCTTCATAATTTCTTTGATTTATTCCAACCTTTGCGCCTATCAAATACTTAGCATTTTGAAGAACCATGACACTGTTTTAACAAAAGAAAAAGAAAAAAAATGGGGTTTTTTACATGTTGCTAACTTGGCTCATAAGAAGCTCAACCAGAACATTGAACTAACATAGTTTCTTTAGCTCCTGCCTATTGTGTATAAAAAGAACTTCCTAAACTTGTCAGCTGCCCCTATTCAGGAACTGTGGCTGCTTGTTTGCATAATGCAGGCAGGTAACCCTACTTCCACGTTTAGTTTCCTTCCAGAATAAACCAGGCAAGTTTATAACGTGGTAATTGCTGAGTTATCCCTTCATCCTTATCTTGGCCCATGACCCTTTTATTGTCTTTATCTCCCTCTGTCAGGTTGGTTTGGTGGGTACCTGGTGTCCAGCCAAGGTTAAACCACTACAACAGGTCAATCTATCTTGAAACCAGGTGACAAGAACTAGCATCTCATAAAGTCTTTGTCTTCTATTTTGCACTGATTTTTCCTTCCTGGTTCCATTTGCAATGTGTTATCAAACCCAGTGGAACTTACACTGAGATGATACACTGTTGAGTAAGAGCCATCCTGGTAAAATTTTTTATTTTGGAATCTAAACTGTTAGATATAATCTGAACTTGATGGAAGTGGTCTTTTGAGACATGACCGAATTGAGCAGAAGGAGAGTGTAGGCAAAGAAACAATTTGGAAATGAGACTAGGGTTTTTTCTTTGTTTGCCTCCATCTGCTTCTCTGAGTAAAAAAAACAAAGATTACTTAAACCTAGAGGCCAATATTCTCATCACTGCAAACACACCTTGCAATGAATTATCTGCTCAATGGAATGCTTTGGTCTTAAAGCAATTCAATGTTTTCTAAAAGCTGCTTGTTGGTAGTCAACAACATATACTCTAAATCTCTGGCATGTGTAGCTAGGGACAGTAAATGCCTTCAATTCTACACATAACTCACAAAATGAGATTATAGCTGTGTTGTTGACTGTGTTTAAAAGAGTACAGCAAATGGAGTCCAAATCAGCCCACTGGCAACGGGCCAAAGGATGGGATGAAAATCAATTAAAAGCAAGCAATAAAACAGTATCACAGCAAGGTTTCTGCATTTCTTGGCTTAACACAGGTGGTGTTTTAAGTTTGGAGCACTTACCAGCGGGTGCTGTGGCAGTTTTTGGTGCTGGCAGTAAGCTCCTGCGTGGAGTCGCTGTGCTGCTCGATACCTGTGTCGTGCTTTTGCTGCTCCCCTTGGGAACATCCTTAGAAGGTGCAGATGCCCTAGGGGTGGTCTGCTCTTCATTTCCACAGCTGGAACCTGCAGGAGACCGGAACTGCACTAATTATAAGTCCATAAAAAATGTATGTGAACTGTGGCATACAGACTGAACTTCCATCAGCAATTATAACCCACAGTGACACGTTCTCACTGCAGCCTGGGCTAAGTTACACAGACTTTCTCCAAAATAAACCCTCAGGTAGAAATAAAGAGATCCCAACAACTGACTTAAATGCTAAGTCTTGGCAGCTGTTACAGACTGATTCCAACAGGAAATTAAGACCTCCTCTTTGTCTAGCTCTATAAAGGTACGTGTCTACAATGCTCATAAAGGAACCAAGGAATTTCTAACATCTGGGTGGAAAAGCTGTTTACAATTTTGTGGCTGCAACAGGAGCCACACCACACATTCACCCTATCCCCTGGAAGCTTGCTGGTGTTTGAAATAAAGGGGACTTGCAGGGCTCAATGGTGCAGTTTCAGATTCTCCTGCTCAGTGGGATTTCCCATGAAGAATCCCTAAGGTCACACTCAGACAATTGAATAATAAGTTAAAAAACAAAGAGAAAATTCTGCCTTAACTCTCACATCCACTGCAATCATATTCTTTTAACAAATATTAGGTTGCCAAGTTTTCCACCTTAAATAGACCCCTTTCAAAACTTTAATGGGTTTGGTGTCCTCCTGCATTTGCTATCTACAGAATAATGACATCCTAGATTCCTGTAGACATAATGAAAATAAGATTTTCTTAACATTTGAGAAAGGCAAAGTTGGAGTGTTGTTTTTACCTATCTATCTACAAGGCCTAAGAGGAGCAAAAGATTACAGCAGATCTGGACTTGAACTTTTGTAGAAGAATTAATATTTTGTTTGAAAAAACGAGTGGAGATAGTGCAAGAACTACAAAGGATGTCAGAAAAAGACTAAAATTTTTATTTCAATTGTTTTACAAAGACACAATATAATATTAGTTAGGTATTGCCTGCAGGAAAATTATAGTATTATCTTAATAATTGGCATGTCCAAATCTCCAGTATTTTTAAGATGTAGGCTTCTTGAAAGTGTGCAAGTAAAGAAGAGATTTCATTTTTGCCTTTATTACTGAAAATCTACTAGGAAAAAAAATAGCAGGTTGGAAAAGAAAATCCTCTTTCTGATACAGGAAGAATATACCTTTTGGCTCTGAGAAAAAACAGCTTTTGCTGTGTCTTTGAGCCTGCTTGCATATAAGTCTTAATTTAAAATGTGTATCTGCAGTATAAATGGTCTTTTACAAACATATTTGACCTTTCCCAAGCCACATTAAAAACTCAAAACAGTGTAGTGTACTCTACACAGGAAAAGAAAGACCTGTAGCATTTGTCACCTTTACACAGCTCTGCACATAACAACCCCATAACTCATCAGGTCGGTGTTAAATATCCAAACTACATGGATTTTTCACCTGTGTAACAAACATTTAAATTTATGTGAATTAACTGAAACTAAAATTATTCTGAATTAACTGTGACAAAACACTGCTGACTTCCACAAAGTCACAATAGCAGAAAATCTGGCCCAGTCTAGCCCTGTCTCTTCTGCAGCTGTGCATGAGGACATCTCTTCTGCCAGGTGCCAGGTGGATGCTGCAGCATGTGTATCCACCTCAGGCTGTTTGCACCCCACTCCTGAAGCTATTCCTGATGTGGCCTCATATATGTGCTTACCCAGTCAGTTTGGGTAACACCACTTGTAGAAATTGTTTTTCTTTCTTCAGCTATTTTAGTGTAAGTTTCCATTGCAGAAGCACTAACCTTGAAGAGTAAATTATTATTTGCAGAGAAATAGAGTTCAGGTGTTCTTTAATGGAAATCCTTTATTCTCAGTTTCAACAATCATTCACTGCCCTACAGTGAGTGAGGAGTGAGGGAAGAAGTGTGAGGCTGAGAGGGAACAGCTGTTCCCTACAGAGCCTGGAGAAGACCATGGGGAAGCAGGTATTTCCCTGCAGCTTGTGGAGAGGACCAGGGTGGAGCAGATATTCACACTGCAGTCCATACAGAATTCCACACTGGCACAGGGGGACATGCCCTCAAGGAAGCTTCATCCATGGAGAGCCCCCACAGGAGCAGGGCCCTGGAAGAAGCTGTGGGCCTGGACATGAGAACCACACCAGAGCAGGTTTATCCTGAGGGGCAGCAGCCCTGGGTAAAGACCTGTGCAGGAGCAGGAAGAATTGTGAGATGGAAGAAATGGCAGAGAGGAACCATAATGGACCAACTGCAACCCCATTCTGCTCCCACTGCGCTGCTCAACGGGGTTATAGGATGCAGGAGGTAGAAGAATTGGGAAGGGAGAAGTGAAGTTGAGACTGGAAAAAAGCATCAGGGAAAACTATTTGAGTTTTTTGGTTTGTCTTTGTTGTTTCACACCTTTCAAGCATATTTTAGTTGTCAACGTATTAAATAATTTTTTCTAAGTCAATTTTTTTCCTGCCGGTGACAGCAGTTGGTAAGTGATCTCCATGTCTTTATCTCTACCTGTGGTCTTATTCACCTTATTTTCTTTCCTGTCCTGTCCAGGAGGTGAGATAGTGAGCAGCAGGATGGGTGCCTGCAGCCAGCCAGGGTCAACTCATTACAACAGCAATATCAATACACCCAGTATTTGCTGAGGTAAGGTCAATATTTAACTTAAGAGACATTATCTCTCACTTTGCTCTTCATTCATAGATGGAGACTGGAAAGAGACAGTGAAATACAACAACACATGCATGTATAATATGCCCCAAAAAGGAAATGTTTGCTGCTTCCATGGATATCACTAGGGGAGCATTTAGCTCCCCAGGAGCAGAGGTAGATGAGTTTCACCTTGCTACACATAGTGCTGGATTCCACAGTTCAGAAAGCATTCAGAGAAGAAATTAAATTAAAGTCCTAGGAGAATGCATATTTCTCATGATCTAGGAGGAAAATCAAAGTTTTCATTTATTTCAAGGAATCACTTTATAGGAAAATCAGAGACATTATTAACCAGATGGTTCATCTGTTAGTCCCTCAGGAAATAATGTCTCCCACTATTATCTGTAGCAGGTGAATCAGTAGCATCTGCCCTTCCATGATACCACCTCTTGATTTTCAGCAAGACCCTGTACAGAAACACCAGATGTGCAGTGGTGAACAGTTTCCAGGTGACCACATCCTTTGTTGTATTCTACTTCTTCCCTCCTATTCCTGTACTTTGGCATTCTGTCTAATCCAGGGGAGGCTCTACTTGCCTTTGAAGCACCTGGCAAATTGTATGGGGGCTGCTACATAAAAGACTCTGCATTTTTGCAGATTCTGTGCTCTACGGGGAGCAGCACTGCTGACTTTGCAGCAGAGTGTTTAACAGGGTATTAACAATCTGCTGGGGCTAAAGGCCTTCAGCCTCACTTTTATCAACTCCTCATTATGGGCCCCAAGGAATCCTACTCTTCTGCTTCTGAAAACAAAAAAAATATTGAAAAGAATAGTATTCATTTGAAGACCTGCAGTTACTTTGGAAAGTCCCAGCTGCAGCCACTCTTCCCCTACACTTGTTTGACAGTAGACATAGAGAAATTAGGGCTGGGAACATATTGTGTAGACTGCATGTTCCAAGAAAACCATGACCGAAATCCCAATGGCACCTAGATGTCTTTGAACCACTCTCTCTCTCAGTATCTGTCACCACTCTTTTTACCATCTGGCTGCAGCTCATTTCAGGGATTCCTCACCCTCAGTAAAGGAAGGCTCTCTGGTATGTGTCACTTCAAATTTGTGCCTCTTGTAGGTGTTCGTTTTCTGAAATTATTTACGAATATTTATAAAAAAGGATAGAAATATCATATGATAATACATATAACTGTAAACTAGCAGGAACATGAATGGGGAGATTTCTGCATTCGATGAGAAATTAATTAGGCCATGTTGTACGGCAGGTTTTGATCTGAGAGGAGACAATGCTAGGAAGGGCTGTGTTCTGGAGCCCCACAGCTACAGATTTCCCTGTCTGTAACCAAGGGCAATAATGCCTCCTTTTGTTGGAGAATTTGCATCCTCTCTAGAAAAGCAGCTTGTTTGACAATGCCTACGGGTCTGTGTCTTGCTGACAAACAAACTGCAGGAGTGTTACAGCATGAGTGCAGCTGCTTCTGCAGCTCCCTGTCCTGTGGGCTGCTATGTGCAGCCTATGAAACTCATAGACATGGACTGAGTTTCCAGCTCTTCACAGCAGGTCAAGCATTCCCTGTGCTAGCAGGAGGCTTGGAGCTGATAGCTCCTGCCACAGCTGTAATCACACTCAAGACACCAGGAAGATGCTGGCATTGTGCATGTTCACTGGAGGACAAACACTTACCCATGGTTATAGGAAGGCCTTTCCACCTAAAGATCTGGGACACCACTTGGTGCTGATTTAATGACAATGAACTTATGCCTAGTTGTTGCACCAGTGATCCCACTTAGCAATTCTAAATCACTTCCCAGTCACAGAACTACAGAGGCTTTAAAAAAGAATTTGAGCCACTTTCCAAAGTCACACAGCAAGGAAACAGCAAAGACAGAGAAGTGAGCAGAAAAAACTGATGATGAATGAGGCTGGAATGACTTTTTTCACCTGCAAAACACTGGGATGTATCATTCCTCTGGGTTTTACTAGGCTGCACTTTTGTGCCCCAATTTTCAAGTAAAAGTACAAGCACAAAGTGAAATTTAAAGTCACTGCCATGGGGAATGATGTGGTAAGAAAAACACCTAAGCTGCTGGAAATAGTTGGGTGATGTTTAAAATCAAAACCTGCGAGACACACTTTTTACTAACTTGGGACATATTCCTATCTTTCAGTTAATGCCCACACTTTATTCCTGATTGTCACTTGTGAAGTGGTAAGTAAATTTTATAGAATGATTACCAATATGCAACCTGTCAAACAAGATTTTTATTTCATAACTGCTGTTTAGAAGTCCATGGTATATTTCAATATGAGGTTTCACAATGTAATTTTCAAGAGACACAATTGAACACATAGCTCCATAGCTCAAGCTGAAACAAATCCATGGACCAAGAGGTATGGTGTGATTATTAGCCCTGAGGGATAACCATGTTTTTAAGATGTTTTGATAGTACATAAGATTACTAGCTGGCTAACTGGGTTTTTTTGCCTTTGCTGAAAGACAGTGCCTGGTATTTCCTAACAGGCCAAATATGCAAGAGATCAGGCAACAGCTCATGACAGGTTTCTTTTCCATCCAGAAAAGAAGTTGCTTAAGAATTGATGTCCACACAATGCTTAAGCTTAACTTGCTTAGCTGAAAGTCTTTTTCCCGCTGCTTTTTTTTTTTATTTTTGGCTAAGACAAAGATGTTTGAGCAATAATTCCCTGTAAAATATGTATTTTGTGCCTGATCATAAGCTGATTTTTCAGAAGTCTTTACATTCAAAAATGAAACTTGAATTTTGAATTCCGGTTAATCATTCAGGTTAATAATTTCCACCAAAATAAGGAACCAAATCTGCAGTGCCTGTCAGCACAGCTTTAGGTCTCTGCACTGCCAACGATTACCTCTGAGGCAGCCCTCTCACTGACAGGGAGGGAGGTTTGTGCCATCATTGATGATTAATGACAACGTAATGATCAGCCACGGCTTTTGTACATTAGCACACCTGTAAAAGATTCCTGCATGTCCATCCTTCTCCTTGTGCCCTCCAGTCCTAAAGCCAAGCACCCTTCTCCTGTGTCACCTGCTTTCAGATGGTTTGGGGCCCCTGGCTATGCAGAAAGCTGCTGGGCACCTGAAGGGTGGAAACCCTGCAAGGCTGACCACCACTGGAAGAGCTGTGAAAGCAGCTCTATGCAGATGCACTGGCAGGCTCTTCCTTCACCTCTAGCTGCCCTGACTGCCTCTGCAGTCAAAGGCTGTATCCTGCACTTGCAGCTGACCCAGGCAAGCTAAAGACAGAGGTAGTGTTTCTGGCAGGCAGAGGGAAGCATCGCCTCTTCAGGCTGTGCTTTCCTAACTCAGATGGCAGTTGAGCTGCCAAGCCAGCACTGGTAACTCTACTTCCAGAAGGATGCTCTTGCACACATGGCCTTTATTTGAGGCTTGGTCCATCAGACTGTATTTACACTGCTAAATAAAAGCTGGCCAAATATTGTAGGCTGTCTCATCCTGACACCACCCAGGCTGATCATAGCAGCTTTTCCTGAGAGGGTTAGAGCAGACAAAACCATGGCCACAGTGAAGAATAGGGGGAGAGATCAGGAGACTGGGCTTAGCCTGGCTTCCAGGCTTTCCCTTTCTCACCAGCACAGCTGGACTTCCCGCCAAGAAGCATCTACTGAGCTGGGCTATGTATGGTCTGTGTCACTGGTGAAGGAGGTCATTCAGCTTAGTCTCACATCAAAGTGGGTTTAAGAAAAGTGGAGATGTTTTGTCTCTGCCAAGTGGAATTGAAGCTCCTTCCTTTACACGATTTCCTGGTTTTGATGACACCGAGTTTTTGAAATTTAGATTAATTTTTGTTGCACAAACCCATCTTCAGTGTCCTTCATACATAATAGATAGCAGAAGTACAGCCTTCTGCTGGTACACCTCCTTGTATCAATGCTAACTAATTCATTTCACATCACCAAATAAAATATATATTTTAGGATCTGGCTATATACATTTCCTACTTGAGTGGAGTCATGCGCTGCTCCCCCTTACAAGCCTCATTGGACAAGGTGAAAATTTCACCACAAAGTAAAATCTCTGTATGTGTTACTGGGAATTGCAGACAACTCGCTGACTACACCAGACTTTGGAATCAAATAACCCATTTTATTTGGGTTCAGGTGAGACATTAAATCTCTATCATGAAAGACAAATATTTTATTATGTAATAAAGTCAGTATGTCGGTGGTGACTTTGCCTGCCACTGGCAGATTCTACAGCTGCTTGGTTAGCTGAGAGCTGTTGCATGGCTGGCTAATTAAAACCCCATAGGACATGGAGAGAAGACAGCATAGTATTTTTCTGATCAATTGTAATATGTCTCAGAAGGGATAATATAAGTTTTTTTTGAATCCTGCCAAAGATACCTGAGCTGCACAGACATTTTAAAATAAGCTTCAGACATCACTGTGTATCTACCTTCTTAAAGAGTAATCTCCTGACACTACCTGGAGCTGAGCCTTCAAAGGTGATTCATGACCAAATCTTCCCTGCAAACCTTGCTCATCCAGTGTATGACTCTGATTCCAGTGACAAGAAAACTCCCATGTCAGGAATACTCCACTGAAGTGTCTCTTGTGGTACTCAGAGGAGCTGACACAACAGAACTATATACTGGGGAAATGTTTGCTTCTCTGACTGAGAAGAGAGAAACATACCTTCTGTGAGCTTCTCCTAGACATATGGATTAAGATTTCTAACAGATCAGATCAGAGTAACCTGATTTTACGCTGTAATTATCAATTAACTGTAGCAAGGGCTGGTTCTTAAAACCGGAGATATACTTGAAGGCAAGCACATACTCATAATGTTTTGGAGGCACTTCTTGCTGACACCAGTTAAGAACATATTACATATAAGTTTAAATTCCTGTAAGGTTCACTTTGGGAGAGTAAATAAGTAGCTATATCCAAGAAATAGGTTTTCTGGAATCCCGTGTTCAGTAAATTTACTGAAATTAATTGTTACTGAGAGCTGAATTTGTAAGAAAAACGATATTTGATCCCAGTGAGGGCAACTGAGATGTTTGTCTTTGGTGCAATACAATTTTGACTTAGGCTGAATGTTTTAGGCAAAAGACTGCTCTCTATACTAAGCAAAAAGCATGTGAAATAAAACAGGATCAGAGATTTACCTCAGGTGTTGTTTGACACAGTCATGCACTGTCTTACAGAGGAGAAGGATGGATACAGGTCCAAGGGCCACTTCTCCCCCTCATTTCCCAGCAGCACAATCCTCTACACCACAAAATTCCCAGATTCTGTAGAGCTCTCATAGCAACACCAAGCATTGATGGCATTTTTGCCAAAGACGCATATATGATCCAATGCCCTCAGCTGCTAGAATGACCCCTGAGATCACCAGAGGCTGGCCAAAAGTTAAAATAACCAGAAAGAAGATACATCCATTTTCTACTACCACTAAAGCACTAATGGCATGTATTTAGGGGGAACAGGGGGAAGTTTCCTGCGTAGGAAGATTTTGATGTTCCTGGGTAGTCCTTCAGTCTCAGCACCCACACTTCTAGAAGTACCAGTTTTGTATCATGACTTATGCTCATGACCATCTGCTTTCATGGCACTGAGCCTGCTTCTGAACTGGCATACCAATTCCTACAGGGCACAGGCACCCATGAAAGATGGGATTAGAAGAGACATCTGCTCTGCAAGAGGTTCCTCCTGATAGCAAGAAGTGCCAAATTAGACCCACATGCCTTATTATAAGGAGTGACATCTGTTGGCCCTCAGCATTTTGTCATCAATAAATGCCTCTTTCCTGGAATCACTGCTTTTAATTTGCTTGAACATTGACTTGGAGTATTTTGACACCTAGAGGTATATATAATCCTTGGGAATGGTGTTAATGACATTGCAATAGTGATAATGAATTTCCACCAGCATTAGCAATCCATGCTGGTTGCCACAGCTCAGCAGACTAGGAGAGGTTAAGCAATGCCCTAATAATTGTCAGTGCTTAAGGCCTGGTGGCATTCAGTCCTGCTCCTTCCCTGCCAAACCCACAACAACACGTGTGCTATGGTTTACATGGAATTATGCTAGATCAAAGAGCTGGTAAATGTGTCTGACTCCTTACGTGGCATAATGATGACTTTAGAGCACGTGACACAGGCTAAGGAGGGGAGATGGCATACTGAAACCTCAAGGATAGAAGAGTCTTAGAGAGTCCCCAGCTAGTCACTAATTAATTGCATTTTATGAGCTCAGGCACAGATCCTCAAAGCTGCTTAGGAACTTAACTCCTATTTCATTTCACATTCAAATTTAACTCACTGTGCTTATTCTTAATCACCATCTCAGCCCTGAAGGAGTTTCAAACCCACAGATGTCTCTATTTACAGAGTATGAAGGATACAAGCAGCTGAGCAGAACCTCCCATGAATGCTGAACTGTGCTTTGGTTGGAGGAGAAAGGAGGTGACAGGCACCAAATGTGTGCTTTGGAAATAGGCAGGGAGTTTTCTAAGCTGTTCAGAGCAGCCATTTGCTGTGCTCACATCCTGTTCATCCTCTTGGACAACATGCTGTTCAAGAAAAAAACCCAGGAGAACCTGCTTTTCCCAGTAACTTTTCATAAACTCCTGTGTAAGTAATGCACAATGTATAGTGCTGCTCTGGGCTGACTCCTGTCTAGATCTGTATTTTGTGGCTATTTTGGATGTCATACAGGAAAAAAAAAAAAAAAAACAACAAACCTATAGAAAAAAAAATCTGGAAAAAAATTACTTGTGTGGTCCAGAGCTTCAACAGTCTGGAAATGTTTTTCAGTGGAAAGCTTAATTTTTAACACATGCACTGGCTATGTTGTATATTTTAAGACTCCAAAAATAAGTTTGACTTGTAGAATTCTACTGATTAAATGTCTTCCTCAAAAAATATCTTAATGTGTTCAATCAAACTAAGGTGTTTTTCCTAATTAATATTGTCAGTTATGAGGAGCCTGGGCATAAAACTGAAATTCGAAACCACCAGGAGAGAGAAACGCAAGCAAAACAGGCTTGTATTATAAATGGCATTATCCATGGAGAATAAACATACATTTTTTAATGATGTGACTGTTAAAAAAAATTCCTTATCTCATGTTTACTAGAACCAGTGCCTTTAGTAGATGATTTTGGGCAAAATTCAATTATTTTACAATATGCTGATCTTACAACTAACACTACTAATACAGTCACACAGTGACTTAGTGATCCAGCTGAATAAGTTTTGCAAAGTGTTTTATCTATGATTATATTTCTATGGACTGAAGTAATCTAAACCAGCTGACCCTTAATATTTTGCATGGAACAGATGTTTAATTGCATTTATTTCACAAAATGAAAGGTCTTTAAAGTATATAAAATTAAAATTCCATTGAAAACTGCAAAGGTTGAATAGAGGATGTAGATTCTTAAAAAATGGCAGTGACTTTATAGAACAAGTAATTTAACTTTTCTATTTGATAAAGTATCAAAACTTTTGTTCATTTGATCCTTGTACAGGCTTTTTTCCCCTTCATACTTGAATGTATCCGACTGGCAGCAGCAGAACCAGAGTGACTTCTCTTCATTACAATAAATGCTACTGATAAGAAATAAATTTTAAGACCATTTCAGTGGAGCATGCACAATTGATTTCCATAAGCACTGCCAGAGCACTGACCAGAGTACTGTGGAATGCTCCCCAAGTCTTTCCAAAAGCAAGTACACACATGGTCTGTGCAACAAACAGGAGGAACTGGAATTCTGTGACCACTCTGAGATTTATGATGCGACAGGAATTACAGAAGCTTGGTGGGAAAATTCTCAGGACTAGGAAACCACAGTGGATGGCTACAAACTCTTTTAGAATGATATAAAGGGAAGAAGAAGAAAAGGAGTTGCATTTTCTCTAAAAGAGAAAGTGAGCCATGGAATTCTCCAGAGTCTCCAGCTCCGGTCCCCTAGATCAAAACCAAAACGGAAAAAATGGAGAAGTTTCACAGGAGATCCATGAAAATAATCAAGGGCTCTAGGACCTGCCCTATGAGGAGAGACTGAAGGAGTTTGGTCTTAACTGCTTTAGAAGGGAAGGCTCAGGGGGACCCAATCAGAGTGTTCCAGTGTGATGGGAATTGAAGGGCTCCTACAGAGAGGACAGGGGCTCTCACTTCACAAGGAGCTACCTGGAGACAACAAGAAAGTACAAGCTGCATTGGGTGAGGTTTCATCTCAACACAGGGAGCGACTGTTTTACAATGAGAACAATCAGTCACTAGAACAACCTCCCCAGGGATGTGCTAGAGTCCCTATCAATAAAGTTTTTCAAGATGTGACTGGACAGAGTGCTAGGTAATCTCATCTAGGCTCCCTTTTCCACAGAATGTTGGACCAGATGATCTACGGATTTCCTTCCAACATGGGCTATTCTTTGATTGTATGAAAAGGGAAAAATCAACAAAGACCCACAAATTCCAGTGCCAGGATTGAAGTAAGGACTATACACCACTATGTGGTCAGACAGTTGAAATATAAATTATGGTATTACAATACCATTTATGCTCTAGACATGTATTTCTTGATAAATTTGAAAATGTGAACGATACCAGTTGTATTACTCAGAAAATCTACTCGTCAGAGTGTGAACACAGCCTGGGCAGCCAGGGGTGAAATTCCCCATCTGACTGCAGCAGTGGTCTTATCACAAACCCTGGCACCAGGGAGCCTTCTGGGAGTGGTTTCTGTGGGCAGGCGCCGTGTTTTCCCATGTCAGCACATTACATCATCATATCATTGAAATTAAACAAGTTATAAAAAATTAATGAATCTGTTCCTGGTCTTCTGCATCAGTGGGCAAGTTGCTGCCAGGCTGGATCCATGACTGCAATATCCAGTTTGACACGACATGATACTGTAAGGATTGCTCCTGGCCTGACTGGGACACTGATAACACTGCTTTGTTGGTCAAGATCGTGCCTCTAAATCCACTGCTTTTAAAAGGCAAGGTACTGATATTACGAAGAGAAATAATTACCTGTACCCTCACCATTTCTTAAACAGGACCTTTGAAGATAAATTCACTTGCCCATCTCTGGTATGTGAAAATGGAACTGCAGGATTAATGAGAAATATCCTATTAACTTCACCTCTGTATGAATTGTTCTGTATTTAAGACTTGTAAGGGACTACTTAAATAAAAGCTTTTTAATCATACATGTAGTATAAGGGTTACTGAGTAAAGCAAAATTTCTCATTTTGTACCATTTTAAATCCAAGTATTTTTTCAAGACACCTGGAATTATCAACAGAATCAAGAACAGGTTTGTGTATGTGGGGAGTGGGTAGGGATGTGAATGAATGTGAATTATTTTAAAGAGGCACAAAGTACAGTTAGGAGTATGATCTGTAGCATTTTATACCAGCACTAATAATATCCTTTTGTATATCAGATATATTTAATTAACTTTGCATGTATAGTACAAGTGCAGAAATATTACACCAAAAGTGTTGTCTACTGGAAGATTGTAACTCAAGTGATTTCCACAGTACTTCAGTTTTAGAAAAAGGTCTCCAAAGCCCTATGCTCTGGAGAAGGAGTTGGATAGCTCTTAGACCTGCTCACAAATGATAGAGGCTTATGATAGACTTAGGAGAGTCTAATACATCTAGCAGATCTTCCTTTGAGCTGTTTTGCTGGTTCTGCAGAGTTTCCTTCTCCTCCACAGTGGCAGAATCTGACAGGAGCAACGCATGGTCCTTGGTGCTTCTCTTATATTCCTGAATACTGAAGACAAGTGGTTATATAAAAATCTCAGTTGGCATTAGTGTAAAAGAATTACACTAATATGAATAATAAAAGAATTATTTCTATAATGCTTTCACTATGCTTCTATTTTTTTACCTCCTTCTTCAGCACTTATATGTAGCCTGAGAGCATCTCCAAGATCTTCCTTTTAAAGAAATACCCTGGGTTTTTTTTTCAACGGCATGAGCATTGATATCACCACACTACTGTGATGACATGGAGGTTAAAGGTGCATTTGCTCTAAGGAGTGCTTAAAAAGCTCCTCCTTCTCTCAGTTAAACATGAACACATATCTCAGGACACTTGAGTTTTAAACATGTGGGAGGTGGTACAGCTTTAGAGCACTAATACTGAAGACAAAGAAGGCAGCTCTTAGAGGAGACAGAACAGTCTTACTGTTGTGCAGAAAGGCAAATTTTGGTTAAAACTGCATGTATATTATTTGTAAACTCCTTAGGACTGGGAAAATAAGACAATGCACCAAATCCATCTGTCTCCTTCCAAATTTCCAAAGTCCTGTAGATGAAGGAGGGAGTGGAAGATACTGCTGAGGTTCTTTGCAGCCAGGATATTATTCTTTACTACATCAAAATTAGAAAATAGGGCAAGAATTTATGGAGACCAGCCCTGAGGAGAAACACTTGTGGGTCCTGGTGGACAAAAATTATTATCTGAGAGCAAGAAACAGTACTAGCCCCAGAAGACACACATGGAGATATTTTATATTACAGACCATACATTACCTAATTGAAGCATAGCCATTATTAGAAATTAAGATGTACTCCACCAGAATCCCAACCTTAGAAAAAGTCAGTGGTTTCTCAGTAGCTGGGAAAAAAGCAAACAGCTTCATCTTTTATGAGTGGTAACAAATTTTTCTTCTGGTTTTACATGACGCAGTTTCATGAAATTCCTTTGGAGTTTGTTTTGGTTTTGTTTTCTTGTTTATACAATGAAAAGACAATGTAAAGCCTGAAAAACAGGAAGGACTTTTTCAGAGTAATCAACACACCAGATATCACTGGTTTCTCTGGAAGGTTTGTGATTTTGTTCAAATCCATAATGAAATTTCAACTGCTACACCCCAGACTTCTTATCCTCTTTGTATTCTCTAAAATCTAGGGGGGAAAAAAAAGAGTTTGAAAAAGGGTTCCTTTGAGTTTGGAAATGTAACATATTTTGCTGAAAAACGTCTAAATTAGATAAATTAGGGGTGGTACTGGTGGTTCCTCAACAGTATTTCACCTTCTTGTTCTTGTCAGCAGAATGCAGGTTGTTGCAACAAATCAAAAAACACTCTGGGCTTTGGGGCGATCTAGAGGACCATCCCTATTTAACAATGCCAGTATCATCGCCAGCTTCTGCCATCTACTTACTTTTTTCAACAATCTGCTCTGTGAATTGGAGTACTAATATGATCTGGTCTCCTCTGGGCTGTATGCTTTATACATCTCCACTGGACTGATGATGGCAGCACACCCAAGAGCCAGTTATTCCCAGAACAACACTCCCAGCTCCCCATCACCTATAACATGAGCCCCTGTGGATCCTCCTTGTGACTGCAGTTTCAGCGTTTCCCTCCTGAAAAGGCCTCATAAATGACACAGAGAACCCTCATTGCCCTGCCAAGGCCTCTTGCTGCTATTCAGCCTCTGCAGTTGCGGCAGGTTTTATTCCAGAAGGCCAGAAAGGCTCTGCACCACTGAGACCATAAAATAGCAATTTTCTTAATGGAAAGCACTCATTTGCATCTTTGGTCTTTCGCAAGCTGCTAATTCTCTGAAACCTGTAGAATCTGGAGTGGCTCCTTCCCTCAGAGCAGTTCAAAATACATGAGAGATGGAGAATTAATGCAGGGCTAATCCCACTGAATTACATAAGATTTTGTTTACTTGGGAAATCATGAAAAAGCTAAATTGAGAGAGAAATCCCAAACATTTGAGTCACTGTGATCACATTTAAAAGTGAAATGTTACTTGGAACAACAAAGATGGCTTTTGGGACTGAAGGGAAGGAGGAAAAGCTCTTCTTTGTGTCTGTCAAAATTACTTTACTGATACTGGAAAGGAAGCATGCATCAGGCCTTTCCAACTGGTAAGCTCTGGGAAGCTTCTCTAATGCTATTCAGACCCTCCAATTTAAGCAGGAATACAGTCCTAAATTAGAAGGCTGGACGATAAGTTCAGCTGTCACACATTTGCTACTAAAAGAACTATTTTTAAGAAACACATTATTAACTTAAATGCTACATGATTCCTTCAGAAGCTATGACTCTGAGTGGATTAGTGAAGTGGGAGTGCTTTCAGGCTATGCTTAATACATGTCTTATTAATTTAAAGCCTTATGATTGCCTTCAATGTGATTATGACCCAAAGTCAACCTCCATTGTATCTGTCAAAGTTGTTGTAAGACTCTTTATGTGGTGGAACAATCACTTCTGAAAGCCTGACTGTTTCTCAGAAGGTAAATACAAGTCTCTCAGTTGGATTACTTGAGCCTCAAGGCCTGGACTCCCTAGGGGCTCCCTTCACAAAACTGGGACCACACAGCCTCCCACATAACAAATAAACAAACACACATTTGCATACAAGCAACTTGTACAGGTTTATGTTTTCCATTTGCTCCCCAGAAGCAGAAGAAAGTCCAGTAAGGGATGAGGAAAGTCATGTGGGGTGCAGCATGGCCATGGATTAGCCAAGCAGAGGCTCCAGGGTCCAGAGCCAGTGTCCTTCCCACCACCTAGATCAGACAAGACAGTATGTCACCTATTAATTACATGAATTACCAGACTATATTTAATACAAACTCAACATCTGACAACTGCTAACCTTCAAGATGAAAGCTCTCTTCATTTATTGTTTCCCTTTATGTAAACATGTAGACCACTTACACTTCAAGTGGTTTTGCAAATACAACAGTCTATATAAGCTCTTTTATGTACCTTGAATGGGCCTCCCTTGCAGGGCTTGGAAATAATTCAGGTTGCCTCTAAACAATTCAGAGGCACAGCATGAAACAGAGATAGAAAAGAGTCACAATTACAGAGATATCTGATATCTAGCAACAACTGCAACAACAACAATTCTTTGAAAACTGTGTAGGTGTATCTATGTCATAGTTTTAAACAGGAGCACTCAAAGGTAGCAAACACCTCAGTAAGAAACAAAGCCGAACTGTGAGATCTCTTGAGTTTGTACAGCCCTCAGCACAATGAGGCTGAAACTGGTTGTGCTTCTTTTTTGCCCCTGCAGTATGGGTGCAGAGCAACAATGGATAATAGAATCTCTTTAGGACATCAAGCTCTGGCTTTGGGGAGGTCACTAGAGAGCCCTACTGGCAGACAACACACCCAGTTAACCCAGTTTTCTGTTTTCACTGGTGATCAGCAGCAGAGACTGAGAAAAAAAAGAAAGAACACAGAAAGAGAGCAGAAGAGAGTGAACCTCCTCTCCTCCCACGTCTTTTTCAGCCTCAAAAGTGCTTTCTGTGCACAGTGGCATAGAGGGATTTCATTTTTATGGGCTTTTCTAGTCTTGCCTTGTGCCCATGGAACCTTTTAGCACTCAGCATGGTGCATGGTGCTGCTCTGCCTGCCAGCCTACCCACTGCTGCCCAGACCCAGAACTCGCTCTTCCCTGGCCCCACTGCCTCCCCACCTTCCTACTTCCCCACCTTTCAGCTGGGAATTTGTTTTCCTGACACTGAAATCAGCACAAATGCCTCAGTTTGGAGCACGTGATGGTGCTGGTTCCTCCAAAAGAGAAAAGCCCCTTTGGAAAACAAATCATTGAGGAATATCCCAAAGGAGTAGCTAAATGGCATCTAGGCATTTCCTAAGACCTCTGCCAAACTATACAGTCAGTTCACACATCATGCAGAAGTATTTGATTTACGCAGTCAGCCTCTACTTACATTTCGATCCCCATGCACTCTTTCTTCTCTGAGAAAGATGCTTGGCTCCCAGACAGTTGGAGCAAGTCCAATATAAAGGTCAAACCTTAATGACCAGGAAAGGCTTTGGATAGAGAGAGAGTGGGTGGTCTCCCCTGATTTTCTTCTATCCTTTCTCTTCTTCAGCTCTCTTGGTGTGAAGGCATATGTGTGTTGAGGAGGGGTGCTGAGTGTATGGGATGAGTCATTTTTTTTTTCCTCTAAGCACTTTTACATACAGACTTCAGTCATGGAGAAGAAAAACAGACCCTTGCATTGGAAATGGCCTGGGAACCAACTAGCCTAAGCAAAACCACACAAGTCATCCGGATACACAGAGCCCATTTGTAGAGAAACTTATTTCTTGAGATCCCAAGCTCCTTTTCGACTCACACACATCGGTGCTCACCAAGAATTAACTCCGGGAGTTTTATTGCAAGCCTTTGCTTCGGGAAAAAAAATGAAAGTCTGTAAAGGCAGTTGAATTCAGGCTCAGCCTCCTATTCCGTTTGAATACATTTTCCCGTCGATTTTCCCTTTTCTGGGCACAGCGAGCATCTGCAAACCGCGTGCGCCCGGGCAGGCCCGGGGAGCCCCGGCAGCGGCTGACGGCCACGGGAGGGCAGTGCCGACCCGGGCAGCGAATCCTCCGGGATCGCACCGCGCCTTCCCCGCACCGAGCACAAGGCAAGGATTCAAATCTTGGTTTACCTGGGGTGGAGGAACAAACAAAGGACTACTTGTTTTCCTGCTGGGTACTCAAATCCTGGCTTTACTACTTTCTTTTGCGTTTGTAATTTCGACAAATTAATTATTCCTATCAGCAGGAGAATATCTAGACGAAAATTCTTCAGTCTGCTTACCCTAGATAATGGAATAAGAAAATAATAAATATGGCAAAAATGCTAGAGATTAACTGTTTCCAGCGAAATTGAATTCCGCGTTTTGATGCAATTTGATGGAGTGGGAGCGCCCTACAAATATGTTGAAAATGGTCCTTTAGTTACAAGGTACACTGTAAATTCATAATTTTGCAAAGAAAACAGGAGTAATTCATTGAACTGATATCAGCTGCCAGATATGAACAATAGGGTTAAAAAAAAATAATTTCTCTGGAAATAAACCAAATTTCATTTGTTCAATCTCTGATCCAGCAGTCCAGGAAATAATCAGCCTGACTGTTCTGGTTTTGGCTGGGGTAAGGTTAATTTTCTTCAGCTGTGTTTTGGATTTGTGCTGGAAATGACGCTGGTAACACAGGGATGCTTCGGTTGTTGCTGAGCAGCGCTTGCACAGCATCGAGGCTTTTTCTGCTTGCATTGCCCTGCCCGTGAATGGGCTGGGGGTGCACAAGGAGGTGGGAGGGGACACAGCCAGGACAGGTGACCCCGATGGACCAAGGGAATATGCAAGACCACGTGCTATCATGCTCAGAATATAAAAGCCTCCAAACGAGGAAGAGGGAGGGATTGGAGAGATTAACTTCCCAAGTCATCAGTATATGTGATGGGACCCTGCTCTCCTGGGGATGGCTGAACTCCTGCCTGCCCATGGGAAAGCAGTGAATTAATTCCTTGGGGTTCTTTTGCTTTGCTAGCATGTGTGGTTTATTTTTCTTTAGGTCAACCTGTGAGTTTTCTCATTTCTACCCTTCTGATTCTTTCCCCCATCCTGCTGGTGGGAGTGAGTGATCAGCTGCGTGGGGCTTAGTTTCTGACTAGGGTAAAACCATGACACAGTTGCAGCTTTGCTTATTTACTCAGAGCCTGCCTGTATTCCAGCACAAAATGGTCCTGCAAGAACTGAGATCATGGCCCAGTACAGCACACTGCAGTGAAGGAAAAAGCATGCTGCCATGGGTCAGTGACCAGCTTTTATTTTTGGAAATCAATACTGTCAAAAAGCTGCATGTTTCATTCTGCTGCTGCACAATCATCAAAGCCTCAGACTAGAACAACAACACGTGTAACGACACCATAAAATACAAACGTGACCTATAAAATAGTTTGTGGGAAGGGCAGCAGTGCATGGAGGGAGGCTGTGATCTCTAAAGCTGCTGAAAGAAAAGTACCAGTCATTGACATGTCATAACAGTTTGTGGTCTTTTGCGGCACTGGACATTCATGTCCAATCTGAATTAGCAAAAAGTTACTAAATCAGGGTCTTGAAATGAAATATCCTGAAATCCAGGATCCAGCCGGGGGACCAAAGCATAGATCAGAAGAAAGCCAAACTCGAATTCTGTTTTCACATTTGCCAATGACACTTTTGTGACCACAATGAACTCAGCAAAAATGTTTCCCTAAAAAAATTTCTACCTGAATTTGACTGAGTGAATCCAAAATCTCTTCATGGTCAGCAAAGGAGAGAGCTGCAAAACCTCCCTGGAAAGACCTCAGATATTTTCAAGAGCTGCCTGCTCCTCTTTGCTGATTAGAAAAGAATCCTATGGTGAGTACTGCAGACTGAGGCAGACTAACTTTGAGATATCTAATTAGGATGGATGAATCTCAAACCTAATCTGCTTGGGCCTTTAGTGTCTCATTTGCAAAATAATACAATGGACGATAATAAAAAAAACAATGATAATGATGCTATCAATGCAGAGATGACAAAACCTAACTCTCTATTTGTCTCTAAAACACATTTGATCCAGCAATGCATGAAGTATTATAATATTTGATTTCATTGCTTTGCTAAGCAACAAAGGCAGCCAAGTGCCAATAAAACAGAATAAATATCTGCTGCTGATACCACTATTTGAAGCTGAGCTGACTAACACTAAGTACCGTCTACCATATCAGAAGGCCCTCTCCAGCTTAGGACATACTTAGGTCTTTAGCACATGCTTAGCTATAAATGCCCAAATTAGTTAATGGTTTAAATGGGACAATTAAGTGTTGCCTTACTGCTCTGCTGGATTGTAACCTGAGACTGGACCTTTACGTTTCTACATTTCCAACATACAATATAGGATCTGTTGCAGTGGGTCAGTCTGATGCTCCATCTGGGTTTGTATGCAACTGTAATAATGCAACTGTAATAGGTGCATTTCAGGGGAAGAAAAATTAGGACAATTGTGATGTCACAGTACATAGAGAACTCACTTGTTCTGGATGATTTTTGACAAGTTTAGCATTGTAGATTTCTTAACTTTTATTCATACATGTGTACTCTAGATTCAGAGAAAATGTCACATCTTCAGAGGATATCAGCATATCAAACTCGATGTAGGAAATTTACAGGAATTTACTCTCTGTAAAAACAAAAAACCTTTCATCACTTATTCTGTCTGACAAAACAAGGTCTGCTTGTTCCATGTCAGAAAGCTTCTGAAACAGAAGTTTTATCAAGACTCCTAAGTCCCTGATGTTATCAAATGCAATTCACAAGAGTTGAGCTTTACCCTAAGGAGACAATCTTCCCTAAATCTAAGACATTTCATGGATTAATTCTCTTAAAGCATGAAGCCATTAGGTGAAATCACAGCAAGCAATTTCATTTTAAAAGTCTGTTCTCTTAACTATAAATATTTAATAAGCAAAATGAAGCTATGAAAGAAGCTATGAATCAAAAACTATGAAAGTAGGCACAATGTACAGAACAGGCCTCTTTGTGACTGACCAGTTTGACTGGTAGCTGGGAGGAATACAATTGTTGACCAACAGCACCTGATGTGCTTTAGGACAAAAAAGGGTAGAATGAAATGACTGGCTGCTTATTTTCATGTTTTAGTAAAGCACAAATTTCTTTCCACCCATGAGGAAGATACATTGTATGATTAGATGCAAGATATTAAACTAAATTAATTGGATGTTATGGGATTAAAAATAAACAAAAAAGCATGCATTTGCAATCATCTGATTGACTGAGGGGATCTAATCTTTGAAAGATAAAATAAGCAATTTTCCCTTATATAGTAGTCTCAATGAATATGTATTTTCTGCTCCCAAACTGAGAAATGCATGAAATAAGTATTAATAAAAAATGAAGCTTGTAGTTTACCAGAAGAAAGCTTTTATATGTAAGGTGAAACTAAAGCAATCACAACTGTGGTTTTAGCTACAACAGATGCTATTTCGTGAGCAAAAGACAGGATAACTGGGTTTTTTCTGCATCTCTATTTCTGCAATGATGGGGTAAAGTGCAAGATTTTCTCACAGCTGGGATATTTGTTAAGAACCCTGTCCCACACAGATCCTCTGGTGCTTAACAGTATGTGAGCTTATACTTTTCCCTTTCTCTCTGTCCAAACACTTAGAGGGTAGCTCTCCCTCTATGCAGATGTTTACACTCAGGAAATTTGCAGGGATTTAAAAGTTCTTAACCCCCTGTCAGATTCAGAGTTCAAAGGAACTACAAGAACCGCCACCACACATGACAGCCTGGGACACATTTCCATAGTATGCCAGGCCAAAGGGAATGTATGTGGCCTCAGGTATCCCTCCTGTCCTCAGCACCCCTGCCTTTTCAGGAGGATGTGCCCCTTCTACCTGCAGAAAGAGTAACCATCTTCTCTCTCCAGTTGCATGGAGAATTTATGCAGATGAGAAAACAAACAAACCATTAAACACATAAAAAGAACTATGGAATTAATCATGAACAAAGATACTGTTAGCCATGCACAATACCCTGAGCCAACAATTAACTAGTTTGCTTTATATTTCATTGAGATGGATGTACTCTAATAAACCATGTATTATTTTTTAATGGAAGTTATTCAAGGTCATCTAAGATCTATGTACTCATGATTAAGCACTGATTAAGAATATTATATTAGAAGTATAAATTGCTGGAAGGTCCAGGACATCTGGTATGACCCTCTGTGTTTGTTTGAGGGCATAGGCTTATGCTTACATTGCACAAAATGTACTGTGCAAGTAGCTAATGTTGCAGTGAGGATGTGACACAGTAAAAAATATTTCAGGTCACTGTATGCTGAACTCATGAATTGTATAACATTTTCTGAAGCACAGGAACCTAAGCAAATCTTTCAAAACTTACAGTGAAAGGCATACATTTTGTGAAAAGGAAAAAAAAAGTTTCATTTAATAAACTGGGTCACTTAGGAAAAAAACAAAGTTTCCAAAAGGGAAGCATTCTTTTCAAAGTGATAATATTAATGATGGTATTCTCACTAGCATGAGTCTCAGGCTGCGTGTTTTAAATTTAGCAAAAAAATCATTAACCTCCCTAATTTCAGCAAAAAAAGGCTTCGTGTTAGACAACTGCAAGTGGAGTGTGGATTATTTTAAAATAAGGACCATTCAAGAAGCACAGCTTAAAGCAGACAATATGCAAACTATGATCTGAAAAAGACTACTATATTAGGACACCAAATTTGATTTAAAAGGTTAGTTGGGGTAATGATTGATTTTCACTTTTCATGCAATCAGAAATCAATTGTTCTGAAAAAATTGCCATCATACGCTTTTGTGAACTAGAACTGAAGAAAGAAGAGACCAAATTTGCAGTTAAATATGAGACCTTAAAATGTCTCTGATGAAGGCTGAGACTGACAACTCAACTTGACACTCAGAAAGTCCAGCAAGACAAGCAATAGAAGCCCATGTCATCCAGTTCTAAAATCTCAAGATGACAGAATGACAAACAGAAGAAAAATGAACAGGAGATGCTGCTTTGCAGTTCGGTTCTGTTACCTTTAACACGCCATTTTTCCTAAGCCTAATTTGCTGAGCAAAAGTTTAAGACCTGAATGGACCTCTGGCCCATCTAATTTGATCCCAGCCACATTAGAGATATGCCACCCAGACACCTTAACACTGAGCCCCAATACTTGAGGCAGGCACCCGCATTTCTTCATTCAGCTGAAGGACTGCTTGCCATAACTGGAGAGCAGGAAACACCCTGGTGCCATCAAATGTCTGCAGCCATGGCAAAGGGCAACAATCTGCCTCTAGTTCCCAGGGGCTTTTCCAATTGGATCTCGAGGAAAATACTCACATCTGATTATCACTTGGGCCTGGGGGAATGATCAGTAACCTATGGCAGGACAGTTGTGCCACTTCAGGCCACCATCTATGGTGAATTAGGCTGTACTAACACCTTTAGCACTTCAGAGAGAGGAGATATGAGTACATGCCTGGAAAGCAAGCACACATACAGCTGTATGGTGAAGGCAGTGGTGGCTGGCAGGGTGCATGGGGGAATCTTTGCTGACTGCCTGACTGCTGCAGGCAACGGGCAAAACCCTTGTGTCTCATGGGCCTAATGCAGAGTGGGGTTAATTTGGGCTGCATTAGTTACTTAATCAATTATTGGAATTCCCTTTGATCCTATTAATGTCTTCCTATATCTGTAGTGTCATCCCCTCCTACATCTCCTCACAGTCCCCTTGGCCTAGCTGGTAGAACTTTGTTTCTTCTTCACATTCTGGTAGATATGCCTCATACTAGCAACAATTTGCTGACTCATAAGCACCTAACTCCCTCATCCTCCTTTCCAAAAGTAGCAAAGATTACACCCATGAAAAACCAGGAGATTAAATCCTGTGCTAGAAACTTCAACATCAACTTCTGCAGAAACTCTGGCACAGCTTTTGGGTCATTATGGACCTAGTTACATGTGGTTTTTATTTGTATATATTAGCTTAGCTTGATATCTGTTTTAACTTTACCAAATATTTTACCACCTCCCTTTCTTCCATTGCCCCAAACAATTCTCAGAGCTAAGACTTTTGGTGTTAGCTGTCTTCCTCTTCTGGCATGTACAGAATTTGTTTGTTGGTTTGAATAATTCACACGTCTGTGCAGCCAGGATCTAAGAGCGAGGTGTTTATGTGAGGTCATAGGGAGGAAAGTAGATGAGACATTCTCTTTGATCCACCTTTGTGTCTAATGACTTGTTGCCATGACTCTTCTACTCTTGTTTGATATCTTAAATTGTGTGCAAGGTTCAAAGCAGTGACAATCCTTCTAGAGCAGGGAGCTGGGAGCTCAGATGCTTCGAAACACCATAAATGTCTGTGTAGACATCAATATTTAGCAACCTAAAACGTTGGAATAAGCAGGTTTCTGACAAAAGCTAATGTTGTGACAAGAGAGAAACAAAGGAAGCAAATCTTCTTGGGAGTTTCTGCTAGCCCTCCTGAACCCAGCACCCATTCATTGCCTGCCACAGCACCTCAGCATCAAACAGCAGGAGGGGAACATAGAACTAACATCCATTCATTTTTCAAGGAGGCTAGAAAGCTCATAGCAAATACGAGGTAGGAGCAAGACTTCCAAAGGGTCTTAGGATATAATCTCATCTCAGCTGCTGTCTGGCAGTGTAACCTGGTACCAGCTCAGCCCCACAGGTCCCTCACAGCCCAGTGGGCTGTGGGGTGGTATGTGAACACGAACCAGTGAATGCAACACATTCCTACAAAAAATGGTGCAATGCTTGCTTAGACAAACACCCCTAAAATCTCGTCCTGTCTCCTGACCCTGAGGCTGAAGTGCAAGGTTCCAGGCTTAAATGCAGACACTTTTTCCAACACCTGGTATGTCCTGCTGAAGCAGCAGGTACCGGGGTAAGTAGGGTGGCCAAGGGTCCCACCGCAATGCCATGGTGCTGTGGTGGCCTGAGAGCACCAGCACTGCTGCACTGACACACAGGCTGCCCTGGAGCTGCAAAATTGTGCAGTCATCTGCTGCTTGCAGGGGTGTTTGAGCTCTACAGCTGCTCGTGGGGAACAGGGAGGGTGGCTGCAGAAGAATCTACCCCCTCCTTTGCAGGGTAGCATGCTTCTGGCTGCTCAAGCTGGACTTGCAGCCTTTCCCAGTCTGTTCCCCTTCCTGTCCTCCCCAGGCAGCCACTTCTGTGACAGCACTGCCTGTCCTGCTTCTGCTACCCATGACACTACTGGTGTGCTCCTCTTGGCCCCTCTGAGGGCTTGGCTGTGATTCCTTTGCTCACAGTGAGCAGTGCCAGCAGAGTCAGTGGATGGGTAAGTGTGGAGAGCAGTGCTGGGAGGGAACCATGGACAAATCCCTAGTTTGCTGTGGATTCTGTCAAAGCAAGATTGCTGCCCTGCACTTGTTAATATGTTAATAGGTTGGATTGACCTTCACAATGGAATAAAGCTTCTCCAGAAAATGATTAAACCTTCAGACATTGCACTTCATTCAGACCAGCACTGTGCTCCTCAGTGTGCCTGTTATAGATGTTTGCAATTAAAGTATGGGTGTTATTAGGAAGATGGTCTGTCTGTGAAAAAGAATCGTATAGAGACAGTAAAGAATACACATACAAATAAGTATATTTTTCTGTGAGCCAAGTCTTTGGAATTAAATGAGGCTCAAGTCATAATCCTTTATCAAGTCAGGCACCTGTTCAATAAGCATGGGGAAGGAGTGCTGTCCCAAAGCAAGGTGCATTCCTTTTAAGGGTACAACATCAAAAATTCAATTGCACTTCAGTCCTAGAATCATAAGACAATGAGTCATCTTCTGCTAGGGAAAGTAGTCTAAAGCTTAGAAAATGTGTTTTCTGTTCAATTTGTCTAGAACAGGTTAAAAAGTCATTGCTTTGATGACAGAGTTGACTCCTAGCTGGCAGATACCCACCTCAAAGCTAAAACCACCTTCCAGCAGACTTCTTTCCAACAGCGTCTGTGCTAAAGGCACATGCAATGCAATGTGTGGAAGTAGTGTGCTGGGGACAATAGACAGCCATTAGACCTGCACCACAGCCAGGGAGAGGGCACAAGTGATACTGAGCAGAGCAAAAAGAGCTTCTTGTCCCTCCTGCTTTCCCCAGCCAGGTTCAACAAGGCTCCTCCCTGACTCTATGCCTAGCCTGGTCCACTTCCACCGTCTGTCTCTCCCTGCAGCAGGTCCTGGCCCTTGGGGCAACAAAACTCTGTTGCTGCTGCAACACCTGAGGGTGGCTCTTTCCCCTGAGTTTTCCTGCCTTAGGACAAACTGAATGCTGCCCAAATTGTGCAGCCAGATGGCAAATAAAACCTCCCAGCTGTGAGGTTAAGTGCTCAACCCTCACATCCTCCTGGGGCTTTCCTTCAAAGGCTGCTTCAAGGCTGATGGGTGCTGCTGGCTCCACAGGACCAGGTTATTCCCGTTTGCAGCTTGCAGTGAAACCTGGCAGCAGCCTCCCTTCACTGCTCAGTCCGTGCTTTCTTCAGGAAACATTTGCAGCCACAGGTATAACAAAATCTACAGTTGCATTAGAAAAACACAGATTTTAAATGTTCCAAAACACAGAGCATTATTTTTCCTGACACTGCAGCTTTTATCTGAATTTGTTCCCCCTCTTGGGCTACCCACTGCAATTACAACACAGAAATCCCTGAGGACTCTCATCTCATGCTGCAGCACTTCTTTAGCCTCCCTATGACTAATGAAGTACACAAGCATGAAGGAAACTTGTACTAGTGCCTAGTCTCATCTTTTTCTTAGGCTATACTGAGAATAAACAACTCTTTCACTTGACCACAACATACCCCTTGTTCAACCAATCCATTCCCTTCCCCCTGCATTACTACTAACAAGATACGACCACTCTTTACAGTCTTAAAAAACATCAACATATATCCACACCATGATTTTCTCTATGATCTCTCTCCTAGGAGAATGATTTTAACTCCTTTGGTAAACTGTGAAGACATCAGAAAATTTATTTAAATTCACATGCTTCAGAAAAAATTATCACAACCCTTACAGAGGTGGAAAGAAAAACTAAACAGAAGTTCATGGAATGGACTGGACCCATATGAACCACATGGATCTCGTAGACTATTGAAACTATTTGTTAAAATAATAGATAGTGAACACTGCATCTACACAAAAACAAGGGACTTCATGAGGTGCAATAATCTGGATATAATGCAAAAAGGGAGCATTTTACAGAGTAAAACAAATGATTTGCAAAATACATTTTTTTTTAAATAGAGAATTTTTGGCACTATGTCTGCTGTTAGTTCCTCCCATATATACCACACAAGCTGTGATCAGTAACACGGCTTTAGCCAGCAGCAATAGTCCAGGGTGTAATTAGCTTCTGGATTTTTATTGTTCTTGCCATAATTTAAAGCAAATCTGTAGGACTGAGTAGGTAAATTTAAAACATGGTGAAAATATGGTCTATTACTGAAGTGGAACTGACACTGAATTTAAATTGCATCCAAAGTGTCTTATCAAGTAATAGGCAATTCATCATATCAAAATTCCCTCAACTGAAAATATTAATAATTAGACAAAGGCTGTTAGCCCACCATAGCAGAAAGGATATTGGTTTTATACACACTAGCTCTGCTTACACTAACAGTAATGTCAGTAGCTATATTTAGTATTACTTCTAACATGTATTTAAATTTCAGAGCATGCTTTACAGGCAGAGGTTGGCGCATTTCAGTCTGAGGTTTTCCTCAACAATAAATCTTTCCCAATGTTGGTGTGTTTAAGTTGTCCTCAAAGGCCTATCACCGGCCTATTGAGAGACCATTGATTGATACTTAAAGTAATATCATGTCTTATTTTTCTTATAATTTCTAGGTTTAAATGAATCATTGTTAGGAGAAATTTTGATTAGGAGATGACTGTTTTTGCAGAACCTCCACACAGAATCAGGACCTGTGGTACCTCTTGTGAGCTGTTAACAGCTGGAGAAAGCAAGAAGCAAATGTCTTTCAAAGAAAACCCAAAAGAACCACCAAGAGAAATGTTTCTTTCTGGGAGACCAGATGCTGAGCTGCAATTAAGGGGGTAGGCAGACACCTGTGGGGTAAATCACTGAAGAGCCACTGTAGTCTTTGACAGGACAGCACCAGTCTGTTCCCACATCACAGCAGATAAGACATTGCTGAAATTCAGGACACTCTCTTTCTTCAGCATTTATCCTTAAATGTGACCCTGCCAAATTAGGTCCCTCAATTCCATCTTCAAACACTTCTAACTTTCTTTTTATTCTTTGAACAACCTTACAGGCAGTAAGAAAGTTGTAATTGACTGAAGTGACACCTACGTTGATCACAACTTTATCCACTTAATTTCTGGTTTTCACTTAACAAAAGGGACACACAGACAGAACAGCTCTCATGGACAATGAAGTTGTCACCAAGATCAGAAAAAAAAAGAAGGACTGAACTATAAGGATGGGTTAAAACCCAAACATTTTGGTCTCCTTTTATAAAGGAGACCAAAAAGTGTGTAACTTAAGAAATATGACTCTTTCTCAGACTTTCTTCCATTGTCATTCACAAATACTGTAGGTGAGACAGCTGTTCCAAATTCATTTTCTGCTCCTTTCTAATCCTACTGTGTATATGGTTTTGCATCTTGATCAGTTTTATCACAACATGAAATGTTTAAACATTTTCAGCCATAATAGAGCAGCAGTCTCACCTCCACAAATCTAGCAGACTTTGCAAATACACCAAACCAGTCATGGTTATATCAAACCTGATGTGCCCTGAGGACACTGGCAACATGCACCTCACCAATCTAAATTTTCTTAAGAGAACTGTTCCTACCCTCAACAAGGACTTGTGTTTAGGAATTTGGACAGTGTACATACATACAGAATACAAAATGTATACTCCAATGGTTATGTGCTTCTATTCATCACAAAACATCCTGGAAAGGTGGGAGGGGAAAATCAACAAACCGTTTGGAGGATCATAAATTAACTTTTCCTACTACTGCCTTTCTTGGCAATCAGCCAACCCTTCAATTTGTTAATCTTAACATAAGAAACAAATGTCTTGCAGGTCAAAATGCAGCAACATGTAAGAGATCTCCTAAACCTTGTATCTGTCAGTGTCATCAGTATGATGCAAACTCTTTCAGTAACTGCTTCTCACATCAGAAATGTAACAGTCTGGGCATCCTACAGCCCTGGACTTGCTTCCTTCTACCCAATGCACTGAATACTCTTCCAAAAATGAGCCACTCTACTCTAGAAGGAGGATGCTCAAGGTAATTGACAGAGGACAGAAATACCTAGTTGTCAGTGGGAAAGCTGTTTTCACAGGGTAGCCACTCCATCTCTGACTTCTCAATCCTTGGTCCCACAAAAGTCTTAAAAGTATCTTCAAAAGCTGAGTCTGGGAACTGAAATTCATATCTCAAGTGGACACTTAAAATTATCGACTTGGAGAGGAAGGTGACTTTGTGGCACATAACAATTTTGCTCACTCACAGCTAGACCCTTGCTGTTTCACAGCTGGTTATTACTTTTCCTTCTTTGTCCTAGAAGAACTAATGTCTTTTTCAACTTTCACTTATCTGAGATACACCTCTAGTCTTCAAGCACTTTTTTCCTTTACATCATCTAATGATTAATGTAATCAACTTAAGCTCAAAGTAGTTTAAATATAGTTCAAAGCTTATGACATCTATATCAGCCTTAAGGAAGATCTCATGTGTCTGAAAATTTGCTTATTTTTTCCTCCAATTTTGATCTATATTCTAATAAATAATATTGCTTTTCCCTGTAAGTATTTTGCCTTTTTATATCCTTGTACCACTCCCAGCTATAACAACACAAATACACAAATAGTTCAGCTTATGAAACACCGAATCACACATTTCCAAAAAAAATTCACCTAATTCTTAAGAAAAAACAATGCTTTATAGCTCTGCATTTACAAAACATAGAATCATGCAAATGAGAATGATTTTGGATCTGCTCATGTCTGATAAAGCCTGGGGAATACATGCTATGGCTATTTAAATTAGAGATCCTATAAAACCTCTGCATGCTGGATTCAAAGATGGATTTGTTTTACAACAGTCTATTTATCTGTAGCAAAACACGTAATTCCCAGATGGAGTTAAAAGTAAGAGCCCTTTATTTCCATGCAAATACTTGGGAAGTATTACAGGTGACTGGACTACAAGGTCTGATACTTTCCAAGCCTGTCCTTGCTTCCCCAGTTTAAATTGTGACCTGCCACATGTTGTTTCCCTTACAGTTTTGTCTTGGGGGGCCTTTTGTTCTCCTGACATGGGACCTGTGTTTGGAGATGATGTGTATGAGCATTTCAGTGACAACTCAGACACTTGGCATACTGTATATTTCAGAAAGACATGTGGGAGGGCTTCTTACATCCCCAAACCCCAGCAGTATAACCTGTTCTGTGCAGGGAGTCCCACATGCCCTACCAGATTGCTGGGACAGGTCTTTATTACCATCAGCTTGGTGACCCACATCGTTTCAAGGGTCTTGGCACCTGCACAGTTCTTCATCCTCCCCCAAAATCTCCATGGATTATTTTTGCTTTTGAACATCTGTCATCACTGCCAGGGGCTCGGCGCACCCTGCTCAGGAGCAGCTGTGTGGAGCAGGTACCAACCAAGCATCTCCCCAAAAACGTGTGCTCTTCCATGGTATAACTGGGATTGTATAGCCAGGAGACTTTTCCTGGATTTTTGCTTTTGTCTTTAAATCACATTTCTTGCTTCAGCCTGCTAGACCTCTGACTAAATAGCATTTGATAGCTTTCTGGACACAATGTAAGAATCTGTCATTCCCACGTTTCAAGACAGAGAAGGGGAAGGAGAGGAAGCTGCCCATGGAGCCCCAAGGAGTGCTGAGGACATGGAGAAGCTCTGGCAATAGCTGACACCAGGTAATAACATTGGGAAAAAACCCAGCAACGTAGCTAGGGCAGTAAATTAAAAAAAAAAAAAAAAAATCCAATTTTTATTTCTGGGTTGAATCAGATAGATGTTTGAGATCAGAAGGTGGATTCTCACTCCACCATTTTTCATGATGCATCATTTTTCACACCAAGGAAAAATAGATAACGGAGAATGAAAACGGTTTTACAAAACAACGTTGGCAGGGGCATTACAGCCAATGAGTTATTAATAAACTGCTGTTAATTTTGTTAAAGATAATGTTATTTTCTGTATTATCTTTGACAATTATTTTTCCTCACATTAACACAATTCCTTCTGTTTAATGTCTTAAACCTTATATAAGAAGACTCCATTTCCACTGCTTTTCCTGTATGTCTAAATATGCTAGTTATTTATTTTATTTTTTTTTTTTAATTATTAGGTCTTCCTTGAAAAACCACAGTGATTGAACAGATTTTTCTGATTTCCTGTGGAATTGTGCACACTGACTGTCTTCAGTGGAGATTCCTGCCGGTAGATGCCTCAGGGGATTCTCTCAAGAATATATAATTTGAATTAAACATTCTTCTCATATAAGCAAAGCAATTAAAGAAAAATCACACAATTAATTCTAATATTGGTATATTGCTGAGAAAGCCTCATTTAGTTTCCTGAACTTAATGCAATTCAAAAAAAACTCCCACAATTTATCCACAGCAAATCCCTAGCTCTGACCCTTCAATATTTAAAGAACAAATTCAGTCTTAGTCTTTGCCAGGCTCTAAAAACCTTTTAAAAACTCACCATCCATGACTAGCTGTGCCATGTAGGCATAGGTTTGGCATGCCACAATATTATTCAGAAATCTTTCCACCTCACACAGACATCCTTGTACGTTTTATGCATAAGACGGAAAAGGACTCTGTGCCACACTGCCACCGTTATTCCACTTATCTTTTCAATATTTTACAGTTTTGCTAAAAAAAACCCAAACCAAACTGACACTGTAGTGATCTGTGGACAGGAACAGTGAGGTCATCTACCCTCAGTCATGGCCATCAAATTAATCACATGGAGATTTGGAAACCTAGGAAGTATAAGGCAATTCAAGCTGCATATATTGGCAATGCTTAATCATAGGTACCAGCTGTCAGAGCAGTGCAGTCTGTCCCACCAGACAGGTCCACTCTAAGATTATAAAACATTTCCTTTATTATCAATTCTAAATCAATCACATCTTGCATCTAAGTGGACATGAACTAGTGAATCCAATGCCATGAACAAGAGAAGGAGTAATTTCTTAGATCAGATCGCTGTTGATTCAAAAATTCAGTTATTTTTTAGCCAAATCCTGTGCTTACAGAGTAGAGAAAAAATAATGTACACTAGGTTCAATAAAATTCTCAGAAATTTGAATACATTTCAGTCCTTTGGAAAATAGTATTTAATTTGTTCAGGCTTTTGATCACTTAGAGGGAGATTCAATGTAGGACTCATTACACCACTACACTTTCAAAAAATGTTACCCACTTATCTAAACCCAAACAGCACGATCATTTTGAGTCAGTTTTACTAAGATTCCAGAGAGCAAAGACAATTTATTTTCAATATAAATAAATCCTATCAGCGATGTTCATGGCTCATATAAACTATTCAAGATCCTTCTTTCTTAATCGTCTTTCCTGCAATAATCTTTCATCTGGTGGCTCATGATATGATACGGGGGAAGAACATCCGTGGCAATTTCGTAAACACATGATGCCAGGGAAAAGGTAAGACTGAAAGATCACACTGTGGCACAGGGCTGCTGTTATGCAGAAGTTAATAAAGCTCATATGTAACTTCACTTAATATCAACAACAGTCTATGGACATTATTAGGGATTTTGAGCCCTTACTTTTCAATAAACTTCATATGACCCCTCTGATTTTCACAGCACAGCCTACAGTCCAGAACTGAATTTGGAGATTATATGTTGTCCTTACGGATTTTTGACATGGAATTCACCGGTTTTGTGTTGACACACAGTATTTGCTTCAAACTAGATTAACATGAGAATCAGTCAGGGAGCATTAGAAATACAGCAAACACAGATCATGCACTCATGCATTCCTCGAGGATGAACACAGCCTGCTCCTAGGTTTCCAAATGCAAGCTGGGACGATGCACATAAACCTGAGGAAGGCACAAACAAGACATGATGCCAGCTCTTCAGATGGATGGATTACAGAAATATCCAATGCTGCAGGACATTCCCGACCAGAAAAACAGTGGCAAGTGGTACCAATGAGCATTCTCAACTTGGTGTATTGGAGGAGGGGATCATTTTTTGCATACTTCCAGTGAATATACGTCTGACAGCGACATGGCCTTCCAGACCAGTGTGTTCAGTCAAACCCATGAGAGAGGCTTGCAAAGCCCCTTTGCGTGGACATGGTTCACGCCCTCCAATTGCACACTGAACAGGATTTGAGTGTCCACACAGAATTAACCTTAAAAACACCTTAGTGACTCAATTGTCTATCTCACACCTCTTAGCTGTGTTTCCCATTTCCCTGTAGTCATGGTATTTTCACTCCAGTTTTTCTGATTCCTGTTTTTTCTGTTTCTAAGGAAGGTAGAAACTGCTTTATGGGTGGGTACCACCTAGATGAGTGCTATTGGAGATATGCAGGGAACCTCATAAATTACAAACTGCTGATATTTAAGAAGTCAGTCTTATTTTTTATGGGTGTTGAGTTTTTGTTTCTTTCTCTCTCAAACTGAAGAGATAAAACTCAGATTTCCTAAAAAATATCCATGGTATCTAAAAGAATTACAATTTTTACTACAAGTCCTTTGAATTTAAATCAGAACTTTGTGTCTCTTCAGGTCTAATCTTTGCATTTCCAAAATGCCACAGTAATTTGTGTTTCTGCGAGTCTTAATGACTTGGACATGTGTCATGCTGCTACCATACAAAGCATTACATTGATAAATTACCGAAAGTCACAGTTTTGCATCTCTTGAAACTGTGAAAAATATCTCACTTGAGCATTGATGTTGAGAAACCATAGAACTGCTTCGTTTTCAAAACAGTTTCTGAAAACTGTAACAAATAAAAAATATGTGACAGGCAAAATTCTCTAGATTTTCATTGTTGGCACCCCAACAGTCTAAGAGTCATAATTTTTAAAGACAATAAACACATCCCTAAGGGATGGCTTCAACCTGAAGGAAAATCCATGGGTGCCCACCTAATTATGAAAATATATTGAATAAACAACACATACATGTACTTCAAACAATCAAGAGTAAATATGGATAGAGGTCACCTTCTGTAGTTTGTCTTTAACTGTTATCCCCAAATGCATGCAACTCTTAAAATTAGCTTCCTACAATGTCTATTGAACTGTTCAAACACTGCAAAAGAAATATCTTTATGTAAATAAATACACTTTGAAAAATTAATGCAATTTTAAAGATGGAAATCTTAGCCAGGAAACTATTCATTGAAGTCAAAATTAAGGTTTCCATGGCAACCTGAGCTACCTTTGCATTCCATGCCACCAAGAAAGGGAAGTACTTCTGGAAGAAGGATACAGCAAAGCAGAGTCTGAAAGCCAAGACCAAAGGGAAATGAGACACAGTGCCATAGCTCACAAGTCCTCTGACATATAGACATGTAAAAATTTTAAACTTCACATAAATACTATGGCATACTACATAATTAAAGATGAGGGATTTAACTGGTCATGGGGTCTTTGCCGACTCCCTTCCATTCTTTCCGCTCAGAGCAACAATTTTTCTGGTTAAAAGATTAACTGCTTTAGTAGTTTAATTAAAGCAAAGATAGGTTTATAGCTTTACTATTATGTGAAGTCGGACAGGATCTCCATATATTATACCATTGGGTCCACTTTGCTTTCCCTGCCTGAAACTGAAAAATATTTTTATTTTAAAAAAGCAGACAAAAGTTAATTAAAAAAATAGCAGGCTTTTTCTTCTTTCTCCTCACAGTTTTTTTAAAAGAGTATCATTAATAAAGTCCTGTTCTCTCTCTGGTAACCAGTAAAGGATCTATGGAGTATCCCCTGATAATAAAGGGAAGCCAAGCCTCCAAGAGCAGAAGAGAAATATAAAATGTCTGTAGTCAGTGAGAGTGACTGGATGTGTAATTCCCAGTTTTTGGGATGAAATACTGCTTTCTGTTGTCTTTGATTTTTTCTTCTGAAACGCCTTACAGCAGAATGGTCATTATTGGAATGTAACACTGTATTGTCTTGAAGAAAGAGAAAATACAGTTTACTAAAATCTGAGATTCATTCTGCTTTCAGCAGTAGGTTAAAATGGTTGCTGCTTTTTCAAAATGTGTATTTGGTGAGCTCCAAACACAGCTAGATTAAAAATACAGTATTGGGACAAATCAATAATTTATTATATAATCTTGAACAATTCTCTTAAAAATTTTTGAGCATGAAAATAACCCATGTGTGACAAAACCAAACCTCTAAGATGTACAGATAGGGAATGTATGACAAGAGAAGTTATATTTCCTGAGTAGGGATTTCAAACTTGTCAATACTCATGGTTCAGGCTCTACTAGGAAAAGGTGTTCTTTAAACAGATGTGAGCTTTTCAGCTTTCAGATGTTTCATTATGGGCTGAAAACCCTGTCTAACTTCCATGCAGAGAAAAACAGCCCAGTTCAACACATGGGACTCCTGGTAGGGTACTCACCATACTGTGCACACCTGCAAGTATGCTTGTCTCTATAATTGGCGTCCTCATATACAGTCACATACCTAAATAAGAAGGCCTATAGTCTGCATAAAAACTGAAGAAGGATATGCATCTTTTAAAAATTGCCTCTACTCCAAACTGTGTTCATCCCTTGAAATGAGATTTTCATTAGTAGATGGTGGCTGGATTAAAAGCTGTGTGCTCAGCTTTTCTTCTAGGGTACCAAATATGAAGAATATTTAATGTGACAAAAAACTCACGTGTTTATCAATATTTTATTAGTAGTGGAATGTGTCTTCCTCAATGCCTTTTGGCAATATTAATTTACTGTACTCTTCAAGTTAAAGGAAATCACCTGCTGTTTCATATCAATATAAAAAAGGAAAACAGAAGTCTTCAAGTACTCATTATCAGCTTCTCTTCATAAAGAACATCCCGTTTGATTCCTTATTAGATTGCTCTTTTCTTTGTTATCCAGAAAAAAACACACAACAACAACAATAAATCAAGTTAATTGTGTGAAAGGCTTTCATGTACTTTTTGTGTGTACAGGAATAGACAGATTTTGTACCTCTCAGTGCTTTTCTCATTTAAGTACATTAATATTTTCAAAGGCAACAAATAAAATATTGATTTCAAAGCCCTATAGTTAAAATATTACTTTAATTTGGAAGACTAAAAACAAGATTGAGAGGGAGATGCAGACTAAAGATTTAGAATGAAAAATGTGTCTGGTGTTGGAGCTCCTTTTAATGTGGCTGCAAGAACATAACAAATTTTCTGTGACCTTGCTTTGTGACCAGCTCATGTAATTTGGTGGAGGATGTCATTGCAGTAATTACATATTGGGTTCCCTGCTGCCATAGTTATCCATGGTGTTGTGGGGCTCAGAGGAGCAGCGCTTCTGTGTGATGGATTGCTATGGAAAATTGACCATGCCAGAAAGCAAGCTGTCTGATAAAAAGAGGTTATCATAAAATTGATTCCTTGACCACCACCCCAGGGAAGTGTTTCATGCATAAAAAGATTCATTGTAGTGATTGGAAAATGATGTTTTGCACAATATTGTTTCACTCTCAATTCTCATCAGCCAATTTGTTTTATTAGAATGCCAAGTTCACCAAAACTGAAGATATCAATAACAAACAGCATTTTACACAGCCAGGGCATCTTTCTCCAGTCTATTGAGAATATCAGAGATGACCCTGGAGGTCAGTTAATATCTGGTGCCTGCAGCAGAATGGGATACAAAACAGGACCCGTCCTCTGCAGTCACCCCAGAATTTCTCGCACTTCTCACCTACAGAAAGGTTTCCTAACAATAAGAAGACAGATAATACCCTCCTATTTTCTGCTTATTACAGTCTGATGTGCTGCTAAATCATTATATTAGGTATATTTTAATTGTAAAACATACATTTCCTTGGAAAGATTATGATTATTCTTTCACAACAATGGACTGCAAGTAGTGAGCAACATTTTTTTCATCATTATTTAATTTTTATCTGTGAGCTTGCCTTCTTTCTACCTTGCAAAGACATGGCCCTTTTACAGCCAGGTTTCCAAAATCTCAACTTGTATCTCCACTGAGTTCTTTCTGAGAACAACACCACTTTTCTGTTTTTCTCTAGAAATATTTTATTGAAGACAAATATTTATTTTCCTTCCTATTGCAACTGTTTGCAAGTGTCATGGAAGTCTTGTTCAAAATCCCATTTTTGGACCAAGGTATATTAAAGAAAGTTTCATTCTAAATAAAAACATTTAATTTACACATTTTTTAACAATAAAAAAGACCTCAGAAAAAGGAATGTATTTGCACCAAGTAATTGCAACATAATAGCCAAAAAACTGTTTAGATTCGCAAGATGAAGAACATTGCAGAAAACTTTGCCAAGGAAATATTAACTCTATCCTCCTGTGCAAATGGATTATGATTACAATCTTTAATTACACAGCTGTACCCTGGTTTTCCACTGCTCCTTTCATATCCCGGGTTCAACAATGTGCCAGGAACAATCCTGGGGGTGCCCACTGAGCAGTGAGAGCTCAGTACCAACTCACCTCCTGCATCCTCTGGCAGTCACCATGCAGGCTGTTCACCAAGTGATAACAGGCACAAAGAATTACAAAGATAACATTTCTCCTTTTTTTATTATTTTTTTTGATGTTTGGGGTTTTTTTCTTCACAGAATATTTTGAGTTGGAAGTGACCCACAAGGGTCATTGAATCCAGCTCCTAAATGAATGGCCCATATGAGGATTTAACCCACAACCTTGTCTTTATTAGCATCATGCTCTAATCAGCTGAGCTAATCTCAGTGCCATTTATATGATGATTACCTAAAAATACTGTGTGTCATTACACTCAGACTCTTTTTTTTCCTTAGAACCTCCTGTAGGCTAACAACTAAATAACCAGGAGCACCTATGAAGGTTCTAGAACAGCCTACTGGTTCATACTGGGAGGCACTTATGCTGGGGAACTCAGGGTTTAACATCTGAGCTCTTAAAGTTGAACCTGAAGGACATATCCAAAGCAGGTGAAGAAAGAAAACTGGAGTGTCCAAAGCTTATGCAGAAATCTCAGAAATTTGCCTCCCAATTTTTCTCAGATCGATCAGAAATAGGTTACCCAAATTACTGTGCAGAAAGACAAGATGGGAACATTTAGTCCAGCAACTCACAGAGAAGTAAGAAAATACACACATGGATGTGGCAAATTCTGAATTTATAGGAGTGTTTGTACAAGAAGGAAATATCTCATTAGGGACTTGGAATCTGCACAAGAAAGACCAGGAATAGCTAGAAGGGACAAGTTTAATATGTAATTTCTTTGGGAAGTAACTAGAGTCAGTTCAACAGAAATAATTAAACTGAAGATTGGTGGCAAGGATAAACAAGGAAATACCCTGAGTAGATACCAGAAAATTTATTTGTTTTATGAATGAAGCCTCTAAGTGCTTTCCCTACACTCTACAAGCACAGCCAGGGATTGTCCAGCATGTAAGTACTCATCTAGGAAAGCCATTAGCAGGAAGGTAGCAGGAAGAGGCTCTCTCTGCTAGGGCTCTCAGCCAAACAAGTCATTAATAATTGAGGGGCAGACAAAAGTATGTATCTGATGCAGATAACAGAATTTTAAACAATTACCTATATAGAACGACAGAATTGCTGGCAACTAGCACATTTTGTCAGTCCCTCTTAACATGTCTCTTCAGGACACAAGTTTTTGCAGAACAATTTCTGCTTTTCTATATATGTGTGGGCATGTGTGTTCTCTGTGCATGTGTGTGCACCCAGTATTTAGCAGATTACAGACATGGCACGTAAATAAGCACCATGAGTTGAATGCTGCTAGAAGACAAGTTATAGCTAAGAGCCCACAGGGGAAATCACTTTGAAAAAAAAAAAATGTAGAGAAAAAAAGAGAAAAATCTTCAAGCAAATAGAGATTCACAGAACTATGAAAACTGCTGAAATCAAGGAAATTTTTAATACAATATGTCATGGCCAATTAGAAATAGCAGAAAAATCTCCAGCCAGTAAAAGTATTCATGTGTAATGCATTTTTGTTGAATGGATTCACTCATTCCTTTGAGCATTTACTTCATTCCTAAAGTAAATGAAAATTACATCCAGGAAAAATTAAACACTAGTATTGCTGCATTAAACTGATGCAGGCCAAAACATGTTCTCTGTAAATCATGATTATGACTACTTAAAAGATGTACAGCAGAGTTTCTAAACCATTCTACAGAATTATTTGTCATATAAAACTATCTGCTTTATTAAAACAGGGCACTGAAAAGTCATAAACAGCAGCTTGGGGTAGCTCAAAGAGCTATCATATGGATGTGTTTTGGTTTTTTTTTTTCCTTTGGGCTGTTTAAGGTAACCTTTCATGTGTCTATGACTCCATGCAGGCACACATGAGCCTTAGCTGTGGCTGTGTACTTAAAATCCACATGCACATAACAGAATGCAATATATGTTCTTCACAGCTCTTCATCAGAACTGTATTATGATCCAAATGATGTGTCACACCTTCTCAGTAGTTCTTCATGCAGGTATTGAACTTTAGAAGGTTATTTGCTAAGAACAATCACAAATACAGCAAGTGGAAGAACTAGTTTCAGAGAATAGTAGAATAGTTTGGGAATGGACCAAAAGATCATCTTGTTCTGGCCTCCCTGCCATGGGCAAGGACACCTTCCAGTGGGCCAGGTTGCTGAAAGATCCATCCAACCTGGTCTTGAACACTGCCAGTGACAGGGCATTCACAGCTTCCCTAAGTACCCTGTTCCAGTGCCTCACCACCTACACAGTGAAGAGTTTCTTCACCACGTCCAATCTAAACATGCTCTCTTTCAGTTTATAGCCATTAATCATTGTCCTATTGCTACAACTGACAGAGCTTTCTGATAAGACTGGCCAGAAGACTCTCACACTGAACCAACAAAATGAAGTATTAAAACATCTAATAGAAATTATTAATTATGATGTGAAGTAAAACCACTTGGGAAACATTAGGAAGTAACACTGCTTTCTGCCTGTTTTATAGAGTGTGACTCGTAAAGAAACAATGATGAATACCAGTGGCGTGAACAGTTACTATATTTGTGAATGAGAAGGAAAGAGAAGAGTGAGGAAATATGTGCTGAGGCTGTGGGAAAGAGTTATGTCTGTTGTTTTAAAAGGTACCAGTGCTAAGTGAGACTTCTGGTTGCATGCTTCGTGAAGGCTTCTCAGTGTGTGTAGAGGAACCCATTCAAGCATGAAAGAGCAGCCAGGAAATGCTGGCCTTGAAGGAATAACTTGCTACTTCAATATTAACCATGTGTAAATTATTTAGCCTGCTCTTTACACAGATTTTCAGTTGAGAAAGCAGTGAAAAATCACCAGCAACTATCAAATCTAGAGTCTTTGCCTCAAAAGATGTGAATATATTGAACTCTGCCAATCTCCCTCCATAAATCACTGCTTATCAGCCCCTTTATACTTCAATTTGCACTTTTTTGAATTGTACAACACTCAGCTTTTAAGAGAGAGATACGCACACAAAAGAACAATAACTATCACCAAAGTGGATCTCAGAATTGCATTATCTGCTTTGTACATTGCTTCAAAGAAATTTATTAAAAGGAGATGGTTGTTTCCCTCATTGTATTCTGTAGTGATAACTTGTTCTTCAGTTGAAGAGAGGATAATTTCTTTCTTTTTCAAAGATTCTAACACCCTCAGTTAATGCCTAATGTGCTGCTGACAATAACATTATAACATCTACCAGGTCTTTTACAGGCCAATATGGCCAGAAGATGACTTTTACTATAAATTACCTCAAAAAAACGGTCTCTGGAAACATTAACCTCTACAGAAATCAATGCATTGCTCTGCATTAAAGAAAAAAAACTTTTTTTTATGGTCTATTATTTGTGCTGCTTTCAGTCAGAGTTCTTGTTTTGTTGCCCAAGTCGTCAAGACATTATCTCTACCCATAAAATAGGACAAGTTCATAACTTCAGATCTCCCTTTAGACTTCTGAACTGTACAACTAGAGAACTGGCCAAGAGAAACTTCTGGGATGATCAAAACAAACTGCATACCAACTTGTGGACATTATAAAATAAATAAATGATAAATAGAAAAAATCTTGCCATTACAAATAAGTGACCAAAGTAAATGCAATGGACTAAATAAGAAACAGGAAGGATGTTGAAGTATGATTTTTGTTTTGTTTTGTTTTGTTTGTTTTGGGGTATTTTTTTCTCTTGGGGTCTCTGTGTGTGTGTTCACATTTATCCAATTCAATAGTATTTATTGAGGAGAGACATTTCAGCAGTGAATAGTGCTGGTCCCTTCCCCCAGCCACCTGGGGAGTCAGCAGGAGCCTGCAAGAAATGCTCAATGCTCCTGTGCAACCCAGTGGTGCAGGTGGAATGCACATCACTTCTCAGGATCTCCTTTGGATGACAGCACTTCTGCACTCTCCCAATGACCTTCCCTGCCTACTGCATCCGTTACCTAAAAAGCGGTTTTATAATGTCCCACTTCAGTGCTCCTGCAATTTTCACCCATTAGCTACTTGTTTTATCAACTTTGGGCATTGGGAACAGATTATTATTACTTCTTGCAGCACCTTTTCATGACTTGAGGACTTACTGTATCCAGCTAGACATTTCTTCCTTAGGCTGAAGAGCCCTGCTCATGTCAAATTGACAACAATATTTCATTATAAGGAATGGGGTTTTTCTGTCTTCCCATTTTTTTCAGAATACAATTTGTGCTATTCTAGATATTGCACCAATCTTTTGAGGGTATTTTCCCCTCCTTCTGCCTATCTTCTTTTTCCTTTTCCCTTCTCTTTCAGTGAAAATAATATAACCAAAAACACCAATGCAAAAGTTAAAAGGCTAAAAGGAAGAGGCTTTGAAAATATGAACATATAATTATTTTCACACTTTCTGGAAAAAACAGCAGTAGTTTTTTGCCAGCTTAATACACAGTTGGTCATACACAGCACTATCTTAAAAAATGGTTATGAATGTCCTATTATTTCAACTCAGTGCAAAACTAAGACAAGGAATGCAGTTGCAATTATGATGACACATCTGTGATTCTGAAAAGGAGACTTTCTAAATGTAGGCAGCTTCCATTATACTTGAGCAAGTAAAGATGAATGAAAGCCCTGATGAAATCATCTTGACTATTATGTATGTGAAAAAATCAAAGTGGGAGAATCTCTGTCCATACAATGCTGCTGAGACGTTTCTATAATGCTTAAAAATGTTCTGGCCTGACTATGGGTCTCATACTTTGGTAGCAAAACTTAGCAAAATACAGAGACTGACTGGAGAATCTGTGTACTGAAATTCACTGTCCTGATATGGTTAGGAACTGTATCACACAGTGCTGTTCAAAGGATTAAAAGGTGTGGGGCTTTTTTAGTTATTTGTAGAAGTTCTTCCCTAGTCTCTTTCCTCCTATACTAAGGACCTTCTGATTTCTAAATTTATTAAAATTTCAGTCTAAGTTTCTACACAGCCTTATGTACCCAGATGTTTTCAAGCCAACATGGTCCATTCATTTAATATTTTCTTTATCCTCACTCTTATCCCCCCATCACAATATTTATATACACGGTTATTTAATACTAAAACAAAAAAAAATCTTTTATGTTTTATCTTATGTATCATGCTGTTCATCCTTCTGATCACTTTAGTAACCCTTTTTCTGCATATTTGGGGTAAAGGACACATTTGTGCTGGAAATCAGGGGAAAGAAAAGCAAACCCAGAGAAAATTTATGGACACTTCTCTCTAGACATCAGCTTACAGGTTCAGCTGTAACTGCAGTGTTCCCTTACAGTATTTGCTAGCAGTTCTCAAGAAGTGAAATGAAATAGATCCACCATAATGAAGAAACCATCACTGGTCACTAAATGGCCACATACTCGTGTTTAGAGGCTACACCTCCTCTGGGCTTTCACTTTGTCAAGTTATCAGGAGACATGGGAACTTCCCCTCACTTGTGGCTATGAACAGTTTCCTGCCACAGGTAGGCCCTTCTGCCTTGTCCCAGATGGAATTAATCTCTTTGGATTACTATGAAATTCTAAAGGAGGTCTTGACAAAGTCTTATTAGGTGTAGTTCATATTCCTCTGCTGAAATAGTTCTTTCTATTACTCTATAGGATTGTTTCTGATATTTTAAGAGTCTCGTGCCATTGATTATATTAATGATCATAGGGTAGTGTCCTAGGGTGATGTTTGTATCCCCATTTATGTGTGTTCTGCTATGTTGGATGTTATGTTCTGTGCCTGTGAGACTGGCTCTGAAGGACAAATGTTTTGTTTTGGTTCTGTTATCAGCCTGCTTCCCCCCCCACGACTGGCGGGACACAGAGACGGGGCAGTACATAGTGTGGCTGTTGTTTTTTGCTGCTCTCTTTTCTCCTTGACTCTAGCTCTGGCTGCTGCTTTTGCTCCTGCTTCGCTTCACTCTTGCTTTGTTTTTTTTCTTTTTTTCTTTTTTCTTGTAACTACTGGGACCTGCTCCGGGCTGGCACCTGAGAACACCTTGTGGCCGGCAACAGCCATCCCCAGCGCCGGAGGGAGTGACAGCAGAGCGACCACCCCAAGAGAGACTTACTGCATTTGTCATCTCTTTTTCAGAGCTGTGAAAAAGTGTTGTCATCTGGTATTGTTCATTTTGTGTACTGGGGGGGCTGTGCCTGTTAAATAAACAGGTTCTTTCCACTTCTCTCCGAGGAATCATTCCCGAACCGGCTGGGGGGAGGGGCCGTGTGGGTTTGATCTCCGGAGGGATCTTCCTTTGGAGGTTTTCTCCCAGATTTGCCCTAAACTAGGACAAAATTTGGCGCCCAACGCGAGGCTCGAGAGAGAGTGGAAAAACCCTGTTTTGAGTATATTTTGGTTGTTACTACTTGGTGGTGGTATAAAGCATTTAATAGTCATGTGCTTTCAATTTATAATGTCTCTTGGGGTGAAGGCTTGTCTGTATTTCTGGTCCCTAGGGTTGTTTGAGATCATAATACTTCTATGGTCCCTAGGTTTATTTGCTTATCCTCAAATAGTTCTACTATTGTCCCTAATACGTAGTTTTTACAGCAGAGGGGCAGTGACCAGAATAGCCTGGGACTTTCCCCATGAACAAATTCAGAACCCAGCTGAGGTAGGGAAATACCTGAAAGAGAAGTACCATGATGATCCTAAGGAGAAAAAGATCATTGCAGTGAGCTGGGCCCTGGCATATGCTTATCGCACACTGCTAGATACTGTAGGACAGCAGACAGAGGAAGGGGGGCAGGGAGATACATCAGCAGTTATCCCGGTCACTCAGGCTACAGCAAACACCCTGGGCTCAAAGCCAGCAGCCAAACCAGATAGTGAGCCTAAGGCAGCAGTTACAGCAGATAATAAGCCTCAACCAATGGCTGTTGCTACTAGCACTAGAAGTGGGAAGTGCACAGACAAGACGGATCGACCAGTGGATGATGATGATGATGATGCAGGAGAAGGACCCTCAACACCTCCTGACATAAAATCAGGAGTCAAAACAACAGGTACCAGATCAGAAGCCAATATTGAGTCCTTTTCCCTGAAGGACCTTCGTGGCCTACGGAAGGACTACACTCGACGACCTGATGAATCCATAATTAGTTGGTTAGTCCGTCTTTGGGATGCTGCAGGTGAGGCTACAATTCTGGATGGCACTGAAGCGAGGCATTTGGGATCCCTGTCACATGATCCTGTCATCGACCAAGGAATGATGAGAGGGGTTAACCCTCACAGCCTCTGGGCACGGGTCTTGGAAAGTGTAGCACAAAGATACCTCTGTGCAGACGATCTTTATATGCAGCAAACACAGTGGAAAACCATAGAACAAGGGATACAACGCCTGAGAGAAATGGCAGTGGCAGAGATTATCTTCTCAGATGACATAACAACTAGGAATCCAGACATGGTACCATGCACGTCTGTGATGTGGCGAAAACTGGTGCGACTTGGGCCACAAGAATATGCCTCTGCTTTAGCCATAATGAAGAGGGATGACAGGAATGAGACTGTGCTGGATATGGCAAAGAAGCTCCGAGCTTACGCAGATGCTGTGCATGGCCCAACACATGCCAGAATTGCAGCGGTGGAAACACGTCTGCAAAAATTAGAGGACAAGATAGAAGAAAATCATAAGAAGCTCAGAGAAGAGATTAAAGAAGACCTTCTCCAAATCTCAGCAGTACAGATCAGAGGCTCTGGTACCCAACGCAGACGTTCCCCATATGGAGAGAGAAAATACACCCCACGAGCTGAGCTGTGGTTCTTCCTGCGTGATTGTGGAGAAAACATGAGGAGATGGGATGGAAAACCAACTGCTGCTCTGGCCCAACGGGTGCGTGAATTGAAGGAAGACAAGGATCAGAGACGAAGTTCCACCAAAAGGAAAGCAGCTCCAGTTGCCCGTAGCCAAACTGCCAAGTATGATGATAATGATGACATGTCCGATCCCCTTGAAGGAACCTCCAAAACATATACCCAAGGAAAGAAGGATAACCAGGCTTAGAGGGGCCCTGCCTCTAGCCAGGTAGAGGCTAGGGAAAACCGTGTTTTCTGGACCGTGTGGATTCGTTGGCCTGGCACATCGGAACCACGAGAGTATACAGCTTTAGTTGACACTGGTGCGCAGTGCACATTAATCCCATCAAGACATGTGGGGACAGAATCTGTTTCTATTGCTGGTGTGACAGGGGGATCGCAGGATTTCACTTTGGTGGAAGCTGATGTGAGCTTGACTGGAAATGAGTGGAAGAAACACCCTATTGTGACTGGCCCAGAGGCCCCATGTATTTTGGGCATAGATTATCTTCGAAGTGGGTATTTCAAAGACCCAAAAGGACTCAGGTGGGCATTTGGGATAGCGGCTGTAGTGACAGAGAGCATCCAGCAACTGAACACTTTGCCTGGACTGTCCGAAAATCCATCTACAGTCGGACTTCTGAAGGGAGAAGAGCAACAGGTACCAATTGCTACTTCCATAGTGCATCGTCGACAGTACAGAACAACTCGAGATGCTGTGATTCCCATCCATAAGATGATCCGAGAGCTGCAGAGCCAAGGGGTGGTCAGCAAAACCCACTCACCCTTCAACAGCCCCATCTGGCCTGTGCGCAAATCTGAAGGAGAATGGAGATTGACGGTGGACTACCGTGCATTAAATGAAGTGACTCCACCGCTGAGTGCTGCTGTGCCAGACATATTAGAGCTCCAGTACGAGCTGGAGTCCAAGGCAGCGAAGTGGTATGCCACTATTGACATTGCAAATGCATTTTTCTCCATTCCTCTGGCAGCAGAATGCAGGCCTCAGTTTGCTTTCACGTGGAGGGGAGTGCAGTATACTTGGAATCGACTGCCCCAGGGGTGGAAGCACAGTCCCACCATCTGCCATGGACTGATCCAGACTGCACTAGAAAAGGGTGAGGCTCCAGAACATCTACAGTATATTGATGACATCATTGTGTGGGGGAACACGGCAGTAGAAGTGTTTGAGAAAGGAGAGAAAATTATCCAAATCCTCCTGAGAGCTGGTTTCGCCATCAAAAAGAGTAAAGTCAAGGGACCAGCTCGTGAGATTCAGTTCCTAGGAGTAAAGTGGCAAGATGGACGGCGTCAGATTCCTACGGATGTCATCAATAAGATTACAGCTATGTCTCCACCAACCAATAAGAAGGAGACACAAGCTTTCCTAGGCGCCATAGGTTTTTGGAGAATGCACATTCCTGAGTACAGTCAGATCGTAAGCCCTCTTTACCTGGTCACCCGCAAGAAGAACGATTTCCACTGGGGCCCTGAGCAGCAACAAGCTTTTGCCCAGATTAAGCAGGAGATCGCTCATGCGGTGGCCCTTGGCCCAGTCAGGACAGGACCAGAGGTAAAGAATGTGCTCTACTCTGCAGCCGGGAGCCATGGTCTGTCCTGGAGCCTTTGGCAAAAGGTGCCTGGGGAGACTCGGGGTCGACCATTGGGATTTTGGAGTCGAGGCTACAGGGGGTCTGAATCCAACTACACTCCAACAGAAAAAGAAATCTTAGCTGCTTACGAAGGAGTCCAAGCTGCCTCAGAAGTGATTGGTACAGAAGTGCAACTCCTTCTGGCACCCCGACTACCGGTACTGGGGTGGATGTTCAAAGACAAGGTTCCTTCTACCCACCATGCCACCAGTGCTACATGGAGCAAGTGGATTGCTCTTCTCACACAGCGCGCCCGTATAGGTAAACTAAATCGCCCTGGGATTCTGGAGGCAATTACAAATTGGCCCGAAGGTGAGAATTTTGATGTCAGAGATGAAGAAGAAGAGCCAGTGACACGGGCTCAAGAAGCTCCTCCATATAACCAACTGCCCCCAGAAGAAACACGCTATGCTCTTTTCACTGACGGTTCCTGTCGTATTGTAGGGATGAACCGGAAGTGGAAAGCAGCTGTCTGGAGCCCCACACGACAGGTCGCAGAGGCCATTGAGGGAGAAGGTGGGTCAAGCCAACTTGCAGAGCTCAAAGCCGTTCAACTGGCCCTGGACATTGCTGAAAGAGAGAGGTGGCCAAAGCTCTACCTCTACACTGATTCATGGATGGTAGCCAATGCTCTGTGGGGATGGCTGGAGAGGTGGAAAAAGGCTCACTGGCAACGTAGAGGAAAACCAATTTGGGCTGCTGAAGAGTGGAAAGACATCGCTACCAGAGTAGGGAGGCTACCTATAAAGGTCCGCCATGTAGATGCCCATGTCCCCAAAAGTAGAGCTAATGAGGAGCACCAAAACAACAATCAGGTAGATCAGGCTGCAAAGATAGGGGTGTCCAAGATAGATCTAGACTGGGAACACAAGGGAGAGTTGTTCCTAGCTCGATGGGCCCATGATGCCTCAGGCCATCAGGGTAGAGATGCCACCTATAAGTGGGCTCGAGACCGAGGGGTGGATTTAACCATGGATAGTATTTCTCAGGTTATCCACGACTGTGAGACGTGTGCTGCCATCAAGCAGGCCAAAAGGGTGAAGCCCCTCTGGTATGGGGGGCGATGGTCCAAATACAAGTATGGGGAGGCCTGGCAGGTTGACTACATCACACTGCCCCAAACACGTCAAGGCAAGCGCTACATGCTCACAATGGTAGAAGCCACCACAGGATGGTTGGAGACCTACCCTACGTCTCATGCCACTGCCCGGAACACCATCCTGGGCCTTGAAAAGCAGGTCCTTTGGAGGCATGGTACCCCTGAGAGAATTGAGTCAGACAATGGGACTCATTTTAAGAACAGTCTTATCAACACCTGGGCTAGGGAACATGGCATCGAGTGGGTGTATCATATTCCCTACCATGCACCAGCTGCAGGTAAAGTAGAAAGGTACAACGGATTACTAAAAACCCAGCTGAAGGCCTTGGGTGGGGGATCATTCAAAAATTGGGAGCAGCATCTAGCAAAGGCCACTTGGTTAGTTAACACTCGGGGTTCCACCAACCGAGCAGGTCCTGCCCAGTCTGAGTCCTTGAATACAGCAGACGGAGATAAAGTCCCAGTGGTGCATGTCAGAGGTTTGTTAGGGAAGACGGTGTGGATCAAGTCTGCCTCGAGTACAGACAAACCCATCCGTGGGGTTGTCTTTGCTCAGGGACCAGGTTGCACCTGGTGGGTAATGCAAAGAGATGGATCAACACGATGTGTACCTCAGGGAGATCTGATTGTGGGGTGAAGATGATCAATATTTGTTGGAAAATGTGTAAGTGTCGAAGGTCTGGGCAAGTGAAAAATGGAGAAGGAAACATGTAAGTGTCGAAGGTCTGAGCAAGTGACAGATGGAAGTTTTAAAATGTATGATGTGTGGTAGTATAATATGGGGATAAGGGGTGGAATGTCCTAGGGTGATGTTTGTATCCCCATTTATGTGTGTTCTGCTATGTTGGATGTTATGTTCTGTGCCTGTGAGACTGGCTCTGAAGGACAAATGTTTTGTTTTGGTTCTGTTATCAGCCTGCTTCCCCCCCCACGACTGGCGGGACACAGAGACGGGGCAGTACATAGTGTGGCTGTTGTTTTTTGCTGCTCTCTTTTCTCCTTGACTCTAGCTCTGGCTGCTGCTTTTGCTCCTGCTTCGCTTCACTCTTGCTTTGTTTTTTTTCTTTTTTTCTTTTTTCTTGTAACTACTGGGACCTGCTCCGGGCTGGCACCTGAGAACACCTTGTGGCCGGCAACAGCCATCCCCAGCGCCGGAGGGAGTGACAGCAGAGCGACCACCCCAAGAGAGACTTACTGCATTTGTCATCTCTTTTTCAGAGCTGTGAAAAAGTGTTGTCATCTGGTATTGTTCATTTTGTGTACTGGGGGGGCTGTGCCTGTTAAATAAACAGGTTCTTTCCACTTCTCTCCGAGGAATCATTCCCGAACCGGCTGGGGGGAGGGGCCGTGTGGGTTTGATCTCCGGAGGGATCTTCCTTTGGAGGTTTTCTCCCAGATTTGCCCTAAACTAGGACAGGTAGGAAATATAACCAGATCTTCCCATTGAGGTTTTTTCCAGCTGATCCTCTTAGCTTGTAGCAAAAATTCCTGTTATTATTTTCTAAGTGCAGGAACTTTTATTTTTGTATAATTGAATTTCATCCCAATTCTGTTACTAGAGACTTCAAGGTTATCTGATTCTTTGTATGATAAACAAATCCCTTCTTTATTGATGCAGCTTTCGCACCTGAGATAGCAAATTTCACTAACAAACCTCCATCAAGGTCAGAAATTAAAATACTAAATAAGATTAGTCCCCAGATCAGTTTTGAAAGGACTCTATTAATATCTTCACCTCAGCCTAATAATTCCCTTTTCAGTGGCATTTGAGCTTGTCTTTTCTAGGGCCCGTTCCTCTCCAATAATGCAATTTGTATACTAATCCTGTTTTCTCCAGATGAAGCAACACTTTTTTAGATACATTGTATCAGCAGTTTAGGGAGCTGGCATCTCCTATGCCTGTAGACTCTGTTAACAAAGAGCCAAATGACCCCTTTGAAAGGAAGTGCCAGGAACAACTACCTTACTCCCATGGATATCCAAGTGGGCTCCTGCCCCAGAAACACATGGAAAAATATTTCCCCATCTGAGTCAGTGTGGAAACAAGAGGAATAACTTTTCCCAGATGACACAGGAAGAATCAGCACAGTGCCCCTCGCAGATGGCTGCTCCTCATCCTGCTTCTACCGCAAAGACCAGCGCAGGAATGGAGGTCAGAGCTGCTCCTTGCTTGAGAGAGAGGGCCTTGTGAAGAAGATGGGAATATATCTCTTACCCTTCGCTTGCTGTACCTCAATGACTCCCTCAGGGATGTTTCTCTGCCCACCCTTGTTAAAGATCCTGATCCCTTGATCCGTCTCTTTTTTTCTTGCTAGTAAGACAGAGTATTCTGTCATCACACACACACTCACTCATCCTGGCTCTTTCATCTTTAATTCATGATTTATTTATTTTTTTCTGACAGAGAAGATTTATTCAAACAAGAATCACTTGAGTACTAGCCAATAGCCTTCTTTATACAAGCAACCAGACTAGAGTTTCACAACAATCCCTACATGCTAGCTTTAGCTTAACCTAAATGATGCTTCCTCAGAAAGCCCAGAGTGCCTTCACCTTTCATATTGCACACTAAAGACCATATGGAAACTCATTTAAAAAGAATGAAGTGCACTGACCTTCTGTCCTATTTCAATGCTTCCAAAGATCATCAAAAGCCAGTGCAAAGCTATCCTGACAGATATATGAAGCATGGTGTATTCTTTCATTGTTACCAACTGAAAGCAATTTTTATCAATTTCACACACATCAAGCACAGATTACACACTGGCTACAATTTATTGCTCTCCTTATAGTTATTGTCAGTATTCTGCTGTGTTGGAGCAGACAACGTTTTTGAACAGAAATAAACATTTTCATTTAAGCAGTGAGGGATAACAACTGCAGTTAGTCCATACAAGCAATTAAATGAATTGAGCCTGCATTCTGTAGAGCTGCCCATTCATGTGTTTTATTTAAATTCTAGATCTTTCCATTTGAAAGAAGTAGGCAGACTCTAACCCTGATGACTGTACAGCAACTGCAATGTGTGTTGGAACAGCACAAAGGGGTGAAGAGTTTGCACTGTGATAGTTAATAACTAGAGTGTGGGCTGAGAAAAACGCAAATGAGGATAAATATCAACAAGAATCAACTTTAATGGACATTTTTGAGGACCACAGGAAGGTACCATGAAGCCCCCATGATACATTTTTGTAAAATAATGTCTTAAGATATCAACTTAGCTTCACTGAATGTTCAATAGGCTATTTACTTGAAAAGAAAACAGAAAGTACTCTCTGATGTGTAACATTTTACTGATGTGAGAGAGGGGCAAAGAGAGAACAGGAACAGGTTTGAGAGTGACTTGGATCACGTACTGGAAATTTTAGATCATTTTGGATTCTCCACTTGGAGCAGCTATTAATGTATTTCCTCAAGGCTGAGTTAATTTAATGGCAAGGGAGTTTAAAAACAATGTCAAATTATGCATTTTTAAACAACACTGAGTATTTATACATCACCAAATAGTATACATGTTTGATTTATCTTTTTCTAGTATAGTCAGGATTTAGCATCAAGCCCAGAATTCATCTTTTGCCTCCTCAGTTTAAAATATTTAATGTTTCCTAATCCAACATGGAGAGCTGAGAGACAAAAATAAATGGAGCGCACTACTTGCTGCTCTATTTTTGATAGCTCGCTGATTTTCCTGAACACTACTGCTTACAGCATGTGAAAGATTTCCCAAGGATAGAAATATTCAAAGTACAGGCAGGCCTTTTTCCCTTTGTTGTCAGTAAACTGGTTTCCAGTAATCTCAGAGGTAAAAAGAAAATGGAAGAGAAGCATGCAGCCCAACATGCGATACAGGAAAACCAAAGCACATTATGCCAACTAAATGGTGCATGCCTCTCGAGTAATTAAAAGGATGCAGAAAAACATCTGGACTCTTAAAAAAAAAGGAGTCAAGGGAGTGACTGCTGGGGAACCAAACAAAGGAAAGAGGATGTGTGTGCCCAGGTTTCCTTCAAAATTAACAAACACAACGCTGACAGCAAGTGCAGCGACAGTGGCAGTGACAGCTCCCCAGAGCAGACCTGCGCCAGCGGACCAGCGCCTGAGAACAAAAGCCGTAACACTAAGCATGAAAGTGCCTTGATGGAGGAGAGCTCATTTCAATAATACCCCAGTTAAGCCCCCACATTCTATCCCTCCAGGCTCTTGTGGATGGATATATGTCTGCGCTGCAGCTGGGGTATGTGGCTGATATGCATGTCCGAGACAGATATAATCTAATAGTGGGGCTGGTGTGGTGATTATCCAGCCAGTTTGAGCATATCAATCTGCGTGACAGCCATGCGTCCAATGGGAGCACTGCTGGAACCACAAGCAAGATATATGACCTTCTTAAAAGAAAATTCCAGTGTCCTTGACCTGCAATTGGAAGTGAATGCAAAACAGACATGATCTGATCTTCAAAGATTTACTCTGCAAGAGAGGGAAGGATGGAGTTCAGCTCTGGGTGAGGCACCTGAGCATAGGTTATGGCAGAGCAGGTGTGTCTTTGTGAGCTGGGTAAGCTACCAGCACCTCATCAGCAACCTGGAAAACACAGGTGGAGGAGAATGGTGCACCAGTTCATCTCAAGGAGACACCAACACATGATCAGCTGAACATGTTTCTGTGCTGTCCCTGGACTGCAGACTGTGGCAAGCTATTTTAACTGGTCAGAGGAGACATTTTCTGATGACAGTGCATCCTGGTATTTTCCATATCAGGATTTACTTTTGCTCTGATCTCATGAGTGCTGTTGTCTTACATCAGGACTTGAGAGAGCAATATGTGGAGGTGGAGCTCCCACAAAGATCGGCAGATATTGTTCTGAGCTGTTACATAGAGAGGCCAGTCTGCATAAATCTGAACCAAATCGCTTTACTGACTGGGTGAGGGACATCCCAGAATTTCTGGGTGGATAAAATCTCATTCTTCAAGCAAGAAGAGGGAGAGCTCCAGGAATAATAGAGATACATGAGGCAGTGGTGCTTTCCTAAAGGTCTTTTTCCTTCTCCATAGGACAGACCTCACCTATGGGCTATACCTGGGTTTTAGGAATTGTCTTTAAAGAGTAAAATAAAAAAGTACCAAGGACCAAACTCAAGCACTGGGTTCTTGATTGCTCTTAATGCTTAGTTCAATTACTAACTATGTTTTTTGGCTATTCCAATGACTTGTCTCCAACACAGTTCTGCTACAGAGGGAGCTAGTCCACAGTAACACATTGCCAGTCCACACTGCTTGACTTCTGAGACAGGAATCAGTCCTTGCCTCCAACTGTGTCAAATTTCCAGACTCCTGCCTTTCATTACATCTCCAGACAGGGATGCTGATTGCCCAGTGACCAAACACCGGGACCTCGGCCATAAGAATTGCCTGTGAAGAGCTCATGAGTCTTTAAAAGCTAGTGGTAAGCCATGGTCTGCATGAGGCTGAGTCCATGAAAAGATCTGCTTCTAAGACAAAGTAAATGTTGCTTTAGAATGTTCAAAGGCTACGTCACGCCTTCATTCACTGTAGTATATTATTACCATTCTCTTCCCCACCCCGCCAAAGAAAACATGGACTGTCACTTTGAATTGTAAATTCTCCCAAGAAAACGAAAAGAATTGCATTACATTTACTCTTATATATCATGCAGACTGCTTGTCCTTCTTAGTTACAGAGCACTTTTAAAGAATTGCTGAAACGAAGTAAGAATGGTGTATCTGTCAATGACATTCTGAGTTAAATCATGAAGGACCTGGAGGATGATAAAGGCTGAATAAACATTTAAAGCTTTTAGGGTTAATTTTTTCTTGTTTCACTTTACCTTAAAAGTTTACAAACATGAAGTCTCAGCAGGGAGGTAAACAGAAATTTTCCGACGATTTTATACAGTTATTACTTAGCTTATTCATTTGCACAGAAAATAAAAGGTGAAGAAGCAAAATACACAGTAAGGGAAAAACAACAAGACAGATGCCTAAAGTAATTCACAGAAAATCTCTGCAAGTATGAGTACATAGTTGCCTAATGCCACCTCCTGTACTGTCTCTGAAAGGAAAGAGACCTTTCAAAACAATCTCTGCAGGTTTCCGCTGGAATTTACATGTTTTATAAATATAAATATCCTGGACCAACAGTGTCAGCCGTGTCAGGCAGATGTAAAATGGTCATTACAGACTCTTCATTTTTCACTATCAAGACATCACCAGTCAAAGTAATCAGAGCAGTTTTATTTCTTTGGTCTCACTTTGAACTATATAGCTCCGATGCCTAAGTCTTTAAACAGAAACTGGAGTTTAAGATGGGAAAACTCAGAAATTTGGACAGTGTTTTGTCTCCGCCACAGCAGAAAGATCAGGCAGATGTGAGGGATTTTTATCCCCAAAGGAGCAAAGCAATTATTCACAGTCAGAAGCTAGTGTAAGCAGGGAGAACAGCCTCCCTAGACAATACTGTGAGAATAAGTGAAGAATCCTTCCTCTTCTTTCTGCCCAGTGACAGTTCAAGATCTTTTTGCCAGAACAATAATCTTTTCTAATTGAAAAGCATTCTCAACAGAGTAAATACATACCAATAATTTCACTCTGTAGATGAGAAATAGGAGCACAGAAATTTTATTTTTGCTTCCTTAATAAAATGATCCACCAGATGCTTCGATTCCCAACACATTTGCTATGCAGTGTACCTCAGTGTTTCTACCTTATCACAGGAAGTGTCATCAAGCAATAAAGAGCCCTTCTGTACCAGCAGGAGGAAGGTAGCAATATCTATTTGATTGCTGGTCAGATGCAAAGGCCAAAGTCCCTTGGTCTGTTCAGCCTGGAGGAGACTGAGGGGAGACCTCACTGCAGTCCAAAACTTCCTTGTGAGGGGCAGAGAAGGGCCAGGCACTGATCTCTTCTCTGGGGTGACCAGTGACAGGAGCCAAGGGAATGGCCTGAAGATGCTTCAGGGGAGGTTTAGGTTGGATAGAGACAGAGAATAAGGTGAAATTTATTAAGAGCACTCATCCATATGCCTGTAGGCTCATTTTACTAAGTAAGGCTTTCTATTGTCAAGGTCTTATCTTTGGAATTTACAGCTGTATATATAACAAAATACAAGAAGTTAAGTTACTAAATTTGTTGTAACTGGAAAAAGAAGAGATAAAAATATCTATTCACAGATGTTCTCGAATAGCAGACATAAGCACGATTCCCGGTTCAGTTAGTGTCCACTAGTTACTGACTCTGGAAATTAATAGAAGGCCATTTGCAGTGGAAACATTTTTCAAACACCAGCAATATTTCATAAAGATTCTTCTTGCAGTGCTTCAATGGTAAAAAATGCTCTGAGTTGTCTGACAAAAAATCAGAAATCATTGTTCAGCTCTAACAACGGAGCAAATGGTGAGATGCTACATTCAGTCATGGATTCATCATCAGAAGACAAGGCAGAAGGCTTCAGTGAGGCCACTTAAAAAATGTTCTGAGCCAGACTTTGACCACCTCCTTCAGAGATGGTTATGGGGCTGTATGTATGTGATTCTTGGATTTTTTATCTCCTTTGACTGCCACCTTTATTTTTCTTTCTATAATGTTACTTACATCCCATAGGGAAGTTGCATATGTTTTTCTACTGTCCTGACACAATGTTTTGTTATTTTTTTTTCAAACTTGCAGACAATGATTAGCATCCTCCCATCCTTTTTTACTGTTTTCACATCATCCAACTCCAAACATTTAGTTTAATCCACTGATATGCTGCAAATTCATCCCTGCAGCTCTAATATTCTTCTGTTTGTTCCTCTGGATTTACATCTGGTGAGGATTCTCTTAAAAAAGGGCTGGAGGAATCCTGTACAAAGGCTGCCCTCCTCCCCTTGGAGCTGTCTTCATGATGAGGTTCTTGCCCTGGGTCCCCACCTGAGCTACCTCACAATGGCATCACAGCCATGCCCATCCCTGACCACTGACCAGCTGGTACAGAGCAGAACTCCAGCCAGAGGGTAACTTGGGGCTCGACCACACCTGCCTCATCACTATGGGCTTAACCTGAAGATCACTGAGCTGGGCCTGTCCCTGGTTATGGTGTCCAAACCTCATCCTGACCCTGACACATTGATTCGTGTTCCTGCCTTAAGTGCAGACTAGCCTCATCACCACAGACTGAACTTTCCTAATCACGTACACACAGCAAAGTAATGAGGGATGGTTGGAAAGACAGATAAGCATTGTATTTCAGAATTTTATGAAGTTCTGCTTAATATTTTGACCTATATCTAGACTAAGTACTTTTAAGCAAACTACTGGCATTGTTCCTGCATATCTATGAGCTGCTCAACTTTTTCAGCTCTGAAATTAAGCTAATGGTTATAGCACCCCTGTGGTTTCCTGCAAGTGCTACAGGAAGTCCAAAAGAACTATAACATTTTTTTTTTTAAATTAATCCCTTCAGGAAAAGAATATAAATTAAAATAATTGCCGTGACATGGCAGCCTTTCAAAAACAATGCATTAATTATTAATTCCCCGAGATAAGACATGCAGAGTTCTTTAATGGGTGCAACCTATATGTAGGAGAAGGTGGATGAAAAGGATCCAGATTGCACTTAATTTTGTTTCTCTGTTTCTTTTTTGCTCATCTCGAGCTATTTGGCATCTGGCAAAGAACAATCTTTGCTTGGCAGGTCAGAGTACTCTTCATCTTCTGGTCTTTAAAAGCAATAGTCAAGACATTTGAGCTTTTGCAACCTTGGCCTGCTCCATCTTTATGAAGACAGATGTATTCAGGTCTAAATAAGACCTGACCTTTTATTTGTAAAAACTACAGCATCTTTTTCCTTCCCATAATACAAAAGTTACTCCATTCAGTTCCAATAGTGGATGTAATACAACTTACCTAAATAAACCAGGACATGCAAATTGTTCACATAAAGATTACATAATTTCCAATGGTTTCCCACTATGACAACTACAAGGAAATTAAACTTCTAGTTTTCTTTCAACAGCTAATGTCAGGAAGGAAAGAATTCTTTTTCCCATACCTTGCTTTATTGAGAATTTATCTACGATCACTTTTGAAGAGAATCTGTTTATACTTTCATATTAATGTTTGTAGATGAACATAAAGAGTACCCAGTGATTCTCATAACAATAATGCTGATTTATAATTGAGAGCATACAAGATACAGAATAAGCAGATAGTGTTCTTCAATACCAGGAATAATTGAAAATGTAACAGTAGAACAACTCCCCCAAGTGAATGCACAAAGAAGGCATGGATGGGCAAAGGAGATATCCAGATAGCAAAAGAAAAATTAGTGGAAAATTCCTTGCAGAATTTCCTTACTTCTATTCCTCAACAGATTAAAAAAAAAAAAAAATAAAGACAGGAAGGTAATTAGATGCTTGTCTCACAACACATTAAGGAAATTGAAGTAATCCTTGCCTTCGTATTATTAAAGATTGAACATGATCTGGCTGACATGTAAAATAAATTTTCCAAGATTTACAGCTTCCAGGAATAAAGACCACAGGGATATCTGTTTGTTCCTCTCTTTTGTACACATAAGGGCCTTCACTTGTCTGGTTAGTGTGATGTGCTGAGAGGTGAAACTGCAGGGAGAGATCTATGCCTGGAGGATGGAAGGCACATTGTTCCAACTTCCCCTTCCACAGCACTTATCAAATGTGCCTGGTCCCATCTTCTTGCTGCAGAAGGTCCTCACCTGCCTGACTTCCAAAAGACAGAGTCCTATTTTTTGGGCACAATTGGTAGGAAAACATGTTGTGCTGGATTTTTCTGGTAAGGCTGATGAGCCTAACTCTTTTTTGTCTTCAATTTCTTTAGTTTTAATGATAAACAAACACCACTCAGTTTTAAGAAAAGTTTATCTCAGTGCATCTTCTGAGCAAAAGCCTACAGCTGACAGAATCATAATGACTAAAAGATCAATATAGTAATGCTGAAGACTGACAAGAATGAACTTGCCAGGAGGAAGAACAATCCAAAAATGAAACCAAATAAATCACCAGATGCCCCAGAAGGACCAAGGATTAGATACTAACGGTACATGTGCCAAAGACAATGATGAAGCACCAGGAGGGCAGAAGCCCCACAGACATCAGAATACATCAGCTTTCAAACCTTAATTATACAAACAGACCAATGCACTGTTGTTCCTCAGCGCACACTGTAGAACCCATGGGACAACATTATGCTACTATTGTTTCTATTTTTCAGTATGCTGGAGGAGTTATTGGGAAGCTTTTTTTCATAATAGTTGCTTGGAAGCTGTGAGATGCTCTGCTGGGAGCTGCTGAGTAGGAAGCAACCCTAGAGTTCCTCCCAGATAACAGCTGAGCAATTCAAAACCAAGATGTGCCTCAATCTTGGGCTCAGAAATCCTAGCATAAAGCAGTACTTTCAAAACTCGTCTTTTTCAAGTACTGTGAATCCCATCATGGACATCCCTACCCATCTCCCATTAATTTTTCAACAGCTTGATCTTATTGGCATTATAAGCATGGCTTGGTAAGTGTTTAAATTTAATCACTTAGTGTAACTTCTAAGACACATCCAGTTTCTGGTGTGGGACCAGGCAGATATGCTGCAGATTCATTTTAAACAAATATTGACAGCACTAATAAACCATTCCAAATGATGCCATAATTTATCATAATCAGTCAATTTGAACTTACTCCAGTCAGAAGTGAAAAATTATTTTTAATCTTATAAGACATCAGGGCAATGTCAAACCTTGCTGCAATCTACCCCAGAAAACACTGCACAGAGAAGGCTGAGAGAACAAGACTAACTCAAAACAATTTCACAGTTTGTTTTTTTTTCTTAAGAAGGGTGAGGCCTACCACATTCAAGTACTACAAACAAGCACTGATCAATAAACACAAACCCTCCTTTTATTTGTTATTACAGACAGGATATTATTACAGGTACATGCTAGGACTGTCTTTCTTTTGCAGGTGCAAAATGCTTTGCAGAATACAAGCAGAGCAGAAAGCAGTATTTCAGATGGTGACTATTTTTTGCATGACTGTTAAGACATTATTTGCCATTGCATTTAAATGGTAGCTACTTGAACCTCTGTGAGCATGAATGGTGCTGAAGCAGCATATTTCTGAGCCAGCATTGAATCATTTGTGGCTAAATCTCAAAAAGAGCCCAGTAAACAAATTGAGGTAACTTCCTCAGAGATGAACATACAGATGAAAAAATAATTCTATTACAGTGCTCACTGGCACAGGTAACAACAACAACAAAAAACAAACAAACAAAAAAAACAACCCAAAAGTAATAAAGTAGCTTGAACCATATTGGTTCTCCTATGGCTTTTGACTGAGAGCCTGGTAGGCTGTGCTTTCCCAAAATAAATCTTTTTGAGCTGTGAAATTTTAAAAGATTGCCGGGGACAGGATGCTTTCTTGTGGCTGAACATTTAACTCACAAACAACACACTCCCTTGCAGCAGGGTGACTCAGTTCACTAGCCATTTATTTCTGACAGCTAAGATGCACAGAACTAAGAAAACAGAGAAGATTCTCCTAATGTGGCTTTCTGAACTCTCTCAAGTTTGGACCTGAAGATTTCTTTCTGCTGTTAACAGCAGGTGAACCACTGTTCTGACAGCTCCACCTTTAAGAGGCTAATATTAATTTGTCTTCCATTTTTTACATGCAAGACCTGCCTTTGATAACTTTCATGAGAGTATACAAATGCAACCAACAGCACAACGGATCACCATAACAGCTTTGAAAGTCAGCACAGGAAAAACCCATTTGTATTAATCTGCCTTTTGTGCAACTGGCAATTAGCCATCCGTGTTTCTGTACCTCTTCCACTTAAAATCATTCTATTCTTTGTCACTACAGAAGGAGAAAAATAATTTGACTTTCTAATTCTAAAGTACTTATGCACCATCTAAAATAACAATATATGTTGAAGGAAAATCGTATCTAGCCATTGTTGGGTCATCCTCAGACAGTTTTGGCCCAGTTTCATTTCAAAGCACATCAGCTAAACTTGCACTCTTCTAATACTCATTAACCATGACACAAAGAAAACAGCTAAATGCATTGTAGGCAACAAACTACAAATAATACAAATACTCTGAAAAGAGCAAAGATACAAAGACTTCATTGTAAATGAGTGTATCAGGGACTGCTACTAACTGGATTTGCAGCAATGCATGGATATGCCCCATTCATTTACAGAAAGCACGGTGAGGGCCATCAACACTGTGGTTTTGTCTTTTTTAATATTTCTATTGCAGGGTATAAATAGAAATCTGTTCTTTGTTTTGCAATACACCTTTTCTCACTCTACACTGTAAAATACAGTCATCTAAACATAAAAAAAGATCACTGGAGACACAAATAACTCAGATGGTTAAAGATACACAGAGAAATAAAAGCAAAATTTCTGTCAAAATAGATTATCGCAATAAAGCTGGCAAAGCTCTTTAAGGATACAAAATTACTAGGCCATACATTTGCTTAATTTTACTGGTCTATCAGGAAACTCTCCCATGGGAGAACATTAATGGAAGTTTGCAATTGTATGTGGAAATGCAGGAATTTTGAGAAAGAGAAAAGAAGTGATAAGGGAGAGTAAACAGTTTTCTTGCCAAGATGAAGTTGTAGGTGCTCTCAGTATCTTTGCAATCAACGACCTTTTTTATATTTTTGAGAAAGAAGCAGTATGCAAGGTGGTGAATCTGCTGAGGAAACAGAATTATTTAAGTTACACGAAATGACTGAGAATGGAGAGGAATTCCAGAAGGATCTAATCAAAGTGGATGATTTGGTAACACAACAGTAGATAAATTTTAATGAAGGTAGGTATGAAGCAATGCTTAGTAAGTAAAACTGTTCACTTCAACTTTATATTTACTGATTAGCCAGCATATTTGGGGGATATATGCTAGCAATGATGAAAATATTGTCTACCTTCTCAGTGTGATAAGAAAAGGTCATTGAGAAAAAGGGTTTTCTGTGTGAGTGTTGTTTATTTTTCTCTCCTCTCAGTGTCTGTTGTCAGTTTTAGATACACATTAAATAACAGTTCACTTTTCAAAAGGACAGTGGGGAAGGGTAAAACTCCTGAGACTGTAAAAAGTTTAAGAGATGTCCCTTTTTTTTCCCCAGCTTTCTAAACCATGTGAAAGGAACAAGATTTTGAAGAATAGAGCATTGGCTAGTACTAATTAGTACTAATTAGTGGCAATTCAAATGCAAGTGAAAGGGAAAAAGTCTTATCAGCATTGGAGCTAATGCTGTCTGGTGTCTCGTGTCTTCTGGCTAGACCCTCTGATGTCAAAGAGAGAGAACGCTTTTAATGAAGGTTCCTGCAGACTGGGACACTTCCACTACCATTGTCCTGTGAGGATTTCCTGCTATTAAATATAATGAGCTCATTTTGCAGGCTTTGACTCTGTAGGAGCATCAGTAAGATCTTATCTCTTATTTGTAGCTGTTTATGATGAAATTTCTGTCTCTGACAAGTTTTGTTGGATCTGGCCAACAGTATTGCCACTGGTTTTGGAAATAAGACACATGGACAAGATGAGACTGCTTGGTCAGAGCTGATCCCTCCAAGACCTGAGAAATGCAGGTTCCTCAAGACTGGTGTAGAATATGTTACCCACCAAAACACTGGCCAGACCCATCAGGAAGCAAGGGCCCCTTTATCTGGGGAAACTGGCCAGCAGAGTCTGCCCATTGTTGCTTGCAGTGCCAACAATGACTGATTTACCTGAACAGCAAGAGCCAACAATGTCACCATTGCTGGGCCAGACATTGGCAGCAGTAAACCTGGGAATGAATGACTGCCATGAAGTAGGTAGTCCCACGGACATCCTGCAGGCGGAGGTAATAGATACCGGAAAACTTACTGGAGCTCATCCTGCTTTCCCACTCCAAACCTGAAAATGTAGTCCCTGGTATAAATTGATTTCAGGGGTAAAGAGCACATGCTCCTTATTCAGCTGGATGCACCGCAGTTCGTGTATGACAGAGAAATACCCACTCAAGGAAACTGGAAGTGGCCTTTGGATGTGCATCAATAACTGTGCCACAGGCAAAGCAGCAAGAGTTCTGCTCTGCAGAGGACAGCAGCTGCAGTGAGTGACAGCACCTCTGAGTTTTGTGTGAAGAGCAGGGCACGTGGTAATGCCATCATGTACTCTGTGGAGAAGTAGAAGAAAACTGCCCACTGGGAACATCCCAAAATCCAATATATCATCATCCTGAAGAAACTGAGGAGGAAACTGCTATGGCTCTGCCTGCCCCACAAGGTGCCCGTTTGCTGGAGTGAGATTCAGAGAGCATGATGCAGCAATATGTATTCAGGTTGTCTATTACCCTTCCCAGCAGATTATCCTCCAAGGACAACCAAACTGTTATCAATCTCTATATACAAGGGGCCTTGCTGGAGCATGTTCAGTGGGAAGTTCCTCATGTTCAGAAGTGTAACTTAAAATTGTGGGTTTACTCCAAACTTGTCTAGTGATTTACATGACTATGTGGGTACCAGGCTGGAGCTCCTAGTGTGCTGAAAGAAGTCCCTGCCCTTGATGTCTTGTAACATCAAATAAAAAGTCCAGAAACAAAATAAGAAATACAAGAATATAAGGAGTACAAGAAAAGACACATTGTCAATTACTTACTGTTTGCATTGACCAGAACTTAGGCACATTAAAAAGGCAAAAAACCACCAAACCCAAAGTAGTCAAAATGATGGGGTCTTAAGGTAACATTTTTCCTCAAACCAATTTCAACAGCAAGATTAGCCTGAGGATGTTGTTTGCCTGATCTCCTCTTTCCCCATGATATGCATCTTAGAGGAGTCCTGTGGACTAGGAAGCAGCAATCAGTATAATCACATTTTTATACAGAAAGAGTATGAATGGGAAATGAGAAGGTCAGTAATCTCTTTGCTTAGAGAAAGCTAACTCCTCAGCAGAAGCAGCTATACTTGAAGGCATTCATACAGAATGCGTTACACAAAGATGTGAAATACAACGGCATAGTTGCCAATAGGATTTTGCCTAAAAGATGTTGGAGGGAAATAGCAAACCTTTAAGAAACCTCTATTTCATAACAAATTTTACATTACTTACATTTCCTCAGATGAGCTTTCTTGCTGCTTGTGCAAACATTTTTGGCCATTAACAGAAATAAAGACCTCACATGAAATACAGCAAGTATCAGAATCTCAAGGACTGCATGCATAAATAATCCATCCTGGGAAGCAGCAGCTATCATTATTTTACTCCCTTATTTACTGTTTTCTAATGCAAAAAAAACCACTTTTTGCTCTCCAGCACCTCTGAACTCTCTGTTACCATTCTAACTCCTGTTAAATATGCAGCTGGGAGGTAATCTGCTTAGCAACCAGCACAAACATATTGCACCAGAGGAAAAAAGAAGGTTCCTTGACAAGCAAACTTGGCTAGAAGCCAGCTAAAAGACCCAGAGGCACCTCAGTCAAATGTCTGTGTTTTCTGAATAAACTATAAATTAATAAGAGGAACATTGGGGATAGACTGAGTCAACAATGATTTCAGGGCATACCCAAGCAGGTGAGCCACTGCTCGTGCACACTGTTACTATGGCAGGTAGACAGAGCAAATGAGAAGTAGCTGGTTCATAGCGCAGATTTTCAACTGTGTAATCTATGTAGCTGAAACAATATTTTGGCCTCCTGGTGCCCCCAAGTCACTGCAGCATTGTCCCTGCAGCAGCAGAGGTGGGCCCTCATCAAGAAGGTACCAGGTTGCCCTGGTATGACTGGATGTATGTGGCACATGCTATATGAGATGAATCATTTTGGGCTTTAAAAAAAATTTCCACAGCAGTGTGAGCAATCAAAATGGCATTGCACTTGGGGTGTTCTAAAGAAAGCACCACAACAGAAGTGAAGGACCAAATTTAGGCATCTTTTACAGGGGTCAAACAGGAAAAGAAGGAGCAAGGACTGATGTTACTGATAGAGACAAAGACTTGGAGGATGTGGCTTCAAAGCCTTACAAAGCCATCCAATGCTACCTCAGCATGGCTCTCACATTGTGCTTGCAGCCTGTGCACAGAGGAAAGATTGTGAGATAGGCAAGAACATCTTCACGGCAAGCAATTGTCCCTCTGGCTCAAGCATGAGCACAAAGTCAAGCAAGTCCCTCTAGCCCACTAGAGATGTTGAATTCAGCAAGAAATCACGTTCCTGCACGTTTCCCCACCAGATCCCTGCCCAGGACCTGTGAAGACTTGTTATTTTCTTCTGCTTGTCTTCTAGGAGGGAAGGCAGCAAAACAATACATGTAAGAACCCTTCACTGGAGCAGGGAGGACTGTAAGAAGATCCTCAAGCTGCTCTTAAGGCTAGCCACTGAAAACACGCTCTCAGAATTTTATTCGCTCCATGTCAGAAGACTCAAGAGCTTCAGTGGCACAATTTGGGGGCATAAATGCATGAAAACTCCTGAGAACTGATGAGATTCACCCTCACTCTGCAACATATGGCTGAAAATTTAAGAGAGGCTGGGACACCTCTGATTCAAAAATAATTGTCAAGGATGCAGCATACTCAGACTGAAAAAACATAAATTTTTGGACTCCATTCTGAAAAAAGGTCAAGACAATAATGGCTCTAATGAGGCAGAAAACATCTAGGAATTAGTCTTGGCTGCTTCAAATAGTAAGACAGATCAAGGCAGACCATATGTTCTGCTAGAATAAAACATATGCTTTAAAGGACAAGTGATTCATGAAGGGTTGGTTAAGTGGGATTCATCATGTGCAGGTACAGAAGTTCAGGATGCTGCTACTACAAGGAACTATTTGCGGGAAGATGACAGCCCAGTACCTTATCTTCACATGGAGTTAAAAGAGAGGACAAAAAATACCAGAGTTTGGGGTGGCAGTATTGCAATCAGTTTCTGAATATATTAACATGGAAAATACCATGTTACAGGAACTCTTGATATTCACAGAAATAATCTTTCCATTAATCTTCACTTGATTACAGTGACTGTTTTCATAACAAGAAAAGCTCTATCTCTGATGTGCTGTGTAGCACAAGAAATAACAGATCCAGCCTTGAAGCATGCACAGCTAAAGATGAATAACAAATTTTGGAGAGAACTGTGCATCATCCATGGTGACAAACAGAAAGCTAACAGAGTGGAAAGCAGGCAGATCAAAAGTAACCAATGTCCATAGCTCATCTTTAATGATAAGCCATGGCATTGGAATTCAAGATATAAATGGATCAAGAGAGAGTAACAGTTTAGTTACATGTACTAGTCACTTGCTTTCTTTGTACGAGATGAAACAAAAAAGTGCCCTGGGAGGGGAGGGAGGTTGGGAGGCCTAAAACCAGCAGTGACTTCAGGAGGCACATAGTTCTGGCAGACTTCTCTGACCATACTGAACCATGTCTCGCATTCCTAGAGCCATGAGTAGCTAGTAGCTTGCACACGGGAAGCACTGCAAGTTCCAGGATCCACATATCCGAATTTGTCTCCTTGAGATTAGATCCATCCATGCGATCATAGTTGTCTAAATGCCGTTTGTAGACACCTTTATGCCCCTGCAACATCTGCATGGCATTGGAGACATCATATGGTCAAACAAGGTGGAGGGGATCTCCTAGGCTTTCCAAGTCAGCACATGAAACCTACAGTCACACGACTGAATACCCCTCAGAGCATCTTCCCTGTGCATTTTACCCAGGCACTATTCTTCATTATGTGTTCAATACAGCTCATCTATCTCATTTGTGATAGGAATCTTTTTTTGGACAACCCCAACCCCACTTCCCCCAAACCCTGAAAAATCTTCCACAATGAAAATATGTTTATTCTCAGAGGATAATAAATTGTCCCTCAGTCAAGGCCACCCTATCCAAACAAGTCCTTTCCTGACCAGCCTGTCTCAGATAATACTTAGCCAGACCTGAGCATGCGGCTGGCGAGCTGAACTTTTCAAGTTCATTTTATAGGATAAACATGTCGTTTAAATGCCTCTGACATGGCAGAGTTTTGTCCAGTGCATAAGCAGCATCCTATCTCTGACACTCACAGGCAGATCTCCAAGGCACTACAAGTTCACAGTTCTGATTTTTGTTTATAGTACATTTAAGGGCAGAGCTTTGTGACACAGAAGGCCTGTTTATATTTCAGCTGCTTTAGAGGGCAAGATCTGACATGGAATTTTTTAATGCCCTTGTGCTGTAGCAAGATCCCTAAGGATCTTGCAAGGGAAGGGGCTGCACTTTCATTTATTCTGACCACACTGTGACTAACTTCAGAGAATGTTGGAAGGAGATGACTTTCTCTGAGTGAAGAAAAGCTCATGAGAAAACTGAGCTGGTCCAATTAATACAGAGTACCCTGCCCTACCTCTGGTTTCTAAATGAGACCCTAGGAAAACCTGATAGTTTATCTGCATGTAAATATGCTCACAGTTAAACTCCCCTTTTTCTCCATAAGAATTCTCTATCCTATACTGCAGTTATTTGCAATCTAGCTTAAAGAGCTCATTCACTGCCAAAGCCTACTTATGGGAGAAGAAAGCAGGTTTATTTGCCCTTGACACAAGAAGTACATTTAAGTTGTAATGACAGTCAGGACTCTTGTGCTATGCAAGGTGAGTCAGTGCTCTCTGAGGAGGCTTTCAGCTCCAGATGGTGCAAGAGCTACATGACAACGAGGACTACTGGTCTGACCTGGAGTCAAGGAGGAACCTCAAATGACATTGCTGCAGTGGGATAGGAGGAGGATGATGTGATGCATCTTCAGAGGAGGAAGTACCTGAGGGCAATATTCAGGGCAGGTGTACTCTTATTACAGGTGTACCCAGCAGCAGCTCACGACAGGCAAGCACAGATCATAGTGGGCTTTACCCGCAGTGCCATGACCCGGTCCAGCATGGTCAGTTGCACTGGGGACTGGGAAAAAAAACCATTTTGCTTTCTAGAAATAACTCTTGTTTACCATGGAAAGTCTTCAGTATATGATAATGATGCTGTCACCTGTTACGCAGCTCCTAGAGAGGCCCACCTTCCATCTGCTGATGCAGATGGGTTGATATGGTGAGCCCAAATTCACCTTGAAAATCCAGTGCTTCTTCATCTGTCTATGCAAACAGTATCACAATACTCACAAGGCTGCTCCTTGCATCTCCCCCAGCAGCAGCTCGGGATGTTTGTTTGTCATGAAAATATCAGTGCTAAGAGGGCTCAGGGATGTGGTGAGTGACAAGTTGGGTCTCAAAGTGTGCATGGAGCAGGTAAACGGGGTAGTGGTGGAGAAAAAAGAACCTTTTAAGCAAACAGCAATGGATTTGAGGATGGACAGAAACCCCAACAGTGCTGCTGCTGTGTAAGGCACATCTCAGAAATGCCTTGGTAGGATGTTTGAAATTAAATTGCTTAGATAGCAACTATTCAATCCAGATAGCTGTGCAACTGTAAGCAAAACCAAACAGTAATTTCAATTTCTTTTCTTATTGTATTCTTTCATTTTAACTACCAAATATACCATTTGAAACATAGAGGAGAACATTTAACTTGACAGTATCTTTCTAAGCACAGCAAGTTATGAGGCTAGACATTAAAATATCGAAAGCTGCTAATAAATATATATGTATTATTACCAGTAACAAATAGTTTTTAACAGCTTCATACAGTGGGGTTTATGACGACTTATATTGGTGCATTCATACTGATAACACACACCTCTATTGCTTTAGGAGAGATATATACTAGACATGATATTATTTCATACATAATATTTTTTCCTCCTGCTCTAGAACAGAAATAGTTCATAGGTAAGGGGTCATAGAAAGGGGTTGTAGCTAGTGATACTAATAAACCATTCAGAGACTGCAACTACCCTGAACTGCAGTTTAAGTCACATTAAGATCACCACTGTACCTCAAAGGAAGGAAAAGCATTTACTTCTCTTCTGTGCTATAGAGAAGATTTACATTTGAAAAAGAACTATTATTTGAGTTCAAATCTTTCAGGCGATCTCCAGTCAGTTTTCTTGCCACAGTATCTGATACCACTTCAAGTTTCAGCACACCCATTTCCTAGTAACTAAGCTTCATTTAAAAGATCTTCTAAAGGCACAGCTCGCCACCACTGTGTGCACCCGTCACAGAGCTTCTGGCTTGAGAACACCATCTGGTCAGCTTGCAAGCAATGCTCATTAGCACTTGCAATGTCCTGAGTATGTTCACAGGGTTCAAAAATTATATGAATTAATAAAACCCTAAATCAACTCCCACACATGGCAGTGCGGAGCACAACTGGGTCACTAGATCTCCAGTGTGTGGATGCTTAAGTAATTATAAGTGCATGTTTAACAGATTAAGTAGCCCTGTCCAAGGATTCAGAAGGATTTTAAATGCTGAGATATTTATCAGATAAAATATATATATAACTCTTGACTGTTTTCAGTGATGTATTAAATGCATGCAAAATCTTTCTCTAATGTAGCTTCAGCTACAGTTCAAAATGAGGTAGTCTAACAAATGTATTTAGGACAACGAAAAAAAATAGAAGAAATCCACATGTGGAAACAGGACCAAAGGCTTTATTCAGAATCCTTTGAAGAAAAGTCTCCTGTGTTTTTTAATCAGCAGTGTGATGGTGCAAGTGCTGCATGTTCATAAAGTATGAGTACACCCTTTCTTGCAGTGGGGTCTCTCTGGCATTGGGTAGGTTAAGCAATTGCTAGTATCAAATTAATTAATTGATTTCCACTAGTAACAAAGACACAGAATCTTAAATTACAGATAAACTATATTCCAACAGAGCAGAGAAGAAAATTAATAAATGCAACTTATTATAAAAACCCAAAACAAACCAAACACCAAACCACAAAAAAGCTCACAAACAAACAATAAAAAAAAGTAAACATGCCTGAGCTATTCCAAAGGTAAGATGTATAGATCAGCTGAATAATGATTAGAATATTTTTGCATTTTTAAACCAGATAGATAAGTATGTGTTTACTCAGTGTCACGGAGATGTGCTGTGGTTCAGCAAACATCATATAGCCAAGGAGAAGACAGAACATCTTAATGTACTCAACTACTGCACAATAATTAAGAGGAAATAATTTCCTGCAATTGCAGCTCATGCTGAGCAACCTCTCCTAAAATCTTATTTTAAAGATATTTGTAGTTTTACTTTATTGAGTTGGTGAAGTGAGCGCTGGTTGGAGCAAGTAGCATATACCAGCTCTTCTTTTTTAAAATGCTCTGCTTTTCTTCTCTAATCCACCACTAAAAGGCAAAAATTTAACTGGATAGAACTTAAACTTGGATGCCCATCTCCATTTATGGAAGATTTCAAAGGTGAAAGGGAAGAGGATAAAGCACATTTTAAATTGTTATGCCTTCAACCTGCAAGAGAAAAGAGCTGTAGGAGTTTAGCTGGGTGAATGCCATACTAAGAGAAGTCGGCGCATAAATACAAGAGGCACTGCTAGATCTCTTATTTTGCAAGAAAAAGGACCAGACTTGGGGGCAGTCCAGATCTTTTAGTGATTCCACATGGTACATTTCTCCAAGGAAAGGCTTGCAGGTAGTGTGTTTGCCAGTCCTCACAAGGTCTGAACAGGGAGATGGGGCCTTGGGTCATCTTCCTGGCTCTGCCTGTTCTCTGATTGGCATCCTTAAGCAAGTTCATATCACCTCTGAAAGATTTAATTTCCTTGACTTTGATAGGTGATTGACTTCCATTATGAAAAGCTTTACAAAGTGGGATTTATATTAGCTTTCTGTAACTAGTCTAGGTAAGGGAATAACACTCAGGCAAAGCAGAAGTCCAAAGGGAAGGAAAAGAAAATTATCAGAGGTCTGTGAAAGCATGGCATAGGAAAAAGCTGAAGCACATGGATTGATTCACTTCTCTAGAAGGGAAATGAGATGAGACATGACAGGAGTCTTCAAATATGTATTAGGCAGAAACAATTCTTTGCACGTGTATTGGGCAGAAGCAATTCTCTGCATCCTCTTTAGATAGAACAAGACAAGCAGGTATAAACTCTTTCAAAAGAAATATAGGTTAGGCATCATAAATTATTTTCAAAAAATATGAAGGAAACAAGCTTCCTAGTCAAGGTCCATCCTTTACACATGTAATAAACAGTAGAGAAAATCTGCCCCAAATCATGCTCAGTATTACTGATCATCCACCAAGAGCAAGGAGCTTTCACCATGCTGCCCTGTTTACAAGTGACCCTACATCTCTGATCTCCCTGAGAAAGCTTTGTGAAATGCCTTGCATATATCCATTACCATTTTTTTAATGGAAAAAGTACCTTATCAAATAAGGTCTTTTCTGGATGCATTCTGGCTATTCTTTTACTTGTGCATTAGAGTATAGTACACATTAGGATCATGTTTCTAGGCTTGTGTCTTGTGGTCTATATGAAAGCACCTTTAATGTCTAACTTTCACCTTTGCTATTTTTTGATTAGCTTGTTCTAATTTTCCTGCAGTTCACATGACACAGTTCTCTCCTTTCACTGTGCCATTGTAACAGGGAGGCAGCTCAGCCATGGGACTGAGCTCCAAGAAACTGTTTCATAAATTTGAGTACTTTGATATGATAAATGCCAAAGCCAGCTTTACAGAGATGAAGGACTATATCTACTTCACTGCTGACACATGCCCCTGGAAGTTCTCCCTCATCTCAGGAAGTCTGGAGGGACATTATTGCATCATATAAAAGCATAAATGTTCCTAAAACTTTCCTCAAGGAAGAAGAGCTTTGCTCCACTGGAGCTGAGAACAAGTGGCTAAGCATGACATTTGTCAGAACACTTCAAACATGGTCTCGAAGCATTATCATGCTCCCCTGACATGGTTTTGCTGAACGTCTCATCCAGTGCATTGTTCCCACAGGTGGTGGTCATTTTCCTTGCTGTGGTCCCAGGAAGCCCATCTCTGGGTGTCAGACCAAGTATCCCAGGACACAGCAGGTTCAGAGAGCAGAAGGCACCTGGGTTTCAAGTATCCCACATAAACCTTCCAATATGTTCCAGGATAGCTCATGTGAGAGCTCCTCCTTTTCACAAAGCAGTGATAACAACACTTGCCTGCCTACCAACAGTTTTCTGGAAGAAATCAAATTATCATATACCAACAGCTTTCAACAGAAATTTCTTTAGAAATATCAATGTATTAAATTGCACCTAAGAGCCAAAAAAATTGACTGAAGTGCTTTGTCCACTGAAAATAAAGGTTTCTGTGTCTAGCTATATCATGCAATACAGAAATGCTGAAATCTGTCACCACACTGCATCCCTTCAACCAGCAGGAAAGTGCAGGCAATTTCTACAGAATCAGTGGAGCTGGTACTAAAACTACCATATGGAGAGGCTCCCCATATTTCAGCTAACTGGAGCTCTTTATGCAGATGTAAATAGATTAACTTTCAAGTGTCTAATAAAGATTAACTTTCAAGTGTCTAATAATCTGTTGTGGGGGATTTTTAAACAAAAGTGAGATATTTGAAAACGTAGGTTGCTTTTTATCTGTTATATTTGGAGTTCCCACTTGCAGTCACAGTGGAAACACCTTGTTCCCAAGTTCCCTGGACGACATTAATTCCCAGCTGGTGCTGCTGGAGACTCTCCTTCCAAGGTATATGGTGCTGACTAGACCTTATGAAGCCAATGAAAACAATTATTCAATTTAGTATGGGTGCAAGTGATCCTTAAGCCCTTAATTACTCCCTGTACTAGTACTGTTTAATTCCCATGCATCACTCTGAGTTCTTGAAGAGTCTGTCTTGAAGTCCTGTGCTGAAAACTGATGTGGCTCAGGGACAGCTTAGGACTCCTGATGTAGGATGCCGGTCAGGGCCACCCCCAGATAAGCCATTCCTTCCCACCTCTCAGTACTTGCAGATTGTTCTGAAAATTTTTATACCATATATCCATTTCCTTCGAATCACTAATGGAAAAACTACTTCATCTCCAGGACGATACTGCAAAAGAAGGAAAGTGTAAAATCTAAAGCCACCCAGCCCATACCAGATAAACAGCAATTTATACAAGGTGATTCATTTGTGTATGTTTGCTAAAACATTGCCAGAACTGAACAGTTAAAAATCTGCTAAGCAGAAAAGAATGCAACAGTAGTCCAATGTCAAGTGTGGCTTATTTATCTCCACATCTGCAAGCTAATGCTGAAGAGAAGTTAAATTTAAATAAATTAATCCTAAGTAACCAAAATGCTTTAAATAACATACCACTTGATATGCAGGAATATGCACTACACATCAGGGGACATAAAACACACTAAGTGCTGTACCGACCTAGTTTATTTTACTGCAGTAGGCTCCTACATCTCATGTCCCACTCTCAAGGCAAAATTGTATTAATATTATCAGGTCCAATGCCAAGGACAGGGATCAAGGAAGTTGGGACTGTTCGGTTCTCATTGCACTCCTGGTGCAACTAGGGCTCCCAGGTCCCGAGTGCTGCAGCTGTGCAAGGTGAGATGTCTGAAGGTACCAGCAGCCAGCTCCTCACCCCCACACTCACAGGCAGAGGCAGCAGCATCTTCTTAGCCACAGGCAAAATTTGTGCACACTCACAGAGCTAATGTGACTGAGCACGTTATCCACCACAGTTTGGCCAGCCCAAGCTGCCAATGTGAGATGCCAGCACACCTAGCCTGGCTCCAAGTGACAGGGCATTATGTCAAGCAGTGGGAGGACCTTGCGTTGGTGATGGAAGTTGCAAAAAATTCAGAAATCCAAGTCTGGGGAAAACCCTGATTTCTTTAAAATCTACCCAGTGAAAGATGTCTGAAAACTCCAGCAGAGCTTCCTTCCACAAAAAACTTCCTCTAAAATACCTAGACAGTGAGGTAAACTTTCAAACAAGCATGCAGTATTTTCCTGGAAGCATTACCAAAGCTAATTACATATACATTTCATTAACTAATTACAAACTGCAAAAAAAAAAAAAAAAGCAGGATGAAGCTTTGTGTCTGCTATAGTAGAGGCAAATGTTACCACAATTCTTATTTAAGCACCAGTCTTTCAAATCATCACTGGGTGCCATGCAAGTGATGGGCAGTGCCACTAAGAGAGGGAGCTCCTTGTCTAAAGCCATGAGAGAAAAATAACGAAACAGAGATAGTGCACAGGCATGTTGGAATCAAGCACTAACAGACTGACCACATTTAAAGAACTATAAATCTGCATTATACTGTATTTGAACAGGATAATCACTCCAAATATCTGGCTATATGGGCATGGGAGAAGTCATAAATGGACCTTGCTGCTTTGTTTCAACCCTGCCAAGATGTTTTCCACCACCCTGGCAAAGGGCAGAAACCACCTTATGACAGCTGCTGAGATACCACTTAGGGAAACATTCACCATCCACCTAATTAAAAAGAAAAAACAAACAAAAAATAACAGTTACAAAACTGTGGGCTCCATGAAAAAGTCAGTCTGATTTAAAATATACAAATCTTTGATGTTTTAGACTAGTTTTACTAGTTGGGCTGTTTTTTAAACATGATAGTTGACATGCTTCAAAGTGGGGAATACCAAATGAATTGTAGCTGCAAATTGTTTACCATGACAGTCCACAGATTTATCTTCCAGCTGTGACTGACAGCAAGCTTCTATCACTTACTGAGCTGCTTGGAGGCTTTTCTCAATTAATCTGAATTTTTTATCTGCAGGTACTTTTGATTCACACAATGGGTAGAGAGATGACAGTTCAGGAGTGCACACATTCCCTGAAGCCATCACAACTGAGCTCCAGAGCAGGACTGTTGGTAAGTCATGCATAATTCAGTACATTTCTTAGAGCAGCTATCACTTTGCCAAAGGAGTGGGACTGACTAGTGTGTACAAGAGACGGTTTCTTAGCATCAGCTTTTTGCTTTTAAATTTTCTTGCATCTTTCCTTCAAGTTTGCTCTTTTTTGAACGACATCTTTTTAAACAAAATCTTAGACAGTTTTAGAACATGCTTCCAAACTGTTCTTTGGAAGGCATACAGAGACCATGGTGCTACCTCTTATTCTTCTTTCCCACACAGTTTGACAGTGTACAGGCCTGTTCTGTATCTAAATTTACAAGCTGTGACAAGTGATAAATATCCTAATTCTAAAACACTATTGTGTACCTCTGAGACAATTAAAATTCTTTAGATACCTATATGCAGTACATAATGCATTTAGTCAACATTAGAACATGTCAGAGAAAGAATGTTTTATCCCAGGACACATCCAAACATCTAAAAATAGGTCTTCAGTTTAAATAAAAGTACTTTAATAACATTCATTGGGAAATCCCCTTTCCTCAGATTACCAAAGTAATATTAGTTTGTAGATTGTCTTCTGTGCAGTAAGAACTGAGCAGAAGAGTTTATAAAAAGTGTCAAATAAATTATATATTCTCTTTTTTTAGGAGAAAAATTCTGGTTAAAAGTGATGCATTTTTAATTCTCTTGTTTAAACCCAAAAGATCATACCATACACTTGAGGGCACAGACTGAACTTCAGTCCACACTGTTCCATACAGTTTAGCAGCAGGGGAAGACAATGCAAGGGTTTCTGAGGTTTGGCCATAAGATGTTTTGATTGAGATGTACCATTTTATTCCAAATTCAGCACTCCTCACCCAGTTTTGCTTAGTTTATCTGGAGGTTGTGCATACCTTTCCAGGAATGGCCGGCAGGAGCACAGTATAACTGCAATGTGTAATAGACAGGAATTGAACCACTAACTAAACTTCAATATTTTGCTATCAGGGCATCAGAAATGCACAGTATTTCTCAGATCCATGGCAGAGGTAGGAGACAACTCATTTACCTTCATTTAACTTCATTCTCTGCTTTTACTGGTGAGGTAAAAGGGCATCTCCTGACTCTTCTCTACAAATTAGAAGCGATTTTCTTTCTTTGTGGTAGTTTAATTAGGGACTATAATAGAATTCATCTTCTTTGGGAGGCTTACTTTAAATGAAACAAACAGAAAAGACTGGTGTCATGCTCAGCTGGAGTAAGGTTTGTGACATGCAAAAACTAACTGATCTGGCCTCGTTTTGTATCACCAAGGTCGACTGTGCAAAATTAGTGCTGCCAGAAGTTGCTGCTGGCAGCAGTTCAGCAGCTGGCCAGTGTATGCATCCATCTCCATTGCGTTCTGATTAGCAATTTTTAACTTTTTACATAGAAACACAAACTGCTCAATGCCTAATGGCCCAATCCAGGCAGTGTGCACTAAAATAGGTACCCCTATGACAGCTTGGTGAATCAGCAGACAGTGAGTGACGCCCCATTCTGAGGCAAACGCCCCCGACGCACAATCCGATGCTGAGGTTTATATAGGAACAATGACAGCTCTTCCAACAAGGTCCAGTTCCCACCTCGGAATCAGAGCACTTTATTCTCTCATCCTGAATGTTTATATTTCTGCATAACTCTTTCTGGCTGTTTAGCCTCCTATGGAAGCAGTGATGGCAACTTAACACTGTCAATGGAGATGAGCAGATCATGAAGTTGAGAAAAGCATATAATAAAGATTTATACCATGCAGCCCAGCTTAATTGACTCCCTGCCATAGGGAAGAGGTTTGTTTATAAACCACAGAAATGGGAGCACCTTTCTTCTCCAACCACACCAATTCCACAGGGAGACACTTAAAGCTGCCACATGGGAAACATACTACTGCTTCTTGGGCTCATCTCCAAGGGACTGAATGTCTGCTACTGCTGATGGTGGTGTCACTGATGTCTTGCGTGCCAACAGCCCACAGTTTCTGGTAACTCCCCCTCTGGAGGAAAAAACTGTAAAGTTGTTCCTGTTTTATTTCACTCAGTGTTCTTGGTTGGGGGGCCTCCATCTGTCATTTTTCTGCCAGTGGTGGTTTTACTTGTTTCAGACTTTAGTCAGCTTTCCTCTAGCATTTAACTCTGGAAATCCCACGTTGAAAGCCTATGCTCTCACACCTGTCACAAGACAAAGAACTACAACATTCTGAGCTGTTTACAGCCTCATGTAATCTAGGCCTCTAGAGATTGCCAAGCAGCAAGCCAGAAGAAAGCTGTTTAAACTGCAATTCTCAAGTTCTTGGATCACAACTAATAGACTCATAGCAATAATGAAAGCTGCAAAAGATGCTGTTCCTTCCCTTATTTCAGATATTCTTAAAAGCACCTGGAAGACTTACATAAATGACCTCGATTTTAACCTGTTTGGACAAGTTCAGTGTGATGGGAAAAAATGTCATGAGTGATGTTCCAGCCCAACCTCTATATGGAAAAAGTTTTTCCTCTAAAAATAGTGCTGCAGTCTTTTGGCCGTAACACTTCTCATGCTACTAAATTAGAATTCACAAGTCTTCTGCAAGATTCCTAATGGGATCAAAGATTAGAGTCATCTTTGAAGTTTGTCTTCCTTTGCTCCACTGTTAATACATACCTGCACTAATCCACCATGGTTCTCCTCAACTAATCAGTCTCTTTCCCTCACAAAAGGGACAGTTTACAGGCTTTTTCCAAATCCCCATTTGCTTGTGTTCATTATCCACACTTCATTTTGCAAGACCACACCATTTTGTTAATTGATTTTTCATGTTCTGTAAAGAGGACAGCTTTGTTTTCTGGAACCTTTTGGTCTAAATGCGATTTGTCAGTAATATTTACAGTACTTATAACTTTGGTCCGTTTATTGCTAGTAAGGCAATTGCTTGAACTCTGCATGTGACAAATTCACAACGTTTTACTTGTGACTACAGCTATTAATAATATGATTGCAAGGAGATCATCTCAGTTTCACTTTTTAAATTTAGTCCTTCTTGAAAGAGATCAAAGAAACACTGAACCTCAAGCTTATTTGCTTCTTGTTTAGGTAAACAAGCTAACAGCCTCACTGACCCAAAGCAGAAATCACACAAGGGAAAACATAATTTAAAAAATCCCTTCAAAACTTACGTAACTCCAAACTGTAACACAGGTATTTTTTGTCTCACTGTGACTCAAAGTTGGCTCATAACTACAATATCAAACTTCTTGTATCTTTAAATTAATTTTTTTTGGGGGGGGGACAAAAGTTATCTTTGGAATGAAGCCTATTAACAGAGTCTGTAATTATTTTTGTCACTGACAGTAATTGGTTCAGTCAGGCAACTGTTTGATTTACTTAAAAATTTCAAAGCCAGAATGCCTCACTGTGCTCACTAGCTTCAACTTCACAGACAATACAAAATGCAGAATTGAACCAGAAGCAATATGTGGTGCTTTTTGAAGATGTATCTTTATGGACTTGAATGCATCTGGATTACCACAGGTTTGAATTTCAGAAAGCACAACAACAAGACGAAGTCAATGGAATATGCCAGTGATAAGCCCCATAGCTAGACATCCAAAATTAACCCTTTTTAAATATTGATTTATAAACTGAAATGAAATGTATGAGAGGGACATGGTGAAGTAGAAAGTTTCTCTAAAGTTCTGCAAGGTCGTACTTTATTAGTGGGAGGCTATTGAAGATTTTAACTGTGATTCCTTTAGAAGGCAAGGGAAAAAAATTAGGAAAAAAAAAAGTAAAAAAAGTAAAAAAGGAAAAGAGAAACAGATGAGTTCTCATTTCTTCAAAGCGTTATTCCTTAATTTTTCTCTGAGCTAAATTAAAAGATTAATCCATTTCAATGAATACCCACAGGGTTCGCTTCTAAACGAGTATTTCCCCCCTCAACAGATAGAATAGGAAGATTAGAGTATGAAAAGGAGACAATTTATAGTGAGTTTTCTGGTCCTAAGAGGGGTTTTAATTTGGATGTGATAGACATGTTCCAGCTGCTGCTTGTCTTCATATTTTCAAAAGGACATTTTAAGTGCCACTGTTCCAAGTATTGAGCATCCCCAGAAAGATGAGCCTGTTACTGGCTCTGGACTGACCAAGGCTTTTCCCCAGACTGTAAAATTCACACTGCACCATCAGCTCTCTTCTTCCTCATGTCTCACTCACATCCCTACCAGAGGGGATACCCTTCAGAATCACTGAAGACTAGATGCTTTTAAAAATGTGATCTAAAGATTGAAAAAAAAATTTTAAAAGTTGTTTTAGAAATGGCTTTGCTGCTTTCTTTGTATCCCTCTAAGAAATTAATGAAGCTAATCATACTGCAATGAATAAAGTAGTCACTTCCATGGCCCTGTTGGCCAGGGAAGCACAAAATCAACCACAGGACACCTTTCAAATAAAGAAGGGGCTGATGAAACCCCCCAGTATAGGGGCACCAAGCAGGTTGTGACACTGATCTTTGAATCAACATCCTCCCAGAGAGTTAAAGGACAGGGACACCTTGGGTGTCTGTAATGGCAATAATCTAATCCTGGGGCAATGCACTGCCATCTCCAGTGCAACTGGTGTCTGGCAGCCTGGTGTGCAAGTAGTTTGAACTACTTTTTACCCTCTGCAGATTAAACACTAAGAGTCACCGCGCCTAAATTAGGTGCACATAATCAGTCAAATAATCCTGTGTGGAAATGGGCCAGGAAAGAGGATTTGTCACTATCTGTTTCTTCCTTGTCATCCTGTTACCCAGTACATGCTCAAACACTTGTACTCTCCCACCCCATTTTATGGACAGGAAAGTGAGGTGGACAATTTAAGCCACTTTTTAAAAGCCAGACAGAAATAAGTGCCAAAAACTGGAACTGGAGTTGCCGGGTGTGAGCCAGGACAATTTTAGAACACAGACACAGAATCTCCCAGACTGGACTTCTTACACTAAAACCACAGATTTTATATGGCACTTTAACAATAACAAACATGATGATTAAGCACTTGAGTTGAGCTGGCATGAGAGCTTGGCAAAATTCTTTCAACAGGTCTTTGCACAAAAACAAAAAGCAAGTTTTGCAGAATTCACTGTTTCATGGATTTCTTCAGTTTTAACAAACTTAAGCTCAGCAAAACTGAAAGCCCATTTAAATATTACAGGTTGGAATCTTCATATAAAAGTAGTTCTGCATTTCCAAACTAGCTTGATCTTCCTGCCTCTACTTATTCATTACAAGGGGTGGTGAAGATCCTCCCAGTGTGGAATTGCTCCCCCCTACTATGTGTTCTCATGGGCAGGGGAAGAGGTAACAATGGAGACAGCAAAGACATTATCTAAGCAATTAAAATAATACCACTTGTGATAGTATTCAAAATACTATCACAAGCACCAGATTTAAAACCCCCTGAAATTAATAATCAACTTATACTTCAGCATTGTTGTTTCTATCTCTGCAAAAAGAGAGAAACCTCTGTGCCCACACCCCAAGTAATTATTTCATTTTTTCCCCCATCATTAGCAACTGTAGTATGAAAAGTAAATGCTGCTAGGTAAAGGCAGCTAAAATGTCTTACAGCCTTTGCTCTTTCTGGCTGGCATACTTCACTTTTTCAGATGATTCCCCACAAAGCTGAGAATCTCAATACTGTTCTATTTTAATCCTATTCACAGTGAAATGATGGCATGAAGTGATTTTTCCATCAAGGCATTAATATCAGAACAAGATCAGAAGGGAAAAAAAGTTGAATTTGTCATGTAGAAAACTGAACAGAAAATCAGTCATAGAAATATGATTGGAAAGTATTTTCATGCAGGAAATTCTTCACATGTATTTAAGAACAACTGGTATTCCTGCCTACCATGTGACAATTTTGAACATTCTACCCATTTTAGAGGCATTTAGGCATCTATTCAAGGCTTCTGTGCTCGCTTTAATTTCTTCATTTCTCCACCCACCTGAATCTGACACTTTGATGTTTTTGCTTATTAGAATGGAAACTCAACATTTAGCAAGGCCGGGCAATGCAAGGTCAAAAACCGGTGAGGAATACATATATTGAGGAAAGGATCAGGATGGTTTACATCAATAAAGCTTGCCATTTCATTTTTCTATAATTTTAAACAAAACAATAGCTGTTGTGAGATACTAAAACAGGTTTTGAAATATTCATCACCATTTTCTTATTCAGTCTCAAAATAAATTGCTTCAGCACTCAGAGCTGTGGGTAGATATTGAATAGCATTATGTCTTTTAGTCTAGCACGTCGACGGAGAAGAATTGCCTCTAACACCGTGCTATTGTTCTATTTAAAGAATCTTAAGCAACAGGGATTTCATCACTTGAGTTGGAAGATTATTTAACAGACTAGCAGACCTTATGACTATGAAGTATTTCCCGACATTATACTGACATTCTTCAATTTCCTGAACTCATAGCAGTTAACATCATTCTAAACAACCCACCCTTCTTCCAATCCTCCACACATCAAGTTCTTCCACAGTGCCTGACAAACTCTTTCCCACGTGGTACTTACAGCAAGCTGGAGTCTATGCTGACAAAGTACACAAAGCTAATTATGTGAGCAGGACATTCAGCTGATGACTCAAAATGCAGATACAAGCCAGAGAACTCTAAGCCCCTCAAACCAGTGAATCAGAAGGTACAGTCTGAGCATTGTGTTACCCCACTGTAGAATCACAAGATAATACTGGTACCACATCCCACAACTGTGGGCCTTTGGTGGATAAGATGAACCTGTTGTGCAAATTTTATTGGGGCAGACACAGGGAAAACTTCCATACAGTGCATTTGAAATTCCAAAGAAAAATACATAAATTAAGTATTTTGTTATAAGTTGTTTAAATTGGAAGTTTTTCTTTATGCATACACAATTGTTTCTCTCCACTCCAAATCATATGGTTTCAACTTTAACATGACTTTCTAGTCATTCACTTTTTCTCATATTTTGCAGCATACATTCACACTCCTCTTAGACTGAAGTATCTCAGTTTTTCAATTCTAGTAAATTTAGACTGTAAACAAGCAACAAGTTTTTAGACCTACGAAACTCCTTTTTTCTAAATAAAGAGTAATGGTTTAAAATATCAAGCCTCTTTTGAAAACCTCAAAAGTAGTACACCAGAGCTGGAGCTAAATTTGAAATTTTTCAGATGGTCCTGAACAAAAATATTAATGGACAAACCCATCTGTGGCACAGAATAGATTTGTGGACTACTGACAGCAGGACCTGGAGCTGAACCTCAGCCTGGGCTTTCCTAGAGCTGCCCCTTCTCAACACAAAACTGGGCAGGACCTCATAGCAGCAGAGCCCTGTTATGACTGATCCTGATTAGCAGCTGGTGCAAGACTGTCACTGTTAGCATGTTATTGGCAAAGAGCAGCCTGGCTGATACCCACAGTCCTGGGATGGAACTGCAGGAAAGGCTCGAGGACAAGTGGACAAGTATTGAGCAGTGTGTCCTGTCTCACCATGGGAGAAGAGCACAGTCCCACTGTTTCAAACCCATTTAACTGAGTCAATCTGAACGTGCGAGGCATCGCCAGAAAGTCAACCAAGAAGCACAGCACAGACTCCCTACACAACCAGGCTTCCTGCTTTTAGAGGGGACACAAGAAGGGGAGAAATCTGGTGAAGAACAAAGCTGCCACATCATAGCTACATTAACAAACTTCCCCTCAACACAAACATCACGTTTCCTTACTCTAAACAAGTGGGTTTTTCTTCCTAGACAGAGACACTAGCTGGGACTTCTGAAAAGAAATGTGTTTAGGCAGAACTAGCACCACAAGACATCTGGCAGAGGAGAGAAAAGCAAGAACAGGATCTCACCAGGGTCCCTTAAAGAATCACTGTTTACCCTAAAACACTCTGTCCCCAAAATAAAACAGTGTTTTTCTCTCACCTAGCCATAGTCATTGGCTTTTCAGTAACCTACAAGATGTCATGATTTTGAAATGAGTCCCTTTATTTACAACAGTAGCATCTCCTCTATTTATAACAAATGCACACTTGTGAGATGTTACCAACTAATTTTGTCTCCTGACATGCAGAGATGCTGCTTAAATAGAAAACTGTGTTATGTGTGTTTGAAGACTTCTAGAGCTAGATAACTTTGCATTTTTCTACCCTACTGAGCTAGGAAATTAACACTAAAACTTTTTCTTGCCCTCTAGGAGACATGGTTTTCTCAAAGACATGATCTCAGGTTGTAGCTACAGAATCAGCTACTTAATTAATTTAAATAAAGCTCTTCTTCCAGCAGACAGTCAAGGGAAGAAATAATAAGTCATGCTAAGATTCCTGAGCCAATACTTCTCCCCTACATCCTTTCTGTGCATGTTGAAGTGCACTGCTGCTCTGTGTTAAATAAGCTGCAGCAGAATGGAAAGCAACTAATTTGTGCTTCCTGGGTGTCGGGCAACTAATTTAACTCTTGCTGACACACAGACTATAAATAGAAAAGATTGTACAGTTTCATACAGACAACATTTCTATGAAAGTTAATAAATTAACAGTAAGGAAACATTTTTTCTTCCTACCTATCTGTTGCATGAACAGGAGTCATGTTGTCTTTAATCCGAAGCAAGTAGGTGATGCTAGGTGTCACTTTGTGTGAGGACTTATCGAGGGCTGGCACCCTAAATACCAGATGTTCCCTCACCTGCTTGGCAACACACCTTCTCCTTCCCTCACCCCTGTCCAGGAGGAAGAGCTATCCTTTTGGAACTAAAAAAAAAAGACTTCTGGGCTAGACAGCTGAGCATGTCACAGGAGCCATGTGAGAGAGATGAGGAGGGGTTCATTCTCTTGCTTCCTCATGGAGGTGTGGAGGAAAACCAGACAACAGCTTCCATGAGTATCTAACTTGACAGCAAGAGCAAAGTTACAGGTGCTGTTTTTCATCAGGTGATGGGCTGAGCTCATCTCTACATGAAGTTGTACAAGCAGAGAACTTCCCTGGGTCATTCTCATACACATCAAAACTAATCTTGTAATATGCTGGTCACAACATCCTAATCCCAACACTAAAGAGTGCTACCATCCTCAGCTGAGTCAGCTGAAACCAAATGCTTCCACGTCCTTCCAGTGATTAGAATGTGATTTCAGTTCTTATGGGCTGAACGTACAAAGATAACATAAAAATACACCAGAATATATAAATGAAATCAACTCCTTTATGAGAACTGAAGAATCAGATGTAACTTTCTATGCCTGAGATTACTAATGCTTCTTCCACAGTTCTATCTAACAGAAATCAATTGATTCAAATTCAGCAGCTTGGATTATTTTGCTTTTAGATTTGTATGAATCTGTATACATCCAGTGTGTTCAACGATAGTGCTGTACCTACAGATGTCATTTTTTTTTCAGATTCCCACCTGAAACTGCTAAACAACAACATTACTTGCAGAGACATAGTTTAGATCTAATCAGATACCAGGTAATTCTGTCCTTAACACAGGTTTTATGCAAATAAAAACGAAAAGATTACAACACCAGTAAAAGGAGAAGTTTTCCAAAGGCATAAATGTAGGGCAAAAGCACAAAGCAAAAGAGGTTGACTAACCTCAAAGTAAAGTTTATTAGGGAATAACCAAAAATGAGTGATCAGTCCACAGTAAAATGAGATACAAGCATGTTTGGGGGCATTGGGAAAGTTAAAAGTCCCTGCTGAAATTAGTCTTTTGTATTTCAATCACCCCATGTAAAGGGGAAAGAGAAAATCTTTACGGTTTTAAACTACATTAATTGTATTTATTTTAATTAATTTAAAATTAATACAAATAGTGAAAGATTAAGGAGCCTGCAGCATCTTGTCTCCTCTGCTGCTTCATGTCACCTGGTGCCCCTCCTGGGCTGATACCATTTGCTTTGATATTGTCACAGTTCAGGCTCAATCCAGGCTTCAAAGAAAGATGGGCATGAAAATCCCTCAATCCCCCTTCCTGCTCTGAGCCTGGGGCATGCGCACATTTCCCAAGGACTGCACAATCCAGCGGGCATTATTTTGTAGTTAATAAAATTAACAGCCTTTACAGAAAATGGGATTTAGAATTACATTTCTGCCATGGGATCATTCAAAGTCTGGTAGATGTACTACGATATCAGTCCTGATCCCTTTCATATCACCGGCATTATTTGCTCAATTTTCTAAACTAAATTTATTATACTGAATATTAAGGAGCAGAAGAAAAATAGATGAGAAAGACTGTATCTCTTATTTTAGATAATATTTGTCCTGTTCTGCATTGGCTGCCATTTACTTGCCAAACACAGTTCATTCTGTTTATTTACTATTTCAGCTTGTAAGAAGGGATGTTCCAGATAAAAACAAAATACAAGAATGCCTCGGATTCACTCTTAATGGAATTTTCTCTGTAACAGGGAAAACAACTTCCTCAACATTCAGGAACTATTCATCCATTACTATTAATGTTTTAAATAGTTGTTAGAATTTAATGATTGTTTATTAATATTTAATAATTGTTATTAATATATTTTAAAAACTTCACTGGGCAATCAATATCCCAAACCAAAGTCAGTAGCACAAAACAGGTTAGTGAGTACTGCACAGATTTGATTAGTCCTGAACTATATAGAAACTACGGTCTGGACAATCCTGGAACATGTCTGCTTGACATTCCTCCAGAAAGAAGGGCACTTTTGGGACTTACGGTTGGTTGTCCTGCTCTGGTCACTCTGAGCGCTGTCTTTTGACTGGTTGCTGGAGACAGAGGACACGCTCGAGCTCCTGACAAAGCCAAACGCAGCCAGCTTAGCTGCTGGCAACCGTGAATAACCTGGGGGACGAAGTCCAGATGGGCAGGGCTTGGGGAGATTTGACTTTGCAGCATTTGGACATGACCCTTTCTTAAGATCAACTGAAAGAAAGAAAAAGAAAGAAATTTTTGTTAAATAAATCAACTGGGAGACACTGACCATTACCTCTATCTCCCAGCTACATAAAGGCAGACTGAAAACAAATTTTAATGGCTGATTAAACTGCAGTGATGTCTTATTCTTTGCTGCATTGAAAAGCTATTTGGTGGAAAAATTACAGGCCATGATCATTTTTAAAAGGTGAAATGTCCCAAGTACCCACGGGGCATAACTCAAACTTCCAGCAAAGTAACATAGTTCAACACTGCTATGAATTTCTTTTAATGTTATCTTCTTCTATGTTGTATCACTTTCTAATTTACATTTATTATGTGCCAATTAAAAAAACTCACAAACACACTATGCATAATTTCCAATTTTGAAATGTATTGTAGACCAGCAACAACCCTCTTCAAGGACACAGGACTTCTTTGTATTTCATCAAAGAAAATACTTCTTTGAAGTTTTTCTTTCAAATTCCACCAAGAAAGTTCCCTTTTCTTGCACCAAGCCTGGGAACAAGGACACGACCTGTAAAGTTCTACTTTTTTACCATACCACCGGCCATTTCCACTGGTGGATTTCTCCTTGCTAAGTCATCAGCCCACGTGAGTGACATCCACCAAGTCTCAGACAAGTGCCAGTAGCAGGTTTATAACACCTGAAGTTAGCCCACAATAGCCGTTCAGCTGTGATGCGTGCCGGTAGTTACCAACCACTCATCTGTCTTCAGCTTCCGTCCTAGCCTGCACGCTGCTGCTCCTGCTCAGGCAAACTTTTCTAGGCAAATGCAGAACACAGGTTCTCAAATGCTCCTCTTTTCCTTCACAGGCAAAACGTCCAAAGATCATGGCAGTCTTGCCTTCAAGGTCAAGGACTAAAGATTAGAGCTTGCTTTTGGTTGGAAGGTCTGGATACCAAGTGACTCCAGACCTCAAGTGTACATAAATGTCTTCCTAGATTTAAGAATTCCAGATTCCTGTTCCTTGTAGAATCCTCTGCAGCAAAAATACATTTTTTTTTTAAATATTAACAACAATCTCCAAAACCTGATGCTAGAATGTTTAATCAGGACCAGTGGGACAGGAGACAGCAGCATTAAAATCTATCAACATATTCTGCCAGAAAAGGCCACAAAGTCACTCTTTTTCTGTTCTTATTCAGTGAACACTGTTTGTACACTAGCTCAACACAAACTTCAAAGGAAGAAGTGAACATTCATAACAAAAAGAAAAATACAAATTAACTGCACAGTAAGAATATGGTCATATTATTACAGTATTTAATTCTTTTGTAAACTATGTAGGTCACAGCCTTATTAATTTTAATGAAGCATTTCACTTTGAGAAGACTTTAGAGAAAACAAGACTAACTCCTTTGAGCAGAAAAATGTTACAGGGATTTTGTGTACCTCATCACAATACTAATGCTAAGCTTTGTTTAACGTAACTAAGCCTTTCCTTTTGAAACAGAAATAGGTGTAACACCAAGCTGAGAAGAGTTTTGTTCTCCTATAAAACACATTCCTGTAAAGGCATAAAATGCTCCTTGCTCAACGAATGAAACAATTTATATACTCTAGGCTCTTAAAAATGCATTTTTGTACCCACTTTCCCCAGGTCAAGCCCTTTATTAAGACTCAAGGAGATGGATGTCTGCAGTGCCTTTTCCAGCCCAGAGAAGAGCAGAGTAACCCAAATGAAAATAACAAATATCTACAGTGAGTAATAAAAGACTGCCAAAATCCCCATTCGCTTTCCTGGCACCAGAAGAGGCAATTTTTGACTATGAACCCGAATGCGGCTTCACTGGGATATTGTGAAGAGGGGCTCAGAGGTAACCATGGGTTCCAGGTGCAGGTAGCAGAGCAGGCACATCAGCACAGAGAAGAGATAAGCAGTGATGGTCACCATCAGTTTACTGCCAGGCTTGTGCAGTGCTGCTCTGACAGTGGTCTACTACAGCTGATGTATGGCTAGCTGCAAAGCACCCAGACTTCTTCCAAAGCCAAGACTTCTTCCCTACCCACTGCAAAATATTCCATGTGCTGCAGCAGTGACAGGACCAAGCCCAGGCACTCTCCAGATCTGAAGCCAATTCAAGTACGTGTGCAAGGAATTTGCCCCACTCAGTGGCAACAGGTAGAAGGTAGGGGCTGTCTCTCATGGGTTTTACAGGTTTCCAAAAAATGCACCTGGTCTACATAACCTGAGATTTCTTTTTCTTCAGCATATCTGAAAATTGAGGTGGAGGGAGAGATATTTCCACTTTACAGCAACAAACTATAAATATCACAAACTTCCTGCAACAAAATTGGGGAAATTCCACTGGGCCAGTGGGATAAAGTTAAAAATGGCTTTATTCAAAATGAATTTCAAATGTGCTTGGCCTAGGGCACTGTGGCCCATTTGAGACTCCCAGGTCCCCAGCTCAACCACAGGGATGCCCACATCAAGTCCCCAGACTGTTTTCTGCAGTCTGTGACCAAGCACCACGAATGTCACTGAAGAAGAATTTCCTTAAAACCAAAAGGGTTTTGGTGACAAACTGCCCAACCATCTTTACCTTTTCTTCAAAGTCATACTTCCAGACTTGGACAGAGGATTCAGTGTTTTTTTTCTCATACATTTTGTGTGTTTCCAGTTTATGACTTCAATTCCAATTCCCCCTGAACTAACAATATTTTGCATCTTGAACTCATCATCATCCTTAAATTATTTTTCACTTCTCTTCTTTGTAATCCAGTTCTTCTGTACCATGAGGACCTCGGGGCAGGACATTATCCTCATTAGGGATGCATTCAAATCCTTAAAGCTAAGTAATTTTGTGTATTCTTTCTCATTAAAATACATGAGACATTAGCCTATTGTATGTATTTTCTGTTCTAAACACTACCAAGTTTCTGATGCATGTTTTTTGCTTTATTTTTGTTCCTTAAAAGTATAGAAGTACTCCTGAAAAAAAGGTCTGAGAGTTCAAAACTAAAGTTATTTTAATGAGCAGCTTTTATTTTAATAAAAATCTGCCAAAAAAATCTTAAAAATCTTTCTAGTTGTCTCACTGCCTGAAGCTAATTATAGAATTAAGTTTTGTTTTCTGTATGCACACAAGCGATTTTCTATGACACTTCAAGCTGTTCCCATCCAGAAACATAAAACGTTTTGAGTTAAGTACTGAATGACACAAACTAGATGTGCCTGGGGAAACTTAATAAAAGTCTGAACTTCACTTCTTATGTGTTCCCACTGCACAGGAATTGTATCTTCGTGCACGGGTAAAAAGCAACTTTCATGTAACTTCTCTGTGAAATTTGAAATATGTTTTAGCTGAAATGAATGAAAAATTAAAGAAATGAGTTATACAGATATGTTCTTATGAAAAAGGGTAGCAGTTCAAGACTTTAAAACTCCATAATTCGGGATCCTTGGCAAGTCTTTGTTGATCATAGAGGTTTTTTTGTTTTCTTTGCTTTCCCTTTTAAATTTTATTTTTACCAGCATTTCTGTTAAAACTTTAATCATTAGATGTCATTTTCTCTCACTTACTGATGATCTGAAATCACTATTCTCATCATTTCATACTGGGAAATCTTGGGTTACCTCCAATGTCACCGCATCACTCAGAGATAATACAAGCTGGATTAACCCAGCGCAGCATTAACCCAAACATGGGTATTTTTGCAGATTAAAACCAAATCACACAACAGAGAAACCTATTCTGCTGCCACTACCTTTGTGGTTTCCCTGTATAGACATAACCACTTGTCTCTGAACAAGAACTGAGGAAAGGGGCCTTAAAACAGAAGCTTCAATGATTTACACCTAAACAGCAGTGAGCAGGTTGGGCCCAGCTGCCCTGATGGTCTCTCATCCAAATACTGTCAAGCCAGGGACGGTTCAGCTCCAAAGGCCAAACAGTTGTCACTGCTGAACATTGATTAATTTCTGATGGGTCAGTCCACCATCATATGGTAGTAAATGCTCACCTCCTCATGATTCAGATTTAAAAGCGCCAAAAAACTGCTCTGTGCCTTCCCAGCTCCCAGGCAAACCAAGGCTGGTTAGCACATTCTCAACACCCCAAGAACTTGTCATCTCACAATTCATTCAAGCTGCAAACGTCCATGTGCGCTTGGCAGCTAATGTGAAAAGCATGGCATCCCTCAAAAACTTGCAGCACAGAAATCATCCGTGCATGAGCCTCACTCATTGCATTTTCCACTGGTAGCCCAGAGCAGCCAGAACACTTCTCTGTGCTGGAGCTGCACCTCATCTGTCCAGCTGCTGGCAACTGGCTGTTCAGAAGGGCTGTGGATGTCCAGACAGAGACAATGCTTGGCTCTCACCAGGAAGGAGGCAAGGTAGGAAGTATTTGCCTGCTGCTACACCCAGATTGCTCCACATACTGTTCTTATGAATGACAGCTTGGTACAGGAGTAACTGTCATATAGACAACCCTTCTAATACGGTGGGGTTTAGTTCCTTGAAGACACAGTAACTGGAGCAGAGAGATGGCAGATGGTGGTGCCTCAATTAAGATGACAATGTCCTTAAAAAAGCTCATGAGGAAGTGTGTGCATCTCTTTGAAACTTTTTTTTTTAATGAAATGCAGTCAGATTGCTCTCTCTAAGAAAACAGAGAGTGCCAACTGAAAACTCTGCAGGTTAGTGAAGGACAGAAAACATTTTCTTCTCTGAATTATTCCTTTGTCCCTCTTTCCTTAAATAGTTAAGAAGCATGCCATTTCAAACCCAAGTACCTCAGACTGCAGGTACAAACAGAGCTGCAGTAGCAGTAAGGCAACATTTCAGGAAGTAACCTCAAAACCTCTTTTCTATCATCAAGTCTAATTTACATGTTCAACTAATAGGTCATTATTAGGTTGTTTATTCATGAGAATAAACATGAAAATAAAACTTTCCTGCTGGGAGAAAGCTGTAGACATAGCTGTGGCATTTGAGATGAAATACATTATTTCGCTTTTGTTGCAATATTATTTCACATATTGTGCAAAGACACAAATAAATGCATATACCTGTGTCTGTCCGAGGAATGAGAAATATTGAAGTCCTGATTTATGGGTAAATTCTATCTTCAATGAAAGTTGACTTTCTTAGGAATGAGAGGAGCAGCTAGACCCTCGGGACTGACAAGTTTAATATACAGAGAGGTGATAAGGAAACAATGTTTCATTAACTCACTCTTTGAGAAAAAAAATACCCTAAACACTACAGAAAAATGTAGAATTAAGTTAAATTAATGAGCATAATTAAAGTGAAGTTTTAATGATGAGATCTCTGTTATACTTTTCAAAATCAGACATTAATCCCATCAAAATAATCAGCTAATGAATGCAAATCCTAACACCCTTGCTTCAAGAAGTCTTTGTAACCAAGGAAAACATATTAATATTTTACATGTTATAGACGCAGTATATTTCAATGCTTGTTTTGAATTACAAGTTTCCCATAGAAAGAGAAGCATCTATTTACATAAAATAAACAAATATTAAGCTTTCATGGACTCTATGGCACCTCTAAGTATATCATAATTCAATTACTTCCTATTTTGCCTACTTTGCACAATGCTTTTTCTGCATTCAGTCAGGTTGCTTGTCTGACCCACCTGAGGCAAAGCACCACAGAAGGAGCAGCACTGCTTAGCATGGCGTTTGCAGCCAATGCCACCACATGTCCTATATCCTACTGATGAGGAAGGATCACTGATCCAACATCACTTTAGGCATCATGCTTAGAGATCACTCTTGAGGGAGCTGTCATCATTATTTTGCTTTCTACTTGGCATAACGTAAAACTAACGAAACCCTTAATGCACTTATAACATTTGCAGTCCATCACAGCAGTTCAGGGATTTAATTATCAATTACTTTAGAGTCAGTTTTATGAGGATTAGCGTGATACATGGGCCAAACCACTCAGCTTATCAGTGGTTCTTAATCAGACTGCTGCATTAGGAATGGTATGGCAAAGGGGAATAAAATCCTCATTACAAGGCGCTGCTGCTGTCCTCGATACCATGGCACAGTGATTTCAGTTTAAAAGCCTCCACAGTACCTCACACTTTGTCACAGGATAGCAACTGTCTAGATCCTTCTGTTTCCATTTCCTCAGGGCAGGACTGATATCACTAGGACTGGAAACTGGATTAAAAGCTCAGGATCAAGCTGCAAGAGATGCTGATTAGCAATCTTGAAGGCAGGCCTGATATCCCTGACAGAAAAATACCCCTTAGACCCTAGCTGCTTTTGCTGAAGTTACCCAAGCTCTCACACCCCACATCACCCGTGAACAAGTCTTACTGGCTCTCCATCCCAGATGCTGACCATATGTTCATGCATGTCATTTGCTCATGTTTGCAGATATGGCTCTATCAAAGCTGCATTTAATCCTGTTCTTCAAATAGTGCAGCAGAACCAATGATGCAGATCACATAAACTGCAAATATTATACAGCTACTAGCCAAACTAAAGCAAAGTGGTTGGAAATGGTGTTGGGTACCTTAACACAGATGGCCAAAAGGTGCCTGGCCCTACTATGAGCTCCTCTAACTAACACCCCAACAGCTCTGGCATGCCAGGGGTTGCTGTCCCATCCATCCCCTCCATGGCAACCAGCAACCCATCTCTGGTCTGTATGTGTGCTCTGCTGTGGATACAGGCACAGGAATCAGTTCTCTGTTGCCTCTGCACTTCCACAGCAATCTTGTCCTATCTTCTATCTCAGCCTCTTTCATGAGCAATTCATTCTTCTTAGAAGGAATATTAAAGACAAAACATCTAGTAAGCTCACCTATGAAGTTATACATCAGTGAAAAAAAGATTAAGTCATTTGAGGCATACAAGAAAAATTCTTTGGTCAAGGTAAAGGTGATTATAATAAAATCTTGAAAATCTTGAATGGATAATTGGGAAATAAAATACCAAAAATAAAAGAATGTAAAAAAAACCAACATAAGATTTCAGAAGTACATGAAAGATAAGAAGAGGTAATGAACCAAAGGAGAGCAATGAAAAGTACTTTGCAACAGAATAAGGTATTGCAGAAAAATTTAACACATTCTTCATCTTGCAAGGAAAACGGAAGGTGAGATGCCAGAAGTGAAAATAATCTGTCCTGGGATGGACAGTGAAAAACTGGAGACATTAGCAACCTCTCCAGAACAAGTCTTGTGTAATTTAAAATCTATAAAAACAGTCAGAGCCCAAAGACCAGATGAGACACACTTTGGGGTCCTGAAAGAGATGACAGGCAGATTATTGGACTGCCAAGAGTTATCTTTAGTACCCTTTCTAAAACATCGAAGTATCAATAGACTAGAGAGAAACAAGCAAAACAGCAGTTGTAGGAAGGAAATTATGGAGAGCTATGAATTAAATTTGACCTCCAAAGCAGAAAAGATTAAAAAAAAAATAAAAAATAATTTAAAATAACAAAAACAAACTTTTGAGAAATAGGAAAATGTTAAGAAGTACAACTTCAGTGGTTGAAAAAGAATCACAGTAACAGCTCATGCAATTTACTTATGCATACTTCTCATGTACTGGCTTTTCTAAAGGCAGTACTACAGACAAAAAATGGGACTGATAAGCTGATCCTGTTTAGATTTTAGGATGTCACATAACATATGAAGACACTAAATGAATACATGCAGCCCCCGTATGGATTAAAAGTGGCTAAGGAAAAGTCATGTCTGCTAGCATCAAGGATGCAGGATAATGTGGATAGTGAATGAGTGATAGATGAATAAAATGAAGGCAGTGTTAATTTCTGAGGATCAGAAAAAAATGTGTATTTGGTAATAGGTCCTGTTTGCATTTTCTCTCGCACCTATCTCCCAAACTGGTTCCTATAGCACAAGGGCTTACCCTACTCATATCCTGAACTCACAGCCTCTTGCAGTTTCATTTAAATGGAAATTATGGTACAGTTACTCTCTGCACCTGTAATCCCATGCTCAGTGCTGACTGAACTCGAGTCACAGGGCTGAAATGGTATTTACAACCCAGCCTGAAATCTTGGGGTGTCTCAGAAGTCACATACAGCTGAGTTTGGTCAGCTTCTGCTAATGGCATCAGCACAGACAAACTCCAGATGCAGGGTCAGATTGTAAAGGATACCAGCAAGAGGCACTGTATTACAGAGAACCTTGATTTGCTTATAAACCCCAAATCCTGTCAACCTGTATTACTGACTGAGACTGTCCTCTCACGGTAAAGTTAAGATGCTCTGGTGCATTTCTGTTCTAATTTTTTCTAAATTTCTCCTGCTTAGCATGGAGAAATGGATGCTGGGGAGAGATGGTAATAGTTCAAATATCTGCAAAGAGAAGACCCCATAACCACTCCAGACAAAAGAGGAAGGAAACTGTTACAAAGGGGGTTAGGAAAAACACTAGGGAACACATTTAACTAGAAAATAGGTAACACATTGGAGTAGTCAATATCTCATATTGAAGGTTTTTATAAAAGGTTTTTCATGAACAGGTTAAATAAGTATACATCAGAAGGAATCCCATCCTGAGGCAAGAGGAGGGACCATATGACCTTAAGTCATTAATTAACTTTAGCCCTTATGACTATTTTTAAAAATCTCTGCAGCATTCTAGGCTGTTAAACAGCTGCTACACTTCACTCTGGCAATGACTGATTTTCAATTGTCTCTGAACTTGCTCTTGTTGAAATGTGCGTTGTTTAAAGCTCCACGCTTTCCCAGGCTGCTAAGGAGTGTCCTGTAGAAGTAATTATTGTCTCTTTCTTGTGACATCATACACTTGTCCTCCCAGCACTGCTTGTGCTTTTCCCTCCCCTGTAATTCTGCCCAGGGTCATGCTGAGCTGGACGCTAGCTAGGAAGATAAAGGTATTAATAATGTTGTCTCCAAAGATGTATACAGCAGACCTTCAGAGAATCAAGATCACGGCTGGCACATTTGAACACTGCCCAGGATTTCAGAGCTTGACATGGTCAGGAATGTCAAATCCAGACTGAATGGTGGGGTCTTCATGATGGAAGAAAATGTCCCATTATCTTCCCCAGAACAAAACCAAAGATTTTTCAGGCATTTAAAAGGCAGAGGAAGATAAAAAGACGAAAAATGAGAATTATTATTGAAAACTATTCTCTTTCTTTGGCAATGGCCGGCTAAACAACCTTTCCACAAGTCCCAGACACCCTAGTCAGACTTGCTGCAAGATAAAACGTCACACCTCAAAGTGCTGTTGGAGAGTTGTAGTAGCAAGTCAAAAATTGTGCCATTTTATGATTTTCCTGTCTCAAAACAAAGGTATCTTATTGGTGTCTACAGTAAAGGGAAAGGAAAGTTCATATTGTACCTGAAGCGTCAGGATGGTAGAGGCTGGGAGCACTTGTTATTTCTCCTGGCTGATGGAGACAACTCCCTGAGGATCTTTGACTTGCAATGAGGATCCTGCTCTTGGCAGATGGCAACCTGGACACTGCACCCAGTCCTAACTGTGGCTTCAGGATCATGGTAGATCGATAAAAGCTCGGTGGTACCTCATAGTGAGTGTACGGTGCAGGGCAAAATTCATCTTTCGCAGGCCTTTCCCCAACCTGCAGAAAAATCATTAACACAGATATTATGCAATAAATCAACAAACCCAGACAATATGGAGCTCCACATTGCTTATAAAGGCTATATTTCCCTCCCTGTGAATCTGGTCTCCAGAGTACTGCAAACGTTCAGAGAAAGTTTTGGTCTTACTTATATGAATCGCTCTTCAAAAATATGTATACTACACTCTCAATATGCAACTACACTCATATAAAGAATTGATGCCTTCCCCAAAAGGAAATGGACAAATGGAAGACCTTCAATTAATGAAAATAAGGGCACTGTTAAGTCACAAATGGTTATATTATTTACAGAGGTAGACACACTAAGAGTGTGTAAGTGGAATTTTTATTAGAGGTTATTTAAAACATTCTTGCCCAATTCTGGGAGAAGTTGATTTTAACTTAGATAGCTAAAAATAAAGCTGGAGGTGTTTTAGGTACATTTTATCAGAAAAATTTTACTGCCAAATAATTTCTGTGAGATAAAAAGAACCCCCAGTATGTTCTCACTGCAAAATGTTCATTGTAATCTGTTCCCCTCTAGTTCCTGGAAAGAGACCTGCTTGTGGACATAAGCACACTTCTCTAACTTATGCTTTCAGAGGCCTGTTAAATGTTCCAAATCAGAGCTATAAAACCCATCTGCCCACATGAACTGGAGAAAAAAACTAGCAGATTTTCAAATGTAAAACGTTTACTATTTATCACAAATAGACACTGCTTTGTTAAAATCAGTGACAAATCTTTCAGTATTTTAATGGGTATTTACTGTAAGAACAACAGAATGAGTCCCAAGTATTTCCAGCTCATAGCTGGCTCACAGCACTGAACTTGCACTCGAGGAATGAGCTGGTTCCATGATTCAGCCCTCGCATCTTTGTGCATTCAAGCAGGGCTCTGACTTCCACCTTTCTGTGCTGCTTCATGACTCAGGACAAGAGTGCAGAGTTTTCATCTCTCATGTTTGCAAAGAACTCTTTGCTTTTTCTGAGTAGAGTCCAACTTCTGCACCATTTTCTTACAAAATGCACTATCATCATAATGAAGAAAGGACCTATGAATATTTTTTCAGTCATCCCATTTAGGCCATGGGAAAAGGAAAAAAAAAGCACAGGAAATAAAAAATCTGAAATAAATTTGTTTAAAAATTAATCAAAAAGTGCCACAGGCTACCTAAGAAGAAATGTAACTGCCAATTAATTAACTCTGCTGTAAGTTATGATGCATATAATATGCCAAATCAATTTCTATTTAGCAATTATAAGCATTAGAATATGCACTCCAATATTGGCTATAAAAGCTTTGATCCTAGCTCCTTCAAGAGCTTTAATCCTAATTTAGCAAATCTTTAATATGCTAAGAGACAAGATTGGCCTAAAACTATGAAATATAGAACATTTGAGGCCTTTCCACAGGAACTAGGAGGGCAGATGCAACAAACATTGAACTTTATAGTTTTGCCCTATATTTTTTCCTCTGTTTGCAGTCCTATTTCCTGCCATTAGATTTTTCTCTTTCCTGTTTTATTATACTCCTATGACCTATTTTGAGTTAGGATGCAGGGGTTCTTTTTGTATAATATGAATGATTCTGTAGGTTTGGACTGCAGATATCTGGATTCTTACTTTCAGCCTCTAGATATAAGATTGTTTTTCTGGATAAACCTGTTATCTTCTCTCTCCCTGATTAATTTATTTCTATCAGATTACTCTATGCATACTATTATTGCATATTTAAATGAAAGGTAAACACCAATGTCAAGTATTTCAGTATAAGGAAAAGAGAAAATCCTTAAATATAGAAAATAAGTATTTTTTACAAACTGGGTCAGTTTATTCAAATCTCCTCTCACCCCCCATTTCTTTTTCTTTATTGACAGTACACTAGGAGTAACAGAGAGGCAACAAACGCAGACATAAAACCAATCAATCACAAGCATAAAACCTTTTCTCAAGCTGAGAGAAGTGAGAGACTTAGAATAGAATAATCTAGATTGGAAAAGACCCTTAAGATAATCAAGTCCAACTGAATTTGCCTAAATATCTCTCAAGAATTTGAGAGAAGTGAGAGACTTAGAATAGAATCATCTAGATTGGAAAAGACCCTTAAGATAATCAAGTCCAACTGAATTTGCCGAAATATCTCTCAAGAATTAGATGCCATTTTTTGAAGATCAGAGTTTTGGAGGACTTGTCATGAAGATACACTATTTTTTCCTTTCTACTTAACTGTGACTTCATGAGTGTAAAATTCAACTGGTCTCAATAGAATTGTATAAAATTATTGCCATTTTAAAGCTCTTCAGAAAGATATGGATTAATATAATCCCAGTTAGCACCCTGTACTAGATTTTTGTATGAGGGACTTCTAGGGAAATGATCTGTTGCAGCCTGTCCACCAAAAAGGTCAGCCCAGAGTTTTCTTCTGTGGGGCTGTCTGCTCATTACCCTCACACCCATTAATGAATTTGTTAGAAAGAGCCAGAAAAGCCTGCAACAAATACTTTGAGCATACAGGAATTTCCACAGGCTGGGTATTCCTGAGCGGAGCTGGCAGCATGGCCAGCAGGTAGGGATGCCCAACACTTTCCTCCATGTTACTTTGTTTATAACGTCTTCAAACATTAATGCCTCGAGGAAGAATTTGCTTGTCAAGTGCCTGCTTCAGGCAACTCTTTGGAAATTGGCAACATCAGTTCGGGCAATTCAAATAACAGGATCAAAGGGAGAAACTTTTGGGTTGACTTTATATAAACAACTCCCCTAACTCTTTTTTGCCTCAGCAGGCTGTTAGTTTCAACAGATTTTAGTCCATCCTCTCTGGAGCACAATGAGGTCTGTGCTGGGGAACAGACCCAGAGAGGTGGTTGAATGGGGCCAGCACAGTCTTAGTGAGGCAGGCAGGCAAGCTGGTGGTCAGCAGAACTCCTTACAGACCCTCACCAGATCAGGGCTCTTGGCAGCAGCCATAAAACAGTGAATAAAGCAGCCAGTGACCTGTCTCTGACAGCACACAGACTGTACCTGTATGTGTAAATGGGTAAACTCTCAGTCTGCAGACCAGGTTGATCCATTCTGGTCCTTGGGAACAGCCCTGGCAGAGCTGGATCCTGAGCTGGGGAGCGTGCTCCCAATCCAGCAGTACAATCTTTCCTGAGTCCTGGAGGCAATGTCATTCCACTGTTTAGCTCACTAACAGCTAAAGTCTTTGGTTCCCTGTAACTTGATTTGATCTGTGCTTCCCAGAGAGGCAACTGTGAGAACAAAAAGTCCACAAACACCTGCTGGTGCTGACTAGAAGAGGGTGAGGTCCACAATGAGAGGGGGAGCCCATGTGATGAAGGATGTGGACAGCACTGACTTGCCCTGGAAAAGAACTGGTTTTCTCAAGCATTTTGGATTACACCTTGAGAGGTTTCTTTTTTTTTATTATTTTTTTTTAATTTATTTTTATTTTTTTTTTTTTTATGAAGATGGGCATGAAAGATCTATTTACACACTCTGCCAATGTTCTAAAGTAAAGCACAGAGAGAGCTGCCACTTGCACAGGCAAGGCTGCCTATTCAGCCGTAACTCAATTCTGCTATGGACCCAACCCCTGGGTATCACTGGACTGCCTTCGTGCTGAAGTTGAGATTTTTTTCTGAGCTGCCCTGAGCGGGCTTTGGCATAGGCAGCTCAAGAAGTCCTGCAGGCTTCCCACTGCATAGAGGCAGCCCTTGAGTCTTTCTCATAGAGTTTTCCAGGCCTTTTCCTGGAGTCTTCTGTCTGAGACAGTACCTTCCTACTTCTTCTATGCTTGGCACCCAGAGGGATATTAAACTCTTCCTACTGTTTAGCTGAATGATACTTAGAGATTACAGGTTTGACTCTTAACAGCTATTTACACTATCATAGCTATATAAGGAGCCACAAAATGCCAATCAAAGCTCACCAAAGACAATACTGGATGTGTGAAATAGGTTAATCTGGGATTTTTTTCTCTAACCAAGACAGTGGCCACCATACCAGAGTCTCCTTGTCTCCAAAACCTCTGAGTCTTCCACACTCTGCCTTCAGATCAGTGATTTTGATATATTTCAATGTATCCTAATTGGTTTCTTTTGGATTACACATCACTCATCTGCTACTAACCTATACTGTGCACAGCTGCTCTTTTAAGCATCTGTTCACCTCCATGGATTGATGATTTTCCTTTCTCTTGATCCATACTGAGCCAAATCAGTCCCCTTTGTATTCCTCCAGCTAGGAGAACAGCCAGGTTATTGCTTTTGAGGTGGCAGTCCAAGAAAGCAGATTCCACTGTCTGCTATCAACTCCTGACTCCTGGGCTAATGCAAACTGCAGTTGGGCTTTTTCTTCTCATCCTCTTCTCCAGTCAGTCCAGCTTCTCTGAAGAAGCAGCTTGCTTGGTTGGGTTCAGGCATTCCCTTGTTGAAATACCCACCAAAGTCATATTTGTAGGAAGAATAGGGGAAGATGCTTTGTATCCTCTCCAGCCCAAAAGCATCCTACTTCTAACCATAGTCTAGAGAAAATCATGCTGCACACTTGCCACAACCTGAGTCCTTCTCATACTAAAAATAGTCCTCAGCAGTGCTCAGAAATCTGTTCTTTGCTCACAGATGTGTCTGCTGATCCTGCCCAATTATCTGAACCCCAGCTCTCATAGACGCCTGTGGTCTTCAGAGGGTCATGTCACCCTATAAACAGTCAAACAGCCAGTGCAGAGTCTGGGTCATTTTGGCTTTCATTCCATTGCCATGCATTAAACAGTAATAACCTAGTAATTTCCCCTCACCTCACAAGGCAGTTGTGAAGATATTCTAATGATGGTGGGAATAGACAATCAAAGACTTTACTAATTCATTCTCTGGACATAAATATACGGGACAGAGCTGAAAACTGAATTTAAAGGAAAAAAGGAGAGCAAGCACTGTTCTTTCTGTGTTTGTGAAGAGAAACAATCACAATCTTTGTTCACTTCAGTAGGTTTCTGGTTAATATGCCATAAGGGTCAATCTACATTCACACAGTATCTTAATTTGGGTATTTACCAGGTTTTGACTGCCAACAGTGTCATTAAATTCTTTATTTCAATGCTGTTCCTTGGATCTATACTGTATGTACAATGAGGTAGGGAGTAAAATAGCCTTAATAACACCACAAGACACAGAGCAAAAAATCATATTTTTTTTAAACACTCATTCAAATAAAATCACTTGTGTTATCTTCAGTGTTTATATGAAAAGCTCAGTTGTTGAACTACCACAGGTCCCAAGCAGTGGATGCAAGAGCACATGACACACACAGCTTGCTCTTCCCTGTCCTTTCTCCACCTACCAAGCAAACTCATCCTTCCTCCACTGTGCTCACTCCCCAGTGGGGATTTCAGGAGCCCATGGCTCCTGCCCAGTTTTAGCAAGGCAGAAACACAGTGAGGTCTCTGGAGCCAGAGGCATCTAGAGGGATTTCCATCATATTTTGGCTGCTCAGGATGGCTTCTTGGGGAAAAGAAGAAATCTTTTTGAGGTTAGTGTAAGAAACACCATTTATATTAGTCAAAAATAAATCTTCTTTTGTATTATATGTATAATACAAAAATAGCTCTGATAGTCCCTGGGTTTCTATACAGCTAAACAGAATGGAATTAGTTTAGACCTCTAGTGCTCTGTCTACAAAAACCTGCCAACCTTCCCATTAGGAAGGAAAAGCCTGTATGGGCAAATTACAACCATTTCCCAAAGCTATTCTTTGGGAAGCAAGAAAAAAAAAATTATTTATTCAATTCAGCATGTCTTTTTATTTCTAAACATCCCTATTTATAATACTAGCAGGTGATCAATTTGCTGGAAAAATACTGGAAGAACACAGTGACAACTTCCAGTAACAGTTAAGATATCACAACAGGGTCAGTGCCAGAAACAGTTAAGTAAGTTTGTTCCTAATGATCACACATTGTTTTAGGATTTATTTCTTATTTGAGGTTTGAGAACTATCTTCTGGCAGCAGCAAATAAGCAAATGATCACCACTTGGCACACAAAAGCAGCTGTCGAAGCTGCAGAAGCTTACCTCCTGCAGAAACTTACCTCCTGCAGAAACTTCTCGCTCATCGGACTGAAGTGATGACCTGGGGGCCTAATTCCTGACACTACTAGTCCAGAGCCAAAGAGCCTTGGCTTCTGGAGGTCAGGTTTAAATTTCTCATAGAGGATGCTGGCGGGCTTCGCCTCCCCTCCACTGGATGTCTTCTGTTCTGCAGAGATGGACACACTGCACGCGGGGCCGTCGAAGGGCAGCCCTGCCGGCGCGAACAAAGGGTCCAGCTGCTCCATTGAACGAGGGTTTCTCCGAATGTACGTGATGATTTTAGGTCTCACAGGTTTGGGACGGGGGATGGCAGGTTTCATCTCAACGCCTTCTTCCACCTTTTCACTGCAGTCACTGTCCACACCAGCCTTATCTGGCAGGGAGCCCTTGGGGTGGACCAGGATAGGTTTTGGGATGGCGCTGCTGCAAGCAGTCTTGATAGGCACTTTAGGGGATATGTTCAACAACTGTGTGCTGTCAATGGGAGGTAGGACTGAGGAGGGTGACAATTTGTCATCATGAAGCGCATAAAGGTCCTTCAAATTACTGTTTGATAGCGTGGGCTGACCATTAACATCTGGCGTGGCCACTGGGCGCAAAGGAGTTGGGGTACATAAAAAGATACCAGCCTTTGTTGGAACGTTACAGCTCTCTGGTTCTTCCTCTGGAGGGTGTTTCTGTACATTAGCTGTTTCTTTATTTGAAACAGAAACATTTGAGGTTTCCACATCACTGCTGTGACTGTCAGGCTGTTGGTTTGACATTGTCGCTGCACTGCGTGCTCTGTGATGATCTGAGGGATCAGAAGCAGGCAAAACAGAATCCTCAGTGCTTTCTTTGACTAGCATCAGTTTATTCTCATTAACTGTCAAGGGTTTGCTGTCAGGTGGATTAATATCATGTAGAGGAGATATCTGTTCACCAACTGTTTCAGCACAACCTGTGTCAACTTCATGCAAATTTTTGTTTGTTCTCGGTGTTGCTATGACACTGGATTTACTACCGCAGGTGAGTGGAAATATTGTTTCCATTTCCTCATCAGTAAAATAGTCCTCATCAGCCTGGCTGGTTGTCCTGCTGTCACTGTCATTGCTCCCTCTCACTTCCCCACTGAGGGTGATGTTATCATTTTGCAATTTATCATCAGGATGAGTTACTACCTGGCTTGACAATGGGTCCTCCACTTTATTACAGGTGTCTTGAAAATGGGATACTTGAAATTTTGACATGTCAGACCCAGAGCTTTTCTCTTCCTGCACTGCCATATTTTCAGCTCTTGGACACCTCAGGAACTCCACCAGCATAATTCTCTCTATCTTTTGTGGACACATATTTTTATATTGTAGAGATGGTGCAGTCCTAAGCTCCAATTTTTTACTTTTATCACCCTGACCTAATTGTGCTTCTGATTTACTAACAACCTCATTGAGCTTAACAGCTGAATGCTGAGAATGAGAAATATGCAGTGTGCTTTCAGTGCTAACATTTGGTACATTTTCTTGTTTACTTGTTTTCTTGTTCCCTGAGGTAGACGGTTTGGAATAAAATACAGTATTTTCCTCTGAGGTATTGTCAAGTGGACGAAACACCATCCCAAGAAAATGATCCGTGGATGTTTTCTGGGATTTCTCTGTACTTCCTACCAAGTGGTGAGACCTGTCGATGGAGTCCAATGATGCAGAAAGCAGACGTTTACACGACACGCGGCCAACACTGTCTTTTGCAAATGTTTCAGGCTGAGGAGAAAATTTACTTGGTCTTCCCAAAGAAAGCCTTTTTATTCTCTCCACCTCCACAGTCCTAGACACTTTTCCCTTAGGAAAGTTCTGGGTGAAGTCAATATCACCTTTGGAGACAACCTCCAAGGTGGCATCATTTGTGCTACTTTTCAAATTGGACAGACTTTGTCCTCGGCTAATCCTGATATGCCTTGATATATCCTTAGCTTCGCTGGTCCTACAATCTTTCCCCATTTCCCTGCTTGTGGTGGAGGGCAGTTTACTTTCCTGTGCACTGGTGTGACAGGTTCGAGAGTCTTTGAAGGTCAGAAGTTTATTCTGCTCTGTAGGCAGATGAGTCACTTTCCCTGTTCCTCCAGAGTATACATTCCCACTCTCATCTGTCAAATCATGTTTCTTAACATCCCCATCAGTGGTTCTAACTTTTGTTACAATTTGGTTGGCATTTGTATCCCCAACATTCACTATGCTTTCATTATTGTTTCTTATTTCACTGCGATTGTCCTGAAGCTGGGAAAAACATGACTTGTTTGGAATTAGTGGAGCGCTCATTTTGAAGGGGACCGCCTTTTTTTTTTTTTTTTCAGTTCTAATTGATGAGAAGGTGCTTCTTCCCTATCAGGTTAACTTTTAAGCATGCTTTGTTTATATATTTAAATTAGAACGGATCAGTAGAAAATTCATCATCAGAAGGTTTGAAATCTCTTCTCGGAGTCAAATTTTTCTGCTGCTCAGCTGTCTCTTCTGTAGCTTCTAGACCCAGGAAATCTTTACGATGTGTTGTAGAGAGGGTCAACAAAAACAAAATAGATCTGCCAAGTTCTGTCTAAATGAGAGCCAGTTAATCCAGCCAACCTACAGGGAAAAAAAAACCCAAACACAAATAAAACAAAAAACCCAGACAGACAACATTACACTGATGTCAGGAATCATTCTAACTAAATCAAAGCTAAAATCAACAGCACTCCCAGGTATAACCCAAGGACAGAGTGTTTTCAAACACTTTAAATGCTGCTTCAATCACAGCTTTGCTCCCAGGAAAGGTTCTTAGTGTAGCACAGATCTCTGACTCAAGAAGTTACACAGCAAAAACTGTCCTAGTTAGAGGAGTGGTTGTTACTGTTTTTAAGACACATAGGTTTACAACTGTAAATAATCAAAAATAGACAGATGAGGGTGGGATCCCGCCTTGAGGGTCTAAACATTTGCATATTGCTTCAATAATTACTACATCAAGAGTGGCTGCTGAAGCATTTAAAGCATCACTGTACAGATCAATAACATTTCAGGTCCATAATAGTTGTTTATGGGTTTCTCTCCTTGCCTTGTAGAAATCACTGCCATTCTCATGCTGACACCCCACCCCCTTGGACACTTCTTAGCCAGATCTATAGATTCCAAAAAAACAAAAGCAATGGCTGGAGACCTGCAAAGAAAAATGTGTTTTTTCTGAGACAGATGAATGTGTGTGTTTTTAAATATAGAGGATTATACACCAATCCCAATACAGTGCATCTCCTTTAGGCTCCCTCACACGTGGGGCTCCAGGAGCCTAGATTTTGTCCTCTATCACCTCCAACAAGATGAAGGTGAGATTTCTGTCTATTCCATGCATAAATTCACTCTCTGAGATATTTCTTGTACCCAATGTGCTCATACCCTTTATCATAAAGAAACAGAGACACTGGAAATTGGACTATGCACCACAGTTCCCAGAAGCTGGAATTTAAAGCACTTGTGACACTCCCATCTGTGCTGGGTTTCTAGCCAGGGGCTCACAGGGGCACTAATTAAAAGTGTAAATAAGTCCAGTGCTCTGTCTACAGTATCTGGATGCCAGTCTGGGTCCCCATGTTGACTGAAAGCATCTTCACACACAGTGTGCAGAGAGGCCGTGCTGGTGTGATTCTGAGACCAGACCAAGTACTTTGGCTTAATGTTGCTAGTACAAATTTATTGACATGAAGGTCAGGAAAGACCTGGCCTGTCTCAAACACAAGGCACTGCTCAACCTCAGTACGCTGCCAGTTGACACTAACCCCTTAAATCTGACTCTATGCACCTGACATTCCAATTTCATCTCTTCTTGTGACATCCAGTCTCAGATTAGGGATATCAAAGACTTGAAGAACCACTACATTCTTACAATTAACATCCATACAATTACCCAAAAATATTTTTTTTTTTTTACAGAATATTGCCTGCTTAACTTTGTAAAGTGTTTTATGACTACCATTACAATAACTACACAGAATAATAGCTCTCTGATTGTAAATAATACAAGGTTCCATTCTGCCATAGAACATACAGGACTCCTACTCAACTAATATAAAAATATAACCTATTTTCCTGTTAAGGAATAATAACTTTGGAGCTTGGTTCAGTCAATGTGTTGAACATTTACATATTGTGATAGGCCCATTTGGAAGTAAGGTACATGGTTTTGTGTTACATTTGGGACCATAGATTTGATCATTCTTCTGTAAATAGCTGCTATTTAAGAAGCTTTGGCTTGGATTTTCTGCAAGATAGTTTATTTTAAATGGCACTGTCCAGGCTCAACTTCACTATGCTCTTTGGAGTCAGTGAGATGAAAAGACTCAGCTGTGTCTGGGTTCTGCTGGCTCTTCCTCTATTTTTTATTACTCACCTCTCTTGACTGATGTTGGCTGACACACACATCTGAAGTCACTCCCTGCTGTGCAGGAATGCTCTGAGATGAGAGGGATATGAACCTCCTAACTCCTCAGCACAGGAGAAGGGAGTAAGAGGAGTCTCAAGCACAACAAAGACAACACTACTTCACTTAGCAGCCTATGACTAGGGACTCTGGAGAAGAAACATGTCTGCAATCTTAAAGATTGCACTTGGTATATGTTAGGATTTATATGGAAAAAAAATTCTTGATACTGTATAATGTAAAAATATCCCCTCTGAACCACTGAGAGTAGAAAATGAAGTCACAGCTCTCCATGTCACAGCATCTTGGCAGGATACAATAACTGTATTTATGGAAAAAAAAACCAAAACAAAAACCCCTTACAAAGTGATGTGAACATCCTAGACAGTAGAACAAAATCATATACACCTGACTATGTTTAGCTATGAATCCCACAGGGAGAAGAAAAGTTCAAGGAGCCAGAAACAGAATTAAATATTTCTGTTTAACTCCGGCAGTATCAGGTTCCTTCTAAGATGTCTATCTCTTATGAGACTCTATTTTAAACCTGAGCTCATTTAATGATGATCTAGGAAAGAAGCCTACAAGAGTTTCTTCCCATCTGATACTGCAGTTCCTCTGCTACGCTCCAAGTTACATTTGGCCAGCAGGTCTCACCCTAACCTCTGGAGACATCAGGAAGAAAGAGAAGCTGAGCTCGATGATTTTTGCCCCAGGACATGCAGCAGGGACTGCATCAGCAGAGCTCAAGTTTGTAAAATAAAACTGGCTGGAAAAAGAAAGCAGCAGCCTACTTCTCAATAGGAACAGCAGTGTATTTTTTGGTTAAATAAGCAGTGTAGAAGTATTGTTATCCTCAACAGGAATCTAAAAAAGAAAAACTGAAGAATTCCACACTATTGGTTGCTTGTTTTGCTTTCAATTTGCCACAAAAATAGAAGAGCAATAATTATGAGATATGCAAAGGAATCATCAAAACACATGGACAAATACAAACAGAAATAAAGAAACAAAACCTGAAACATGTTGAGAATTTTGCTTCCTCTATAAACATTTCCTAATGCAGGGTCTTACAGCTGCTTACCCATCCCAGAACTCACATTCCAGTCTAAAAGCAGAATATTTACAGCAAGATACACTCAAAACATCTGGGTGTTCTGGTAACACTGTGCATGGCTTAGACTGATGGCTCTTTCAGTACAATGTGTATGAGAAGCACCTGAACACTTCATTAACCATTTGCCACTGAACTAATGCCTCTTGCTACTACCATAAAAACCTCCCACAAAATAAAAGAACCCCAAAAGCCAAAAAAAAAACATGTGTTTGTAAATTGCTGGGGCAGAACCAGTAGCCTGGGAAAGGTCAGCCATTGGCCAACAGCCCCCATCAGCTGCCCACTCCTGCAAGTCAAACCCTCTCAACCCAATGGGGTAGTGGCTCATACTTCCCAAGAAAAAGGATTACACAGGCAGGCTGTTCATCTGGAGAAGAGGGGGTGCCAAGTAGATGCCATTGCAGCTTTTTAATACTTAAAGGGAGCTTATAAAAAGGAGGGAGATTGACTTTTTACATGAGCAGATATACAGAGGATAAGGAGAAATAGTTTCAAACTAAAAGAAGAGAGATTTAGATTAGATATTAGGAAGAAATTCTTTGCTGTGAGAGTGGTGAGGCACTGGACTAAGTTGCCCAGAAAGTTGTGGATGCTTTATCCTTGGAAGTGTGCGAGGCCAGGTTGGACAGGGCTTTTAACAGCCTGATCTAGTGGAAAGTGTTCCTGCCCATGGCAGGGTTGAACTAGAAAATGTTTAAGGCCATTAAAGATTTGGGTTTGTTCAACCCAAACCACTTTATGATTCTATGATACATGGGGGGAACCTGTGCACCAGCCCACTTGGCAATGACTCAGAGAGGAGTCAGGAGGTCTGATGGGGTGTTTGTCCTCACAGAAAGCAGCTTGATCACCACTCAGTTCAAAGCACAAAGTGAGAAATCTCCAGCCGTTTCCCTCAGAGGATATTTATGATCAAGAGCTTCAAGTTCTTAAACTCCTGGAACATCCTGAACAAAGGCTGAGCACAAACTCCATCTCTGCTGCCCTCTGCATAAGCAGCGCACATCCAAAGGACAAGAGTCTTGGATGCATTACAATGCCCACAGATAAACTCCTGCAGAAAAGGACCCTCAGGAAGAAATCTTGTCCCACGAGAAAGACACTCCTGTTGTCTGACTAGTGCAGGAATACAGATGAAAGCAGATGAGTGATATATTTGCATGAGGTGGGAAACAGATGAAGTTTTTACAGTTACTACAGAAAACTGGTGTGAACAGATGCCTCCTGATATGCACAGTTGTCCCAAGAAATGCCACTGTGGAGAACTGGCAAAGCAGGCAGAGCCTCGCTGAGGCTTTCTCTGGGAGACAAGATCCCACCACATCCAATGCCAGCACTGCACGCTGCCAAGAGCTGAGCCCACAGATGAAACAAATACAGAGCTGGATGCTAAGGAGGTGGGAATATCTCCCTGGGAAGCCCAAATCTTCATGAATAACTATTTCTAATGGTGACAGAAGCTGAAAGCTGATACTAGGATATTAAAAAAATAAAAGCCAATAAACCTTTTGGAGTGGGTAATGTAAAATAGGAATTAATTAAAAGTGGTGGAAAAGTGCCTACCCAGCCATGTGATGATTTGGTTAATGTGATTTGGAAGGGTGAGAACTAAGATTTGGATACAATCCCCGACAGCTTCTATTCATAACAAAGCAGACACAGCTGTTTGAGGAAATTACAGCAGAATCTCATCTTTGGCAGACCCTGTGGAAATGTTGCTGTCTGTCATGAAGAGGACAGCACTTCAGAGAGACAACTTTCTGCCTGACAAGCAATTAGAACATAGGCAGAGAAGAGATGATAGAGCAAATGTTAAATTTTTGCACACTGAAAAGTGGCAGGAAGGCAGTTCTGATTCAAAAGTAAAACTGAAATGAAGATATTAAAAGCTTTTGTAGAGTGTGGCTTTGTAGCATTTCCAGAATTTCAGTGTTTTGTGCATTTAATGTCTCTATAGTCAATAAATGTTAATTATATAATTATTTATGTGATTGCATATTTTATGCCTTTATAAGTATAATTATTAAAAGATAGAACAGCTTATGGTTTCATAGGCCAGAGCAATTTTTTCTGTTATACTTTAATTTTTATTCAATAATAAAACAGATTTCATTTTATCCAAATCATTAATAATTTTATGGTGGTCAATCAAATCAATTTTATAAAAAATTATTATGAGCAAATGAGACACTAAGGCTCTGCCATATCCAACTTGAAAATTTTCTAAATCAAACATTTTCACTTTCAGTTGTAAATAATATTTCAAGATCAAATTTACTTCACCTTGCCAAGGGTTTCAAATGGCAAATCAGGTGACACAGAAAGGTTACCTCCCCTACCCAAATCAGTATTTTTAATTTTCTAAGTAACGGGGTGGTAGTAAGTCCAGTGGAGAACTCCTGATTCTTGCTTTCACTAGACTTAGAATGAGCCATTTCTTTTTGTCTCTCTCACTGTGTTTCCAGAGAGATTTTTGGTTCAAGCCTTCAGTAATATAATTTCTTTATACAAAACACCTGAGAAATCACTTGGAAGCAGCACCACTTCCAGTTTGCTGGAAATCACCACCACATGCAACACTCCTGAAAGCACAGCCAAAGGTAAAGGTGCTAAAGCAAGGTTGTACCCTGACCTTCCCAAAGGATGGGAGGTGGCAGCACCTGAAACAACAGAGCTGAAAAATAAGCTGCCATCAAGACACCCCAGCCCTGGAAATCAATGTAGCAGCTGGTAGTATCATGATTTGCACTGGCTTGCAAGTGCAACTTCCCTTTCTGAATAAACTGAAAAAACCCCGAAGGAGATGTTCCATGTTAGAAGCATTTATATGCATCCCTAGCTGCCTGTGCATGGCGACTGGAGGACATCAGCACAGCCGATGGAGCAAAGGGAATGCACTGCTTCTCCTCTGGCTGAACACCCCTCCTCAGCTCCGGAGTGTTTTACCTCCTAGGCCCTGCTGAGCATGGGTAACAGCCATGACCACGTGCTCTTGGCTAAAGAAACCTGAGTTTTCATGGTCTCCCTGGGGAATAGACCCACCTGATTCCTGCCATGGCAGTGGCAATGGTAATGCAAGAGTAGAAATTTTTGTACAGCTTCATAATTTATCTCCACTTAGGCTCAGTGGGGATCAGTATGTCTTCAATGCAAACTCATTAAAAACCTTCCCAAATAATGTATATATTTTTTTTTTTTTTTTTGTAGGAAACTTGTAAATGTATGAGTTTGGGTGAGGGGTGTGTGTGTAATTTTGTAATATAATGCTCAAATAATTTATTATCTCTGAGGGCTGAATTCCCAAAGTACATTATATGGAAGGTATCCTGCTGACTGTTATTTCAAAGGACTACAGTATTTGGGAATAAAGATTCTCATTATCAAAGCTGACAAATTGTTTTCATTATTAACATCAATCAAGTCTCCACCAGGCATAAGCCTGGTTTGTTTTTCAAGACTTCTTTATTTTTACATTTCTACTTGCTTTCAAATATCCACGGTTGGATAAGGCAACATACTCTGATTTAAGCAATCCTATTAATTAGTTAGCTCCCAAAAGGCACAAGTCTCTGTCTTAGCAATGGCAACCAGGAGGCTGATTGATAACCACAGTAACTAACCTTTGAACAAATGTCAGATTTTATTTTAATTTCAGATAAGCATACCTGGCTAAAAGTGTAAGAACAGCTCATACATTCTGGGGACAATGCTGTTCAATTTGAGGACTTGAAAGAAAAATAAACAGCAGAACCTCAGGGAAAGAGGTTCTTCTACTGTGAACACAGTATCAGATAAGAGCATCCTTGCTTTTAAAGTAGTATGAGCTGGTAAATTGAGCAAGCCAAGACCTCGGCCCAAGCCATGATATCTTTATTGCTGCAGCCATGAGCAAAACACAGGCAGAACAAGAAAAGCTCGAATGAAAAGCCCAAAGGAGAGAAAATCATCACTTACCACCCCAAGGCACCGTAAAACAAATTAAAATGGCAAGAAGGAAAGCAGTGAAGACGTTTTCTTGGAGAAAATCTATAGTCAGGGCAAAAACTGATTCCTCCCAAACAAGAGCAAACAAATGAAAGAAAAATTATGTATGAAATCAAGTCCATGCTGTCACAGTGCAGCCCATCTGGTACACACTGAGACATTACTCAGGGGTCAACCCCAAACACAAGGCATGGGGACAGCCCTCTGCACTCTTTCTTTTGCCCAGATGCCAGCAGGGGCACCATACATGCCCTGCTGCACCGCTGAGCACTCTTGGGCACAGTGCCACTGATGGAAACAGGAGATTGCAGTGAAGGCAAGAGGGGCACCACCAGCTCCTGCTATTCTCTTTCAGAAGGGAGGGAGCGACAAAGGGATTCTGCCCATCCTCTCTGGTGCCTTCACCTCACAGAGCCCAGCCAGAAACTTACTATGTCCCTCTCTATCCAAAAGCATGAACTACAGTTCATCATGAAATCTGCAACAGCTGGACAGTGGATGTGTGGGGTCCCAAAACACTGCTTAATTTATTTCTGTACAGCACAAAATCTTGACGTGGAAAGGGGATTGTGAAATGTTTCCAAAACGATCATTGTTTTTTTTGCTAAGACTGCTAAATCTTTCCTGGCTTCCAAAAAACATCTGGGAGACAGAAATAAATAGATTTAGTTATAACACTCAAACATGAAAAAAGTTCATAAATTTGCTTCCTATTGAGCAAAAAACCCAGAAACTCAGAAGCTTTGTCTACTCCAGCAAATTTACCCACTGCTGATAAAGCAGTTACAGCTTATACTGAACTCAGTTTAACTTCAAGTGTAGCCAAGGGTAAACTGTCTTTCCACATAATTTTTTGAGTTCTACTGAATTCAACCACAGGTAAAAGTGTCAGTTCTTAACCGAATACCTAAATATGAATTTAGAACCCTAATTTTAGTTTGCTAGGTTTGCACATTTCAGTTTGAATCATGACCAGTTCTGTAACGCTGTCAAATTTTAGAAAAGTTACTGCAGTCAAACTTTCTAAACATTACTGCAATCCATCAGTAAAAACTGAAACAAATGTGAAGCATTATCAGAAATTCTGCTCATTTGCTTTAACCTCAATAAAAAACATCTTCCATAATGTGATCTGTATTTCTAAAATGCCACTGTATTTCCAAAATATAGATCAAACATTGGAGATTTAGAAATCTAAATTTCAAAAATGTAGAACAAATGATGATTTGTGACTATAGACCTAAGGGAGGAAAAAAACACAGTTAATTTGTTTTAAAAAGCAGTGTCAGGATGAATATGATGTTAAAATCCAGACTGGGCTCTGGACTAGAGGAGCCTGGTTACAACAGTTACTACAACCAATTGAAGGAGATAAATCTCAGTGTGGTTTTATTCACACTTTTATTTTCCTATCAGGCTCAGTAAAGTACATGAAGTAGGTTTCCAGGTGTAATTACAACTATAATTAAGGTAGGAGGAACATATACAACCATTTCACCCAGGCCACCCCAACTGAGAAGCTGGAATTTCAGATGCCACGCTGCCCACCTGCACCACATGTCTGCGGAGGCCAAGGGCTCAGCAAGGGACAACTGGCAAGGGAGTTCTCACCTAAGAGGACAGAAGGCAGAATGCAAAATCTTAATGTTCAGAAAGGTGAAGCACAACTAATGCCTGCTGCTATTGATCCTGAAAGCGTACTACAAGCAATCCACAGCCAACGCTGTTCTGTAAATGATTAAATTTGTTCCACTTACAACGTTTTGTATATTATGTTGCTCAAAACCAGAACAAATTGTCTGTCAAAAGACCACACCTCCATTTTCATGAATTTACAGAAATTTGATTCAGCTACAGCAATCTATCACCATGCATTCCTTACGTGTGTAAATAAAATCAGAAAGACTCATGAACTTCAGGATTGTTTTCTCCACCGATTTTTCAACATCAAATTTATATACAATAAAATGACACGATTTAATAGCTTTTTGCTTATGTTTATTTTTTTTAATGTTGTTAATTAGCACCCAAAGTTGTGCCCCAGGCATCTCCTGTACCTATCAGATCCAGATCAGCTGAAAACCAGCAAGCCCCCACCTCCTCAGCCCAAAGAGAAAGGGATGTTTTGAGTTCAATGTTTCAACTTGCAGTAGTCCCACTCTCCACTTACCCCAACCATACACTTGTTTTCCCTCCCTCCTTCTGAAGTTGGGAAGAGGTTCAGGCTTTGAAGCATGTGCCAAAGAGCTGGGCTTTCAAGGCAAAACACTGAAATCAGGTAAAAATACCTGGGGTGCTGTAAAGGAAGCACCTGCAAATTCCCTTCCTTCTTCCTCCAGTTTGACTGCAACTGCCAACTGAAGGAAGAAGGATGTGGTCTCCCAAGGAATTGCTCAAGACTTTCCAGCTTTGCTGGTGGAGCTGGTTGGGGGATGAGTGCTGGTGGAGGACAGGCTGAATGTGAGTCAGCAGTGTGTCCTGGCAGCAGCAAAGTTAACCATGTACGGGCCTTCTTTATCCAGAGTGGCCAGCAGGTCAAGGAAGTTCCCTCTGCTTGGCATGCATGAGGCATCTGGAGAACCAAGTGTGGGGCCTCAGGCTGCTGAGACTGAAGAGGATCCAGAGAAGGGCCACCAAGACGGTTACAGATCTGGGGCATAGAAAGTATGAATATTGGGCCAAGGGTTGGGGTTGTGTTGGCCTGGAAGATTGGAGAATGGCAGTGACCTAGTGGCTTCCTCTCAACCACTTAGAAAGGGGAGTAATAGAGAAGATGGAGCCAGAATCACCTCCTAGGTGTTCAGACAAAAAAAAACAAGAAGCAAAAAGAAAATCAAGCTGCAATAAGGAACATTAAGAGGAATGTAAGGGACATAAGAGGGAAAAAATGCTGTAATGACAGAGGTGAGGCACTGGTATAGATCACACAGAGGGGTTATATAGTCTTCATCCTTGGAGGACTCAACAGGGCTCTGAGCATCCTGACCTAAAATCAGTCCAGTTGTGAGCACAGCTTGGAGTAGGTGAAGTCAGACAGAAGTCCTTTTTTTTAATCAATTTTTTCCATGATTCTGACAGCAGCAACTTCTAAGGGAGAGGAATTCCTTTGGCAAGGACACACTGCTGGAAATGCCTCTGAATAAGACACAATGTAGCCCAAAATAATTATTTTTATCTGCAATAAAGTGAATTTTACCCAAAAAGAGTACCTAGAAAATGCAGCAGACACTTTTTGCTCAGCACTCCAGGAATAGAGAAGAAAAACAGTAGTAGTGTAAAGCTACTTTGCAGTTAAAAGCTCTGGTTTGGGGTTAGAAGAAGCAATAATACTGGAGCCACCAATGATGTGGCAGAGACAGGGTACCTAACATATACCAGTGAGTTACAGTAGCTCAGGTAAAACTGGCAGGAACAAGTTCTCAGCAAACAGGAGAATACAATCCTTCTTCATGCCACAATACTTATTTTTAAATCTATTGAGTTTTAGACTGCCTCTATCTCCCTTGGCCAAGACATTTCATAGTGTGGCCATGGTTAGATGACACACAGTAAGGAGACAAAATTAATGTGACCCCTATAGGAATCTGCTTAGTGCAGGTAAATCAGTGCTACTTTGTTAGTGAGTGCATTTGTTAAAACTCAGAAATAATTTTAAACACAAGTTTCATATATCTAAACACTAAACTATTCATTGTAAAAGCACTTAGCAATGGCTATCTGTCCCAGGATTCTGCTAACTCCTGTGGGGAAAAAACTGAAGGTAAAAATGGCTCCTTACTCTAAATACCCTCTCTGCTGAACCTGGTATGTGAGTGCTACGCTGAGATCCTTTTTCACTCAAAAGTGTCAGAGAAACAGGACAAGAAATTCCCTCTGTTTGACATCTGTGACATTTCTGTCAGTGAATTATTGCTGCCAGAAAATTATAGTACCTATTTCCTTAATTATGTTAAATTAATCATTCTTCCAGCGACATACAGACAAGAATAGACTCAGTTGCTCGAATTCACCTTGGTGGAGCAAATAAAAGTTTTAGTCTACTCTCTGGCATGATAGTGTGGGAGAGAGAAATGGCCTTGACTCAGTACAAGTGCTGCTCAGCAATAAAGAAAACATCCCTGAATTATGAACACTGTTTCCAGGACAAATCCGAAACACAGTCCCATATTAGCTGCTGTAAAGAAAAATAACTCTATTCAAGCCAAAAGCAGCACAAAAAATTATGCTAAAACTTCTTTTATTCTACCTGAATCAGCCGCATATTCCTACCATTAAGCCCTACATTCTATTAGCGTAACAAATTCCAGGTTATAAGGGTAATTATACATGTTACTGAAATAGAAGTCTCTTTTATTAGGAAAAAAAAGAAGAAAATAAAAAAGAACTGAAGAAATAAGGCAGAACATTTTAATCTGTAAGATGGAGAAAAAACTGTACTACAACCAACTCTACCACTTGCAAAATGTGTATCTTAATCTGAATAAATATGCAATGATGACTAATGAGTAGTACTGCAAGAATGCATAGCTGGACATGGCCAAGCTTTGCTCTGTGCTGCAGAAGGGCAGTCATCCCACCTGCCCTTACCCCCTTCACTTATATGGATACTATTAAAACTACAGGACTGGTTTTCAAAACAGAGAACTTTCCTATTATGTCAATACATCATCATCTACTTTCAGGAAGCTTGTGGGACTGTGCCTTTCATTTTCCCAAAGTAAAGGAGTCTCAATGACCCAAAGTTGCAATTTTTTTTCCTTCTTAGTTACTTCAGCACCTAGGGAAAAAAAAATCTAAATAAAATAACTACCATTGGCTTCCTTCACCCTCATAATCCACAGTGCACCACCACAAGTAGTCAGTAATACTCACTCATTTTCTCCTTAACTGAAAAGATATTGTAGATGTTAGGAAACAGTTATAAAAGAAGACAGCACTGGAAAACAGCAGACAATAATTTACCTATGTCTCAATATCTACAGAAGGAATGCATATGGACTAGCCACCGTATTTTCACATTCATTCTGAGTACTTTTAATATACATGAAAGTTGTTTAGAGTGTTAGGCAGATCACAATAAAACCCTCAGAAGCAGAAATGTTACATTAATGGGAAAACTAAAGACTGATCTTCCTTGAAACTGCAGAGATCTGCACCTCACATACAGCTCTGAGCATGTCAATGTTTCACTAAGAAATTGCAGATCATCAAGAAAAACACAAGATAAATGTTTAGCAAGATAGCAGTATCCCACAATTAACCTCCTCATGCCAGTAAGGTAGCTCATCAAACATTGTACTTAAATTTCATAAGAAGACATGGAACTATCATTAGATGTTTTTAAGAACATTTTAGACAAACTTTAGAAATTGTGCAATTCTAGATTATCTCGCCTTGAAGAAGAGCAATGGATAATGTGATGTCCCTCCCAATCTTATTCTGTAACTTATCTGTGAAACTTTGGGAAAAAGTAATAAAAGAAACTAATATATGCAACATGGATAAATAATGACTATGGGAACTATAAACTCCTGTCCAGCAAATGCTTCCATACATGCTGAACTTTATTATCTTAAGTCATCTTACAGATGTCAAGGGGATGACTCATAGCAGTAAAATTATGGACACACCACAGTGTTTGCACTGTGAGTACAATAACTCTCACTTCTGTACAGCATGAGGAAAGATGACTGTTCACACGTCTGTGCTGCCTCTTCGAGAGCTTCCAAATAAAAATAATTAATGTCTGGAAATGTCTGGCTAGAGAAGAGCTCTAGTTTGTACAAGAAACATTTGCAGGATCCTGGACATAGAAAAAGTGATGGGGCAATGAATCAGTAAGTCTGTAATGCGTTTGTACATTCATTTGGAGGGAATGGAGATGGATTAAGAATGATCTAGTGTCAGAAGCTCCCACTTTTGCAGTCAGGATGTCTTGACACCAAATGTTTTAGGATACTGGCACATTCTTACCATGATCCATAAAGAGACCTTAATATTGTCAGCCTCGAAGTGAAATGTCTTCATTCAATATTACAGGATACTTTTATACAGTTAACAAGTGGATGAGTCCATGATGATTTGCAGATATAAATCCAATCATATACCAATTTTGTGGGGGAGTGTTTCTCAGGATGGCATCTCTGAGAGCTGGTCTGGCCCTGGCCAAAGCACAAATAGGCAAGATCCCTAGACAGAGCGCTAGGGATCTCTTTGGAACTTACACAAAAGAAGTGATAAAGGCTGTTAAGTCACACCTGGTTTGTCTTTACTGGACTAATATGCATTATGTCAGATGTCCACTTTATTAGCTTTGATGCAATTGCTTAGAGGGATGGATCTGAAAAAGAAATAGCAGTTAAGATGGTCTGTCTAACATACAATACTCCTAAAGTAACATTATTAGTGGTAATAGAAAGAAAATGATAAAAGGAAAATTAAAGTGAAATGAACATTTCTCCTGCTGTGATTCAGTCCTGCACCATGAGCTTTACAAGGGGCATTTTTACTGCCTTGAATTGTGCAGGACCAAGCCTATTACTATAATCATTAAAAAGTGATTAAAAGAGAGTACTGAAAAATAAACAGCATGAAACTATTGCCCTCATGCTACAAAATGGATTATATATGGAGCTTGTTCATGTAGTCTCATTGTTTACTTACAATAACTTACACAAGGCAATAAGGGAATATAAATATCCAAATGCACAAGGGAGGAATGAAAATATCCCCTTGCCAGGAGTAACACTAAAGAAGAAGAGTGCCTCTTGGGTACTCCACTCTTCTGAAAGTGAATTAACTTTCTTGAAAGTTTCCACTGGTTAACTGGCAACGATGGCAGTAAATACAATACAGAAACTGCAAGAGCGCCTTTTTAATAACTGTGTGGTTCGTCTTCTTTTAGTTGGCAAAGTGTCTAAATACCATTGTGGCATTATATTAAACCATGTCTCAAAAGACTCAATCAGCTAATGTACCACTGCTAGGCTTGAAAAAATATAAAGAAGACCTATTTATAAATAGCTTCTCTGAGTTCAGTGTTTTGGGTTTCTTATTCTTTCAAGGAAGTAGGGCTGTTGCCAAAAACTACATGCCAGTATCATTTGGCAAACTTTCTGTAGTGTTATCTGATCTGCAGAGACATTAAATCTGTACTGCAAATACATATTCAACAACTTATTAGAAGGTGGAATACGTGGCCTATTACACAATACATATATGGTTGATAAGACAACACAACAGCTGTTGTGGAGTTATTTCCCCATAATTCACTAAATGCAAGCAACATATATGCAGCTGACATCTTAACTGAAAAATCTAGGAAAGCCTGCTGACAGAAGTGGGTGCACACAAACATTAGCTGTGATGCCATTCTTATATTCTTTGTCCCCCTTTGCTTTTTTTGCACTCAAAAGCTGCATCTTACACTAACTATAGGCTGCATTTTAAAAAGGGACTACTTATGTAGGAGCTTTAGCAACTGAATCACTATACACCAGGTAATTTTAGAAGTAGCGAACATCCATGTGAAAGGTTTCATTCCCTTGTTTGCACATAAAATTAACTTTAAATAACTAAAATACAATTTAATGAATGATACACTAGATTCTAAATTTCAGCCAAGACATAGATTTTTTTAAATGTATTAAGAGAAACCATTTACAGAAGGATTTTTTAAGATGGGAGGAATTTTCAGAAAACAAACAGTGATAGACTCTTCACTGTTCAACAGCAGTGGGCATTGCCATAATGCAAATGCAGGATATTACAAGCTGTGGGGACACTTCTGCGAATCTTAAATCCATGCAAAACCTTTCCAAGACCTTAATTACTTCCTCTGTAATACATGTATAACTAATCATGTTTCAACTTTCATCTTCTCTCCTTCCTCTCCCTTAGTCTTGACATCTAATGTTCTGTTCAAACTACAAGCATGCAGAAAATTCTTTTATCTTAACTTTGGGGAAGCATCAACAAGAGGTAACAAAGTCCCTGCAGTGCCTATCCTCTTTATTAACGGAAAAATGCCAGCCAGTTTCATGTGTCACAGGAGTAGGCAAAAAATCTACTGGTGTGAGTGTATAAGGAGTCAGATGGTGTCTCTGATCCAATTTCTGCTGTGCTCCTATCACAGACATGAAAGCAAAGACATACAACTGCACTGGCAGCAACTGAAATGCAATCAACATTTTTCTGCACTTTGGTCTTACTGCACATACTTATATTTTTAGGATGTTCTTTAAAGTTACATGATTTAGCAAGGACATTTTCTGCTAAAATACAAGGCTGGCAGAAACAATGACAAGACACAAGAAACAGATTTCAGAATTGACAGGTTACATGTGTTAGGGCATTATTGATTTTGATTCTGTGAATTGATTTTTAGGATGAAGGGAATATTAGATCACAGAGAACATATTATTTGATCATACAGTTCAATCGTGGGTATTCAAAGGCATTGTGTGCTGACACCAAGAATGTGGATAAATTAAAGGATTTCAGTGCCTGACAAACCAGGCACAGACATGCAAGATGAAAGTATAAGAAGGCCTGAGATCCATGCACAGTAGGGAGCTGATGTGCTGCCTGCGATGGTCCAGGCCAGCAATGATGCCCCATGACACAGAAAAAAATTATGAGTTCTCTTGTCTTTGCTAATTTCTTCCCAGTCCAAAATCTGTTCAGGATTAGGAAGCTGAGCATCTTAACAAAGGTTCATCATCCAAGTAATTAAGAAATGATTGTTTGTGCCTCTTATCTCTGTTATTCAGAGACATATTAAATTGGATGTTTCATCCCCAACTGTTTAGAGAATGCAAAAAACCCCACAAGCTAAAGTGAGCCTGCATTCCTCCCCCCTTATCCTCCATCAAATATAAATAAATCCAAAAAACATTTGGTGAATTACATATTGGAATAAAAATACCACCAGATTAGTGAAGGCCACTAGCAGAAGTCCTGTATCATAACTGCATCAAGAGTTTTTAAATTCTAAGCTATTAAACACACATATTTATATATTGCTACTTGGGAATGGCTCAACATCTCAGTGCTCAGAGAACACTTGGAAATTACCTAATTTTATTTTGCTCTTACTTTAAATATTACAGTAAGGACAGTGGAAGAAGCCATGTGTGATCAGCCTTGACTTAAACACATCAGCTAAAAGCCCTGGGTAAGGCAGGACTCGCAGGAAGTTCAAATTTATCTTTTTCAAACCCTGTGTAGTGAAGAGAATTTAATGAGTGGTCCAGTAAGGATCTACAGATAAAAATGCACCCAAATCAAGCACCACAATAATTTCCAGTGACAGATTAATTCATACAAAGTGAATTTTCTTGAAAGGAACCTTGGGAATAAAATACCTACATTTATTAAGAAGATCACTTGTTAGATATAAACTGTCCTGGCTCTAGCTGAGAGACTACACTGTGGGAAGCATATATGAGTTCTTCTGTAAAACAGCTCTTATCACCAAAAACAGTCTCTTTGGATCCGGTTTTGCATATGAAAAGAAATCAGTGAAAATTATCCTATGTGAACTGTGTTACTTTGTTTACACAGAATGTCCCCTTTAATTTTTTGTATAATGAATGGTATTTCAAATTCATCATGTCAGATAAGATACAACAATTACACCTTTCAGTTGCAATTACTGCTATTTGTGCAAATGTTTTCCAACCATTTGGTTTAGCTCTATTGTTGTATAAATTCCATTGGCAAGAATTTTCCAAACAACAAAAATGCCCTTTTGACACCTCACTTTTTTTTCTAAAATACAATCATTTATGTTCTCATAGCACAGCTCCCTTGGTGAAATTACATACTTATAATCAAAATGGATATTAGGTGTTTAACAAAAAGAAAAGGAAAGAGAGTGGTGTGGTAGCACTTCAGCCAACACCTAGACTAAAAGTGCACATGACTAGAAATGCTCCTGGGCAGTGGGGACAGCTGCCCATTAGCCCATCTTTATCCTTCCAAAAGTTCTTATCCCCAAAAGAGGATGGAAACTTGTAACTGCATCCTTCAGTGTTCAAACACCCAAGATATTCTAAGGAAATGTTTGGGAGAATATTAACCTTCACGGACAAAAGTTACACTGCCCGCCACTCCAAAGACTTAACCAGAAGGAGATCACTGAGCGTTCAGGAAGACTCCCTGTTTATTTTACCTGCATACATGTGGATAGGGGAAATACAAGAAAATGTAGCTGATGAAACTGTAACTTTTTGGGATCCTGTGGAGAACCTCACCATACTCCCAGACTCTAAATCCCAATTAAATAAGCCTGAAAGGCGGGAATTAACCACTGAATAGTAATGGCCTACTAGTCCTGAAATGCTTTTTCTCTGTGTTTTTGACTTTTCACTCTGGAAAAGAACTTATGTACAAAATGCCCCAGTAAAAATACAATCATACAAAAATAAAAAAATACCTCATTTACATGGTATTTGTGGCTTCTAATTTAAAAACAACCATATATAGTCAGCAGAATCCCCCAGAGTGCAACGGAATATCTTCTGCACCATTTCTCACATGGTGCTGAAGCCAGACTCAAACCCTGTCAGGAGGAGATGCACTGCCTGGAGCAAGCCACTACTTTCCACATCAAAATATCTTTTTCTGCCCAGCTGCCTAGAGCATTGTGCAGGACAGGCTTTTACCCTCCAGACGCACCTGAACCTTGCATAAGTTCCTGGCAAGAAATCATAAAATATCTGGAACTGGAAGGGACTCACTTGGATCATCGAGTCCAATTCCTGGCCCTTCACAGGACTGCCCAAGTGTTGCACCATGTTCTTGAGAGTGTTGTTCAAAAGACTCTTGAACTGTCAGTGTTGGAACCATGACCATTTCCTTGGGAAGCCTGTCCCAGTGCCCAGCCACCCTCTAGGTGAAGAACCTTTTCCTAATATCCAACGTAATCCTCCCCTGAGGCAGCTTCAGGCCATGCCCTCAGGTTCTGTCACTGGGTACCAGAGAGAAGAGACCAGTGCCTGAATGATTACAGCAAAACATTTGATGCCTTTAAGAGAACAGGTTTTCATCCCTTTGGGGTTACTAATGAAGGTCAATTTTTTCAATCAACATAACCCCATCACTCCATTAAAATTATATATGTATTTTTGCAGGAAAGTTTCTATCTTGGTTTGTTTTTTTTTAAGCAGAGATGAGATGAAGGGAGTTATGACAATGTAAGTATATTTTTTTTAAAGTTAGTTCTGAAAAAGCATTTTTAAGAATTTAATTTTTTTCCCATAATCCAGTAATCCAGTCAATAATTTTTGGCCAGCTCTTTTTACTTGACATTTCAGGACAAAGGGGTCCAAGTCAGCTGACATGATGCCACACCATGACCTACAAAAAAAGTCCAAAGCCTGTGTTAATAAGCCTTGTCCCACAACAGATGCAAGGACATCATCAGAGTGCTGAAGAATATTTGCGGAGGCAGCAAAAGGAAAGCTGAGAGAAAGCAGGAAGGCAGGAAACAGTTCATCAATCTTAATGGATAATGAGATTATTTTAAAAAAATGAAAAAGAAGAAGTGTTGAGAAATCCATTATTTGCAATGAAAGGACAAATAAAAGTAAAATAAACTGGAATAGGCTGATAACCAGGAAGATGACAGGGAAGTACAATGATAGAAGAGAAGGAAATTGCACCCACTTGCAAATAACCATACTTGCCTTTCTCAAGCAGAACTGTCACTCACAGAAAACCCTTCAGACTTTGGAGAAGAAAAACACAGTGTATGCAATCAAGACTTGAGAAGTGAATAAAGTAAGGTTAAATAACTCCCTCTTACACAGTTTCCCATTGTTTTGCTAAAAAGGACACTCTGGAGCAACCATAACCTGTTCTCCTGTGATCTAGATACTGAGAAATTCTTCCCTCTCCTTGCTCTCCTGCAGACTTCTCTTGCATCAATTAATTTTCTTTGCAATGGGATCCAGACTGTGACACTTGCACCTATCTGGAAACTTAAGGAGAGAGCTGCTCGCTCAGAGAGGTCTCCAGTGGTTGGGGAGCATCTGTCTGCCCTGACACACAAGCAACCAATCTCTATCATTTTCTCCATCAGCTCCCAGCCAGCCTGGCCTAGCCCTGACCTCCTTGGCAAGAGGAATATTACAGTCAGCCAAATCCTGGTTTAGTCCAATCCCTGTTTGATCAGCAGAAGATTATGTTAGGAGCTAGGAGCTCTGCTATCTGAATGAAGCATGTGAATATGCAGGCTGGCTTCTGCCTTCCTGTTGTAACTACTTGATAATCACCATCAGCACACACACCTTCCACAGGCACCTCCCCTGCCAAGGGTCTAAAACTCTCCTGCCATCAGCCCTTTCCCTGTCCTTGGAAAAGGGATCACTGAGCGAGAAATTGTGGCATGAGGCCATTATCCTTATCATATACTGGGGGATGTTTTTTGAGAAACACAAATGCAAGCAAAGTGATTAGCCATGGCTGTGCCCTACAGAAATAAAACTGCTTCCTTCTGATAAGCAAAGTTACTGTTTTGAATGTGACTTCACCTTATTCTGTGCTGCTGCACAAATCAGGGATGTTATCTTGGAGACAAGGACAATAATGAAAATAATGTATTTCCATGACTTCCATGGTATCAATGTTATCTTGCTTAAAACCAGAAAGTTTTACAAGAGAAAGTCTGATGTCACGTCTGGCACTGGTGGCATCAGGCTGTGTCCAGGTCTGTCCTTGTTCCAGCACTTGCTTTCTGTGGCAGTCAGAAAGCTCATAACACTTTTGTCTTGCCCGCGTGGATCTGTAACACAAGTAACAGCTAAAACCTGAACACTCAACAGCTGGAATTGCTAGAATCAACTGATCATAAAGTAGTTTCTGATGTGATGCAGCCAAAACAAAGGCAAATGCAATATTAGGGAAGCTTTTTCAACACAGACTCACAAATGTAAGTGTCTCTTGTATAAAACATTGGTGAGATACCAAGAGACCCAACTGGCAAGCCACGTTCAGTGCAATATGCAGATAATGACTTTCAAGGTAACTGAGAGAGATATAAACATCTCTTGGGAGAGGAGCAAAGAAAATGTGGCTTGTTTAGTCTAGTCAAACAAAAGTAGACACAGACTGATCTCTCTCTCTCTAGGGGTGCATAAAGGGGTTAATCTAAGAAAAAATAGTATGAGAATTATACATGAGAGAAGATATTTAAATTTGAGTCATAAAAACAAGTGAGTACAACATAGCAGTCAATACAGCTAGGCAGAAAATAGAAGACAATTCTCAGCCTTTACAGCAGAGACTTTTGCTATCCAGGTATTTCTAAAATGGAAGATGGGAAAATTCAGGAGGGATTAGATGATGTGAAACTTGTGGCAGGTGGTGCAGGACTCATGGACCAGAAAGTGCCCTCCAGGTAGGTATTGTTGTGAAGCTCTATTAAGAAAAAGAAGACACTCAAATTTGACCTAGCTACTGGAGGCCTTGCCTATCAACACTCACAAACCTGCGCACACAGCTCTGATGAGAGTAGGGCTCTTGGCAGAGCTGTATCCTTTTGGGAACTCTTGTACAGCCAGTACACAGATCCCTTGAACATCTTAGCAAGGCTCAGATTTGGATTCCCTGTCCACACAGAGTCAATCTGCAGCTAAGCAAACACACTGTTATGATCCTTCTCCATTATCAGAAACAATTATTTGCTGCAAGAAGTCATTCCATTTTCTTTTCAGTCCTGCTTGGCACACAAAAAGATCAAAGTAATGTATTTAAGCAGAGAAAATTTGGAAAGAAGTCTAATCTCATTATTTGGAGAGACCTCAGAGATCGACTATGACATAACCAATCCAAGATAGAAGAATGTAATAAAATACATTACAGATATTTCACTTAGAAGTATAGATTAGTAAGGAGGTATTATTTGAAATGTTGCAGCACAATATGAGGGTTGGGGGAAACGGAGAGATTTGCTTAATCTTTAGTGATACAGGCCTCGTAGGTACATTTTTGGCTCCACCTTAGTTTTGATAAAAGGAGTAAATTGAAGGTGTGCCAAGTAATTTATAAGACCAGATCCTTTATTGCTTTAGCACCTTCGAATTCATTATTGGGGATTGATTCACATGCTGCAGATGTCTTTCACCTGCTTGTTTAGCATGGGCCACAAGAACAATTAGCAAGGACATCCAAGAAAAAACAGAACAGAGCATAAAATCAAATTACAAAAAACATACAGACGTATAGTCCACTTCTTTTTGATCCATGGTGAGCTCCCCATAGACTTTTCTCTCCTATTTTGCCCCTCATTTGCCCTGTGTGTTTAACTCACTTTTTTCTCAGTCAAAGGCTGTTCAAGACTAGCCAAAAGACTCTGGTATTTGGTCAAAGACTATACAAAACCATTTGTACCCTCCTTGTACTTCACACAGCAAGGTCCTGTTCTCAGCTGGATGCTCTTTGAGGTAATGTAATATAAACAGCAGCTGGAAAGTTAAGACAGAGCACTCAAACCTCACATCCAACCTACTCCCTTTGCACAGACATAGCTCAGGCACACAGGGCACCATCATGCTGTGAGGGAGCAACAGATTTAAATCATCTGTGATGCTCAGATTTATCCTGTCTAAGGCTCTGTCATTCAGCTACTCAGTGGGATGACATTTCATATCACACATCTCAGGGTCATTTCAATTTTTCTACCGTTACATGTTGCTTAAGCCAACCCAAGCTGCTGTGACAAGAGGCTCATCCTGTATTGAAAGGAAAAAAGCTTAGAGAATCTGGAGCAAGGAACACATGTAGAAAAGAGCCCCAGTCCTGTAATCCAGAGAAGTGGCACCAGAGAAGGAGCACCAAGGAGGCACCAGTGCTCTCCAGAGCACCGAGCATGAAGAAGTGAGAAGATGAAAAATACTGTTTATAACTGTGTGGATGGGGACCTTAAATTTAAATCACCACTGGTACTAGAGCTGTTTATTATTAGCTTATGTCCTATCTGCAATAAGCTGCAACAACCTATCCTTAGCTTTTATATTGGTAAAAGTGACTAGAATCAAGATTTAGGATTTGATTTACTTGTGATCCATCATTGACAACACATACAGCAGATTGTCTTAGTTGTGTTTAAGACTGAAATCTCAATTGGCAATCTCCCAACCAGTCCAGTCTATTCCCTATTCCAGCGCACAGATCCAATAGGAACTGCGATTCCCTGCAGCCTGTTGTTGTTAAAGGCCATCATATGTAAAGGCTATGATGAGAGGCTGGACCCATCTCACCTTTCTGCAAGCATCTACTGCTGAACTACTCACCTTAAGTTCCTTCCACAAATAATAGAGAAAATTAAGTATTTCCAGGGCATGATTCATTCAACTCATTCTATGTATATAGCTCAGACTGAGATGAGTTGGTTTTCTCTGCTGACCTAAAGGCTGCCTGAGGGATGGTTCAGACCTAGACACCTACAGTGCAATCTCTGTATCTGGCCAGTCTCAGACTTGGAGGTCTGAACTCTCGTCTCTGGATTCTAGCCAATGTTAGTGAAGGGCAAATCACTTAATCTCTGTAGAGCAGAGTTTCTTTTGCTTCCTAGGATGTAAGCATTGAGTTTAAACAAGTCATATAGGCATAGTCTGCAACCTGCTGTGAGAAGAAGGCTCTTCTTGATGGAAATTCAAGTTAAACTTGTGGCTTGAATCATCCTGACACTTTCATATGGCTAAACTCAGGTAAATCTTGGCTCTCGGTTTTGCAACAGTATTTCCTACAGTTAGAATGCTGGATCCTATGGGCAGGGCTCTGGAAAAGCCTTTGAAAAACAGGTTTGACTCCTTCAAGGAAAACCACCACCCAGGCTTCTGGTAGCTGAATGTAAATTAGGCAGTCAAATAGTCTGCTTTGTGAAAGTACTTGTCTTCTTGCAGTTCAAGAGTTTGTCTTCTGTTGTAGAGGTGACTCAGCTTGTACGTTACCTACTCTGGACTTAAAACCACACAGAAGTAATAGATTCTCTGGGAAGTCACACTCTGGGAGCAGGGAGTTGCTGCACAAGGAACAGATCTAATTCTCTGGGTCATCACTGACAGTCCTGTCAGCGTCATTCTGGCTCTACAGCACAGGGGATGTCACTGGGGTAGGAAGCACCTCTTCAGTCAGAGTCAGGGTTAAGCAGACACTCCTTTAAGAGCAAACTTGTGAGTTACACTGTGCTAGAGTTCTAAGAGACTCATGCAAATAAGGAAAACCTTTGCCAAATGCAGAGGTAACAAAAGAGAAAGAATACAGGTTTTATTTGGCCATTCATAAGAGGTTTCTAGGTTGACTGCAGCAGTCACTGTGGTAAGAAACAGTGAGTGACTGTACCCCGAAGCAATTTAATAATCTAAGATACTGAGTTCAGGAGTCTCATCTTACCCGTTCCTTTCTCAATTATGAGCAATAATGTTTTTTTCCTGAAAAGTTATGTACTAGCTTTGGGTTTGGGTTGGGTGAAATTTTTGAACACAGTGTGCAAAATCCAGGGCTTTTTCCCAAGCAAGACCACCCTTCTCCCTCAGGACAGCAACCTTTCTCCATTTACAAGGTGCTTCTTGCTACCCCATAAATCTTACTTTTTCCATTTTATCCCACCCCGGCTTTTGCAAATTCCACTACTTTCTGCTGTTTCCACTCTCAGAGTCTACAAAATTATTTTCCCACATAGTCATCCACCCCAAAACCATTTTTATCTTATATAAACTCCCCCGTGTTCTTTAAACTCTTTGATTACTTTTTTTTTTTCTCTCTGAAGGGATAACACGATGTTTCTTCCATCTCTGAGGTTTCACCAGAGATTTTCTTTTTATCAATGAACATAGGTCAGTGAATTTAGACCATATGTGTTGCTCCACTGGGTGATTGTTCTATTTTTCAGTAAATAAGGCAGGACATCTGTCTAAACAACACAAAAACCTACAGGGGTTTGTCATATCAGACTGGTTTTGTACACCTTAGGTGCTAGAAGACCTTGAAGACTCAGTAACACAAAAGGTCAAAGAGAACCTATGGGCATTTTAATCTGAAATTATTCTTAATAAGAGCACTAAAGATAAATCAATTTAAAAGGAACAGTTCTTTGATTGGATGTGGAATTACACCAGAATTCTGTGTTGGGATGAAAATCATCATCAATCAGAATCTAGTGAAGTCATTAAAGAGAAAACAGTTTAAACTTTAGTATTTCTAATATTTTGAAACCAGGAATATTTCTATTATTACTTTAAAATTTCTGATGATTATATTAATTATGTTGACATCTTTGATCAAATTATTGACATGTCTCCATGTGCAGCATAAATATATTTAACATGGATAACCAATGCTGTATTTTTCATATGCTCATTACATTATATCTTAATTATAAGGTATATAAAAGTAAGTATGTCATAGTGACTTCTCTTAAGAAGAAAACATGGAGAAGTTAATTAATGCATTAGAGTCTTACACTCCATTTAAACTGCAGTGCCTGAGAACAGTTACACCTAGAGTACAACCCACAGAGCATATTGTTAATAAGCAGACTTTGACAAACTTTGAGAGGAAAACTGTGTTTAAAAAAAAATAGATTGTTTTAACACCTTCTATAACATTCACTTAATCCAGGCTCTTAAATCTGAAAATGGAAAAATCTCCAGAAAGTTCTGAAATAAATACTACAGTATACACAGATGGTGGTGTTGGGGCAGAATGCCAGCACACAGAATCGCAGTGTTTGGCGAATCACAGGCAAAATAATTAATGGCATTTCTAGCAGCATAACACCCTGCAAACATACACACTGCCTCGTGGAGTACTTGTCAGCAGTATTAATCTGGGAAATAATTAGTCCCTGTAAAGTTCTTTCACATTCTTTCACCAGATGGCTGGGCAAGACCGTCAGCTAAAATCCTGCTGTTTCAGCACTGGAGGAAACGCCAAGGAGTGATGCTTTATGCTACCCTGTGCAAGGTCTGGGCACACAACACTGTGCTCATGGTTTCGTTCTCCCAGGTACTGCACAGCAGCACAACATGCTTCACAAATCCCACCAGATCATTTTCCGAGCATCACTGCCAAGCTTGATTCACACCCCAACATTTGCAAGCCACTCTGAAGAAAGTTCTGCCATCTGCCAAAACACAGGACCTCTCCAAATGGAATTAGACCAGAATTTGTATATTTAGAAACAAGATTAATTCCAGAAGAGAAGACAGCATAAAAAAATAAAAGTGTTAACAGTAGCTCACAATTACAGTGGCCAGCCAATCATGTAGAAGCTCCAGCTTGACAATCAACTAACCTTCACTTTATTACTTGACTTTGTTATCCAGCAAACATTTAAGGAACTTCTCAGTGACATATTAACTGTTCCTACAAATATCCAGTAGTGGTTTACTCTACACAGGCTGTATATCAGCTACTGATTTGATGGCAGCCTGGTAACATAGAAGCATACAGCTGGGAAGGGATATCCAGCAGAAATGCACACACTGGCCTGGAATCACACGCAAGCACTGGAATATGAAAACATACCTTCTATTTTGTTTGGGGTCCCTAGAGCTAGTTCCAAGACTCTGGAAGTCAGAGAAGAATGGCCTTTTCTTAGAAACTCAAGACTTGCTCAAAGACATGGATTACTGGATACGACATTTGACAACATCTGTAAGACTCATAAGCAGCAGCACAGGGAATTCTGGAAAGTTAACACTTCTCCTTTGAACAAGGAGCAAGTGTGAGTCTGATTTGGCTGACTAGGGAAAAAGAAAACAAAATAGGACTCTGAGCAGCACTGCTGTGGCTGTAGCTGAGGCAGAATTTCCATTTCAAAGCCTGGCTTTACATGTCCTACTTCTCCCTCATAAATACAAGCTGCAAGTTAAAACTTGGCCCAAAGAGTTCACCTGTCACACTTAGGAAATAAAGACTGAACCAATTTGCAAAGAAAAAATGGAAAAGGAAAAAAGATGCTATTGTTAATACAAATATATTTACAAAAAAAATCTGCTCGGTTTTTTGGGGAAGGCTGTGAGGAAAGAGAAAGCCTTGGTTGCTTGGTTTTCAAGAGGTCAACGGCAAGCCACAGCTGCACACTCCTGCAAAGACAGTGACTATAAAGCCCAAAATGGCTCTTCAGATGTGCTTGTCTTCAGCACAAAGTTATCTCAGGTCTGGACATGAGAAAGGAACTACAACTTTGTAGGTTCAACGCTGACAGTCACCGAGTGCATGTTAAAGAAAAAAAACCTTGTTTTGAGCTGTGCACCAGTCTAGTCTCAGTCAGTTAGCCGCAGCTGTTTGATATGTCAGTTTGGCCTGAAGGACACAGTTTAGTCAGTCAGTGACTAAATGACTGACTGATACATCCAACCCTGCCTGGTAACATCCAAACACTTCATGGCTTTCTGGGGGAGGAGAAGAAAGCCTTCACAGAGGTTTCAGCTGTCTAGTCCTGAGTGCAAGCACAGAATGTATTGATTCACCAGGATGTTCTATCAAAATCCCACACAGCTCAACACAGTACTCGAGCCATTTAGGGCGAGCATGATCTGCTGCACTCCTCCAGGAGCAGTGAACAAAGCAGATGGGCTTTTCCATGCAACTGCCTCCCCTGCCTCTTGTCTGCACCTGTCAGAGATGCAGAAGCTTTCGAGACCAAACACCACCATGCTACTCATCTGTGAAAACAGGGAAGCAAACAGAACGGCACACAATGCAGGATTAAAGATACCTTACTCTTCTGTGCAGCTCTTTGTATCAGGTTACTCTTAACAGCATCCAGGCACCTTCCAAAAGTTCATCAAGTGATGTGGCTAATGTCTGTATTCTATGGTTGACTCATTCCTCCATCCTGTTTCATTATCCCATCAGTATATGGCAAGTTCCCCACTTTATACATAGCCATGACCTTAGCTGTCTTTGGCACATTAATCAGTATGCAGCTTGCATTTTTCAATGTTACAAAGTTTTTTCTGTGGATAACAAAATCTAGCAATGCGCACTGCCCCCCACCTCGCAGTCACTACTAAAACACACCCAAGTAATCCCTGATGAGTTTTGGAGAGCGCTGGAGATTAAGCCATGGGAGTGATCCTTTGAAGAGCCTGAACACTACAGTTGACATCTACAATAACCATCAGGGAAATCCAGGGGTTCGTTTTCTCTGCAAGAGCAATGAACATTTCAGGCAACAAAGCAGTCAAAGAGGAGATAATTAAAGAAGACTTACTGAATAATTTATTTTGTGAAAATGAAGTTTAGGGTTTCGTGTTGCTTATTTAAGGAAAATGTCAGCACTTCAATGAAAGAAGTTGTTTTCTGAAGATACAGAGACGTGAGAAACACTAAAATATTAAGAAGTATATTAGAAAACAGTGATTACATTTTACGATTGCTAAAAAAATAGTCATGACAGCTCTGCGGTATTTTATAGCCATTCTGCCCAATACAAATATTTGTTAGTACATGAGCCTGGCTTGCAACATTTTCTATAACATGCAGAAACTTAAACAGGCTAATTTTAAAATCAGAATGGATTTCTCTAGAAAGCTCCATTTTGGACTTTGCTATTGTTCCCCTACCATACAATGAACATGGTTCTCAGCAAATATTTAGATTATATTTGACCAAAGCTAAATTGTCAATCAACATTATGGTCACCTCACAAACAGGGACATAGGTAAAGTAGAGATGCTTAGTGTTTTCTTTGCCTCTGTCTTCATCACTGATGACAAGCTAAGAGGGTCCCAGTGCCCTGAGCTGGATGACCACGGCTGTGAGAATGATGAACTCCCTGTGAGCCCTGAAGTTGGGCAGGATCTGCTGCTCCAGCTCAAGCCATAGTGTATGGGTGCAAACCAATAGGTGTGAGGGTCTGGAGCAGAGAGCAGTTCCCAGAAAAGCTTTTCTCCTCCCAGTTTAGTTCCATTATAAGAGACAGCAGATGCTGGAGCAGTTTACATTTGCCCACTTTACCTAAAAAACTGTAAAATACATCAGCAGAGAGACCAATCTCACCTAACTTTTCATGCCTACACTGTAGACACTACACCTAAATTTTTCACAATTAGGCATTTAAGATTAGCATTTACACCTATGTCACAGTCTTTGGGCAGAAATAACCCCTGTAAAAGCCTAAAATAATCCTTGTGAATCCCACTCTAGAAATATCAATGTCTGTGCACTGACTGAACAAAAATGCAAGCTACTACTTCCAACAGGAACCTCAATATGTGCCTGCAGCTAAGAATGACAAATGCCAGCCAGGATGTGGTGGGGTTTATTAAACAGCTTCACTAGGAACAGATTTAGTGCTTGCTGTAGCTGGAGCCCAGCAGAATAGGACACTATAGCCTGTCATGCCTTGTGCTGATGTTTGTGCCACTGCTGGATCTTGCTGTTTGCCCCCAGCCCAGAAAATGACCTGCAAGGTCTGACCAAGCAATTAGCAGAACACTAAGCTGGTAAAGGTTGTATATCACTGTATATGCGTATCACTGGCTGAAACTGAGAGGTTTTGGACATGGAAGAAAAGAAAATAAATTATCACAGTACTATGAAAATAATCTCAGTTTCCCTCCAGCAGGTGGAAAAAAGTCAGCAGAAAAGGATGTCAGGAAAAGAGGCAAAGGGAGATGGGAAGAGAAAGCTTCAGCTCCAGCAGATGCCATTTCCCAGACTAAAGAAGGCCCTCCTAGGCCATCAGGTAAAACACAATCTTGGCTACATGAGCTCTTAGAATTTCCCTTGTCACTGGGAAGGCAGACACCCCATTCCCAGTATCATGAGGTCAGGATCAGAGGACCCTTTTAGTTCTTCCCTGCTCTTTTAGTCAGAGGACCAGGACGGACCAGGGCTATACATCAGTTTTCAAAATGAGCTACCATACCTTTTGAGGGAAAAGGAGATGACCTTTTACAGCACAACAGCTGCAGATAGGAATTTACATTAAATAATACTTTCAAGAATAGTGACTTGGGAGAAAGGTTAGTTCAAGATTATGAGCAGCAGATAAACACCTTTTGTCAGATGAGAAACTGATTTTTCCCCTTTACATCCATAAGTATCATGCTAACAGGAAAGGAAATGTGATGCCATGGAATAAGGCATGTTCCCATCATGTCTAATTACATATCCCTAAAATGAAGCTTGTTTAGGGGTTTTTTGGTTCTGTTTTGCTGGGAGAATTATCACATGAATTATCAGTGCTTTTTACTCTGAAAGTAGGAACTTACTAATTTCAATTGCAGCTGACTATTACAATAAAAATCCGATAAAACATGTGGTTCTTATATGGTACACTGATTCCTTTAGCTGAAGATTTGTTTTTTCTGGAACATGTAATAATTGTATCTGTATTTATTGGAGAATAAACTCAGCAATGAATGGCATAAAATGAACAGAAGAGTGTAGTCACAAAGCATTCAGTTATACATTTTACTCATTTGTACACTGTTTATCTTCTGGAATATGTCACAAGAAGTAATCATTTAAATAAACAACTTCTTTAGTAGGTAATAAAATGTTATTGAGTTTCCAGTCTCACAACACATGCTACAGCTATAAATCAGATTATTCTAAACTTGTACTGATTTGCAGCACTAGGAGGCATTTTAGAAATGGTACAATTGAAAGGGAGGTGCTGGATTTTTGTTTCTCTATAGTGTCTGTCTCTGCAGCAGTCCTGAGAAGTCCATGGGTGTCTGGAAACATGCCCATGTCTTTTCAGCTACATCAGCTGTTATAATATGCAATGTTACCTCTCCTGCAAATCTTGCCTAACTTTTATATTGCCCAGTTTTTTTAATTAGTATAAACCACTTTCAGATGTCAGTTATGGTTATTGCTGGAAGTGTTCTGCTGTAAATTACCAAATGCAGTGCACTGGGAAAGCCTACCAGGAGGTGATACAAAAATTACTTTGGTAAACACTGGCATCCCAGATGCAGAAGAACGAAGCAACGAAAAGAGCATCTCTTATTGTACTAGCCTCTCCGGTGCATTTGAGGTGCATTTGGTGCATCTCTCTAATAAGAAAGAGATGACAGCCTGCTACTAGCCCTGCCACCCTCTGCTTCTAGGCTCCTTGAGGAAGGAAATGTAGGAGCCAGCCACCCCTTTTTACTGATTCCTCTGCTACAGTCTTCTCTTCTGATGAAGATGACGGCATCTGTGAGGAAGACCAGGGTGTTCCTATCCTGAATAACTAAGCTGGCCAGTAACTTCTTTTGTTGAATCTCTGTCTTCAGCTCACATCCTCCACCCCACAGGGCATGTACTGTCCCAGGAATGTGAGGAGGACTGGATGCCTTGGGAAAGGGATTTCACAGAGCTCTAGGATGCATGAAACCTTCCTGACAGCTCAGTAGACATATCAGGGTGCCTAATGTTGCATCCTGCCACCTGAGAACATCTGCAGAGGGACAGTGAGGTACCCCCTCTGACCCTTTCAGACAAATACCATCTAGACAAGGAAGAGGCTAGCATATGTTGGACAACTGCTTATGCAAGGGCGGTCTCACACCAATCCTATAAAGACATCTCTAGAAAGAGATTTGCATTAAAACAAGAATTTTAACTTCCCTCTGACTCTAGCTCACAGCATGCCTAAGAATCTTACACAGCAGCACGTGACCCAAGCAAGGAAAACACAATGCCAGTTCAGAGTAAAGATGGACAAAGCAGTTACACAAAAATTTAACTTCTCTGATCTGTACTGGGTAAATGATGATGAAATTCCTGTTCATCTCCTCATATTTTCTGCTCCTTATATTTGAAACATGGCAGAGTTACACAGTATTTTATCAAATCCTAATTCTTTCTATGCAACGAACAAGGAATTTTAAAACTGTTTCAAAATCTGAAATCGAACTGGACACTCACTGAAACTTAAGGATTCCAAATTTTGTCATGAGACCATACAGTCTACTTTCAGCCACACTTGAAACAAATGAGAAACATTCCTTGGAAGCTGTTAATACACAGCTAAACTCTCTCATCTCTACACAGTGCTCAGGAGGTTAGGGAAATCATGGTTTGGAGGCACCTATGCTGAGCTGGCCCTGTGTAAACACACTCAGTCCAGTGTACCTGGGGGTAAAATCTCTTAGAGGGTCTCAGCACAGATTATTCCATTAGTCTCTCCAGAAAAGGGACTCGATCACCTCTCCTATGAACACTAGCTGAGACAGCTGTGGTTTTTCAGTCTGGGGAAGAGAAGGTTCTACGGACATCCTACAGCATCGTTTCAGTACCTAAAGGGGACCAAAAGAAAGCTAAAGAGAGGCTTTTTACAAGGGTATGTACTGACAGGACAAGAGGGAATAGCTTTACACTGATAGTCATTATACATGATGGGGCCCTGCTCTCCTGGAGGTGGCTGGACACCTGCCTGCCCAACGGGAGCAGTGAATTAATTCCTTGTTTCCAGCTTCTAGGCTTCTAATTCTTTCCCTGACCCCACTGGTGACTGAGTGGCTGCCGGGGGTTGAACCACCACAGTGCTCCATGTGACTAGGAGCTAACAATGTTCTGCTTTCTACATTATGGGCCTTGGACAAGATCAACAATGATTGCATCAGAGGCCTCTTGTAAATTCAGGTTGCTCCAAGAACAGAAGCAAGAGAGATTATGGAGAAAAAGACAATTTCAGAAAGAAAGAAGAAGGTACCAGGCAAAGAAGACAATGGAGGGAATGACATGTGGCAGATGTTGGCTATGTGGCTCACTCTCAGGTACACTGGAGGTGCCAGTAGAAGGTCTACAGTAAAACCAGCAAATATTATCTCTATTAACCTCAATGAATCCCCAAGACTATCTTGGGAGGTCACTAATCTTAGGAAACTGTGCATACAGAAGTTGGAAAGAGGAGATATCAACACCAGACAAACAGGACTCACTGCCTTGAAGGCTATGAGTACTGGATTAGGTACTGTACCAAAAAAAAGCTTTATCATAAACTCTGGGGAAATCCCTGTCTTCATCATGATTCAGATTAAAGCTTTAGTACCTGGGAAATTGCTTCTCCCTCTCAGACCAAGATTTTTTCTTAATGCCTTTTGACTGCTGTGTTGCTGACACAGGAACTTGGCTTTTTTATTTTTCTTAAATTATTCCCATTTCATGTTAAAATCCTTCTTTACAACTGTATTATAATTATTAATTATTATTACTTATCTATGTCATTCTTGTTAAAGTAGAAAATGAAAAACTTTATTAAGAAAATTACAGTAATTAAACTTGTACATGAAATGGAAGACTTTAACCAATTCACTGCACTTCCACACGCAATTTGTTGCCACAGTTTATATGAGCAGAGAATGACAACAGCCATTTAATTTTCCTAGAAACATTAGCCATGAACTATAGCCATGAACTATAAGCTGCTAAAAGTTTTGAGAGACCAGAAAGGGAAGGCTAACTTTTCTTATATCTCACATCCATTTCTTGTAACTGATGCTCAACTCTATCAGGGCCAGACTGTAGCTTTTTTTCAGTCTAAGCAGAGTCTCATTCTCCAGGCAGTCCCATTATATTTATTTATGGAGCAATGTCTCTTTGAATGCACTGTTGGCAGGATCTGACTCTGCACAGATAAATAAGTTGCCCCATACAGCTACAAATGTCACCATCACACAATGGAAAACATCCTAGGTTAGATGTATTATGACCAACACATTGAGAACTTTTACTCCCCTTCAGCTGATTGATTGAAGAATTATACCCATGAAATCAGATGATTTACACAATTGCATTGCCTCTTGGCTAGAATAATCTTTTGTCAGTCAGATGGTCCTGAAGGATGTCTGCTTGAGGAATACATCTGACATAATTCAATACACAGCATGACACACAATCGAGATGAAATGATCCTTAGATAATTCTTCCATGTGCAATCATTTCGGGAAAACAATTTTAATAATGGTATTTTCTTTTTTATTAAGTTTTTTGGACTATTTTTTCAGATAATGAACAATTGCATCCAGGAGAAGTAGTTAATGTCAAGCTAATATTTTATTAATCCTTCACCTGGGGCCAATATCTTAAAAAAAACAGAGGAGATAGCTCTCACTGAAATACTTAATAATGAAGGCCTTTTCTAGTCTAGACTTCCACAGTGCCTCATTATTAAAAATGTTATCTCCCACTTTTAAAAGTTCCAGGTTGGTTATGCCAGTGTGTCACTTGTTTGTTTCTCCCTTTTTCTTCCTCATTCATATTCCTCCATTTTTGCTTCCCTCCCAAAAAACGACAGTAAAGGGAAGTCTTAGAATTGGCAAGCATGAATATAAACGGATAACAGTGTTTTAAAAATATTTTGAGTCTTTCCAGTCTCAGTCAAAGCACCGTGCCTGCTCAGCAATAGGGATAATCCACGTAGAGGACTGAGCTGATGAGCTACCAGTGGAACATACTCCAGCCTCATCAATCAAATGTTCCACTTCCCCAGTAGTGATTAGGATGAAACAGTACTGAGAAAAAGCCTAGTCCCTGCATTGCCAAAGCTGCAAGCTTAAAACAGCACAGGTTTTTGCTTCATGTCTAGACCTTTTTGTCTAAAGTAAAGGCACATGGATGTCAGTGTTGTCAAGAATGAAAAACTTCCATGTGAAATTAAGAAATGGGTTCCAGAACAATTTCATGTCATCTTTTAAGGCATGTTTCTCCCAGAAAAGCTCTTCATGGTGCCAGGATTAGCGATTAAGATATGTGGAGGGTGGAACACGTATGTCTGTGAAAACTGGAATTAACGTGATTATGCTAAGCAGAACGTATTCTGGGCATCAGTGGTTTGCAAAGATTTAAGGAAAAGTGCCCCAAGCATAGAATATCTTCTCTGAAAAATAAAGCATGATACTCAGAGAACGCTGGGATAAAGAAGTATTTTATGGGCAAGCAGAGGAAAATCAACTGTCACTTTATATGAAACACCTTCTCTTTGTTCTACTCTTTTAATCTTTTTTAATAATAGAGCAATTATAAAAATTTTATGATTCTGAAGTATTGTTAGTGCCATATGGTTTCTCACTGGGAAAAAAAAAAGAAACAAAAAATATATATAACACAAGCAGATAATAAATCGATCAATGTATAAGACATATATTGAGTATGAATTTTATGAGTTGCTACTCATTCTAATACTCCGCTATCAGGTCTAGTTCTGTGAAGAGATTGTTCCTTAGAGGATATAAAAAAAAGCCAAAATATTTTCCAAGTCCATGAAATGTCACTGTTTTGATGTCACAATTTGACAGCTTTCATGAAGCATGAACTTAGCCCAGAAGGGCAAACAGTCCATGATGCCAAAAATTCTGTTTGCTTCAGAAAATACGCACACCCAGACCTGTGCACAAGGGTTTCCCCAGTGAGACAAATCATGTCTTTTTTTATTATTACACACATGATCGCAAAGGAATTCTGCCTTTTGCTTACCTTGTTCTCTAGCACCCCACAAGCCCTGCAAGCATATCTTATAACCTGTATAGTGACACATTACTGCATTTTAGGGTTATACCATGTTGGTCTGTTGTGACACACCAGCAGAGTGAAAAGTAGGACAGGTCATTTGCAAGGTAACATGGCTTTTAAGAAACCAAGCTGTTGCAATTTTTTCACTTCATGGTGTCTCTAAATGCCATAGTTACCTCTCATGGCTTATACGAGGATTCCTCTCCCAGTGCTCCTAGGCATTTCTGCACAGTGGAGACTATTCCAAGCACAAAGCAAATGTTCAGTGATTCATGATGTTTTGTCTTCAGAAAATAGACAAATTATCTCTTCACCTTGGTCACAGGATGACCAAGCTTACACATGAAAGAACTCTATCTACTGGTTTGGTTTTAGAGCCAGAGTCAAACAACTACAAGATACAAGATACTCCCAAATGACAGAAATTTGCACCTAGGTAACTCTAACAGCAAACAGCTGTACTTATGTGAGTGCTCTTATTTGCGAATTTATACTCTTTAAAACTGTGTTCCAGATGTATTTGGTTCTGAGAAGAACATACCCACCCTTTCTGTGCACAGCAGCACATGTAGAACTATTAGTCAGTAATACATAAATTTCACATGCAGAATCCCACACACGTGACAGCAGAAATAACCTGCACCATCTGCACTGGCAAGAGCTTGCCTTCAAAAAAAAAACCAAAAAAACCCAACAACTTACAGCAGACAACTACAAGGTGTTTGTTAAGACAGTGTGTTTAGTAGTGACTAGTTATTCTGAGTTGCATATTCAAAACTTCTTTGACCAAATATATTTGTATATAATGAGAATTACAAACATGGATGTCTACTAGAGATGTGGTACAACAGAGGATTCTGAATATTTTCTTTACTGAGGAAGTAAAATTAGGCAATTAGACCAGACTACACTAACACAACTGAAAAGCTGAGTAATTTTCATAACACAATTGATTTCTTACCACATGGTGCCATTTAAGGGATTAAAACAACTCACCAGGGTAATATCAAACTTGATTAGAAGCCAAGGGGCCTGATTGTTATCTCCATTAAGCCAGACAAAATGTAATTGACACTAGCAACTCTCAGTTTTCACCAGTGTAACTAAAAGGAAAGTCAAGCACGTATCTTTCGATAGGGTAAGTCATTTTCATATCTTTGAGTGATTAACAGTGATTGTTTCAACCCCCTTGAAAATATCAAAGACATTGTCTCTGGTATTTCCACAGCTAGGTGTGCTGATAGTACATGGGTTTGAGTGCCTTCATATAAAGAACAATTCACACAGCAAACCAAAGGAGTATCTTATGTAAACTTGGAGAGAATCTTTAACATGCTCACCATGCCAAGACCTTTGCCCCTCCACAAGTAAACATCTAAAGATAATTGGACAAAACCTTCCAGATAGTATAGAGGGGAGAAAGTCAGATTTGGGAAGCTTTACAGGATCTCCTGAGATAGGTGTCACAAATCACCATCAACAGATACTTCAGGGCTGGATTCATCTGAACTCAGACATCTACAGTGCAGGTAAATATGCACAAGGTTGTTAGCTAAACTACCTCTGTCCACAGTAGTTAAAATAGTAACTTAGTAGCAGAAGGATTTATCTCATCTTAGATAAAAACAGTCATATATATGAATGTGTCCCAAAAATTTAATATTTCTTCTCTCGCGATGGAGGAGAGGGACTTCAACCAGAAACCTCAGAATTTTATTAAAACTTGAAAACAAAAGGAGCCAGAATCAACTGAAATGTGGACGAGGTATAATATGCACTGAAGACGAGGTAATCTGGGGTTATTCACCTCTGCTGGTGAGCTGCTGCAGAGAACCCTTGCAGAGCAGATGTTCCCTGCAAAAATAATGAGTGTCCGTAAAAAAACAAACAGCATGTCATTGCTTCTCAGCCTGACTTCCAATTTTCTTTGCTCATCACTAATATACCTGCCAGCCTACCTTCTCCATTTTCTATAAACTTATTTTCCTTTTTCTTCTAGTTTATTTTTATCATCTACCGAGTATCAGAAATGGCAGGTAGATAACACATTTATTTACCTATATGAATATACCTTTGTAACTTCAAACACTGACAGATGATTTGGTTAGAAGACAACCTTTCATGAAAAACATCAAAATTTACACTCTGTATGAGTAATACAAATGTTTATACAATTTTAATTATATTTCAGTCAAGGCTTTCTCTAAACAAATAAACAGCTATAATCCACACCTTGGAGAGGTCGAATACCACTTCAGAGGATGGCTGTAAACTAAAGTAAAACTGATTAGCCAATTTTCCTTCTCTGTGCTGAGTGAGCCCCAGAAGGAAAACCACCTGCACATGAAATTCAGAATGATTCAGTTCTTGCAATTGGAATCACTGTGAGAAACAGCTCTGCTGTGCCAGGAGGTTTCAAACCAGCATCATCCAAGGGCTCAGCTGAGAAAAGTCCCAGGGCCTTCCTTGGAAGCAGAGAGGCTGGAAAACTGAACACCCTTCCCAAAAGGGGCTGAAAGCAACAGGCTGTGCACTCCATTTCACAAACAAAACCCCAGCTTTGGTCCTGCCCTGAGCACAGGCCTGGCCCCCTTTGGCTGCCAAAGCCAAATTTCTCTGCAGTAGGTGACATGTCCAGGTGGAATCCTTCTAGGAAATATTAATGGTAAAAGGGTAAATATTTCATGCATCAGCCTATGGAAAATGGACCTAAGAGACACGTGTGTGACACTTTCATTGGTGTCCTTGTCCTCTGCAGCTTATGGCTTGGCAGAGGGGTTGGTGTCTTGCACATAATTTTTATCCTTCTTGGATCACAATATGCCCCATACAAAAAAAAAGAAGAAAGAAAATCACATTTCAATCAAGATATAAGCAGCTAAAAAAGCTATTACAGCAACTGGAAACCATGAAGATTTAATCTGCTCTGACTATGCTCTGTCCTTCCACTCCTCCTGCTGATTAGACATCACAGGCACCATCTTCACAGAATAACAGAATGAAATTCCTCAGGAAGTCTTATTGCTTCTCCCATAGGGACAGACAGAAATTTTCTCCAGACCCATGACTCCCCACTGGTTAATTACATCTCAGCAGTGAGGCACAATAGCAGAATTTCTAACTTATTTTATGATATTTCTCCTGGCCAAACTGGCTGCAAACCAAGCCCCGAAAATCAGCAGCACCAGAAAGCAGGAGAAACTGACACCTAGATGATCCTGGACTGAATGAGCCATCCCAGCCAAATTTCCACATATGCTATGATGCCAAGCATGAAACCTCCATGCTGGCAAATTCAGGAGCAAAAGTCCCTATTTTATTAGCTGGTTTTCATTTCTGATGCCACAGTGATGACTGCACTTGGTACATGCAGTGGCACTTCTCCTGTCACATGCTGCAGTTGCTAGCATAGCAACCCACAATCAGTGTGAGGCTAAAAAATCTCCTGAACTGTGCAGTTCATCAAAACAGCAGGTCCTTTGGATACCATCTATAACTGTAAGTGAACAATTTCAGTAGTGGTTTTGTCAGTCCTTCCTAGAAGCAGTAATGGGCCACAAATAACAAAATGAAGTCCAGCTGCTAAAAGAAGAACACGACAATCTCTTGAAGGAAAGGAAGGGAAATTATTGTCATAAAACATTTGTATGGCCTTCTGAATTCTGCACTGCACAGAACAGAGATCACACCATGCCCTGCCCTAAACTTCTTGCTGTTGCTAAGACAACTCCATCAATGTAAAAGAAACAATGCAGAGTCCAGTGGCGAGGCCTCCCAAGGGGATGGATTGGCTAGTAGGCATTGCTAGAAGAGAGAAAGCGTGTTGGTGCAGAGGGCAGGATGGCTGTCATGGCTGTGGAAGACTGCCTGACACAGGAACTCAACCAAGCACAAAGACAATGGGGATACAGTGGGAATATCCAAAGAAATAGCAGGGGTATCTTGTTCCCAGAAATGCCACTGTTTTCTTGACTGAGTCAGCCTCTAAGGAACATCACTGGAGCTCCTAGGAGCACCATCAAGAATTCCAGCAACATCTCCTCCCCAGACCAACTATCCCTTCTCATTTCTGCCTGGTGTATTCCAGCAGCAATGTATCTGCCTAAACTGGGAGTTACTGAGCCTTTAGGGAGAGCTTTTCCCACCAGCACTGGGTTTGAGGCCTTGTCCCAGGGCAAGACAAAAATTACACATAGCAAGCATATGCAGATAAAGGAGATCACAAAGTAGTTCATAGCATCAGTTCATGAAACATATGGAAAGCCCTTTGCTGGAGCAAAATCCCATGGTATGAGAGGATCCACATTCTGGCTCCCCCCTAAGTTTATTCTAGATATCTCATACCACATTTGCATAGAGGCTCTCCTTTACTGGCTGCTTCTTAAGACTATTTGCAGACCATCTTTCACAGAATATTACTTGGATTATCTACCTGAAAGCCAAAATGTGGATCTTACAGTATATCACAGGAAATGGCACCAGTGAAGTTAATAATTTAATGTTTTCTGGAGGAAAAGATCATTATCCTTGAGGGAAGCACACAGAAGTGCATACCTGACAGAGCTCATCTAGACTCTCTTAGGATGCTTCACTGCTTAACGTAACACTGCTGACTGGCCTTCCTATACCAAACTTACGATTTTAGATATAGAAGAAAGAGCAGATTTGAGACTGGCAAACAGAACACGTTACAAGAAGGCAAACCTCTATAACTTTTCCTCTCAGGCATTCATGGCCTAAAGCACTGAACTGCAAGTACTAACAGAGTGAAATCTGACAGTTTGTTTACATTACGAGGTTCCTATGCATCCATATCTTTGCACAGACAAAAAAACACTCCATCTCTTAAAAGAACTCTTCCCAAAGGAAGTCCAAATCAAGTAATTGTCTCTTCTCTACCAACACTCTGAAAGACACTTCGGAAAGGTTTCCATTTCGCTTCCAGAGATCTCTGTTCATGCACCTTTGTGGGAAGAGAATTCCAGCAGCACATACATCTCACAGGTCCTACCACTGGTCTGCCATGATTGGGCTTGGTCACCTTCACTGAGGTGACTGGTAGGTACCTGCTATGCTTGCTTGCATTACACCACTTCCCTCAGTGCTAGTCATTCCTCTTAGGAATTTCTCCTATTTTACTACAGCACCTCTAATACAGCATTAAAAAACACATGCACTAATACCAGGCTTGGGACATGACATACACACATCTAACTCATATGTTCTGGGATTTAAGACTTCCTATTCTTCTCCCTGCTCACATATTTCACATGGCTCAATAAAATGGCAGAATGGGATACTGCCAAATGTTTCTTTCTCACTGAAAAAGAGACAGCTCTTTAAAGAACGTTGTTACACTAGCCACATTTCATCACAAAAAATGAATACCTATAATTATAGTATCTCTGATTATATAATGTCAAACACAGGAAAAATAAGCACTCCAACATTTTGAGGAAAAAATTGTAACCTATATTATCCACATTCCGGCTAAAAATGCTGGATCTTGTCCCAGCCTCAGAAATAAAATATACCCAGCAGTAATTGAAAAACAAATGAATCTGATTATAATCTTACCATACTCTAGCTTTTGCATTCCTCAGCTATGTGGCAAACAGATGGAAAAATCCCATTACATGCACCAGGAGACAAATTTTTAAGGTATCTCTGCAAACATCAGTTATCTTCACACTTAGATATTTCTGGCCATGGAGCTTGAGTCCTATTGCATTACATCTGTGAAATATTTGGCCATTTGTTCATAATGCAGTTTGACACCGGCAACAGACCCACTGATGAAAAATACTGGTGGGTTTGTGGGTTTGCCTTCACATTCAGATGGTGGCAGCCCTGGATTCCTTTTCACCTGATGTCATCTGTGAGCGTTTGAAAGTTTGCCCACAAGGAGCTGAGCAGCCTGTTTGGAGGCAGCGGTGGGGACACACATCTGGAGTGAGCCAGAGGCTGGCAGGAGGCTACATAAAATGCCAAAATCCCCTCCAACACCTGAGAGGGTGCAGAGGCCATCCCACTTCACAGCAGCTCCCTAACACCATTCTTGGGCAGATACAACCCTCCTGTAACAAGCCAGGCAGAAATGAGAAGGGATAATTGGTTTAAGGAAGATATGTTACTGCTGGACCTCCTGATGGTGCCCCTGGGAGCTCCCAGTAATGTTCCACAGGGCATGAGTCAGCCACAGAAACTGGCATTTCTGGGAACTAGGAGCTCCTGTTATCTGTTGGGATATTCATGCAATTTTCTCCAGATTGTGCTGTATCTTCTTGCAGCTTGTTGGGCTGTGGTTTCCCTCAATGGGCAGGTGTGTAACACAGGGTGTGAGAGAACTGTGCTATCATTTTCCCTCAACTAGAAACCACAGGTTTCCCTCTCACTGAATGACATGAAACCCTGTCCAAGTGGCTCTTTCTCTGTAAGTTACCAAGATGCCTTTACATTACTTGTAAAGTAAAATATACTTTAAAATATACTTTAGTAATATATAGCTGTATTGATTTTTTCAGTACTCAAATGCTTTAAGAAAATCAATGTTTCAGCAAATAGAGTGGACCAGAATTATCACAGAATCCCATTTGGCATTCCAGCATCAGAGATCATTGTTAAATTAAAGGAAATAACATGTACGATGTGGGATGATGGATTTAGAGAAAAACTGCAGAAGACAGAGAAAACGGGTGAGTGGAGAGACATGAAATAAAAATTAAAATAGAAATAGATACACTGAAGATACACTGAAATAAAGTGGCTCTGGATATGACTTGGTTAATTTTAGCAATCCAAAACTTCGTTGTCTAGTCCAAGATAATAATTTTAACTCTCTGCATGTAGTGAATAGAGAGCAGAGGCAATCTTCACAGAGGATTCAGCCTAAGGCAGGACAATACATCACATGTTTCTTCAACTACCCCAAAGTCTACACTCAGAGGAGATGCATAACTTTTGTGTTTATTAGAACTTGAGCTGATACAGTATCATGAATCATTTTGAGTGTTGTACCTATTTAATAGAAGGCCTTCTAACTCAACATTTTTTGTTTTGAAGATAAGAATCATTTGGTTTTCTTGGAAAAAGATGACATTTCTCGTGTCAGAGGAAAGATTTCCTTATAATTGCTTATCAGCAGGTCCTGGTCTGAATATTCAAATAATTTATGAGCACAAAACATATTTATTTGTTGTATTTCATCAATAGTGGGCCAAATCTATCACTAGCACAATCTCATGTATTGCCATTCACTTCAAAGTTGCTACACAGCAGGGAATTAGGCCAGATACAGGCAAAATGCTTCATTATTAGTCAGGTCAGACAATAAATCAGATCTTCTGTTTGCAAAGTACTGCAATTTCTGTCTCATGACTGGAAGAATCGGTATATAAAGTAATTATCAAAACTGGAAAGTAATCACCTCCTAGATGTGCAAAACCTCATCTAAAATTTGAACTTCAAAAGAGAAAAAAGGATAGCAGGTGTAAAAAAAAACTTTGCTTCTTCCCTTTATCTGTAACAATTAACTACCAGTCTGTGGGCCCAACAAACCAGCTAGTTTTCCACCCTAGAGCATAACCAAAGTAGTATACAAGGATTATGCTCCATCAAGCTGCATTAAACAGCTCTCATGTATTATACCCACCCTCAAGCTGAACCTCTACATGCTCCCTCTGTAGTGAAGTTGCTGATGTACCAGGCATCAACTCTTCACCAGTCTCATGTCTGCACACAGCTGGAAACCAGCAGCCAGGCAGGAAAAGCAGGATGATGTGCCCCAGTAAACTACAACTCTTACCCCTACCAGGAGTATGGAATAGGCTTAATGCCTGCTATGTCCTTCTCACACATACCAGGAGTTTTGGCTGGTATTTGGTTATATTTTATAACTGTGGACATTCCTTTGCCCCAAGACCCTGAACATTTCTGGCACCTACCAACCACTCTAAATTTCCTCAGTGATCTTGCTGACTTTTAGTACAAAAACAGTTCGCTAAGTTACCGTCCTTTTTGCATTGCTCTTAACACATGTTGCCAAAAAGATAAGAAAGATAAGATCATATATACAGATTCTAATTAATACACAAGTGTTCTAAATAATTTGCCTAAAGTGTCAGTCACAAAGTAGGACAAACTTTTACGGCCAAGTTTCAAGAAAACATAATTAATTATTTTCCCTCTGCATTTTAAGTGATGAGTTTACTGCACATACCTGCAAGCAACCTATTATTTCCCACAAAACAATCATAGCCAAAAGGAAGTCCCCAAAGACAAAGCACACATGGGATGTCTAGTCCATCTCTTTCAGAGTTAGAACAAACACCCCAGACTGAGATTTTCTGACTATGAAATAGGTGAGTTTCCACAATGCTACCCAAGCTTGTCTCCCTTACCTTCCCAGAAATCCCTTATTCACTGCTGAGATGTAGCATATGAACTTGCAGAAAGATGAGCCTTCCCTCATGGGAAGTTAGGTGTGTGATCAGAAGTTGGTTTATAACAGACACCTAGTTTCAACTTCAATACAACTGTTTGTTTCTTGTGAAATGACTAATATAATCACCTAAAGCCAGTTGGCTGAAGTGGGATAAGAACACTTAGATGTTTAAAAATACTTTTATTTTACAATCTCTTCTTTAGTTTGTACATCTGACAAAGAGTGGCAAACACAGAAAGCTAGCTGAAAAATATGGATTACTGCCCCACCACTGCAAGCCCAAAAACAAAGCATGGGCTGCACATAAACTGGGTATCATGTGCTACTTTACAGTTATAAGACACTGTAATTTCTGGAGGTCCCCATTAGTCTACATGGAATCAAGTAGCTGTCTCCAAGGTACACCTTGCATGCTTCTTGTAATACTTACTATTTGGTTTCTGCTGAAGATGCTCCTTGGGGAAGACTCTTGTTCTGTTCATCAGAAGCCTTCAAAAGATATCAAAATGGGAAAAAAAAAATAACAATTCACTCTAGGTCAATAGGAAAGTTCTTTGAATTACAGAATATCTATTAAAATGCCAGTACCAGTTTTTTTCACACAAGCACTAGTCTAGATTACATTTGAACTACCTTTTCGATTTATTTCTATTTTCTAGCATAGATTTTCTATTAATTTCATTGCCTGAGCTTTGTTTAGTGCAGTGTTGGGAGAACTGAACACTCCATGAGCAGCTTTCAAATGTAAATGCAGTGCTTCTGTGACAGGATGAAGTTCTGGGTACTAAAAGTCAGAGAAAATTAAATTTTCAGCTCAGATGATTAGTTACTCCAAAACACTAAAGGACACAATGTTTAAGACAGTAATCTGTTGACAGCCTAAGTATTGGGTACTACAGAGGGTGGAGGTAAATAACACATTCAAATTTCTCAGATTGCTTTGATGGGGAAATTACCATTGCTTTGGGAATTCTAGTGGCCATGGATATTTTTGTATAACCTCTTAGTACAAAAGCAATATTAGATTAAATACTCATAAAATATTCTGAGAGCACAATAAATAAAGTGACCTCTTACACTGCTATTTATTTGGTATATTTTTCTTTACTTGTTTGAGTACAAGTAGTGATGAAAATTGACTATTTCTTCAAAAGAGCATTCTGAAAACTTAACAAATAGAAAGCTATATTTTAGTATGCAGTTAAATGGGTTTATCTTACTATTTGCAGTTAGATTTCTTTACTACATACTTTTCCTGAATCTTGCTAAATAAATATTCATGCTCAAGACAGGAGTGAGAGTAGGCACATATTTAACTGATACTCCAGAAGAATGAGATTTTCGCTGTGAAAATGTGATTAGACTGATCTCTCCCCATCAACAAAAAAAAAAAAAAAAAAAAAAAAAAGCATTTATAAATCAAGGTTACTATATAATTTAGTTACAGGTATTCAATGGAAAAACAATCCTCATTGTCAGTTATGTATCTCCATTTACATTTAAAAAACTATTGATTCTGAGGGACGAGGAGACTATCTCTCTGCTTCATTATTCCAAGTGACACATGACAAATTATGTTTTTCCATGGACTTTCATAGAGTCTCTTTCAGCAAAGACTCTTTTCCTTCAGCACCCAGCTGTTAATCCATTTTTTTTTACTGGAAGAGATGCTATGGCAGAAGATGAAAAAAGTGCCTGTAAGCATGTTAATCATGGGGTGATTGATGCTGCCATTACAAGGAAAGGTTAGACAATATCCTCAGCAGTTTTTACCACTATTTACAACACAGTTCCAGTCATCCAAACTAAGGAATGATCAATGCAAAGACTTTAAGTTAATTCTGTAAGAGTCCTCTGAATGTAATGACAAGTCTGATAGCATTCATCTGGTTTTATTTCCCCTCACTCTTTCAGCACATCGCTGAAGTCTGAAGACATCTGAGACTTATGAGGCTTTAGAAAGAGATTAAGTTATTAGAGGGTGTCCAAAGGAGGGCAATGAAGATGGTGAGGGGCCTGGAGGGGAAGTCATATGAGAAGCTGCTGAGGTCCCTTGGCCTGTTCAGCCTTTTCTCCTCAGAAGAGAGGAGACTGACGGGAGACCTCATTGCAGTCTGCAACTTCCTTGTGGGGGGAGAGGAGGGGCAGGCACGCTTCTCTGATCTCTTCCCTGTGGTGACCAGTGACAGGACATGAGGGAATGGTCTGAAGCTGTGTCAGGGGATGTTCAGACTGGATATTAGGAAACAGTTCTTCACCCAGAGGGTGGCTGGGCACTGGGACAGGCTTCCCAGGGAAAAGGTCACAGCACCAACCCTGACAGAGTTTAAGAAGTGTCTGAACAACACTCCCAGGCACATGGTGTGACTCTTGGGGATGGTCCTGTGCAGGGCCAGGAGTTGGACTCGATGATGCATGTGGGTCCCTTCAAACTTGACATATTCTGTGACTCATGGTCAGACTACCAAAGACAACTTCTTGCCCTAGCACCCTGCACATATCTTTTCTCATACTAGCAGCAGCCACTATAAAACTCACCTAAGAAAGTAGACAAAAAGGCAGTAGCCAAATAACAAATCAGGAAAAAGTCATTTTATCACCTCTACAATTTCTTCTGTGAAATAGTTTCACAAAATTCTTGCATGCTGTACTGCCAATATGACTTCATGTATTTTTACTGGAAAAGATGTGAATTCTGGAATGTGGATACACTACTAACAGAAGCACTATTGTGATGTGAACCTAAAAAGACAAAAGTTTCAAAACTTCTGCGAATGCACTTGTCTTTATAAATTTTTTGAAAGTAAATACATCTACTGAATAGTACTAAATCTACTGAAGAGCAAGCAACTACTTCTATATATTATACTTGCTTTAATAATCGATTTCCATATATCTTTTTTATTGTCAGCTGTAAAAAAGAAATCACACCTGAATACTAAGAAAAAACCAAAGAAATTATCATTTGTATAAAATTACCTTCTTTTAAGTCCAGGATTGCATGGTTTATTTCCTTTATGTTAATTTATTCAATAATTAGAAGGATCAGTATTAACTTATCAGTATTTTAACTCCTCTAAGTGATTTAACTGACATAACTAAGCACTGCTGCTTTTTATTAGGAAGTATAACAAAGCTGTTCTGCAGGAATGTACATCTTAAGAATACCTGAGCAATAGATGTCCCTTTCCATCTCCATTACTGATTTTATTAATATCAGTGTAATTGCCCTGAAGCAATAACCATAACAATGACCAGAGTTTTACCTGTTACATTTCTTTCCAATATTGAACACATAATTTTCTAGTTAGCTGAAGACAAACCTCTTTGTTCTCTAGTCCATCTTTTTCAGGTTAGTCCAACTACCTTCTTGAATAATACTTCTAAAACTAAACCAAGCTAACTAAGCTGCTACCTGACAAGTCATCTTTTCCGGTCATTTAAAGGACCATAACTATTACTGTGGTCCGAAAATGCTTCCCTTAGCTTTTCAAAGCTGATGTGAGAAGCTCTCCTTCCATAAACAAACACGAACAGAATTACCAATGTACTGCTCCACTAAAGGCTTACTGGAACTGCAAACTCATTAGGTGCCTTTCACTTGTAGTCTCAACACAGCCAATCACTGCACAATTACTCAGTGTACATGTTTCAGTGGTATCTGAAGTGGGTCATGGTCATGTCAAGCGTTCAGAGATCATGCAGGGTGAAAAGCACAGAGCCAGTTGCAATTTATCTCCCTTTAACTTTATCATGGACAATGAATCAACAATACAGCAAAGAATTGCAAAAAAAAAAAGAGCTGCCAAATAGTCTTGTATACAAGATATTTAAAACTAAAACAGAAAGGGAAATGGGTACATTCTCAACAACCACATGCAACAACACACTCAATTCAGGTATTTAACTTGGGTGACCAGAAGGACAGTATTTAAGTCATAACATATAGCTCTCATGTGCTATGAAATTAAAATGTTATCAGATCACATCCCTATCTTTAGCAGGTACCCTAATTTTAGCAGGTTTCCTGCTATCACTCTTTGAGCAGACCCAAATGAGTTTCCCTTTCTTCCAGTCATGCAACCAACACACATTGTTTATGCCCCCAATCTCTCCTGAGACAGTAGCTGACATTCACAAACCCTTCTGCCTTCTGTGCGGTTACACGTGAGCAGACTTGGCTGTATCTAGAGGTACGTTCCCTTGAAACAATGCAGGACGGCCTTGCAAAATGAAAGGATTTATGCAAGAATGTGGGGGAAAAGAACTAAAGTAAAGCTTTCATGTGCATCCATGGCTACCAGTCCAAGTGTTCCCAAGTTTGGGGCCTCCTGGGGAGCTTTTCTTTCTAGATTACAGCCTTCTCTTCAATTTTAACTCTGATCCAGGGGTTCACCATCCTGTTCCTGGCACTTTAGGGAAATGCCAGTCACTAATATTCCATTAGATCTTCAAAGAAGTTCTCTTCACGGTTCCCAGTAATTCCCCCGTTTCAGGCCAGATATGCTTACTGTCCTCAACGTTTCACCTTCCCCATTTAACAGGAGAACTTGACTGCTCCGTCCACTCGATCACAGTGCAGAGTGAATAGGAAAAACGTCTCCCAAACATATTTAGAAAAAGCAATCCCCATATTCTGCACCAGTTAACAGGAATATTTATTGGGGAAAGACCTTATTTGATTTTGCATTGTAGATTATAATGTCCTACCTATAAAGTTTAAAGCAAAGAAACACTGCTAACACTTCTTTTTCTTATTTACTGCTATGCACTATCCATTAAGGCAGAAAAACTACTCAGCTTACCTTTTGCAGCAGATCATACAAATCCCTTTATGAGAAAAAATTTGATAGGCCACTTTGGCCTTCTGTTTCTCACAACTCCTAACAATAAATCCCACAACATACTGCAGACTTAAAAAACCCTTTTGTAATTCTATTTTTCACGCATAAGGTGTAAGAATCACACAGAGAGAGGTCAAAGACATGCATGGATAGGAGCCTACTCATTTGTACGAAGCAGCTATCAGTTTGTACCTAAATGTCAGTCCTAATACATAGTTACCACAGTAAGATAGCCAAGGTGATTTATCTTACTCATGAAGGCAAATTATTACTATGTTTCATGAGCAAAAAGGCACATTTTGACCCACTTCTTTTGAAACAGATGATACTATAAACATATATGATTTTTCAGCTGTTCATTCGTTTCAACAAGTTATGTGTTGCTGCTAAGGGCACCAGCACTTGAAAAAAGGTTCTTTGGATACAGTCTCCTAGGAAAGCAGAATTTTTAGAACAGCAATTTCTTGTTTGCTGTCAATCAGGAAATGTCCATAAGTAGCTCATAAAATCTTTTTGAAAAAGAGGGCTGCAAATTATGCTTATGAGCACTGATAGACATCTTCTAGATCTCAAGTTTTCACTGAACAAAGGGCCAAACAAACCCATAAAATTATTTTGCCATATGCCTGTAAATAATTACCTGGTCATCACCTTACCAAAATTTTGAGACCAGCGGAAAGAAATCAACTTGTTCCTGTACTGACCCCCTTCCTCAAGCCAAGAGACAAGGAAACACACCTAATGAAAATTTATCTCCAACTATTAACTCAACAATTGTCTTCAAAATCCAAAGGATTTTAACAAAAATCCCAGAGAAATAAAAAAAAATAAATTAAAAGGCCTCCGTATCAACTACTAAAAGAACAATGCAATTAGAAACTTTGAATAACATTCTCCAGTCTCACAGGAGCTGTGTATCAATGCAGCATTTGGGAACACGGGTCCAAAAGCCCAAAGTAAATTTTAAAGAAAGGTCATAGTGCATCTAATAGCAAGAGTCTTCGAACCCTCCATCTCCTTCAAGAGTGTGGCTCCTAGCAAGGTGGAAAATTTTCTCAAGTGAAGACAGCTTGGTTGAATTGACCAGAAAGCTTCTGTGTCACACACAAACTTACTAACAACACAATAGGCAACCAGCACTTCTTGTCCCTCATGGCCATGGCCTTCATCTGTCCACTTCCCCTCTTAGATCCAAAATTGCCCTATTTGAGCCAAAGGGAGCATAGAATTGTTTGGGTTGGAAAAGACCTTTAATATCATCGAGTCCTGCCATCAACCCAGTTTTGCCAAATCCATCACTAAACCATGTCACCAAATACCACTTTGCATATCTTTTAAATACCTTCAGAGATGGTGACTCCACCATCTCCCAGGCTGTCTGTTCCAATGCTTGACAATCCTTTACAGGAAGTAACTTCTAATTTTCAGTCTAAACCTCTTCTGGTACTACTTAAGGCCATATCCTCTTGTCCTGTCACTTTTTACCTGCAAGAAGAGACTGACTCCCACCTGGCTACAGTCTTCTCTGTTTGTAGAGAGAGATGAGATCCCACCCTCAGCCTCCTTTTCTCCAGGCTAAACATCCCCAGCTCCCTCAGTTGCTCCTCATCGGACTTTAGCTTCAGACCCTTACGCAGCTCTACTGCCCCTCTTTGGACACACTCCAGTCATTTTTTTCTCATGGGGCACAAGCAATACTACTTCACTGTATGTAGAAAGATTGCCATCAATGCTCAGACTTTGGAATAGGTCTTGGTTACAGCAATGCATTGCTCAAACCTTCATTTTACCTTTATAAAAACAGCTCAACTGGGAACAAAGGCAATTCCCTTGAATCTAGTCTATAAGCTGTCCCCTTTGCCATTGACTTTTGTTGAGCAGCCATTCAGATTTTTATTCCAATCTTACATAAAAACATTTGCATGGATTTTTTTCATACTTTTAACAGTAGTTCAGTCATTCAAATCCATGGAAAAAGAAATCAGTGTTCCAGACTCCCAAAGGCCACCATGATTTGCACGCAATGTCTATTTCACTAGTATTTCCTAAGAATAGTCACTATCTGCCAGTTTACACACAAATCCATCACTAAAGGGGAGGTCATATGCCAACAGTGTATTTCTCTGCTGTCTTTAATTTAGATTTATAATAGTATTTTTTTCACAGATAAATACAAGTTGGCAAAATACTGGTCATACTGCAAGGAGTTTCATTTTCCTTAGGGGAAAGTAGATGCCAAATTGTGATAGAATGCCAAGAGGCCATAAAAATGAAATTATAAGTCCACAGATATTCTATGGTAAGACAACTAAATAATTTTTTTCCCTGCCAGGGGGATTATAGATGAATTGCTGCATCTGCAAAATCCACAGTCCTTTTCTGCTACTAAAATATTTTCTACTTGGGTCCAAGCTTTCTGGTAGTTGGCTTCCCAGTCACAGAAAGTCATACATTATTTACAGATCTTTGGGTATAAGCCTGTTATGAATACATTAACAGTTCTCTTACCTTCAGAACTCATTAGCAACAGGAACAAGTCTTCTAATGCTGTTTTCCACTATATACCCCCTACATATGCTGAACCTGCTGTGCCACTCAAAAGTGGTGCATTTCCAACATTAGCGTTATTTTAAAGAGTGAACTGAAAAAACAAATTGACTATAGGGAAAAAAAATCTTTAAAATACCTCCAAAGCATGTTGACCCAGTAGGTAGATATTTAATGGGTCTTCGTGAACTCTGCCTAGATGCAGGGATTTATTGTTGAAACACTCAAGACTTTTTAGCCTGGCTTCTAAGGAAATGGAGGATTACAAAATCACAGTGTATGGCGTTCATCAATCCTTCCTTCCTTAGCCACCCTTGAACCTCTTGGCCAGTTTTAAGCAACTTTGACAGCTGTCTTCAGGGAAGAAAGAGGTCTCAGAGGAAGAAGTCCTGACAGGTCTTGTGAAAATTAGAGGCTGGGTAGGTACAGAAGACAGAGAGGAGTATTTTGCCCACCTCAGAAGGCAACAGCCTGTTGTCTGTCACCCCGCACCTAACTCACATCAGCCACAGCCTGAGCTGATGTTTCCCCACCAGGCTGGGAAAATAGAGCAAACGTGGCATGCCGCAGGAGCTGAGAGGGATTAGAGGATGGAGGACACAAACCCAAGTTCTCCCACTGAGGCTGCTTGGTTTTTCATAACTCTTCTCACTTACAGCATCAGTGAGCAGAAAACTTATGTTTTAATTTGTAAGGCAAACATGTATACAATTATAAGACAGTATACCCTGCCAGGCTGGTTATAAGAAATAGGCAGAGTCTGGTCATATATGGATAAATATTATAAACTGGAGTCATTCCACCAAACTCTGTGGAAAAATGGCACTCTGCCCTGGAAAAGATCATAGACCTCATGGAAACCAAGGAACACCGGTGAGAAGTAAGACCAAGATGGGATGAGGGCCTCCTTTGCCTGCAGACTCTGACTGCACAACACCATGGCTTGTTCATGAGCAGGCAGGATACTCCCCCCTCCTGGGCTCAGCAGCGACTCATTCAAATTCCTCATCAGAGAGAGAGGACACTGCCATGTTCTATTGGAGCGACTTAGACGAGAACCGTTTGGGAATTCTTAATTGCTGTACTTCGGCGCTGCCTTTGTGTTTTGATATGGACTGCACAGATAGGCAAGCTTTTATAACTGTAAGCACATTTTCCATATATATATATATAGGTATAGATATATATATACACATTTCTCCTCAATGGTAAATTCAGTTTTATGTACTGAGAAAGCAGACTGCAGTGATTTGCTTTCAGCTGGTTAAGCAGTCTGAAGCGACCCAAGAAAGAGAAATCAAAGAAAATAGAACATTATTTCACTCTTCAATCAGTTTGCCTAGTTACAAGGCCCTTGCCAAACAAAAATGTAATATCTCTACTAAAATTAGGATATTAGTTCTAATTACGAGGCACACAAAAATCTTAAAATTCTAGAGCTGAACTGATAATGTTGCTATGGAAATAAGCTTAATTACTACAGACCAGCTAACAAACTTCTCAATGCTGCTATCTTTACAGGCTACCTCCGCTCCTGAAAATTTGTGGGTTTTTCCTCCCCCCAAATGGGACAAAATATCTCTAGTGTTAACAGGAATTAAATTCAGACATTCCAAGTCTGAGGCTATTCTGAGAATTGCTTGACAGAGGCTAAGGCAAAAGAAACTCAAAGCTCAGTGCTTCAGTGTAACCATTCCAAACAGCCAAAACCACATTTTTATCAATGTACTAATTCAAACACTCCAGGCAATGCAAATTCCCCGTGTACATAACAATGAATGCATGCATGTTCATCCCACACATTTTTCTCCCCCTCATACTGGAGGAAAATTTATGAGAAGGAGAGCCATGCAGCAGAGGCTTTTCCTGCACTCCCTAGACTTTGGTTACCAATTACTCCTTATCAACACGTAACTGTGCATATGGAGACAACCATGCATATGAATATATGCAAGTAAATGTATGCACAAAAGGAAAAGATTGTTCTTGAGGAGACTGGCATTTTGCTTTCCCACAGCAGAAAGCCCCATGCCCCAGCTCAGGTGCTGAGGGACGGGCAGCTCACAGGGCAGAGGAGAGGCAGCAAGGCTCGTGCTCCAGTGCGACCATGACTCCACATGCTGGACACTGCACAGTGAGGACCCCACAGGGGATAAGCTGGGGATGGAGGGGCAGAAGGCAGGCCCTGGTCCAATCCTAGAATTGCCCAGCAGCAGGGGCTGAGACAGAGCTAGCCCCAGAGGTCTTGCACAGCCCAACAAGAACTCTACTTCTTGCCCCTTTCTGAAGGGACTTCATTCACTGGGTGTGCATATTCATCCTGCTTGAAAGATAGCCATGCATGCCTACGTTCAGCTGGGGCAGCAACACATGATGAACATCACCCACTGGCTACCAGCCCACAGGCAGCAAAATGCAGATAGTCAACAAACTCACAAACACTCAGTGGCTGAAAATCCTTCCTTTCCAGCATTTGGAGGTAGTCTGCAAATTGCACTGATAGAAAAAGAACTCAAATTTATCAGATAAGTTACATATCATTAATAATTTAACCAGTCTTAATAAACAGCTGAAATCAGAAAACCCACAAGGAGAACATTTTACAATGTTGCTTGTTGGTGGCCTGCAATACAAACTTGCTTATATCCAATCGACAGATGTCATTCTGCTGACTTTAGTTTAATTACTCCTAATTTATACCAGTTGGAAAGCAAAATAATTTTTCATTTCCCAAAGGATAAAACTACTGCTCAGTTCAGAAACATTAGCTTTTTAAAAGATACTTCGTTCATATTATTTTCTTAAATCTGTTTAAATCCAGTGCATGCTTGCCAAATTGTACACAGTAGTAATTCAGAGATAATTGGTCCCAGAATAACTTTACCAAAAATTGAAGCAAAAATACCTCAAAAAATTTTGACACTCTGAAACCACATTTAGATCATAGAAAACATTTTCAAATTGGTTCAGAGTTTAGGAAACACATTTGCTAGTTACTACATACTTTTTCCTTGGTGAAACCATGGAACATACATCAGTTCTTGGATTCACCGAATTTAAGCCCAGAGGAATGAACTAATTATCTGCTCTGACCTCTGTATATGAGGAGTTATTAAATTTCATTCACTAGCTGCTTTATTGAGCCATAGAAGTGGTGACTTACTTCCAGGTGGAATTTCAATAATATCAGCTTTCAGTTATTAGTCCTTGACTGTCCTTTCTTCACCAGTCTTTTACTGTCATCCCTTACATCCCTTTATGGACAAGTTTATATATGACATCAAGTCACCTCTCAGGCTTTGAGGTGTTCAGTGCCTGTAACTGTGTTTTCTTATTTCCATGGCTCCTTTCTGTACCTTCTTCAGTTTTTGATGTTCCTTTTAAAACAAGGATTTAACGTCTTCAAAGAAAGGAAAAAAACATCTATTTTTTTCTAACCTGTAGATTGCACACCCAAGAGATTAAAATGAGCATTTGGCTATAACCTCACTAGAATGCTTCAGCTTTCCACCAAATATTTGAAGAGAGCAAAAGTAACATCCCATAGAACTTGGTTCTGTAGCCAGGTGGATTGCTTCAGGCTAACTGGCCTCATTAAACATAAGCAATGCCTCTTCCTCTAGCTTCGGCTTCCGACAGGGTACTCAGTGTCCATCAGATGCAGAGGAGAGGTTCTGCTGGAGCCAAATGTTGAGTATCCCATACAGACATGCAATCCATATGATATGAAACAGACTCTGAAAATACATCTGCAGAGTTTAACTTCCTATTGTTTTTAGCAGCACAATTGTTGACATCAGTACAAAAAGCAAGCGCTGCTCAGAGTCCAGCAGTGTCAGCAGCCACCTGTACTTGGGGTGCTTCTCAGCAGCAAATCCCCTCATTAGGTCCAGAGAGGCAGCATACACTCCACATGAAAAGAAGAAACACAGCTGATGTGCTTTTCATTACTTCAGCTGCTGCTCCTGGAGCAAGTCTTCAGGTCACACACTGCACCCTGCACATTGCTCCCTGAGGAGAGATGACCAGGAGAAAGATGGATGGTGCACCTGCACGTCAAGTGTCAGAAGAGGCAGAAGGCAGGTTTAAACCACACTGGATGTGATGCAGAAATCTTCAGGTTAACTGTTCATAAGCTACTTCTGGACTCTCCCCAGACACTCACAAGCTTATTACTTATTAGCTTATTTCTTATTAGTGTGTTAATGCAGCTGTATAGCCTGTGGGACTTACTGTGGTGGGGACATCTGTGACAGCAGCTACGGGAAGGCCCAGCCCTCTCACAGCTCTCACAGGAAATGTGCCCAGTAAATAAGGGGCAGGAAAACCTATCCCTGAAGGAAACAAATACCACCTCACCTCTCTCCCAGGGCCAGCTGGGAGAAAGTCTGTAATGAGCTCTCCAAATGTTTCCACTCACAGGGCTGTAAAGAAAAGAGGAGCCAGACACTTTTCTCAGCATTCACTAATACGCTGAGTCAAACAGCGAGTCCTCTCTGCCAGGTCCTGAGACATATGTAAAGCACTCTCCATAGTCTACAGGTGCACAGGTAAGTCTTGGCCCAGGTGCATGACATGCATACCAGCTCTGGGGACAGGGCACAGGTGACAAGGCTGCAGCTGGTCAGGAAGAGACATGCTGGCTGTGCTCCATCCCCACCAGCAGCCATCCCTCCCCATGCCACAGCCCTCAGACTTTTGCATAATAAACTCTGCCAGCACAGGTAAGCGCACCCCCAACCTACACACCAATTAATTCTGAGTAACCCCCTCCAGCAAAAAGCATGTTACGTCCCTTCCCAGCAAGAAATCAGTCAGGTTTGAGCACAGCATGCCTGTTTCAGATTTGTTTCTGCAAACACTGCCAGCCAGCCCTCAGCTGCTCACGGAGACTTCCACTCAGCCCCTGTTCCTACAAGAGCTGCAGACACCCAGGCTGTGCACTCAGGCTGGGAGTCCTTGCCCTCTCTGGAGGTGCAGCAGCTCCATCTGTTCCAACCTCCTGAAAACAGACCTGTAAGTCTCAGCTGCCCACCAGGCTGCTCGCTGAGGGATGGCACCAGGGCCCGTGCACCCCGCGGGCAGTCCTGGGGACAGCACAGCTTCTTGCACAGCATGAGAGGCATCTCTGCTTTCCCTCAGCACCCTCCTCCAACCTACTTGTGCTTTCCCAGGGAGAAAAAAATAGTGCTGCAGTGAGGCAACTGCAAAGTAACAGGATGAATACAGGGTGGGAAGGGGAGAGTAAAACTGTGTCTTTAACCTTAATCTTGACTTGTATTTGGCTTTGAGTGCTCCACTATGCAACTTTAATAGCATTTCCCTGCAGTGGGGTTACATGGATCCGTGCAAGCACCTGCAGTGTCAGCAGACTTGGAGAGGAGGATGGAGCATGCCTGTTTGGAGACTTTTCCATAGAAAAGTTTCCAGGGCTCTGACATCCCCACTGAGATGACAGGGCACCAATCTTCAAAGGCTCTTCTGAACTCCCTCTATGGAGCTGAGTTTATTTACTCTAAGGACATTCATCCCCTACAGCCAACAGGGAGCACAAGGGCTCGAGCTGCTACAAGAAAAAGGTCTGCTTGCCATGACCTTGCATCCCCTGAAATTGTTGGAAAGCTTTCTGAGATAGCTTGGAACAGTGCACTGGATCAGGTGGCTAATTATAAAACTCGACTGACTTTGCAGGCATACCTGACTCCCATGGAGACTGAAAGCAGGGCTCGTAGGATTTGTCCTGTGTACAAACAGCACCTGGTTTTCAAATGATCATTAACATCATTTCCCCAAAATCTGTAGCACACTGAAACTCCTGCTGTGCAAACATGATCACGCTATCAGGTTCAGTTCCATTTGATTCCCACCTTCCCAGGGATGCATCTTAAAATTCACTTTAAATGCTAACATTTCTTTTTCCACTTCCTTTTCTCAAAAATATTGCTTAGTGAATCTGTAAAACCGCTACAATCAGGTTGTCATCTTTGGACATAGGCCATGTTTTGAATTTCTCATCTAGTAAAGCAAATGTTTCACTAAGTTCTGGCCACCTAAATCCAGGAAACAGTGCAATGAAAACTATTTTACAATCTTATCTATGGTTGCTGCCTCCTATATACTTTATAGTTGACATTTATAATACAAGGGGGATGGAAAATATATTCACCTAGATAGTAGTTGGTCAGTCAAAAAGGACCAGCACAGCGTAAGTCCTCAGCAGATTTTATCTTCTGCCTGTTCCAAAGAATAATAGCTGGCTGTCTGGCTCTGCAAGTAATTACTCATACACCTACCCAAAACACAGACACCACTGCAAAATGAGTGGTCTGATTCTCTAAGAAAATGTGGGCATTCTTTTAGGCTGTTTTTTTCCCTCTATCTACTTGCAAAGGCAGTACTGAACAGAATATGTGGTATTGGAAACTATTACATTCTGAATGACTGATGTAAATGCATTTGAATTTTACCACTCCCTCTACACATCCCCAAACCCAAAGCAAATTTAACCAAATGGGTTGCTGTTCCATTCACCTGCAAAGATGCTTCCCAGATGAATTTGCAAGGCTTTTAAAGTGATCATCATTTCATGATTCCCTGGATGCCACTCAGTTTAGACTCATCACAGCACTTTCATTACTGTCCAGTCAAACAGCAGATAGTGTTTGCAAATGTTGTTAATGATATTGCAATACCCTATATGAAGAAGAGTCAAATGCAGTATTCCAGAACTCACCCCAGCCCAACGAATACTACTAGCTAACTCTAGCAAAACTGACATGTCATCTAAGTGCAATGTACTTTCAAAAATGCCTTATTTAGGCACATAGTGCAGCAGCTCAGAAGTAGCAATCAGTGGTAGGATACTTACAAGCTCAGATTCTGTAAGTGAATTGGGAACTGTGGAATTGGCTGAGGAGCCTGCATGGGCAGCACAGAGTGCTGCTGCTCAGAAATGGAGCTGCCTTGGAAAGGGAAGAGACAGAGCTGAAATGGAGACAGAAGCATGCCCTACCTAGCCTGGGCACACAGCCCCTGGAGGCAGTGGAGTTGGAGCAAGAAGAACAGGCACTTGATCGATTTTGACTAATGGTGACACAGAACCTGAACTATTATGGGATGAAATCAAGGGCTCCCCACAGCCGCTCAGAAATCCAGGATGGCCATACTGGCACCTGTGCCCAAAGCACTTGTGCAGCCACTTCTGAGTGCTGTGGTGGCAACAGGCTTCTGGGAACTGAGGCCACATAAGACCAGCTGTGAGCACTCGGTGCCCACAATATAGAAGAGGATATGCATAGGTGAACGAAGACACGTGGAATACTTGATCAAATCTGGCCCTTAGAAATCTTTCCTTCTTTATAATGCATAGAGAGTGCCTCAAAAAACAGGCTGCTTCATTTTCTTTAAATTCAGTCATTGCAGTATTTATTTGAAAGACCCTCTTGATGATTGAGGAACAAGGAGAATGATGGCAACCATAACAGTGACCTCTGCTTGGGGGAAAGAAATCATTTTGATCAAATTGGTTAAAACTGTTTTTCAGCAATGTTAACCTCTATCTTGTAGGGATGCCATATAAATAGCTGGAAGAAAATATATGCTTATTAATGATCAAAACTTTCCAGGCTTTCAATTAAGGAACAAAAGAAAATACTAGCTAGTCACATCTATGTCCTCTGAAAGATTCCAAAGAGGGGAGAAATAATAGGACATTTCCAGTATTTTTTGGATAAAGAGATTGAGCACAAGAAAACTAAAAATCATTCAAGTGACTTTGAATACTCCTGATGAAACAAAACCAAATACAAGTAAAGTTTGAAGGATTTTTGCATATGCACCGTACATTTTCCATTTTGCTTCCTGATTTGCCTCAAAGAGGTTTTTTGGTTGTTTTTTTTTTTTTGCGGTGATCAGAAATACAAATAAAGAAAGAAATTAGGAAGAAATCTAAAAATACTGTAGTCAGTCTTTTCAAAACCAGATCATGAATTGCATCACTGATCACTGCTTTCATTACAAATGCTTCATTCCAGGAGCTCACACCTTTCCATTATTCAAATGAGAGTTAAGTTTCTAGAAGAGGATGGATGTCCAATGCACATTTTTTTTCTTCACACACTTTTTTTCCAGAAGCTGCTCTGATACCCAGAGTTACAAGGGCAGAGATGTGCCTCCATTCCTCCTCTCTGTCTTGCAAAGTCTCCTGAGACCCTCAGCACAGGGACACTGGACTCTGTGCTTTGCACAGAGCCCCTCCTTCAGCACCCTTAAGTACCACTGCAGCACATGAGCAGAACAGTCGTTGTCATCTCTTCGACTGCTCAGGACAAGACCTTTTACCCTTCCAGAATGTAAATTACTAGCTGTCAAGTGGCTACAATGGCACTCAGCTCCACATGAAGAAGAAATGTTAATCAATTCTAATCAATACCAGATCCCGTGTCTGAAATGAGCTGCTGGCAGCAAAATACCAACAGCCGAGCTGAGGTTCTCCAGTGAACGCTTAAGAGTACAAAGCAAAAACCACTGGCCACAAAATATCCCTCACATTTAAAAGCAAGCTGGCAGGAGTGACACTGAAAAGCTCTGGCATAGCAGGTACGAACCTGAACCAGCTGGCAAAGAGAATGAGTTTTGATTCTCAATGCTCTCCACACAATAATTTTCATTAAACAAGATGCCACGTCAAGTTTTTCATCCTGTGCTCCTGTGTTGTCCCTGTACTGCAGGGACCCTCAGCATTGGCCCCAGGGCAGAATCTCCCCTGGAAACCCGTTCCAAACCCATGGAAAACAGACCATGTGGTACCTAGGTGGGTTTGAACCCCTTTGAACCGTTTGAACGGTAATGGCTGTTTCATTTCAAGAAGGGGAGAACACAGGCTGAAAAGAAAGAGGAAATGTGACATGGCCCAAAACTGAATGACAGAAATACATGGCCAATAAGATACACAATTTCAAAAATAAGCTATTCTAGCAGAACAAGTCCAAACAGAATTAAGGGAAAGAACACAGAGCAACCAGACACTCACAGTACACTCCACCCAATACACTGCTGGGCAATAAACCTGTCTGAACCAATACAACAAATTGGATGTGGCTTCCTGCATCTTTCATGGACCACCAGCTGCCATCTGTGTGTTTCCATATTCATCTATCATTATCTCATACTTATTATAATTGTCATAAGCTTCATGAGAACACCCCTCACAGTGATCCCAGTCTGTCTTCTACATAAAAATCAATGTCAAAATTGGAGTCCCAAGGGACTGAGTCTTTGTTATTTCTAATTCTGGGGACAGAACACTTTTATTTTTTTGACTCAAAAAATAAGAAGCAATTGACTTTGATACTATAATATTTTACTGTAGTATTTGGGAGAATAAAATATTTTTAAAGCACCAAAATATTGCTTGATTTTGCCTTTTATTTTTGATATAATAATTACCTTATTTTAACTTCCCCAAAATCATAAACAAAACTATATTCTTTTATTTTGAACCTGCAGGTTTTTGAGCATTCTGTAAAATTAAAAATTCATCCAAACTTAAGAGTTGAGAGTTTGGTCAATCACCATTTTCTGAGGGGGAAAAACATTTAAAAAAATAAAATTAAAAAAAAATAATAATAAAATATATATATATATATATAAACCAAACCCCACACCAGAAACATGTTGGTCAGCTCCTGAAAATACGTGCTTTTAAGGAGTCACAGCTAGGCTGGCAGGAGGTATGAAATATTAAATGCTTTTGAAAGAAAATAAACCTAATGATCTTTCTATGTATTCATATCAAAAGATCCTAGATTTTTTACCTTTCATACTTCAAAAACAGAGCTATAGAGAGAGACAATTTGGGATTACTTTCAAGTTGACACTGAAATTTCAGTTCATAGCTATGTAATACAGTAGGATTCTCTAACATCAGAATTCTTTAACAAGTCAGTATCAGCTGTGAAGGTTACTAATTCTGAATTCCTGGTGATTTGCCATTTTAAATTAGGTACCAGATGAGATCAGACGAGGGGTGGCTTTCTTTTATTACTTGCTCATTTTTGTGCATTTATGGAAGCAATTTTCTAATTCTCTAAAAGATCCCAGGTAAAATAGTGTAGAAATTGAACACACAAAATATTACAGTAAAATACTAAGAGACACAGTATTGTATCTTCTGATAAACAGCTCTCTTATTAATTGTGCATCCCAAAGAGAAATTAATGCAAATGGATTTTCTTCTGTAAAATATAATTTAATTCATTCCAGTGACCTGAACCACAGAAATAATCATCAATATTTTACCCTGACACCCAGACATCCACTACAGGATCCCACCCAGGCACTCTTTTTTCAAGCAAGGAGCTCAGTTCTCCTGAATCAATTTATCTCTGTTTACTTACGTGTTTCCCCATCTATTACGGCACTGATTTAGTAAATCCTTCTAAAACTAAATTTCAACATTAAACATAGAACTTTGACACGTGAGCTGGCAGAAGTTGTCAGTGACATATGGATATTCCCCAGCTATAGGAAACAGGAATTTATTCAGCTCAGGTTTATTGCTGGAATTGTCTCCCTAGCACATGGGCTGCTAAGCTCTGCTGAAGTATGTGGTGTGCACTTTACTTCTCAATAATAAAATGTGCTCCTAAAACCAAAAAGTTCCAGTTCCTGGCTCTAGCTGGTACTACACACCAGTGAAGTAGATCAGTGAGGCTGGTTGCTTTCTGAACAAAACGTTTACAGCAAAAACCTCAAGTCTTGCTGATTTGAAAATAATTTTCGACCCTTGAGGATAAAACACATTGAACTAATAAGAAGAAGTCTAACACAGACATCAAACTACTTTGGTTGCCCTTATCCCAGGGCAAAGGTGGGCATAGCCCATAATAAAGACTCAGCACTCTGCTGACCTGAAGTAGGAGGTGAACACTCAGCTGATTTGCTGTAATAAGTGCCGCTCACTAATTTCCCCTGAACACAAAGGAGATGAGCAAGACCAGTTCTGGGGGGAAAAAAATCCCCAAGGAGCAATAACAAATTGCAGAATGTTATGTCTTTTTCTTAAAGTACTTCGCACCAGGAGGCACAAGACTAAATTAGTGTCTTCACTTAAAAGACATAAGTTTCTGTCCTCCATGTCTGCAGAGGAAACCTCCCAAGAGATCAGAAGACCTCTTGTTTCAGCATGTCACCATCCTAAAAAAATTGTGATAATCACAGCCTAGCTTAAAAAATTAGATTTTATGAATTCTTAATACCACACTTTGCGTCAGAGTTGGATTCACTCTCTCTTTGGGTGTTTGTTAATCATATTTTTGATTTCTTCACCATGAGCACTAGACTTTTGGCTTCTGTGTTCAGTGAAACCTGGGACATTGGTGTCTGTCTGTAGGAGGTACCACACCAAAATCTGCAGGATTTGCAGAAAACTGCAAGATCTACTTGAGTTACCACTTCCCTGATGGAAAAAGGTGAAGTGTCATACCATTACTTACACAAGTAAGCTCTCAGCTGGCTTTTCTTATTTATTTATTTTAAGAAAGTGGATTAGGTCAAAATTTATGAAGGTCAAGAAATCGTAGACTTCTTCTTTAGCTCACCCAACACCAAAATATGAAAGGAAATGGTAAATTCTCACTACCCCTAGAACCAGGTTTCCATTTAGTTAGAATTTATATTATCCTTTTCAAATATAGACACCACAGCTTGATTTGATACTACTCAGTCACAAACCCCAACTTCACACTAAATTACCTCATCAGTAACTCTTCAGAAAGTCAAATACATTAAGCCACTCAAATTACCTTTAATAAAAGTCTTATGCTTTTATTTGGAACAAAAGTTCAAGTTTTCCATTCTGGCAAAAGAATCTGAAATATTGCAAGACTTTGTTAAAGTCCCTGTAATTCTGTGGAGAAAGAGGTTTTAGAGCAGTTCTCCTGGTTTAGAAACCCATGGGATGACTTGGAATAGCAAGTACAGACATCCAAGTGCTGTCCAAGTGGAACTAACACCAGTGTTCAAGAGGACAATGCTCCTTACCAAGCCAGGTGTGGGCAACAGCACACCATGCAACACTTATGTTTTTATTAAATATTTTCTTGAGTGCTCATAATCTTGTCCTCCTGCAGTGGGGACACAAAGTTCTGTGTCTGAAGGACTGGAAGTCTTCTAAGTCTGTTAAGACCTCATTTAAGTCCTAACAGCTTGATTTGCTATATTTGTTCAGATCCTTACAGCCTAACCATGATCAGGGCAAGCTTTTGGAATTGCTATGGTTTATGGATTTCTTACGTGAGCTATGCTGGCTCTTCAGCCAAGCTCTGAGGTTAAACTTCTCTTTTCCAAACTAAGAATCTCTTAAATTTCGTTACAGCAGCTCTAAAAACCTTAGACTCTCTGTGGAAAGGCATGTGTACCTTAATCTTCTCAGAGGATCTGCTCTGCAGTCAGTATGTCTAAAGCACATAGAGGAAAAGAGTCCTGCATGCAGCCCCTCCTCAAAGCATCACTGCAGGGCTCGTCACCCCAGCCAAGTCACTGCCAAAGATCTCTTTGCTGCTCCTTGATTCCCTGGGGGGTGAGACTCATCAAGAGTGCCCCCAGAAAGTCAAACCTACATCCCATACATACCTCACAGCCACTAAGGGATCTCCCCAGGCACAGAAACTAAAACCCAGTCCTGCACTGGTTGCAGAAATAAGGACATGGGAACAACCAGCTGCACAATCTGAAAAGCAAACACTTCAGCCAGTTTTTGCCAGTGCTGCTTCTATTTGCTGACTCCCTTACTCTGAAACAGGAATTCCCTAAGATGAAAGTACTGCAGCAGCCCAGGCAGGTCCGAGCACTGCAGCAGCCTCTTCTTTCTACGGTGGTAAAGGGTACAGTCCACATAATATGCAACTTTTTCTTTTGCTTTATCATAGGGAAGGTTATACTGTCTTATATTTCTTATATAAGCCACCTCTCTCCAGCACAAGCAGACACAGAAACCCCATGATGGGGCATTTCTAATTCCTCCACTTAACATGCTCTACTCTGAGTACAGTAGACTGCTACTGAAAATCCTCCTGGCAAACAATGCAGGATCAAAGAGAAAAAGCAGAATTCTGTGTGGCTTATTACTAAAAAATGAATGGTGATGCTAAACAACAGCTTAGGAAATTATGTAAGGAGTAAGCATACATTCAAAACAACCCCTTCTAAGCAAACTCCAGAACACTCCATATAACAGCTTTTAAATAAATAATAACTGCTATGTTATTCAACTGTCTTGATATAATCTCATCAAAAAAGTAAAGTAAACCTTACCAATCTTTTCAACCCAACATGGTTATAGAAAATAAATCTTAAATGGCAATCATTTTAAACCATATACCAAAAAGAGCAAAAACAAAACAGAAATAAAGTAACAAAAAAAACCCAAATCCACAAAAATTTTAACCCATTATGGAAGATCTGAAATGTTTTCTGCTGTAGGTCTATAAGCCAATTGCCAAAAATTATAAGGACCAAACTCCTCATCACTGAAGAATACATGGCAGAACCAAAACCCAGCCTGTCCTTTGTTCACACCACACAAACACAGTAGTCCTCTCTGGAAAGTGATGCTTACCAGTCCAAGCAGGACTACAGACCTCCTTCAACAGTGTCCTCATAAAACAGACTTTCTTTTGCAGCTATGTGGGCTACAAGAGAAAGCTGAGCAGGTCTTCAAGTAGCAATAGTAGAAAAAGGCTGTTGGTGCAGCCAGCAGCCACCACCACTGATCCCATCCGCTCAGCTGCTTAACAGAACCAAGATGCAGAGTGCACATGTGCCCTGTGCAGGCAGAAAACATTTCCTTGGTAATTAGCAGCAGAGACTCCTACCTGGGGAGGCACTAAACTGCACTCATCATGAAAAATTAAACATCACCGATTGAAACAGAAGCATTTGTTCTCAGTGTCAGGCTTTGGCACCATAACAGGAGATGACAGACTCAGTATCAAACAGTGACTGTAAGAGATGATGAAGGCAAACTAGTCACAAACCCCAGCTTAGCATGCAGAGTATTACACTGGTGACAAGTCAAGGATTTTGTTCTCAGATCCCTTTGTGAGAAGCAGTTTTGTACATTCAGCAACAGAATCAGAAGGGAATAGCAATTACAGAGAGCTGCTGCAGCTGAGCTTTTTACACCATCACACCAGTGCAGCCCATTTCCCAGCAGGATGCTCCTATTGGGAAAACCTGATATCTGCTTGACATTACTGTTCTTCCCACAGCAGTTCAAGCAGTAGGATGTTTCAGAGCGAAACTGTAATGATTCAATGGAGAAATGTTCCACCCATAGAGGGACAAGACGTTACCTCACCAGAGCCAGCAGCTTTAGCGGATTTATTGCATGTTATCCCACAGCAGTGATTTTTCCTCCCAGTTTTAATTTTGCAGCACATAGTGGCTCCTTGCTACAAGAACAATTTGCATAACCAAGCAGAGACTCATTTTGAAGCACACTTACAACAGCATCCAAATGCCATTCTGTAAACAGGGCTGGGAATGGCACATCAGGTTTCAGTCTTGTTATTAAATCTTAATACTTCCTGAGGGCTGTGTAGTCCTAATTGTATCTCGTGTCTGTGCCACAGCACTGCACATAGTGTCATTTCAGTACAAACCAGATGAGAACCCACACAGATTTATCTGATCTGTTCCCCTATCAAAGTTTTTGAATCCCATTTTCTCTGGAAACCTATGAGAAGATACGGTGCAATACAGAGAAGTGAAAGATTAAAAACACAGTGCCGTGATTTTGTATTACTATAAAAAGTGAAACACCAGGGAAGAAGAGACTATAAAGTGCTTGCTGTTCTCCCAAAGACATCAAACAATGTTTTTTGGCAACTAACACTTAAATTTCAGTTAGCTTCCCCAGAGTCCCCCCTCAAAGTGCATTGCCTTTTTTTCCCTTTTTCCTTTGTTATTCTTTAATTTCTCTATGGAGATATGGCAGGGCACCACTGCATGTTATCTGTGTAGATGGTGTTTTAAATAATCATTTTAGGAAAACACATGTGCCATATTTATTCATTCTTACAGTGAAGGTTACTGATGCTGCTTTACTATGGTCAGCCTGTAATTCCAAGTTCTGTATTTAGAAGTACCAAGCAAGAATTAGATTAGGGTATTTCAGCACTCAAAGACACTGTATATACATAATTGGAAATAGAGCTTTTGGACTTCCTTGGATTTTATGTAGCTCTTTGTTTATGTTTGCAGAGCACCCTATGGTCTGCGTCCTTTTTTATAAATGCTTCTGTGATGGTCTTCTATGAGATGTTCTCCTTGTGCTTTTTTCTCCTTTTCAATTATTCAGTGTCAGAATTAATAAACAGCTTAGAAAATGAAAATGTCACAGCTTAGTGCAGAATGCATCAATTACTAAAATAGGATGCAGGACAGTTAAAGGTACACTCCCCAGTGGCAACAGAGCTGATCTTCCAGCTGGAATACAAAGCAAAAATATCCCATTGACTGCAAAGAGAGCCAGTGGGCTTAAAAGATTCTCATGATCGTACAAATTAAGACAACCTACTTTTCATGAACAGTGACAGAACTTGTAGTCTAAGCATCATTTAAGAGCTATAAAGTGCACAATATGCTCAAAGGGATTAAATTTACTTTAAAAAACAATTTGCAGATCTCATGAAAAATGTTATCAGTTTGATCCAAATATGTGTGCAGTCAAAACTACGAAAACTTGCTAATCTCTCCCCTTCACTCAACTTGTCCTATAATGAAATACCCTGGGGAAGGAAACAGGCCATAGGATATAATCTTCAGGTTTTTTAATTCTTTGAAGTACTTGGTCTGGGCAATAGCAGAGAGGTTGATAGGTGCTTCAGAAATCGAAGGGTAGTTTGGGCTTAGCTTTATGAACTGGATTTAAGGAAATTGCTGAGATCTGTTTAAAGAAAGATATGCTTATCCACTGGCTTCTACCATAGTTTACGCTTACATGGAATAATGCAACAATAATGCTTACAGAAGCATTCATGGGGCTCTGAAAACATCTAGCACAATCCAACAAATCCTGATACACCATTTGTAGAGGTGGAGAGAAGCAAAAGAAGGCAAAAATTGTCACTGTGGTTTCCTCACAGCCACTCCAGTCCGGATGCAGAGATGTCCCTGTTTCCTTCTTGCCCTCCTCAAATATCTTTTCACTGCAACTGCTTTCAGCCATTCATCAGAGAAGCAGGTTGGGGGAGATTTTCAAAAGAAGTGTCCCAATCTCTGCTTGGGGACATGGACCTGCTGCAGGGGGGCAAAGCCCAGACAGTGTGGGTCCAAAACTACATTTTCTTCCCAGGGACATCTGAAGCAACACGCATTAACTGTGCATGTCAGAAAACCACTTTTTCTGAGGGAGCAGTGGCAAGTTATGTATTATATTAACATGAAGAACCACACTTCAGCAAAACAGATATTTCTTAACAACTGTAATCCTCTCCAGCTGAATTCCTGTCAACTACATCCAGCATACTTCTGCTAGAAGAAATCAAAGTTTCTTTCTTGAAACAGGCTGGGCATTTTAGGCCCAACTGAAAAAAAAAATACTCATCTTAACTACTTACTATGTTTAACCCCTTGAGACATGTATCTTCTACCGTCTTGTCATCTCCAAACAAGCTCTCATTTTTAGTTGCTCATAAGCAGACAGTCAAGTGCTGTAGGCTTTATACAGACACACAGTAAGAAATGGACACTGCCTCAAAAAGTTAAAGTAGGATGAGTTGAAAAGAAAGTGTGGGGAAAATTTAAAGTCATGTGGAAGAAACACCCCAGAAGAAAGCTTTGTCCCAGGTCAGTGGACAGGTAAGTAAAAGAGAGAAGCACTGATGACCTCCTGATGCTCAGTTCGGTGCTCTGTTAATAGAAACTCTTCTCTTTATGCACTTCATCCTTCTGCTATAAAAACAAGAACCTTATGTGGTTGAGAAAAGAGTAGGCTGTATTTCACTTTAAGAAATTTGGAATTTCAAACATAATGATGCTCTACAATGTAACTCCCCAGGGCATCCATGAAAACCTGCACTCTCTGTGGCTGGGAAAGGGCTCACAGAAGGACAGACATTAGGATGTGCAAAAGCATTTCCCGAGACAACAAAATGCATATTGTGTTTTAACTGAGAAAACACAGAATCAAACTTAAAGAGGAAATTATTTTAATCTGTCCTGTGGCAGACAAATTAAATACAGAAGTGTTAATCCTTGAAGGCATATAGATGTTTGATTAAGCAAAGTGTGTTGATTGGAAAAATTAATTCCAACATCAAAACCTGTATTGACTGTTGTCCTTCTGCTTATCCAGTTAAACTAATGTGGCCTAAGAGAAGTGTTTAGTGAAGGTAGCTCTGAGAAGGGGCAATTCTCTTTTCCTTTTCTGCTCTTTTCTCTCCATTTAACAGGACTCCATAGCAGTACCCTTCTACCCCCATGTACTGTGGCTTCCCACCCACTTTGCTCACGCTTAATTCCATTTCTATCTGCATTTTCCATCAGCAGGAGCTAAAACTGAACGCTGGGATAGGTGCAGAACAGGGAGGGTTGCTGCAGGTACATGTGGCAGCTCACTGTGGGGACAGGCCAGCCACTGCCCTTCACTGAGCCTTCAGCGCCAGTAGGGTTTCAGGGGCACTTGTGCCAGCAGAAAAACAAGGCGTTTGGCTGCTCCCTTCCCAAGGGCCTTGAGGGAACAGTGCCATAAGCTAGTGTCATGCTCTGTCTGGCACGGTCAAAGACTAACTAAATTGTTATCCAGTATCCAGAGACATCACAGTACAAGATGACAACTTGAACCTCTTTTTCTTCTTAGCACTACTGTTTATGTATTTTCAGATCATTTCCATAGATCTGCATGTTTACATTTGTGATATTTGAGCCTTACAGATAGAAAATATAGTATTTCTAGTTCCCCAGCTAAAAACTACTCTTTGTTCTCAGCAGAGCTTACAATGCCTCCCAGTCTATTACTGTCTTCAAATTCAATTGATTTTTGTATTCACCAGCCAGACCTTATGAGAACTACTGTTGAAACCCAACAGACATTACATCCCAATTTAAAGTATTACCATCTATCATTATCAGTGATGCCACTTTAGGTATATCTGATATTACTAGTGGCCAAGAAAATTTATTTGGTGGGGTAGGCCAGGGCAGGAGGAGATGGTAGGAGCTGTTCCTGCCTATGAGTTGGAACCATCTGGTCTTCAGGGTTCCTTCCAACACAAACCAATTTATGCTTTTACAAACTGTATCAATACAAGGTCAAAATTATTAATGTCACCTTTAAAATTCACTTTTATATTCTGTGATTTTCTTTTATTGAACCACATGTACATTCCTAATGAGTCCATTACCTTCATGATAACGGATGTGTTTTCCCTTAAGAAAGTTGAACTATTACTTTACTACTTTCAGGATCTAATACCATCTAATGACATATGCCAGAATAATTCTTTTAAATCATTGCAATATTGCCCTTCTCAAATAGAAGATAATTCCAAAATTCCCATGACTGCTAAACAAATTTGCAATGATGTAGAGTAAAGGTGTAAGTGATTCCCTATTTCATTGATCCTGTCTCTCATACCTAAGGGCATCTCTAACTGCCTCCTGCTCTCTCACAAGTGTAGCTGTTTATTTAGTGCTTCATTTATCAGCAATCCATGCACATTTATCAGCTATCCATGCACCTTGTTGTGGCTTTTTCCAGCATAGATGAAATGCAAAGATGAACAAGGAGGTGTGGGAGAGAGAAATTAGCTACAAGAAAAGGGGTGAAATGCAAAATAGTTTGAAGTCGTTCTGCATTCTTTTCTGAGCTACTCAGAATAAATGTGAATGACCTACATACTGTGCATACACATGAACTTATCAATTGGGTTAGAAAGGTTACATCTACAGTGGCCCAGCTCCAGTTCAAAAGCAGTTCAAATAGAGCCCTCACAAAAAGAGTCTCAACCCTGACTATTCACATTAAAACAGAGCAATTATTCTTCTCGATTCGCTGTTCCATAGTTTACAATTCTCATCTCTCTTGGTATTCACTTCAGTGCTGGACCCAGTGCTTGTCATTCAAGTAAGGAAGGATCTTTGCAGATATGAAATGCAATGCAAATACCAAGCTTCACAACTTTTTTTCTTTTTTAACCAGCATTTTCATTTTAATTTGACTGCTTGGTTAATGAGTGGTTTAACCCCAAAATTATAGCAACCCTGAAAAAAATCTGTAGAGTTTTATTCTGTCTATTAAGATTAGACTCATTTTTTCTACTGGCCTTCAGTGTTGCACCAAAATAAAACAGATCTGGTGTTGCCACTACAGTTACCATAAACACATAAAAAATCATGCAGAGCATAAGCACTGAGCAACATAAATCAGGATGCATAATTACACAGCAGCTGCTCACTGGCAGGAAGGAACCCTGTGAGCAAAATTTGGCCTGGTGATTTGGAAGAGAACTCAAACAGATGCCTACACTTCTCAAATGGCTAGGACTTAGTTTAATGTTAAAGAATAATGTTAGCTACATCCAAATCATCGTAACTCTTTACAATTTATTTTGTCTAGGATGTGGAGTCATAAAAATGTTCAAGTGTCAACTCCCTTTTATTTTAAACCTGGTTTTGTTGTTGCCTCCACTCTTGGGATCAGAAACAAAAGCTGAGTAGATCCCCAGAAGATGCTCTGGGAATGCAGATGCTCCTTGGATATATATGAATCCAGCATAAAGGGGTGTCAAAGGATTTTGGCACTGCCCAAAAATTCCTCAGTGGCTTTTCTGAATTTAAGTGCCTGCTTCCCCTTGAATGCCAAACATGTATCCCCAACTTTTCTCCTGGTATCTAGTACTGGGTTCTGAGGCATAGTACTGCAAGAGGCCAGAAGCCTGAAAATGAGCAAAAATTAGCATCTAGCTTTAAATAAGGCTTTTTAGCTCCTTGTAGGATTTAGCCATAGCTTTCCTAAAGCTCACTCATCAAAAATAGTTTTTGAAAATGGGACGTGGCTGTTTGAAAATCTTAGACATTACTAAGGTCAGGGACTTAGACTGCTGCTCTAAGGGAACTGAAAGCTTTAGAAGGAAACCACAGGAGCACAGGGGAAAAGCACTTTAAATACACAACCCTGCATTCAGGGTAAGGAAAGGAACCAGCCAGGAACTTGCTTTGCAAGAGCTGTCCCAAACAGTCCATAGCCTGCTCGAGCACTGACCCTCCCACAGGGAAGAGGGGCCCTGCAGGATGTCCCCATCTGGCTCACAACCACCTCCTGCACCAAACAATGTAGAGGGCTCTGCATTGATGGGCAGCTGGACGGGGTGACCTTCTGTACTCTCTCCCAGCCAACACTATATCATGGACCCTAAAAGGAGCTGGAAATAAGCTTGTTTCTTTATATATATATATATATATATATACACGCATGTTCAATACATGCACCAACGACCTGCCACCCCACTGAGCAGGGAAGATGGGGGAAGGGAGCTGATCTCAATATCAGAACCTGTGATCCATCAGATCCATGGGTGCAGACACACAGGTAAGCATTACTTTTCCAGATAATGACAACAATCTTTTTCATGTATTAAAAATTCAGCCAGAAAGGTGATAAGATTGGGGGGGGGGGGGGAAGGAAAGATCAAAATAATAATAGTTTCAAAGCACTGTACTTATTTTAGACATTCTAACAGCATGTTTCCATAGGAACTGGAACTCAAAGGAGCACACTGCAGCAGTGTTCACGAATGTTGTGTGGTTTAGTGGCTTGCAAAGGACTGGTTAAGGGTACCATGACCACTCAGAGTGCCAGGCACCTGCTACCTTCGCTTCACAACAAGATCTTAGCTATGATGTTTTGCAAAATCTAGGAAAATAACTTTTTTTCCCACATTTTTTTCCTATCATCCTGCACGCATGGCTGCTTTCACATCCCTGTGTAGCCTCATTCCTAAGCACTCCCCACTCAGGCCCACGTGGGGCATGAAGACAGCAGTGTTTAACCCAGGCTATTTGGTTTCTGTGGAGGTGGTGTGTCCTAAGGAGCAGCACGTGGGCCTGGTTTTTGTCTCCAGCTTTAGTACCCACCTGCTGAGTGACCTCCTGCAAGTCACCTCAGGTCAGATCCGCTCCATCTGTTGGCTGCCTGAAACGCAACTCACCCAGCTCTGCAGGAGAGCACTTCTCTGGCCAACAGGGCAGCATCTGTCCTGTCTGAGACACCCATGCCACGGACAGGACTCTTGTTCCCAAAGCACCCACCTGGTCACATCCCTACACTAAGCCCTTTGCCCACATGTCAACGTGCCACGTGGCAATTGATTATATTACACATTCAAAATTGCCCACTACAAGGTGAGGTGTGTGTTGCAGCTCACCAGAGCAGCATTTAACTGTATGAAGTGGGTGTTGCAGGTCTTGGAGCAAGGCATAGACACAGGGGTGCTTTTGGTGACCATGCTGGTGGGACAGCACTGGAGGATATTTATGATGTGGGGAGCTGGACGTGATGTAGTGTCAACCGTTAACTCCTCCTGTGTCAGCCCCCTCCATAAGCTATCCTCAAAATTAAAACAGGTTTTCTCAGAGGGAAATGATTAGCTGTCTCCAAAAGGCAGCATTAGAAGCAAAGAAACCCAGCCTATCAAATCCAGGCAACAAGAACCCAGGAGTGAGCAGGAGAATTAAGCTATTTAACTGCCTTTCTCAAAGAAAACAAAGATGTTCCAGAGTGTGATGAACTGTGCACCTCACCCTGTGGTGGTGAGCCTAAATGACCAGTTTAACTTTAGATGGTCAAAATGAGAGAAAATTCCTCCCACCTCCTGTGCTGCCATTCCTCAATGGACGCAAGGGTGCAGTGGCAGCAATCCCATTTGTAGAGGATTTTCTCACTAACTTGGGACAAGGGCTGTGCAACCACTGGTTACTTTTATTTATGGATTGAGAAAAAAGAAGAAGTTTGTTACTTATGGATTTGAAAACCTTACAATAATAATGCATATTGAGACCTGCCTGACTCATACAACTAAAGGGGGTTAATTTTTAATAAACAGGGTGAAACATGTTCTTCCTTGGGCTTGCCAGGTTTAACTTCACATGCCAGTAAGAAACTAAGCCAAAATGCTGGCCAAATGCTTCTGTCTAGAAGTATAATCCAAACTATAGCTAGCAGAATCACACGGAATCACAGAAGTTGGAAGGGACCCACAAGGATCGAGTCCAACTCTTAGCCCTTCACAGGACATCTCAGCCCAAGTGCTGTATCACTTGTAACCACCTACGAATATATTTATACTGTTGTGGAAGTGTGAAAAACTATTTTTGTTTTAAAAACTGTATTTTATAAATGAATTCAGTGGTTGCTTACAGCTCAGAGGTATTTTATAAATACTATTACAAAAACATAACAATTTAGATATTTAGATACTTAACATACTGCAACGCTTCTTTCTCATCAAAACAGCTTCCACTGTAAATATTGCCATAGGAATTCATATTTAATTACCAATTTAACAAAGAAATATAGATGTAGGATGTCCAAACCCAGGTGTCTTTTCAAATGTTACAATGACAGTTTCAGTCAGTACACTGACACTAACAGAAGTAACTGGGAAGCCCTGACAGCCCCCACACTGAAATTCTGTGTTTAAAACCTGATTATTTAAAAGAAGAAAATTCTGATTATTCAATCTCTTTTCACACCTCTCCAACAAAGCAACTTTGGGAAGGTGCATTGAAACTTTCATTATGTCTGCACCTTGTCTTTTAAGGATCAGAAGCAGTTTGTTACAAATACACATATTTATGCTTTTTTGCATGTGAAGTCATACCCTGAGGTAGCAGAAGACATGTTTTAATGTCAATTTTCAAATCTGAGTGAAATTTAATTACTTAAACCAGTGCTGTAACAAAGACACTAAAGCAGGATGCAAATTTTGCACACCTGCACATATTTGCAGAACTCCAGATGCAAGCACTGAAATTCCCCGTGGGGAGTAAAGTCACAAGTCTCAGTGAGATGGACTAAACACAGAGAGCAGTCTACTTCACCACCCAAACTAAACAAAACAACACATCTAGCAGCAATGAATATACAGACAGTGTGGAGGTATTAGGATTTCTGATACTGCTATTTTTACCTCGGATAACTCAGTCTATAATAAAGAAGGATACAGTGTTCTCACTGGACAAGCTGGCTGCTGTAAACTCACCCAAACATTCAGCTTTCTGTTCTGTGTCCCCTTGTGGGCAAGTCAGATCCAGGTCTTCTCTCTCGAATCCAAACTTTGTCTGTTTTTACCCGAGACCACATCTCACTCCGAGAAACCATCTCTTTCAAAAAGAGCACCGGATGCCCAGAGTGAGCCCGGCAAGGGTCAGGCTGCAGGACTTCTGTAAGGGCTAAGAACAAGTAGTCATCTGCCAACCTGGCCACCCACTCCTGAAAGCATTTCTCTAGCTTATCTTTCCCACTGTAAATTCTTGATGCAGAGAAACAATTAAAAAAAAAGAACAAAGGAATCCAGTCGTTTAGCCTCCAGGCTGGAGAGAAGGAAAGAGGCTGCCACAGCGGTGCCTGTTTTGAATGCGTGGCAGGTACACAAGCACAAGGGGGATGATGCTATAGATAAGCATAGACAGAAATAGCTAGAAGGATGAGCTGGCTCCGGGTAGCAGTGGTGAAAGGCAGCAATTTCCCTTCTCCTGTGATTGCACGAAAACTAGCAGCTGACTCGCAGACTCACCGAGAGTGTTGGCAGGAGAGGGTCTCCCCAGGCTCTGAGTCTCACACTGGAAATATCCTCCTCGCACAGATCCCCTTCCCCATCTTGGACACATGCTTTGAAGGCTGCATCTTCTCAGCCTGCTTCTGACTCAGAGCACAAAACCTGCTCGCTGCCTGTCGGGGGTTTTGGTGCTGTTCCCAGAATCCCGCCAGGAAGCTGCAGCTCACAGATCCCCCTGCGCCAGCAGGAAAATCCAGTAACTGCGGCTCAGAAAATACTGCCAAAGCACCGAACTGAAGTATCTGGGCAGCCACCTCATCTCTTCCCCATGAGCAGCCTCACTGCTCATACCAGCCCACAAAGAGACAAGCACAGAGATGTCACCTGGCACTTATGCAACTTCGCTGCAAAAATACAAAACAATGAAATGCGAGAGTTTTACCCAGCTGCCACCATTTAATAACCGTTTCTTCCCCACTCCTTTTCTGTATAGCAACAAATTCTAATTTTCTTCTAAAATTGGAAAACAGTCTCACCTGAATGTGCCTTTAGTGGGGAAGGAAAAGGATTAAAAATCCTGCTTTTTAAAGCTGCTTGAGCAGAAAAAGATTAGTCAGTGCCCCCTTTACTCTGTGCAGTATCCAGGAACCCAGATCTTTGGCTGTCAGTGTGATGGGACACCTGAGAAACTTCACAGCTTGAAAAGGGTTGAGATGGGCAAGGACACTGAGTTCAGCTAGAGGCGGAAGTCTAGGAAGGGAGACAATCCTCCTTAATCTGAGAAAACAGAGAAAGAGGGAAGTAAAGAAAGGCAAGAGTCATGAGCATTCATGAGCATTACTGCTGTGGTTTCACTGGCGGGGAGCAAGGGTGGTTGAGGGCATGACAAGGTGTGCACCAGGGAAGAGAGAAACTACAGAAGACTAGGACTTGTGACTTGGTCACACGGACTATGTGACCCAGTGAAACTATGAAGTACAGCAGAATTCATGAGTGGGGCAGGCAGCCAGGAATGTGAAAACACAACAGAAGGAGGGAACAGGCATGGGAAGAGAGCGATGTCATGAGAAATGGAAGAAGAATGATCTGAGAAACAAATGAAAAACTCAGCCCATAGAAAGAAAATGAGGAAAAATGAATCATGAACTAACACCAACCTCATTTTAAATTATTTTGTTAATGTGTTGAGCCTGAAAACATCACATTCTGACACATGTTCCAATTCCCTTGTTACCACTGGGAGCTGCATTACTTAAATCACTGAACCATGCTCCTGTATCCAGGAGGGAATATCCTGAGGGACACTACTCACCTCCTTCAGAGCAAGGGGCAGAGGACCTCTGGCACAGTGCTGGTGGTGGGGCAGACAGGAGCCACGCCACCACAGAGCTCTTCACCTCCCATGCCACCACCACACCAACCTAGTGGAGGGGCATGTCCAGATGTGGGATCAAGCACTGCTATTATGGGAGAGCTACTGCCTTGCTCACCAGCTGCCAGCACTGCCCACTCAGGTTGCTTGAGAAAACCTCATAGGCTGTAGCTATTACATTAGATTTGTCATTCCCAAGCAGCTTCCCAGGAGTAAGGTCACTTTCCAAGACAGGATTGAAATGGGTGACTGCATGCAAGCTGCCTGATGGGGCCATGTCCTGACCCTCCAACTCCTGAAAATAGGCCTGGGAACCCACTGGGAGAAAGCTGCCTAGCAGGGGTGTACTGCCAGCCATGAACAGCTCCCCAGTGTCAGCAGACAGGCTTTCCTTGGGGCCTGGCAGTGCTCTTTGCTAATAGAGACAAACCTGTAGCTTAACATAGTACTGCAGCTGGCCAGAGAAAATCTATTATTTTTTCATTCCACTTCATTTGTCTTGACTACCCCAGAAAATCAGAAAAAAATAGTATGTTTGTCATGGTAGGAAAACTCGAGAACCTAAAATAAATGGCTTTTGAAATAGGTCTGATAAAGAAAAACCTCAGGTTCAGAAAGATAAAACCTACATGTGACAGCAGAGATACAAAGGGAAACTTAAATTTGACACGAAAAAAAATCCAACGGCAAGGGATAGCTTTAAACAATTTGTGCCCAGGCAGTCTTCAGGCACTTTTATTTGCTGTTTTCCATGAAGGAAACCATTATTGTTATAAAAATTACTGCACATTTTTTTGATTATGTTGTTTTGTTAGATAAGAACCAATGTTGCTTGACAGTGCTTCAGCAGTAGTACTAGAGCACTAGAGCACCCATTGTAGTTTAAATTAAAGATTTTCAAACTCATTAAACAAAATATATGGGGACCATTAAAATAAAAAAGGGCATTTCAAAAATTCACGGTGTGTAAACTGTTCCTTTCTAAAACATTCCTATCAGCTAGGGTTACCTCCTTTCAAATTAATGGAGAAGTAAGCTTGAAAAGCAGGTAACTGTGACCTAAAGAAAGTAAGCAGGAAATGTTTTGGCAGTTGATTGGAATAAGTACTTCGTATCAAGCAGCTGATGATTTCAGACCTGCCTTGTGTTTTTTGCATTACTTTCACAATAAGGTAAACTATTACCACGTGTTCTTTGTCAAAGAAAAGAACACAGTTGAAGTATTTACATTTACATTATATTTGATATTTACCATTTAAATGATGGGTAAGAAAACAAGAACAGTAGCAGATGGGCTTTTTTAAACTGAATTTAAGTTATTTAGAGCTATTTCTGGGTTAAAAAAAAAACAAAAAAAAATACACATGCCAAAAGCAAACACAATATGCCTTCCTGTTACAGATTATTCATGTGATATTTAACATCTACATTTGTTGAAATTAAAGTGAACTGGAGTCCAGTTTTTAAAGTATATGATTGATACAGTTTAGTGCCCCACTTTTAACTTGCGAAGGTGTTGAAGGAGCTGTTTTATTTGTCAAGAGTCCTTAAATATTTATCCTTTCACTGGGATTTGGTTGCTGATTATTTTTACAGCTAAAAACCTGCCTTCTATGTTTGATCTTCCTCAACAGCACCCCAAGTAAAAAAGTTGTCTTAAGGTCTTTATTCTGCCAGGAATAAACACTTTTGAAAACTAAGTGGGAATCTCCATATAGGCAACAGCACACATACATCTCATTTCCCAGTATAGTTTTAGGAGGATATCTTAATTATCATTATACACTGTCTTGAACAAAGACCACTGAGTCAATTTGCCTCTAGGAAATAAACCAGTGACAAATACCAGCACTCCTCATCAGTTAAACCAGCAACAGCCAAAAAAACCCCATACAATCCCAAAAACAGATATCCCTAAAAATCAGATACAAGAAGACCATGAACCCAAGCAGCTCCCAAAAGCAGATGCAACAGCATTAGAAATTAAAAACTAAAATGGTTTTTTTTTTCCACAAAGAATATGTGTGTCGTGATGCCTTTTCTGCCTCTCACCCCACCCCACTGGCGAGTGGGCTGGGGGTGCACATGGAGTTGGACACAGCGGGGATGGCTGACCCCAGCTGACCAAAGGGAGATCCCAGAACATGTGGTGTCACGCTCAGCATATAAAGCTGGGGGAAGAAGGAGGAAGAAGAGAGGGATATTTGGAGTGAAGGGGTTTGTCTTCCCAAGTCACAGTTATGTGTGATGGGCCCCTGCCCTCCTGGAAATGGCTGAACATCAGCCTGCCTGTGGGAAGTGGTGATTTTTATTTCTTGTTTTTCTTTGCTTGCATGAAGAGCTCTTGCTTTCCTTATCAAACTGCCTTTATTTCAAGCCACAAGTTTTCTCATTTTTACTCTTTAAATTCTCTCCCCAGTCCTGCTGGTGGGGAATGATGAGGGCTTGGGGCTGAACCATGACAAAAAAATATGAAATGCTACAGTTTAAAGGAGGGTTTTGAGTTTTGTTGTTTGGGGGTTTTTAAATCATAGCTTCTGAAAAAGCATCATCACTGATTTGCTTCAGAAATAAGCATATTTCAGCTCAATAGACTTATGCATTTATCCTTTGTCTAAACTGAAAGCACTCACATTCAGTTAATGTATAGCACAGCCTGTACAAGCAGTAAGTTAAGATCACCATCAGGATCAGTTTTCATCTGCCATCAATACATAATTCCCATTACAGAATAGAAACTATCTAGGAGTGAAATTCTATTCGTCCATACTTCTGCATGCAACTGTAGAACAGTTTTTTGGGGGGTGGATTTTTTTAAATTTGCTTTTGGTTCTTGTATGATCTACCATGTTGAAATCATGAAGATGAAAACCCTCCTAGAGCTGGAAAATTGTCAAAGCTGTCTTCAGCCATAGTGAGGTCCACAAGAGCTCCTTGATTGCTCCACACACATTCATCTCTGGCTTTTCTGAAGAACCTGCCAACTAGGGTTAGTTTACTGCCTGCCTTTTACTGTATTAAAATGCTCATCACTGGGGTAGTTCCATGCTTTAATCATCTTTCTATAAAGGAATTTGAAGGTGTTTTACAGCAGTTGCCCTCTCATACCAGAGCTGAAGACTATCTAGCTTCTCATCATTTGTCCAAAAGCAGTATGAACCATACTTCATAGGACGATGTAAAAGTAATGCAGAGAGTATAGAAGGAACAAACATTCCCTTCACCTGTGACCCTACAGCCTCAGATCCAACCATTACGTACCAAATGAGCTCGAACATGTAAGGGTTTACTTTATGCCCAAGTACATCCTAAATTACTACAGTTTATATGCATGACCTGTCTTCTTTTTAACTTCCTGGCCAGTTTCAAGCAGCTGTGATGGAAGTGCTGAATTCCCTCAAGTTTTGTTAAAGTAGAGCTCAGAAAAGCCTGGGAAGTACTACCGCTTCATAAGACAAGAGAAAGCCTTCATGGGAAAATTCTTCCTTAATGATGAGAAAGGTGCAACTGGAATAAGTATTTTATGATACACCAAGAAATTAATCTCTTCATCACAGTTTCTCTCCCATGGTGACTGTCTATTCCTTAATGAGGAGCTATTGTGACTGATGTTTCCACAGCCACTCCAGCATCACTAGGGAGCCTTCCCTCTGTGGCTTCTCTGTACAAAAGGGCTTGGTACAACTCAGTAAAAATTGAACTAATCGTGAGAGATAAATCCAATAGAAACCAAGCTTCAGAAGTTCTGCTAGTTTTATGACCATTAGCATAATTCTGTAGTCTTGAAACCTACAAAATTGTCATTTTTAAAAGATTCTACTAATTTTTGGTGTACAGTGTTTCATGGACATGTTAATTGATAAATGCAACATTTCTCAATGTGAAAGGGATTTACTCTTTTTCCTGAATCAACATTTGATTTTAAAGACTGTCCCATTGCTATGGTAGAATGCAGGGTGATTTGAGCTCTCAGCACTCATAAGAAAATTCTCTAAAATTAATTGAACACAGTGGAAGTGTACCAAATAGTTCAGGAACAGCTTCTTCCTACCCTTATTTTTGCCGATACACTTATTTGGACATGATAACATGTTCTCTATACAAGGAAAACTCTACAAGTTTTTAACACAGCATAAGAACTCGTATTTACATGTATGATACTTGTTTGTTGTAGCTCCAGTTTTAGGGACCAATAATTCAAACATGGGACGAGGAGGGAAACAGAAGCATGGGGATGTCTGTCGGCCTGGCAAAAGACCATAAACCACACCAGCCACAGATCTCTGGTAAGAACCAAAACCACAACACACTGAGTAAGAGATTTTAATGTCCTTTTCTCTAGCTACCTTCCTCTGCCAATTCTGTGGATGCCAAAAAACCAAAGTGTCCTTCAACAAAAACAAACTTCAATTCTATTGCTCTTGAAGTTTAAATCATTCCCAGTGCCACTGATTGACTTCCTCCTGAAGGATTTGTTTTAGCATCATAATACTGGTATCTGATGTATACATACATGGTTACTTTTCAAGTTACTTTTACTGAGGGGACTATCGTAGTACCTGGATTCAACCTCAAGTCATGCTTGATGTCAATTAAATATTTCCAAATGCCTGAACAGAGTCTAAAAGAGTACCCATGCAATTAATGAGTGCCACAGATTCTCATCAGCGCATGTGAAAATGGGTCAGCAATGTTTTAGAGTGTGTACATGTAAAAGATGATGTCTCAGGATGCCTTCCAGCTCTCTTCTAAAATCTACAACGTACACCATTGAGATAAAGCCTGTGTTGAGCAGTATCTATTTCTAGAATACTGCAGACCATTTCACCACCCTCTTCGTAAGCTTTTGTTGCATCCCTGAAGTTTACTTCCTCATCATCCCTCCAAGTTTTATTTCTGCCACCCTTTAGTCCTCTTTCAGTCTTCTCACCTAATTATCTTCCCCATCAGTTTTCTCTAACCTCAGTTTCTCTTCTGTATTTCCAGTTAAACCATGCTTGCAGTCATACTGTACTGATTGTTTCAATAATTCATGTATGAAAACAAGTGACAATTACCATCCTAAGACACAGTTGAAGCTGTCAAAGATTCTCTTGAACATTTAGCTATGAAAGACCTTTAGCTTTGCTAAGAGATTTTGTTTTACTCACTACATCTACTGTGGCTTTAAGATCATGCTGAAAGACACTGAACGCTAACAGTTCAGCAGTGCAAGTGGCTCAGTTCTATGCTTTTCAGCCTTAGTGTGCCAGATATTTTTATATTATTCCTACACAATTCCCAGTAGCCAGGGACAGAGCCTGTATAATGATGTGTGTCACTGAGAGCACTCTCCTTCAATCTGCAGCGCCCAGCTATGCCAGCAGCCAGCCTGCTAAATGATCAGTTAGTAACAAGAATAGAGTTTAAGCTGTGTAAATAAGAAGCATTCATGTAGGTGGGAAGGGAGGCATTAGTCATTGTGCTAGCAGAATATCCTGACACAAAAAGGACCTTAGTACACACAGATCAAGGATCTGCTTATCACCAATATAAAATAAGAGGATTACATATTGCATTAACAGAGATGTTTTCATATTCTCTGCTCTCCATATCCCAGGCAATTTTCTCTGGCCTCTCAGAAGAGAACATTCAAAATAAACTCTTGGAGTATAAATGTTAATAAGCAGCAGGGATGGCTGAGATTCACTAGATCTGCAGCAAGATCTCAGCAGCAAAATGAAGATTTCTTCTCTTCTCTAAAGATATTTCACAGAGAACAAATTCTTTCATTACACCAACAACATGAGGTGGCGTAGACTCTTCCACCTTACTTGGATAAACTGCCTACACTTACTTGCTCTCACAAGAAAGACAGGCTGTTCCCTCACGGAGTGTGGAGCTGGATAAAGGAAACGGTGACTGCAAGAGGGCTTGTGGACTACTCAGCCAGGCCCACCTTTACTACCAATGCAGAACCAACGGTGTTCTCTAGTAAAGAGTGGCTATTTACAGTTTTGGGCAATTCAAGGCAAGGAGGAAACTCTGCACTGCTCTTTTTGTCATGTGTGTATAGCCACTCTCCTGGAATAAAAAAGAGATGTGTCAACTCAGAAGGGTGACCAGGGCACTTGAGGAGGTGCTCAGTGATGGCTCCTCTCAGTAACACCCTCAAGTCATGTGGAAACAACTAGGCATTCTGCAAAGGGAAGCTCCAGCTCTGACAGATCACACTTAAAAAGTCAGATTCCAGGACTGTCAGTTCCAGTCTGTGCTGTGGAACTTTCCTCAACATATTGTCCTAGCAATGGTTTGCAGGTGCATTTTTTCAGAACTACTGGCATTAATTCTTCTCTTGGGTCAAGTGGCAATAACAGTTTTCGTAATTCCAGCTTGTAAAAAAAGCCTCTACTCCAAGAACATGGCATAAGCCAGCTGGATTTTTACAGTAGCAGCACCCTTTCCTTCAATGCAGCTTGCAGTACTAAAAGCTAGAAATTTAAGGCAAAATCCAAACTTCTTTAATAATATCTAAAAAGTAAAATAAAATTTGGTATATTATGAGGTACAGCCTGGAGTTTTTTGCAAAAAAACCTGGGTCTTGAGGACACAGACTGTGTTCTTAACACAATAAACCAATGAAGACCTATTGAGCCCAACCCACTGAAATTTTAATTGTAAGCATGTGAAAACCATACTCCCAGTCAAGTCACAGAGCCTTTCGAAGGCAATAAGAAAAAGCAGATTAAGAAAAATAAAATAAAGGAAAAAGAAATAATAGAATGTTAAGAGGTTGGAATGGCCCTTAAAGATGACCTGGGCCCAACATCTGCCACCATGGGCAAGGACATCTCCTACAGGCAGGACACAAAATGCCTCTGAAGCAGTGCCTGCAAGACCCAAGAAGAATTTCTGATCTCACTGATGAGGACAGGATGATCTGATGGAGATGTGACACCCATGATAACACCTTTTAGAGAATTTAGAAAAGGGTAGCTGTTGGATTCCCACCATCCTACTCCAAACATGAAAGCTGAGCAAAAGTCATAAGACCCTGGCAGAACCAGATGCATGGTCTGATTGATGGAGATGGCTAGTGAAGCCAATAAGACTTGACAAGCCTCACTTCTAAGATGAGTGTCATTCTGCATTATCATTTTATGATTTAAAGCCCCTCTTCAGCCAGTCCATATTAAAGTAGATAATTTCAAAGTGTCAAATCAAAGACCCAGCCCCTGTAAATCAGGTGTCCATAATTGGCCATTCACTTAAGAGCTCGACTTGATGGCTCCTGTGGGTCCCTTCCAATTCAGAAGATTCTCTGAGTGTGAACACTGTATAAATAACTCAGGTGTTACTCTGTGGTAGAGTTGCTGTAGCTGACTCAGTGCAAAGGCAGATAAAACATTCAAGGCCCAAATAGTTTTTTTGCTTATTCTTGACCATGAAAGTCCAAAATGCTGAAGTGAATCCATGGAGTTCACTTAATAAATTGTCCATTTCGAGAAGAGATTTTCATTTCCAGGAAGGGCTTGCATCAAAGGGCAGAAAACTGAAATTTTAACATTCTTGCTAATGATTTTCTTCAAAATCAGAAGGAAAAAAACCCCAAACCCACCCCCACCACCCAAGATTAGAACTGGCCACCATTATTGACTAAGCGCAAAACTCATTATGGTAAACTACATTACAACAAAGCTATTTTTACCAGCATCCCCATTCAGATTCACCAGTTCCCAGTGTGTGGAGGTAAAAATCGGTGAAATGTAACAAACATAATAGTGCCCCTGTTAGAGTCACTGACAAGTGGTTTGTGAGTGAGGCATCAAACCAGCCAAGGATCAGGTAAAGATGTGGATGGAGGGCATTCAGGGCTGAGGATAAGAACTTTCTACTGACTTGGTCTCGGATGAGAGGCAGCAGAGGGGGTCAGCACAGAAGGTGGTGCAGCAGGGAAGGTCAGCTAGGAGAGTGGCTGAGGCACACAGCTGTGATGGGAAAAGCACTTGCATCAGAAGTGGGGCACTGAACATCTAAGGGGTGTTAAAAGAAAAGTGACAGGATTTCAAATAAAATGTGTAGGTAACTCCCTGCTGTGAGAGTGGGAACTAGTCAACTGTGCTCTCTGCACAGAAAAATGTGCAGGAAAAAAAAAAAAAAAGAATATCTATTTTAGCTACATGCCTGAAATACAGATGAGCCATTCACAGAGAGAAAACAGAGCTGCAATAAGGTGCAGAATGGCACAGCAGGACATCAGGCAGATGGCCTTGGAAAGAGCTGACCTAGCAGTGGTAACTGCAACTGTGAAAGGTAGTAAAACCAGGTCAATCCCATCCAGGAGCTAAAAAAATCCCCCACTCAAGCATGGGGATGAGAGGATGAATTTGTAAAGTAATGGCTAGGCAAAAACCTCAGCATGTTTCCAAATAAAATGTTTTCCATGTGAAGTGCAGTGTCAACAGCAGGAACATAAATCCAAGAACATGTAATTTTTTCCAGAAGAAAAAAGCTGAAAAAGTTGAGGAAGAAAATATGTTGGCATGACAAAGTTTGAAGAGACCCATCAATAGTGATAAAAAGTGCAGCAGAGTAATTTTTCAGAGAGCTGTTTCTTCTTCATCTCTTTATCAATGGATAAACATTCCCTCTTGTCTCTATGCAGGCTTGCATGACTATACCACCTCACATAATTGCAGGTCAATGGAGCAATAGGTAAATTTTCTCCTGATTGAACTCAAACATTATTTTCAAAGCATGCCAGTATGAATCTACACACAGTCCATTATAATTTGTGCTGTCATCTCTTCTAGTTAGGAGATGAGTCTTTTGGCAACATGGTATTTTCCTAACCCTTGCCTTTTGCCCAGGTGAAGGAAGGTGGGAAATCAAAAAAGCAACAGATCCAGAAGGTTTTTACTGATGGAAAAAGTAATTGATATGAGTAGGGGAGTCAAGCCAGAAATTTATAGCATGGATTAACTGAGGAAGACCAGAAGAGAGACTTAGGAAAGAAAAATCTGGTTCCTGACCTTGAGGGTGCGGAAGGTGGTGACAGTCAACACCTATTTTCTTTCACTGTCAGAGCAAGTTTAATCTCAAGCATTTATGATACAGGGTGCAAATAATAATTTCTTCCCATTTGGGATCAGGTTTAGTGTTGGAAGAGCTCAAGCTCTTTCATCTACTCCTCTAAACTTTCTTCATAACCACTTGCAGCATAAGCAAAGCAAACCTTTTCATATCCTTTAGAATTTCATCTTCACTGAACACTGTCAGTTGTCCCCAGAGTTCTACTTTATATGCTATTACAGTACTACATGGGAATTAAATTAGCAGATGCCAAACCAATTGCCCAGAGAATTTTAGCAACGTAGCCTTTGAAATTTGCTGAGTGGAACATGTATTCATTGCAAAAACAAAATTATGTGGGTTTCTCTAAAAAATGTAGCAGGTTCACAATTTTGTATGTTCTAGTTTAAACTAGAACATAAACTCCTAAATATATGAAATATTTATATTACCTTTTGTGAGTGAAAACTGAGGAAAAATACACATTCTAAAGCCAGCTATATGCCTAAATTCAGGCCCCCTCTGTTCAGAAAATCCCTAAGAGACAAATATCTAACAAATATATTCTTCAGGAGAATTTGGGAAAAAGATTGTACTTTTTTCCCTTTATTTTTTAACAAAGGCTTTTGGTGTATTCTTGATGTTTTTTCATATTCAAAAGTATAACAATTATTTACTTTTTTTCTGCTTTTTTATGGAACGAGCACACAAAGCAATCTTTTGACTCCATAGAAAAAGCATTTTAATGTCAGTCAAATTAATAAAGCCCCAAAACCTACAGGAACCAATTTTAAACAGCATTGGGGCAGACAGAAGAAGAATGCTCTTGCAAATCAGAAAATGGAGGACAGGCTCCAAGCTTCCTACCTTTATTTTTGGAATGGCTTGTTATGTCAGCAAAGACCTCCTCTTCCTTAAGAGCTAAACTCACTTGAGCAAGAAGCAGCCTCAATCTCTCCTTTAGCGACACCTTTATATGTGGTAACCATTTATACCCTGCATAATATTTGGGCAGACAAAAGGCTTACTATAAGTTTCTGCAAGTTTTCCTTTTTCAAACAGTCAAAACTATGACGTATTTTATCCCAGTATTAACAAACGTAACAAGAACAAAGCATTGTAGGGGAAAAAAAATAAACCTTATGAGAAGAAAAGTAAGATCATTGCTAATGTTTCTGGGAAACCTCCTAGATACTGTAGTGATGGCTCCCAATAGTGGAACACAGACAAATCTGTAACTGCAGCTCAAGTGTAAACAGATGACACCTGACAGGAATTATCTGAATTCTAGAAAAATGTACATGTCAGGCTACAATCCTATGTACTTCCAGCTGGAAAAACAACTGAGTCTAGATTTATTTACCTGTAAGTAAAATAAATAAGAGTAGAACAAATTTTGCATTGAAAAACCCTGCAACTAAAAATTATGAGTCACTCCTCCAAACCTCCATTATTAAAAATAAATCACAACACATTTATTTGTTAATTGAGACTTCAAGATCTGAATTGTTAATTCAGATTTCAAGAACAGTTGCATTACTTTTTCTAGCTTTTACTCCTCAAACTGTAGGTGTTAGAAAAGGCTTATATACATGAATAAATAACATGTATGCAAACCAGGCATTAAAAAAATCATGAAATATCAGGAGACCCGCAAGAAAAATTAGTAGGACTGTAATGAATATCATTATAATCTACTAGAAAAAACAAACAAACAACCCCCCCAAAAACAAACAAAAAAAAAAAAAAAACCAAAAAAAAACAAAAACAAAAAAAAAACACCAAAAAAACCCAACAAACAGAAAGCAAGGAAGACTGTTTCAGTCTTGGTCCTTACAGCACACAAGTTATAATAAGCTCTCCACGAGTACAGACTAGATAACTATGTCCAGTTTGGGGAAGAATTGAATCCTCAGGCTCAAAAAGTACACTCTAACTAGATCCCAAGCCCACAGAGCAGCACACCTCCATGTCACCCTGTCTCCATCTTTCTCATTGATAAAGAAACCCAGATGCTGTGCCAGCAAAAGACACCTTTAGATCCCAAAATCCTTGAAGTGGATGAGGAAGAGTCACCCTCTACCCCACACCTCATGCCAGATGAAGCAGCCCCAGGCACAGTATGCAGAGAACAGGGATACATGGAGAGAAAACCCTGAGAAAGTCTGCAGAGTCCTACAGAGTGCAATACTGAATTTTGAATGGCTGAAGCGCTATCAGCAATGAGATCAGCTAAATGTAGCGATGCTCATGCCTTAGTGTTAGCAACTCACTGGTGGCAACCACAGTTCTGAATGAGATACAGCACTGCTCAAAAACGCACACCCTAGCACATAGCACACCATTGATTCATTCCTTAGAACTATCATATGTATTTCCAGATAGTGCTTTGAACTTGTGTCAGGAGGATCAATAGTGCTGCCTTTTATAGATCGGAACTCTCCAGCCTCGCAGCTACTACTTCAGCATAAATGAGAGACTAGCAGGATATAAAGGGATCACGTTCAGCTTGACGTGTTAAGACACTAGAAAAATCAGGCAGGCAGGTCTTGGGCTCCAAATTACTTCAAAGGTCAAGATGAAAACCGAGCATGTTACCTGCCGTACCATCTTGAGCAGAATTAATATTTTCTTAGCAGTCTTGGTGCCAAACACAAACGCAGCCTTCAACAACATGAACACTATTGCTAGAAGATCTTTCTGACTTTCTAGAGAGACCTGTGAATTTACTCATCAGCAGGTGATTTTTTCCTTATTTAATGTTAAACTTGGATTCATACTTGCCAAAATACTTAAGCTTCAAAGGATCAGAATATTGTTATGGTAGAGATTGCCTATGTAGACTACCTCTCTGCTCTCTGGCCTGCCACAGCAGCACTGATGGTTCCTATCTCTCCATCTGAGAAGCTTTAGGATTAGAGAAAGGAGGTTTGCTTCCAGCTCGAAAAACTGACATTCATTTGCAGCTAGCCTCTACCTTGCATTGAGGCTGTAAGTGGAAAAATTCAAAAGTCAGTACTGCTGACCCTGTGTACCTAAATACCTGGTGATCACCATATTTCACAAATTTTTACTGGAAAAAATGCACGTGGAGCAATAACTGTGTTGCACAGGGCGCTGCGGGTCCCTGAGCTGATTGGTGGGTAGTGCAGGACAATTCTCCACATAGAGGAGGGCAAGTAAATCCCAGTAAATCCCTCCCTGCCATACACCCACCCTACTACTGTTCAGCACTCTGGACACAGTCTAAGGAGCCTTCCAACATTCACAGCTGGCAATATAATTCTGAGACTTCACAAGATTTTTTTTTTTTTTCATCTCAAAAGCTTTGGGAGCCTATAGCTGTGATCATAAAGGAACAGAAGTAGGACAAAAGTTAGAGAGAAACTGCAGCATTACAGTTTACATTGGACAAGAACAGAATATAGGCAAGTCATGGAGGCATCAACATAAATGCCGCTTTCTTCTTGCCACATTTGATTCACAATTTCATTAAAATCACAAGGCTATTTTTACAAATATTCAGAAAAATTGTCCTCAAAAACTGAAATCAAATACACTTCTCTGTGGCTGAACATGTACATGATCATAAACTCCAAACAATCACCTTCAGGATAATTAATGTCAAAATCAACAAAAAAAATGAGTGTCTCATTTTTATGCTATTTGCCCAAATTTGGACTGCTTTGGGGCTGCACATGGCCCCATCTGAGAGCATCTTCTCAAATGTGTACTTCTGTCTGGTAGGTATCCTGGAATACATGATTGCTTTTTGTGTATTTTGTCCCTCTTTGAGACAGTAAGTTATATAAGCAGCAGTTTCGATGATTCAGGCAGGCAGCTAGAAAGAACAGACCTCAATTGCTTTCTTTTTAAAATGTATACTTGTAAATTAAGAAGCATTTCAAGATTAGGCATCTGTCCAATTCTTTTTATCATTTATGTATTATGCTAATGAGGATGCTGTTTCTTTAATTATATCATTTGAAGGAAAAATTGCATTCAGTCCCTTGATCTTCTTTAAAACCATTCCTATGCTTGATTCCCCTATAGGCTTTTAATCACGCTGCCTCAGTGTGAAACTCTGCATTTGAACAAAACTTTTCCCAGAACTGGTTCACTGAGAAAGTTTAAATTGTTTTCTCTCATTGGAGCCATATCCTCTACCACTTGGCAGCTTTAGAGGAAGAGCCATAAGATTCAAACTAGCTAGAATGAAGAGTAATGATGACACTTAATATACTGCATATGCAACATACTAAATGCCAGGACTTGTTAGACAGGGGTAGAGAGACAACTGAAGTGAGGCATAAAATAATACCTTTCTATGACACTTCACTGTAGAGTTCAGTAAATCTTATTTAAAATAAAAGCACATATCATAAGCTGTTAAACTTCACTATGCAAAATTACCCACATATGATGTTCACGGGCATTTGTTTAGTCAAATGCTTCACTGCAGCTTTTTGTCTGTTTTAGTGACTAAAGCAAATGTATGTTCCAGCTATGGTACATTCATTTAGAGTTTAACTGTACGATTTGTTAACGTGGTGTGCTTTCATCCTACACTGATAGACTGGATTTTGTTGAAACTAAGAAACAAATTGCACGAACATCTTGAAGCAAACTATTTACAAACAAATATTCTGACACCTCATTTATCTGTTTTGCCATAAAATTGGCTTATACATTATTAATTATGAAAAAGAAGCACAACATGCTTTCATGCATTTTTACTTTGAAATCCAGGTCACACTTTGTTTTTCAATTCAGAAAAACAGTATGAATAATATAATTAACATATCAGAAGATTCTTTGCAAGTAACTTTATTTAAGCAGGCTAAACCAGGAGCTTATGAAGTTGTTGCTATTCTGTCATTGCAGATAAATAATTTCTTAACCCTTGTCTATATACTTCACTTTATTTGATTGATCCTTTGTACTTAAAGGATGCTTTGAGTAGGCATCCTCATACTAAGCCACACAATGCTGAATGAAAAGAGCGTCCCAAAACATCTACAAGCTAATTCCTGCCTCTGTGGACTGGTTTCCAGCTGGGATGCTGCTCCTTAGAAACAAGTCAGTAACAGTGTGGTCATAGATGAGAAACCAGAAATTTGAGATATAGAATCATATATTCATTTAAGTTGGAAAAGACCCTTAAGTCATCAAGTCCAACCATTAACCCAGCACTGCCAAGTCCTCCACTAAACCATGCCCCTCGGTGTCACACCTGCACATTTTTTAAATACCTCCAGGGAGGGTGACTCCACTACTTCCCTGGGCAGTCTGTTCCAAGACTTAGTAACTTTTCTGGGAAGCAGCTTTTCCTAATATCCAATCTAAACCTTTCTTGGTGCAACTTGAGGCCATTTCCTCTTGTCCCCTTGCTTGTTACCTGGGAGAACTTGCACCTGGCTACACCCTCCTTTCAGGCAGCTGTAGAGAACAACGTTTCCCCTGAGCCTCCTTTACTCCAGGCTAGGAAAGCTCAGACCTCTCAGCTGCTCCTCACAGGACCTGTGCTCCAGACCCTTCCCTAGCTCTGCTGCCCTTCCCTGGACATGCTCCAGCACTTCAGTGTCCTTCTTGTAGTGAGGGGTCCAGAACTGAGCACAGGATTTGAGGCGCTGCCTCACCAGTGCTGAGTAAGGCTTTCATAACCCACCTGAACACATACGATGGATCATTCTACAGGTTCTCCACTCAGGGCACTTAATTGTCAAAATACCTTTGTAATGACACTTCAATATTATGCTGTGCTTTTCTCAGGCGTTTGCATTTGATCACCCCATGTGAACTATCCTCTATCTGTACAGCTCCTTACAGACCCTCCCCAAGTCTAGATGTGAGTCATTTCTGGAACAGAGCAAGATCACATCTTTCTTGGCCATTTGCTTCATTTAGTGAGAATTTAATTTCTAGGTGCACGCTGATTTCACTACAAAATTTACCTGGTTATCACAGTAACAGCCATTTCTCATGGCATTACTTTGAAGACCTTCGCGAAGAATGAAAAAACAGAAGGTTCATCAGCTTTTGACCTCAGCTGCATTCTAGAGCCAGCCCCAAAGTCAACTGCAGCATCAACTCCAGCTCAGGAAGCTTACCTTGTCTGCACAGCAGCTGAGCAGTGACCACTGGCTTGCAAAAGGCCACATGGACTGGGAGCTGCCAACTGAAGAGGTCTGACCAGCAAACAACAGCCCCCCTATGTCAAAACGAATGGCCAAAATACTTGCAATTGGTGCATTGCAGAGCTAGAAATAGAAAGCAATTCTTTCACCATACTGCTGGTATTTGAATAGTTTCTCTTTTTAAAAAGGGCAAACAGTTCATTCCCCTGAAAGCTTGCTTGCAATGGCAATGGCTGGGCTACATTTCAGTAAATATTAGAATTGCCTTTTTCAAAAAGGAAGCTCAAATCTTTTAAAGGTTAAGAAGGTAACAAGCAAACACATGATTAAAAAGAAAAAAAAAAAGCCAAAACACTAAAAGGCAATGTACTTATTTATGAGAAACAGGGTGGGAAGATAAAGCCATGGATACCACATGTGCAAGAAGAAAAGCAGAATCTGGAATATTGGCAAACGACAAGCTGAGAGAGAGGCTGAGGTCTGCTAGAAATTCATCAAGGGAGGTATTCCTCAAGCATGTATCCTGAAACATATGAAACATTCTGTCACATTGCATTTTATTCTAGCAGAGAATATGTTCTGGAAGGACCACTTTAAAAGTGTGGCTTTGGGAAAGTCTGCAAACTTTAGTCATGGCTTAATACAAGAGAGTAGTGAAATCAGCTCCAGCTGATGTTATATTGGACTCCTACTGGACACAGGTAAACCATTTAACCAGAAAATTATGATTCACTACAGGCAAAAGGCAATGCTCTAATTTCTTTTGCAAATGAAAAAACAATGTGTAATCTTAACCAATATCCATTTTTTTTGTTTGGATGTTTTAGAAAGACCATTTCTCAAAATTAAAAACAAATCATGTGCAAAGCTGAGTGGGGAAAATAGTCACATACAAAAATATAAAAGGAACTGCTAAGGGATGTTTTATTACATGTCAGAAATGTAAAGGAAAGTCACTCTGCTACAGACATGAAAGCAAGCTTTTATGGTTGAAGAGTCCTGGCTACAGAGAGTGAAGTAGCAGCAGAGAAACCTGTAAAACAAATGCATAGTACATAACAGATGGGGGAAAGGCACTGTTAGCAATGAATACAAATTAACATTGCAGAAATGCAAGCAAACAATGGAAGCAAAAAAACAGTAAAAAAACTATGGCGAGGTTTAAGGCAACAGGAGCTCCTCCCTAAATGGAACAAGAATAAGAGAATGCCAAGCAATGACTTCAATAGCCGATTATTCCAGACAAAAATTATCCCAAAATTCAGAAAAAAACAGAGGTACTTGACGACAATTTCTCTGCATTCAGAAAGATGCAAGATGCCCTATCACTTCTTACAGTGACAATGACATCACTATAACTTGAAAGAGCTTTAAATAGCCTCTCAGTTTAAACCCTGCATTCAAGAGAAGAGGGTAGATGAATCAATAACTTTTAGTTCAACGACTCTTTTAAAAGTCACAGGTGCACTAAAGGTTCCTGGTGACTGGAAAGACATACTATCACAGCAGCATTTACAAGGGTTGAGCGGGATAAGCAAAGCACCTATGGAGCAGTTAGACTGACATCAGTAGTGAGCAACAGCAGGGAAAGATTAGCATGGGACACAATCAATAAGGCATTGAAAGACAGTCACACAATTAGCACCAATCAACACAGCTGTATGGAAAACAGGCCTGGTCATGTAAATCCCATAATTTGTATGCAGTGACATCATTTGATAATGGTATGTGCTGACAGGACGTATTTCCAGCCCTAATGTCACACTATGCAGTGATTTAAAGTCATGCTGTACATAAAATCCTGAATTAAGAGATTAACCATACTAAATCAACACTGCTCATAGCAAGTGAATTTCAAAAGTGACTAGCTAAATGGATGACTAAACAGAGAATCAACAACCTGATAACAGAATCCTTGTCAGTCCAGCAGGGGAAAAAAATGAAGTACAACACTTGGAAGCTCAAAAGAGATACAGACTGCCTTGGAAAGCAAGGCTCATTATTTACCGAAAAATTTAATGGTGACATGGTAGATTGATTTATACTGGAACCCTTTAAATCAAGACCTGGTCTCGTTCAGAAAAATATGCTAAATAAAGAAAAATTAAAGGACTACTACCGAAATACTCCTCTGACCTCCACAGAACAGGCAAGAAGAATAGATATTCATGTGGTCCCCTTTTGTCTTTAAATTCATAAACCAAGGAAACAATGACCCAAACACTACTAATCCCTCAGGAATTTAATGCAATAAGTGAATCATGTTTAATCCATGTGATACAGTGTAAAGTGTCTTGAATATTTCTATGGGATTTCAGATGTAAGCCAGTGTTAAATTACTGGATGACTATTAAAATATTAAGTCACTTCCATGAATTTCTGATTTTTTGGCTGAAATCAGAAAAATCTATCCCTATGCACAAATAGGGAGGGATGGTATCAAAATCCTGATCCACACCTCCCCATGTAGATCACTTTGACCTGTTCCTCGGAATTGTTATTAACAGTAACACTACCAGGACAGTATTTCCATGGCATATCAGAAAGCTTCCTAGCAAGCACAGCTGTGACTAACACTAATTTCATGCGATTAGGGTTGTACTCTTATATTCCCATCATCTTCCTAAGCCATGCTCTGAGATCAGTACAAGAGGTGAAAGTCACGTTAACCCTGCCAAACATGTTTTGATTCTGTCTGTTTGAAACAAAACACAGGGTTTTGAAAATGCCATTCCTGGAAACAACTCTGGAATGGGCCAGGAGACTTTATACTTCCAGTTTTGCAGCAGGCACTGAAATTGCTCCAAGATTTATAACTGTGATAAGGCACCATTACAACTACTTTTAAACCAGAGTCGTTTGTAATAATGGAAATGCATTAAAAATATTTCTGTACAAATCTTTGCATCACTCCATGTCCTGCAGTGTTGTCCTCAAAGAGAAGATGTGCATTGCACTGTGCACTCTCTCCTTTCACATGGGACAGCACACAGGGCTGGAACGTCACAAGCCACACATGAGCCCATAAGCACAAGACTGCTCTTCTTTGGTGTTTAGCCACCTGACTGCTGCAGGACTATGACCAGGATGTACTTGCCACCCAGAAGACAGCAACACTCCAGTTTGATCACTTATTTCACAGCCATAATCACAGTATTTGTGATTGAGTGTGACTGTCACCAGAGAAACAGCTTTTGACTTTGGGTCTCCCCACTGGAAAGAGCAACACTTCAGCCATATGGATATCTGAACTTGTCCAGAAAATTTGCTTTTTAATCACTTGAGGGACAAGATCATGCCTGGACATGGGAGATGCACACACAGAGGCTTCAGCAGACATTGTTATTGCTCACCATGAACACAGCCTCATGCCACTACAGCAGTTTTACCAGGATCTATGTCACGGTCACCTCCCCATGGACAAAGTTATGCCTTCCCAAGCATGAAAGGCTATCTTCAAATATTGTTATAGTGCCTCAAAAAGTAACAGGATTTAGTTTATATATATATATAGTATATTCGTTTAAAAAGCCATATTTTCAGTGTATACTATGCCTAACAAACAAAGCAAAAACATTAGGAAAGCAAAGGTCTATTTTTGTTTGATAATTTCCCACATTGAAAAAGCCTCATGGTCTGCTTTGAAGTCACCTTTAGCTCTACTACTTACACAATTATTAAATGGAATTTTCATTGGATAAAATAGCACTATTCAAAAAGAATTAAAGACCTCTTGAAAGAGTTCTTCGGTGGCAAATACATTTAATCAGACTAATCAGACATTAATAACACAGAAGACAAGCTTACCCAAAATGCTGAAAAAACAAGTTTTTCTTCCATTGGTGATAGTTTGCCTTAGAAGACAGTCCAGGGTGGAAACCTTAAAAAAAAAAAAAAAAAAAAAAAAAAACCAAAACAAAAGACTCATTAGAATTAGAGTAGGTAACAAGGGCATACACCATCAAACCTTCTGTAAACACAGTGCTCAAGATTAAACTTCCTGCTCTTCTGATTAGGATCCTGTCCAAGTTTCCTGGCATTAGCTCCCAGATAAGCTGATCTGCCTTAGCACTGAGTGAATTGAAGCAATGCACCTACTCTCAAAAGGGGGAGAGGAAACAAAACCTTTGTGAAACCAACTCCACATTTTCTGTTCCTCTTCCTCTGAAATATATTTAGAATAAGTCAAATTTAGGTACAGAAGCTGAAGGGGAAGCACAGATTACACCAAGTCTGGTTTTAATATATTTACAGAGATCATTGTTTTAATGACACTGTGCTACTTGACACCTTGTCCCCTTGCCACATTTTGATGTGATATGGGTGATGTGGTGTTGCTCAGAGAGATTTAGCTGCATTTGCTTGTGATGAGATCATCCAGAAAAAGTGTGGAGGGAAAGAAGAAAAACAAGAAAGGGTGAGGAAGATCATCTAGAAAGCATACAGAAGGAGCTTCTCACAAAAGGCAGGAAAAGATTACAATCACAAAAACTAAACATTGTGAATCAGAGAATGCGAGTTATGTCAAAACAAAAAAACAGCTCAAGGCAGAGAAGGAAAGAAAGCCAGTCCTGAGATTTGATAAGAAGTCATGAGATTTGCTTTTTCAAAGGTAAAAAAAGCCAAAGTCAAACTCCTGAGATTCAGAGATGAAACAAGAACAGACTTTCTCAAGTAGCACTGTCCAGATTAAAAAGATGACAAAAAGAGATGAAAAAGGTTTTGGGTTGGGATCTTTAGAGGGGGAAAAAATGATTTTATTTTTATTATGCCAGTGATGTGCATTTATTTGTATTATGATGGGAAACAGACAGGAGATATTAGATATTATTAAGACATATGTGTGCATGGAAGACCAAGATGAGGGATCTGACTGTGGGACAAGCAGAGCAGGTGGAGTTTAGGTAAGACCTGAGAGTATAATAGAGAAAAGGGAAGAGAGAGAAAAAATGGGGAAGGACAGGTGAGGGCAGAAGGGGAGATCATGACAATCTTTTTTTCCTTGTGGTAAAGACCAAGTAGAGAAAAGTTAGGTGAAAATCTTGAAAAATACTAGAAGATGAAAGATATAAAGAGCATTTTAGGAAAGATTTAATTGAACAGTTTTTCAAAATGTTTTGTTCACATGCAACTGATGGTAACTACTTATGACACGTTTCACATAAATGTGGTAAAATAACAAATCCAAGGTAACTCTCAGCAAAGCATGCACTTCTGGCTACAAAATCTGTATTTTAATATGAAATTCCAGGTACGTTTTACTTTTTTTCCCCAACTTCCATTCCCCAGCAATGCATGTTGTTTCTATTCAAATAACTCAGTTAAATTGAGTTGTGTGCTCAGCCTCATTAGCCACCATCTCCATTCCCCTGCGGTTTTAATTAGATAGGTCTCTTTGTGCGCAGCTACCTCAATCCTTCCCCCCAAACAATGCCACAATGTTGCTTCTTTTATATCAAAATTCTTCAAATGCTCCCAATTACACCAGAGGCAGCCCAGGTGATCAGCGCAGTGCAGAGCTCTCCCATGGAGATGGCGTGGCAGGATCTACATCCAGCAATACACACACACACACTCCTTGGGCAAAACTGAGTTGCCCTTCCACACAGTTTCACCCATTTTAAATAAGAAAATTTAATTAATGACAATTTATGACAGACTCAAGTGAAGGGTCAGACCCTCTGCATAGACACCAAGCCTCAAACTTTTCCCAGTAACCTCCTTCCTGCTCCATAAGCCATTCATCTCCTCCACACCTAGCCCATGAAATTACAAAGCAGGAAAAAGGCCCCTACACCCCACCAAAGCAGGGGGTCACAGGTGTCCCCTGAATTCAGAATGATACCTGGCTGCAGCTCCTCCTCCACAGCATCCACCCTGGTAAACCCCGCACATCCCTCAAGGATCAAGACATGGCACCATCCCACAGACAGAAGAAAGTCTCACAAGGACCTGCTCCAAGGGTCTGACCAAGCCTTTTTGTTTTTAAACTAACACAGGAACAGTGGTACCAAAATTGCAAGATCACCGGTTTTCAGCTGGAAATGGAGGTAAATGCTGATGTTCTAGGAAAAAAAAGAAATGGAAGTGGCAAAGGATCAGGTCTACTCATGAGGAGCAGGACAGGACTTTTTAAAGGCAGGGCTCCTGCCTCAACCACTATTTGAAATCTGTTAGAATAAAGACTGTAAATCCAGCAGGCATGGCTGGCAGCAAACCCCTCAGAGCAAAGAATCTGCTCCATGGCTATCCTGCAGCCCCAGAGGAGAGCCTAGGGAGCTCAGCACCACTCCCAGGCTATTCCTGGCTGCCCAGGGTCAACAGTGGCACAGCAGGGATTAAAGCAACTTAGATTTGTTATGTAAGGAACATGTTGCTCATGGCTTCTCTCAAATCCCAGAAACGTTGCTATTATGTAATAGAAACAACCAAAAAGGGCAGCTTTTCTGTGATTTGATTTTTTAAAAGTGCTGAGCAGCTAAAAATGAACAGTGGGATTCTGTCAGATTCTGTATTATGTTTTCAACTCTAAATCCATGTTTAACCTTAAAGATGCTGTAGCTTATAGGGACAATGACTCAGTTCTCACTTCATTCAAGATACAAAAAAGCAAAATTAAGCAAGCTTAGTCCACTTCCCCACCAGGTGAAGAACACAGCTTTTATCTTCTGAACCAAGCCTGAGGGCTTCCACTGTTTCAGCACCAGTATCTTGCTGGCTCTACCAACATTTAAGAATTACTCATATAAATAAAGGTTGTGGACCTGGCTCCGAACTTGGTTGCTTGGATTGGATGGTGGACGTGAGCCACTCTGACACTTGGGCTTTCTTCAACGAAAAATGCAAGCTCATTTGGCAAAGTCTCAAAAGTTTGTCTTCTTAGATTATTACTCTAGCAATTCTGATGGTAATGCACACAATTTTGCATGATATATCTATGCATACACATGTTACTTAAAAAAACATGCATATCAATGCAACAAATTCCATTGTTTCTGTAAGCCACTTAACTCATACTTGGGGCATGCTCCAGCAATATCAGGGATGGACAGATGCAGATGTTTCAGGGAGTCCCAGTTGCCAATTTGATCAAGCTGCTGTCATACCAGGATTCGCACTTCAGCCCGTCTGGTTTCGTTTTAGAAACTTATTAATTTCCAGCTTACAAACCATGCCCAAAGAATTTTTTTTTTTATTATTTTTTTTTAGTTTGAGATCTGAAAAGGAGAGAGGCACTCTTTTGATGTAGGTCTGATTTCCTGTCTATTCTCCTAGCCTCTCTAGCTTCTAGCACATTGAAGAAACAGTCCAGTTTCAGTACTCATGCTAAATATTTGTTGTGATCCTTTTAGCATTAAACCCCAAACAACCTATCCTGATTGTGATACAGCAAGCTTGTCCTAAGCATATGTACCTGCTCTCTCTAACATTTATAGTCTTGTTCATGCAAGATTCTGTTTGATTCCATCAAAGCTTATGTGAATTGTTTCCAAAGGTGGTGTTACCATTCTTTCCTTTTTAAAGGACTATTATATTCCTTTTATATTATATTATATACTCACAATATTATATCACACCAAGAGAAAAACAACTTTTCTGCAGCAGCAAGAGAAGGACCTAAAATCCCCATAGTCTGATAGACCAGAAGGAGCAAATTCATCCCTAGAGATGAGTCTGCTGAGCACAGTCAAGTGTACCCTACTTTTAAATGTCTTATCTGTGCCCAGCATCCTTCCAGCAAATTGCATTAAGCTCAGAAATACTTAATACAAAGCTTTATATTTTTTCTCCAATCACAATATAATGCTTGTCCACTAGCATTACTTGTTAGTAACACTAATGTACTCTGGAACAGAGAAACACATTACTTGGGTAATGGTCCCTCTGAATTTTTCTGCCAGGATAAATTTGAGAATTATTGTGAGACCTGCTTCAGACTGAAGTCACAAGTAGCTTTAAAGGTTGTTGCTCCATGTGCCCCATGCAAAACTTGGCAGGGAAACACAGGCCAGAGGGCAAAGCACTATCAGAGCATCTTTACTGGAGCTACCCTTGCCTGCCAGACTGGCTCTTTGACAGGCCTAGTATTTTGCCATAACATAGAGCACCCTGTGGGGATAATAAACATGGAAGCCAACTCATTTAGGATAAGCTATCAAATAGTTAAAATTCAAAAAGTAATATTTAATAGAGAAACTAATGTGCCCAGTATCTGTTTTAGAGGCTTGTTTACTTTTTAGCTGTGATTTCAAAGGGAAGTCATTCTCTTGGAAGTACTTGGTGATTATGCCCATGAAGTGAGACTCACAGCTGTGCAAAGAAGAACAAGTTATACCTTTTTTCCAGCTTTGCATCCCATGCAGCAGCTGTTTCAAAGCAGTTTATAGCCCTCAGGCTCATATAAGGAGCAGCAACCTATACTACACCAACATCTCAATGGAGAGTCACAGCTGCAGGCTGGGAGGGGAACCCAAGAAAATTTTGATGCTTTTGCTAGTTTAGTGGATTGCATAAAATCACTGATCTGCAAGTTATGTCACTAACAGCAAAAACCTGGTAACTGCTGCTACACCAGATGCTTCTGAGGATTAAGCCATTTTCAGAGATGTTTGATGATGAGACCTCTGCTGGAACAAAATAGACCTCACAATCCACAGTCCCCAAATGCTCTGCAAGAGCGAGCCAGCGCACTCCTCCCATTTTCTGGAGAAGAAGCTAAGGCATGGTCTTAAACCAAAGTTACCATATTTATACAGGAACAAAACTTGAATTTCCTCACCTTCCAGCCAATGCACCACTGCTGCACTATATGCTATGCCATACTACAGCACAAAAGTGACAATAACTTCTCCTTGAGCAGAAAACAGTTCCTGCCCTAAAAGATGAAGATTCACTATTATCCCAGGAGTTTAGAAACTTTTTTCCTGACTGCCAGCTTCGTAGCCTCTTAATTTAAAAAGCAATTACACATCCTTAAAAAATTACTAAGGTAACTGCTCAAATAGTCTTTTAAAAAGCAAGGTCTAGCTCACAAGTCTTAAGAGGAGCAGCTGAGGGAGCAGGGGTTTAGCCCGAGGGAAAAAACCCTTGGGGGACCTTACTGCTTTCTACACTGACTGAAAAAAGGTTGTAATGAGGTGAGGGTGGGCCTCTCCTCATAAGTAATAGAAAAGGAAATGGTCTCAGTTTGTGCCAAGGGAGGTTTAGGTTGGGTATGAAAAAAAATTTCTTCACTGAAAGATTTGTCAAACACTGGAACAAGCTGCTTAGGAAAGTAGAGTCACCACACATGGAAGTACTTAAAAGATATGCAGATGTATCACTTGGAGACATGGTGAACTTGGCAGTGCTGGGTTAACAGTTGGACTATTTTTCAAATACTTTCAATATTTTACATATATGTCTTTTGGTTGCAAAATACTGGCCTGATTCTCTGTCATAACAGAGTAACGCAGGGCAGAGCTTTAATTGGTATAAATCACTTGGCTGTCAAATTACAGCAATTTATAGTGGTTATTAATTTCTTCACTTGCTTTGCAACCTACAAACCCTTACTAAGTAGGTATTTCTCATGAAATCATTGACAGAGGCCAGTCAGGTGGTTTCTGCATTTGGTTGTACTCTGGAGGTCTTTCTGGTCACTGCAGATGAAGCATTGGATCTTATCCTCTTTCCTGTTCCGCACTAGAAAACCCAGAACAACAAGATGATACCATATACCAGCAATGGGCAGAACAACAACCAAATCAGTTTTCCAGAGAATACAGAAACAAAGGCATACCCAGCAACAGAAAGTGACAGCATTCCCAGGTTCACAAGGATGCTAGTTATATTAGGATAGTGCCAGAGTAAGTCATACAAAAATCCATCTGAATTATTTTCCTAAAGAAAAACTGTTTCAACAGGTTTGAGTCTACAGTAAAAAAGTTCAGGTGCAGAACTAGCCACCATGCACTTAAGTTTTGCTCTCCTTTGCTACACTTTTTACAATTTCAGCTGCTTATGACTTCTTTCACAAAACTGGCTACAGCAGGTTTGGTAATAGTTACATTTAAACAATGTCAGTATAATTATAAATAACTTATGATAAAATGCAGTACTTGTCTAGGGAAAGCATTTACTAATTCAGCTGTGTCTCAATAGTCTTTTTAGCAAACCTCAGCATCCAGACAGGGAAGGAGAGGAAGAGATCCTCCTGCACTGCTTGCTGCTGGTATTTCAGCAAATATCTTCACCCAGATGTCCATTATCGTGCCTAGATCTCTTCTCCGACAGAGCCTTCAATCAAACATTAAACAAACCACTGTGTACGAGTCTCTACTGTATTGTGCTTTACTTTATCTACCATTGCATGACTTTCCAGAGAGCATACGTTTAACTGGAGTTGGCTGTAACTCCAACTCTCTGTCCTGCCCTGATTTCTGGTACTTCCTGAATGAACTTAAGAAACAGAGAACACACAGTGAAAGCTGAAAATCTTGGTTTTCCTAACCTAAGGGAGAAGACTAATTCTCACTGGTTACCAAGTTCCCTGCACTTTAGAGTGGAAGATGCACTTCTGTTGTTAGCTCTAAGGTTTAAATGTGCTTGCCTGCTTGTTACACTTGTTATCACTAAAAAAAAAAAAAAAAAAAAAAAAAAAAAACTTTGCTGTAAAGAAACGAAAAACTACTTATCTGACCCTACACTTGCCATTTGTTACATCAGTAGCCAAAAATCCACCTCTGTCCTTAAAGAGACAAATATACAGAGAGACATGGTACCATATCAAAAGCTACTCCAGATAAATCACATGGACACAGCCGTGCAAAGATTTTCCACAGTGTCTGTGTCCCATGCCATCATCCCTCCCCGCACCCCACCCGTTCTCAGGTAGCAATTTCCAAACTCACAGTGCAGCACTGAAATAACTACTTACAGAATCCCCGTCTGTACCTTAAAATAGAGCTGATTCTCCAGAAATTAAGGTGAAGCTAAACACAGTATAATGAGACGTTAACCCTCATTTGCACACACGTAGCTCGCTCCTACCGCTCTCCGGCAGCACAGGCTGCGCTGCTCTCCACAACAGACTGCATAAATAGGAGACAAGCAGCTGGGTATATTTAATTGCATTGGAAACAGGCAGACTGGTAAAGGGTTTATGCAGCATGGGATACAGAAAAGCCCACAACCCTGTTTGAAATTGGGGATGAGAAACGATAAAACCCACAAACAGTGCACTGGATGTAGAGAGCATAAAACAATCCCTGTGTGAAGTCACACACAAACCAAAACAAAGCATTTATGCATCACATTACACCCAGCTCATCGGCTGCCAAGTGCCTCCTTAACGCAGTCATCCGTTGCAAAGTTGACCTGCATGTAAACGCTTGACATGCAAATGATTTTGCTACCGATGCCTTAGTACAACCAAATATTTCTAACGCTTGACCCGCAGAGAGATGTTTGGGGGTGCTTTACCTTTGCAGTTTTTAATGCAATGGTAAATGCCAAGGCTTCCGCTGGTTTTCTTTTCATGTTTAGGACAGTCAGGGATCATTGGCTCCCTAGCACAGGTACCTCTAGGGAGCCGGTACGGGCTGGTGCGAAGGTACACAAGCCCTCTCTGTACTGTTACCTTCGGAAGGGAGTGATGGGGACCGGGGAGGAAGAAACAGGGTCAAAGACAGAGAGTGAGATAAAGCAAAGAGGAGAAAGGTACCCGTAACTCATTTAAACAGAGTTGGAGACGACCGATCTAGACGAACAGCTCTTCAAGCAGAGGCATTTTACTTGAGTAGGGAGACCTGGATTCGCTGCCCTATCTTCCACACGTTTAGCTTTCCCTTCCTAGAAAAATTCTGGGTTTTATTCATAGTAGCTGCTTTACCCTCCATCATTTTTCGGAAAAATAATAGGATGCTGTTATATGCCATGGACGGGGCTGAGAGAAATAGCAGCACCTCAGCCTTGTGCGCCCGTGAGCTGCCGGCAAGCCCGGCATTTGTCCTGAGCCCTCGGCTCGCCCGTGTCCTGGGGTCCCCAGCCCTCCCGGGACTCTGGCTCCCTAGCCACTATCGCTGGCAGTTCCGATCCGCGCACAGATATTGAGCGGAGAGCGCAGTCCGCTCGAGCCAGTCCGGTTATTGGCATCCCCAGAACTTTTGTCTGAATAGCTTCCATCACAGATATCATCCACCCTGACAAGCTGCGCTTGCTCCCCCATCTCCTGCCCGCACCAGGAGCACAGGAGCAGCCGCCAGCCCCGCCGCGCCCCTCCCGCGCGGGAGCCATCCCCATCTCCTGGAGCTTTTGCCCGTATCCCGCTCCTGGCGCCGGTGGGCATGGAGCAACCCCAGCTCCGGGGCGCTGCAGGGCAGGTAGGGGGCACACCCACGAGGCGGGAGCGGAGCCGGCGGTGCCCGGACGCGCGGCGCTCACCTGCCCCGGTGCCCGTGCCTGCCGTCGCCGTCGCCGCGCCGGGCGCACGGCGCGGGGCGGGCGTGAGCCGCGCTTTTATAGCGGGGCCGCCGCCCCGCAGCGCCCCCTGCGGGCCCGCCCGCGCACCGCGCTCCGCGCTCCGCCCGCACCCGCGGGCGCGCCGGGCAGCGCGGCGCAGGGACGCAGCTGTGGGGAGCTCCCGTCGCCCCCCGGCTGGTTGTTTATTTTCCAGTTTTGCGCCCTGGAGGCACGCAGGTGGCTGTTAGTAGGTTATCGAATTATTTTTTTTTTTTCTTTTATCTGGGAGTGAGGGGAGAGGGAAATGTTTTGGGTCAGCGTCTGCATAATAGTGCCTCGGATGGCATGAGGCAGAAACGGGACTTGCTCGTGGCATGGCTTTTCTGCTCCCTGCCTGGCTGCCCTCCAGTTTTCCCTCGATCCGAGTTCATTTCTCTTTCACTTTAAAATGAGCAAGATAATAGGGGGAAATAAAAATAAATAAATAAATACGCGAGCGGAGACACAAATTTGCTTTTCAGCAAAACTTGAAACTCGAAGGGTAATCTCTATCACTTTGGCTATGCTTAAGCTGCAGCCCAAGGGTTGTACTCCCGTAGGGAAGAGAGTTCTGTGGTACCGGCAGAAGATCTTTATTGTGCGTTTACCGCCTTATCTACACCTACAGCTCTCTCTGTGGGCATTGTTACATTCCCGGTGAGCTAGCGCTCATTGTTTCAATCAGCTGTTAAAATCGGCAGCGGGCACGAGATCAGATGGGAGTTTTATGGATCTGTGTCTAATGCCGGGCAACTCAATTAATTTTTATTAAGTCCTCTGGGCAAATGCATGAAGATCTGTTCAGGAGGGGGTGATGAAGGGATTCCCAGTTTGCGAGGCCAGCCAGATGATACACAGAATCCTCCTATCTGGGAGCCCCTGCCGTGATGCCTGGAGACCCCGGGAGAACAGCCAGGAGCTTACACAGAGGTATGAGACAGAGAGTGCCTAGGAGCCCAGGAAGATGTGGGAAGAAATGTCCATTATCTGCATCCCAGTGCCAGCCTCGCCCTTTGGCAGCTGGGATTCAGTGCAGTATTGAGGAAAGGCTTTGCTTTGGCAGTGCCTGTCTGGTCAGGCTGGTGTTACAGCCTCATACAGCAGGACAGCCACTGTCACAGGATATATCATTATTTCCCAAGCACACAATAACTTCCTTATTTCTGACTGTGCTCAAACACACTGTGCTTGCATCTGTCTGCAATCTGAAGTGCCAAGTACCATCCCCGTGGCACCATAAGGATGTCTCTTATCCTTAAAGGACCTTCCTTTATAAGGTTTGTCTTCCTGCTGAATAAAGCTGTGTTCCTCCCTCCCACACCCCCAAAGCCACACCACCCTGGACTAAATGCTATGCTTCAGTTACAATGACAATGAAGATAAAGGATCTTAGCTAGTAAAGTCACTGAGAGCATCTCTCTGGCCGGCACAAAGGAGGCACTGGCTGGTTTATCTGTGGTAGTTTAGGACATGAACCCTCCTGCCTCCCATCAAAGCAGGCAGGACAAGGAGATGTGGCTGCACCTCAGCTTACAATTCAGAATATTATTTATGTTCAAACCCTGAGTTTATCTATGGCTAAAATAAGGAGAGGGGTTCTGAAGAAGTGAATGAAGCATCCCACACCTCAGCCACTGATTTTCAGAAAGCAGCAGTGCCATTTGCCTTGTCCAAAGGCATTACCGTGATGCCGTTGATGACAGGGACTTAGCAGGCTTTCGCTGCCTTCTTTTACATCAGTATTTGAAAGGACTCATTGGCTCTATTAAAGCAGACATAATAACAGAGAAAGTCCAAATTTACCCAAAATATTACTCAGCCTGAAAAGATCTATTATATGGGAAAAAACTCAGATACATGCCAGCATCAAGTTTCTTCCCTCAATCATTTTTGCAAACAATCATTGCTCCCTTCCTTTGACTTCTGATCATGGAACTATTGCACTCTAAAAGATAATTCATGCTGTTATCACACCTAATTGAATGCTGCTTAGCTGTAGAATATGGGCCTCACTTTATTTTTAGATTCTGTGCAGAACTGAAATTATCTGCTGTAGATAATTCACATAAACTTGTTTTTCTTCAACATTTGGAAGAGAGATCTCCAGCCTATACAAATGTTCAATGAAAGATTTCTTATGCAACTTCAACAAGCAGAAGGCATAACAATAGAATAGTTGTTTATGCTGTAAAGAACAAAAGAAAATTATGAGAAACTGAAGAGAGGATGGCTTTTACAAATGTAGGCAGAGCGGTGTCAAGCCAAACCCACTTTGTTGATGTGGTTAAGAACAAGCTGCTGCAGCTACAGAGAGGTGGCAGAATAGCCTCACACATAGACCTGGAATTTGGAGGCAGTGAGGAGGCCGTGGCCCAGGGCAGGGACAGCCTGCCTGGGAGCACACTGGATTGAATAGGGCCCTGATGGAACTGAGGAATGGCATAACCACGTGCCTTGGCCATGGCTGACCTGTCAAGTCCCCAGGTCTTCCCACCCTGTCGTTAAGAGCATGGATAGCTGGCACACTGGAGGCACCTTTTGCTGCACATCCAGGCTTCATCGGTGGTGTTGAAACACGCACCAGGATACCTTAGTGGCTCTGACTGCACTGACAGACATGGTGGGACCAGGGAAACGGCTGGATCGAACGACCATCCTTGCTGATTAATTGTGAGTGTGCTGCAAGGCCAATGCTGTGTAGCCTGGCACAGCAAGACAGTGCCTGGGAACAGCCTGTGGGGTGGCATACAGGAGCGACTGTCCCCAGCAAGCAGAGAGATGGGACTGCAGTGTTTCCCATTTCCTTCAACCTACACAGTCTGCCAGCTCTGTCACCAGGAGGCTTCTCAGCCACTAACTTCACTGCAAGTCATTCAATCCACACCCAGTTTCATGCAATAAAATACCATTCCTGTGGGCTGCTGCACAGCTTTACATTTGCTCAGGCAGCATAGGCTGGGAAGACAGAAAAAAAACCAGGAAATATCTCTGCATTAATACCAATGTCTTAGGGCCACAGAGGCACCAGATGGGAGACTAGGATCACGCACTGTGCAGCATGGATATAGCCAGTCTGTGCCCGTGGCAGCTCCTGGCTCTGTTTACTTAGTGGTAAATACAAAGCCGGGGATGCCAGAGAGCTGCATAAGGCTCATTTCTCAGCAGAAATAAGCAAGAGACGCAATCGGTGTTCAGCTTTGCAGATTATCTGGGAATGATGAAAGTCAGGGGAAAAATAGCCTCCCCTCCTATGCTTAGATAAAGCTGCAAAAGCTGCAACATCATATTAAAGCTATTAGCTCCAGAAAATTTTGAAATGTTTTTGTACCAATGAGGATATAGCTTGGGTCTGCATGAGGAAGGGTCCAAAGAGAAGCTCCGGGCTGCAAGCACTGCTGAGGGCACAGGAGAAGGGGCTGGAGCTGCTGCCTTGGGGCACAGATATGCAGTTGCCTGCTGCCCAGCTCTGACTGGGTAAGCTACATGAGCTGCTGTCTCCTAAGGGAACTTTTCCTTAGCCTTCCAGGTCTGGCCTGCACACAGTTTATGAGCAAAATTATTGCAGTTGAATGTATGATCTTTATATATTCTTTTGGGTTGTGTTTTTTGTTGTTGTTGGGGATTTTTTGTTTTTGGTTTGGGTTTGGGTTTTCTTTTGTTTGCTTTTTTTGTTTTGGTTTTCTTTTGTGTTTGTTTGGGGTATTTTTTGGTTCTGTTTTTGTTTTGGGTCTTTTGGGGTTTTTTGGGGTTTTTTTGGTTTTTTGTTTTGTTTTGTTTTGGTTTGGTTTGGTTTTGGGGTTTTTTGGGGGGGTTTTTTGGTTTTTTTAATTTAGGTAATTATTGTAGTCCTAGCAGCTATTTTTATTTAAGTGCCATCTTAAACTTCAGCTACACCAGGTAAAACTTGAGTGCTGACATAGTTGTCCCAGTATGAGGCTATCTGATGCAAACTTAGGTATCTTCTTGTCTTGAATAGCTGTAACAACACAGGCACTTTTCCATTAACACAAGCGGTGACTAGGTCACTTAAACTGTTATCGGTGTAGTTAAAGTGGGACAGCTCTTGTGTCTCAATAAACACTGAGAAGCTGGCTCTGTCTATGACTGCTTCTCTTCTCATCAGGGGAGAGACTGGCTTGACACAGCCTCCCAAAGAAACCTGTACTGTAAAGACAAAGGGGAGCTCTATGTAAATTACAGCTAAACCAACTTATTCTCTCATCTGCGAATGCTGGCTGGATAATTTAATAAGAAAAAAATGGCTGCAGTCAGGGCAAATCTATCATGCAAAGCAAATAGTCTTGCCCAGGAAAATATCAAGTTAATCTATGAAGTTGATTTCTCCTTCATTTAAATTATGAGGACTATCTTCTACACTCAAGTCACTAGTGACTGAAAATCCTGTAAAAACATTGCATTAGGCACGCTAACAGCAGTAACCTGCTCATTTTTGAGTCAAGTTCAACCAATTGGTTAAGATGACTTCAAATACTCTTCAAATGGCTGGATTATTTTAAGCCATAAATTCAAAATCTTCTGGGATCAAAATAGTTGCTTCTCTGAGCTGTTACTGCTTGATAACAGCAGCGAAACACTGCAGACAGATGATAAAGCATTTTGATGTGAGCTCTTGTGAATGACACCGTGGAAGATATCTGTCCCATGAGACCTGAGGAATTCCAACCATGAAGAAGAGTAATTGCGGTCAGATAAAAATGGCAGCTTGCATAGCACATCAGCTTGCTATCTGAATAAATATAATTGAGCACATTTACTTGGACCAAGGGGACTTCTCATGTGCATAATTTCTAATCATCATGAGAAAAGATTGCACAATTTAAGTGATATTTATACAGTCCTTTTTTTTTTCTTTTCCCCAATTTGTACTGATGAAACATTACAGTTGAGAAAAACTCAGCTGTTGAGGCGGCCCAAGCAGTGTGACTCTCTGTAGATTATGGATTTCCATGGATTTATGCAGTTGCATATATAAATACACATACATATACCTATATGTAACTGCACATACACAGTCAGCAGTCTGTTTGCAGATTGCCTGCATCTACTGCCTTTTGAGCCACAAAAATCAAAAGTCCCTAGATCGTAACAATTCCTCTTCAAATAGCAGCACTAAAGAAAACAGGATGGTCACATTGCAGAAGAACTACCTCCCTCCAATTCCTCTGCCAAGAGGTGGGATTTAGAGAATGTCTGAGTTCATAAACCAGGAGCTCCAATGTTAAGCCTGGAGTGGGCTTTGGCGGCTGCTTACACACCCTGGGCTGCTGTCATCAGGTGACAGACTGCACCCGAATTGCACCCTACTGACCATGGGTGGGGTGGTTTGATTCTCCAGTCTTTTCCCCATACCTCAATCCCAGCCTGCTCCCTCATTTCCCCAGCCCCACTGGTGCTGAACCTACACCAGAACCAATTCATTTCACTAACCCTGCTCAAATCACTCCAGCTGTCATCACACAGCGGGGCTGAATTCCTGCTCTCCTCATAGTGGCCCCAGCACTTGCTGAGCCACCCCAGCTTTGCAAAAACTATCAAGACAACAAAGGTTTTCTCCTGAGTTTGCACATTGAACTGCTGCAGCAGCAGGGCTGTACAGCACAGCACTGGGGATGGAGGGCAGGAGGCAAGACTCTTGGAGTCAGCAGCAAGGTGGGCTGAGGGCTGATTTGGCAACACAGCCAGTCTGGTTTAAGGTGATTCATTTTCTGACAGCTTGATGACTGACTGGCAGAAAACAGGGGAAAAAATTAAGAAAACTGATCTGCCTCACAAAGAGTTCATTGAGCATCAACACTGGTACATGAGGAGAGCAGGAAGGGGTAAGGGGAAGAGAGAACATGGAGGGAAGAGAAGGATTTCAGCTTTTGTCAGAGCTGTTTGGGTTGACTCAGTGTATCATGCAGCTCTGCTCATTAAAATTCATCTGATCACCCAGAAAACCTTCCCTGCACAGAGGAGGCCAGACTCCTGCTCCTTCCTGTGTGCATAACTGGAGGGCTGCCCTAGGAATGTCATGGGAAGGAGCAGGTGGAGGGAAGGATGGCTAGTGTGAATCTCTGTTGTGAAACCTCAGCCTGAGTCTTAAAACTGCCCTCACACTACAGGCTGGCTTAGAGGAGCTGAGGTGCAATTTTTAAAATGTCCAGAAAATTGTTTTAGGAAAACAGTCCTTGTGCAATGTGATAAGTGGTTGAACTTCCACAAATAGGCAGCAGAATGGGCTGCAGGCTGTGGGGTGCAATAGTCCTGATTTATGGTAAGATTGTTCTTCAGCCTCACTGCCCCTTCAGCCACCCAGGAACACACAGAAACAAAGGTCAGAAAGAAAGGACATGTAATGGAGTTGTCCTGTATGATCAGCAGAGGAACAAGCAACTACTCCCTGTGCAGGAAGCAGAGATACACCCCACCCAGAAAATATGGGTAGGAAGAAGGACCTGGACCTAAATTTACGAGCATATTAAAATTAAGTTATTGATAGCATGCGCCCAGGTCTCCTCTGCCAGGCCAGAAGCATGTTTGTCCATGTAACTTACATCTGTATCCATCACTTTAGAAATCCACAGTGATCATTCAAGCCCCTGCTCTACCAACAATCGTCATTACTATGTTCTCCATCCTTTACCTTGATTGACTCTAGATTTATTTGAGGAGGAGGGAGAGGAGGAGAAAGATGTGACTATTAAAAGGCAGCAGCAAAAATTCTCTTAAAAGTTTCACATCAAATGTTCAGCTTGGCTGGTAAAAGGGATAAATTCACTGGATAATGAACAAGTTTTTTCCTCAGAATTAGTGAAAGAGAGGAGGATGAAATATACCTTACATACACAGAAGAGAGTAATATTATTTGGAGGATGAAGATGCAGGAGCAGGATTGTCCAGATCATCATCTGAGGAGGACACAAGCAATCCACTGTCCTGGCTGCTTTATCCATGAGAATGAACACCCAGTATCTTTTACTGTCAGTGTTTTTTGATGCCGCTTTCTGAGCAGCCACATTCAGCATCATGTTCCTCAGATGAATCAGGATCAGTCAAGTCAATGCAGCATGAAGGGCAGAAATTGAGGATAATGCTTGAGTGCTCTCTCTCTAAATAAAGCAGGCAAGATAATTTCCAACACTTACCTTCTAATTAATTCTGAGGAGAAAAACTGTTTCCTTATCCTTTGCATGGCTAGTGCTCATGCTTTTCAGGAACATATTCTCAGTGGGAAAGAGAGTATGGCTGTGTATTCCTTCTGACTAGCCAAAGTAAGGGCTGAAGGTGCTTCACAGCTCTCTCAGGGCCCGTGATTTCAGTTCTCTGAATGTTGCTGTGTGGAGAAAAGGAAAACCCAAATGCACTCCAAACTGAAGCTTTATATTTGACGGTGTCTATGCCCTGGGGGAGCCAGGCTTGTTCAAGGGACTTAGGCAGGTTGGATACAAGACAATATGGCGTCAGGTGTTTTTACAGAGGGTTATGGACCTTGCCAGACCTGCTGGGCATTCCCATTTTAGAGGTTGCTAGGAATACAGTGCTCAGAGTAAATTGTTGTAAAATCATGCCCAAAGATATCCTCCTCAACTGCCTGCTGGTCTGATTTATACCATGACTTTGCAAATCACCAGTAGGAAACTACAGCCTGTTCTCACTAACTATCACTGTTTGGACCTGTGATAAATCAGACAGAGAAGAAGAACAGAATAGTTTTCTAACAGAACATTAGTTTCTGTTTGGATTGCTTCTTTTGAAAACTCACAGCTTAGGATGCACTGTAAACAGTGACCAGGGAACAGAGAACATGGCCAAGCCCTGGCTGAACCAAGCCAGCATTGCTGGAGCAATGGTAGATCCACATGACTTTTCTCTGCATCTCCTCCTGGGAGAGCTGGAAACTGTCAAAATCAAGAATAAACTGAAAACAGAAATGGCTCAGCTTTATCATGGTATCAGCCAGTTTTCCTCAGAGTATGTTTAGATAATAGCCCTAAAGAAAATAGAGGCTGGTTTACAGTAGATCTGCTGTTACCTGTGTCATTCAACTGCTGGAAAAGCAGCACCAGGTAATTTTCAGGGAAAACTCACTGCATATAACTATGGGAGGGAGGAAAGCAGCCACAAATGAGGATCAGGAGGAAAACAACAGCAATACAGTCACATCCAGGAAAGCAAAGGAAACTGACACTCGTGTATGCAGAATAATGAGCTTTGTGGAGCTATGACTGACAGTGGGGCTTATCAGCAGCCTGAAATAGCAGAAACGCTCCTCCAGAAAATAATATTGCAAATGAAATGGAAGAACGAAAAATTATGACAGTGACCCTGACAAGCTCCAAGGAAAGGGAATTCTTCAGCAAGTGCTTTAGCAAGCCCATAAGCAGTAGTGACACTGGTTGCAGCTTCTCTCCTGAGGGCAGCTCAGTCCAGCAGCCACAGAGAGGAGCAGTGAGAACAGAGCTCAGCTTTGACAGAGATTTCTGCATACTGCAGACAACTGAAAAGCTTCAAAGAAGGACTATTATTTATACAGTACATACATTAAAAACTGTGCCCTCTTATGTGCCATCATCTTATCTGTCAATCTTCTCTGGCTTTACAGCACCAATCAGTAACAACCAGTTACCAGTTAAACTGTCAGACTTTTGACTCTCACACTTTAAAACCCAGGCTTCAACAACTGGGATCAACAGCCAACTGCCCTGTGGGATCTGGGGAGAGTTTGAGATATTTTCCCACTTTGCTTTCCACTGGGACAAGGTTTTACTTCCCTGAGCCTGAGTTCACCTGCAGAGACATCATGGAGTTTGGAATATTCTTGCTGAAGGTAACTCCTTGCCAACTGGGGACTGCAGTTTAAAGAAGGGTGAGTGGAAGAGGAGGCTAGCTGAATCCACAGGCCATCTGCCTGTGCAGGGCTGACAGTTTGTCAGGGTTTATCACAGCCTCAGACATCATTAGCCTCCATAGGATTTGTAGGCAACAGAAAAGAGACAGTCAGGAAATAAGGACCCTGATCTGACTTTCTTACAAGCAGAGGGTGAAGGCTGCTCCAGGGCTTCCTGCAAGCATCAGTTATACAGGCTCCCATGGGGCAGGCCACGTCAGCCTCCTTCACCTTGAACATTTCCATTTGGACACTGCCCTTTGTGCTTGGCTTTGCTTTATAATGAGACTATGTGGACTCTGAAGCAAATGAAAGAAAACAAATTAAAACTATGATGTATTTGCTCTTCTGTGAAGAACACATTTATAATTGAGTCTTACAGACAGGGTTGGAGGACTGAAATGGGATTTTCTCTCACTCCTGTTTCTTTTCTTTCTTTCCCCCACAGCACATACTCATTTCACAACACTTTCCTGCACTAACCTCAGAGATGGATGTGTTTTCATTTCAGGCACTTGACCTATTGTCCTTGGGTATTGTATTTAACCAAACCCAACTCTAAGCCCCTAAGAATGAATGGATTTCTATCTCTCTATGAATTTTGTAAAAATGCTGTAGGAAATGTCAGCTTCACAGTTTCCAGGGTTTGTGTTAAAGGAAAAAGGATTACTGTGCCAAACAGTGAATTACTATCTCCTAGCTCTTGCAAAAGAGACTGATGCAAATCTTTCTCAAATATCTGGGAAAAATTGGGACTAAAACTGTACTGCTGCAGACCAAACACTGCCCTGTTTGCCCTGATATCCTCTGCCTCCCTGTCCCAGGAGAGGCCATGCCCATGAAGTCACCCTCACTTGGGGCTCATCATCACAGCTGGGGACACACAGGGGTGCCCCCCACACTGGCAGTGTCCTCCCTCAAAGGAAAACAAAGGTGTGACTGCCACCTCACAGCTGCATAGGGCATAGAGCCCCCCCTCATTTAACGTCTGGTGAACCCTTGTAAGGCTTTTACTGAACAGCACAAGCCTCTGGCTCTGGAGCTGCTGGACCCAGGCTTGGCACCACCTGCTTGGATCACTGTGATCAGGTGAGGCAGTTGCAATTGGGGCACCTGTAAGAGCAAGACCCTCATGGGCTGTACCTCAGCCAGGCTGCTGAGACACCCTGTGAGTTCTCTGATATCTAATAATGCAAGTCAGCTCACCTACCTGTGCTTCTGGGGGAGGGCACATGGGGTACTTGGCTGCCACCTTCATGACACAGGTGAGTACTTGAAGTATTTAAGATTTCTAATTCCATACAAAACTTGGCTGAAATCAGTCAGAAGGAATTATGAAACCAAGAGATTCGAAATACAAGTAATATTTTATGGTATGACTCTTGGGAATGGTACTGTGCAGGGCCAGGAGCTGGACTCAGTGATCCTTGTGGGTCCCTTCCAACTCAGCTTATTCTGTGATTCTGCAATTAGCTTCCAGCAAGCCTCAGATCAAGTTTTCTTCACTCCATCTCACCCGGTAGGCCTGATCCTTTGTCACATTGACTGCTGCCTCATCATTTACACCCAGAAGTATGTGTAGATATGTTATCAGAGTTCCTCACAGGCACTCTTCTCACTAACCACATCTTCCCTTCAGGATGCTGACCATGTCCAGACCCCTGGAAAGGGTGGTGGTACCTGGTGGAGTTAAAGGTCACTTTTCCTGGGAAGAAACAAGGTGAAAGAGAACCATACTAGAAGTGTGTCCTGGTACAAGAACAGCATGGGAGAATATAGTTTGGATGGGAAAAGAAAGATTAAAAAAAAAAAAAAAAAGAAAGAAAGAGAGAGTATGAAGCAAAACTAGAAGGAAAATGTAGGATGAGGTAAAAAAAAAAATCCAGTATTTATCTGATGTGAATTTAATTGCATTATTCAGCTAGAGACCACAGTGCATATGCCAGTAAAAAAGAGTGTGTATATACTTTTTAGGTATTCCTTCCAAGGATTAACCATTTTCTGGGAGGGATACTGTTCATTTGCAATAAGGAGAGCACTAGTATTTATAAAAAGAATCTCAATGCAGGAGATGAGAGGACACCTGGCAGTGGTCCTTATCCCATAAGTGGTCTCCAGCTAAAAATCAGATTTGAAGTAAATAAACAAACCTGAGCAGGAGCATGATCATCTAGGTGCTCTTAAAAATGAGCAGTATGTATATCTCCTAATTACAGTGACATCTGCTTTGTCCTTAATGAGTGACAACTGAGAAAGTCTCTTCCCAAAAACACTTTTGACATTATCGACATAATCAGAAGTCATCCCAATATATGCAGGCAATTAGTGATAACCACATTTCAAATAAGAAGTAAATCTACCACAAGTGTCAATATTCATCTGGAGAGTACGAATCTTTGAGTCATATTTAAATGAGTTTCCTTAATTAAACTGACAATGAAGTCAGTTCATGTTTATGAAAGTGCACCTCTTCCTCTATCATCACAGGTTAAAGATACTCTGGAACTTTCTTTTATTAAGAGCTTGTAGAACTGAACCAAGTTTGACTTTCTGCAGGCTTGAGCCTATCATCATACATGGGCTCACCCACAAGTTTTGGGCGCTCACAGAAAAAGAACTCATGCTTTAAAAAGCTGCAGCACTGCTGATTCTGATGTAAGGGCAGGCATGAGTCTTGGCCTGCATTGACGGGCTGCTGCCTGTCAGGGTACGATATAACATTGCATGCAACTGTACAGATCTACATGTAGATTCGCTTCTACATTTCAAAATCACATAAAATTACATATAAAAAGATGTATGAAAAGACAATACTGTTAGAATAGAACTTTATAACATTCATAAAAAGGGTCAACTGATATTAAATGGCTGTGCAGCTGCACTTGCTTTTAGTTTTCAAAATATGGTGCTTATTAGCAAGAAACTATCTGATAGCCAAATAAAAATGCAAAAATAACTGCCTGAATCTGCAAATGCAAGACTTCCCTGCACAAATTTATTAAATTGAAAGTATGAACAGTGCTATCTGAACTAATAGTTATTTCTGTAGGGATCTGGGGCATTTTTAATCTGTCCGAGATGTTAGCTCTCTGGCTAAACTGGTCTTACATACTCAGCCCAGCCTGCCTTGAGCCTGGATGATTTAAAAAGAACTATATCCTAGGATGGAATTGCAAGTCAGATCTAGGGCATCTGTGCCTGAGGTATTGTTCCATTGTCTACAAGCATCATTCAATCTCCCTTTGCTGTCTGCATTCAGCCCTTGTAAATAAAGTAAATACTGCCTCCAGCTCAGGCTCTGCTTTTTCAACAGTAAGTCTCAAAGCTGACAACAAATAGGAGGTATGCATTAGCAACAAGAGTTTGCTGAAATCTTGATGGAGCTATTCAAAGTAATTTTTATGTAAGAGACTGTGTTTGAGATAGGAACCTGCCATGCCAAAGGGCAGGCTACTCTTTCTCCACCTGACACAAATCTCTCCATTAACATTTCAATTAATGCTGCTCCTCAGTTACCTCCTGGGAAAGGTTCAGAGGCCAGGACATCAACTTTTTTAGGGATTGTAGGAAAGAGCACATTTTAACTGTGTAATAGTTTTCTTTCAGTTCCGAAGATGAGTCTGGAGTGGTTCATGCCCTGAGTACGTAGTCATCTCTAGCTTTACATTTCCTGATGAATTTATCACAGACTTGCATCTATTTTCAAATAATTGTCATCTCCTTTTCCTGTCCTTGAAAACTAGCTCCTGTGTAAGCTACTGTCAAATTCTTCCCTCCATATAGCGTGTCATGTTGTGATTTTCTTAAACCAGCTGATGAGAGGCATTAGACACTGTTCACAGGTGAAAAAGAGCCTGTTTCAAAGCTTTGTCAATTTAATTTTTACTTGTTAATTAGAATTAAAACTTTAATAAAATATCAGCTAAGCTGAAAATGTAGATGTAGGGGAACATTTAACTATGGCTACACAGCTAACCTCAGGAGAGCATGGTTGACATCTCAGGACAAAAATGCATCCTAGTATAAGCTGTAATGCCTGGAGGCACCTGAGCTGCTCTGCTGGGACTTTTGGGATCTTCCAAACCGTTACCAGACAGCAGAGGGCAACACAGTCACAAAAATAGGGAAAAGCTCCACAGGCTCTTTATAAGTATGTAACCCAAACCAGAAGCTCCCTGTGCTGCTAACGTGAGCAGGATCAGGTTCCAGCCTACTGCAGTCATGGATGAAACATTTTGTACAAAACCCTCTTTTCCCCAAATACAGCTGATATGCAAATGAAAGGACACATAATAAGTAAACCAAGTACAGTTGTCAATATGCCAGTAGAATAATTCAGAATTTCTATATGATGACCAAGAACTAACTGACTACAAAACATGTGAGCTGGCTACATATATTTTAAATGTATGTTCAGCACAAGGACATGAGACAAACTCTGAGCTGGAGAACTAAACAAATGGAAATTCTGGTGTTACCCTGAAAAGAAAGTTATAAGAAAGAATTCTTTCACTCTTGATGGCAATGGTACAAATACTGGACCAGACCACAAGGGTCCAAAATCTAGCACAATATGCTCTACATCTATGTAGTACCCTGGCATCCAGGACAGTAGTTTGGAGGGGCTTAGTCTCACTCTGCACCTGGGTTTTCTTTCATGGAGGGTAGAATTTGTGTGAGATTAGGGTCGAGGTGAGACAGATACATGCACAGTGAGGAAGCTCAACAGAGCTGCAACAGAAACAACAGATAGGAAACATGGCAGGATAGAGGCAAGAGGCATCTACTGGAGATTTCTGACCTTTTATTTTATAAATAGTCACTGCCTGTATGCCAAGTCTCTGAGAATATGGAAACTTTATCAGCTTGGATCAAATATCAGTTAGCTCTTCTGACAATGACCAAAGTAGATACCCAGAGAAATATTTAAGCAAGGAAATGCCTGTAGAGATACTGCCCAGAACATCCTGACAGCCAGTCACAACCTGCCAGGCAGCAACTGCCTGGACCATATAGGCTATGTTTATGTTTACCAGCCCTTCACTGATTTCTGTGATGATAATTAATTGCATGAAGACCTTTATCACCCTCCAATTCCTGTGGCAAGGAGTTCACGGAGCCCATAGACTTTTGAAGAATCACCTTGGGTTTTGCCCTGAAACTTCTTACCCACTGGTTTCCCTCATGCTTGCACTGGAAGGGGTGGTGAAAACTCTCTCCTATTCCCTATTGCCCCAGAACTTAGAGGCTGCCTTCCTCTCTCCACTGTCACTTCTTTTCCAGCTAGAAGGACTGTACTGTTTATTTCTTGTAGGGAAGAAGTCCCATTCCTTTGACCACATTTGACATCTTGCTCTCGACATTTTCCAGTCCCAGTGCAGGTCTTATGAGAGGCAGTTGAACTTTCCATTTCTGTATTGCAGGGAATGACTGTGAACTGTAGTAAAATAACAACTGTAATTGAAGATTACTAAGGTACAATGCTATTCAGCTGCCTATCTGCCTTGTCATGATGCAGCAGAGATGCAAAATAAATACTACTAAAACTTAAACAAATGACAATCAGAAGTCAAATGAAACTAAAGAAAATCAGAGGATGATGAAAACCATTCCTTCTTCTTTACTCCCCACGCTAGAGAGGAAAACCGCCACAAATTATCACCTCCTTCCAATTCTGTAACACAGCATCTTGTATCATATTCTAATGGCATCTGTTCTGATCCCCCATAGTCAGAGTGGCAGTTTCAGGTTTCCAAGCCAGGCACAGCTTTCTTTTCTCGTAATGAATTCTGCCTTTCCAGCATATCAGACATAACATGGTTGCTATGGAACTGAGTTTGCCTTTTGCTGTTAAAAGATGATGGGCTTTCTCATTTAGCAGCGTGCTGTTCCATGGTCAGGGCCTGGAAGGGCCTCCAGCATCTGGCACACCAGAGGTAGCTGATGTTCCCCTTCCAAGTCTTTATGATCCAATTTACATTTTCCATACATGTTCTTTCCGAACAGCCACTCACTGTTTTATTTTTTTAATTTCACTTTATGAAACACAGTCGGCCTCTAAGGATTCTTGAACAGACTTTTGCATTTTTGGAATGGGAAAAAACATAAATGTAAAATCTGTAGCTTTGGTTGTTACGCATCTGGTCCTTCTTACTGCAAGCACTTTTACAAACCCCGTGGCAGCCTGGGGCTTTGCTACATCCCCCCTATATCCCGGGACACATAGCAAGTCTGCTGCAAAACGGCAGCAACTTTTTGCACTGGAGTAGGAGGGATTCATGCTGCTGCAGGTGGGCAGATATTCCACAGGTTGCTCTCCTAGAGCAATACTACCAGCCAGGATTATTCGGCATCCAGGAACAAAGTCTCCCTGTGGCGGGATGAGTTGCCAACACACTCAGCAGAGACATGAGGGGCTCACACGTTTTGCCTGAGCCGGAGCCGTGCTGCGGAACACGGACACAGGGTGCAGCCTCTGAGGGGCTGGAGGAAGGCAAAGCCTCCCCTCCAGGCCCTGCCGGGGCCCATTCCTCTCCCAGATAAGGGCGAGCTGCCCGCGCCCCGTGGCCCGGCCGGGATGCCGGCAGGCACGCCGCCGGGGCCGCCGCTGCGCGCTGCTCCACACGTACCGGCAGACCGCAGGAAGGATTTCCTCTGCTTGCTCCCGGCCCCTGCACGCAGCCCCAGGAAGGAATCACGAGCCGACAACTGCGAGATACCAGGGAGTTTTTTCAGCATCCTGAATGCAACCTACCTCAGCCCCAAAAGAAAGCTCTGAGTTAGTGGATCTCTGCACTCTCAAGCTCTGTAAAAATTATACATCGGCTGCACGTTTCATTTTGCTGTCCCTTACGGCAGGAGAAGTGAAGGCAGAATAAAGCAGAAATTCCATAGATGAATTAGGTGGAGGCTGAAGAAAAACCACTACAACTTACAAATTTATTTTTCCAACTGTTTGTCTTTTGAACCCCCTTTCTGAGATGACACTGGACAGTTTCAAAACTGATTAATGAGTGCTACATGGTTGACTGCCAGGAATAGCATCCCACTGGATCAAAAGAACAGGCAGCCTCATCAAAGAAAGACCAGACACAAGGGATTACACCTCACGTCACTGAAAACCCACCTATGAAATCAAAAGGAAACTAAGGGTTGTCAAGGGGCATATGCTCAAATTTTATGGTCTTCCGGGACTGAAATATCAGACTCCAACCCAAACTGTGTAAAAGCACCACAATTTTCAGATAGAAAAAGTTGTCAGCTGACATGCATCTGCTTGACTACCGATTTTTGCCATAGAAGGTGTCGGAAACAGTTAAAGTAACTCTGGGTGGTTCTTTCTTTAAAAAAATTAAGTAAACTCTATCTTATAAAACAAGTTAAACCTGCTTGAGTGATTAAGGAGTGGAGAATCCAGGGTCAGGTTTTGTAAGGCCTGTTCTGCTGCCAGCTGCCCACTAGCTGGGTGGCTTTAGGAGAACAGAGCAGAAGTGTGTCCCTTGATGCAGCACATCTGGAGAGCATGATGGTGCAGGAGACTGATACATGGGGTAACACAGTCTCTGAAAGGGGATCATACAGTAATAGTATTGAATCAGCAATCTTAAAGCCAAAATCTCCTTAGACATCTACAACCATGAGAATTCAAGACACCTGGCAGGAAATTTTGGGATTTGATTGCTGCAGCCTAGGTAGGTCGAAAGAAAGCTGTGAAACATCAGAGTGAGATATTGCCTGGTTCCTTACTTGAAACCCACAATGGGGAGCAGAATCCCTGTCTAGATGAGCTCTGGCCAGTGCTGGAGTCAAAAGTAGCTTCAGTGCTTTTTTCATTTCTGGAAAGATCTGTGAGGGAGGAAAAGTGTGTCCTAGGAAGTAGAAACAAGTGGCTACACAACTGTACTTGCCACAGTGAATCAGGCAGCCTGCCATAGGGCCAATTCAGAGAAACAAGTATCCCCTAATGAGCTAGGGTGCTGCTACAGGACAAGGACAACCTCTCCAGCAATCAGCTGGTACAGGAGAATGCTTCCTCTCAGCCTCTGCTTTGCTCTCAGCCTCAGGCTTTGGTGGGATGGTGACAAAGATGCATTTTAAAACGTATGTATACATTCTTTTGCATGGAAGTATATGAAATACTTATTTATATTTAAGGTGAATTTAAGGCTATTTGAGGTGAAAAACAAACATACAATATGTGACCTAACAGATTTTTTTTATATGTGAAAACTGTTGGCAGCAGTGTGGAGGCTTCTCTGTGTATCTGCTCTCCTAGGAGATGGAATGGTCCTTTGATTAGAAAAAAATAATAATTAAGAAATGCTGTCTTTTATTGTCCTTTGGTGATTTTTAATTGGAATATCTTCATTGTAACTCCCTCTCCACAAAGAGAGATGTCAGTTTCAGTTCCTGCTCTGAAGTCTGCCAGCAGCGTTTAGACTTATGCTCAGCACAAGGACCTAGATATATCTATGTGGGCATGTAGAATCAATTACATGGAAAACAAAATGAGAAAGGTCCCGGCACTTATCTATCATGCCCCACTGTCTTCCCACTGAAGCAGCAGAGGGTTTCTGCTGGCTTAAGCATGGCCGAGGCATCAGAAGAATGGGATGCAGCAGTGGGAGGCAGTGTTGCATCATCCACATAAACTGGCTGTTTTCCCTTCGTAAACCAGGGGAAAGCACAGCTCTTAAAAGCAGTTCAGAGGAGGAGTCTGTATTCAACTCCCTTTATTTTTCCAGTGGGAGCTTTCAGCTTTCCTATCCTATTTGAAACTATATGCCTTAGTGCTTCAAAGTCATTTTGGAAAGGGGAATGAGTGCATCTAGCTGCATAACTCCTGCAGCATAAAGAGAGGTCAGGAGTTGGTTTTGAATAAAAATTATGTTATCCAGTTCACGTGGAGCTATTACTGCCAGGCAGCTTCAGGGATGAAAATGGAATGGATTAGACAGATCTTATTGCTCCTGATCACATCAGTGCTGATGAACAGAAAATTTGTTTTATAGTTGCACAACCAATCAATCTAACTCCAGCCCTCTAGAAACAGGACTCCGCTGTAAATCAGTCCTCAGCACTCTCTTCATGATTAGTGGCAAATTCCAGATGCTGTCAGGCAGGGTTTCACTCCTATGGTAGCAGCCCCTGTCCTGAGATTCCACACAGCTATTGTCAGAGCAGCACTCAAAATCTGGTGTCGTTCATCTGGAGAGTCCTCAGCCAAAGAAGCTAAACATGGTGAGCCCTCCAGAAGTACTTCCTGAAGTTCAAATAATTCCATTTATTTTTTATTTATAGTTGATAATCCCAAGTGCTGCTTTAAGGATGCTAGGGTCATGCAACTCACTATGACACATTTACTACATTTTGTTTTCCTGGAATTCTATAGTCTTTGCTTCTCTTGTAGTATCTGTCCTGTGTATCCAGGACTTACACATCAGATAGAGGAACTACAGAATGACCACTGGGCTTCATGTCCTCTGGGATTTCAGGCAGAGAACAGAGCTACTGGGATGTGAATTGAGCTCTTGACTCATTGAATATTAATTACCCATGATTTTTTGTTTTGTTTATTGTAGTTTGGCTAATTTGTACCCAGCTGATTGAAAATCACTCTTCCCAAATATAAATCATTTTAATGATTTAATTCCAGACCATGAAATAGGATACGCAATAATCCACCTTATCCTTTATTCAGCTGGAGGATAAAATAACCACAAAATAAAAAACAAAACACCACAAACTGCTTCATTTTTCTTCTCCATCCATATCACTGTTTGCTAGGACTCATTTGCCTGCAGGCTCTAGAGATGCTGTTTCAACTTTCTTGCTTAAACAAGTTTCAGTCCCTGGGAGCAGGCAAACACTGTGCTTCCAGGCAGTGAGCATTTTACAGTGATTCTGAACTGGGCTCTGCTCATGATGCTGAGGCAGTTGTTGGGTCTCCTAAACACCTTCTTCCAGGTTCTGGTCCCTCATGTGCACTCCTCAGACCCATCGGGCTACAGCTGCCTGGTTTGGCTGAACTGCCTTGCCAAGTCAATGCTACAGAGCCCCAGGCCCATCAATGGAGGCAGAACCTCAGGCAGCAAATGCAGAACATGAACGACTGAATGTGTCTGCTGACAACTAGTTTTGCATGTCCAGTCCTGTCACAGCAGCTAAAAGTCAGGGTGATGTTGGTTCTAGGACAGAGAGAAAGGATGATAGCAGTGTAATCTATAACTAAGTATACCTTATAAAAGGATCAGCTCTCTGAATCTATGGGCAAATTACTTCTCTAGCTTTTCAGGTAAGCACAGCCAAGAAATCCCTGAGTCCTAAATTCCTCTCTTTCCCCTGTCACATGACCACATTTGCTTTGTATTTGGAAGCCCATCTGAATTTCATAACTAATAATTTTGTCACTTATTAGCATAATGGTTCACATAAATAGACTGCTTGAATATGAATGCAACCATCATCATCACCCTTCACCTTAAGCAGGCAAGATGACTGCAGTGGATCTGGACTGATCATTCTGCAGATAATTTTTAGCCTTGAAAAAACTCTCCTTTGAAAAAGGATACTGCTGCAATTAGTACTGATACATGACAGTTGCTGTCTCAAAGAAGTTGCCATGCCAAGAAGAACTGACATGTATTTTTAGACAGCACATTAGGGTAAATCAACAGCCAGGTACTTTCCAGGTACCTATGATACCACTGCTTCCCTATGGAAAATGAAAGCCTGAACAGTATAAAAACAGCTGAGATATTTAATCTGTTCACTCTTATAACTTTTGTGTTATATCACTAGTGATACACACCATGGAAAGTGGGATTCTTATGCATTACTTCTCCTGCTTCCAAGCACGTATGACTCCAGCTCCAGCCTTCAAATGCACATTTACACAGACTCATTGTCTCAAACGTGCCTGTGCCCCATTAAATTCCCAGCTGTAGTGCTGAAACGTGTGCTTCAGAGAGTCTGCCTGGCACTGGCCTCACATCCTTTCAATATGTATATGAAGGAGGCAACAAGAATAGTGCCAGATGGCAATGGGAATGGAAACGATATGACGTACGTATGTGATGCGATTTTCTTTTTTTTTTTTTTTTCTTGTGAATAAAGCATCTTGTGAAAAGAGGAATTAGATGCAGTATTTATAACAGTCCTTCATAAACATCCCCAAATTCCAAGCAGAAGACAAAAGGCATGAATCATATCACAGCAGGTGCTATAGCTGGGGAAGTGGCCTTTATGAAGATTGCTTCCGTAATTTGGGCTCCAGAATGAAAGAGAGCTGCTCTTAGGAGATCTGTAGGAAGTTGATAATGGCTTATTTAATTGTAGTATCACTAATAAAATCTGTGTTTTCATCAGGAACATTTTCTTAGCTAAAAATGCCATTCTTCAGTCTTAGTTGATTCTTCAACTGTAGTTTGATCATGTTCATTTTGTCTATAAATGATATAATGCCAAAAAAATAGATTAGGACATTATAGTTTCCTTTAAAAGGAAACTTTTAGACTGTGGCTGCAATCCACACCATGAAAGATGATAATCCCATAATAACTGACTTGGTATGCAGAAATACAACAATTACTCATAAACCAGAGATCATAAAGCAAGGAAATCTGTTCTCTATCAATTATACAGGAAATGAGACTATAATTTGCTCTTTATTACTTGACAGCTAAAAATCTCCCATTAATTGAGTCTTGTCATTAAAGGAATTCTCCCCTTGCATAATGCTCTGGCAGTTTTGGTGGCAAATTTATGTTCTTAAGCTATTTGGTGACATTGAACTTGCATTGTGTTCCTTGTACCCCATTCATATTAGTCACAGGAAAATCTTGAAATAGAAATTATGTGATCTGAAGAACCTTCTGATGTCTACACTGAAAAGTATAAGACCATCCAGATTCACAGGATTGATGGACACCAACTATCAAATCAAAGGCATCTACATACACCAGTCATTTTCAGATGCATCTGACTTCAGACAAACACAATGGAAAATACTAGCTATCAATATAATTTAAAATTAAAATATAAACTACTAACCTACATGTTTTTCCCACTATTTAACAGCAAAAGTTTGGCAAAACTGACAGCAGATCTCAGATCATTCAGCAATGCCAGCCCTGATTTGTAGCTAGACTTTTTTCCTATTGAAAGTAGTCAGGGATTTTTTGGGGAAGAAAATAGTTAGTGTCATTAATAAGCAGCATGTATTGCTGCACTCAGACATCTGTGAGTACATTCCCTGTACGCATCCAACAGGTGGGGCCGGGCTCCTGTAAATCACAGGGAGATGTAAGGCAGTGATGGCCAACAAATACCCAATGACTAGGTGCAGATAATAGCATGATTATCACAGTATTCCTCATGCTGGCCTTGTGCCTTGTTCTGTGGGCCCTGCAAGGCCTGGTTTGTAGTTTCCTTGCCTTTGTATCATTAATCTCCAGTGCAGAGGCTGCATCCAGAAGATGCACAGGGGCCACAAAGGATGTGTGAATCAAAAGGTGAAGAAAATATTCTTCCTGTACACAGATATTTTGGTACAATCCACCTTACTCCGTTTAAGGTGCTCAGCAGCTAGGTATCTCTTCTTAGCATCTTCCACTAGAGAAGTGCTCAAGGCCAGAGCAAAAAGATACACAGAGTTCTGTGAAGAATCCTGCACAGTACCACTGCTTTGGTAGTGCCAGGCATCAGGAAAGCCAGGCAGAAGAGGATACAATGAGATTTTAATGGGAACGTATCACTTCCAGCTTGTCAGGCTGCAGTCCAGCCAAGGGAAGATAAGGCCACAGCATTCCTTTGCACTTTACCATCAAACCAAAGTACTGCAAATGATAGCTGACGACAGCTTTAAGGGGGAAAAATGGATGAAAGCAGAGCTTTCTTAAGCAAAATTTCAAAGTGTGAAAGGCAAAAAAATTCCCAGAGCTGTCTACTTGCAAGCAGTACCAAACTGGCTGCAGATGACTCCAGACAATAACAACAGCCTCAAGGGATAGGCAAGACACCATGATAGCCACAAAATCAAATAGTGCCAGATATTCGCATCCCAGTCCCACATAGGAAATTACTGGAATGAGAACCAGGACTCCCTAATAGCCATTTTACAGATTGTGTGATATTGCATAACATTCAGAAAGGTTCATCAGTATGAAAAACATGTCTGAGAGAGGAAGATTTATTTTGCAGAAATGTTCAGTGCAGTTTTGGCTGAAAGCTATGATTTGTTATTGCTCTCATGCAATTTGGAGCAAATTTGATCACATTTAACATTGTACATATTTTCATCAGCAGGGAAAAATTCTACAGACAGTATTTTGGGAAATGAGAAATTACAAGTTTCTCACAAAAATCAGAAAATAAAGACTGTCACTTTTGTTAGCTGAAGGAATGGTTGATATTCAGGGAAAAAAAAAACTACTTTAGGGAATATTATTACCTTGATTTCAGTTTTGCTGTCTAGATGATGGGACTCAGCAATTGCGACAGGTTTGCTTTGATATTGCTGGCAGGGTCACAACACTGAGGATGACATCTTATTTTCTCATGACTTCTTATCATACAGAGAGTTGTCTTACTGATAGACATTAATATGACAATGCTGCAGCTGCCTCCATCAGATGTGCTCCCTGGGATCATCAAAGCATCTGTTACTTTTCACCTTTCTGAAGTAATTGCAATTGTCTTCTACCTGCAGCCTCATCATTCTGCTGAGATATTTCTGCACTATGTCAGTTATTGAAGGGGAATGAATACTATATCATCAACAAGCAACAGCCACTCACTTTGTGTTTCTAAATTCCTTTATCACTACAGAACACATTAATGTATTACAATAGCTATACATGTATACTAATCTACATCCATTGAGTTCCTTCCATAATATGTAGTGATGATACAGTTGTTGCACAGGTATTATTGTATTAATATCCCCATTAAATAACAGACAAAATCACTCTTTTTATTTTTTCTCTTTCATTTCAATAGACTTTATGATTCTAACAATTTTCACCTTTCATATTTTTTTCATCATAAATTCATCTTAGAGATTTTTACTGCATTTTAACATTATTTCTTCAAAAATGCTGTCAAATATGTTCTATTCAACAGCCGTTCAGGATCATTAGAGATCGGGGAGGGGAGGGGGGGGAGGGGAGGGGAGGGGAGGGGAGGGGAGGGGAAGGGAGGGGAAGGGAGGCAGCAGAGGAACCTCTATCTCACACACTTCCCTTTAAATTCGCTGGAGCTATCCTCAGTATTTTGACCTTCCCTGTATCCTCTTAAAACCTGCTTCTTGCAAGAAATCTGGCCACTGAAATGGATGTAATCAAAGAAGAATATTCAGAACTTCACTCTCCTGGATGCTAGTAGGTGTGATTCTTTAAATTTTATTGTAAATTTCCACCATTTACTATGGGATTTCACACCAGCCAATTCTGAAATTGGACTGAATTTTCTACTGGCTTAGAAACAAAATCCACACTTGAAATTCTAGGAATAGTATCATTCCCTCTCTCATAGAGTGTCCCCTGAACCCTGTAAGTACACCCATTTCTTCAGCTGTGCTCATTAAATAGGTAATTAGTATAATGTGTTTGGAAGAGTCTGAGGTGATTTCACAAAAAAAGTATAAAATATTTTATGTTTAGTTCAGCATGAACAAACTGTGAAATTGTATTTGACTTAGACTGAAGAATTACATTAGGATGGAGAATTAAATCAGTCTTTAACCAGTAATTTCAAGATGCTTTCTTATTAAAAATATGTACTTTGCTACCCTCAATTAAAGAATGCTTGGGGCTACATTCATTTCAGCAGCTTTTTAAAGACAGGTAAATAGTACCAATATTACTAAGAAAGAAGAATCAGATAGAATGTAAATTAGCTAAAATATTGGTACCAAATTTTCTTCAGAAGATGCAAGAATGAGGATGAAATCAATCTTACCTCACCTCACCTCAGGGAACAGCATGGGGAGAAGAGAGATGGGAACTCCAGACAACCCATCCCCCACCTCAGCCACTTTTTACCTTTCTTCATCCAGGCTTTGACAAGCAGCATACAGCACATTGCCTGTGCTTTGCATACAACCAAAAGGAATGAAAAGTGCAAATGACACTGCAACAGCAATCATGTCAGATCTCCTACAAACATGAGCTGAATTTGCTCACAGCAACAAGGAACAATTTCCAGAGAGGACCTCAATATAATAGCCAGTGAAGATACAGTTTAATGAAAAGTTCCAGTACCTTTAATCACAAGCCTTGCTGTCCTATTATTAAAGGAAAAAAAGTAGTACTTAACTTACACGGCAAAAGAAGATAGCCTGTGGCTGTCATGCAGGCAAAACATAGGAGTGGTTTGGTCAGATACTATCTGATCTGCAATACATCTTATCAATGTAAAGTAGCATTAGAGGTTGGTTTGGGATGAGGCATGCTAAAACTGGATTTTCTCTTTTGTTAAACCAAAGCCTGAGGACAATAACAGTGACAGAAATCTCTTATTCAGAGATTAAAAAGAAATTGCTGAGTGTGGAGATATCACAAATCAGTCTCTCCTTGATTCACACAGTAAGTAAACATCTTTTGAATAGTTATATTTGTTGTTAATCTCTTCTGAACATGCCAAAAATCCAGGCCAAAGAAACACAACTCACCTGTCCCTATCTCATGAACCCAAGCTTACAGGTGTGTTGCTTGTAGACATGAGCAAGGCTGGTACCTCCTGCACTGACAGAGCTCTTCTGGAGCCCCAGAGGAGTGCCAGCCCCTCAAGAAACACAAAGACAAGCAACAAAGGGGGGCTCTCTACCAGTTCAGTCTTGTAAAAACTAAACAAAAGCCACAATCAGGAAATCTGAAATTAAAAGGACAAACTTCGAGCTGTGATATTTCTAAATGAGTGTGTATTCATTCATCTCTCAAAAGGTTTTCAGGGGTTTTAATAAAACAACAGTATTGTGTTATCAGTCCAGTCTTCAGAAAGTTTAGAACAAAAGAAAAGGGGGAAAAGAGGACATTTCAATCACTCACTGTTTCACGTGTCCGTATCTTCCCAGGTAAATATTATTTACACTTGAATACAGTAGGTTATATTGTAAATCTATTTTATTAATCTATTTGAATCTCTGCAGATATTTAGTGATGTCTTCGCTAATGTGGTTTTGTTTCAAAAATTATAGAAATGTTCAGTTTTGAAAGAGGAACTTTTCACTTGTTGCCCGGGAGAGTGTATGCAAGTTCAGGCTCTAAATACTGTACTTCTGAAGGGTATTCTTGCCAATATAGAATAAACAGAGCTTATTCAAGTTCAAAAAGAAACAGTGTGAGAAGGCATAATCACTTCAACTCAGAGACTGGATTGCGAGTGTTGAAATGGGTGTGGATGGAGCAGGACAGTCAGAGATAAAAGCAGTGTAAAACTATAGGGAAGCTGAGGACACTGGATGCTTTCATGACAGCATGGCTTTTTGGTTTCCATTTCTTTTTCATGCTTCCAAGGTTCACTCACCTGACATCTGCAAAGAGCTGGAAACAATTATGGAAGGAGGCCCAGCTGCTTCTCTGAGGTGTCAATGCTGGGGAATAAGGCACAGAAATAACAGTAGGTATTCCCAGGCCTCAGGCATTACAGGGAGACGAGATCCCGAGGCCATCATGAGGCCTCAGCCAAAGAGGTCAGAGGAAAAGGAATGAAGGAAGCTAGGCATAAGATGCACCGAAGGAGGGCACAGGGTACCAAGGAGTTTGTAGTGGCAAAGAGGAAAACCATTACAACAGAGTCAATGAGAGTCAGCAGCAGAGAAGAAAAGAAAAAGACAGAAGTTCTCCAAGAGTCAGGCAGTACTTTTTCTGTTTGCCAAATTAATTTTGCAATTAAGTCCCTAAGTGCTTTATTAGCTGTTCTTTTTCCCATTAAGCAGTTTTAGCAGCCATGGGCGTGCCATGTAAATACAGTCAGGGAAATGAGACGGCATAGTTATGAACAGGAGGTTCAGTTTCTGTAAGGCACACTGTCACTATCAACTTTGTTATGCAAAAGCACTTGATAACTGGTTTCCCATTTCCCCACCACAAACCTAATTTTTTTTTTTTTTTTTTTAAATAGACAGAAGGTGAAACTTGCTGCTCACAGCATCGAGGTAAGCTTAAAACTCAGCAAGTTCTAATCAGGCTCAGGAAGTCAATTTCAAGGCTATCTGAAAAATACTTTTACCTTCTCATAGAAAAAAACAACCACCCCCAGGCGCATGCAAGATATAAAAAGTTTTTCCAGGATGTTATGCAAACTCATACATTTATACAGCTGAATAATTCAGGGCAAAATTTTCTGTAACTAACTGTACATGTTATAGCCCGAAGTGTGCATCTTCATGCAAATTTATTTGAGCATCTCCTTTTTGTTAATTCATACAGCCTTTGCCTTGTATGCTCCCATTTTCATGCTCCCAGTTTTTATGAAACCTTTTCAAAATGCTAGCTCTACACTTCTATCAGCATTGCAGTCCTACTGAAATAAGTACGGGCACATCTAATGGACAAAAGTCCACCTACTTCAATTTCCCTTCTCTGGCAGGGGCAAATAGCAGATGTTCAGAAAACAGTTTAAAGAACAAGTATATATGCCGAGTCTTCTCAGGATACCTTCCTCACTTCCAGGAATCACCAGCTCAGGAACTTCTTGAACCAGGAACATCCTCTGTCATGGTTAGGTTATTGGGTTTAATATGTCCCTGAAGGACCTGTTTAAGGTGCTTAACCTGAGTGTTCACATTTATCATTCAAATGGCCAAACTCGATACCTCCCCTTTATGAGCTCTGATTTCCAAAGGAATGGAGCTGCTTTATTATTTACTTTCCTTGTAGGAGCAGTAAATAGCATCCAACACCATTCTAGAAGAAATTAATTTATGATGATGCCCAAAGCTGAAGTGCCATATTATTTTCAGTGATATTACCCCATCTTCCTGTACAAGAAATCTAGCAAGGCAGTTGTCTGAAAACAGTACGTGACAAATCTGCTTCAGATATTGTCATAATCTGAGAGAACCCAGGAAATTTTCTGCTGCTGTTCTATGATACCTGAGACCACCAGGAGACCTACTGACCCTGCAACTATTAAAAAAAAACCCCAAAAAACAACAACAAAAATAAAAAAACCTCACAGTGTAATTGGGATAAATACCACAAATATATAGCAGAATCATGTAAAGTTCAGTTAAAGCAACAGGACATACTGAACATCACTTTGCAGATCTTTCTGAATAGATATGGGCAGATGTTTGGAAAATCTGGGAAAGGATGTATTTGGATATTTTCTGATGGACAGGAATAAGGACTGTTAACTTTGTCCTCTGCTGCTTTGAATGTCAAGAATAATTTTGGTGGTCAATTGGTGGAGGAAGAATGCCATTACCACCTAAACCACAGCTAAGCAGACTGAAGTCCTACTTCCTCTGAAACTTCTCACAGCTTCACCTTTGAGACCATTTTCTTTTTCCCCTGAGACTCTAAAACTGAAAAAAAGCACATGAAATCCCAGCCTGGGGTACAGACACAGTCTCACTCACTCCAATTCAAACTCCTTCAAGTGATGAAGACTTTGTCACTGATCTGAAGAGTTCAGCTGGACTGCTCAGGCTCAAGCCCTCTGGCAGAACAGCAGCAAATCTCTCGCTGACTTTGAAAGATGAGAACAGCTCGTCATCTGTGACCACCTTCCTGATGATACTCAGCTTAAATACTTGCACCCTAAACACACTGCATTGTGATTATTGGTCTTTGTGAAGTTCCTCTAAAAGCTTCTGCTTCTTGTGAGGGCAATGGTAGAAGATGAGTCCTTATCTCTGAAACGGGAATGCAGCCGGCCAGTCCCAACAACTTACTAGGAATGAAAAGACTTTGATTTAGCAAAAGGGGAAAGAACTTTGCTCTAGCAAAATTTTAAGAACAGATGAATTTAATAGCATCCTGCAACAGAACAGCATGTGACTCAGAGGCAGCCACTCCAGCTCCGCCTCAGCTGCTTACTTTCAGTTCCTCATTAAGGAATTGTTTACATTAAATAAATGGAAATTTAGAAGAGGAAAGAACCCGCTGTTTCAGATTAAAAGATGCGTCTAGGCAGAAGGCTGCCTCTGCCCACTTATGCAGACGGGCAAAGTGAAGTACGGACGGAAGAGAGGAGCGCTCTGCTGAGTCACGGTAAACAGGGAAATCTCCAGCTCGCCGCTGCTGATCATCGCCACCCAGCACACAGCCCGGAGGGAGGGGACGGGGAGTGCCGGGCTGCACAGCACTGCCAGTGCCACCAGCCACTCTTCAAAGCAAGTCTAAGGTGCTGAACTGGAGCCGTAAAGTGGCTCACCAGAAATCCTGTATTAAGCAATGCAGTCAGACGAAAACAACTTACATCAGCTACCAACAGTGAAGAGCTATCACATGCCTACTACATAAATGTGATTGAAAGCAAAACGGGAAGGAAAACAAAAGCCCAAATCACCTCAAACAGAACCAAGCACCTGCATTAAATAAATTTCAAATCCTCAAGTAGTTTGAAAACCAGTCACAACAGATCTAGTAGCTTTGGTAGCTTTGTTCAGGACTGGGCAAAACCACAACATGCTGTCTGCACTAGCTGCACCTGATCACAGCGTGAAGGGAGCTGCTAAATTCTTTTCCACTGAGTCATCTAAAAAGAAAAGCCACCAGTGTGAAGGCATTGCAACGGAAATATCTAAATCTGAGATATGAAATAATCAGATATGAGCAAGGAGGACTTACAAATACATGAGATGTAAATAACTGAGAAGCAAAACTACTGAATAAACCACACCATTTAAAAATGGTTGTTGTTATGTGGTGTATGATATGAGAGGCCAGCAAGAATACCTGCTCTGTTAAAATTTTCTTATTCAGAGGAAATAAATATATCCTGGTGCCTTACATATGCTTGAGGATTCAAACAAGTACAAATTTTCAACACAACACTTCAGAAGAGTAAAAAGTGACATATGGCATGGAGATTACAGTTAGCAATAGTGCTGGTGTTCAGAACACCCCATTTTCAGGAACACAAAGTCAGCGGGATGTTGTTGCCCACACCTTTACAGTTACATCTAAACTTAGGTATGCCTCTGCAGAATTACATGACTTACTATCTTTCCCTTTCTTCAATATTTAGAGAACTTTCTTCATATATCTTTGTTTGTCCTGCTCATGGGCATGACACAGGGTATGAAAGATTTCTGCAGAACTGCGTTTTGTATAAAACTGACTATCTGCCAAAAATGTGCTTCTCTTCCCTTTTTAGGTTCCTTTTTAAAATTTGTGTTAACCATTGTTCTCAAGATAGCCTTGAAAACAGGAATTGAACATTAGTACAAATAGTGCATTAATGTTACTCTGTAATCCATAAATGACATGTAGAGGGTTAAGGTTCTCAGTAGATTGTTAGCACAGTAACTTAAAGCCAACTCAATTTTAAAAGTACTTAACTTCTTAGAAGGCAATTAAAATCACATTTTACATGTCAATATTACTTAGTAAAGCACTACTGATGTTTTCAGCAAAGCATTTCTCCAAAATACCTCCATCTTCATAAAAAGAATCTTCAGTTCTTCACACATTGAGGATGTCATAAAATGGAAACCAGTGCAAACTGCAGAGCTGCAGCCACCATATGCCTGTGACCTTTGTGAAGTCAGTTCATGGGCACTCTTTGGCACTGGGAATGCTGTCCTGAAGAAACTGTGTGTTAAAAGAAGTTTGGCCAGCGATGTGGACTGCACTCAGACACTTGTGTTCCTTCCTAAGGGACAAGCTCTTCAGCATAGCAGGAGCTGGCAAGAGACTTAATGGGGTTCTGGACAATGTCCCTCTGTGAAACAAAAGAAAGTTTCAATAGGCTTAAAATCCCTTCTTCACCCTGCTCAAATAAATGTTAACAGCTGGATGAGTGACCTGAATAGCCCCTCTCACCTAGCAGCCTCACATGATTGTTTTGGCTTTGCCTTGTGACAAACAAAATGCTGTCACAGGATGAGTCAGGCTTTGGACTTGGACAGGTTGAGGAGAAGGACACCACTATCTGCAAGCTGATCTCATGCCAGAGTAGCACTTTTTTTGAATCAGTCTGCCTTGTGTGCCTGTCTGAGCAAGCCTGTATGCTAGACCAAAGTAGTTCAAGTAAACGATCAAGGCCACTGAGCTTGTTTGCTGGGTTGATCCTATGCTGAGACACTTGACAAGCCAGTGTTGTCCCTAAATTTGGGACTGAATGATGTGTCACATGGCAATGAACAAGTTAAAGCATTACTCAAGATCATATGACCCATGTCACAGATAATCTGTCTTTAAATCACTTTATCAAGGAACTCAATTTTCATAAAGTTTCTAAACTGCCCTTCTTATTTTAATAGAGCAAATACATCAGGGAAACTCTCAAGTTCTGATGTGCTCTAAGCAAAAGGGACTTTTTGCAGTACTTGTAATACTTGTAATAGAGAACCGGTATCTAAGACTGAAAGGTGGTCCTTCGGGACTCCCCAGCTATGTCACCTCTCCTTGGTATACCGCACCTGCGCCAAGGCCAGAATCATTACTCGGTGTTGTCTTGGGAGGACAGTGCAGAGCTGTGCGCTCCCCGTGCTGTGTGTGCTGAGCACAGCGGGTGGGCAGACGCAGTATCTAAACTGCACAGCTGCGGGTCCGCACCAGCACCTCGCCTGTGGAAATGCAGCACATGTCCCAGCAGCTGTTCCAACAAGGCCTTTCCCCTGATACCTGGCACGAGCTACGCCAGACCTAGAGAGAGCGAGATATCTCTTCTTGGCACTGCTGGGTTAATGGTTACACTTCGTGATATTAGAGGTCTTATCCAACCTACACAATTTCATGATTCTATTAATGAGAGACCATCTGGTGGCTAACAAATGTTGCTTTTACACACGCTGACAAGCCGAGAGCGCACGGAAGGGGAGCAGCTATAAGACCTCCAAGCTATGTCAGCTGAGAGCGGAGCTCACGGCGGGACGGAGGAGCAGCACGCCGCGGGTTCCTCTTCGGCCAGGGACGCCCACCTCGCCCCTGGGAAGGCTGAGCTCCAGGCCGGGGTCGCGCTGCTGAACGAGGCCAGCGACGCCGCTGATCACGCAGATCCTCGTTGTGTAAGCCGCCCAACCACGCCGCGGGCCCGGGGAGAGCTGAGCGGCGCGGTGCTGAAATCGCCGAGGTGCTGATGCGTCCTGACCTGCGGCAGCAGTCCCGCGCGTCCCCGGGGTGGGGACAAGCTCCGCGGCGAGCGCCGCCCGCGGCACAAGGGACCCCGCTGCGCCGCCGGGCCGCGGCCCCGCCCGCCGCAGCGCCCCCGCCCGCCGCAGCGCCCCGCCCGCCGCAGCGCCCCGCCCGCGCGCGCCCCGCAGCGCCCCGCCCGCCGCAGCGCCCCGCCCGCCGCAGCGCCCCGCCCGCCGCAGCGCCCCGCCCGCCGCAGCGCCCCGCCCGCCGCAGCGCCCCGCCCGCCGCAGCGCCCCGCCCGCCGCAGCGCCCCGCCCGCCGCAGCGCCCCGCCCGCCGCAGCGCCCCGCCCGCCGCAGCGCCCCGCCCGCGGGCCGAGATAGGACAGCGGGCCGAGATGGCGGCGCACGGCCTCGTCCCCTTGGCGGCCGCGGGGGCAGCGACGGCGCGGCGGGGGACACTCCTCCCCTGAGGGACACGGCCGCCCCGTCCCGCCTCCCGGTGTCACGGCACTGCGGGACGGGCTCGGTGCGCAGCGGAGAGCGCGGCGGGGCGGGGGCGCAGCCGGGGCCGCTGGGCTCCGGGACGGGGGCTGGTGGAGCGCGTCCCCGGTGCATGGGGCTGTCAGCGTGCTGGCTGCCCCCGGGTGTTTCGCTTTCACCTCCTGAGTACTTGCGGTTTGTTTTCTGGCGCAGGGTTTGAAGCCCGGACCCAGAAATGAGGAAGGTTCTGTGCGTGGAGCCCGTCATTTTCATCTACATTTTTGCGTCTTACTTGACGAGCCCGCTGGTGCAGCAGTTCATCTACCGGCGGCTGTGGGAGCAGGAGTACAACTCCACTTTCGTTAGCGGCAGCAATGTCAGTCACTGCGAGCAGAATAAGAGCAGCCCGGCTTATATCAAACAGAAGGCAAGTGGCGGGGGAGGAGTAATAATAATAATTGTAAATAAACTTGCAGCCAGGAGGTGCTGCCTGAGTGTAACCTCCTGTTTTATAAGCTTCACCTTTAATGCTCTGGAAAGCCGTAGTTTTGTAACCTGCTCTCACTCCGCTGTCTCCTCGCTCTAATGTAATGCATGCTGTAGGTAGTGATAGTGCTTTAAAGACAAAGATTGGTCTCCAGGAAGCTGCTGAGACAAATCCGTGTTTTAGCGGGAGGTGAAAGTGGTCTGAGAGAGTGGGGACCGAATTAGCATTGGACTGACATTACCGCGGGTACAACTGGAGGCTCCTCCTCCATTACCATTGTGCATGTTGTGCTTGTGAGTCACCCGTAGTCTTTGTGGCTCCTACTGTTCTTTGTAACCACGCGAAGTCTAGCAAATCCCTTATAATTTTGAGGAATAGGATCTAGCTTAAAATACGTGTATTTCAGAGGAATTACAAAAACGAGGAGCAGGGGAAATTAACATTTTTTATGGTTTCAAAACGTGGAAAAAAAGTAACTGCATGATCAAATACAGTTGATGGTTTGCAATTTAGAGTACTAGTCTGCCTTGCTGGAGTACAAGGACATCACGATCCCATGGTCAGTTACATTTTTAGCACTTTTCCATAGTTCATTGTGCTGGATAGCTAGTTGGTGACTGGTACCTCTTCCATTTCACTTCCAGTGCAGTTTTAATGCTACGCTTAAGCGGAGCTAACTGTGAGCAGCCAGCAGAAGAATGGTCATTCTCCATTTCCCTTTCCCTTCTCAGCCCATGTGTTGTTTCTCACAGTTCTGCAGTTACAGGTTATGGTTTGGATTTGAGTGGGGCACTGGTTCAACAGAATGCTCATCTCTTGTTTTGGGGGTAGTTGCTTTTTGAATGTTGGGTTTTTTCTCTGAAGCAGTACACTGCTCTGGCACACTCAGTGGCCACATGATTTCTATGTCTAACGTGGGAATAGCATAGGGAACATATTTTCAGAAGAGGTGCAATGGAACCATAATTGTCAACAGCAACTGGCAGTTGGGTTGGATAAAGTGGAAGATGAAGTGACCACTGTAGGGTCAGAAAAGTAAATGATTCAGTCTATAAATTGCACAGAAGTTGGGGTTACAGAAACAGTCAGCTGGCATTCCCTTACACTGCTGAAAAGGTGGTACTTGAAACTTTTTGCTCACATCCCATATTTGAATGTTTGATGTGCTGCATATGTGCAAAACTGAACGCCTGAGCTTATCTGTCTCATTTGTCCTATATAAAAGGAGATTGTTAATGGTACATGCTTCCAGTGAATGTAATCAAAGAAAAAAATTCAGGACTTTTAGTGTGGCATACGTTCTTTGTTATGTGACAAACTGGTCTTAGTAGAAAGAACGTGAAAGTAGAAACGGTCAATAGAATTGTGGTCTAACATGGCGTCTGGGCTGACCCATGGGGGAAATTACCAGTTACTGTCGGAGTAATGCTTGTATGTTACTCCCAAGAAGTGTTTTCTTTAGTATTAGCTCCCCATTTGATGCTGTGTCTGGGCATTTTCTCTAAGCATATAATTCTAATTGCAGAGCCCATCAAGAAATCTGCATTTCAAATACATCTTTGCATTTTGCAACCCCCTCAAATTCAACCTGATTTTCAAATTGCCATCACCTGTGGTTCAAGATATAAGACTTCATATTTCCTTTTGCAAAACACTGAAGCAGAGTGCTTAATTTCAGCTAAAGTTTACATAGTGTCTCTGATGTGATGGCATATTCAGACTTTACAGGTCTTTTGTTTACAAATTATACTTAATTTTATATTTGAGGATGAGTCCTTCGAGACAGTGGTTGAATAATGGCCAACAGAACTTCTTAGTTTCCCTTTCCTGCCAGATTTCTGTTCCCTGCATTTCAGTGATTGCCAGTAGGGCATGAGCTTTTGAACAATTACACTCCTGTCTGGATGCCTTGCTGCATTTTTATACCACACTAGTTACCATAGCGTAACAATTTAAGTGCTCAAAACACACATTAATTTAATGCAAATGGACCTCTGTGCTGAGTAATAATCCTGTGTATGGGCCAAAGAGTCGATCCAGTAACTTAATTCCAAACCCCTTCGCAAGGAAGTGTGAAGTAGGTGTTCCGGATTTTCCAAGATCTTTCTAACTGAATTAGGTTTATAGATGTTGTAGCTTTTGATGTAAGGTAAGGCCCTGTTTGACATTAATGTTTAAAAGAATTCCTCTCTTAACAGATAATTTAGTGTAAGTTCTGAGAATGAAGATGCTTTATACTAATCTCACCTATTTCAAAGCAAAAGGCAAAAGGAAATTGAAGACAAAAACTCACTTGGAGCCTGCATAAAAGACAGAATATAATTCAAAATGGGTAGTCTTTGCAGAATTTAGACTAATTATTTTTTATAATTTGAAAAAGATAGTAATCTTATAATAAAGTGAGTTTAAGGGTAATTTGAATATAAACTGAAGCATTCTGATCACTGACTTGGATAATCCTTTTTTTAGTATCTCAGAAAGAGCTATATTATTAATCATTAAACATTGCTTATCATCCCATTGATTTATTATCCAATCCATTCATTTCCCCATGCTACTCAGTAATATTTTATCTTACGACTCTGTGAGTTTATCATATCCTTTATATTGTTCAATCTCAGGTGCTGCACTTCTCTCTTAATTTAGTCCTCATATAAGTTACTTACTTCTTCATTTTCATTATTTTAATTTTGAAATTGGTGATTTTAGTATCTATTTCAGTCCACTGTGAGTAATTTTTCAGAGTAGAGTGAATTTGCAGGTTAAAAAAACTAGACCTTTCTCTTCAAATATATGTAGTTCCATTGATTATTTAATGGAATTACGTGATTTTAAAGCAGCTGAAGGTTTGATCTATCATTTTCTGTATTCTTTTCCATTGGCTTTATAAAACCATAGAGTGGGCTGATGCATGCCTTACACTCCAAATGGATTTTTATGGTACTTATGTCTGTAGTCTTCAGTGGACATCAGGTTTTTTATCTCAGCAAGTTCATGGTCATGTGTGGTACCTGGACATGTAGCCATGTTTGTTGTGTTGCACAGCTTCTTCCAAAACAAGGACACTCAAGTATTGTGTTTTTTTCTCATTCCCCCAGTTTTACGCTTCATTATGGTCTGGCAATAATCTTTGTATTATGTGGTTGATGTGGGCTGGGATGATATGTATTAACATTTAATTTTATTTTTAATGCAGTAGCATTTGTTTGATTCTCTTGTCTTTGAACAAGACAATCCTAGTAAAGAAGTGACGTCTGCAACTATATATAGTTGTCTTTGTCGGCAGCACAGGAGTTAGAGATCAGAATAACATTTTCCATCTCAGTTTGTTCAGTCTTTATGGTTTTGACCCTTCCAGGGTGACAGCACTGCTGGCTAGTGGACAGGATATCATGAAGGCTAAGGCAGTCAGACACCATAAACGAAGGGAGCAAAAGACTTCTGAGTGCTGGGGATCTTGAAGGCTTTCCATGAGAACCTCAGATCAGTCGAATTTTCCTCTTGTAATAAAACCTGATATCTTATAAGCAAAGGAAGAGATTGAACTAGAAACTCATGGTCTCTCCCTATAAATATAAATTTATAAAACATTAATCAGCTTTACGAATTGCCCAAAGTACATTCCTGTAAGTTTTAGGGGTTTTTCATCATTTTGGATGCTACTCAGTCAGGGTTATGTTAGCTACAGAGGAGACGCCTGAAACGTGGTGTATAGATGGCTTGAATATAGGCTGAGAATGGTGTGGGCAGACTTGCACAACTGTACCTGTTGCTGATTGAAGAGCACAATGCCTGCCCACATTAGTGTTATGCCTCAGAAAACTCCAAGGAGACTCTCAGCATGACTTTACTCTGCATCTGGAACTTTGTCTTAGCTAGTATAAAGGGTTTGTATTAATAAAGTTGCTTCCTTTTCCCCTGCTGTCTGATCAGGTGGTTCTTCTGTCTTACCAGGTGGTGTCTTTGAAAGGGCTGTTGTGGCTGCTCTCTTGACAGGTCTGCATCTATGCATTAAAAACAAGATCTGAATTAGCTTGCTGAGTGTCCTTTTGCAGCTGGCTTCATAACATTTTTTTTTTAAATTAAACATTCTCTAGTTGTTTTTTTTCTGCAGCCATTCTTGCTGTTAAATGGTTGTTTTTCAGTTACGTTTGATTTTTATACTCTATTAAAAAGAAATCTGAAATTTTCCCTGTAATGGGTGTTTACAGTTTATTTTTATAGTGTTCCTTATGTGAGTACTTGCTGTGGTTTATCTGTAGAGACATCATTGATTTGGACAACTTCTTAACCCAGAGCTTTACAGTGTTTGCAAAATTCCATTAATTGACAAACTTGTGAGTCAGTGTAATACTTAAAGCTATATTTCACATTTCTGGTTGTTACTATTATTTGTAGTAGTAGTAGTAAGATTGTACAGTGGGATGTCAGAGCAAATCGTGATCTGTTTACTTGCATAGTGTGCTCTAGTCCATGAATTGTTTCTTATAACCCCATCAGTAGAATTATTTGGAGGAAAAATGTGAGGAGGGAGCATGGGGTGTGTTCCTTAATCAATGACTGACTTTTTTCTGATTTCTGAGTAGTATTAAAATAGAAGTGCCCTTTTGCTGTACCCTATATTGAAGGAAATACTTGCAGTTAAAGAGACTTACAGCTCTTGTAAGTGCATATTCAAAAGGATTGTTCTCTTGTCTGCTTTGAAACTTCTCTGTCAACAGTACTGTAAGACTGTGTCTTAAGCATTAATTTTTGGGTCAAAATGTAATAGGGAATGTTTGAGGAATACTGAAGATCAAATTATAGAAGTCTGAATATGCAATGTATTTTATTATAGCCTAGTATATCATAATGTCATATAGTCTTATAAAACTACATTGCATGTATTATGTTTTATAATAGTATAATTTATACTCTAATCTATAAACATGTACAGTGATATTTATTATATTGCATACTAATAATTACGTATGTAATATTGTTACAGATTTTTTCCCAATGTATTGTAATATTTACAATTATTTTTATTTTCTTTTTGCAGGAAGTTCAAGAAAAAGCCTCTGTTTTTAATATGCAGTTGGACTTAACTAGGGCCATTCCCAGCCTTACAGTTGCCTTTGTCATTGTAGCTAATGGGGATCGCCAGGGACACAAAAGGTCTTTAGTTTTACCATCAATGGGAGCTTTGATTTCTTGTATTAGCTTCACTGCAATATCATATTTTTCCTTGTCACTCTCTGTCCTATTTGCAGTCGCATTTATTACTGGACTGTTTGGGAGTATAGCAACTTTCCTTGGAGGAGGCTTTGCTTACATAGCAGAGGAGTGTCATGATGAGAAGCAGAAAACAACACGAATAGCTGTAGTGGATTTGATTTTTGGAGTTGTATCTGGATTGGCAGGACTGTCATCTGGCTACTTCCTAAGAGGAATAGGCTTTGCATGGACATTTGTGATAGCATCTCTGTTCCATGTCATTAATATCATCTATATTGTCTTTTTTCTGGAAGATACTGTAGGCATATCTCAATTCCAGCATGAAGCACCAGTATCCTGGAAAGAACTTCTTAGGGAGACATTTTCTGGAGTGTACATGCTTTTTAAAACTGCCCCTTATAAAAAGAGAATTTTAATAATTGTTTTACTTTTTACATTTATGACTTACTTGTTTACTGTGCTGGGTGGGAGTTCACTTTTTACATTGTATGAACTGGATGAGCCGCTCTGCTGGAATGAAGTATACATTGGATATGGAGCAGCTGCATTCACTTCTGTCTCACTGACCAGCTTTTTAGGAGTTTACTTATTTTCAAAATGTCTCAAAGACATTTATATTGTCTTTATTGGGATGTTTTCTTACATTGGAGGAATGATCATGGCTGCCTTTGCCAAAACTACCCTGCTCATGTTTTTAGGTGAGTTCAGAATCAGTTGTTCCATGGTCAGCAATGTATATGAAAATACTGCTGTGTTATCTGTAGTGAACGCAGTTGTTGGATATCAAACCTACCACCTTGAAAGGGTCCTAAAGAGGTAAAATATAAATGGTTGATCAGGCTGATCTAGGATTTGATTAAAAGATGAACTGTGTGGAGAAACAATGGAATTACTTGCTTATGATTTGGTTTTAGTGCCATAGAAATATATTTGATTTATTAATTTCTCTGTTCTTGGATAGTTGTGTCTCAGTGCACATCTAGTCTAACTTTTCTGTTGCCTTTTACTGTTTGGGGAACTAAGTGTTCAAAAGTAATGACTAATACAGTTGCAATATATATGTAAAATTCTGGATTTTAATTACTTTAATGTCTCATGGCTGCTTTACAGTGAGAGTGCCATCTTTGTTCTGCTTTATGCCTATTCCTGTTCTCCGATCCATGCTGTCAAAAGTGGTTCTCCCTGGTGAACAGGGTAAGTAGAATTGCTTTTAAACAATAAAATAATATGGTGCTTCAGAACAGAGATGCAAATGATTACCTTTAAACCAACAGATCTGTATTAGTATATTAAGACTGCTTTTCTTTAAAGTTCTGTATTTGAGCCTGTGTCTTGACATTAATGGCTTCTGGTTCTGAATTTAATATAAACAACTTTGTGCTAAAAATTACTGCACGTTTCAACTTCCAAAGAAAATACTGTTCTTAAATTAAAGACCATGGGGGACTTGAAGCAGAAGAATGCTCAATATTTATACAAGTGTGATTTCACAAGGGCTTCTACATTCTCAAGATTTTGGCATGCAGAGAAAGATATGTTTCTGATATTTAGTCAATTTATCACTTACTTATTTAGAAAGGTAAGCAATAGGTGGTCAATCTTCATAGCACTGGGAAATAATTGGACTTGGATCCTGAGCTATAGAGCAGAAACCCAATTTCAGGCCTGTGGCTTCTAAATATGTCTCAAGAAATGTAACAATACTTCTCAAAGTCCTTTCCTTATGGAACACACAAAAAAGCATGTCAGGCCTAAAAATATGGCTCTAATACGCCATACTTGCTTTTGGGGAGTGTGTATTTTCTAGTTTTTGGGAAATACATACTTTCTAGAAACATTTTCCTGGGTTGATTTGTTTTATTTTTTAAAAGATTAATCTTCATACACTAAAACAAAGATCTCTTTGTACTAGCTGTGCTAAAATACACCTCTGATACTGAGTTTCTTGGCATTCTTCAGGGCTTTGGCTACTTGAGTAGTTTGATGCAGGAATCAGGTTACCTCTTGTCATCCTTTTCTGCTTACCTAGTGTAGTTTTGGTTATGGTCCTGTGACTACTAATGCAGCTTGAGAAAATTTGTTCAGCAAGACACTGACAGGATAGACTGCCACCCCGAAGAGTAGTTTAGTCCAAAAGATGTTTGTTTCTTTTAAAAAATGAGAAGGAGGTGGTTTTAAACTGAACCAGTCCTTTTTGAATTGGTCTTTTCCACATATAAGTGTGAAGATTAGAAAAGGAAGAAATAAGAAGGGGAAAAGTATGAATGAAGAAGAGAACTGGAAGGGGTAAAGGATGGACATGTGCACAACATGAGGTTAGTGAGGATGAACAGGTTAAACTTCTTGTGATAAGTACATGCAAGAAAGTAGGCCTGGTGACAGAATAATAGTAAAGAAAAAATAGTTTCCATCAACAAAATGTGTTTATTTGTTGGTTTTTTGTTCATTTAAAAGAATTAGCATTTTGTAGGAGTTGCCACAGAATACACTTTCATAGCAAAGTATGATCCTCTAATGCTTGTAGCTTACATACTTGCAAAAATATTCTCAACAGATTTATCTTTTGAACCATGTTTAATATGGTTCAAAATCATTTTGAAGAGATTTTTTTATTTTGTTTTGTTTGTAATTTGCCTGTTTATTTTTGGCAGGTGCTGTGTTTGCTTGTATTGCCTGTTTAGAAGTTGTGACCGGCACTATGTCAATTTCAGTTTTTAATACTCTCTATGCAACTACTGTTGCATGGTTTTCAGGCTTTAGCTTCCTCCTATCAGCAGGCCTTTGTCTAATTCCACTATCTGTCCTGTGGTAAGTATGGATCAGGAGGGTTCTCCTGACTGCCTTTGCCAGTAATTTCTATTTTGACATGCATTGAAGCTGAACAGTTTAGTGCAGTAGTTCTCAAGCTTTCCTATTGCTAGTGTACTGTAGTGGCTCTAGCTTCACACCTTTTCCCTGATCCAGCTACCTTCCCTCAGGTCTGTGCTGTGAATTTCCCCCAGACTGAGCTCTATCCTGAATGTACTGCCAGTGGAATATACCACACCCTTGTCTGCACTTGTGCCTTCCTTTGGTTTGAGACCTTTACATGGTCTTTCTTCCAGGAAAGCCTTTCCCACAGATGATGTGAAAGGCATGAGCTTAATTTTGCAATCTGAGCTCTTCTAGATGCTAATAAGGATTATAAACATGACAGTCACCCACTGGGTTTAATGGAAGGCTGTCTGTACTGGTCTTTGGTCATGGGTACCTTGTGACCAGTGCCATTAAAACCTGTAAAAGATTTTAAAGCCCAAAAGAATAAACCTCTAAAATGTTTAATAAATAGGCCTCTATAGCAGTTGGGTCTAATCATACCTAGTGACCATCTAGTAATACGAACAGTGAAATACCATTCATGAGTACTCATAAAGCAGAGATCACTTTACATTATTTCCAGTATAAATTGCTTCTTTTTAGGATGCTGAAACAAAAATCTAAATGACAGAAAAATCATTTTTCATTAGATAGATAAACAGTTGGGGGGAAAAGATGTTTTTCTTAAGAGGGTGGCGCTCTGGCTGGAGTCTTGTATGTTTTTTCCTAATACTTAGACTTTACCTCAGTCACCTTTTATCTCTGCATCAGCTGCATTTTAAGATTTAAACAGGCAGTGATAATGCTGTAGATTTAGAACTTTTCACATAATTTCAAGTCAATTCCTGCTTCATTTTAGTTCTTTACAAAATCTTTACAGAGAAGCTATATTAATGGTCATTTAAGGTAATGATGGGTCTTAGACCCATCTAATTTGGTCTAATTGAAGCAAAGGCGTCTTGCACGTGTGAGTAGAATACTTTCCAGTAAAGTAATAAAATAATTGAGAAATCCAGTTATATTAACAAAGGAACAGTAAGTACTTGTATTAAATATTATCTTTAGTTCAGTGTAAGTAGATAAAATGTTAAGAAAGCAAACTGTACTGCAGAAAAGGTAACAGATATTTACCATCAATCAGTTCATCTTTCAATGAGTACTGTAGTACATCATCACCATAAATTTCTGAAAGTTATTTTTCTTTACCTTCCATCATTAGTTCCAGATACCTGACCCTTTGAATACACTTTCTCTGCACCTTTCTTTTTAGAGTGTCATGCAGTGTTGCAGTTGGCAAGCAGGAAGGGTATTTGTTCCAGTCTGTAGCAGGCAGAGTAGTTTAGTACTGTGCTCAAAGGCAGCAGTAATGATATTGTATGAGTTGTATAATTAGGGCAAATAGTGTCATTGCTTTTGTTTACTAAGACCTATCACCAGCTTTGTGCCACATGGCTGGAAAGAGCTATCCTCTGTGTTTGTTGGTGCTTAATCAGCTTGCTATACTGAACTATCTCAGCTAAAGATACCTGTCTCATCCTTGTCTTACAGCTGGCTTCTGTGCACGAGCTGGAATGGAGAGGACTTGGCTCTGCTGGTACCTGAAGAAGTATCCAGCATAGAGAGTGCTGATAGTTGAACAAAGGATCCACATATCTGGGATTTCTAATCTGACATGCAGTGGCAGAAATTGTTATGTCACACAGACACCGGAGAGATAACTCAACACACTCTCCAAGCGTCCCTGCAGCAATAAGCACTAAATTGATATCTCTCAATACCCAGTCTCTTTTTAGCACTTGACTAAAGCTAGCTCTTAACTATGGAAATAGGCTGGCAATCGAGATTAATGCTGCTTCAGCATGAAGGAAAAAATAAGGTAGGATAAGACTTTTTCTGCTTAACCTTTCTCAAGTTTGAGAATGTGAGCTGTGGATTGTGATACAGCTCCTATCACTCTAAGTTGGGTGACAGAGATAAGCTTATCAACCCAGAGGATGCTGGCAATTCTGCTGAAGCCACTGCAGCTTGTGCCAGCTGAGGATGTGGTCCAGTGTACGTCTTGAAAGGCCTGTCTTAACAGTGAAGCCCCAAAACTGTCTAAAATTACTAGACTAAAAACCAGGGGTTTTCAGAAAGCAAAACTGGAGGCAGTACTTACACCTGCTGTAAGCATACTTACTGTTCTACAGCTAGCAGAGTGTTTGTGTAAGTTTAACATAAGATGTATGGACCTTGCCTGTGACTTAGTTCCTGAAATGGATTTTCACACAGAACTGTCAGAAAATTTCCATTTTGCTGAGTGTGAAGTTCAGCATAAGCCTACATTTTGCAGAAGCCATATTGAATTCTTATAATTTTCCATATATTAAGGACTGTATTCAGACATCTCTGTTTTGTCCCAGAGCTACTTCTTGTTTTCTGGTTAAGTTGGCACTTGGCTTAAATGTTTCTTTTAGTGAAAAGCTGTGATAGCATTTCTTATCTGTAGATCTTTATTTTTTAACAACCCTGAAATGAAGTGACAAAATCAGAATCAGGAATCTAATCATCTTGCAACGAATACAGCATAATATATGCACACTTGAACAGCACTTCTAATCTTCAAAGCACTTTATAAATGCTGTTCAAAACATCCTTCTGTAATAGATACTATCCTCTTTTTGCATAGAAAAAATAACAGAGAGGACAAGTGGCATGCCCAGAGCCCCAGTGCAAACTGTTGAGACTGCCAAACCTAGGAATCAGTTTCAGCACTAACTGCTCACCTTTTCCCTTAGGATCTTTAAGTAGAAATTATCCTGAGTATTAGGATCTGGAATGCACAGCACATAAAAAGCATGAATAAAACACCATGTTAAGGACCACTCCCATTGGATTTTGTTAAGAATTTGACAGCCAATACTGTTCTGATCTCTCAGAGTTGTGACTCTTTAGTTGCCATTAAGAGAATGAAACCTCTAAGAAAGCAACTACAATGACTTCACGCGCACACAGCATAGGATAAAAATGCAGACAGACATAGTATGTGCTGTGTAATTGATGAGCTGCTTACAGCCACTGATACCCATCATACGAACAGAGACTCCTGCAGAACTTCTCAGTGGTTCTCCACCGAAAAACAGTAATACCAAATCATGATGATACTTTTTTAGATCCTTCATAATTGAATGATTGCATTCTTTCCAAGTTATGTATCATGATCACAGAGAAGCCTGGAAGAAGGTTCAAATAGGTTAAAGGGCACGCTTTCAATATTCAGTATACCACTATCTGCTCATCACAGGTGAAAACAGGGCCATTTATCCAGGCCAGAGGGAATATGTTAGCACCTCTAGCAAGCTCTTACACTTCTGTCCTGAACTCCCAAGACTGATGTTGGCAATTAAAGATCGTTAGTTTTCTGTCAGTAGTTTAGACAAGAGCCAGAAAATAAAACTGCTTAATGCCTTTGAGGTGCCCAAGCTACTGCCAACTTGTTGGAAACATGAGCTGAGTTCTACAATAACCAGTGGTTCCAAAACATAATGAGTACTTGTAAAGAGATTAAGAAAACACTGATGTAAAGGATTTTAGCACAAACATTACATTGTCTTCCTTGCCTCTTCATTATGCAGTTATGTAAGGCTTTATTAAATTAACTATTTCACACAAAGCTGCCCGGAAATAAAAAAGCAAATGCAGAAGGGGTGTGTACCCTCACTTGCTCTTCTTCCGTGCACACCTCTTGTAGCACTTAGAAGCTCACAACAAAGCGAGACACTTTCACAGTGGTGCTGTGTCAGTCCAACTGACAACAAGCACATACACCTCAGGAATAGCTTTGTTATGATTTAACTGCACAAAGTACATGCTGTTTGCAAAGTATTTCTGGTAAATGGAGCATTTAGAACTGGCTATAAATTTATAATTTAATTAAACTATATAATTTATCAAAACACATGGAGGATATGAACTGTGTTTTTAAAATGCCTCACACAGTGCAAACTGAGGAACCAAGTACTAATACACATCAGATTATTAAAGCAAAATCTTTTAAGTTTATAATAACTTCTTTGTGTATAAATACAAATTATTTTGGCATAATAATAAAGTTTGGGTTTTTAAACTCTGTTGCATGTGTAGTTCTTGTGCTTTTTAATTTTGTTTTGACAAATGCCCAATGGCATGACTGATACAGGATTGTCGGTGTAAATAGGAGCAGCACTATGGTATCATCTGTTTTTTACGGTCATAACAAACACCAGAGCAGGAAAATGTGCTTTTGCTTCCCTCCTGCACCTGGGGAAAGGAAAGGATGCCACCCAGAACATGGGCACCAAGAGGAGGTGGGGAGTTGCAGAGTTGGGACAACACTGTTGCCGCCAAGAAGCCATGGTGGGGGCTTGTGTTGCACGTGCTGGAGCAGTGGAGCTGGAAGTGCCTTCCTCCCCTTACCCAGGCCCAATCTGTACCAGCTCCAGCACCCAGCACACCCCACTTAGCTGCCTCTCTGGGTTGCTCCATGCAGCACCTGCTTTACAGAATGAGGTTTGTACAAAATGGGAAGAACAGGCTAGGGCAGGAAGCCTGGTCCACAGCCCAACCCTCTGCAGCACTGAGAAAATGTAACCCTTTTTACTTCAAAAGCTTTTTGCCTCAGTCCTGCTTGACTCCCACTTCTCTACTAATAGCATACATGGGCCTCTTAACACATACTATTTGCTTTCCAGCCTGGCTAAGCTCTAGGATTAGTTTCCTTACAGACATAATGAACAATGCAACTTCCTGGCTCTGAATATGATTTTACCCAAGATTATTACAAAGTATACTAATCATTGAACAAAACCACCTAGAAATTGCATGCAGCCTCCTAATCTGCTTCTGGTTTTACACTGCACTAATGAGAAAGTCTAGTAAATTACTTGTATTAGTGTAGTTTTGCTCAGATACAACAGCATCCACCTTTTGGCCAACACTAGGAAAGGCCAACCAGCTCAATAGAAGTGGGGAGCTGTAAGGTACCAGTAACTGTGTCCGATTGTTGGATGGCTCCTGTTTTCTTGAACAGTGCTGGTAAAACAGCAGACCTCCTAAAAGTGCATGCCAGGACCTTTAACTTGTCCCAGACCTGGTAATGTAATCCCTCAGCATTTCTGGTCTGAGCCTTGAGCAGTACAAAGCCTACTGAACCCCAAGCTTGCTTTGTAGCAACAGTTTAGTTCTGCTTTACACAAAAACACAGAGGAACTTGTCAATTATATAATCGGTAGCCAACTGATATTTAGTAAAGACTATCGGCTCACAGAAGGATGAGGATAGCTGTAGAAAACAAAAATGTGAGTAGGTCTATGCTTGCATGTTGAATTTATTGCTTAACCTCCTTAAGGGAAAAAAAACCCCAACAAATCAAACAGATTGTACTGCATAGGACAAGCCTCTAATCTCTACAGGTCTCAAATGAAAGAAAAAATTTAGAAACTTCACTTCTTAAATGAAACAAGTTTAAATATTAAACCAAGTTAGAGCACCACTAAAGTGAGTCATACTATCATCTTAATGTTTCCAAAATGCTGCAATGTTTTGCACATAAAAGGACTATATAGGACAGAAGCTAGAGGCTTTGGCCCATACAGATAGGGAATTGTAGTAGCTACAAGCCCACTGAAAAGCACAGGGGATGTTTGCAGTTGTGGAAAGAGGTTTACAGCAACATTCCTGCTAAAATTATCTACAACAGACACTAATTACATTTAACCAAGTCATTAAAGCCTGCTGAATAAAAGACAGTTCCTGTTTTAGAAATACTGTTTCAAGTTCTTCGTATCGTGACAATAGAGAACATTTTTGAACCAGACTTTTTTTTCCTGATATGCCACATTAATTAGATGCCTTGCAGGATTTGTATAACATATACACATCTATGACACCAGAAATAGTTATTACAACCCCGAATTTAATAAATAAAACCATTAGGTACACAAAAATGCTTCCAGGGGTCTGCTCCTTTAAAAGGTGTGTTTAAGTATAAATCTCTCATTCTTCCTTAATTCAGATCTGACTTTTGTAAACCCGCAAATAATTATTTCTATATTTGTATCACTGTATCTTCATGTCCTTACTGCAGCAGCTTTATTAGGTATTTTCATAATTCTGCATTCTTTCTTAATAGTAAAATATCTAGACCTGGGAGCACTCTCTTGGATTATGTTCAAACATCTCTTTAAATCCCTAGTGGAACTTAGTTCTACTTTCAGAAACAAAAATGCCCTCTCAAGGATACACATGAAAAAATCTAAACCTTTAACCCCATTCTTGGAGCCATACTTTCAATTCTACACAAAAGCTTAGTATCTCACTCATAAATAGCTGTCAAGAGAGGGATACAATGTATGTAACTGGCAATGCCGAAGTTAAAGACCTTTAAAGGTATTGCAATAAAAGGGACAACACTGGGTCATGGATAAAAGATTCTTGATTTAGGATTAAATATATTTTGGAAGGCAACAACATTTATAGCAAACTTTTATTCAATAGTTTAAAAAGTGTATGGAAATTTTCATGAACAAAGAGTTATGCGACGGAAAATACCTTCCTCTTCCCCCATTAAATGCATTTACCACAGTAGTCAGTTTCAAAATGCCTGGGTATTTTGGAATTTCTAGTATACATATATAGCATTTCCATATTTAAGAAGCTATTGTCCTGAGCAGTTTATGAAAAGGCATTATTTAAACTATCTAGTTACAGGACATTTGTATGATTGATAACAAGCACAGAACAATTTATAGACTTGAAACATTTAATGTGCCTTTTCATTAAGGAAGGCAAGTGATAACTAGGTCTGCTTAACACTGTGACTGTCAATTTAGTACCATGTACTTAGATCTGTGCTAGAAAGACACACATGAAACATTTTTGTGAAGTATATTTTGTTACAATAAACCAAGCTTGTGCTCCATCATCATGTGTGGTTCTCCCATAACCTCACTCTGGGAAGGATCTGGAAAAAAAAAGTTGACAGCATGAGGCCTTTACCAAACTACAAAGATCAACAACAACTACTGAAGGTAAACATCTCGTTTCATTAAAATGCTAAGTGCAACAGTCGACTGATTTTAGACAGTGTTGTAGAGTGCAGATCTGTAACTCGGAAGCCTCTATCGAAAGCACTGATAGGAGAACAAATACATATATTGTGGAACAGTTTGTCATAAAGACACCCATACATTTCAAGTAAAACCAACCATTTCTGAATAAGCACAGACTCCAACTGCCTCAAAGGGATTATTCTACAAGTTTAGTTTTTGAGAAAACTCAAGTCTGACTGAAGCTTTTCTCCATAGGTGCCCTACACCTTTTTCCAACACAACTTCTCTGCACAACAGGAGCTCACAGTCCTCCCTTCTGTTAGCTGGGACATACACCTGGTTCCTCTTCTCCACCCAACTGCCTAGTTTCACAATAAATTCTACACCCATAAATATGTCTGAGATTCCCTCCATTCTGTAAAGCATGGTTGGCATTAGCCACTGTACTCTAAGGCTACCAAGGAATGTGCAGAGGACACAAGAGAGACCAATACTGACAGTACAAACTTCTTTTATATTAAAAAACCCCAAACAAACAAAAAACCAAAATCCAGGACCAGAACATGTTGTGACTGTTTGGAAGAAATACATTTTTCTTTGTGGGCACATCAGTCATATTTTCCTTCCATATTAATGTCTCTGATTCCTCTAGAGACAACAAAAATATCTAGTCCACTTCCTGATAAAGCCTTACCAAAAATGCTTATAACCCACTCACTCCTCAGCACTCTATAAATAAACTCTAACAGCTTGTTATGAGCAATGGTAAATAACCAAATTTCTACAAATTGTGTTCGACATTGCTCTACCCCCGTGGAACCACAATAGCCCAAGATTCCTTCCCTTCGTCCCTGTATATCTATCTCAGAAAATAACCCCAGATTTACACCATGCCTCAGATTCAGATTTTCTCCTCCAATATTTCCAGCTTCCTATCTCCCCAGCTATTTCCATTCTCCAATCCCACTTGAAAATACTCACTGCCTCCTTCCATGAAACTCTCTGCATTCTTCCCTATCCTTAAGTACCAGCTAAAAATAATTTGTTCAAAAGCCATTTTTCCAGGTTTATCCTATTCCACACATACTAATAGTCAGCAGGCTACCATGCAACTGCAGCCTGTTGAGTTCATTTGAGGGAGCCTTGCCCCTCCTAAGTATCTGTTTCATTAGTTCTGTACCTCTTCTCTAACATTTCTTCTTAACTACAGAACTTAAACGTTGTAACCTCTGCTCAACAACATCTGCACAAGTACTTTACAAGTTTCTGAGGAAAGAGGCATACAACCTACAGGGATAATCTACTCCTTTTGAAACCCAGCCTACAAGCAAATACTGTCTTGCTCAATATTTCAGAGTAATTTCCACATAACTTACAGCTGAATTACTTTTATTTCTCCTTCCCCAGTGCTTCTTTGCTTTTAGGATTTAATTTTGTTCTTTGTATTTTGGGAGTTTAATTCTCTTATTCAGTAGAGGCAAAGAACTTCACATCTCCCAAATTTTACCCTTGAATGTTTCTATAACATTAAAGCTAGAATGTATTTACCATTAAGGATATCCTCAAAACCAATGCATTCATCATTTCCCCTCAAAATATCCACTGCTATGTTTGAGCTGTGAAGAAATGGTAGACGCTGGACCTGTAAAAAGAGTTCAAGCAAGAGTTCAAGTTTCTGCAAGTCTGAAATAGAAACGGTTCATATCTGGATTTCTCAAGTCTGAAGTGACTGAGAAAAGTCAACAGGCAGAAAAAACAACACTGGAATAAGAGAACTACTGGCATACAAAGACTCACAACCACCACCATCTTCTGGTTATCTATTTGAAAAGAACAGCTTTCTAACAGATTTTTAGTTTTCACTGCAGTGTAGATAGTACAGCAAATACTGCACTTTAAAAATCAGCAAAGTACTTTCTGTCTCCTCAATACAGCTCCTCTCACATAAAGTTGGGAGGTTCACTGCAAACCTCCACACCCTATGGTCAGCACTGGGCAACTGACGTATACTGCAGAGTTTGGAAACTACATTCTAAGCCTCCTACATCTCTGACACAGGTCAGGAATGCAAATGAAAGAGCTATATTGACTTTCACATTCAAACATAATCCTCCTTTTAATAACATAAATCATAATTATGTCGCCAATCTCAACCAATTCCTAAGCTTCAAATCCACTCCCAGTTACTTTCAGCAGTCTTCTGTACCCTTCACTCACATTATTTAAAAAAAAATTTTCAAGTAGCACACATAGATTTCAGAGCACAATATTCTGAGAAGGCATTCACTACTACTAGAGATACTTCAGCTAAACCACAAGAAAACTTGTATACCCAACATGAATCTGGAAGTGAAAAACCTTCTGATCACAGTATTTCCCCCACCAATCTCCCAAAACCACCTCTGGAGACAGACTAACAGGATATCCCCACCTCCCTCATTCTCTGCAATGTGCTAATGTTAGTTAGGAAAAAGATTCCTCAAGACAGCACAGCTGAGACCAAGGAATGTTTTCGTATTTCACATCCTGAATTTCACATCTTCAGGATCAGTAACTTCTGCCAAGCTAAATGCAGCCCACTACGGTTTAGTAGCATCTCATCACTCAGAATACAAAATTGTTCCAACTCACTTGGAAAACCTACTCTTAGTAGCTTGACAACCTTCAAGAAGTCAAAAAAGTCTATTAAAACCAATGAGCTTTCTATGTTTCCCATTCTCCAGCTACCCTCAATCCTAGGAGGAAAGGAAAAGGAGACAGACTCAGCTTCTCAATTAAGGATTAAAACCTTTGAACTTAACTCCCTGTAGACCTCCCTTGATCTTACAACAAAGGCTGAGGAACAATAAGCACATAGCAAACTCTCTGTTTCGGGTTTCACATTACCTCTACACCTACTCCCAGATCACTACCTGCTTCAGACCCCTAAGCCTCTTTTCCCTACAGCTGCAGAGACTCCTTCCCGTGAAGGTCATACATTCTGCAGGGAGAGTATTAATTTTAGGAATTAATTCCTCCTGCTTTTCTCTGAAGGCTTACAGGAAGCTATTCCACAGAAAAGCTAGAGCAGTAACCACTTCACCAAATAACCAATAAAAGAACAGCAGCTAAAAGGCTTCAGTATATTGACTGTTCTAAAAATTAGTAATTTCACTGTTTGGTTCATCGTTTTTAACAGCAGTTTTTTAAGAATGAATTAACTTCTTTGAGAAACATAAGGTACCTCAACAAAAGATGTGTCTCTGAAAGCACGTTTCAAGGTAAACCTTTTTTTAAATGGCTTAAGTTACACCAGTTGGATAAAACTGCTTACCTGTTTCACTGCTCTGAATTCCATCTGCAGCTTTAGAGGTGCATGGATTCCTTGGATATTTCTCAGCGTGGCAAAGTTTGTTTTATCTTGATTTAACTGGAACTGTCACAAACAATATTGATTTTTGTTTTAGAAAAAGTTACTTTAAAGTACAGCCATAGAAGAAATTTGTGACATCCTACTTAAAAGAACCTGCTTACTAAATTTGTATGTAAAAATTCAGTGATACCATCAAATATGTGAAGTGTACAAGAAAGAGAGTGATGCAGTAAGATGAACTTGAAATAGTTTTCTTGCTGGATTTTATTCCAAATTAATAGCAGAAGTTTTATTTTGTTATTTTTCATAATCAGGAGATATAACACCACCAAGTGGTAAAGTTTTGCACTACTTTATTACAATATTGTCTGGATGAACAGGAAGCTAAGTCCAGTTTAAAGATTACAAAAGACAACCTGATGTCATTAGTTAGTCATCAAAGACTGCTTGAAAAGACTTGATGTACTTCTTTTCTGATTAAGAAGGAAAACAGAACATTACTTACACTCCTTATGACTGTAAGTAAAAAAGCAAATGAAAACTCCTATTTTTCTCAACTGCTCTCAAACTTATCAGTAAGACAAAATCTATTTAGTAGAGACTCTTTAGATAAAAGGTGCTCAATCATGTATACATGATTATGTATACATAATGTATCGTGGAATACAACGAAGTAAGCTATACTTAATGTTATACTAAAGCTCAAATAATCAAAAAAAATCAAATCTCTAATTTTAAAATCTGTACCCTATCACCATAACAAAAGCCTATTATTATGAGAACATCATATTTATGAGAAGGGATCTCAAAAACTAGAAAAATACAAGCATTTTCCTTGTAACAAATCTATATTGAGTGCTCTTCCAAAAGTTCACAGAAAATACTATTTATATGCCTCATCCTAATCTTATAATTTTGGTTACATTATTTTTACATTTATTTTATAGAAATACGGATTTTTGGATAGCAGAAACATCTGGTTTCTACCAGTGCTACCTGAAAACCATTTTTAACATTTATAGCAGCAAAAAAACCCATAATTATCTCAGGCTAAATTATGTATTTTCCCATTCAAATGTGCATGAAAATAATTCTTCAACTGGCCTTAAACTTACAGAAAAAATAACCAAATGTGGGAGAAACAATTTAAAAGACTTGCATACCTCTTAGGGGATCACACAGCCTGTCTTATTTCATTTATTTCATTTTTGTCTCTTTAGCATGTGATCTTTTAATTATGCAGATTTCATAAGGCAACAACATAGTTAAAAAAACTAAGTTATAGCAATCAGTTTAAAAAAAAAAGTCGATTGATAAATACCTCTGAAACATTTATAGTATAAATAATCTAATAAATTTGGTGTCACAATATCATCATCCTTTTAAATGCAAGGCAACACTAACACTGGCTAAAATTAGAATATATTAGACATTACAGTCAGACCTTGTCCTGCTGTTTAACTTAGCACTTTGGAACATTCTATCAAAACAACATCATTGCTTCAGGACAGATACATCCTCTCTTCTGCCAGCTGACAACACAGGCACCAGAGACACTCCATTCAACCAGCAAGTCTAGCCTCCCTCTACCTTCCGCAGACCACTTGTAATATTCCAGGAGTGATGACTGAGCCAGACAAGACTTCAAACACTTACAATAAACTGTAGGTGTAAAACATCTAGATGGGATAGAGCAATTAAGGGAAAAATATTTACGTGTTCACAGGCTGAAAGTCTGAAAATGAAGATAGATGGTAAATCTACAGAAAAAAATGGGAGGATCAGCCTTCGTGAGGTGACAGGTGTGCCCCTGGCCTACCCATGGCGGTTGCACACACACTCTTAGGTGACTAAACCTGACCACACAAGTTGCTACTTTGAAACCACTTGAAGAACGCGGGGGGGGGGGAATACAAGTAAGAGTTTAATATTAAACAGACTTGCCAACAATGCTATTTGTACAAATAAAATGTTACTATTGTTCAACACCTTCATTCTGTTAAAGACCCTGCTCATTTCTTGCTACAGCACAAAGCAGTCCAGATAACCACAATGTTAATTTAAACTTTGTAATTAGTTAAAAGTGAAGATGGATACATTTGATGTGATGCTTACATTCTTTTCTGTCAACTCCAGTGGGTGGCTGGGCAACAATTCATTTTTCACACTTGTAAAGCTAGAAGAAGTAGAAAATATATTAAATTCAAATTAATTGGGATATGATTTTTTAAGTTGCATTCCAAAGCAATCACAGATATAAACACCAGTCCACAGAGACACACAACTACCAAAGTTGAACTGAACTACAGAAAATAAAAATTAATAGTGAAGCAGTAAGTAAAACCTCTAACTACAGCACTACAAGAGGAAAGAGTTTCAAATATCCTTTATATGCTTGACAAAACTGTCTTTTTCTTCCTTGATTCCTTTCAGAAAGAAATGAAAATACTAATAAATTAACTCATTACAGATCTAATTATGTCCAAGTTACACCGTACCTTATTTTGAAGTCTCTGAGCTTTTGCAATGGAATATTGTACACACCCTCCCCAGTGCCAGTTGTATGGCATTTTAAACTCCATGAACTTATTTTGGATTCATTATCCAAGACGGAGACATAAGTTTTGCATTCATGTAAAAATGGCAAACTCAAAACTATTTTTATTGTATTACTCTTGGGGCTTGTCCCAATGCTGAAATTAACCATTTCTCACAGTGTTATGGCACACTCGCATAAATGTATATTAAAACTATTGGATATTTCACAATTATCAATACTTTGCTATTGCTTTTCTAAAGAACAGAGGTAAATGCCGGTTTGCAACACATCTTGCAAGAAACTTCTGTAAAATGCCAACATTTAACATATACTGAAGTTCAACACTGTCTATGACACAATTCAGGGAGCAAAAGTAAAGCATACCCTCTGCGCAGAAGATCATGACCTTCAAACAGCCCTGAAGCTGAAACGTCTGTAAATGAGATACTATCCTTCAACAGAGAAGCAGTGCCTCTGAAATTCTGGAACAAAAGGGGAAAAAAACAGAAAAAGGAAAAAAAAGAGAGGATTATTTCAACAGAACCAGACCACTTTTGTATGGGCCATTAGGCCAGCCAAATGAAAGGAAGTGCTCAAAGACTCCTTAAAGTAATCCTGGACAAGCCTGAGATTTGAGAGTTTCTTTAAAATAGTGGCAAAACAAAAACACATAATAAAAACACCCAAAAACATAAACCCTACACCAACACAGAATATTTTCAGACAGTCTGATAAAAACTAAAGGTACTGACAACATTTTTGGATCTGGTTGACCCAGATCAAGTTAAACTCACAATATACCCTGTTTGTTCCCACCCTGAGCTGCAGGGATGGAAAGGAAAGAGGCAAGTCCTGACAGCTGACAGGACAGAAAGGAGCATTCCTTTATTTAGTGCAATACTGACACAAGATCAAATTTAGCCATGGTTTGAAACTGCCATAAGGAGGACAAGGTCTATTCGAGCAGCCTGGTACACCAGTCAACTGAAAGAACAAAGGAAAACAGTAACTTGTAGTGGATCACCAGGAATCCAGACTTACTCAGTACTGCTTATTAGTAAACTAGGAGACTAATTTCACTCTAACCTACCCAAATTTACTTAAGTAATTTTAGAATTGTTCATAAAAATTGCTCCACCAATAGGGTAATGTCTAATAAATAGAAGAAGGTGACAGCAATAATCTCTGGAAGGTGAGAGTGATGAGCAGTTCAGTGCAAAGATTTCCCCCAGCAGCACTGTCAGATCCAACAGAAAACTCACGTTTACAGCTAAGATCTTTTGTCCCAGCGTGTGAGCTCTCAGTAATATAAGAGCTGTAAGACAATCCTAACGTATCTGTTGTTACATGCATATAAAGCATATACCAATTTACACACTCGGCACTGACCAGACCTTTTTGAGACTGCTGTAAACGAAAGCATTAAAGAGATTCGGTACCTGGGGGACGTGACAAGAGGGAAGATCAAAGATAAACTCACGGAGAAAACCACGAAACACTCCCCAGAAGCAACACTCTGTCACACCGGGGCCCGGCCCGTCTGAGGCGGGTCCCAGCGCCGCTGCTCGCCACGGAGGGCCTAGGCGTGACCTGTCTCCCCGGGAGCTGCGCCGCCAAAGCCACCGGCTACGGGAGGCTAGGGACGGCCGGGCTCCCCGTCCCCCCCCGCTGCCAGAGAAGCGCTTTCACCACAGCCGCCATGAGCCCTGTGCGCCTCCAGGCCCATGAGGAAGCCCGCCATGGCCGCGCCGGACCCCCGTGACTCAGCACGGCCCCGTTGCCCCCGGGAGGCCGAGAGGGTGAGGGGAGGGGGGATCTGGCGGGGGCGGCGGGGCGGGATGTACGGCCCAGCGCGGGCGGCACAAAGACACCGCCGCCCGCCCGGCGCCGCCGCCGCTGCCCGCACTCACCATCTTGAGCCCCCGACGCGCGCAGCCGCTTCCGCCGCCGCCCGCTCACTTCCGGCCCCCGTGCGTCTGCCGCGCGAGGGGCGGGGCCGCGCTGGCGGTGTGGGCGTGCCGAGCGGGTGGGGGCCGATGGCGGCCGCCGCCTGGCCCGGGGTGGTGTGAGGGGCTGGTGTCCCACCCTGTGCCCTACGTGGCCGTGGCTTTCTTATTCGCAGGGGTGTGTCTTGTGGCTGAACGCGCTGTTCACGGAAGCACAGAATCAGGTTGGAAAAGACCTGTGAGACCAGCGAGTCCAACCTATGACCGGACGCTGCTATGTCAACGACACTACGGCGCTCAGTGCCGGCCATCCAGTCCTCCCCTAAACACCTCCAGAGACGGTGACTCCACCGCCTCCGTGGGCAGCCCATCACCCTTCACAGAAAGGGTTAAATCACCTTTTCTGTGAAGAAACTCCTCCTCATGTCCAACCTAAACCTCTCCTTACAAAACTTGGGGCCATTTCCTCTTGTCCTGTTGCTTGTTACCCGGGCGAGGAGGCTGACCCTCATCTGGCTGCACCCTCTTTAAGGCTGTTGTAGAGAGCGAAAAGATCACCCCTGAGCCTCTTCTTTTCCAGACTAAAACTGCGGGTCGTTCTCACATGCCAGCAAAGCCCAGCTGTCTCAGTGCCACCGTGGCCGCAAGCAGGAGCTGAAGTCGCCTAGCACCTTCCCGTAGCAGACCGGGGCAGCCGCGCCGGCGGTGTCTGGTGTGGGGAGCTTTCTTCGGTCAAACCCATCCTGTCCCGCTCTGCCACAGGCAGCAAAAGCTGCTTGGGTGACAACCAAAAGCATCACAGTGCTGACAGCCTGAGGTGGTGAAACCAGGCAGTGATGCTTCCAGAGCGCTTTCCATATATTTCAATGCATAGCTCCGCAGGTGTATCTGGGATATTTATTTTATATATTTCTTCTGAGACGTCTAGCTCATTCAACCCTTTAGCTTTTTAATTTGGATTACCCTTAGTAACCCACACTGACCTGTTTTCCGAAATTTTATGTGTGTCAGTTAAACACCATCTCTCTCTTGCGCACTTGCACACACAGAGATACGATATTTAAGCAGGAATTTTATATATGTTTTAATGGCACTCAGATTTGTTTTTAAAAAGGACCAAATAATTAATACACTTTATACTCTGTTTTTCTTCTTTCTTGGGCAATATCTGTACACATCTTAAACTCCCCACCCTCCACATTCTCAACCCAGGTTCTTTGTATTTAAGTCTTAGGTTTAAAGCAAGAACTTCAAAAGAATAAGAATGGAGGACTGGAAGTTTTAAAATAATTTTTAGGAAAATGAGTACCACAAAGGTTTCTCTGATCTTATATTATAATGGGTACTTGGTTATTGTGGTGCTGGATTCACTATTATAGAATAGATGTGAATACAAAAAACAAATCAAGTTCCTGTTTAACTGCAGCTTACAGAAAGCTAGGTTTTGTCACTAAATGTATTTATTTATTGACTGAGTTTGCTGATCAGGATATGACTGTAGAGATGAAACATCTAACTTTCAAAGTCATTCTTGCAGGACACAGACAGGATGCAATCACTCCATGTACATTTTTGACATCACTGAGATCCACAGTCTAGGCTGCATAACATAAAAGGACATACATTGCAAGAAAGCCTTTAGAGGCTTTCACACCAGGGAGAATTTCCAGACATAAACACAAATCACACACGTTTTATTTTCATCAGATTACCAGGTATTTCAAACTGGAGCAAGGATTGATTTATTTCACAACCAACTTTGCTTTAAGTATCTTAAGTATCAGTGAGCATCTCGACAGTGGGTGATTGGGTGCTCTCTGCAGCCCCACTGCACATAAATAGGAGTTGCAGGAGCAATTGTCAGGCTGACCAAAGCTGGGATCAGAAGCAAGAACCTGTGGTGGGCAATGAGCACTTTGACAGCTCGGAAGCAGTGGGTATGGCTGCTCTGCGTGATGCAGGTGATTTCAAGGCTGCCACCAGCACCGGAGTCACCAGAGAGCAGATAGGAGCCCACAGGCACTGCACCAGGCACAGCAGCCCTGGCACGCAGCGCCCTGTGTGCTGTAACCTCCCACGTGCTGGCTACAGGGCTGGATACTCTGCCTGAAGGCATCTCTCTGGCGGATGGTAACACCGTAGAAAGTGAGATGCAGTGACTGCAACTCCTAAAGTGGCCTTCTTCTCTGGGGATGCTCTTTTAAGATGTCTTTTAAGAGGACGTGGACACATTAAAATTAGTGCGAAAGTAACTGTAGCTCCTCTAAATTGGTGACTTCCATAAAGTTAGGATGATGAATTTCACATGTTGCCTTTAAAGATGAACTCCAAATGTTTGGGGGTTTTTTTGAGAATTTTTTTTCATTGCTCTCTGTAGAGGAGGTCTGAAATATATGACTGTGGTCAAGTGTTTTCTGGATATTTTTTCCACAACATTTTTGGAATGTCAAATTTGGTCTTCTTGGTTTAGCTGTGGACCTTCACTGAAGAGTCAAGCTATCTTAGACCGTGGATACATTTATCTTTTGGAAATGGGGAAATGCTTACTATTTTTTTTAAAAATTATACTCTTCAAACGGTCTTTTATCAGCTCAATTAAAACACAAAACCTCATTAAACAAAGCTTAGACAGCCTGACCTGAAGCAAATTCTGGTTTCAGTTACTTAGCTTTCCCTTGCCTGTATCTCGGCATGGCATCATTTCTTGGGAGGTCTGTACATTTCCCACTGAAGCCTCTGGAAGAAAGGTGGATTCAAAAATTGTCACACAGAGACACAACATTAGCTCAAAACCTGCTTTAACACAGCAGTAGAATTCCCAGAAGAGGGCTGGCTTCCGCAGATCTCTGCTTTCATGGATTGGAAAAGGCTGGTATGGGGCAGCCTTTGATACTTAACCCTAACCCTAATCCTAAAAATTTTTTTGTATGGGGGGGCAAAGGCTGCAAAAGGAGTATGTTCTCCAAGGAAACTTGTCTTTGTATCCATGTTCTTTAATATTGATGCAGCTTTGTCACTTTTCAAAATATAATTCTTTTGACGTATCAGTGTCAGCAATCTGTTCTGACTACGTGAACCTCTATCAGAAGAAAACCTTTATCCTGTGGGACTGGGAAACTCTTTCACTGGTTTTTGACAACAGCCAGTTATAACTTGTTAAAGTGAAAGTACTTTTTATTTGTTTTTAATCAAATAAACACATTTTCTTTGATCTTTAAGAACTCCTTTCTTGTTAACTTGCTTTATACTTTTATGTTTTGGCATTCATTGTAAATCTAATTATTTAAAAAGTTATTTTGTTTTAGATTATTAAACCTTTTCTGAATTTAAGATAAACAGGGGCATGTTTTGTTAAAGATTAAAAATAAATTCTACACAAAACTGCAAAACGTTGCAAAGATAATAACGTGTAGGCGTCAGACTGTTCCAAAACAAGACTCTCTAGGGGCTCTTCTGAACACACAACTTCGTTAAAACCATGTTCTGAAAGGGCTCAGGAAACCCCTGTCTCTAACCCACCCTTTCCTGAAGCTGGTGAAAGTATTTAGAAAAAAAGCTACTGTTGCAGGGAGACAAAAAAAAAAAAAAAAAAAAAAAAAAAAAAAATCCCACATATCACTGAAGGAGCTTATTTTTTCCTGTTTGTTTTTCAGCAAAATCTACAGTTTGTAGGATCTTCTTTAGTCAAAACTTTCCATCCTCATCGTTCAAAAGCAGCAAGCAGTCCAATAGGTGACCAGAAAGAGAGCATCAGTATCTCTGTATGAATGTTGGCTTTTCTAACATACTGTAACATCTAGTGAGGAAATAACACTGACAGTCTCTCATTTCGTTATGTGATTTATAAGTCATCTGTGAAATTTAAGTGAAAAGATAATGTATCTGTTTAAGTGTCTTCGGTTCCTTCTTTGGTGGGTCAGATGAGAGAAGCCAGTTGTGTTTTGATCCAAGTAATGTACTTGGATTTAAAAGGAGTCCCTGCTCTCCAGAAGTGATGACTTATTTTGCAGCTTGTCAGTGCTTTTGTGCGTCTAGGAGTACTTTATTTGTACTAATCCGTCGTTTGTACTCTGCGGATCTGGGCTCTTTGTGCAGACTCAGAAGAGCAGGATGCTGCACTGGGAGAGCCGGTCACTAGGGGATGCTCCGTGCCCGAACACCCCGCGCCTGCTTCCTTTAGCGCTCGCCAGCCGCCTCTGTTCAGCCTCGCTCAGATACTCCTGGCTGGGTTTGAGTACTTTTTCACTCGCAGTGCTGTGAGAATTATGAAAAACAAGGTCAAAAGATAAAAAGGAAGGTATGTGCAACAGCTAAAGCTAAATGGGCAGTACTTGACAGAATGCTGGTAGGCTTATTTTCCAGTAAATGAATTGATAACTATTTTCAGTAAGCTCTGTTACCTCCTTGTGACACTATTAAGCTAATCCTTCAGGCTGAGTCCAATGTTTAACCAAGCCAATGTTCACGTAGTCAGGACCTCTGGTCTGAAACCAGGTCTCTCATGAGAATTCAAAGGAAAATATTTTTGTGTTTCCCTCAGTCTGGAGTGATTTTTCTCCCAGAAGCATACCCACTCTGAACATATAGGTGAGACTAAGAGCACATTTCCTGTGAGAGTGTCTTCCTACGGGAAACCTTGAATTTAATTAATGGCAGTCACAGCTGAAAGAATTGAATGGAACATTACTTCCTAGTCCTGCTACTGTGCAGGAAAAAAAATCCCACAAGGGTTTGCCAAAATGCCTAGCAGCAGAAGGGGAGTCTAAGACTACTCTGACTCATAACCATATCCATTAAGCAGCTAAAATAATCAGAAGTCACCTTAATTTCCTCCTATGGCTGAATACAATAAATTAACCCATAATCACTAAACTGAAAAGTTGACATTCTGCACAGATAACAGGCATTTTCAGCAAAAATACATGCATTATTACGAATATTTTTTTCTTTTCTCTGTAAGAAACTGTCAATCAAAAATATTCTCCATGTGCATTTTTTGTTATTTTAAAAATGAAATTGTGACAAAGTTTCTGATGTGATACTTAAGAATTAGGCACACGGATATCATGGTTGGTGTCTGGCTTAGAAATAGTTAAGGCTCGAATCTTCAAATGCAATAGTGTGTTGAACTCCTCAGGATATAAGCCAGCCAGTGCCTAGGTTTAGCCAGCAAAATCAGAAATAGGTTTTGAGCCTCTCAAACGTTGGCCAGACTTGGGCTTAGGTTTAAATCTGATGACTCATTTCTGACAGAAAAATGCAGTTTACTCATTTCTAGGTAGACAGAGGTCGTAGCTTACAGTAAGATCACATGCAAACCCTGACACTTGTAGAGGGCTTGCTTGACTTACAGAGTTCCACACAGGTGCAGTGATCCCACACACTGGAGAATAGAGTTCATTGAAGGAGCAAAAAACAACATTGTTTTTGTAATGGAGAACTATTCCACTGTTACTGCAGGAAAAGCTTTTATTGCATTCAACAATATTATATTATAATGGGTGTTGGAAGTTAATTGTTTTTAAGGAGAAAATGTATCAGAAATTTTATTTTTTTGTTCCTACTTTTTAATTTTTTTTTTTATTTTTTGAAACTACGTGTATACATTTTCCATGGATGATTTTATTTATACTTCTTTACTGCACATTTTTACATAATGGGCTTAACTTGTTTTGATGTTCATATTGCATCTCTTAATTCTGAGTCTTTACAGCTACCTGTTCCATGGCATGAATTACATTTTTGTGATATGTGTCATAGCAATAGCTTAAGTCATGTTCCTATGCTCCAGTTTATTGCCATGAGATGCTGATCATGTATTGCTGGAACTTTGTTTGAATGAAATTTCCTATTCAGTTTATATTATATCATGCTTGTGACAGAAACTGTCAGTGAATTTCAGTGAATTCAATGGGTAGCAGCTTTATACTTACTAAGTAAAGAATATTGCAGCAAAGCACCAATGCAATTTTTTTTTTCACAGTTATTGAAGCACATACCATTGCAAAGTTGTAGAAAGTTCTGTATTTACAAAACTAAAAAGAAAAGAAACAATATAATACCACCGGACAAATACTCTATTTTTAGCTCTGTTTTTGCAAAGGAAAATTGTGGATTGGCTTCAGAGTCACCTTCAATGGAAAGAAAGAAATAAGGAAAGAAGGAAAGAAAGAGAGAGAAAAGAAATAAATTTAAATAATTAGATTTAGGCTGGAACAAAGAAGATGCAAATTAGCTGTGAAAACTTGTGTGATTTCTTCTTCTGAAGGACTTTTTTAAGTTGTGAAAGATTACCGGAAAAACAAACCCCAAGCCATTTATTCAAAGAAGCAAACAGTTCTGAAAGGGTTTGGGAAAAATATACAGTGAACATTTCAAGACAGACTGTCATATCCTCCTCTGAGAGTAAATTTGTGTGAATACCTTTGTGGTGAAGGATCAGAGTGGGCAGATCAAAGCAATATACAAGCTCAAGGGAGATGAGGAGGGGGAAGGAGGTCGACATTTGGATTCAAGGGCTCCTCTTGACTTACTGAGTCCTGTCCACTGATGTTGCAAAGAGTCATGCTGTATAATTTTCATAACATGTTAATGAACTTGAATATTAAATTAACTTGATCTCATTCCTCTTCCTTCTTCCCTGGCTGTTCTTATTATGAGAAGTTGTGCTCGAACCTCATTGTTCCAGTCATGAAAACTTAATGTCTGGACAGAAATCATTCAGAGCCAGTTTATACCTATTTGTTCTGGTGGCTTTTAACTCACATGGTTCTTTCTCCATGAAGAGGACATGAAAACTCTGCATCATCTGTTTGTTTGATAATCCCAACAACCCTTCCCAGAACACACTTCAATTTTACGTTCTTGAACATGAGTAGTCAAACTTCTGTAGAGCGCTTCAGATGAGGTCACATCAGTGCATACACAGCTACAGTAATACAATGCTTCTCATACAGCTTTGGATCACATTTGTTTTGTTTCTTTATAATTGCTTCACACTGGTGCATCATAGGATACTCCCAGGCTTTCTCTTCATCTCAGATGTTTAACTGGCAAGCACTTAGATTGCTATGGGAGGTATTTTTTAATCTCTAGTCAAAGATCTTGTTTTATTTTGTTATATTTCTCTTATGTCGTTCACATGCGATTAGTCTGATGTTCCTCTGGTTTCAGACCTCATGACTTTCTGAGGTCCATTAACTTTAATTAACATATTTCTACTTCTTGAGGGACCAACAGCTATGGAAATATGAAATTAGACTGATCCTAAAAATAGATCCCAAGGAACTTCAATATATGCTGAATCGTTGTATTTTAAAGCACTTCATTGTAGTCTTCTGAGTAAAGTTCTATTCAAATTTCAGTCCTACCCTTCCACCCTTCTCAATCTTAGACATTTTTCCTTGTAACATTGTCTCAATTACTAAACTAAAATTATGCTAGATGAGAGCTATACTTTACTATTTTCAAAATTTCCTTTTCACAGTCAAGTAAGGATATTTTATCATTATGACACAGACTCCTCTTGTAAATTGACTTTTTTTCAGTATGTTATTTTCCAATTACCCAATGCCTAATTACACTCTCCTTCAAAGTTTATTATAAAATTATTCATATTGTTATACTCAGATTATTGATTCTACTGCTATCTAAAATACTCCTTCCCTCTCTTTCCTAAATGAAGCTCCTGAGTGTACCACGAACTTACAGATAAAACCAATATTTGTAAGATTTATTGAAAACCCTTATTGTAAAATTTGTGATTGCTGTGCTGATTCTTTGAGATCTGAGGAAGAAAATCACCTAAGCTACGACATTTTGGTTATTCAGCTCCTAAAAATATTCTGCCACCTTGGAAATAGACATTTCCAGTTCTACAGATTTCTTCAAAATTACCATTCAGTCTTGCTGTGATGTCATACCTTCTCATTCTGCTTGAAAACTGAGGAATAATACTCATTTTTGGTGGCTCTGTCCTGGCTAGAAATTGTATCTACACCAAATTTCAAGAACAGCTATATCTGCACTAAAATTACGATTATTATTTTTTTTCCAAATTTGATTTTCCCTCTAGATTCCTCCTAAAGCTGATTGCAGTAAAAGCTACAACTTTTGGCTTTTCTTTGGGATTAGCATGCTGACCATCCTGAAAAGATAAAAAAATCCTCTGAAAAAAGAAAGGAAGGAAGAGTGTCTGGAGCCTTCTCCTCTGGGATATTTATGTCTAAAGAGCATAAATAAGGATCATACCCTAAATGATGTGCTGGGCTGTAGCTTCTCAGTGTACAAGATTTGGCCAGATTTTTCTTCTTGTAGTAAGGAGGAAACATGTGGATCTGCTCTGTGGCCAGGAGAAACAACCTACTTTTCATTATATGTTGAAAAATCGTACTGGGATTGGGTGATAAGCTATTTCAACTATTCTTTCTCTCTGAATGGTAGATATGTTTTAGTATGCTTCTATTTTGTCTCATTTCACATCCATTTTTATGAACACAAGGATAAAGCACCAGGCCTCACCATACAAATGCAATAACTACACTCCACCAGTGTTGGTCCCAGGGATTCTTAAAATAAAGTCTATCCAGTGTGTTTCCAAAACTCTAAATATCAGACTTTTTCCAATCTTTGAATAAAGAGACAATTGTACTTACAGCAAGTGTACTTAGCATTTTGCATTACTCTTATTCAGCTTAACCTGCCAACACCTTTTGTTTAGTCCCTGAGGCAGTCCTCAGATCCAGCCTGAAATATGTGCTACTGCACATTCGTGGGTGGTTTTTAAAGACAGACTGAAAAAGATATTCTTTGAGACATGTTCCTGAATGTTTACAAACTAGAGCCCACCAATTCGCCCATTAATGATGAAAGGGTGGCTTAACATTGGAATGGGCTACCCAGGGAGGTGGTGGAGTCACTATTCCTGGAGGTGTTTAAGAAAAGACTGGCTGTGGCACTCAGTGCCCTGGTCTGGTTGACAAGATGGTGTTTGGTCAAAGGCTGGACTCAGTGATCTCAGAGGTCTTTTCTAACCTAACTGATTCAGTGATTCTGGGATCTCAGCTAGCTTCTCACTAGTCTGGTAGTGAGAGGCTAATGCAATAATCTACTATTCTGTTCCAATGCCACATTTCCCAATGTTTTTCCAGGCAGTTTCCCTGAAAGCCTGTGAAATTATTCATCCGTCATTTCATACCTAATATGCCATGAGCTCATACTTTCTTTAGTCTAATGACAGATATTATGGGAAAAAATCTGCTGTCAGTTGATATCTTCATCTGCTCTGCTTCCATTGGCAACTTACACATGTTGTAAGGACTGATAACTTACTGATTTTGGTATCATTGTGGTTTCCCAAAAAGTTGTCCCAGATTCCAGAAGGAGAGAATTCCTCTGAAGGAAGATTACAGAGATAAGGAGCATGAAGTGATGCGTTTGACCCTCATTCTAGATACACTTATCTATTATTAACTACTGTCTGGCATATTTGAACATAATAAGATGTGAATGTTAGGTGATAAGAAAGAGAAGAGTAGATTTCAGGATTATTTCTCTGTTCAAAGGATCTGACATCTGTCCTATCCCCACTTCCTTTCCTAGCATTTAAAACCACAAGCTACTGAGTAATGATAACACATTAACCTTTGTAATAATTCTAAAATCATTTTATTACTTGAAAAATTATGAAGAAAGAAACTCAACCCAATACATTTATTCAGCCATTAAAAGCCATAGCAGTAATTATGGAAGAGAACTCCTTGAACCTCCATCTGTGTTTATTCACAATAAAATATTAAGAAAACATAGCTGTCTTGTAGCCAAAGGAAGGATGTTATGTGCTTACTTGCTGAAACAAGAAAGCTAAAAAATAGTTTTCCATTGTCTCCCACTCACATATTTTTCTAGCTTTTCCTAATTTTCCTGCAGTAAAACATAACTTGCTGACTTTGCAAAATACCTTATTAAAATTTTGGAAAATATTTCCTCTTTTCTGCATTAATTCTGTGAACACAACAGTGCCAGATTTTCCTTGAAGCTTTGAGAGTCTAGGGAGTCAGTGTCTAAGCATGGAGTCATGGCATGCATTATCAGGTTATCTCTATATCCTCTTACTTTCTTTATCTTTTCCTGAGCATGGAGCCTTTTTCTTCTCTTGCAATGCATACTCCACTTTGGCCTTCTTCCTTACTAGCAGTGAAATCCATATTACAGATGTACTTTAAAAGTTGGTTGTCCTTTTCAAACAGGGGAGAAGCAGAATAGAAAAACAATAAAGGCATAAAGTATTTGTTTCTTGTCATCTAGGTGAAGATTGTACAAGAAGTCATTTTTAACAGGCTATGAGCCTTAATTACAAAGTTTGTAGGCAGGTAATGTTTAGTCCTCACACCATAGCCTCTTCCTTCCTCTCTAGATCACTGTTCCTTGGAGCTCACATTGTGTCTGCGTTTTCCTAAAAAATCATGGTATCTTCCTCTCCAGGAAGTGGCTTGTTCTTTTATAGCAAAGCCAATCTTTGTCCTCCTTAAAGGCCATATATCCTCTGCTGTCTAGGGACAACAGCCCTGGACACATCTGTCTAGACATGCTAGAGCATGCTTTCTCACTTGCTATACTGAAGAGCTGTCATTCTCATAAAACAGATTTTATAGCTACCTTCTTGTGTACATGCAGATGCAGAACTGATTTTGAGGGGTCCTTATACACAGTTCTTTTCATAAACATGCCTGTAAGATGAACCATAATTTTGCATAAGTAAGCCTGTGTGGGTCACTACTTATCCATTCTTTCCCATGCTATAAAGCACAAGAAAACAAAATAAAATACATCATGGGGTTTTTTGGGTAAGCTGGACACTAACATTTCAAGAATAAAGGACAGCCTATTCATTCCCTGTTGATTCTTTGTGGTCCACTGGTAGGGAATGTAGGGTGTCCTATAAATGTTATTTGATAAAAGCTGAGGCTAGGCGCCCTGCTGTTTTTGAGGATCATGCTGAGACAAACTGCTGGTAGGATATTCAAGAGAGCAGATTTGTTTATTCTTATTTCTCCGCTCACATCCCTGAGCACACATGGTTGCTGTTTTTGTTTTGACTAATTTTGACTTTTTTAAATGTGAGAAAAGTGGTCAAAATGAAGTCATCCCTGTCTGAAGTTGGAACTCGTGTGAAACAGTGGAAATGCTGTCAGGCCTCTGGCTGGAGCAGAATGAATAGCTGTCCTCCAGGACTGGATGCTCTCCTGCCCTCCCAGCCCCATTCATACCATTGTTCCCAAGGAAGAGGAAGCCAGGCAGTGGCATAAGAAAGCCCACATGCTTCACACACTCCAGCTCACTGGGATTGCCCAAGACCTTGTAGAAACCCAGAACCTGGTAAAAAGTTGCTGTGATATATTTGATTTTCTTACCCACTTGAATCTACCTTTTGATTTTCCCAAGAGCCAATCAGTATGGGGTTAAACATTTTGAATGACATCTGGTCGTCAAGGTCTGCAAGCAGTGACAGTGGATTGTGATCATTTTGTGTCCCAGATTTTACTTATCTGTGAATATATAGATTTTACTGTTTTCTTAAGCTAGTAATTTTCTTACCATGCAGGTTTTCTGTTAGTTAATACAAGTTAAAAAATTGTTGCTTATCGATATTAGTTATTTCTCTTTGTGTAAAATATGCAGGCATCGCAATATAAGACAAGGGTCACGGTCTTCTAGGTAATGTACATATTGAGAATGAAAAGATCATTTTTACTGTAAGATGTTTATGTTCAAGCTTAAGAAATGTCAAGAGATGGAGGTTATAGATCAGCCCTGCAACCTTTAATTTTTTGTATCATAGGTGAGGATTTAAAATGCCCTTGTGAACACAGAGGCTTGTAAGAGTGTAAGTCAGTCTGTGGTAGAAGATATTTACATCATGGGTAGGAAGGCTCTGCAGAGGGATCTGAACAGGCTGGGTTGATGATCCAAGGCTAACTGTATGAGGTTCAACAAGACCAAGCACTTGGTCCTCCACTTGGGTCACAATGACCCCATGCAGTGCTACAGACTGGAGGCAGTGGCTGGGGAGCTGCCCAGTGGAAAAGCACCTGGGAGTACTGGTGAATGGCAGCTGAACATGAGCCACCTGTGGCCAGGTGGCCAAGAAGGCCAGTGACTGGCTTGTATCAGCAATGGTGTGGCTAGCAGGACCAGAGCAGTGATGGTCCCCTGTCCTTGGCACTGGTGAGGCCACACCTTGAATCCTGTGTTCAGTTCTGGCCCCCTCACTTACAAGGAGGACATTGAGGTGCTGGAGTGTGTCCAGAGAAGGGCGATGGAGCAACAGAGGAAAGGGTCTGGAGTGCAAGACCGATGAGGCGAGGCTGAGGGGGCTGGGGGTGTTCAGCATGGAGAAAAAGCTCAGGGGAGACCTTGTTGCTCTCTACAATTGCCTGAAAGGAGACTGTTGCCGGGTGGGGGTCAGTCTCTTCTTCCACATAACTAGTGACAGGAAAAGAGGAGTTGGTCAGGGAGGTTTAGATTGAGTACTAGGAAAAATTTCTTCACTGAAAGGATTATCAAACAATGAAAGATGTTACCCTAGGGATGTAGTTGAGTCACCATCCCTGGGAGTATTAGAAAAATGTGTTGTGTGGCATTTGGAGATGTGATACAGTGGTGGAGTTGGCAGTGCTGGGTTGATGGTTGGACTCAATGATCTTTAAGGTCCTTTCAAGCCTAATGATTCTGTAATCATCTTTAGCTAACTAAATTAAGTCAGACTAACTGTAATTCCAGGAAGAATATCAAAGTAGAAGATATCACTAGAGAGAGCTGAGATGGGACATTCTAGAAGCATGGTTAGGAAACACATCTTGGCAGCAGACAGGCTGGTAGATTAATTTGCTATTGAGACAACTCCTTACATTTATATCAATGATAAAATTGTTGAGAGAAGAGTTTCCCTCCAAGATAGATTTTTTCTTTTACTGAACTCAGGCATGTGAGTAGAGTTTCACTTTTCCTTCTCTTATATATTGCTTCACCTACTGACTCACATGGGGAATAATCACATCAGGATTTGTGGAGAATGCAGGTCGATGACCACTTGGAAATATAGGACATAGTGTCTACTAAGCGTTACATGGAAGAAGTCATGACTCATTTTTGTCAAAAAGCGCAATGCAACAAGATTTCTGCTGTTTAAAGAACTTGCAAAGATCTCTGTGTTTGTAAGCAGTCAAGGTACTTGTCTTAGGACAGTTCCAGTGATATCTTTTACCAATAATCATTCATATTTAACCCAAGTTTAATTGCAACCATTTGTTTTTTTAATCCGGCAATTTATTTCTTGGAAGTCATTCGGACAGCTGTATGATTTTAATTATCTAGTTTTTTAATACAGGGATTACAATGGGGTTTTTTCAATGTATTATTAGCAATGTGCAAAAAAAAAAAAAAAAAAAAAAAAAAAAAAAAAAAAAAACAAAAACCAAAACATTGCCAAGTGCAATTATTAAGACCCTAAAGAAAAGAAAAATCCATCCTTCCTACTTTTTTATTCTATTCTGGTTAATGCTATATCTGAAGGCTTGAGGAAGAAGTTTTGTATCATATCTTCCTTAGTGACACTCTAATAACCAAATCCAGATGTCTACATGATAGATACCCAGAGCTAAACCTCCTGGCTTTGCTGTCCATGATGCTTTTACAGCACAGCTTGTCTTACAGTAATACAAATTATTCAGAACTTAAGGAGATGCATCCTCTCCTTTGCCCTGTTGGAATCCATTTGTGTACTTTCTCTAAGTATTACTGAGGGATTCACAAATATCTAAGTATTAACAGATTTATCCTTTTTTTAACTTAATAAATCTGCAGCTGCCTTATAGTGAGATTAAAATACTTGCCCCAAATCAAAAGAGCCTACTAAAAACGTTGGAAATGACAAATGTTCTCTCTGGCTACAATCTGACAGGCTAGACAGAACACCTTACCCATTTTCAAACTATTTGGAAACTGTATATTGGCACTGTTTCTCTCTATGACCTGCAGCAATATTTCTCTCTTGATTCTGCTTCAGCAGTAATTCAAACACATACTTAAATGCTACTGAAACTAAACTGGATCTCAGCATGTGTCTTCCTGCATTGTGTTTCTCTCATGACCCTGTAAATCATATAATCATGTAATAATTTCAGTTGAAGGGATCTTAGGATCTCATCTGGCCTAAGCCCACTCCCCCACTCCAAATGGAGACAGCTTTGAAGTTACACCGTTTAGGTCAGGGCCTTGAGTAACTTTGAGTGTAAGGATTCTGCTGCAGCCTCTTCACCCACCTGGGCACCTCATTAGGAAGATTTTTCCCGTACATCTAATAACAGCTCGCTAGCTGCAACTTTTCTCTCTGAGAAGAATCTGTTTTCTATAACCACCCATTAATTAGTTGTAGACAGCAATCAGATCTCTCCTTTGGTTTCTGTTCTCCGAGCTGAGTGAACCCAGTTCTCTCATCCTCACTTCCTATGTCATGTACTCACCCCTTAAACATTTTGGTAGCTTTTCTACTGGTCTTGCCCTAGCTTGTCATTGTTGTACTGAAGATGCCCATACTGGACACAGCAGATGAGATTTCTGTCATACACACTGACCAGAGGGGACACCACTCTGCTCGTTCTGCTGGCTATGCTCTTACTGATGCAGTGTGTGGCTCTCGTTCAGTGCTGCACAGCAGAACCAATGCAGAGCAAGCAACGTGGAAGAGAGGGCTCAAATTGTGAGCACTGAGCAGGTTCTGCATCTATTTAAACCATGTGAGATCATTTCTGTTCTTTGCTTGAGGGCTGAATCCTGCCATAAACAAGGAGAAAATCAGAATGGGGAAGATCCACAAATTCAGCAAACACTGACTACCTTTGAGCTTTGGTTCAAAATCCTTTTTAGTTTCAAAACAGCATTTGATGATTTATGCATTAGTTTGTCACTGCTTAATGCAACATGTTAGTTTAATGTATGCCTTCCCAATGCCTCTGTTGAGTCACAAAACTTTCTTACTAACATTTGTGAAAGGTGCTGAATGCCTTGGGTAAGGGATGTGCTCAGTTGTATTTGGCAAACTCAAATATCTCAGACAAAAATCACTGTGCGGTGCACCTGTTTTACATTTGGGGGTTCACACCAGCAAAAGAGGTATGTCTTCATGGTGTAGGTTCAGTTTTGAGTGCTACAGATTCATTTTATCAGATTATGAGCACTCTGTAGTAGACCAAACCATGAAATCAATCAGAAATTATGCTATTAGTCTCTTTATATCATTGCTGGTTAATGATCACTCCAACCTCTCTGACATTTAAAGCTGGAGAAAAATAGGAAAAAAGAGAACAAGAACACTAGAAGATGTTAAAGCTAACAGAATAGTATTTATAGTGTTCTTAAAATACTAGTCAGATATCTGGATGTACAAATTCAACTTTAGCAGTAGCTAGGATCCAGTTTTTCACCCTTGACCACTACCATATAGAGTTTGCTGTCCTGGAGTTCAGGCATGCTCTTTGATTCACCTGCAATCCCACAGCCAGACAAAACAAAAACATATTCTAATGATTTCTAGTGCTCCAAACTCTCACTGAATTCATGTTCAGTATGTACAAGATTTTCCTAAATCAATCTGTGAAGGAGTGCACAGACTGGAGTGACACATGCCCTACTCCAGTGAGTAGCACTAACTTTTTCTTTCACTGTTTCAATAAAGTTCCTTCTCTTTTGGATGACTTGGCAAACATTTAAGGCTCTTCTGAATGCCTAATATTTGTCTGTAAAACACGTGTCAGTTTTTGGGGGGTGGGTTTAGTTATTGTTCATAGTCTTTTGTGGCCTCTGACTGACATTTCCTATTATTTAAACAGCTAATTAGTCCCTTTTTATTAGGTGTAAATGTGTTTCCATGCTTTGACAGGCAAACACTAATCTCTGAACTTCAGTAGCATGTAGGAATTTATTGCCTGTTAATTGTGCCCTAGGGCATAGTGACCTTTAAAAGTGAAATAACAATCATTACTTCTCCATATATATTACTGCAGTGCCTGTATTGTAACATATGTCCAGTTGGATTATCAGTCATATAGAGGGCAGCCATTCAAAACTATACTGATTTGTCAAACAAGGTGGAGTTTCAGATATTACTGCTAACAAAACACAATGTCTGGTTGTTACACTTCAGTCGATAAGTGATTTTTTTTTTTAAATGGCTTCATCTTTTCTTGTTTCTGTCTGTCCTAGTGATAGCATGAGTGCCAGATTCTGTGGGTGTTACCTGATTTTACCCTTTATGTGTATTGATTTTAAATCCTTTTACATTTTGCTGTTTCTCTAAGGGCTTACTTATCATTATACTATACACTTGAGATATTTTCTATGTTCTATGTCAGCAGATGTGCTTCTCAATATGTGACTCGATAACACACAGTTTTCGTTTCACTTGTCAATGCATTTGCCTTTTTGTCATAAATGCTGAATGCTTTGTGGGATCTTATTCAGCCACCCACTCTTCCTTCTACAGTACTTTTCTCAGAAACACTTTCTTTTATTATTTATTAGTCAGGATTACTCTTATTTGTCTTGAAATACGTTCCTTAATGTGACAATGAAGTCATGCAAATATTCATTACCATTTTAGGGCTAATTTGATATCTAGTCTCTTTATTCTCTAAGTTAATATGCATCCTTGAAAAACATACCAGGTGGAAAACTCTGAAAGGACTGAAAGAATGACACTGTACTCGAAGTGCTGAATGCTTTGGTCCAGGACTTCCGATGCAAGTTTCTATAGTATCAAATTAATGGATTGCCTACACATTATTGCTACATTATTTTGGAATCCAAACGTGATTCCTTTAGAACTCCTAAGGAAATGACTCCATAACTGTAAGTGATTAGATACAATATAGAGAGTGTGTGTGTGATTGGAAGGGGAAGCAGTGTCCTTGATTGCTCAGTTTTATTCTTTTTGGGCCTCATTCCCAAGCACCTAAAAATATGCTGTGCTGATCCCTTTTCTTCTGAGGCTATATCCTACCTCTTACTTCAGCTCCCACTTCCTTTTGGCTTACCTTCTTTTCATTCTGACCCCAAAAGATATACTATGTAAAATTGCTTCAATCACAGATATCTAAAACCAGACAACCCCGTAGGTAACTACGTCCTATTGTTCCAAAGGATGAACGTTTATACCTTCCATTAACTTAATTTAACAATATAAATTCTTGGCACATTTAGAATGAAGGAAATGTGCATTGATGCTAAGACAAAAACCTCAGTACCCTCAGTACAAACTTTTTATCCTGTGTCACACTTATGAATGTTTGTCAGAAGACTTGAAGAGTCCACAAGCAGAAAGAGTAATATATACTCCATATTAATCCCTCAATCAGGCTACTAAGTAGACTGTGCCTCTGCTTTCTGTTCAGAAAAAAACACCAACATTTTAATGGTAAATTTTTTTCCAAATAATTGTATATTACTACCTCCCTATTGTACTGCTGCTCTGAATGCTTTGGAAGGATGAATTTCAGCGGAGAAAGGAATGTAAAGATGAACTTGATGAAGTTTTGCCAGAGTGTTCAGAGATGCCACACAATTTTACATGTACTGCAGAGTACAGAAAGACGAAATCATCATAGGCAGATAGCTCTTGAACAGTAAGTTACAATATCTAGAGTGAAAGGGAATAGGGAATGATGTTATACCAAATAGTAAAAAATAAAAGTCAATATAACCACAAAAATGGTCAGCAGGAGATGCTGTAAATTTTAAAGAATATTTTTCCCAATTTCTTCTTGCAAATGTACTCTTTGCATCTAATGGAAATGTGCTACGTCTGCCTTCATATCAGCAGTACAGGAGGGAAAAAAATCAAAATTAAAAGAGTTTCATGAGGGTTAAAGAAACATTGTTCTTTTGCAGCCAGGTTACAGGACAGGAGATCATATCTTGCTAATCCTGAGGGAGAGCTGCATGTGGATCTTGGTGCAAGGTACTTCTGCACTCAGTGGGCTGGGTTGTACCTCACTGATATATTGGAGACTGACTGTGACATTGGTGGCTGAGTGCAGTGAGGCTACTTGTGGTGTATCCAACAGTTGATCAGGGGAAAAAAAGCCTCTAAGCTCCCTTGATAAATTTGTACAGTCATTTTCATTCTTGTATCATTTTGCTTTAATTTATTTTGTTAATGGTTTGAAAATCTAATGTCAAGCAATTACTACTTTCAGTAGAAGAAATGTTAGGGCAATTGTACTTTACTGTGGGGGCTGGGATGGAATTTTTATACTTCTCCTCAAGTTTCTTTCTCCTTAGTGTTACAGTTTCTGTACCATCACCAGTATCTCTGTGGTTTATAGCCTTTCCTGCTATTGCAGTCCCATCTCCTGATAGTACTGTCATCTCTGGCTCCCTGCCACTCCTACTTAAGAAATTATGAAGTTACTACTACTACATTTACCGATTGTCAGAGATGAATTTGTTGCCTAATTTTGTGGGCAGCTTACATGCCAGTCTCCAAAAGTCTTGAATTTCAAACCCTGTTGCTTTCTGAAAACGAGATCCACTTAATCGATTTTTCTTGGGCATTTAAAATTAGGATGCCAAACACCATTACTTCAGTGGTAGAAATTCTGACTGTGATAGGAGTGTTTCTTTCCTGAATAAGCATTTGACATAGGACACTTTGGTTATCAACAAGATCCTTCAAGGGTACAGAAGCCCACATTATGATTGTTTTCTTCTCTGTACAGCTACTTCTTGTGTTCTGTGAAAATTCTCCCAGCTCCTCCACCAGTCTATGGAACCAGAGGAATATCCAGCATTACTTTATTATCCACTTCTTTAAAGATCCATTGATTTAATCAGCCTTTGAAACATTGCAATACAGAGGGTGAGGTAAGTTTTTTATCAGCTTTTGTATTTATTGAAGTCTGGGCTTGCCATAACCTTGTTTTAGTTATAAGACACAGGAGTTGTGTTTTGTCTTTCAATAATGGCTTTGGTTCAGGCTGGTTGAATAAAACCCAGTTGAATAAGAAAGTCAGGCTAAGTTAGGGGAGGTAATTCAACAGCAGTATGGGTCTGTGAATGAGTCCAGTCTTTCTTGGCTAGAGAGCGGTATATAGCTTTTGTTCTTAAGCTTTTTCTAAAAAATAAAATAAATAAAAAAGAAGAAAGAAAGTATAAATGACTGAAAGGTAAGTAGGTATTAAAATAAACCACATTTGTATGAATTGTGATAATTTTTCTTAATTTTCTCTTGTCCTATGTTGATAGTCTGTTCTGCAAGGTCTGTTCATGGTTCTCAGGGTGTGTCACTAACTGCAGTGGGTTAAATGACATTCTGGGGTTTGAATAGAAAAATATGGCTTCTTTCTTAGTTGTTTTCATCTTCCAGTAGTCTGAGCAGAAGAAAAATATTTTAAGGCATTCTTCATCTTTCTTCTTAGAAAAATATACTGACAAAGGATTGGTTTGTCTGCCTGCTATTAATTGTCAAATCATCAAATCAGTTGATTTTCATGGGACTGTGTTTTAAATCTTTCCTGTTTCTACAACATTAACTCCTGTTATATCCTTTGATTCTGGAGCAAGTGTTATTTTTCATTCCCTGTGATTAGTTAATGACTACTTCCAGTTCTATAGCAATCACGTTACTATTGTTTCTATGTCATTGTGCCCAAGCCCAGTGTTGTCTGTCAACACACTTCATGTTTTCTTTTTTAATTAGTAGCTGAAAACACAAAGTAGAAAAGAACAAAATGATGTATTGGTACGTTCTGGAAAATGGTCTGTGTGATAGCTTTGAGGAACTATTCTATAAAGCTGTTATAAACAATTTTAAAAGCTTAAATATTTAAAACATTAATATTTAAAAGTGCGAAGTGAATTATGACCTGGACATTTTTCTTCTGTAATTGCAGCAGCTAGAAAGAGATATATAAAAAAGAAAAATGTCTAGTTATGATACTTAAGCCAGATGGCAAGAGCTCTATTTTCTGTTCCATGGCAGACTATTTTTTTAATTATAGAATTATATTTCAATTTTCTTGTTATTCTATTTCTTTCAAAAAGATAGAAAGATGCCATGTCCCTTTCAGCTGCTTCAACAAGAATTATTGATTTCCCAACATGTATAACTCAAGTCTAGATATATAAGGACAGTGTGAAAGAAGAAAAAAGTAAAAGGAAGGAATAGCCCTTCTGGATAAATTTAGAAGTCTCTACTAGATTAAAAAAACAAAGCATTAACAAGTATAGAGAAGAAATATATGGAAAATGTCACCAAAGAAGAAGTAGTCACTTGTGAAGGAGAGAGAAAAGTGAAATGGACTTTCAGATCAGCAGCCTTCTGACTGGCAGATTCACACCAAACAAGATGAGACCTTGGAAATGGTTAAAAATAAAACTTAACAGAATGAAACTATGGAGAAAACACTCTTAAAGAGTGCCAACTGAAAATGAAACAGTGTACTATAGTCTGTCACGTTTCCCAGCACAATAGAAGTGAAAGATGCAAAAAAAAAAAAAAAAAAAAAAAAAAAAAAAGCTGCAGGTGAGGATTAACTTATGGTGAAACACTTAAATGTCCTGATATTCATGATGAGGAAACATCATTAAGACTCTGTTCTCTGAAATAAAAGGAAGTTGGAAACACAATGACAAAGAAAAGTGACCAAAGTGACTGTGGCATCTGACTGTGTGCTACACACTGTTCAGAGGCAGACAAGCCTTCTACAGTACTGCTCAAAGCAGAATAAAGGGAATGACCACTGACAAATAAGGGAAGAAGAAATCTAATTTCTAAAAGTAGTATTAGTTCCTCATCCACAATTCTTCAAGCTACTGTTTGTGGGTTAATTTTGATCGTGGAAACAATAAACCACAGAGTAATTTTAATTTCTGTATGTGAGCCAGAAAAACACAAGCATTCTGCACTCAAGCAGTCAAGTCAAATGAACCAGGGGAAAACAAACATAAAAGCAGTTTAGCCAACTTTTCATTGAATTAAGTGAAAAGCTCTATAACAACCCCACTAGAGATTTTCTTTTTAGCCTAAAAGGTTGGGTATTTTTTGCATTAGAAAACACTGACAAGCCCTGAAACAGAGTGCTAAATGGAAGGGAAGAAAAAAAAAGCAGCAGCAGATGTTCCTCATTCACTTTATAGGTTTAAAGACAGCATTTATGCAATCACCACATCAATATATTTGGGAATACCTTCGGTGTTATGATAAGCCCTTATAACAAGGAACTTCATCAAAGGTTTATGCAAGTAAACATAAGTAGAAGTTGTGTTTGATTTAGATTTCAGCAGTAGAAATCAGTATCAGTTACTTACTACTTCTGGTTTGAATTGTTGTTGACTTCACTGTGAAAAATAATAGGTGGGCACAGAATGGATATTTCTAGAAAATCTTGATTGTCCTGGCAACACAGCGTAATAAACTGACAGAAGGTTTTCATCACCTTAACAAAAGACTGGAGAAACAGCATCAGAGCTTTTAACCCAAAGCATTTTCTCAGAAAGGAAAATTATTCAGGAAGTGTTCCTGCCTTCTGGGAAGTATGTTTCTAGTCGACAATGAAGCAACTGCATTCTCCATTTTCAACAAGATTTGGTTGCTGAAATAGACAGCCTAAAAGCCATCCAACTTAACTGCTATTCCACCTTTTCTTAGTAAAGCATTCTAAGGAAAAAAAATATGTCTTCTCAGGAGAAAAACACCAGTAGGTAGATCCTCCTTGTGGAAACCAGACCAAGTCCATGGAGCACTTTGCAGTAGGGTGTTTTAGCTCAGAAATAACATCAACCAAATATGACTGTTTCCAGATCTAGGCTGGCTTTATTCAGTTAACTCATCTATCTCCTTAGTATTTCCAGTTCAAAGGTTAACAATACTACCAGAAGGAGTTGAGGTCTGTCTGCATCCTCTGGTGCAGTTATGGTTGGGTGCCCCCTTTGGTCCATGTGGCTTGGGATTTCTGTTGGCTCACTCCAGGCCTTTAGAGGTGTGCAGACAGCAGAAAACATCAATTACAAGGACTTACTTTAAATCTAGGCCTAAACTCCTTTGCAAGTAAATTCCTTAGAAAATACTAGGTATTAAGCATTCAGCAGTGTCTTGACTAGAAAACAAGAACAAAATATCTGAGACATGCTAAGAAGGAAGCCCGAGGGAGAGCTTAGTTGTCCAAATATCAGCATCTGGTCATTGTACACATCCCAGAGAATCCCTTCTGGATTCTGGCTGTTGTTCCAGAGAGGCCTGGCTTGCTGGAGCCATTCCTCTTTGGATGGACAGCTCACATGCCACAGGTTATTACTGGTAGCATTAGACACCTATGGTTGGCCCTGCGTGGGTGCCAAAAGGGTAGGGTTGCTGAAGGAACACAAAGTATCTGAAGATTCATCTTCTCAGCAGGGCTGAAGGAAGAAATATTTGACATGATGGATCTTCCAGGAGCACTTTGTCCTGGTCAGACAGAGCTGGCAAAGGCTTTTCAGGCCCTCAATACATGTCGTCACTGAGAAACAGACTGGTTCAGAAACGAATATGTTTCTCATTTGCAAAATATTGCAAAAGTTCATCTGTTGCTTTTTTGAAATAGCTTCAGAATCCTTACCTTAGAGGAGAGACAGAAATAAAAAGTTAAGTTTCTTGTGAAGCACAAACCAAAACATTCGCTTTCAGATCCTATTGTCTTTGAATAGACTTGATTTTTGCAAGCACCTTGTCTTTTTTTTCTGTTGTCCATCTGTTTTTGAAAAAGTAGGCAGTTCTGGTGGTTGAAACACTATTTCGGTTTAATTTTTTGAGGTTTATCTTCTGGAACAACTGTATGTTTTATTTTGGTTTATCTTACAGTATTTTTTTCTGCAGAAAGTGCTTATTTATTTCCTTGGCCAGACCTAGATTTCTTTTCCTATATTTGCAAGTCTCACATTGCAGTTATCTGTATATATGTATGAGAGAGCAAAAAATCCCAAATAAAACAACTTTAAAAATTTTGTATTTTTGTACATAATGCTTAAAATAACTTACGACAATCTGTGAGTCAGCCTGTGAGTCAATCACAACTTCATGGAACCAGGAAGCAGAAAAATTGACTTATGCTCTGAGCAAATTCCTCAGAAATATCTGCTATGAGTTTGGCAATCATATATTTGCAATGACGTAGGGGAAAAAAAAATAAAAAAAAGGATGTCTTCAGAAACTCAGAATTGTCATGACCCATCAGTGTGAAACTGCCATGAGACAGCATGGTGTTTTCGCATGTTCAACTAAACTGATTTAAAACTAGGATAGGTGTAGGGAGTGTCTATGAAGGCATTTCTGTCCTGTGAGAAGAGACAATTATCGTAAAAATAAAGTTGATTCTGTGTCTGATGTAAGTATTTATCAAGGAATAAATACCTGTAAATACATACCTGTAAATAAATACCTGTAAAAGCTTGAAAGAAAAAATCAGCATGAAACTAGGAAAGTGTAATCTCAGCAGGAATTAACTTAGGCTGGGTATTAAAAGAAATTCTCTAAAGTTGGGGAATAAGGTTCCCTTGCTGTCACAGCAAACAATCTAAGCAATTAACATTGTTTTTTAAAGAAATGAGAGTTGTATGAGCAACAGAAATACCTACAAGGCTCCAACCTCTACAAGAAAGTCCCTTCTCCCTTTGGAATCCGTTGGCCTGTTTGAATTAAAGCCGATACAAAGAAATAGGCTTTAAAGGTAATTATATTCCCGAAGTTTTCATGAAAATAGGGCTTGGTAGATAGAACCCAAATGACATGCAATAGAGGGAAAGTCTTTAGTGCGAATTCACGGTCTTATTGTCAGCAGCATGTCCCTGAGCTCACTAGGGCATTCAAATGCCATGGGAAAGGCATCTAGTAGAGCCCACACTTTCTCAGGAGCTTCACAATACACTGGAAAACAGGTTTCAGTAGTTCCTCTGCTCACATGTAGTGCATTTCACACTGGAGCCTGCTACACAGTGAAAGGGTTTGAATAATGTGCTTATCTGCAGAGGGTCTGATGACTTCACCAAAAGAAAACTTTTTCTGGTCCAGTCACTCATGCTGTGTGAAATTAGACACATAATTTCATTTTTATATGAACTTCTCTCATTTACCCTTCACAAAGCAGTCAAACTGGCACCTTCAGCTGAATCATATTTTAAGTGTTTGAATTAGGTATGTTACTGACAGCAGCTTTTTTTCTTTTTTCTTTTCTTTTTTTCTTTTTTTTTTTTTTTTTTTTTTTGAGTAATATTAATGATGAACAATTATAGATCTGCCCATCTGGATGCAATGATAATTTCAAATGCTCTGAAATTTGTAAAAAGTTTATACTGTACTGAGAAATTCCAGATAGAGGGGAGATTACCTTTTTGGTGTTTTTCTGTTTAACAGTTATGAAATTTTTTTGTGGCAACTTGAACAATAGCTTTCATGGAACAGAAAATAAAAAGTGTTTATTTTTAGATGTTCATTTGGTACGTCCTATCCCTTAGGGCTGTGCCTTTCCTCTCTTAATAAGCCTCATCCATCTCTCAAAAATGATGGACATCTTAACTCCATTGCTGGCTGAGTCCATTGTAAAGCGGATGACAGGCCATTTCCCAGGGTTCTGAAATCACAAGCACACTTTGTGTTTTGCCGTGAGGAGGTCCTACACATACAGGCATGGGTGAGTGCAAGGAAACGATCCCTTCCATTTCCAACCCATTCCTAACAGAGACCCGAGCAGGCAGCTAACTTTATTTTCCCTGGCTTGGTGACAGATGTTACCGTAGGCATTGTCTGATACTCGGTGGCCAGCCATCACCAGAGAGGCAGGAGCGACATAAATAGTTTTAACATTACAAATTTACTTTTTTGGTCAAGCCTAAAACCCTTGAAAGCTAAAAGTGGCTGGTGTAGTAACGTGCTCATGTGCCTATGGCAATCTCCCCGTTGTTCCCACTTCTGTGTCAGACGTACTTGCTGTTTCTTCAGCTGTTTCTAGGCTGTGAAATCTCGTAAGCAAAAACTTTTCTCCTTGTGGTCCTTCTCCCAGTAGACTCCTAACTGCCGACTTAGACTTGTGAGGATACAGATGTTGAATAACAGCAGTAACGATGGCAGCAGCAATAATAAAAGAAAGTTTAACGCTTTGCCTTGTGTCAGACTGTGGGTACTTACGTGATCTCTGTTACACAAATCGTGAGCAACTTTGTAGATTATCAGCGGTATTTAGACAACTACATCCCTCATTCTGATGGGAGTTAGGCACTTCAATGCCTTTAAGGATTTGTGCCTCTGGGGCTTTTTCCAGATAACAGAAGTCTATGGCAGAGTTGGTGGGAGATAAACTTGAATTGCCCACATCTAAGGGCTGGGGGAAGGGCAGGCACTACCACCAGTAGAATGAGCGCAGCTTCTCCTGCCTGCGGCATCCCTGGCCTCTACAGACAGCCTGGAAGAAGGGCTGGCGTGCTGACTGCTGACTATCTATCTGACTTTAGACGGGAGCTAAGGACCACGGACCAGAGTTGGATATGTTGTCGCAAATTCTTAACAAACCCAGACCTGTGTCTTTACGAAGGGGGGCAAGGGAGCGTGTGAATGAATACAGCTGTAGGGTTGCAAGACCATCAGCGACATTCAGCACCTTTCACAACTCAGCCGTGAGCACCTTGCAAGCTACTGGAAACACAGATGATGCGTTTTACGTTGGGATTTTTGTTCTTTTGCATGCTTTCACAACGAAGGAGACTCAGAAAATGGGCACTATTTAGGTTTTGGTGGGGAGTTTTTTCTTTGGGTTTTTTTTTTTTTTTTTTTTTTTTTTTTGTGGCTGTGGATGTTGGGGGGTTTTTGTTTGTTTGTTTTGTTGTTTTTTTTTTTACTCTGCTCCTTAGACATAGGAAATCCCATTCTATTTTTATATAGGAAAGTTTCTAAATCACTCTTGAATATTCCTCATATCCTCTTCCCCTAAAATTCCTTTAACTCAGCCCATCTACATGTGTGAAGAGGAGCATTATGTTTTCTTTTTGATTGCAAGCAGGCACATTTAAAGAAAATTATTTGCATTTTCTCATAATGAGCCACTGTCAGTCATTAGTCGGCCAAAGTGATCCCATCCTGCAGGCAGCCAGATGCCAGAAAACACTCAAAGCAAGAGACTGACCCTGCTGCTCTTACTGGACTTAGACTTCCCTTGGAAATGGGTTTTGTATCCCATTAAGAAAGGCAGGAACTCGCCTTTAATAAGCGCTAATAAGAAAGTTTATAAGAACTATTTTAAGAATAAGAATTGTTCTTTCAAATCGTCTCTTAACGAAAGAATAACTCTTTAAGAATCGTTTAACAAGGGATAGCATCAGAAGCATTGAATCTATCCGTATATCCAAAAGCTCTATGAACCCCTCTTTGGACTTACATGATACTTCTAGAGTAGGAATAACATGTCTTTATTACTTAAGGGAAAGCAAGCCACGATATTTTTAAAGCCTGTGACAGGAAAGCATGGGGACAGGAAAGTGTCCCAAGCTGGTTTTGAAAACATCGTGGCTCTTCCTCAGATGTTACTTATCTTTTCCTGCTAAGAAACTGCTGGGACCTGCAGCTGGCGTGAGCACGTGTACCCTCTGCCCAGCTAGGGGCGGTCTGAGAGCCCGCGGGGAGCCCGACCGTCCGCCGAGGTTATTCGGGGCATCCAGCCCCCCGGAGCCGTGCGGGCTGGCAGCCCCCGGTTCCCCGGGTGCCCGTACCGGGAGGCGCCGGCACTGCCCGGGTCCCACCGGGAGCGCCGGGGCAGCCGTGCAGCCGCGTCCCCGAGGCCAGGGACGGCCGCAGCACTAACATTCGCTCCTGCCCGGTGGCCGAGGAGGAGAAGGAGAAGGAGAAGGAGGAAGAGGAGGACGCTCCTAATCCCTGGTGTCTTTGTTCCGGCTTTACACATCGGAAGCGGGGCCGAAGCAGTGTGATCACTCTGCATGGAAGAGGAAAGATATTTGCAGGAACTTTAGCGCATCCTGGCCTCCTGAGCGAGGCTGGAGGAACGGCGAAGGACACCCCAGTACCCTGCTCTGCCGCCGGCTCCCTCCCAGCTCCCAGCCCGCACCCGCTTTTCTCTCCACGGCCCTCCCACCCCCACTCACCCCCCCAAGATCAAAAGCTCCTTGCTGTTGCAAAAAGGACTATTTTCTCAGGCGCCCTTCCCCACCACGGCTTTGTGAAAAGGACAATAGACTCCTGTGTCAGTGTTGTTGGCACCAGCCTTGCATAATACAGGAAGCAGCATTTCCTTTCGGGGGTGGAAAATTAACTTGGACCATGCGTTTCTCATTTTATTGCTGACCGTACACACCCGGGAAATTCGGCTCGCAGGCTCTCGGGAAGGGAAGCGGCAGCAGCCTCTTCTCCGCATTCTCCCCGGCGCAGGAGGAGACCCGAGCGCGCCCCGGCCCGGGCCGGCCGCCGCGGCCGGGAGTGCTCGGGCGGTGCCGCTGCCCCGCCCAGCGCCCCTGAGCTCCCGCTGTTCCCCGGCTACCTCGTGCTGGAGATGGTACGGTGATTCACAGCTCCTCTTGTTTCCAGTTGTGAGAGTTAAAAAAAAAAAAAAAAAAAAAAAAAAAAAAAAAAAAAAAACAAAAAAACAAACAAACTGAGATCTCTGCCCTGTACCTGAAAAGTCTGATTCCACAAAATAGGTTTTAGCCAGTTTCTTCTAAGGATGTTAGCCCTTGCACAATGGCTGTCCCAGTAAAGCCACACACTTGTTAATAGAACGTTTGAACGTCTTTCCAATCCAGTTCTCCCCAGCAGAGAATATAGTGTTAAAAAATACATAGCCCTGTATAGACATAGATCTTTGGGGCAAATTTGACTTCAAAAAGACTATGTGTGTGTAAAATATACCACACATTAAAAAATTGTTCCTCAAATGATGCTATGGTCTTCACTGCCTTTTGGCGTTCAGGCAAAGGTAGTTTTGGATTCTGTGACTGCAGCCCAGTTCTGGCTTCTCCATCTTCCCTCTGCCCACTATTGGACTGAGGAAAAATCAGTGCAACTCTGATCATCTCAAGAGTACTCCCATCACCAAAATCTTCTGGTCTGCTCCATTTGTCTTTCCCTTTTTTGACAACAACAACCTAAACCATAACTTCAGGGGGTGACTGGCTATCTTTGCAAGGTAACGACACATGAACTGTATCAGCAGGTCCTCATGCTTCAGAGGTTATTTTGTGCACAGATCATTCTTCCTCCTAGACCTGTAATGGATTCTGTGTGTTGCACCTAGTGACAAGAGAGCATTTCCAGATGAGATTTCTAAGTAACAGTGGGCAGCTCGGAGGCAACTCTTTTCTGCATCCCCCATTCATGCTGATCTGCCAGTAAAGGTTTTCCTGCACAGAGGAAGCAAAGATACAAATTTCATAGCATGGAAATGACACTGTTGCATCACCGAAGTGATAATTGCCCACATCACCCTGAGTATCTCATGGAACTAGAAGTGAAACAATATTTGAACTATTCCTGTCAGCTAGTTTAATTTTTTAAAGCTTTTATGCTTTACCTTTTTTTCTTATTTTCAAGCAAGTGTTCTGTGGAAAAGAGCTATCTTAAAACTGTTGTCTTGAATATCTCAGTTATGACTAGAGAATGAAAGAAAAGACAATTTTAGTGCATTTCGGAGGAAGATTTTACTCCCACTGGACTGGAGTTCTCCTTAGTCTTCCTCTTTTCGGTGTCATCCTTGCTACTTGCTGACAGAGTTGGAGGTATCTCTGACATAGTTTTGGAGAAACACTGCAGCTAGTGACAGCTGTGTGAGGTTCCAGGCAAACATTGTATTGGATCTTCTTTCTTTCCACCTGTCCAGTAGACTTGCATTGATACTGATTTAGCCCAGTTTAGTCCTGGATCCAGAGCTCCGCACATGTGTCCTGACCCCTGCCTCCTAAAATGCCTTTTCCTGTGGTTGTGTAAGTGAACCAGCATGTGGAGCATGGAGTACACTGGTCCTGCTATTTGGGGCACACATGGTGTAACCATGCATTCCTCTGGTGTTGCAGGACCTTGACAGTGCTGTATGTATCCCATATTTCCCAGTACAGCTCCCAAGACATTCCTGTGAACACCATTTCTGTGGTGTTCTGTTTGCTTTTGTTCCCAGTTTGTTTCTGGTTTGTTCCAAAACAATCAGGGTATAGGCATTTGTGCACATCACTGAGTCACTGGTTTCTCTGGAGCAGAAGCTGCGTGAGCTCCCAGCACCGAGGCCTGGTTTGTGTTATGGTGAGGGAAACACTAAACCTCTGGGGGTTAGTGCTTGGGGTGGTAAGAGGAAAAGAACTCTTCATTGTAAGTTTGGTTTTCTTTTCATGGCCCAATATTTTCTTGGATAGTTTTCCCTTTTTTGACATGTTTTGGTTTGGTTTTGTGGTTCTTTTGCTGACCTTCTGGTTGTCTTTCCCACTGAAAGGCAGTGACCTTGGCCCAGTGCCACAGGGAGGATATGGTCAATCCTTTCATGTGGTCTTGACTTTTTCTAAACGCTTACCCTGGTACATTCATGCACTTATGGCTCCAAGAGAGGCATACATATATCCTCTTGGATAAAAAGAAGAAGAAATGGTTGGGAACTAAATTTCAGATGCCTGGGAGATGAAGCCAAGAGCACTATGTCACCACTACACTAACCCTGCTATGCTGAAAGCAGGTCATGCCCATATTGATGCAGGTGTGAGGGCATGTGAGTGGGGTCCAGCATACAGTGGAAATGCTTACTAGCATTCTTCTATTGTACTTGTGTTTTTCAGGGATAAAAAAATCTTGTTCCACTCTTTTTTTTTTTTTTTTTTTTTTTTTTTTTTTTTTTTTTTTTTTCAGTAAAATGTTGCTGAATACACATATAAAACCAATTGTGTAGTTTTTTGTATGAAAATGTGCATTGTAGTAGATTTTGCTCTTAGTAGGAGGTGGAAATCACTGTCTTTCTCCTGTATGGTCCTGACCAGAAGAGGAGATGTGGGCAGAGCCAAAATCATGTTGAATGTGCCAGAGATCAGCGAGGGCCAGCTGATTCTCAAGTGAGCCAAGGGCAGTAAACAGGCAGGTAAGAGCAGTTATTACACCATCAAGGGGCCAGAATATGGAATGGCAAGTTTGGGTCAGGATCGGGTCTAGAGACAATCACAGATGTACCTGTGTGAGCTGTGGTGCAGTGTAAGCAGGGATCTGTGTTATGGCTTCAGGTTCAAAGCAGCCCCCAAGGAACAGGAGGGGCAAGCTCCCTCCTCTCTCTTTCTCCACATCAGCTACTGCCAATGAATGCAGTGACCTTGTACTGGACCACCTGAGCTCCAGCCACTACAAATCCTGCAAGGGGGATACTCTCTGGACCCAAATAGTCCAAACTTCCCAATAAAATACCAGGTAACCTAATAATTTGCTCATGCCAGCTAACTAACTATATTGAAAACAGAGCAGCATCGGATTACGTGCTCCCATTGCCTCTACTTTCTTAACATGGTTAGACAGCTGCCTGCTTTGACTGCCCTCAGAAATGAACCTAAGTATGACACAGGTGAACACTGACTGGGTATAAAGTCAAGGGTCTATATAACATAAGGTAAAGCTCAGCCTTGCTGAGAGAAAGCACCACCACCGCAGTAGTTTAAGTTTCTGCACACATTTACCTGTGCATGTGCCCAGAGAGCAGGTATAAGTTGATGTCCCAGCAAACACCGTAGTAGAGAAGAGGCCTCAGCTTCTACTTCTCACAGTCCTTGAGAGAACTAAGGATAATGATGATGGTAAATGTAAATGGAATTTCCTTGATAGAGTGCTTCTTGAACTCTGTTGCTGCCATATGGTATCAAAATAAAGGTGATTGGAAACACCTCATTGAAAAGAGAGAGGAAAAGGGAGTCAAAGGATGGTCTTGGGTAGACCAGTCCATCTCACCTCACCTCTTGCTCCAAGTTACAGTTTCCCCAGTAGCTAGATCAACACAGAAAGTGCCAATACTCTTCTTATCCTCACATTTCACTGTCTCTCCCATTGTATGGGTGTGTTTTCTGTAAGCTGTACCAGTAAAATGACCAGGGTTATAAGTGACTCTCCATAGAAAGTAAGCAAGTTAATCCTGGACTGTTTCACCAAACAGTTTTTAACTGAGCTGCAGAAACAGTTCTAAGCCTCAGAAACAGCTCTGCCAGTGGAACTGACAAGGGACTATGGGGATGGAATATGGTAGATGGGGAGCATTGGAACCTTTCACACTGGTTTTGCAAAAATTTTAATGTTTTCAGGTGATTAACTGAAATTTTGCTTTGATTAAATTTTCAATCCTGAAAGCATCCAGTCAAATTAAGTTGGCTGATGCAGATTCTGCAGAAGGAGATCCATCTGCTCTGCTATGATATCTTTCCTTCTCTCCAGACAGTAAGAGCTTAGGACCATCTCAGAGACAGTGTAGTCTGTTCCTGTGAGGTGTCTGCCTCTGCTGTGAGTACAACACACATCATGAGGTTCCTCAGCTGTAACTGTGACCCATGCAGTCTGCTTCTGTGGGCAGGCACCTACTGTTGCAGGTGCTGGTGGTGACCTTTTGTATAATGCTCTGAACAATGGAACCAGTGCCACAAGGAGCTATTCAGAGCATCAGTGCAAATTAGGAATTGTTGCCATGACTAGAAAGAGTCAGGTCATGTTGGGAGGGTGTCAGTTTCTGGTGTGAATGAGATTTTCTGAGCTCTTTATTTTTGCCCCTGGAAAAATGGTCCCCTGGAACTGTCCAAGCAATTCTTCCTGGAAGATTTGGCTAAAGCCTTAACCAAGGATGTTCAAAGTGCCCTGTTTCCATTGCAGAGTAGAAACCACACCCTCAGAATGTGTCCAGTGACTTGACTAAGTCATAGTCATAGGGGAGTTGCCATTCCATCTAACTCCTGGAGCCAGACATGCAAGAGACAGAGTGCAGACAAGAAGCAATGGCCTGTCTGAGTATGCAGCTATGAAAAGTCCAATACGCTCAGGATGTCTCTGCTCCTTTGCCATGGTAGTCTGCTGACCAACATCTGCAGACCTAAGGTCTGACAGCCTTGATAAGCCGCCTTCTCAATTAGATTTTCTACTGCTCATTTTCTATGTGTTTCAATGAGACTTGCTGGCCAGGGATGGGCAAGGAATGAAGATGGGAGAGATGGTGTTTTTGCTGCCTGACAACTCGATGATTTTAGTGTCAGATGTGTGAGTTGTTCAAGCAAAAGCCATACTCTGATATTCCTGCAGAGCAGAGTAAAATTCAACAATACAAGGTACTGCTGGGCTGCAAGTGAACATTGAAAGGAACAAGTGAACAAATGTAGTCTACTGTGAAGGCTGTTTCTCCTCTCTCTTCTTCAGTTTCTGTAGTGCTGGAGATTGAGCAGATGATCAGTCTTGCAAAATGTTTGCCTGGTATGTTTCAGAGGGCTTACTTTCAGCTGCTAAATTTGGCTGATTTCCTTCCTAGTATTTAGTAATAGTATTTTTGACAAATGCTAGAAAAATGAAATTTCCCACATTTCAGAGCTGAAGGGAATATAACAACTGTTATGTATTCATTATTCATAGAAACATAAAATCATAGAATATTCTGAGTTGTATGGGAACCACAAGAATCATAAAGTCCAACTCCTGGCCCTGGACAAGACATCCCAAGAATCACACCATGTGCCTGAGAGCATTGTTAAAACACTTCTTGAACTCTGTCAGACTTGGAGTGGCAGGGAAGATGCTTCAGTGCCCTGTCACATTCCAATTTCTGTTCTGCTGTTTCTGAGACCTGCTTTTTGCAGCTTTCCCATAAACATTTTACTTTTAATTGTTCCCACATGTGTGAAGAACCTTTTCCTAATATTCAACCTAAATGTCCCCTGACACAGCTTTGTGATGTTCTCATGGGGCCTATTACTGGTCACCAGAAGGAAGTTAGAAGCTACTGCCCCTACTCTTCACCTCGTACGGAAGCTATAGACGACTATGAAGTCTCCCTCATTCTCCTCTTCTCTATGCTGAACAAACAAGTCACTTGAGCTCCTTCTCCTAAGTCTTTCTCTTGAGGCCATTGAGTCTCGGTCCTATTCCTCTGGACATACTGTAATAATTTATAAAAACTGTCCTTCTTATATTGTGTCACCCAAAACTGCCCTCAGTACTTGAGGTGAGGCCACCCCAGTACAGAGCAGAATGGGACAATCCCCTCCCTTGCCTGGCTGGCAATGCTGTGCCTGACACCCTCCCAGGATATGTTTGACCTCCTGGCTGCCAGAGCTCACTGATGCTAATATGAGTCACACCGCTCACTTATATTCAACTAGTCACTGATGTTTTCTCTGGTGCTGCTCTCCAGCAGAATCAGACAGACCTGTAGTTATCAGGGTCATCCTTCTTGCTCTCCTTGAAGCCTAGGACATTAGCCAGCTTCCAATTGAGTGGGATGTCTCCAAGTTCATGCTGTGCTCCCCAGAGGGCTCCAGGCTCCATCCCATGCTGAGTCAGCTTCTCTTGTGCAAGCTGCCTGTTCCATGTGGGCCTCTCTTGGGTTTCCCCTAGCTCTAGAAACTTGCCCTATTCTCCATGATCCCCTGCTCTGCTGTGAGATGTGTTTGTACTAGAGCTATTAGTGAGTAATGGTTGAATTCCAAGCATAAATTTGGCCCCAAATATGCCACTCCCTACTTAAGATCAAACCAAGACCTAAGATTCTGTTATGAAGAGATCATATTGCCTGCAGGATAGACTTTTGCCTGGGACAGATCTATGGTTCTCTCCTTAGTGTTTGTCCAGCTACAGCACCTAAGCTACTCTTCAAAGGTAATTTGCATCCTACTGGGTGTTGCAAATTAAATGGTAGTAGTACACCAAAAAAAAAAAATCTTCTGCTTTATGGGCATATCTGCTTCTTTATTCCCCGTACCTCACTGCTAGGGTCTTTCCATTCTACAAACTTCACTCCTCATCTCTCCCTGACCTTGACATTTAAAAGAGATTAGGAGCAGATCTTCAGGTTTGGCCTCCTTGGTCCTCAGCTTGCTGAGTGGATCAGGATCTGTTGGAGAAGAAAGAAGCAATGTCTTGCCAAAGAAATGTGGTCTTTGAAGGGCCATGACTGAATGCAGCTGTGATATAGAAGGTGTGAAGAGGATGGGAAGGAACTAGTGTGGCATGGCTGCTGAGCTTGTGATTGGGTTTGCATTATCTCGTATTCAGCACGTGCTCAGCACTGGGTTGGCCAAAGACAGGTACAAACTGTTCCCTGAGGTCCTCCTGATAGAGAGGCCCTTGCTCCTAGGGGGTCTAAGCTGTCAGGATGCTCAATGTCCTAGTTCTTGTTGGTCAGTCCTCCCTGGCTGACTGTTTTCCCAGCTGCTGTCCTCTCCAGTGGAGGAGGTGACTTCGTGTGAGTCATCCTCTTCGGGAAAGAAACCTCTGGGTTCTTTCCCCCATGGTGTGAGCAGCTGAGGGGGAAGGTATCCATAGCTATTTTATTTTCAAGGTCTCAGCTGGGGGCAGGAAGATTGGAAAATGCAGACTTAAATTTGTAGCTTAGGGTGTAATTTATGAATAGGAGTCAAAGAGACGCGTGCAGGAAATATTCTCACAGACTTCAAACTTTAAAACTAAACAGTTCTCAAGTTAAAAACAACATCAGCTTCTCTTTTATTTTTCTTGCACAGGATGGTCTGGTGGGACACGGGAGCTCTGAGTTTTATTTGTGTCTTCTGTCACCAGCTTCCTATGACCTTGGACTAGCTGCCTAACCTCTCTATGAGCCTCCGTTTCCTTCTGTGTAAGAGGGGGATGATCACACTTACCTGTTCCATGCAGACATTCTTGTGACTTGTTTCATAGCATAAAAATATACAGAGGGCGCCACTGGGTCAAACTGAAGACCTGACTCAGGCAACAGCCTTTCTCTGGCTATGCAGGGAAAAAGTAGAAACACAGGACTTGAGTTTTGCTGTCACAGGCTCTCTGCTGATCTTTCACAAAATAAAACATGTATTGGAAACTTGAGGTATGTGCATAGCAGGGGAGGAATATATTTCCAGCGCTGCCCTGGATGTTAGAGAGTCAATGAAGGCCAGCAGGGGAGCTGGCCGGGCGGACTCCCTAAGCATCCTTAGCCAGTGCTGCCCCTTCCTGGCTTCGCAGCTCTGAGCGCTCTCAGTGCTGCTGACTGCGGACCCATGCTGTTCTGAATCAGGCCCCTCACAGAGTGGCCTGCCCGCGGCCTCCTCTCCCCAAAGAAGGCGGGGAGCGGAGCCCGGGCCCCAGGGGCACGGGCAGCGCTTTTGGGCTCTCCGAGCATCGCGCCCGGCAGCCGGGGAACGGCTGCAAAAGGCCCCGGCCCGACCCTGCCGGTGACGGGACGCGGCGCTGTCGAGGTTTTCCTGCGGAGCCGGAGAGGGGCTCTGAGGGACCGGGACCCCATCGCCCAGCATTTGGTCCAGGGATCTCAAGTCCGCTGTACGCCCTGCACAGGGGAGACCGGCGACGTGCGAGCGACCAGTGACGTTGCCCGCGCCGGCAGCGCTGTGGCCGCGGCGGCTGTAAGCAGCCCATACCTGGGCTCCGGCGGGACGGCACGGTCGGGCTCCCTGGGGGCCGAGAGTGGCCGGGACCGGGAGACCCGCGGGGCAGCGACACCGTGCCCGCTGAAGGGCGGGCGGCGGACGCGTCCCGGGGAGGGCGTGCTCCTGGCGGAGGATGTGGGCGGGGGGGGTGGGGGGGTGGAGGGGTGCGCGGTGAGGGGTGGAGAAGTTATAAATCAGCGAGGCTGGGACTGGCGGGTATCTGATGCCCGTGGGAGGTGAAGCTGGCAGGGCGGCCCGCAGCGGATACTCCGTTTCCGCAGGTCGGGTAGGGCCGGGCTTGGGCGGGCGGGTAGGAGTCGGGGGCTGCTGGATGCGGATTCCTCGCCTCGCTTTGCTGTTATCTCCGCCATCGCGGGAAGCGCCCGGTACTGAGGAGAGCCCGTCGGAGCCCGGCCGGCGGCTGTATCCCTGCCTCGCCGTCGTCGGCAGGGAAAAAGCCCTGTGTTCCCGCACGCAGGACCATGCCCCGCCAGCTGCTCTCAGGGACCGTGCTGCTGGGAGCCGCCCTCCTGCTCGCAGGTAAGGGACCGCTGGTACGCGCTGTCCCAGTCAGACCCCTTTCTACGCCGAGCTCTCCGCGACAGGCCCCTAATGATGCGCCTCGTCTGCTGCGCCTCCCGCGCCCCTGACCGGTCCCACCGCACCCCGCTTGTCGGCTGGAGCCGGAGGGCACCTGCCTCCCCTTCGCCCCTCTGCTATGGGCAGGGCCGGGGAAGTGATCCCTGCTTTCCAGGGAGCGGAGAAAACGCCGCATCCCCGAGCGGTCGTTATGCTCTGGATCCCCATCGGCGTGCCCGGGAGCAGCTCCCCGGAGGGTCCGGTGGTGAGGAGCCGTGGTGCTTGTCCTCCTCCAGGCAAGGCAGTGGTGCCGTGGAGGCGAGCCTCTCCCGGGCACAGGGGATCGCCATACACCCTCGGGAGTTGTCCGAACCGGTGCATCACGGAAAGAAAGCATGTCTTGGCTTCAGGGCACGCTTCTTTCCTCCGCACTTTGTTTGCAAGTGTCCCAGCTCTGCCCGTGGAGTGGCAAAGGCATACTCTTTCTTCGCAAAAATCGAAGTCCTGCTGCCTCCCGTCCGAGCAGGTCGGCGGGGCGCCGGTGGCGCACCCTGAGGGGCTGGCTGCCGGGTCTTACTGGAGAGTGGGATGGAGCTGCTCGCCGGTGCCTGCATCCCGCAATGATGGGTATGGATCATTGCAGATTTGATGTCCTTAACTGAGTTTTATTTTACTTTGAGCCGAGAGCCTGCCGCGTGGGCCGGAGCGCCGTGGTGGGCAGTGCGTCCCGGCGTTGCGTGGCTGGTCACCTGGGAGCAGGGCTGCGTGGTGGCCGGGCAAAGGCCGGTCCCGCCGGGGCTCAGCGCTCGGCGGGGCCGCTGACCTGCGGGGCTGCCCCGCGGAGAGGGATGGATCGGCGGGGCCGCAGCCGGTCCGCGCACGGCCCTCGTGTGCAGCGCACGGCCGCGGGCCGCTCCCGCGGGGACGGGGCTCAGCAGAGACGGGCTGGCGAGGAGCGAGAGCAAACCCCGGGTGGGGAAGCGAAAAGCCGAGCTCCCCGCAGGACAGCCGTCGAGGCCAGCGTTCCTGCGGTCAGCAGCGCGCCCGGCCGGCCACGCCGCCCCCCTCGAAGGGCCGGGGGCTCGGTCTGCTCCGCGCCGCTGGGCCCACGGGAGCGGTCCCGCTGCCAGAGGATGCCCGGGAGGAGAGCTGGCGGGGCCGCTCCGACGAGACATTTTCCTGCTCGGGAAGTGCTGATTCATCAGCTTTGATACAGATATATCGGTATTCCTCTACGTTTTGGGGTTTTTTGGGGTTTTTTGGGTTTTTTTAGCTCTTTCTTTTCCCCAGGAAAGTGCTAATTTCCCCACATTATTTGTCTCTGCCTAGGAGGTTCTTATGCCCAGGATGAAATAGGCACAGGCATAGGACACCCACCCTGGATACAGGAAATGTGGATTCAGATTATTGCCAGGCTTCCTTCACAGCTTGAGTTTGAACTTCGGCGTCCTGCTCCTACATGGGCTCCTGCAGTGACCAGCTCTGCTAGGGGACTGGCTTCCTCTTTCCTGTCGGAAAGGTTTTCCATTGTGCAGATCATGGCAAATCCACTGCCCAGGGAGAGGGCGGACTCTGTGAGCCAGAGGTTGTGAGAAAGACCCTGGTTCACCTTTCTGTTCCTGTGCACCCTAGACCAGTCCCAGTGGGAAAAGCTTAGCTTGCTTAGGGGACAACCTGGGGCTCTGGGTGCTGGGGACAAACACCCAATGGTCGGCTCAGGTGCTGTAGACATTGGAAAGCTGCTTCTTTAGTTTGGCTGAGTGCCCTTACAACCATTTTGCTGGAAATTCATATCCTACCCATGTACAAGAGATTGTGCTCAAATCAGAATTTAAATGTTTTCAGACTCATTTGCTTTCTTGCTTTTTTTTGTTTGTTTTCTAGAAAAACGTTCTTCCTCAGCTTTTTTTGCACATGTCAAATAGGCTGATCATGCTTCTTCTGGGCCAATGGCAGAACTCTTCATAGTTGCATTTGCCTGGAGAGTTTGAAAGTTATTGTTGAAGTGGTGGGATGGTTTGTACCATACGTGTTTCTGTGCTTTTCCTCTCATTTCACCCTCCTTCACTGCTTATTTACCTACATTTCTTACTCAGGCTGCCCAGCACTTCCCAATCCCAGTGCTCTGGATGAAACTCAATTCATCACTGGTCCCCTCATGTAATTCAGTCTCTGCATCTGTGCATCTGCAGGTGCCTGCTGAGCTTCCATTTACTGACAGGTTCTAGAGGAAATTCTTGGAAATAGTCAGTGGTTCAGAAAGAACCTAAAAAGACCTCCACAAGGAGGAAACAGAAGGTGGTCTTTCAGCTCATATAAGTCTACTTAATAATTTAAAATTCCTCAAAAAAAAAAAAAAAAAAAAAAAAAAAAGCAGCCTACAAGCTTTGAGAGTCCCCATTTAAAAAATAACATTAAGGAAATACAGGTTATCTGACAGAGGAGTGTTAGGCACTTCAGCTCTCTTGCGCACACAAGTATTTTGGTTAACTTGGGAAAGAACAATACCTTTTTTCTGGGTTTTGCACAGTACTCACACATGCTTTCTTTATACCTTATAATTATTTATTCCACAAATTGTATTGCATATGCTTGCTAGTGACTGTACACATAATGGTCGACATGAATATGTGGTTGCTGTATTAAGTTCAATCTCCCAGTCCTCAACTTCGTATTAATACAGTTTTAATAACTAGTACTTGGGTTTGTGAAGGACTGTGTTTAAACCCTGAAAACATCAGACTCTGCAGCCTGGATCAAGGCTTATACACTATGTTTCCAGAAACATAAACTGATGGTTTAGCTGAATTCCCAGCTGTATTTCTGGCTTTCCACACAGAACTGAAACCTCACAATTTGCAGCTGGAAGGTAAATAGATGCTATTATAGTCTTATCTGTGAATAGCACTATATGATCTCAGTTATTTCAGTTGGAACTAGGACATCAAAATCCCCAGTGGACTTTTCAATTTCATGGTCAGCTGGAAAAAATGAAGAAAGAAATTCCAGGTCAAATTTAATCAGTGCTGAGGCTAATTTCTTGCAATAACTAACCTGACTTCTCTGAAAGTGCTGTTCAGATGGAAGTTCATAAGTTAAGGTTTCAATTTGATTTGAGTACTTGTGAAAGAAATGACACAGACAGAATGGTCCAATTTGAGATTAGGGATGGAGTTACTAAGAAAGTTGAGAAAAACTGGCTTTCCCACTTCTTCTGGACCTTCACAGATTTGGGGCTCCCTAAAAAATTCCAAACTGTATTCACATAAAGGAGAAGAGGGAGGTGCTGCTATTTAACAGAGATATTTTAAAAAATGTGTGTATGGGGTTAAAGCATCAAACTTTCTGACACAGCTAAAGAAAATCACTTACACAGCTAACTGATGTTTTACCAGACAGGTGTTTTGCCCATGGGTTCCACACAAAGCTAGATTTCATTCTTTTACAGCTGGTGTAAATCTGGAGCAACTCCTTTGGGCTGGGCTAGCATCTAGATTTACAATTTGTGTTGGACAAAATCAGGACTTGGCCTGTGCTGTAGTAAAGAGCTTCATATCCAGAAGCACCCAAGATATTTAGAACCCTAAAAATTTGCCTTTGAGGAGATTTGGGACTTTTTTGGTGATGTTGAGGTTTGTTTTTTTTAACATCCAAATAATAACAAACAAGCTATCTATTTTTTGTCAGATGCTTCAAAGACTGAAACCAGTAGCCTTTCACACTGTGTGGGTGTATAGGACAAAAGGAAATTTTCCTGATTTGCAGGACTGTTGATAAGTCCTTGCACTTTCATGTGGTTTGGAAACTTCCAGCACACTGTTTATCAGCTTGCTAGTGTTCATGCCTGACTGAGATTGGGAAAGGAAGAAGCTCAGTTAAGGTTTGGTGTTTCAGAAGTCTGTGTCCAGAGGGGCTGTGGTGGGACTTCAGCAGCAAAATTGTTCCTTTGAATCCCCAGAGTCGGGGTTTGGGACTTCCTGCTGCAGGCTCAGAAGGAATGGAAAGCAAGATTGATACAAGAGTAGGTTTTGCATGAAATGTCCAATCACAGTCACCTCTGTTCTTGGAGACAAATCTCTCCTGTTGGTGTGAGACCTTCAAGAAGCAAACTGCTTCCTCCAACGACATGCTTCCTCTTTAGATCTCATCCCTGTCCCCAATAGTCTCTTTTTTCCCCTCTATCAATGTTTGTGAGGACATAGAGAAATATTTCTGTATATATTTGAGCATGAATTCTATGCACAGACAGAACCAGGCTCTTCTCTCTTTGCCATGTGATGCATCCTTGCTGCATGTATTCCTGCAACTGGGAAACAAACTTTCCCAAGCATCTTCAGCTGGGAATGGTCTGACTTCTTGAAACATCCAGGGGAACTGCTTATCTTAAAATTCATTGAGTGATTGTGAGGAAGGTACCCACACAGTTTTCTCTTACTGAGATGTAGAAGTTCAGTTTTATTCCCTTATGGTTGGAGATCAGTACTTACCGCATAAATCCTGATGCTTAAAAGAAGGAACTATGCTGCAAGCAGGAGTTGGAAAAGTAAAAAAGAGTCCTTGATGCTCTCTCCAAAGGCAGGCATGGCATAGTATCATGTCTTTGTGACCAGCAGAATGAACTCTTGATGGAACTAAGCAAAGTGCTAACAGATTGAGAAACCAACAGTGAGGGCAAAGAGATAGGAAGTTATATATTTCAGAGGTACTTTTTTCTGAAACTTAAGTCTTGAGCCATTGAGATGTATGGAGAAATTTGGACAGGGAATGTGGATGACCATTTCTTCTGCATTAAGTCTTGGGGTGTTTTTTTGTGTGGCACAGTGAGCAGAGATGTGCCAGACCAAAGATGAAGAGAAGGATGATTTAGCTTGTGGTGCATCAGTGTATACAAGACCATTATAGATGTTTGTGCAATAGTTAATAGATTCACTAATCATCTTTCTTGGAGTTTGATTTGTCTTGTGTTAATGCTGAAACAAAAAGTTCCTGTTAATGGTGAGCTTTCTGTTGTTTTCCCATCAAACCACAGCTGATTTTTCATTACTGAAATCCATATTCACAAAGTTAAGTCATCTCTGTAACATATTTAGAGCATAATTCAGTGTGATGTTGTTGACACCCATTTCTCTTGGCATGACTTTTCTGGGTGGTGGGGCTGCTTTTCCAGCAGTCACTGGTATGTGGCACCAAGCACTTGTGCAATACAACTTCTTTTTAGGTTCTAGTCCTTCTTTTTGGAGATATAGCCTTGAAACAAGATTTTCTTTGCTGTTGGAGCAGCTGAAGGATGGGCAAGGAGCTGGAAGGCAGCTGCTTCTAGGACTTCAGTGGATTGAGGAAGCTGTGGCAATGCGGTGCCATTATTTCCACTCCATGCCTGGAAGCGGGTGAAGCAGGCAGGGCACAGTGGTCCTTGGGAGCCAGGGACCTGTGAGCAGATGTCTCTGCTCCTCAGATGTTCTCTCAGGAAGCCTGTGCTCTGGGAACAGACCCCCTGCTTAGTGCGTGGGGAGCAACAAGGGATGAGTGTGAGGGCATTTCATGAGAGGAATTTCACAATTTCACATAGCTCACTTAAGCGTTCTTCCTGTGGGATTCTTCCTTGACACAGAGTGAAGGAATTCACCCCTTTTGTTCCCATTGTCATTCCTCTATGGAAAAACCTCTCATCAGGATCACCATAGACTAATGTTAACAGAAGCGTGAGAGTTGCCATCCTGGATCAGACAAGGGCTTTTTTAGCTTCATGTCATGTCTTTAGTGGTGTCCAGCATCTGATCTTCAAGAAAGGTTCAAGAAGACTTTCAGGAAGCAGTTATCTGATAAAATTCTCAAGAGGGGAATTTCTTTTTTGCAGTATGATCTAAAATCCAATATTGTTTCATAAGAAACTATGGGAATGTGGGTCAAAGAAACTAAAATTTAGTTGTTGTCTATGTTTATGCAAGTGGATAATACGTAGTGGAAATAAATCACATTAAACTGTATAATACAGAGAACTTTCGTGTTCTGTTGTGCTGAAAGTGTTTGGAGCACCTTTCTTTGTCTCATGCAGTGCTGTAATTGGCAATCACCCTAATCTATTTTATAAGTATTAACGATTATCATTTCCTCAATGTAATTGAGGCATAGGCAATCTTGCCAGAAGATTTCTGCATATGCATCTACCTTCTTAGACTTGGTGCTTTAGATGTCATTTAACAGCAAAGTGGGTTTACTCCTAATCCATTTCAAGGGACTTCTCTGCGCAGACTGTTCCAGTTCTTCTCACCTCTCTATTTTAAATTGTTGTGCTGCACTATTTACTTGCTCTTGTTTTGAGTTTGGGGGCTTTACTCATATCTCTGCTTTATAGGTTTAAGTGGGATGGATGAAAAGTTAGTTCCTAGTTCCTGACTTTTCTTTTTGTCTTGGAGCACTACAAGACAGTTCAGCTGTAATGATGGGGCTTTGGAAATAATAACCAGCAGCCTTCAGCAAAGTGTAGCTCCTTCGACTTTGCTTTATTTTTTCTTTTACATAGTTCCTAATTTGTTTCCATATTTACAGCTTAGTGATAATTACAGCCCCAGATGAGTTTGACAGGCCTGTGTTGCTGGCTGAGCAGGTAGATTACTGGAAGATTGTCTGTCTTTATGATATTCAGTCCTATTGTATTGCTTTACTTGTCCCGCCAGGTAATCTATTACAAATTTTAAGTATCAAACTGGTTAAAGAAATTTAGTTTGGCCAAAAAAATGTACACTTTTACTCTAAATTCCTAAGAATTCAAAATTGTTTTTGCGTGAATTTTAGTGTACTTGCTTTCTCTTTATATTATATCAATATTTTTCTGCTCACTTATTAATGGGATAAACTTTTCTGGAGAATACTGAACTGATGATTATGTGCTAGGATCTCTCACGGTGGAATTACAGCAGAGGCATTGTTGTTGCTAACACCTGTCAGTAGGTAAATGTGGTGACTCTTAGGCACAGTCTGGATGGGGCTCTCTACACTGTGTAAACATCACAGGCTGAATCATGTGTGGAGGCACAAAACAACACTCCTGAGTGAGTACCACTGGCTGATCACATGGCATCCCTTTGGCTGGGCAGATGACAGAGTCATAACCACTTCTCATCTGAATGGCCTGATCAGGATCTCCATGCAGGAGCCAGGACAGGCACATCAAGGTGGAGGGGTACGAGAACCACATGGATTCATGCTGAATGTGACTGTGAAAGTGTTGCTATAGCCTAGCTCTGGATTACCAGCCTCAGCTGACCTGTTTGGTTTTGTTTTTAAGTTGGGCATTTACTCTGTTGGAGTGAAGACCACACTAAGGTGGACACAACTGTGTTATTTCTCTTCTCAGCACGTCACATCTATGTGTGTATTTTGCCTTCTGGGTGCAGTTTACCAGTGGTCCCACAAGGGCTCATAACGGAGGTGTCAGACTGTGGATTTGGATATCCATTTTCAATTCCATTGGCTCAATGGGAAAGAAAACATTTGTGGTTATGGCAGGTTTAATTTCTTTGTAAATATGTCCTTATATAGCTGATGAAATGAGCACCTTCATCAGGCTAGATATTGGCCAAGATGCTCATTTCATATCCTATATTTCTAGAGATATTAAAACTTGATGGATACAACAGGAAACCAGGATTATTTTTCCTTCAGATCTCTGGCTGTTAAATATTGAAATTTATTTTTCACTGGCATTATAATAAGTGCCTATGCTCATGCATGGAAGTTAACTGGTGAGTTTAGGGAAACAAGGCAAAAACTTCTGATGAGCTGGCGAAGCAAATGCCTTCAAGTGGGTCTTGTGGGGCACAGACCATGGAACTGCATGGCCTTGGTTGCTCAGGTATGATGGGAAATGTCAATAATTTCAACTGGTAGTAACTGGAATTAGATTTATGTCAAATAACCTGCTGAGGTTTCAATTTGTATATTTTCTACATAACTTTTAAATGAGCAACCCTCCCTGCTTTTTATTAGAAAAGATTTACCACAAGGTTCTATAAAACCAATCTGACCTAGATGAGCAAATACTGGCAAAATGTTTGGCCAATATTGGGGAAATATGTATTTGTTTACATTTGCAGCTATTTGCCATATTGGCGTGATAGTGCGTACTGCTCAGAAGTGTTAATGAAGTATTATCAGAACTTTTGCATTATTTTTAGCAACTGGATGTTTTGCTTTGGCTCTATAACATTTAATCTTATATCAGTGTGTTTACTCATCTAGGAATAGCAAGTGCATACAGAGAGTAAATAAATTATAACTATGGTGTGTATCATAGAGCCACCCAGCTTTCACATCCACTAACCTTTCTTTTTTATCTTTTTAGCTGGCTGTTATGTCCTACTGGTACTTTAAATTCTTAAATTACAATTGAGATTAATTAGACTTGAGCATTTGATCCACAAATCACTTGACATGTGTTACAAAACATCAGACTAGATGACTGGAATGTCTCTTTTGGACCCGAAAGAGATGACCCAATGAATTGATAATTTTTGTGCCTCTATGTGTACTTAGTAAGTAAATAGCATCCAATAGTTTTCCTGGTCTTGAACACAAAAGAGAAGAAAGTTTCAGCAACTGCAGAGATATATGCAAGGGATATTGCATCTCTTAAAGAGTGATACAGCTTGAGCTATTGTTTCCACCCTGAGGGTGTTTCTGTCTGCCAGCTATGTACTGGCACACATGGTGCCTCTCCTTGCACAGGAACCAAGAGGAAACAAGTACAAATCTACCTCTGAGTCCAGGGACCTGTATCTGTTAACACTTGTAGCTCCCCATGGCTCTTAAGTGACCTGCAAAGTTTTGCTTCAGTAGATATAGTGGTTACATTTTGCTGCTTCAGATCGTGAGTTTGCTCATCTGGGCCATTGTCAATGTCAGCTTGGGACAAAGTCACACTTCCTTGCTCTTTCACAGTTAAGTTGCCCTAGTTTCTCTTCTGCAGGCTTCAGGTGTGAAGTTTGGACTTCCTTCAGAGAAGTGCTGTGAAATTAGATGAGTGTGAGGTTTCCTTTAGAACGAGGACTTAGATGGCATCTGAAAGACCTGGAGATACCACTTTGAGTCACAGGGTGGCTCATGGTTTGGCACTGTAGGCCAAACATGGTTTGGCATGTTTTTTCCTGGTGGCTGTTTCGAAGTACAGGCAATGGAAAGGATGCTTTTACCCCTGGGAACAGGAACCAGGTTGTGCTGCCTTCTTTGCCTGTACCTGAGCATCAGAAACACAGGTGACAGATGAGATGGCGGCTATTGATGCCAAGGGGATAGAAGAGTGATTCCTTCCAGCAGCAATTTTTCTAGCACTCACAGAAGTAGAAAGCTTCATCATCCAGGATGCTCCCTTCTCCCTCTAGTCCTGCATGAACACCAGGCCAGACAGTTACACATTGAGCAGAGAAACAAAATTTTCTTTTCCATTCACCATGCAAATTTTAAGGTAATTCTCCTCTCTCATCTTTACAAATACAAATATTAATGCTGAAGAGAATCTCAGTGTTGATTAAACTAGAAGGACCTGTTGATCAAGACTTCTTCATATGGTCACATATAAATTGAAACTTTAAGTGACTCTTAAGAGTTGACCATGAGAGTTTCTCTCTCTAAATATCTTCTTCTCTAATAGAATGAACTGGTGTAATGATGTAATTCCAGTTATTATGGATAGGTACAACTGTTTGATAAAAAAAATAGTTATATTTACTTACAGAATGGATTGAAGAACTTTTTAAAGAGATGGTAGGACAATAGCTTGTCAAGAATAGCTCTGAAGCAAAGAATACTGATATCCCAGGTTTCCTTACAAAATGGAGTGAAGCCTTATACTCCATTTGAGGTTAGCTACTGGCCAGGTTCTGGTTAAGGTGCTGCTGCAGATCAGAATCAGCTCGTTTTCACTGGAGATGCGCTGAAGGTCAACCCACTGGGTACTGTCATGTTCCTTTACTTTTTGTCTGGATTCTGCAATTGCTTATTAGTTGTATATATGTGGATATTCCCATTTCCTTCAGTGGAATGACTCATAGAGAAGTGCTCATAAGCAAGAGTAAAGTCCTGGGCTGCATCTGAACTGTATGACCAATGTTTTAAGCAGCAGAGAGATGTGGAGCCCCTCCACCTCTTTTTTTAAGAAAAAACCTGCCCTCTCCTTCCAGTGCAGGATTATCCTCTACAAAGTACATTTTTGCTGAACATTTGAATCAGGAGGAAATGATGTTTGATGGCAAAATCCTCAAAAGCCCAGTTATGTTTCACAAGGGGTAAAACAAGTGCAAATCCAACAGTGACTGAAACAATTACTTCATGATGGATAACTTTATTGCCCACAGATGGCACTTTAAACCCAGAAGGTCAGATTCTTTGTACACACTGAAGTTGCAAAGATAAACTGATCATTCTCCTTAACTTCTCATTGTGCAGGTGAGAAAAAGATTAGTCAACATGTTGAGGATAACAGGAGTGGCTGGAAGACAGTCACAGCCCCAAATTCTGAAAAGATGTTAGAAAGTCATCAAACTTGTTAACTTCAAGGAAATTTATAATAACTTCTAATATTGTAAATTCTTTTAACTAAGTCTTAAAGCTAGCTTTTGGATTTCCTTTCTTTAGTCAAAGGTAGCAGAAATTTTCTGTGTACGAAAAGAGATTCAAATGTAGAAAATGGGAAAGTGGAATGGGAATAATGACTCAGATCATGGCCCAAATTTTGGGTTCAGCAAATCTATAATTTTTGAGAGAAACCAAGATTTAGCAGAAATCAGTAGAAGGTTCATTATGTGTGCATGATTACTGATTTGTCTGTAGAACTGGACACATATCATATTGGAAAAATATATGCATGTTCATTTATTTTATCTTATTTTTGTGACTTGTTGTCAGAAGGATTTTTGGTTATCAGATAATTCAATTTTTTATTTACTTAATTCAGAAGAGGATGAGCTTTTAATTGTGGTTCAAAAACTAATTGAAGAAATCTTTCTTTTCTTTTCCCTTGCAAATCACAGATTGCTCTCTGCATTCATTAAAAAAAATTATTTGTCCTCCCCTTACTTTACTTAGAATGGCTAACTTTGCAATCTAAATTAATGTTTGCTCATTAATTAAGCAACCTCATCAACTGACTTTCACATGTATCTAATAAGCCTTCCATAACAAATAAAATGTGTTCAAAAAAATCACTCCTTTCCCCACGGGAGGAGATTCCTCAGTTATCAGGATTAATTAGTTCTCTTGTTGTCACATGAAAAGAAGTTGCACCCCTCAATGTAGGTCAATGTGAGGGTAGGCTGTTGATGGTCGCTTAGTGACAGGCACAATGATAAGTGAATGTGTCCTGTTGAGCCATGACCCTTCAGAAAAGACAGTGTCAAGTAGAATACCCACAGAAGGTACATAGAAGGCATAATCTGCTTCTAAATATTGACAGTAGGAATTTCCCTGCTATTCTCCTTCCTTTTTCTTTCCTGGTAAACACGTCAAACTCTATTGCATTTGTACTCTGCATTGGTTTTGAAGCATTTAAAAATGTAAGGAAGCTAATGACCCATGAATAGATAGGATGTCAAATAAAGCTATTTTTCTTCAAGACATAGCATCTTGCTGGTAAAAGCATTGTCTCCCATACTTGCAAAAGCAACAATATTGGCTTGAAATAAGACCTCAGCTTTTTGTCAGTGAAAAACTAAAAAAAATGAGTATATAACCAGGCTTGTATCTTTTGCCAAATACAATGACGTTAAGTCTTGAATGTTAATATGACATTATTAACTTCTGGAGTTAAATGTGTAAAATGTACTTGAAATCATTGATGAAATGCTGGCTTGTGTCAATGAAAGCAGAGTTAGACAAACACTAAGTACTCCTTAAGATCCCACACACAATATTTATAAATACTGTGCTGTTTTTTAGATATATGTAAAATGTGTAAAAGGGCAAAAGCTTGAGTATGTATCCCGTATATTTGGGTTTCTTTTTTTTGCCTACAAGATGGGGTGAAAAGGTAGGTGATCTTGTTATGTTTTTTTTCTTTGATTTTAATAACTTGGAGGCAGATCTGACATATATATAGGCTTCCAGGCTGTCTTTTTTTTTTTTTTATATATATATATCTTAAGGTTTTCACATCTTTGTTTATATCACTGTAAAGTTATGAAGAGAAAAACTTTGTAACATTTATGATGGTTTCTTGCTCATCACCCTTGCAGACTTTGCAGACAGCAGCAGCCCACATTCCCAGGGCTGGTCTCCTGGTCCCAGCATGGGTGGGATGTGGGCATGGTGCTGCAGGACTGGCTTTGCCCCAGGGCGTGGTGCAGTGCCAAGTGCCAAGCAAAGTCAAGGCTCAGCACTGCAGGCATGGCCGGGCACCACAGACTCACTTCCTGTCTTGTTGTCAACACCTGTCACTCAGGTGGATTTTTGCACTTTCCCACCAGTTTTGCATAGCAAGCATCCTACATGTTGCTCTCTAGCAACTAGGTTGAGTGTTGCAGCTCTAGCAGCTTGGATTTGATCCTGATGTTTTCCTCTGGCAGACCATCGCTGATGTTTTTTTTCATACATATTGAACTGCTTGTAAACACCCTTGCATGCTTTCAGCTTTTCTAGAACCTCAAATAAGGAGCAGTTCAGGGAAGCTTGAGGTCAACTTTACCCTGAAGTAAAAACCAGGATTCGTACAGCTGGATATAAACTCTGCCTTCTTGGGAGAGCGTCAGACCCTTCAATTCTGCGATGACAAGAGGAATGCAAATGAAATGAGGGAATGTGGGAGTTTCACAAAACCATCAGATTGTTTAGCTGGAGGATGTTGACAAACCCTCTCAACCAGAGTGCTTGGATTGCTCTCCAAGAAGCTGCCTAGGCTGTTGTAACATCTTTTCTCAATTTCTCAGTGATTAGCCTCAGAGGCATTGTTTCAGAATGGTGAATGAGAAGACCCATAGACTGTAAGCATCCATGGGAGACTATCCCATAAAAGCAGAGTGAACTTTGAAGGAACCAGAACTTCAGAGTTGAGATCCCTAAAGTGCAGGTGTGAAAAATGTATGTTTGCAATCCATATCACATAACAATTGCTTCTTCAAAGATTTGCTGCACCATTTTTCTCCCCTCTTACCATCTGGCAGAATATATTATTTTCTAGTTAGAAATATAATTGTCTAGACAAATCTCAGGGGAAGTCTATGGAAATGCACAGTCTCACTATTCACTGCACTATTGTGGTGCAGTTCAGAAGACCTCTTCATTCTGAAAAGTTGTTATGCTCTTGCTTGCAGCTCGTGCAAGTGAGCTATATTTTTGTTTACATCTATGTTCATGTGTACCCTTTAAATCTTGTTTTGAATTGGCACAGATGATAGAATATATTGGAAAACTACTGGAGCCACATCTTAAAGAAGATGTACAGAGCTATAAAGAAAGCTCCTGAATTTGGAGCAGCCATTGATTTTGATGTGTTTATATACCCAAATTTTAGTCACCCATCTCAGCAGGAACTGATGTCCAAAAGTTCCTTCTCTAGTCAACAAAAGAGGGAGATGCTTCTGATACGTAGCCCCAAGAAAGGTTCATATATTTCTACTGTGTTTGGTGCATACAGCTGTTATATTTGGCTGTGGCAGGGATCTCTTAGAAGGACTTAAAATAGCTAAGCTAAAACTGTACTTGACTGAGTTCCAGAAGAAAAATCTGCATTATCCCTGACTGTGAGATGCTGCTTCTCCCATATGTTGACAAAGTAATACTGTCTCTTGGAGTAAAGTGGTTTGGGGTAGTTGCTGTTGCTCTCTTTTAACACTGAAATCTTTATAAATTACTCTTGAGTCCTGATTAGACTACAACTGGTTTTCAACTTCTAACTGTTTTGAAATATTTTTACACTATGTTCCCAGCTTCTGGAACATTTTGCTGTCAGTGCAAGGGCAATGGGATGGATCAAGCACTGTTTCTTCCCTAAGGCATGCTCTTCTGTCAGCATGCCATGAAAGCCTTTGTGGCCGGAGCATATTATAGGGCAAAGATAAATCATGATGTCTTTCCAGCCAGCATCTCCATTGATTTGACAAGAGGGAAGATCTCATCTTCTTCTGGTTTTCTGACCATAGGGCTTTTTTCATGGTCTTAAAAATGTCTCGCAAAGCCCACCTGGATGTTCTCCAGTGTCCTAAGCCATCTTGTGTTATACTGACACCAAGGGTTTCACCTGTGCCAGAATGGTCTGGCCAGGACAACATGCTTGCTTTCTCAAATAGACAGCAGATCTGGTCTGGAAGGTGTCTTGATCTTGTTCTCAAACTTTACTGTAAAGCTCTACCTTTTGACACTACTTCATTGACAGGAAACCTGTAGCTGGCGAAAGGACCATAGGTAACAGTGCTGTGACCTTCAGTCAGGAAGGGAAGATCCTTAATGCCCTTTCACTCCTTCCACATCAGTTCCAGCTTTGCAGCAAGTTGTTTGAGTGGGATTTCTGTATCTTAGAAGTCAGTACATGGCTCTTGCCATGGGAGTGGCTGACTTTTACCCTTCCCATTGAAGGGGCTGCCATGGCTGTGTTTCCTGAGGAAATGCAGCCAGTGGTGCTTGGGGGCACACTTCCTTGGTTAGATGTGGAGCCACAGTTTCTTCATGTTATGTTCAGTGAAAAATTTGAGAGCAAAGTCATTGACTGATAGCTTTCAATTCTATTTTCTTTCCTGACTAATGCTGGAAGGTTATTTGAATCCTGAGTCAGGGCAACAGGACTTCACGCAAGGGAAGAGAGTATGTGTGGTGAGAGAGGCATGGTTTTCTTTTCTTTTCCTTTCCAGTATAACAGCATAAATATGAGTGGACTGGAAGCATAATTATTTGTCTTTGTTAATTTTTTTTTCCTTTGTTTTTCTAGGATCTAGTTCAGGATCAAAACTAAAAGTTCCTGAGCTGAGTATAAATGGCATACAGCACGTTGTTCAAGCCGGCCAGACTTTAAATCTCACCTGCAGGTAACCAACAGAGTGGGATTATGATAATTTGGCAGGGACTTCATACACCTGACACTTTCTATTTTTTGTAACTGAAATTAGAAAAAAAAAAAAAATTAGACCTTATGTTGTGGGGAAAGGTGGGGAGTGAACTTCAATGGCAATTGTTTAATAGTTCTTTGTTGTTTCTGTTGTTGTTTTTGGAAAACAAGATAAAAGACAATCCCATAAATAGCCTGATATAATAAAAAGAAAGCTTGGGAACTGGAGCTATATAATTGCAGCCCAACATAATTGTTTCTGCTTCCTTATCTGTGTTTGCAGGGGGGAAATGGTTCATTCATGGTCTTTGCCTGAAACTCTTAGCAAGGATAGCAAAAGGCTGAAAGTGATTAAATATGCCTGTGGAAGGAATGGGAAGCAGTCCTGCAGCAGTCTGACCTTGAGCAGTACTCAAGCAAGTGACACTGGAAATTATAGCTGCAAATACCCAACAAGTCCAGCAAAAAAGAAGAAGGAATCTACAGTCTATGTATTTATTAATGGTAAGATTAAATTTCTTTAACACTTCTTGGTACTTGCTCTTCAACACAGCAAAGTGTAAAAGTAGGGCAGTTCAGCTGTGGCTGAGTTTTGAATCACATTTTCAGCCTTTCAAAATGTTAATTTACCTATTAATGTATAAAATCTGCTTTCTCAGATTTTTTTTTTTTTTTTTTTTTTTTTTTTTTTTTTTTTTTTTTTTTTTTTTGCAAATACAAATGGTAGTCTTTTATCTGTTAGAAAAAAAAAATGAAGCAAGAAAAAGACTCATTCCAGCCACTGGCTTAAAATAAACAGGAATCAGAAAACATATCTTACATGACTGAATGTGATGTGATTTCTAGGCAGCTGAAGGATGCTGAAGCTGTCTGTCCAGATCACTGAATTGCCTTGTGCTGCAGAAAATTGCTATTTGCATGTGAAGTCATATTCAAAAATGACCTCTGTAGTCCATGTCACACAGATTGAAAAAAATCTAGAATAAATGGAATCAAATTAAACACAGAGTTGTGGTCAGCAAGCAAGTATTGTGTAATGTATGGGAAGTGCTGGAATTAGGTCAGCTAGACTATAAAAGAAATTTCTTTCTGATCCTGTTTCCTTCCAGAGTACTAATCAGACACTTCTGAGAAGAGTTGAATTCAATAGACACAACAATAAAAGAATAAATTATAGACACTTTAGGGATTGAATTAATACTTGAGTTTTTCCTTGTTTTTACAGAGTAAAATTAATAGATTAGTATTTCAGGACTCACAGATTTTGAAAGCTCATTCTACAGAGAACATGCAACTGGAAGTTTTCCAAATTCTGGGTCTGTTGCATCTAGTGAGTTCACATCACAGTGAATTAGCCTTTGTTCTCATTTTGTGATATGAAGAGTTAGACTGGTGCTGTGAAAAAACAGAATGAAGTGGACCTCTCACTACACTGATAGAAAGTAGGATATCTCTCCCCATTCCTGTGTATTGCTTTGTTGAGCACTATTGGCTATTTCATGCTGCTCATCCTACTTTTCTTCATCTGAAATATGCTGCAGAGTATTTTCGTCTTCCAGCTCTTTTCATATAATTCTCTGTAAATCCAACAACAGATGCATCCACGGAAGAACAGCCAAAATAGGATATTCATTTAGTGACCAACAGTCCACAGCCTAGGGAAACATACAATTTCCTTGGATGCCTTTTGCAAGTTTCCCATCATGAGACCTTCTTGAACCTCCCACCTTGGATGTCATCCCTGCCTGAGACCTACCCACAGTCCTCCCCATTCACCACATGAGAAGGACCTCTCTGCTAAACTGACTTTACCATGCAAGAGATGCCTTTGCACTCTCTTGATCTCTTACCTGCCTGAAGAGCTAATTTTTCTGGTTCCTAAATTTTTACGAATGAGAAACACAACCAATCTTCTAACTTTTCACTGCTTCCCAACTTGTATGTGGCTTGCCTGCACCTGAAAGGGATCTTCAATTAGATGATTGTGAAACAAGGTTATCTGCAGAATTCACATGGTGATGGAAGAGAAATATATCATTGCAGAAATTGTTTTAGAACAGTTCCCCACAGCCTCCTGGCATCCCTCCCCTCTGATCAGTTAAAGAAGGCTCCCTAAATGTCTTGGGTTTGTTGGTTTTTCAAGGACAATCAGTTATATGTCTTAATGTCACTGTTGAAGAGATGGCTAGATTTTATAACTCCTCCTACCTTATTTGCCAAAAAAGTAATAAAATGTTTAAGGAACAAACCTGTAGCAACCTTAGACCTCTCTGGCATGTTAATTTTCTGAGTTTGAAAATAATTTTGATTGAAAACCAATTTCTTAACATTTAAGTGTTAATTGTGTCCCAGGAAGTACCCCAAAAGTTAGGGAAGGCTGTGGGTAATGAGGGAGGCTGCAAGGTACTGCACATTTAATGCCTGTCAAAAATGCTGCTCTGCCCTAAGGTGGGTAAAGGTCTATTAGTCTTCCAAAACTTTACAGATTCAGGAAGATTTGTTGACTAAGTTAGAAAGAAACAAGATACTGAGTATAGCAAAACTCACCCTTTCTGAAAAGTGTAGCATTAGGAAAAGTATTTTCTTTCTCTATACTATCTCATTATCTCTATCTCTTTTCTACCTGTCTCTTAACATAAGTCACTGTTTCTGTGAACATTCAATTACCTAGATCAAGTGGGGTTGAGATGGGCGTAAGAAAATCCTCTGTGAAGACTCTTTCCTGAGTTTAGTTTTACTTCACATTAATTTGTGGGTGTTTAGGAAATAAACATTTGTGAAATTTGGGTCCCTCTTAGTTTTGTATTGTTTCCTGTGACAGGACGTTGTGTCAGTCCATTTCCCATATTAGCTCCATGTGGATCACCAAGGTGCTTTTTTCCCATGTCTTAGCATGCTGCAGATGAGAACAAATAGTTGCTATTTACAAACACAGAGTCCGAATCAGGAAAGTTGATATTGTTTGTACAGGAAGTCATCACTTATTGTTTTAAAAATGTTCTTCATTTCCGTAATTGGAGTGATACTGAATATGAACTGGATTTAAAAAAAAAGAAGCCCAAAGACCAGACCACAACAAACCCAGTCAGTCCTTTGGTTCAGCAATGAATGTATGCCACAGCAGAAAATGACCTGGTATAGACAAAAAATCAAGACACAAGTCAATGAGAAGACTGCAAGTGTCACAGGGTCACAGGCCCCAGGATGACTTTAAGCATTTCTAGAGTCCTGCTGTGGAGGCCAAGGAGAGGCAGGCTGGTGCCTTGCCTTGGAGGAGCTGGTCCTGACACCACCCTTCTTTCAGCTGGAGAGGTCAGTACTGAGTTGCAGAGAGGAGTGCGCAGATTGTCTCAGCAACTCTTGACCCCATACAGCTCAGGAATTGAGACATTCGGCAAGGGAAATTAATTCTCTTAAGAGTCTTCAACTTTTTGCCTCAAGAAAACTGATGGCCTGACTTCCCCCAAGAGCCATGGGAAAAATCTGAAATGAAGCAAAACCTCTTTGCCAATTTTTCCACTCTCTCGGACCCAAAACTGCTTAGAGCTTCATTTTGTAAGGGAACTGCAGCCTAGTAGTAAAAAGGAAAGATTTGCAATGAACACTCACTGCATACATTGCAGTGAGACATGGGGAATTTTCTGCTTGAAAAGAGATAATGATGGAATAAAGGCATTTAAGAAAGACCAAATTATCAGCAGGCTGTTCTGATTCCTATGTAAATTTCCCTGGGGACAGTACTAAGGGCTTTTCTTTCTGTCTGCTTTGTCTCAATATCTCCAAGGCACTTTTCAATTGCTGGAGCTAATTCACTGTCTTCAAAAATGTGTAGTACTCTTAATTCTCTAGTCTCGTAATTTCTTGCCTTTGAACAATTGCTCCCATGGTATGACAGGAAAAGCTTGTAAGTTCAATTACATTGATATATCAAAGTTAGATTTTTGCATGAATTTAAGCAAACTGTGATTCAAGTTGAAGTGTCATTATTTTCCGTGATGAAAACCTCTTTTGGCTGGTAGTAAAGAGTAAAATTTGTATTCTGCTGCAACAGAGAACAGAATTCTTCACAAAGTAAAACTGCATTTGTCTCTAGGGCAGTAGCCCATTTCTTAGTGTTCTCCCTCTACTTGTCTTTTCTCATAATCCTGTGGTGTGTGTCTTCTGGTCACTTACTTCTCGCAGAATGAGACATTTTAAAATCAGACCTCTAGGCTGGGTTAGTTGTCTATTCTCTTTCTACAATTAACAGAGAACAAAAGGAGGTTCTGGTATGTACTTTTAATCACTGACTTTTCAAGAAATCTGGAGAATAAGTGTAGAATAAATTTCTTGCTTTGAGATGACTTAAGCCAGGTGAGGCAAATCAGAGCTGTTTAATTAAAGGTACAGGTCCTGAGAGTACTTGTGCTCACTAATGCCTAGAATGTCAAACATGCCCACTAGTTGTATGTATTTGGTTTGATGTATATCTTGGGCTCAGCAGTCCCAAATGAAGGGCTTTATCATTAGGGAATTATTCAAAATGTAAGCTTTTGAAATTCCAAAATATCTGTGATTCTGAGCTTGTTTTCAAACACTGAAGTTGTATGCTGCAGGTTCTGAGTGGTTTAGAACTTCCTAGGCATCTCCCTGGGAGGTCCCCTGCTGACAGAATGCTGGATCCAGAACCAGAATGGACATGCATTTAAGATTTATCTTGAATGGATTGACTCCTGTAATCCTAAAGACATTATTGTTACAGAATGTGGAGGGTATCCAAAGAGTTTGACAAAAGGGTCTCTTTAGATCAGAAGTATCAAAGACAAAATAATTCAACAGGTGAAAAAAACCTAGTAACACAAAACACTGAGAGCTAGCAGAAAAGGTGGCTTTTCTTCTCTTTCCTTTTACTTCTTATTTACAAATAATGCACTGATAAAAGAACCTGCTGAGGCCTGGGAAACTCTTCCTCTCCGTGCCTTTTTTTTTTGCCTTTGCTTTTGGCACCGTTTTAACATATGAGCAGTATGGTTTTGGCTTACACTGTCCGAGTCAGTACTATGATAGCACTCCTGTTATGAAGAGGAAGCTCATTGGAATTAAATCATGTTGCAGCTGTATCAAGTATGTGGACACATTTTTAGTTTCTAATGAGGTTCCTGTTACAAAACAGAGACCTCTAGGACTTGCTGACGTCAATGGCCTGTAATTGCCGCACTTTTGTCATTCTGTGCACATGGGCTCCGTATCACAGGACACCGTGTGGAGCAGACTCTCTGACGGTATCCAACGCCCTGCACTCACCCCTCCATGGTTCTTCTCCCTCATCAAGGCTCTTAGCTCCTACTGAAGCAAACACTTTTCCAAGGTGAGGCATCGCCATGGTGGGATACATCTGAAGGAGCATTCCTAATATCCCTTAGCCTTTCTAGACATTAGCTTACTGAATGTAATAATAGCTCTGTCGTGGATTTCCTGGCTAATATGACTATTTTTCCTGAAGATTTTTAATGGTGTTTTATTTGTATCGTGGTCCTGTGTTGATGATAGCATAGTATAACTAGTCTGAAAGGAAAATAAACCAATCTTGCCTAAAAACTGGTGTACAATTGTATTAGAAATTCTTTGTGTCTGAATGTGCTCTAGATATAAATTAATAGTCATATAAGTCCAGGTAAAAGAAAGAAAAACAAAAAAGGAGAATACTTTGTCTCAGGTTTTCTGTCCAGATTTTCTGTCAAGGTTTAGACATACTTTGTATTTGAAAGCTGTTATTTTGCAGGTAAGACGAGGCAAGAATGGAACAACCTTTCTTCTAAAATAAGACATACAAAATGCGATTGTTTTTCTTTAAGGAAATTAGGCATATGAGCTGGTTCAACAGATACATTTCCTAGGCTATGATTCATCTCATGGTAAAACAGATGTCTAAAACAGGTCAGATGAGTCCCATTGCAAAATTTCCTTTTTCTCACCAGGGACAACACCAATGGTTTAGCTCCTAGCTCAGTGAGAAATATCTGTATTGTAGATGTGCAAGTGAGGCTGGAATGATTCTTGGTGTGCAAGATTCTTTTGGAATTACTTCTGAACAGACCCAATAATTTATCTGGGATAAATAAATTTAAGGAGATTTAATCCCTTCAGTGGAAAGGGAATGTGGCAATTGGCCCATGAACTTCAATGAAGACTGCATGTCTGTTCTTTACTAGAGACTGTGGTCCTTTTCACATGCATGAGGGAAAAGGGTGTTATGTGAATGTGATGAAAATATTTCTCCTCTTTTAGACTGAAAAGAATCTTAAGGATGAGCCAAGTGTAAGTAGGTATTTGGACGAACTTCAGAGGATAAGCTTTTAGAGATTTCGAGGGGCTTAGATTTTCCTGCAGAGACTTTTCTTCTTGCAAATGTGTGTGTAAGTCCTCTGACTTACGTAGCTCAGATTATTAAAAACAAAACAAACCCAAGAACAGTAGCTGTAGCTTGTGGAAATAAAAACCCTCTCCATCTTTTCTGAATTTGGCATTTCAGTGTAGGCTAGTTTAGCTGTTTGTGCAAACCCTATAAATAGCCTAGACAGGTTACTGATACCAGACATAATATTACATGTGCTAAGTTTTTTATCAAGTTTTTATCTGGCTGACAACCAGCTTAGCAAAAAACCTGCTATTTATGCTCTTTAGCAATATAGCAAATGACCTTCATGGATTTCGTGATTTCATGCACTTTGTGGTTTCATGTTGATTGTAACTGAGAGATATTGTAAGGAACACAGTGAACCCAACACACAGTCATTCATTCTAGGCATAACTTAAAAATACACTAAACTGATTTTTAAAGTAACTTTTAACATATGTAAATATTCTGGCTGTCCAGCTTTCATTTTGCTAACCTCACAGGCAGCTCTGAAAAAAACCCCCAAAACCAAACCAAAATAAACCAAAAACCCAAATAAAAAATTCATTAAAACAAGGTCAACCCCCTTAGACCTTCCATTCCAAATCCCAGTGAAGCAGAATGGGTAACCTGGATGTGGTCTTCAAGACAGGTCAGCCTGTGATGTTCATTTTACATCTAGAGCTTTTTGAACTTAGAATTGAGTGGAGCTGGCCCAAAATATTGCTGGTGGGAAATTAAATCATGCCAGATGTGCTGCCAACCAACTGTGTGGGGAAGATCCCCTCATGAAGAAATTGAGAGGATATGTAGCGGGAGTTGATGGCAGTAGCTGGAGTTGTGATGGGAAGAAAAGAGGAAAAAAAAGAAAGGAGAACTATCGCTCGGGGAACAGAAGAATTCCGTGTTGTTGGCAAACCCTGCCAAGGTGGCATAACCTACCCTGGCACTGCTCTGTGTTCAGCTTGGCCTGATCCAGGATGGTAAAGCCTGCACCAGATTCTGATCTTGTGGCACCAAGAGTATCCCGTTATGGCCTTTAAGATGGAAGGAGAATAAAATCAAAGGGAATCAGGAAAAGCCTCCATGCTCATTATGAAAACAAAACTGTGCTAGGAAACATGATGCGTATTCCTTTTAATCAAAAGCAGGAAGACATTTGGAGCACTTGGGGCCATCGATTGCCCTCTGGCCCATGACGGAAGTCCCTGGTGATGTCAATGGGAGCTCTGCACGCGAATAGTGGGGTACGGCGACGCCTTGGCGCACACGGCAGGGAGTGACCAGGAGAGGCTGTGGCTGAGCCTTGGAGCCCACCAAGGGCAGCCAGAGCACTTAGGCCACTTTCATACAGCACTTTGTTGACTTCTCCAGGCGTGGACGTGCGTTTCCACTGAAGAAGAAGAAGAAAGGAAAGCCAAACATGCTGTTCTATGCTTATTTCCTGTCCCTGCCTTCAGACAGGCAGGAATCCTGTGAGGTCTGAGCTGCACAACCCCCACTGCCTTGATCCTGGCATCAGTCATTGGTGATACTCTGTCTGCAGACAGCACCAGCAGTCCCCAGAACAGCTCTTCCTCACACTTACAATGATCTGAAAATTATGGTACAGGAAACCAATTTGCAAAGCTTGCTGGTTTTGGGCAGAAGTTCTTAATTTTGTGACAAAGACAAACGAGTCTTTGGGGAGTAGTAAATTGGTTTGTCTAGTGATGTTAAGGGGCAGGTGACCTCTTCTGTGGCTGCAGTCCCTGAAACAAAAAAGGTTCTTTTCCCTGTGTTACAAACAGGTTCATTCTTGGTCTTTCCTTGAATCGTGCTGCAGAGGAAACATCAGCCTAACATTACATATGCATCCTCTATTACTCATAAGTTCCTTTTGCTATCTCAGTGGACATTTAATACCTATTATTAAATAATACTTTGTGGCTTTCATTTCAGAAATTTTGTATAACAATTTCATTAAACCACTTTAGGAAAACTTTTTCTTTAACCTGGAGTACATTTGAGATCCTCTACCTTAGGATTCTCATCAGTATAAAATAGGGCAGAATCTGTTTCTCTTCCTGTTTGATGTCTCAAACAAAAATATTATTGCATATAGTAAGAAAAGAGGATCCTAAGGGCAGAACAGTTTGATGACCCTGGGAAGTGCATATCATACTTTTGAAAGACAAGCAAAAGTAACTCACTTGAAGAACTACTTGTGTGAACATAGGTCAACATGCAGAAGTTTAGGGCCAGAACACTTGAATCAAGTGTTGCAGTTTGAGATTTTATAAGGGATTGGTTCTTGCTAGCTTTACTAGTTTCTTATCCAAGAAAGATTTCTATTGTTATTTCTAAGATTTTGACTGAGTGAAAATAATGGGATTTGCCTGAAAAAACATTAGAACTGTAGATAAACACAGAATTAAGATTTTAATATTCTGCTTTTTTAGGAGTTAAAAACCAAACCTTATGTGAATTTGGAGGTAGTCTGTCTGTGATGTGAGTCAAACTGAAACTTCAGATCTGAACACCTGCAAAGAAGATTTGGAGCCAGAGCCTGTGGCTTGAGCCCCTCTTTGTTAAATGGCCCAAACAATAGCGGCAGCAATGTTCCCTGTTCCCAGCACAAGCTATTTATGACAATGCTCTTTGTTAAAGGGATTGTTCAAGGGATGGTAAATTACTCTGCCAAGCTTCAGTTTTGAGTCAAGAGGAATTAATGTTTTCCTGGCATTTTCATTTACCTTATCACATAAAAAAAGAGACACATAGGTGGTGTGATAGTGGAAAGGAGGAGAAGAATTAACTCTCTCTAGTCCATATTATCGGAGATGAAAATACAACTGGATAATCACAGTAGATTCCTTCTCTTGACTGAATTTTTCCTATCAATTTCCTTGCAGACAGCAGGAAGGTGTACTTTGTAGGGGGGTCATGATAAGTGAATTTCAGCTCACTTCATGTATATTTACTATAGATATAAATATATCTATAGTAAATATAGATAAAAATATACAAATGCCATGAAATAAGAAGCAAATATCTCAGCAGTAGAGGTGTTGCTGTAATGGAAAAAATGGACTTCAACTGTCCTGAAATTTAAAGAAGATTTTCAAGTCCTGATATTGAGATTGAATGATAAATGTATCTTCAAATACAATACTTAATAATAGTTTGATGAACATGTTTAGACAAAAGTAAATGGAAGATTGATTTCAGGACTTTGTTTAGCTTTCATTACAGACAGGGTTAGTCTGTTTTTTAAGTCTGTATGCAGTGTTAAAATTCTCATACACTGCCTTAAGATTTCACATATTAACATTTATTTTTCTTCTTTTGCAGATACAAGCAATCCATTTGTAGAGATGCACAGTGATATACCTAAAATAATAAACATGGCTGTAGGAAGAGAAATGATCATTCCATGCAGAGTCACAGCACCAAACATTACTGTTACATTAAAAAAGGTACCTCTATCCAAGCATGCTCTGGAAGTGTTACTGTAGATGATGTTTTTGTTTGTTTGTTTACAGCTATTGTAATATGTTTGAAATATTTTAACAATTTAATATTTCTTATGAAACGTTTCTGGGTGTCACTGTGTTCAGAAATATTTCAACCCTGGAGGCTTCATTTTGTGTCACACAGAAGGGCTTCATCAAATCTCCTACAAAGGGTGGGAATTTTCTGAAGAAACAAAACTTTTCATACTGCTTTATTAAACCTTCGCTGGCAAAGGTTTCTTAAGCCCAGGAAGGAATTTCTTGTTAGGAGAAGAGATTTCCTCCCACCTCTTTGCCTGCCCTTCCTCCCTTTTCCTCTTCAGTCCTCTGGAACAGCCAGTGAGTCCCTAGAGAATTGCTGTGGCTGTACAAAGATCTTTGCAAGCCTTTGCCCTACCTCACTCCCACCAAAAACTTTGCTGCTTCCTTCTACATATGAGTGCTTAGACAGGGGATGGCTTTTCTTGAGGGGAAACTTTGTGGGGAAACTGCAAAGTTTGATGTAGTGGGAGTAGTTTTAGGAAAAAAAAAAATTCCATGTTTTGGGAAAACATTTGTCTCCAAGGTGCCTTCAGAGTTACATAGACAGCTAACTGAACCATATGTATGTGGTAAAGTACTTGGTATCAAGACAGAGAATGGGACATTTTTTAAAGTTACTTTTTTTTTTCTTTTGCTTAAAAATTAGGTGGAGGTGGCAAAGAAGTTTTATTTCTAAATAAAGGGAGATATGTACATAGTGGAAATGAAAGTTCATAATCGTTACTCTTTATAGAGTAAATGCAATTCCCAAAAAATACCACCAATAAGACACTTATCTAGTGCAGCACAAGTCTTTGATTATTCTTTGACTGCAGAGCTTTACACCAACCACAAATTTTATCAATTCTTTAAAGTGCTGCTTTGCTAAAATAGATACTGATTTTGCTCTTGATTTTCACCTGTTAAATCCCATGAAAGAGAACAAAATGCAAAGAAAAGAAGGTGATTTACCAAGGACTTTATCCCATGTGTAGGTATACACACATACAAACAGACACACACAGAGTTCTCCTGCAAGAAGATGCACAGTGTTGTGTGGCTGTAGAATCAAAAACAATTGAGTCTTAGCATTTCACAGTAGGGGTGTTGTAAAGTGGGAATTTATTTGGGCACTGTAGTGTTGCATCCGAAATCTCTGCAATATTAGATTTCTAGCTGAGAAAATTCTAGTCAAGTTTCTCTCATTAAACGATTTAAAAAAAAAAATCTCTTTATTTGGAGAAGATTGAAACATAGCTACTCTCTTTTTTTTTCATATCAACTTGCCTTTAGCTTGGGCTTGTAGTGGAAGGCACTTTATACCACAAAAACCAGATGTAATACTCTAAGAAGGAGAAAGAGGAGGTGGAGCCAAGACTTGAAAGAAAGGATTGCTTGCTTACATGTTTTGCATTCCAGGAAAAATAAATGTGTTCCCTAATTAATCCTAGAATTTCCTGAAGCATGTAAGCTACAATGCATTACATCATATCTTACTTTATTTATCTTCTATGACACCCTTATATGAAGATTCCAGCAAGGTTCTACTCACATAGCAATTAAGAGATGTATTAAATGCATTCCACAGCTGCAGGCATACTACTGCTGTAGAAATGGCAAGAGCTATTTTGTGTTTTCCATCAGTGATAAAGGAAGAAGTTGGTGTCCGCATAATGCAGTCCTGTGGAACTGAAAAGAAAATCCCAGATTTAATGTCATTAGGTTCTGCCTTCTATATTGCCAGGAAGTAAAATTACAAAATATTTTTAATGATCTCTCTCTTCTGTAAGGACTCCCTACAGTTGCATGAGCACTGCCTCCAGCGTTTGTTTCTTTGCAGTGCTACGTCTTAGTTTTAGTGGACCAATGTGGGAAAGGTTTATTATCCTTCTTCAACATTACAAATGATTTTTTTTACTCAAACTTAATCTTTACCTTAGTCAAACTTTTTTAGATATTACGTTGCTTTCATTTTCAGGCTGAATATCTGTGCAGATTGTATTTTATAACATGGAAATTGCATACAACATATAAGGGGGTTCTTCAAAAATCAAGAAGCTAATAAAACATGGACTGGGAAATGGGGATGAAACTTCTAATTCCTATTTTAAATTCAGCCTTCAGGTCCTGATATAACCTTTATCTGCAGCAGCTGATGGACTTTTTTCTTCTTTATCATATGAAAAATTCTGAAATCAATTAATAGTTTTGATCTAATGCTTAATAGATATTCAGGGCCTTTGAAACTACCATTCCTCTCAAAAAGATTCTGGCAGCCTTGTTCTAGATCCATGAAATAAGATAAACCTTATTGAAAGTAAGCTGTGCACTTCTCTTACCTCTGCATTTGCTCTTATCTTCATAAATGGATGTAATTATTTAATCCATCTGTTTACTGAGAATCCTTTTGGATTTTCTATCATAAAAACAATGACATTCATAGGAATAAAAGTAAATAAGCTTCAGTACATGGAATAAAATGTGGAAAAAGCCCAAGGGATGTTGTGAATCACATACCCAGACAATCTGAATTCTTAATAATGTCACTTCATCCTTCCTAAATTGGTGGAAGAAAAAACATGAAAGAAAAGACAGACATTCTAGAGTCCAATGTACATTTTTATTAAACTTTTAGTTGTCTCTTTCCAGTACAATCTGCCTTTGGAGATGTGGGGAATCACAGCTTGACTATAACTCCTGACCATATGTACATACACAGTATATGGCTGTACTGTGTTAATGCCACCAGGTATCAAAAACATTCAGCAAAGGCTGAGCAAAGAAGGAGGCACAGCCTGTACCAAAAATAGTTGCATTTGAAAAAAAGTACAAAGAAGGTAAAAGGCCAAGAATTCACAGGCAACCACAGTGATATGGTTCACACAGACTACTATGTGGACAATAAATTCCATGTTTACTGTGGCTATCACAACAAGCTGATTCTTTGAATGCCTCTGACTTGCTGTTGGTTCCCATCTGAAAGCTATTATTGTGGCTGAATTTATCTACTGCTGCTTCAGTGGAAGTCTCACTGTTACAGGATAGTGTTTCTTCACAGGTTTTCTACTTCTCTCTGTGATGACCAAATGGCCAAGATTTTTGACAAGGCCTTGAACTGCATTGGCCATGCTTGGCATAGGGGCAGGACCAGACGACCTCTGGAGGTCCTTTCCAACCTAAATTACTGTGTGATTCTTGGATCCTCCATCTTGTACTATCCATGCAGTGATCAGGGTCGTGATCATGATACCATGTTTCTAGTTGGTGGTCTGAAAGCTGGTTTAGGGCAGAGCAAAACAGCTGTGGCTCTCTGAGGGTGGGAAACAGGTAACCTGAACCAGTGGGGCTGGCAGAGAAGAGCTGAGTAAGAAACTGAAACAGGCAGAGAGAGAGGGTAGAACTGTGAAGGGCTGTAGGCTGAGCACCAGGCTCCATCCATCTTCTCATCTGAGATAAAGTCCTGGTATTTCCACCCTCCAAAAAAGGTCTTGTTGCAGCATCTTGGGTTTTTCCCTTGGGATTTGGTCAGAGACCAGCTATGTCACAGTGGTCTTTTGCTAGTCAGAGACCTCAGTTTTCTGAAGTTTTCCTTCAAGTAGCTTTCTATTGTGTTATGATTTCACAGGTGTAACCTCTTAGTCTCAGAGCTGCAAAAAAATTACACAAAGAAGATGTAGCTCTAGCGGTTTTGAGGGGTGTCAGATGAGTAAACTGTACAGGCAAAGATTTGCCTCCAGGATAAATAAGGCTAGTGGATATCCAGACAACTCACAAAATTACAAGTTGCAAAATAGGACATAGGACTCTTCTGGGTGTTTTGGTTACTTTTGTAGTCCTGGAATAAGGCTAATACAAAGTCAATAATACATCAATTAAGTTATGAATGTGCAGTCAATGCATTCCCTGGAAAGTACCAGTCAAGGAAGGCTCTGACCCTCTGGCTTCACTTTCATCATGAAAACCTGTACAGAAATAGGCTGGTGTCCAACAAAGCAGCAAGAGGATAAATCCAATTGAACCTCTTGTAAACATAACTATAAGCTAGTTAAACCAAAGTTGAAAATTTGTTTTGTTTAGAACAGGAATGGCAACCGAGCTTGTGGGGACCAAGTTGAATGGTAGCCAGCAGGCTGTAATGTAGTGGGCTTTACTTGTGTGTGTGCTACACATATTCCCTGTGATTTGCTTGCTTATTATAGCATCTTATCAGTTGTTGTAAAGATAAGGAATTCTACCACGTCATTTTGTGCTCTGTACTTATTGTTCATTTGATTCTTCATGCACTTAGCTATTTTGGAGGAAATGGCATGAGATGAGTGCATGCGATCTCAAGGGTGTCTTTCTGCACAGGCTGAGCAGGCAGCATCAAGGGTCCCACATTGTAGTGAGAAGCTGCACCACAATGGGAAGGAGACAGTCATTCATGCTTCCCCCAGCCTCTGACAGCCATCCCATGCTGGTTTGGCTTGTAGGAAGGAAAGGGCTGTCCATCACATAAGTCCTCTGCTCTTAGGGAGATCTCAAACTCTGCTCTGTCCCATCTTTAAAAGTGTCTTATTTATACCATTAAAACAGGTGTTATCAAAGTAGAGTCATATCCAGGCTTTGTACCCATGGCTGATCTCTGTTCTATACCAATGGTGGTATTTATTTGATCAATAAGATATAGCAAAACGGCATGATCTAAAAACAAGAGGTTTTGTCTGAGCTTCAATGGCTATGGCAGGCTTTGCTTTTTCAGGGTTTTCTTGATACCTTATTAAAACAGGGATAAAAGCACAAAGCATCATAATGTAAAAGATACCTTGTACTGCTGACAAAGTGAATGCTTGATCCCAAATGGCAGTAATTTTTTGTTTGTTTTTTAAGTCTTTTGGGCAAAATAAATATGACATGCATAGGATGGATAGGAATTAAATCCTGGCAGGAATTTCTTAAAGCCACAAAATGACAGCAAATTAAGTCCATTTGTCATCTCCATTGAAAAGTGTGTATTTGTTTCTCTGTGGTGAAACCAGGATACCTAATTGCAAAGGTTCCTGAAGATGAGCCCTTTAGCTGCCAACCAGGAGCTGACAGAATAGCGGTCCAAGTGCTGAAGCTAATGGTAGTGTCAATCTATTGTGTCATAAATTACATCCTGTTATAATAAAAATGAAATCCTGGAAACAAATGCAACATTAGCGTTCTTCGCCCAGATTTTTCCTCTATTTTGTGATGACAATGTGACTTGAAAACCCCACATCATTAAATGACATCCTTTTCATGTTGATTGGCATTTTCTTGGGTGCTTTTTCCTCCATTCCTTTTTCACTAGGCTACTTTGATTAGAGAGTAGACATGGGGATGGGTTGTTTTTATGATGTGTGTTTGGCACTTCCAGATTCCACGAGAAACCCTAATTCCTGATGGCAAGACAATAATCTGGGACAGTATGCAAGGCTTCAGAATACCTAAGGCAACTTACAAATTCATTGGGCTCCTGAGCTGCGAGGCGACCATTGGTGGGCACACGTACAGCACAAAATACCTAACGCACAGAGAAAGTAGGTGTCATTCTCCACTCCCCATCTCTCAGAAAGCAGCCTGTCCTGCTGGCATTACTAATTGTTCTCTCTCTTTTCCACATGCAGCCAACACAATTTTTGATGTTCAGTTAAGTACCCCACGTCTACTCAAGCTGCTGAAGGGAGACAGCCTGGCAATTAACTGCACTGTCACTGCAGCCTGGAACACTAGAGTGCAGATGACATGGACTTACCCTGGAGAGGTGAGTGCTGTGGCTGGAAAGAAGCAACCAGAGGTTTCCCACAGATCATGCTGCATAGCATCCCGGGAGGAATTCTACTTTAGAATGCTTGCCGTTGTTTGCATTCCGTCATTTTGACCCTTGCTGACATGTCTCTTAAGGTTTCTTTTTTTTCCTTCTGATGCTTAATTTCATAAGTAAACATGTTTACACAGTGTTCTCTGGTTATATTGCATAATCACGAGCAAATGCTAGAATGGTTTCATCTCTGGGAGCTTCTTCTTGACCTGATGAAACTAGAGAAATTTATCACCCCGTCCCAAGCAGGGGCTCTCTCTTGTGACAAAAAGTTTTAGTGGGGCTGTCTTCTTAACACATTCATTTCAAAGACTGGCAGACAGTCAGGCACCTAATTCGAGCATGTTTAGAAAAGATATTTTGATTTAGCTAGCTGAAGTGTCATTTGTTAAGTGTCACATGAACAATCCTCTTGTTTTGACAACTACAGGAATGATCTTGAATGTGCCTCTCCACCCCCCACATTGGGAGCATCCTCATAAATATTTGTCACTTACAGAATAACTGCCAAGGAGTCCGTGTAAAACTGATAAGAAATTTGACATTAGCTTAAGGTTTACAACTCCCATTCCTTTCATGTCAGTTTGATTTATGCTGGTGATTCAAGTCAAGATCATTTATTATGTCACTCATTGTATCTAATCACAGGCTGAAAATATGATTGCATTATACAGGGAAGATTAGTGCAATTGTTTATTGCTTACTGTAGCCATTTTCCCTAGCATTTTTTCACCTCAGAAATAAACAACTTAGCAACAAGGAATGCTCCAAATATATTATATTACACATTGCTGCCCTACCCAGCCCTATCTGGGCACCACACTTGTGAAATTGTTCTTTGTTTTTATTTAGAAGGGTGCTCAGTGTTTATAAGACATTGACAATGTCCTGAGTTAAATAAACTTTGAGGCCAAATGCTGAGGGGGAGTTGCAGGAAATAACTCCTCAGAGTCACATTATCTTCAGTTCCACCCTGCTATTCCCTTGCCAAATCCAGTCCCTTTTCCGTCTGTAGCATTTACTGAATTCTCCCCTCCTTGTGTTAATGTCCTTTTCTTCTATGTGTCTGCTCCCTATGGCACTGAATCCTGGCACCAAACTATGTGCTGCTCTTCATATCACAGCTTCAGGAATTTTTAGGAGCAGTGCTGGACAACGGCAATGGGGAGCTGGGCATGTTGATATGACAGGTTATACAAAAGGAAGAATCTTCCTCTGGAAAGTACTAGTTTGGATGCCATGAAAACTTGGGTGAAGACAGGGCTGAATTGCCCTATAAGGTTGCTTTTATTTTTTTTACTGTTGACCCTCTGAAAATGTTAAGCATCTTTTGCTTGTCTGTGCTGTACAAAGACATCTGGGATGATTTTTTTTTAAATTAAATTATGGTGGCAGTACAGGAAAATAAAAATCTTCATAATCATGAAAATTAGTTGGATTAAGCTCTTTCTTGTTCATTTCTTTGGCTTTTATAGACAAGGAAAAGAGGTTCTGTAATGCAGCGTATCGACCAGAAGAATTCAGAGGCCAACATTTTTTACAGCATCCTCATTGTCGACAGAGTGAGGGACATTGATAAAGGCCAGTACACCTGCCACGTGAAGAGCGGGCCATCGATCAAGGCCGTCAACACAACAGTCATTGTTTATGGTAAGAAGTGGTGCACATCTGTAGAATATTCAATGCTCATGTAGCAAGGTCAGTCACGTGATAGTTTTACATCTTGACACAAGGTGGAAGAGAATTTGTAGCACGTTCGTCATGGACAGAAAAAGGAAAACGAGGGAGGGAGGCGCTCCAGTAGGGAAAACATGTGCCATTTCTTCCATGACTGTACTGTTGGCAATAGACACGTTCAATTTCATCACTTTTGTCTGCTAAATTTCGTGATGGTACTGTCCTCAGTCAGTTCTAGCAGATGCAATCAGGGAAACTCTAGTTTGGAGGGGAAAAGAAGGTACAAGCATAATTTAAATAGAAGAATCCCACTTCCTCTTCTATGGTACTTATGCATTTCTTCCTATAAAGAATAAAGAAGAAATAAATACCCTATTCCTACACGGAGCTAGTAGCTGGAAACCATAAAAAAAATATAAATCATTAATACAGTTTTACAGCAGGACCTTTGATCTAGTTCCCTATGGTTTGTCTGGGCCTTCTGTGAAATCTGGAAATTTCTGATATTATTTCAAATGTATATGAATAAGGGCTTTGTCTCAGGACTCATTGGAAAATGACCTTCTTTGGGACACCTTGTTGCAATTAGAATTATCCAGGATCTTTGGAACACCATTAATGTTAAAGTCCAAGTGCCTGCTGGGTGTCCTCTACAACAAATGCGTCATGGTCAGAATATGGATTTGTTACGTATTTTCATTGTTGTATCTTTTCTCTCCTATCTGGAAGTGTGGACTAAGCACTCTGTGTTGGTATTGCTAGAGAGATTTTCAGCCCATTTTTTCTATTAAAGCTCTGGAATAAGGCACTGGGAGCATAGGATGACTCATGATGACCACTTACTGTATCTTAAACAGATAAAGGGTGTCTGTCAGAAAGTGAGGTTTAGATTAAAATTAAAGTCAGAGAAGTTGGAGATTAAAATTAGAGTCAGAGAACCTGGGACTGTTGAAGTCAGCCTGCATTCACATAAGCAGCCACATCTACAGGATACCCATATTAGAAAGAGCCTGTGTGAATAAAGGTTTGCAGAATCAGGGCTGTATCTTTTTAACTTGACTTGTGTAATTAAACTACTTATTTGTCTTGTGCATATTGTTTTCAATGTATGTAGTAAGTGTGATTAAAAGTTGAACTTGTTTAATGACAGCCATCATCCTTATGTAGTTCATAATATGAGTAAAATGTTGCACCATAGGTATCATCAAAAGGACACTCAAACATTTTTTATACTTAAAATGTTTTATTTTTCACAAGATGGCAGGGGAGAAAGACATATTTTCGAATGTATTGCATGAATTTTATGTTTTATAGTCTCTGGTAAAAGCCATCAATTTGGCAGAGAGTTGGAGATATGGGGCTGAGCAACTGGAAAAGAACAAATTCCAGCAGGTTGATATTATTACAGTGAAGTGACAAAGATTTGTTTGTTTGATGAAACAGCTGTTTACCAGTAATACAGAAAATTTCTGCCTTTTCCTTTGTTTTTCTCTGAAGGTCCCTTAAATCCTCTCTGGCAAAATATTTTCTTTTGGAACATTCATTGATTCTTGGCCTGTAGGAGTGGAAAGGTCATCTGATCATCCTCAGTTCAGCCTCCCACATACTACAGACCACTTTATCTCTTGTGCCTTTTTTTCTGGCTGGAGCACAATGTGAATTTGGCTAGGGTGTATCTTCTCCAAGCAGATTCATGCCCTGGGAGCTGTATCTCAGTTTCTTGTATAATTGTGGTATTCTTGTCTATTTTATAGATCTCAAGGTGGTTAAGCTCTATTCTTGCTGTTAACATGTGGGAGCATCAAAATTACTAAAGATAATCTTCATTTGGAGTCACATTTTCTTCGGTAGAGCTACTCTTTTTGCAGGATGAAAAATCATTAATACGAAACACTTTTTTATTTTAAGATAAAATGTTCATTAATTTGAAACGTCGAAGAAAAACGGCGCTGGAGGCTGTAGCTGGAAGAAAATCCTATCGTTTGTCAATGAAAGTGAAGGCATTTCCTTCTCCAGAGGTTATATGGTAGGACAACAGTTATTTCCACATGTGCATCTGGACCTCTTTTTATAATAGAGTTGGGGAGGATTTTTTTGAAGTTTCAGTGCTGCCCGGGGTTGTTATAATTTACGAGAACGATAACCTCCATCTTGCAAGTGCGAGAAAGGAGACATGGAAAGTTTAAAGCTGAAATCCTCTAGTAGGTTGGATATATCTCCTCTTGAAATCAATGGACGCTCTACAGTTAAATATCTCTACCAGTCCTGACTGAAGTGTTGCATCCAGCTTCACTCAGGCCTACATATGAAACCTGAACTTGCTTTTCAGACAGTAAGAGAAAGAAAAGGATTTCATTAAAATAAATGCTTGACTTGAGTCATACAGATGGGTACTATTGCAAAAAAATGGAAGTTGGTATTATTATGCAGTGATCTGCAGGTTGTAGATCTCCTTCAGCAGAGCATTCACGGGATCATTCATTTTGTCTCATGTACGTTGTGTTAAGGAATTTTTGGAACAGATTTTTTTTTTATTAATCCAAACCACTTTCATATGCAACAATGTTATCTATTCAAAATCTCAAGGGGTTTTTTGTTTAAATAAGTTGTTTAAACACCAGTAGCTCTAGCTTAATTAATTGCACTTTAACAAAGGGCCTATGACAAGACTGATTAATAAAACAAACCATACACCCACAACAGTGGGTGTTCATGTTACAGCCAGGAATTAACTTTGCTCCAAAATGTTGGTTTGTTTTACAAAACCTTCACACTTTTGGCTTCATGTGGAAAACTAAGGGGAGAGTGTGACACTGTTCCCAACCATTTATATATCATTTCCTGTTTCTCCAGTGTTTGGGTTTATTGACTACACATATAGATCCAAAACTTCTGAATTAAAAATGTCTCCAAACATTTTAACAAATTTTATTTTTTTTTTTTTTTAATTTAAAAATGAGGTTGGTCAACCATTGGAATAAATAGTCCATAGGGGTGGTGGGTGGAGTCTCCATTCTTAGAGATATTCTTAGAGATAGAGATTCTTAGATGAAAATGGTCTTGGGCAACCTTCTGACCTTGCTTTGTATAGGACATTAGACTAAATGACTTCCAAAGGCTTTTTCAGCTGCAGCTATTCTGTGATTCTGTAAAATACACATAGAGTGAAATGCCTAAATCTGTAAGTCCTTTGACCAAGTTTTAGAGCTCCTCTTACAGCAGTTAGAGTTTTCTGTAAATACTTACTAAAAGCTGTGAATAGTTTAGATCAAATCCATCATCATAATGAAGATGTGTTGCAACCTTCTACTAACATCATGTTGACCTTCTTGCAGTTTGTTAAAATTCACTTTACACTGTTTTTTAGAACTTGAAGAAAAATCTTTTGCTTCAGGAATCTGTGTGTGAGCAACGCGATAGTACTTTCTACGCTGATTTTCTGTTATCTTTAAAAACATTCACTTGATAGCAGGATATCTGATTCTTAAGTCCTTATCTAATCTACTTACTCTTCCTCTTCCTAAAATCACAGCTGTGCTCAGAGTACTGTAATACTTTGTCCCAGGATGTATTCTGAGGTCATAGAGAAATGGCCACTGCAAGATGATGAAACCTTTATTTCTATGACCAACTCTTAGCCAAAATGGTTGCCTTTTAGACTAAATGGCGGTCACAGCCATGGACATCTGGGATCTTCGGAGACAGAGTTGCAATTTTCAGCAGCTCTCAAGTAATATAGAGCCCCATCAGATTCTTATCAATTTTAATATATACAATAGTATTCTCTAAAGTGGTTTACAAATATCAGCAATCTTATTTGAAAGGAAAGGACAAGCCTCTGGTAAGACAAATCTCAGAGTGGAAGTCCAATCCCTTCCCAAAGATTGAGGAACATGATGTAAGCAGAAATATTTTCAGAATTTTGATTTCTGGAATTCCATGAAACAGGTTAAAAGATGGACTACCTGCTGCTGAAAAATGTGCCCGGTATGTGGTTAAAGACTATTCGTTAGTCATCAAGGATGTAGCTGAGGAGGATGCTGGAAACTACACCATAATATTGAGCATTCGACAGTGGAACTTGTTAAAGAATCTTACAGTCACTCTTACTGTAAATGGTAAGTTTGCAACATGTTTCCATGCTTCTCCTGAACATGTAAATGCTCAATTTTCTTTGGGTTGGATTGTCACCAATCTTGCACACATCAGGGCGTTGTGGGTTTTCTTACAGACTTCATGGACCCAAACCCAAGCCTCTTATGCAGGGTGAAAGACCCATCTCTGAAGCAGAAGATGGACGCTGGTTTTCACCAGAAGTGTTTCTGTCCTGCATAGCCACATACTTGTTCCTGATGACTTAAATGTGTTACTAACCACTCATCTGACTTGACTTAGCACTGCTGTTTTTCTTTGTTCTCCTGGGGACTTTTCTTGTTACTCACACTGCAAGAATGTAATATATTTATAATAATACAATATGTTGGAAATAAGCTGGTTTTAATTCCTTTCCAATTTTTACCCTTTCCAGTGAAACCACAGATATACGAAAAGGCTGTGTCATCATTCCCTGATCCCAATCTGCATTTACTAGGCAGCAAACAAGTGCTGACATGCACTGTGTATGGTATTCCTCCACCTAAAATTACATGGATGTGGTATCCCTGTAAACAAAATCATTCCAAAACAAGGTAGGACAACATCTTTACATTTATTTAGTATGTCTTCTTTTACTATTACACTTAAATATTTTTTAACAAGCATAAAGCTTGCTGAAAACATTGCTTAATTAATAGAAATTGTCTACTTTTTATCAATATATTTTTCAGTGGATATGTAGTCACAATGCAAGCTTTTCTTAATGGTTATTTGAAAATGGAGGGTAGAGTGGTTATTTGGTATTGCTATTTGGGTTTATTTACAGTTCACTACTATTCATGCATGCAATATTGGTCCAGAAGTGATAATTGCCTTTGCATTTTCATTAGAAAAGATAATGTCTTGCAAAGTTCACACACTTTCACATGGAGAAGTTTTCTTCCACACTTTTCTCCATGCACAGTGACTCCTATGTATGGCTTCTTTTGAAATCAACAGAAAACATCATAGAAACTTCTTCCATTATGAAGGTCAGATCTCTCTTGTGATATATTTAGTCACAGATTCAGTTCAGCAAGCTAAATGTGCCCACCATTCTCCAGATGATATTTAAACAGGGTAAGGACAAAATGGCACCATGCAAGCTTACTTCACGCTGATGCAGTGCTCAACTAATCCTCTTTTTTACATTTTAGTTTTCTTTTGAACTCTGCTTCTTATGATTAGGAGTTTGTGTTGACTCATTTATCCACAGCTCTTCCTGCATCATGAAATCTGACACTAACTTAATGATTAACACTCAACCTCCACGACAACATTATCATTAAGTTGCTATTGGAGAGTTCAAACAGGCAAGGTATTTGGATCACATCCCAATGAAGATATTTAAAAACCTAACAAGTTTAAGACACAACATATTCTCAGTTTCAGTTGAAGAGTAATCACATTCCACAGGATTTCACTTTTTTAACACTTTCATTGAATTGGGATTTATCACCCAGCAAATATTTAAGTACATGCTTAATTGCAAGGGAACAAGACCCGTCCTTCAATAAATGGGACATCTGAATACTAAGGGTCTCAATACTAAACATCTCAAACTAAGGATAATTGTAAGTGCTTTGATTTCAGTGAGAGACTGATTGGCACTTCCTAGAAGCACATGCTATTTTTCCCACTCTGTCTTTGGGATTATGCTAATGGCTGTCTTTCTGTGCCCTTCTCACCAAGAGGTGGCACCAGCAATTCTCCTCTTGCTGGAATAGGTTTTACCTGAAACTCTCCATTTCAAGGACAGGTGATAGATGCTTTTCCTCTGTCTGGTATGTTACCGTACAAGGAGAAATTGTAAAATTTATTTTTGCTTATAGATGTAAGAGAAGAGAAATCACAACATCTTTTAACTAGAGAAACCTTGAGAAAGGCATATATGAAACTTTTCAGTATTTTATTTTCTTTCAAGAGTTTATACAACTATGAATACTCTGGATTAAAATCCAGTTCAGTGCTGAAGAAAGAGTTGGTTCTTCCTTGGGAGTTGAGGTGTTGTTCATCTGTTGTCAGATATTTCCTTATGTAAGAAAGCGCAGGTCTGCACTCCAGCACAGGAGAGCATGTCATCAGAAAGAGGAATTAACATTTGCATGCAGGTGCCCAGTAATGTGCTGAACTGTAGACTCCATTAAATACTAATTAGGAGTGTGTTTGAGCAGGTGATCAAAGGAGAAATGTAACTATTTGAATCAGCTATTGGCTCTGTTACAATGTTGTTTCCAGACTAGCTTCCAAATTGCCTTCATAATTGTTCTGTGATGATTCCCTTTAACTCTCTCCCCTTCCTTCTCCTTTAAGTACTCATTGAAGAAATAGTCTGGAGAGCACATTTTTAATGCTTTGCCTAAAAGGAGTGGGATTACTCCCTCTGAATAATATGACAATTAACTACTGCAGAAAGGCAGAAGTACCTGAGTAACTGCATTTTGTCTCCTGCTCTGGGAAGAGAGCAGAGTGGAGTAGCTCAGCAGCTGGGACACCTTGCTCAGGCTGATGACTGTGCAGGTTCAGGTGTTCTCCTGGAAGAAATGGAAAATCCTTTAATCCCACCTATTTCATTATACTTCCTTCTTTGTGTGATGGCAGGTTTACCTAGACAACAAATTTAATATGCATGTACCTTGTGCAGGAGATAAGAAACACATCTTGTTCTGCCATTACATCATTTTTTGGTGTTTATCTGCCCAACGTTAGATTTCCAACACTAAAATGTTGCTCTATTTGTGCTCAAGTAGTGCTTGTTTCTGTACGCAGATGTACCTTGTACTTTAAGTCTATAAGCAGGTTACCCTTCAATGTAAGGTGGCAGAGATTCTCAAGGAATTTCTGAGTATCATGTCATAGGACAGAGTGTGCACTCTGAATAAAAAGATGCTGTTGCTGCAAAAACCTTGCAGTGCACTATTAGCTCCAAGAACTGTTTGCTCCAGTATTTACATGTGTGCTTAACTTCACACCACTTGAGCACTGTCACTGCAAGCTGGGGACTGACTGTCTAAGTTAGATGCTTTTGTTTATGAAGGACTGCTGCCTATGACCTCCTTTAATAGCAAGCATTAGGTTGTGTGGATACTTTTTTCACTTTATTTTCCAAGCAGTATTTCAGTTACAAAAATATAAAAATACCTCAATGAATTCCATTGCTTTTAAATGCAGATATAGTTTAATACTTTCTGAATGATTCAATTAATTTGCATGACTCCTCTCTACTTCACTCAGGCCAGTAACAGGAGACTGGCCAAATAAAATAATTTCTATAGTTTCCTCACAGCAAATTTAAAAAAAAAAAAAAAGAGGTGGTAAAATTGCTCAACAAATGTGAATTTTTGAAATGTGGAAAGATCAACATCATTAAAAATTCCCTATTCTTTGTTTTCTGTTACAATTACTTTGCTTAATCCAAGTCTTGCTATTAATTAGCCTCTCATTAGCTAGCTAGCTAACTAGATATGTAGGTGGAAAGATCCTTTTCTGATGTTCACCCAAATCAAGGAAATATAAAAGAGTCAAGGAAATCTGTCTGGGGAAAAAAGCAATGTTCTGTGGTTTTTTAGAGCTTATGCAGAGCTATTAAATTTAGAGATGGCAGCCAAAAGACAGTAGAAGACACAGTGCAAAATAAAATTAAAAGCCATTAAAAAATTAGTCTTTCTTAAATGACTGAGAAACTGCATTTCCAGGACTATCTTAATGCAGCTTATGCTGCTGCTCTGTAGCAGACACATTCTCAGGCCAGGCAGCCCCCAGGTGTTCAGTGCATATGGAAGAGCACAGCCCGGTGGGACACTTGTCCTAAAGTGCCCAGCAGCCTCCTTAGCCTCATTTCTACCACTCCGGAGCCATCCTCTCCAACCTGAATTTGTCTCAGGCTGGGTTGTCAGCAGAGGTGTTGGGGGACAGACAGCAGCAGGGCTTGCTGAGGGTTTCCAGAGCCAGGCAGGCTGGGATCCACCTGAAACAGATCAGTTCTGAGGCTGCAGAATGAGCATCTGCATGCCAGGAACTTGCTTGATGTTAATGGTTCTTGACATGAATCTCTTCAGTAGATTTTGTTTATCTTCAACTACCTGGCAGGAGTTGCCAGGAAAGGCATGTGGGAAGCTGCTATTGCTCCCTGGAAGCACTGGCTTGCTCAGCAGCTGTGCAGTGCTGTTTGGGGGCAGTTTCTCTCTCTGGATGTTTCCATGTGGGCAGTTCAAGAGAGATCCTCAACCTCTGCCCAAGGTTTGACTGACTGACCCTTCAGAAACTGCAGAGAGCTGCACCACTGAAATTTTATCACCAGTGTTTAAAGTCTCCCATCACTTTGCTGCCTCCCTCTTCTTGAGCTATCAGTTTTGTTAAGCCTTGAACTGAATGCTAGATTATTATTTTAAAACCCTGCCATCACATCAGTGTGTGATTTTTTGGCTTTTGTTTTGTTTGGTTTTTTCTCTGTGTGTGTTTGCTTGAGGGAGAGAGAAACGTAACAATATTACGGAGTTGCTTGCAAAAACAAAGTAATTGGGGAAACTGGTACATGATTCTCTCCTCTCCTGACTACAGTGTACAGATATCGTCTCTACTTGGTGGTAAAACCACCTAATGGTGGGATTGGAGATGAAGGGCTAAATACATGGAGTATCTGGGAGGAAGAAAATCAGGGCTTTTCCTTAAAACTTCTGCAGAGATACAGAAAGACTGAAACTATCATAATGACAGTGCATGGCCAGACTCCCAGCAGCTTCAGTGAAAGGGGAGGCAGGCCATGTGTGCAGAGCATTCTAATTGCATTTCTGCGTTTTTTATGTGAGGGTATTAATAAGGGATTGAAAGGCAGAATCATTAGAATGTGCTTGGATAGATGGTCAGGGGAAACCAGATTTGGAACATCAGTGAGGTATGTAAAATGAACAAGCAAAGAACAAATGTTAATTGCACTTAATTAGGAATGTACTGAACCACCCAAATTTAATTGTTGTGCGTCTGCAAACATTGATGCCCATTAGTTTGTCCACAGTGACTGGTTTTGTTCCCTGTGCCACCTTCTATTTTCAGGAAGGGAAAGTCTGAGTCTTTCCCTTCCTGAAAATAGAAGGTGGCACAAGGAGCTGGTAAAAGTAGGTCAGATGCCATTAATAAACAGGTAGTTCTAAAATGCCTTTGTTTAATTTGACATGTGACTGGATCCTCAGCTCTACGTTCACACTGGCTGAGGACCTGGATGGTGGCCTTTATGCCTTCTACCCTATGCTAAAAGAAAATCATCTTACAGCAATCTAGGAATGTAAAGGTATTTAAGGGTACACCAAAAATCATACTAGCTATTCTCTTATTTTGGTGTGGTTGGGGAAATAGATTACTGTAGATAAAAGTCAAACCCTGGGGTTTTTTTACATAACCTTAAAAATGCAGAGGAACTGTCACAAGTGTACATTGCAGCAGCATGGACTTCTAGGGAACTTGAAGCCAAAAGAAAGAGAGGAGTGAAACAGCATCTGATCTGCTTCAGCCTGAATAAACAGTATGCTCAAGTATCCCATTCTGCACTTTCTCTGGGAGCCAAAAGCCAATGTTTGCTTGTGCATATTCTTTCCTCTGAGTAGAGCTCTATCCTTGTTTCCAATCACTATTATGGAATTTTAAAATATTTTTAAATTTTTTTTTAATTTTTTTTTTTTTTTTTTGCAAAATGCCATTTGAATCAGATCTGGCACGTCCATATGGTTACAGAAGCTTGACAAATACATGTTTTATACTGAGTCCAGTTTGCCCCAGTCTGTCTACAGGGTTACACATTGATGAATTTATCCTGCAAGTATAAATTACTTCATTATGGGTCTTAGTTGAATCAGAACCTTCAGCTTTCAAGTTTTGATGTTGCTAGTTTCCAAATCACTTTAAATCAAACTTTAAAAAAAATTAAATCAAGAGGCATTGTATTATTTATTTTGTCATTGATCAATTTACAAACAGAAGAACTACAGATGGTCAGGGATACTCTGCTTAGTATGCTTTTACTCTCACTTGCCTATGTCGGGGCTTTTTTCACTTTCTCTTCCTTTTATTCTTTCTCAGTTTCTTTTTTTTTTCCTTTTTGTTGCCTGCACGGGGTGGTCTCTTGGCTTTACTATGTGCAGTCTGACACCCAGCCTTCAGGAAAAACACTTCAGGGTCACGTAGATGGTGGGACATTTCTGCTTGATCTTTTACTCCGTGTGGCCCAGCCCATAGGAAACAAAGTGTGTGACAGGCTGTACGTGGGGACTGCACGACGTGAGCGAGGCCCCGCATGCCTCTGAGCCAGTGGGGCGTCCCAGCCTGTAGCCAGAAGCCTGCTCCTGCACTAGCAGGGGCTCCTGGCCAAAGGAAGGCACCAGGTCAATCTCTGTGTGTGCTTAGGAGTGATTATGAATGGAGTACTATTACTGGATCGAGTACACCTTTTACAAAAATATACAAACTTTAGTTAGCATCCTCTCTCCTTTTATGTGTATGCCTTTCAAAAAGCCTTTGCCGAAGGCTTTGAACAGGCATGTGAGGTAGGAGCATGCTCGGAAAAAAATATTCAGTTAAAAAATAGAAAACAGAGGTTAAGAGGGAACAACCGGTTCTTGCAGCATAGGGAGGTGATCAGTGAAGTTTTTCAGGAGCTGGTGCTGGGGTCTGTACTTGTCAACATGTTCAAAAATAACCTGGAGAAGGTGGTAAGGAGGTGACAGTGTTTGCTGATGAAGACAAATTATTCAGATTTGTAAGGATGAGGTGCTGTTTGCAAAAATTGCAGAACTCTATGAATCTGGCTATCTGAGTGAAAAAGTGGCAGGTGAAATTCACCAAAGATAAATGCGTATGATGTACATAGGAAAAAAAAATCTCACTTTGGTATGTAAAATACACGTTAAAAACCTCTCGGCTGATCATTACTACTACAAAGAGGGATCTGAGTGCTGTGATCGATGGGTTTGTGAGCAGCTCAAAAAGAAAATCAAGTGTTAGGAATTACCAGGAAAAAAAAAAAAAAAGACCACAATATGGAAACTGATGATACCATGACAACTCCACAAATCCATACATTATCAATGTCTTTTATGCTACGTGCATTTTTGATCCTTTCATTTCAAAGGATGCAGCCAAACTGGGAGGTACACCTGGAATAGCATCAAAAAGGATCAAAGGAATTTCAGAGAATGAGAGGAATGTATGAAGAATGAGTGAGGAGGGAGATCAAAACTCATGTGGACTGAAAAAGATGTGACTTGAGAGCTACAGGATAGAGACTTGTGAAGGACACACATCTGAGGGTCAATTGTGTATATCTTTTCCAATTCAAGAGGTAGGGGCCATTAGATGAAGACAGGAGAAGCAGAAGTTGGAACTGAAAAAGGATCTAGCTCCTCATGTAGTGGATAACATATCTGTGAATCTCCTTGGCAGAAGATACTCGGGGTTTGAAAACTTTTTACAGTCCTGGAAGAAAGGTATAGAAACAGTCTATATTGTGGGAAGTTCCTGAGCTGATAATAATTGGTGACTGGGGGAGTATTAGAAGGAAATATCTGAAGTTAGTCTTGCTCTTACTCATGCTCAACCATCTGCATATGGTCATTGTTGGGACAGGATATGGGGTAGATGGATCCTTGGTCTTACATCCATGACTGTCAGTATTTTCTCTTCCTGTTTTCCCTCTAATCAACTCCCCTCCCTCCTTAAAAATGCTTCCCTCCATTCTTTCTCATCCCTTCCTTTTTTTCTGCTTGCACTTCAGTCCCTCACTCGAGTCAGCCCAGAGTTGCTCCCCCATCCCTACCTGAAGAGAAGTTGAAAACAAATCATCTTGAAAAACACAACCTCAGTGGATCAACAGCTCCTCTGTCTCCTTTACTAATTACTGGAAAATTGAAAGGGTGACACTTGTGCTTCCAGCTTGTCAGCAAGACAGGCAGTATGAAGGACTGTGTAAATAGGCTACTAAAGAGTCATTCCTTTCTAGAACCAGGAGGATCCAGTTAGGACAGCAAAGGAAAGAAGAGGAATTCTGGGATTCTGAGAAGGAAGGAGCTGTGGATACATGGATCTTAGAATATTATAGATGTAAGTTTATGTCTAGAAGTTGAGTGAGCTATTAGAATTGAGTTGTGCCAGGAAAATAACTTACACTAGAAGGGTCTTAGCAATGTCCTGGACTTTATTTATAGGGAATATAAATTGGAAATAAAAAAGAAAACCTGAGTGCAAGAGTGAACATTGTATGTAGAGGTTTTGTGGATTTTCTCTGTAGGATTCTGACTGTTCAACCAAATTGCAAGACCCTCTTCCTTGCAGTACTACAGATTCTCAAAATCAAAACTTTTTTTCCCCTGAAAGAAATTCTAGGTGCTTGGGAAATCTCCTATGATAATTCTATAGTTCCAGTCAGCATCCTGCTTCTCTGTCCAGGACATGATTTCTGCTTTTGCCAGAGAAAGTGGAGGGTGAATCACAGTGGTTTCATGGGACATGAGAGTGAACACAGTTTAGTAAAGGAGGGAAGAGAGTTGTATAACAAGGAAGGAAAGTAAGTTTGGCTGAAATATGGTGGTATTCTGTGTCCATGAAGAATGCTAAGTAGTCTGAAGCAGAAAATTGAGGATCAAGAAGCAAACTATAATTTTCTGATAAGACAAGGTGAGAAAATTTCAGATAACCTCAGTATGAGTAGACACCTGAAAAATTACTTTCATATGCTGTTATATTCCCTATCAGCCAGAGGTTTCAAGTAATGGCAAAGAAGTTGCAAGCAAAATGGAGCTTTTGGTGACCCTCAGCCTCAGTCATCTGCATTTTTTGTTGTGAATAACTGGTGTTGCAGGGTGCTCATGTGTGCAGTTAGAGAAGTGATTTTTTTCCTGTGGAAATCTGAGCGTGGGCTGATAAAATACTGAAAGTTGGGGTAGGTAACATTGCTGTTGATCCTGTTGCTTCTTTTGAGATAGCTCAGATCAATCAGCTTTCCAGGCAGCAAACTGGAATAGTTAAGGTAGAGTCATAATGTTTGGAAAGGATGAGTCTGAAAGGGAAATGCCATCCAGTTATCTGCTTGCATATCAGAAAGAATAGCAAGAATAGGCAATGTGCAGCTATCAAATGCTTCCTTTTTTGGAAGAGCCATGGAAAGCTCTATATGCCACCTACCCTACTCTTTTCAAAGATATCTCCCAAAGGAGAATGAGGTTTTTGGGACATCATCCTGCTGATGTCCCTATTTATTTAGGACCTGATCCTATATGAATAAACAAATAAAGAATAAACAACGTAAAATATATCCAGTTCCTAACACCTGTAGTTTTGCTCCTAGCTCCACTAATGCACATATTAAGGAAGGTGTTTGGGATGAGCTCCCACCTGCAGTCTTGCCAGAATTTCAACCTCTAACTGATTGGTTCTGTGCTAGACCAGGAACACCTGGACCCATAGCTTCTTCAAATCATAGAATTACATGCATAGACAAAGCTGTCAGGGTGCCAGCACATGTTCTCCTTCCCCCACCCCCATAAAGCACGTTTTACAAACTGCACATGCTCTCTGATACTATTTTCCCTCTCTATTTCCTTCTTCAAATTGACTCAATATTCCCAAGGAAACGTGGCTACACCAGCCCCGTGCTATCTGTGGCACAGCGCAGGATGCTGAGGTGCAGAACAGACATGGCCCATGCCATTCAGATTTTTTTGGTAACTTGCAAGTAAAAACCAGTTCCTATGTATTCTTTACAATTCCAGGAATTTCCAGAGTTCCTGTCTTAATGGTAGTGTCATTACTATTGCCTCTTAAAAGATGTGAGTCAGCCCAACTAGAATTTGTAGTAACATTGCCCTGACGCTGCTAGGAATTGCTGCTTTAAAAAAGGATAGCTGCAGAGAAAAGTATGGTGGCTGCCAATAATCACTCTAAAAAATGGGCACTGTTGGTGACAGCATGGTTTCCTCTCCCTCCCAACAAATACTACCCCAGTGAATGAGAGTGTGAGTGAGGCTGCCAGGGGCTTTGCCAAGAGAAATGCTTAGAGAGTTGAATGAGACATTACACGAGGTAATGATTGCAATGGCCTCTGGAATCACACAGGACGGCTTGGGAGGGAGAAACTGGGAAGACAGGGAGACAGAAGATGAGTATTTTTCCAACTGATCTGTGGATTGAGGCTCTTTCACTGGTATTTGTTTTTGCACTGCTTGAACTGAAAACTGCAGTACTGTCTTTGGGATGGGGAGGATGTGTCTGGACGGGCTAGATCTGGGGCTTTCAATCTGAATTGACTGTCATACTGGGGTCAAACCATTCTGTGAATAATTGGACAAATTTTTTACCTCAGCTCCCATGCTCTGCTGTAAATCTCCAAGCAGCTTTTCTTCTGAGACCAGTAGTTTCGTCTGCAGGACTTTAGCTAGGAGCTGGTTTGTAGTGTGATTTCAGTGAAATACATCAAGATGACATGAAGTACACTCTTACCCTGGAAACTTATCCCCGTTGATAGTTATAAATACACCATGCTATTGTGCTTGGCATGCTGCATGCTAATAGAAGTTAGGGCTCTGAAACTCATTAGGAAAGGGAGCAGGTTGTGGAGCGGAGCGAGGACAGTGTGAAGTGAAGGTTGATCACCACAGTCTTGTCCAGAATAGGCCATGGGAGTTTTCTTATCTCGCTTTGGCAGGAGGTGCTGCTAGCTTCCTGTGCGAAATCACGAGCATATGCTGCTTTCCTCTTGTTGTTTGGCTTCCTCTGCTACACAAGACGGTTCCCAGCACTGTGATTATCTCTGCATCTTCAAACATGGCACACTCTGCTTCCTCAAGGGCCTGATGTATTCTTGAGTAGCAGGCTGGCTCCCCTCCCCCTGGCCACTTCTCCAGGGCCCCTGTGGGTGCCCACTCTGCACATCACAGACCTTTTATAAAACTGGGCTTAATTCTGGTTACATAAACCACCCCCAGCCTCTCCAAATACATGTAAATTCCTGAAGCTCTGAGCAATGAGCAGGTCTGAGAGCAGAACTCATTCTGCCGTAAGCAGAGCCACTCTCACCCCTCTTTCCCCCTGTACTGGGCTTTGCTGAATACCTTACAGAAAATTAGTGGCTCCTGTTTTTAAAAAAGAATAGCCTTTTTCTCAGGCTCTTGACACAAAAGCTGATGCGTGCATGTGTGGGTGCACACTTGCAAATGTGCATGCCAGCACGCATGCAGACACATGGGAAAAACTACTTAGGGTGTGATTAACCTGAGTGCTCTGCTTCTACCAGCACTCCACTAAGGCAGCAGAGGTTGTGTAACTTTTATAAACTTGGGTTTGTACACGCCCCCATTATCATTTGTTATGTGGGATCTCTATACACACAGCGTTGCACCCAGAAAGTATAAAGGTGAAAGGGTCTGCAGGGACACAGGTGAAAGAAATGCATAGAAATGTGCTGGCGGAGATCAGCTTGTTTATCAATCTCTGTGCACACTGTGTGCTCGCTCATTAACCTGACAGTAACCCTGCTGTAAGATTTCCTGAAGATGCAAAGCACCGAGGCTCATCCCACAACAGAACATTTCAGGAATTCATGTACTCTGGAGAGATCTGGAGTAAGATTCAAAAATTTTAAATGCAGTGGGATTTCCCTGCAAACACAGACAGTTCTTGCTAAAAATGCAATGCCCTTGTTATTTTACTGAGTGGGTAGTTTGAAGAAATTGGTAATTTCCTTGAAATCAGAAAAATATGTAGCTGATGTTATGTGAGGACACACTGTGAAACATCAATCGAGTTAACAGGAAGATGATTGCCTATTTTGGTTCCAACCAGCATAGATTTTTGTGTTTTCATTTTTCCCTCTTTGTCTCCAAGCATCTGTGCTTAACACAAACATGTGGTTTGATATTACATCAAAGTTCAGCAGAACCTTTTCTCTTGCTGTTACGGAATACCTGTTGTTAGAAGCTGAGGTCAGGTTAAGAAGCAGGACTTTTGACTAATTTTCCCCTTCCCATCCCTACCTGATTCTGTTGGCTTAGGCAGCATCTCCCACATGGCACCCCTGGCAGCAGTAAGAGGTGGGACATCTTGGAGTATTAACCTGAGTAGCCAGCTCAGGATGGTGGACAAAGCTTGTGTGTTGTCCCTGAGCTGTTTTAGTGTATTTGAGGCTAAAGTGAAGGTATTTGGCAGCTGATGAGAGGAAGCATCTGGTTCTGCATCCAAAGGGATGAGTCTGAGTCTCGTCCTAAGCTCTGCCTGGCAGTCACGCTGCAACTGATCCGTAAACATTTGCTGATCCAGCAGTCAGTGGAGCCGACATTGTGTGTACAACAGTGCTCACGCCTCCAGCTGTGTGCTGTTGGATGTGGTATTCTCACCTTGATTGTGGCTCCTTTTTTATGTAACCATGGACAACAGCTATGAAGTGTATTCTATTTTCTACTCTAATTGCATTAATGTTGTAATCGCCTGTTTGGATATTGAATGGAATGCGACATCAGTAGAGTTCACATATGTGCCTCCAGGGCTAATCTAGCACTTTACATGTGTTTTTCTTGTTATTGTGATGTTATTGTAGTTATGGTGGTGGTTTGCATTCTGGTATTAATGAGTAATCAGCGCCTCATTGTGCTAAGCATCAACAAAAACATAAGACTGTCCTCATCCCTAAGACATGGCAAACTAAATATATACAGTCTTTTTAAGGAATTGTGAGGAAGAGTATAATAGCAACTGAGTCTGGAGACTCCAGAGCTGTAAAAAAGGAAATTCTTTATTATTATCTGGAGATACTTTCCAGAGATGCACAAGCAGCTTCTGAATATGCATTATGCTTTCTTTCTGTCCTTTACCAAAATATGTGAGAGGTCTTCTATGGTAAAGAGTACAGAATTCCAGCACTATAACAAAGAAACATAAATGCATTCTGTGGGGATAGGAAAAAAAAAAAATTAGGAGGCACATTTTAATATGCGAGAAGTGGGATTTTGGTGTCTCTGTTTTCCTGTATGGATTGCATCCAGTTGCAAATGTGTTTTTGATACTGCCTGTTTGTGTGCCTGGCATCACAAATTGAGTTTTAATATCTTCTATGGCATGAAAATGTTACCAGCTCAGCCAAATTATCACGGCCTCTGTGTTTTACTCTTGTTACAGAACCAGATTTCTTAAAACTTTAAATGTGCAAAGTAAATGTCATCTACCTTTCTGAATAATTTTAACAATTTTTCCCCATCTGACTGCAACAGGTGCCCTTTCATTCACCCTGGCCTCAGCAATAATGTATTAGAAGTTGGCTTTCAAAACAGTCTGAAAGAAGTGGTTGTGTAGATAGGGCTTTTCCCTCTTGCTCCCTGTCCTCTCTCCATGCTTGTATCTCCATTGCCTTCTTCTGGTGGGTTTTTTTGCCTTTTCAACACACTGATCCTTTCAGAGCACATTGTGACATTTGGGCAGCCCAAGTTAGTTTCCATGTCATAATTTCTTTAAGCTGTAATATCTCCTAAGTCATTGGCCAGTTTGACGCAAAGCTGCACAATTAAAAACAAGTATGTAGAGTTGGTGTGCAACACAAAGTTTACTGTACAAAGCAAATTGCACAGTTGGCTGAAGGGAAATGAACCTCATTCTTTGGTCAGGATTGCTTCATATTCTTCAGTCACTGGGCTTTAAAGTTAATTTCTCCAAACAACTGTTACACAGAACTATTTGATTACAGATGCTACAGCCATTATCTTCCAAATCCAAGGAACATAGCATATTTGAAAGAACTTCATCATGCTGAAGGGTTAATCTCTGCCAATTACACTGGAATTGAACAAGCAACAGCTAAATTCTGGATGAAAAACTGAATTAGATATTCTCAAAGAAGAACAGGGTCAGGCAGCACTTAAGAAGCATTCCAATGTGTTTATTTCCATGTGTACCAAACCAGACTTTAAGAAATAAATTAGCTCTACCATGACCACACCTGAATGTTCTGATTGTAAGCCAATTTGTTGCATAAGGCAAAAACATTTTTTCTCTGGAATTTCCATTCATTAAGATGTATTTGATTTTCTTCCAGTTAAATTATCATTTAAATCCCTGTGTCATTTGGGTATAGTTTTGTTTAACTTCATTTTTTCATATTTTTACTGTGTGTCTTGTAATCATTGAATCTCAGTAATAATATCTTACTGTTTTGTAAACTGAACTAAAAAAAATATTCAGAAATTAAAACCAGCATAATCTTTTGTTAAAAGAAAAAGACTCTGACCAAAGAGCATCCAATGCATTATTGAAACAATGTATCCAATACATCCAATGCATCTTGAAACAAATATAATTTGTCTTGAGTCAAAGACTAAAAATAGTATGAACTTGTGTTTTGGCAATGGGGAGTTGGTCTTGTACAGCCCTGTATTTAGGCTCTGACTGTAAATTGTGGCCTCACAGTTTGTGGTGGGTTAAATGTAAACATTGACTCCAGAGAGCTAATATTCAAGGAGTGGCTGTGGAAGTCAATCCAATTATCAGGCTCCAAACCTCAAGATTTAATGAAAAGCAATTATACTTTCCTGGTCATCACAGCACCTGCAGTTTTCCTGACTGATCACTGTTTTCAAAACAATTATTTTGTCTTATGTGTTGAATTTCTATCACCTACTCAATAACTTTTCAATTTTTGTTGTCTTTAGGCATGGATTTTGCTTTTACACTGAAGGATCTTTCATCCTGAAAGCTGGCAGCAACATAGGAAACAGGATCCAGAGCATCACTGAGAGAACGGCTGTAATAGAGGGCAAAAATAAGGTATGATTCCTAGGAGCAGATAACCTTTCTGTGTTGGGAGTGTGTGTTGAAAAGGCACTGTAAGATGCTATCAAGGCAACAGGGAAGAAGCCAGCATTTTTTTATTGTTTAAATTTGAGGATCTGCATACATGCAGATAAATTTTGTACTTGGTATTTATCTGCTGAGAGTATTTTTTTTCTGGAGGCAGTCATACTAAGGTAAATGACATGCCAAAAGAGTGTGTCAGTGGGATTCACTGTATTGCTCTCTTGTTCATGGTCTGAAGTATCTTGGGGTACTTCAGAAGCATGGGGCAGGTTTCCAGGCCATCTTTGCTTCATTTTGTGCAATTGCACAATTTCATGTTGTTTTTCCTATGAGAATTAAACTATTTACTCTCATTAGTCAGTTTATTCACAGATGTGGTCCTAGATGATTAGATGGCCAAGTCTTTTTTGGAATAAATCCGAAAGAGCCAAAAGAATCTTGATTATGGAAGCAAAGTTAGAGGTCTCAGTCAGAGACAGCAAGGCGGGATTTATCCCAGCAGTGTTAACCATCTAAATTTAGGCATTAGTCCAAGTCAAGCAACTTTTTATGGGTCATGGGGAGATGCAGACAATTCTGAAGGGCGAGTGGGCCTGTAGTCTGTTGGTGTCTAATGTGGAAGAGAAAGCCAATGAGATTAGCTTCCCAAGGGCTAAGGAGGCTTGTCCATCAGTTAAAGCTTCAAATCGAGGACACTCTAGATCAACTTCTCTTCCCTGGGATGAGATTGATTTGGTGTGGTTGGGTGGCCTGTGCTACAGAGCGGCTCAGGTACCATGACATTGTCACAGAGTCTGTTTCCACAGGCTAGTTTGGTTTGTGACAGTAATAGCTCAAGAGATTATAAATTTTAAAGCCTGTCTTACTCTAGGCCTTTCACTTTTAATGACATCAAAATGCTTTCTGTAATTCTAAGGGCATTAGGGTTATAGGTCTCTTTTCTTTGATGGCTGCCTTCAGTTTCCTGCATATGAAAATGGGTATAAACTGTAGTTATTCTCATGTCAAGGCCCTTTCACACACTGCAGAATAAATAGAGTTTTACATGCAGCCAAGAATCAGATCTGGGACTGCATTTTCTCCGGCTGTTATATTATTTAGAAAGTACCACAGGTGTTCATGGCACCAGTCCAGCGCATGGGAACAGGCTGGATCCCAGCGAGGCATTTGCTCTATTTAGCTGTCCAGCCCTATGTGCTTAAAGATCAAGGCAAAGATGGGAGCAAACAGTTTCCTAGGGTACACTATCTTAGGAAAGCACATGAAAAATGAAACACAGGGCAGGATTTGAAGGAGGAAAAGGAAATTATTTCAGCCACAGGAAGACACAGTCTATTCCACAGGGGGAATGATGAGCAAGTTGATAAGAATTAGTTCTTTTCCAGCAGCCATATAGCCATACTATGGGTGCAGTCCAACCTGTTCACAGGGTGTAGAAGGAGCTGTCTAATGACCAGATCTCATTCTCCTTGTGTAACACGCATTTTGGAGACATTGGAAGAGGAGTGGCTAAAATGTCAAAGCAACATCCAGTCAACAGCAAATAAATTCTTCTCTGGAGGAAGATGCTAATAATGGGTCCTTGCAGCAGAACTGCAAGACTTTGGCAAGCAGCCCTTTTTAAAAATGTGCCCAGAAATGAATCAAGGAATATCTTTGCACAGAACGATTTGCAGTGAAACTTACTGGTCCTCCTGGTATTTCTTGTCTTCTTGCTCTTTAGTTCAGCTAAGAAAGGTCTACCTTGTTTTGCTTTATTTCTCCTGGTCCCTATGGGGAGAGGGAGGTTAGTGAAATCTCTGTACTCAGCTTTTTCACAGCTTTTCTTAAGTTTCTCTATTTCTGCTGCTCTTCTGTAGCTTTTCAAGCACAGCTGGACTGCTATTGTAAGTAAAAAAAGGCTCTCTAAGCCCAGGCTCCTGGCCAAGCTGAGAGTTGCATGATTAGTGCACACAGAGTTGCTCTAGAGCATCCAGGATTGTTCTTTTAAATCCATGTGAGTCCATGGCTTTTCACTCTTTGCAGCCCAAGACTCACTCTTAGTCTCCTGAGCAAACTCAAAGAGACAGTTCAGACAGAGCCTTGCCCATCTGCAGCAATATTGTCAGAGTGTTAATAGCACTGAGCTCACTGAATGCAGCACGTCATCACAAGTGTCTGTCTCTGATGGACTGCTACTGTGAGCAGTTCTATTCCTGCAAGCAGTTGTGAACAGCTCTCTGAGGCACTTCCACATCGGTGGTGCCCTGCTAAATAAACAGTGTCTACCCTGCTTCCACATCCCAACGCAGCAAGTGTGGTAGAAACTATCTCAGAGCTCAATGGAAACAACAAAGATGTAGGAGACAAAGAGGTAGGACATGAATGAAGAAACTCAGAAAGTTTCACATTTGGGTTAGTATGAAAGGAGAAATGCGTGTGGTCGCAGGATGAGATTATTGTAAGCAAGGGAAGATATGAACAAGTAGTGCTCAACAGATTTCTTTAGCAATGGAAGGTAGCTGTTTTCTCCTTCCTAAAGAAATTGTGCCAGTTCCACATATTTCCTGTATGTGCAACATCTAAGTGCCTCCAGTTTGGTTTTCTGCTGTGGTAGGTTGTTTGTCTGTGGTTATCAAGGTAGCCACAAGTATAGTTTAAAGTCAGAAGAACCTCAAGCCCTGTGCCTGTGCAGTTAAAGTAGTGCAGGAAGCCTGCACTATATTATTCTTTGGTGACAGAGAAACCGTGACAACAGTGTTTTAGTAACATTTCCGCTAAAGCCTCTCTAAGTGGACATTGGGAAACTCGAGTGGTACAATGGAAGAACTTCATAACATGAACCATAATACTTAATCATAAGATTACTCTAGAAGTGATTTGATTCCCCCACCCAATGTTTTCATTCTCGTTTTGTTGAACATTACAGTGACTTCCTACAAAGTTGTGCTATTCTTAGGCCTATCATGTAAACAGGTCACAGACATTCTCCTGTCATTCAGCTACTAACACCCATCACTTCCCAATGTTCCCAGTTAAAGCTGACTGCTGTGTCAAACGGAGGGCTAACACTGATTATTATTCTCTGCGTGGTCAGTGTTCATTAGAATGCCAGTCAGTGAATGACCTGCAATAATAAGGTACAAAGAGATGGTGTGTTCATTGTGCCGGTGCACACAATTGGTAATAGTGCACACATTTGGTGTGTTCTGTCCTGGGTGTGCAGGCACACACTGGCTAATCAACAGCTTTGACAGCACTTGATACTCCTTGTACAGGGGCACAAGGGACATGGTGCTGTGTGAGAAGTCAACAAGGATCCTGAGCATGCAGCATGTGCAGAAGACAAATCCAAGGGAAGGAGACAGTAGACAGGAGGGCAGTTGAGGACAAGGAAAAGTTGGAGGGGAGTGAGACAAAACCCTCTTGTTTTTGGGAGCTAACCTACTGAGAACCTGAAATGGAACAGAATGTCCCTGACTGCCTCATGTCTCTGCTGCGAGAAAATGTTAGAGTACTACTAACCAATATCAGGTTTTACAAAAGCTGGGTCTGTCACAGTGTGTGCCTCCAACTATTGTGTATAAAGAGTAGTAATGCATGAAATTGGAACTTACCATGCATATATGTGTATGTGTGTGTGTGGTGGTAAAAGTGTGTATATATATATATATATATGTATGCATGTAATTTATGGCTTTGTTTTCCACTGCATGAATACCTGACTGACACAGGTTTTTAGTGGTTCCAGCACTTGTGAATGACAAAGCCACTTGATTTCATGGAAAATGGGAAGTAATGGCCCTGTAACATGATTCTGTAAGACAAAATTTAGACCCACCCTGTGCATCTCTGTTTTGGCTGGCAAAGATGGGTCAGCCTGACTGGTGGTAGTATTAAAAAGTGTAACCCTCTTAAGTGGAGTGCTAGATAGTCAGAAGAGTCAATCCTTCCTGGACTTGACTGATAAGTGTAATCACACAAAATAAAAGGGTTCTATCTCTCCTGCATCTTCTGTGCCAAGCCCTAAACATCCGTCTCTCTTCCGAGTTCCCACATTACTGATGAGATGAAGAAGCATGTGCTGTGTCTGTTTTCAGTCCTGACACATACCAACTGTCTGGCCAGTACATCTGTGCAGATTGGCCATCTGGAACCCAAAGAGGAAGAGAAAGCTGTTTAGCTCACTATAGCAGCATTTTGATCTTTCTCCTCTACCCAACAGCAGGTTTTCATGAAATGCATGGGATCTCATGAGCTTTGAGTTGTCGATAAGTTTTGGTTCAAACGGGACAATGGATTCAAAAATTACCAAGCATGTGGGGGAGGAGAGGATACTGGCTGACAGATGGACAGGCTGGCAGACAGATGAACAAAGAAGCAGTATGATCTTCCTCAGAACCCAGGCTAAAGATAGCAGTGGAAACACCACTTGCCCCTCTTCAGCACATTGTAACTTCTTCTGGAGCCTTCTGAGTGCTACTAAAATTGCTGTCAACACTTTTAAGTGAATCTTTGGGCGGTACCAGCAGAGCCAAACCCTTGGCGAGTTTAAAGCCAGCAGAAGTTGGAGCTTGCTGCTGCTAAGCTGTGGGACAGCACGGGATGCAGAGGGAAAACACAGCTCTGCTTGATGTACAGCAGCAACTCATAGACATTTTTCTGTCTGACCCCAGGGGGAAAGTGGGTGCTCTCCTGCGCATACTCGTGTTCTCCTGTTGCGAAAATTTTGGTGTTTCTTCCATGGTGGTCCTGAAGGTGAAATGTGTTAACCAGATGTTTTGCACCGATGCTCCTTGCCAACATGTGAGGCATACAGATCTCTTTGGCACAAACAGACCAATCCAGCAGCATGCTACCAATATTTTAGATATGGACCTTCCTAAATTATATTCTCTTAGGCAGAGATAAATCCAACAGTGTAAAGAGATAATATTTTCACTAATTTCCTTTTTTTTAACCAATAGTTCTTCTTAAAAGCATAACTACAAGGGAATTGGCAATAACTGACAGGCTTGCACTAACCTTCTCTATATCGAAAGGGCAGTATTTTGCTTTTTTAATACGTGGACTATTTCAAGAAGTCAGAGCAGCAATCTCTGAGCAGGGCAAGTTCATGTCAGTATCTGCAGAGGCCTTCTGGGAGTCACGTAAGAGCCAGGTTGCCAAACATTTTCTGAAAACTTCTTCTCTGCCATCAGCTGGAACACTGGGAGTCCTCTATCATCTCACTACTTTGAGAAAAAAGAAATTTGAGCAGACCCTCCAGGGGAAAGACCACCCCACTGTGGGTCCAAATGCTACGATTATGTCAGCTGCTTTGCATTCTCTTTGCCTCCCCAGTCGTTTCCTCATCAGTTTTCCCCACAAACAAATCTGTACATTCCTCTTCCATCTCTTACGATTTTTTGCCTTATGCCTCTTTTATTTGCCCAGCAAAGCAGCAGCAGTGTGGGACTTAATTCCCTAGCCCCTGGCTTTGAGATGAGCCTGTAACATGGTGCTTCAGCCAAGAAGACAGGAGTAGAAAAAAGGCATAAAGGGCAAAAACTTTGGTGGCAAATGGGGTTTGCAGGCAGATGATGCTCAACGCATTGAGCATGCCAGAAGGGATTGCCTGTTCTGTCTGGTCATGCCAACTCAATTTAGACTTTCTGTATATAATGTAGTTGCAAATCCAGGGTCTGAAACTCCCTGGATGATACAAGATCGAAAAAGTTCTGCTTCTTTTGAAGCAATAGCTGTACAGAAGGACCATACTGCACAAACTGGTCTCAAACAGCAATAGTTTCTCTGTAAATAACATGCCAGGCTTAGTTTTGTACACACTGCTTCTCTGGTGGGTTTTGGCTAGCGTCCACAATGAAAAACACAGACTGCACCACTGGAGGGCTCACAAACTATTTAAAGAGATGTTATCTTATCCTTGTGACTAATTTATAAGCTACAGTGACGTGTCGTCTCTAAAATATTCTGTTCTGTTGCAAAGTCAATCTTGCTTCCTCCTAGACACTGTGGCTTTCTCTGCCTCAGTCGAGTAAACATACCAGTGAGTGCTCTCTGGCACTAAGACCCCCCCCATGTTCAGCAGCATTTATTTCCCTTGCCTTCCAAAGAGTCACTGCTTGCATGGGAATTGCTTGTTGGAAGTGATCCTTGGCCCATGCTAAAGTAGTATTTGGGATGGTGTAAGTTGGTCAAAGCCAAAACGCTGCTGGGGGGAAAAGCTGGCAGTTTAATTCACTTGCTTTCTATGTCAATGAATGTTCTCTCAGGCAATTTAATACGCAAGAGAAGCGTATCTGTAAGTCACTGCAGTCATACTGCTTTAGCATCCTCATACACCATCCTCAGTGTGATAAAAGTAATCACATCACAGTGGGCTGAAGCAGTAAAACTCAAGATAGTATGCACTATTTTCTGTTAAAAAGTAATATACATAATGATATAAGGACAAAAATGCAGTCTGATACTTCCAAAAACTTTTTGGACCTTTGGAGTAGTCGTGGGAGAAAAAGCACTTGTTTTTCAGGCTCAGAAGTGCTCTGCCTCTGTGTATAGTAAAGACAGGTGTCCTGGAGTCAGACAGCAAGAGTTTCATTCTCCTTCACTGTGCATGTTAGATCACAGTTGCTTCCTGCGCAAAGTTGCTGTGAGGTAATACCAACTAGCAGAAAAAAAGTCTATTTTTTGGTGGAATGTCTGGGATGGCAAGAAGCAGTTTTTAACCACCCACATTAGCCTTCTGTGGTAGACATTGTGGGATTTCCTTCTGGTCTGAGTTAGTATTGATAAAACAGATGCAAGAATCCTGGTGCTGTGCTCTCTGTCCACACTTCAAAAAATTGTGTTTAGAACCTGGAAGAAATTCCAAAAGAATGTCAAAATATGGACAGGGCTGGGCCCACCCTTTATAATTAGAAATTTGTAGAGGTCAGCCTACTGAATTTGGCAAAACAGGATGACATTTTTCAAGGGCTGTAGATATTTATCTGGTGTTACTGATCCTCTTTCATCTCACAGAAGATCCAAAAAGTTACTTTGTAAAAAATATAGCTAGAAATATTTATGTAGTATGCTAGCACACAGGTAGTTGGCCACTGAGACAATTTAACAGGGTAGAAGTGCTGTTACCATTACTTGTAGTAAATTTACCGTAGTGAAGCCTTCTATGGTCAAAACCAAATTATTTGCCCCAATGGTGTTTGCTTGAGTAGTAAGAAAAGTAATAGACTCTTTCTACTAAAGAATTATTTTGGGAAACCAGAAGATCTCTGTCATTTTGGGGCTCAGCAGGAGTTTGGGATAGCTATGGATTCTCACAGCAGGAGACAGAAGCAGTACAAATGTTCAGTCAGTGTTTATGTAAAAATGTAGATAACTGGTCCATATTATTACTGCCTCACCCTCTTGTGTTTGTCTCTGAACTCCAGCAATCACACAGATTTGAAAGAATGTATTAATTGCACAGAAATTATTTTTAAGGTTTTTAGAAAAACCAAACAATTCCAAACAGTGGAATTTTGAAGCCCCACAATTTCCTTTCATTACCATCCCAGCTCTGCCCATAACTCCAGCCAAACCATGTTTTACAGGACAAGTAAAATGGCAACAGAAGGACAAAAAATTAAGCTACCAAGTTGTAACTGGGAGCACATTACACTGATGAAGTATAATACCTCATGTCTCAGATCCATAACAGAATAACATGTCATTTGTTTCTGCATAACTTCCCTCTTCTGCTTAGTGCCCAGGCCATTAGGCCATGGCTTCCCATTACCCTAAAAGTATAACTTTTATTATTACAGTGGGTTTTATGTTTCTAAGGGCATGTTAGGTGTTTTTGGCCCCTGGCATTTCAAGGTCTTATCTTTCATGTTATATAACTCAGAGAAAATATTTAGTGTGCTGGACCTCTTAAGGTGGTGATATAACATAAATAAAACTGACCTATTATTATTTAATAATAGAAATATTATGTCTGAGAACAGAAAACAGTACAAAAGAAGATGAGTAAACACCTATTTTGTTGCTGTTCTGTCTCACCTGACACATATGTGAGAAAATGAAAGAAATCAAATGAGTATAGTGCCACATTTTCATCCGGGATTATCCAAATGCCTGAGGCATGCCTCACCTATTCCCTTTGCAGTCTGCCTCTCCTACAGGCTGCTTATCACCTTGTGAGAAACACATTGTGTCGTGCTTCACGTCTTGTAGCTTCCCATTTCATCACCAGCGAGAGATAAATCAATCTGAAAGAAACATTCAAAGATTTTTGGTCATGATGGCTTTGATGATCTGAGGGTCACCCAAGGAGCTTGTTTCCTGTTATTCTTCTATCCTTTGCAAAACTGTATATGGTGACATCTCCTTTAAATAGCCACAGAGGTGCCCGTCACTGAACAAATGGAAAGAGTGGATCATGGGACTGCTAATGGTGACTTAGGAAGAAGATAGGACAAGCTTTAACTGAGTTCATGAGCCAATGAGAACTAAACCTGTTCTTTCTTTTGCAGACTGCTAGCACTCTCATTGTAGCTGAAGCCAAATCCTCAGGAATCTACAGCTGTGTGGCATCCAATAAAGTAGGAAAATCTGAAAGAAATGTCAGTTTTATTGTGACAGGTAAGATCTACTTCTCTGTAGAGACAAACATGCTTCCTAATTCCTGAAATTATAACTGTTAGGTTGTTGTGGTTTTTTTAATACACTGCAGTTTCAGAATTGCTGTAATGTATGCACTTGTAAGCTCATACCATGATTTTGGGTGATGCTGGTAGGTTTCACAGCAGCTGGTCTGAATTTCTAGGGACACCAAACTTGGTGAATGACTCATTCCTCCCGCTAGTATCAAGCATGACAGAAATTACTCACAAATACAGCAATGAGTAATTCTCCATTTTGGTTCATCTCTGCAGTAATTTCATACATGAAATTTTAGTGTATTTTCCGCCACCAGTAAGCCAGTTTCACGTGTGACATTGACAGTGTCTAAGGCCTCATTCTGCTGCCCACCAGGATATCTCACAACGCAGTGTCTAGAACAGTGCCAGTGTCTGCAGGCAGCATGCTGCTAAAGGTATCTGGCATACCCCTCACAGATCTCAGGGACAATGGCAACTTATAGGTGGAGAAGTGTCAGGACACAGACTACAGAGTTTTGTTTCGTCTCCTGAGAAAGAGAGTCTGGAATGTCATTTGCACCATGGCACTGGGAATTCCTATCATGTTCACGTATGAGTATGCTTTCTGCTATTTTTGCATTACGAGATGTATTTGGAGTTTTCACAAACAAATGACTTAATGTTTTACTTCAGGAATTACTGAAAAAATCCCACTATGTGTTTTTGGGAATAACTACTGCATTATTCAGCAACATAAAGTCTGCACATGCAATTACAAAGGATTTGTTTTCTGTCAAAAGCTTTGTTTTGTTTATAAAGTAGTAGTTTTATAAACTTAGGCTGTTGGCAGTTTTCAGGGCAGATCGTTAAAGAAATATAATTAATTCAAAAATATGAGAAAAAGCAAAAAGGCTAAAATATTTAGATGCTTTAATCCCCAAATCATAAACTCTGAGATTTTTATGTTGTCATTCTCTTGCTTATAATTCTGATGAGTAATTTTAGTGAAACTCATTCTATTTCAATTCTGAGAGATATCAAAAGAATAGACACATTCTCACTAGATTTGGCAGAAAGAAGAGAAAGCTGCTTCCAAAAATGTTCCCCCTCCCAAACTCTGTATTTTCAAAATATTCTTACTGAATCATAGAATACAAGTTGGAAGGGGCCTCAAGGATTACCTGGTCCATCCTCTCTTGGGAAAAGCACAGCATCTTGTCCAGGTGGATCTTAAAAGTATCTTAAAAGTTGTGGAATCCACCACTTCCCTGGGGAGATTATTCCAATGATAGATTGTCCACATCATGAAAAATTACAATCAGAATCTCCTCAGGAGTAATTTGTACCCATTACCCCTCATATTTTGCATGTGTCTCCTTGTAAAATAGGAGTCTCCAGCTTCTTTGTAGCCACCCTTTAAATACTGAAACATGTTGATGAAGTCTCCCCTAAGCCTTTCCTCAAGGCTGAACAACCAGTTCTCTCTGAACCAGTTCTCTCAACCTCTCCTCATATGGCAGATTTTCAGTCCTTTGATCATCTTTGTGGCACCTCTCTGGACCCTTTCCAGACTTTCCACATCTGTTTTGTGTAGAGGGGACCCAAACTGAATGCAGTATTCAGGATGCGGCTGACAAGTTCTGAGCAGTGTAATGACTTCTTTGTCTCTGCTGGTGTTGCCTTTATTGGTGCAACCCAGCAGCCTGTTGACTTTTTTTTTCCACAGCAACACCCTGTTCATTCAAGCAGAGCCTGTTGTCCACCACAGGTCCCTTTCCACAGAGCTGGTCCCCAGCCGAGTAGATCTGTTGACCCAGATGAACGGGTTTTGCACTTCCAGGAGAGCACCTTTTCCTCTAACAAATAAAAGAGAAGAAAAGATAGTTTGGGAATCAATACCTTTCACTGGCACCTCCAGGATTTTGTAGTCCTCCTTGAATCTGCCCAGATTCCATCTGGCTTCCATCCAGCTTGCAGTATCACTCTTGCCCACACAGAAGAATAGCAATGAGTAATAGTCAGTGCTCTTGACAAGTTGTGGCACCGTCTCACCAACTCTTCATGCCTTAGCTACCACAAGGCAGCATAACTCCCTGTCCTGCCGGCAGATGGGCACCACTGCAAGCACTCATCATTTCTTTTTTAGGTATTCACTGTTGTGCTGCTTGTACAGTTTCACCTGGCAGACTTCATTGTGGGTGTCTACAGCTGTTAAAGCTCCATGTCATAACATACTTTCACATTTAGAAAGTGACAGTTATCTATAAATACAGAAAATTGGTAAGAAGCATGAAAAGTATAAACAGATAAGTGACACATAGGCAGGTTGTTTGTTGAAGTACAGAAAAAAGAAAAATGTCTCCATGTCTCTATTAATGGAAGTGACAAGAACATTTGCCATCTTGAAGATGACTCTTTTCTCCAATCTCAGTTTTGTTTTCATCCTTATCCTCACATTGTGTGTTTGGACAGAAATCTGAACACCACATAGTTCTCCATAAATTAACATGCCAATGATAGCTTCATCTTCATGTGGGTACTTCACATGAAACTTTTAGAAGTCACTGAGGATTATTCACTGAGAATGCTGCTCTTTCAATTTGCAAGATATTGAATTTGGCCTTCTCTATCACTTACTCCTCAGTTTTCAGAGTGTGACATGGAAGATCCTGAAACCAAATGAAGCTGTACTTTGATGGACCCCATTCACTGTATCCAAACCTCCCTTTCAAAGTTTTGATGGAGGTTTCAAGTATTTTAGTGCAGTGACATGAAGAGGGTAGTTTTCCAATTTAGACCTAGCATTCTCAGATCTTAAACAAGGATGGAAGGAAATACTTCTCCTTGATACTAAAGCTTGCACAAGAACATGCAGAATATTATGACTTTCCTTTGACGAATCTTATTTTGGCTAGTGTTCAGAAAGAGGAGTATCAGCTTTATTATGGCTTGGAATTTCTTAACATCTTGACTGGTGGGAGACATTCTTCATAGGGTAGAGATGTTGAAATGCATTTATCCTATGAGTTCCTGGAGCTGAGCACTTCAGTTGTGTGACATGTAAAGTCCTTATCATCCTCTGATACTCACTTGCATTGATTGAAAGCAGTGTAAACAATACTGTTATTTGGTCCCTACAAAAATCCAGTTATGCTTGCCATAATTCTCCTCCATCAGGCTGAGACCAAACTGCTGTGTCTGTGTACAGCCTGTTTTCCACATCAAGAAACAAACATGTCCAGAATGTGCTGAAAAATGCATGGAGGGAGTAAAAACCTGAGAGCCTTAAATGCTGATAGATGTGAACAGGACACTGCCAAGTATTTCCTTCTGATGAGTCCAACACCAATACTTCAGGTTTTGTGTGTGACAGCTTAGGGCTAGTTTATCTTGTGTTGTTGAGTCTGCTGGCGCCATTTGAAGTCAGTCTGAGCCACACAGAAGTGCCTAAAAGTAAGAGAAGTGTCTAAGCAGGAGGGGATGATTCCTTGTAGGAAAACGAGTTGCTGCCCTCTCTAAAAGGGACACTCCATAAATGACTCCAAAGAGCAGTTGGAGACAAAGCCTGTTCCTATTAGGGAGATCCCTTTCCTTGAAGGCAATCTCCCTCAGCCCTTTTCCTGGGGAAAATGCACGTACTCCAGTGAAGTGGCTGCAGTGCTGTGAAGGGTCTCTTTTTTTGGAGGCAGAAACCATTAGGAAGGCGGTGGAAGGCAGAACGTGCAGCCTTAGTTTGGAGTTGACAAGTTCCACTCCTTCAGGGAAAGGTGAAATTAGAGCAAACAGAGAGAACCTAGGAAGAACAAGCACTTTCTTTAGTTACTATAAATATAATTATTTCTGGGTTTAAAGTGAAACATGTTTATCTTTTCCTAGAAAGTTTGATAGTGATATACATGATTTTACACACTGTGCCTGAGGGTGTATGACGCAAAGACATGGACTTTGAGGTAGCTTTCTTACAGCTTCTGTCAGATGAAGGGCATTTTTGGTGTATTTTCAATGACTTAGCTCTAAAAGCAAATCATTGTTCAAGACTCAATAGTAGCTGTGAAACTTACATAAAAGAAATGTAGAAAGGTGATTTCTGAGAGCTCTCCCTCTCACTGGTATGGAAGTAGTCTCTGTAACAACACTTTCATGCCAAATTTAATTGTATTAGCACCCTTTCCTCCAGCCTGCCCCTTTCCCTACATTTTGGGCTGTTTTGCTGGCACACAGCAGGCCCATGGGTGTGTTTGCAATTACAGAGGGTGAAACAGGAACAGCTCTGCCTTATCTCCCTGCTTTCCCAATGTCACTAAGCGCATTTTATTTTGAGATTCCTGATGGTGCTTGGCAAAGATAAACAAAATCTTCCATCAGGAAACCTGGGAGCTATTTCCACAGGAAGCTTCAAATCACTAAAGTAAATAAAACCCTTTTACATTATTCCCAGCCACATTATTAAGATAGCCTGAGCCTGTAACAATTGGTGAGAGGTGTCATACATTAGGAGACTTGTAGCCTTTAAATAAATGATTCTTTTGGAATCCTGTGCATTTCGCTTCTGTCTCTAGATTGATTCAGAAAATAGTCTTCACAGAAGGCACACTGAAGAAGAGCTCCAGACCTGACAACATAAAAGTAGTTGTAACTGTATTATTCTGTTGGCATGCTATCCTTTTAAACTAAAGATAGTTCATTTGCCTCAGTCCCCAGAGATCTTCAGTTTCATCTAAGAGTTTTGCTTGGCTCTTCTTAGCTTTTACTGACTACTGGCATCTTCAAAAGCAAAAATTACCGCTATTTCTAACCAATACCCTGGCTTTCCCGACACACATCAGAACAATTTGAAATGTACTGTGAGTAAGAAGCAGCACTTTCTTTCTTCCAAGTCCTTATCCATATTCAAAATGTTGGCCATTTGATTGCTCTTAAGTGTGTCTGAATTAAATGCTTTTTAACAAAATCAACTATAGGATTCACTTCACCTAACTTAAGTCTTAGAGTTAGGTATCTAGCCTAAGCTAATCATATAGGATCTCTTCATAATTAAGCATGAAGGACCAGGATCTCTGGAATTATCTTACAGGGATGGTTTGCACTGCCCTCTCAAGAAGCCTGTGTCACCCCATGGACTGAAAACTTCTGCCCACATGTGGAACACAGAACGTCTATATTCAAGTAGATGTCTACGTTTTGGCATCTGAGGCTAAATATGATGTATTCCATGTATGGAGATGTTTCATCTCAATAGCACTTCCAGTCAACATATTCTTAATTCAGATTAGAATCTGGCGTCACACACTCTTACATATTAAACAGGATCCTGATGGTAGTCACTCACAGATGAGTTCATGGATTTTGGAGTTTTTCTTATAGCTCTGTTTGCCAGAGAAAGGTTGTATCCCAATAGAACATAAGTAGAACAATTTAACCCCTAGGCTTTAATACCTAGACTAATATTTTAGTGTCACTGCCTCCACTAGGTTGATCTTTGAACACCTGAACTACAGCTGATGACAGGCACATGCTTTGCTCCCACTGCAAGGGCACCATGAGTTCAACCAGCAGAAATCAGGCCTCTTGCTGGGAGGCATCTCTGTCAGGAGAAATTTCAATCCAGAACTAGGACTACCCTCTGTTTGACACTCAGGGCTACATGTGGAAAAGAGGATGTTAAGGGCTGATGCCAGGCTTCCAATAGGCAGAGAGCAGTGAGCCGGTGATGCTCATGATTCCCCTGGGAGGTAAGGCAGCTCTGTTTGCAATATGGGGATTTAGGGAGAAGCTTTCTGATGGATTGGTCAATCAACAAGAGTGGTTAATGAAAGAATATGTGGGATATTATTCACTTCAGAGGTACTTTTATTCCTACTGAAGTGACATTAAACCTGAAGCAACACTGGTAAGAATGAACAGAATGGAAGTCAGCTTTGAACTGTTCATGATCTAAGAAACAAGAAAAGAAGGTATAATTCTCCCTTATGAAAGAAGAAACGATTCTTAGGATTTCAAGTGAAGTTTACAGCCAAGTGCCATAGCAATTAGTAGTGAAAGAACAATTGAAAATGGCCACAGTCGATGTCACTTGACCAAGAAAAAGGAAATTACTTTATCAGAATATTGGCTACAAATAAACTAAGAGAGGTTGCATTCTAGGAGTAAAACTTGGAAGTGCTTTTTCTCAAGAACTTACTTCTACTTTCACTGAGGTCAGTGATGTAAGTGCCTCGCTGGAGGGATGAGCCCCAGGTGGAGGCAGCTGGGAGGCAGCTTACACTACCACAGCCCTGCACCACTGCCCAGGTGGAGGAAGTTGCAAGTGACATTACAATAAACTGCGAACAGGACCTTTTCAAGTAGGGCTTTTTACATTGTTGAATAAATTACTCCTGCCTGAACTATCTGCTATGAAGTGAAAACTCAACCCATGTCTACACTTAGTAAATTGTCAGTGAAATCATCCTTGGTTTCTCTCAGGTGAAAATGTCTTTCACTTGTGCTAATGCCAAGCCACGTAAGCAAAATATCTTCATCCTAGTGCTATCCATGCAAGCTGGCCACCCAGGGCAGAGGGTACTGCTTCTGCTTACCTCTTGGGTAGCTGGTAGGTTTTAAATGCGGGGAGGGTAAACACCTCTGTTCCAAGGGAAATCTCAGGCATGTGATCACAGATTTTGTAATTTCTCAGGACTTGAAGCATTTTTAAGAAATAGACATATTTTATCTGAATACTTGTGAATAACAAGAGAACAGTATAAACAAGCATGATGAAATGCAGTATTTTTATACTGCCCTCTTGAGATTCCCTTTTTCTTATGCAGTTCACAAGCTGCAGCTGTGATCAGAATATTCCTCCTTTTTCATAGTCCCACTGTGCTGTCTTTAAATAATTCTGCTTTGGTACCTTGCCCCAGTCAGTCTTAACTTGGCATAACATTTATATAAACTCATTACTTCCAAGAGCAACTTTGGTTTATACCAACAGACATTTGAGGCCAAGACAAATTATATGAATAGCTGCAGCTGAGAGTATGAAAGGAAAGATTACTCACCTGAGCAGGAAGACAACGACACTGATTACTTCAAAGTCTTCCTGATAAAGGGGAAAATATATTCTGTGTTACTTTTGGCTCATTAGTTTCATGTAAACTAAAAAGTGTTCTTGATTTTTGACAGATGTACCAATTGGATTCCATATTAGTTTGGAAAAAATGCCCATTGAAGGAGAGAATTTGGTATTGTCCTGTTCGGCCAACAAATTCCTGTACAAAGACATTGCTTGGATTTTACCCAGGACAGTCACCAATCAAACAAAAGCAAGGAAGTCTCACAACAGGGAATACTCCATCACCCTCACTCTGACCATCAAAAATGTTTCCCTGGCGCACTCAGGCACCTATGCCTGCCGAGCAAGGAACATATACACGGGGAAAGAAGTGCTTCAAAAGAAAGATGTTACAATCAGAGGTGAGCACTGCAACAAAAAGGCTGTTTACTCTCGGATCCTCAAATATAAAAGCACAAGGAATGATTGTACAACACAAAGCAATGTAAAACATTAAAGGACTCATTAAACAGTAAGAGATGTCTCATATCATCTTGACTTTTTATTGCTGTTGCTACCTTTCAAGCCCTGAGGTGGTGCTCGTTTCCCCGTGGGTTGGAAATAGGAGGAATAGCAAACAAAATCCTAATGCGTGAGCTTCCAGTTGAGTTCAGACGGGTGTTTTCTACTTTGAAAAGGCACATGGAAGCTGGGGTTTGGAAGATCCCCTGTGCTACATTTTACATGTCGTTACTTTTTCTCTTGCTGTCTCCTACTGAGAAATAAGGAAAACTTTGGATCAATCCTTTCTTCTGCTTTGATATCAGCCTCATCAAAAGTGTCAAAGCTGAATAAACTGATTAACTTTAAAAACTGCTGTTTTCAGTCAACAATGGACATTTAATAAGCTAACTTGAATGTGCAGAATGAGCACAATTCAGTTTGAGATTGACTGGACTACATATTTTTTATTTTAATCTGATCTTGATGGACTTATAAATATTACCTGCTGAGCAAATTCTAATACTTATTTATTTGAAATAATTTTCTACACTAAAGTACATTAATCTTAAAAAAGGTATCTTCTAAAAGAAGTGTGCAGGGAAGAAATAAAAATGTTGATATAATGCACAGATCTATCATATCATTTATAATAATGATGATTTTACAACTGACAGACATGAACCATGTTTCTCCAAATAAATCCAGGTAGACTTCCAGTTGCTGTGTGGGTCAATTTTTAGAGTCAGTTCTGCACTAATGTAAAAAACTACTGATAAAAGTGTGAGTGTTGTTTTTGGCCTGAAGATTCAGGAATTTGTAATATTGTAATTATTTTATTAAATGAGGAATGTTACACTAACATGACTGACAAAGTTTTAGCCAGCATGGTCAGTTAATACATTTTAAAAATATAAATTCAAAATTGAAGCCATTAAAAATATTCATTGCTTTTGGTATGCAAATGACAATTGGATTTATTACGGGGATTAAGAACCAGAAAAACTGCTGAAGGACAATTAAGGGCAACCTAAGAATTCCTTGTGAGCATTCCCCTTTTCTTTTCCTTTGTCATGATTTTGCTATGAGATATTTCTGTGTGCTATAAATTCTGTATAAGGAAGAAGTTACTATTTTTAATAGATCTGATAACTTTATTTTTTTACAATACATAGCTTTTATTATTTTTGGTTACATTTATGATCGATCATTTATATAGCATTTACATAAGCCATAACAAAACGGACCACAATGACCAAAATAGCTACAGCAAAGGAACAAAGTGGCTGTGCTTTTAAAATAGAGGGTGACAACATGACAGTTTCTTGCGCTTGGGAACTCACCAGACTATTTCCTCCTTTAGGTATCAAGACCGTGTCCCACGGCTAAACTTGCCTTTCACGTGGGAATTGCTTTTGTCAAGTGTGAAAGGGTAAACAATAGCATTTCCCCATAATGCCAGTTTTATGGAGCCTAAAATGCTTAGAAAACAATTGATAACCTGGAAGTTTTCAGAGTAAAGAAAAGAATAATCATTTATATCTTGAAATGTCACCTATAGCCTGCTCGTATACAGTAACTCTTTTGTTCATTATTACCGCAATGGCTTCCAGAAACAATGTGTTTTTGCAAAGGGATCAGGCTCTCTTTTTTCCTAAAACATGCCTAAAATGCAAGTGAAGTTGTTGGTGACTGCTTAAAAATGGAGCAAGCTCACTCTTTAGCATTTTCAATTCTTCAGAAGAATTACAATACAGAATCCCCCTTTTTCCTAGGGTATTTTGTGGGAAGACATTTGATGGTGAGGTGGGCGGTGATGACAGGACGTTATGAATTTTCCATGGCCTTGGGAGCTGAAGCACACTGATTTGTAGCAGCCAGTTGCCAGGCAATATGAGTCTGGGTCAGAAAAAAAAAAAAAAAAAAAGAAGAAAAAAGAAAAAAAGAGATGTGGCAATTAGACTGTTCTTCTGTGAAGTTGTTGTGTATTGCAATGATGTATGTCACTGCTGAGTGGAGGTGTCACCAGCCTGGTCTCGACCAGCACTCAGAGGGCCACGCTGTGCAAGGATGTCATAACATCCCAATGTGGCTGTCCGTGTTGAAGGGCACAGAGAAAGCTCACTGGAAACCTTTGAGGAAAGCAGTTCTTGGTGGCAGGATAAAAACTACTGATGTCAGTGATGTCATTTTTTTATGTCCTCAGATGACTGGAGAATCTCATGGATTTGGGGAGTTTCTCTGCCTTCTGTTGTGTAATATATTATTTAGGGAGAAAGGTGTGAATTATATTTCTTCTTAATTTTTTTAAGTGTTTTAAATAAAGCTTGTATTTATATTTTTGTACCAATTAATAAAAAAATAAGTGAACAGACAACATAATCATAACAAAGAGCAAAAATGAATGGAATGGAAATGTAAACCTGAAAATTAATGAATTGTAATTTTTTCCCTTTGTTCACTTTTAAAAATGCAAATTTCCCCTCCCTACCACCCCAGGTCAGACAAGTAGTCTGACACCAGTGTCCTCTTCTCCCTTCTGTGATCCCTCTGTCACTCCCCTGGGCCAAATTCTGCCTACAATGAAGTTCCTCAGAGTAACTGAGAGCAGAGTTTGGACAGCAAGGTAGCATTTGTGGGCAAGCATGAAGGCTGGGGACAGGTCTGGGGGTGCTGCCCTGGGCACTGAGCCCCACACTGTGCTGGTGGCCAGGCTAGCCCCTCGGCTTTGGAGTGAGCAGAGTGGGACATTGGAAACTGCCCCCTTGGCTTCACTGCAAAAATGAACAGGAGAAAACAGGTGGTTTGCAAAATAGAGTAATCCTCAGGTTGACCAAGTCATTGAAAAATCAGCTGATTGTGGCAGAGAAATTATCGAAAGTATGTGAATGATGGCTTAAGTTTTAAGCAAAAAATTTTTCTAAATATGAAATCCCATCTTTAGTGTATGGCTATAAACAAATTAAAATTAATCACAACTCACAGAACGTGTGATTTGCCTTTGTTGTGTCATCTTGTCCACCTTTATTTCGGATGTCTGGGATGGGGTGTCTGTCAGGGACTGCTGATAAATGTGGCGTTCTTCTTAGCACATGTATATGGACATGCCTCAGACTGTAGCTGTTCATAGTGTTGTGAAAAATGAGAACTGAACAAAAACTGAGGCGTGGTGTGAATGAGAAGGGGGCAGTCTTCTCGACTGCAAGGCAAATATAGCTGACTATGTCATTGTGTAGATATGTGATGAAGAATTTACAGTGTCTCTCATAAGCAATGCTGTTTGGGAAGAGAAAACAAATTGTCTACTAGGCTGTAAACAACAAATATCCTTGTCTGTGGAAATTACTGGCTTGCAGCTCAGAAAAGCCAAAAGCCATAGTCATTGCACAGTCATGACTATGTTTGACTTAATTTCAAGGGGTAAGGGCATTTCAAAGATAATCCACTTTAAAAGTGTTTTTAGTGCTGTGGGGCTCATGCACACCCCATAACCTGGTGGTACGTAGGGGTTTAATATTTCTGGAGAGTTTTTAGTTATGGCTGGTAGCAGAATAATTATGAAGATGGAAATGTCTGATGGCTAGTTTTTCTGTAAGGCTAAAGAATAATCTTCCACACAGAACATGAGAAATTCAGCTGATACTCAACTTGTTGTATTGGCATCTGTTGCATCTTGAAAGAAAATACTTGCAAATAGTTGGTTTCTGCTTTTTTTTGGTTCGTTTCATGTTTGGAATGTGTGAATTACCATGTTAGTAATTGCTGATCCTGGCAGTGTCCTTTAAGGGAAAGATTGCAAATAATTGGGGAATTGGAGGGAATTCGCAGAGCATTTCCATCTGTGACATTGCTCAGGAGCTCCCTGAATTCTCTGTCCCTGCTTTAAATGGACCAAAATAATGATGTGAGAGTTGCAAATGTGAATGAAATGTGCACAAATGTTGTAAATATCTTTACCTTTGTTAGAACAGCCTTTGGCGATGTATGAAATGAGGGAAGGAGTGGCAAAGGGTTGAAACAATCCTGAGGTTGTTTTGATTCTTTCAGGAATGACTTTAACATGAAGTTTGTAGTGTGTTTTTGAAATGCTGTGGTGTGGTTTGGCCAGGCCTGGTTATGTTCAGCTTTTATGTGAAACACAGAAGTGGAATATTTTATGAAGACTTTGGTACAATGCCTTTGTGCTCATGGTTACTGTTTTTTGATTATGTGAGTTTACTGAATATGATTTGTAACTGTACTCTTTGAAGTAAGTAAATTATCAAAGTCACATTCATGGATATCATTGTGTACGGAGCTGCAAAATGCCCTCAGCAACACAGAGATAGTCTGCTACAAGGGTGTCCTGATGATTCTTCAAATTTGGGTGTCACAATTTGTTTCTTTTGGTGATTAAAAACTGAGCTTTCATAAAAAGTCATTGCTTTTGATATAAACAAGCGTGGTTGGTCATGGAAGTGAGAAAATCTTTTGATCACTGTCATCATTGGATGTTCATTGGTCACCACAGCATGCTGCTGCTGAGCAGTGGGAGTTATCTACACACACCAAACCCTCCTGAGCAAAGTAGAACAGCAAATAAAATCAGTGAAAAATGAACTTGGTAGAACAGCCATAGCAGTCTCTAATACCAATAAAATGAATGTAGGGGAGATAATAAATCCCCACCATTACAAGGATGTAAAACAAAGGTGTTGTTTTGTCTTATAGCTCAAGAAGCACCAGCCCTGCTGCGGCAGCTTATGGATCAGACAGTGAACGCCAGTAACTCTGCCATGTTGGAGTGCCAGGTTCGTGGTATTCCTGAGCCCCAGATATCCTGGTTTAAAAACCATGAGGAAATACAGCAAGAACCAGGTGAGAGCTTTGTGTACTCACCTACCTCTTACGGCAGGCTTTTTATTTACCCATCTGCCTTAGGCAGCCATTTGCAGAGTCATTTGCATCAGTACTTGGATGAAAGGAAAGCAGTCAGGCAGCAAACTAGGTGCTCCAGGTTATTCTGTCTCACTCCAAAACATGATCCAAGCTGGAGATCTAGACACAACAGGTGTCTAAGGAATCAGTGAAAAAATGTTCGTCTTATAAGAGTCATCTCCAGAGAAATGTATTTTCCTCCTTTTGTTATAGAGGGAGCCCAAGGATCAGGTGTCTTGGCCAGCAGAATATTAGGCAAGAAAAAACCTAAAAGCTCTCATCATGTGTATCAAAGTACCAGTGGTCAGGCACTCAGTCTGTTCATGAGTCAAAAGCTATGCAGTAGACTAAATCTATGTCTGTGGTGTCCAAAATCCAAATGCATCTATTGGTTTCAGTGGAATCCAGATCTCATGCAACAGGAAGGAACAGCTTCCCAGGTGGCATGTTGCAGCAACAGGAAAACTGGGAGCTATTTAATGTTGTTTCTGGAATGTGGCTTCAAAGATCAGCTGAGGCTAAACATCCAGCTGCTGCCCCCACAGTCATGAAAATGTTCCTTGGATGTTTCAGATGGAAATGAATGACAGAGGAAAAGGCAAAACCTTTCTCATGGGAATTCATGTGCATTTGGTTCAGAAGCACACACTGAGATAGTGTTAAAACACTCAGCAAAAATGTGCAAGGAGATTTGGTCCATAGAAACTTGAATTTCGAGTGTAGTCTTCTACAGAACATCTTAGAAAGTTTGCACTTGTGGTTGTGTCCTGCATTATTGGAAATTACTATAACATGAATAAAAACAACCGGAAAAAATTCTAAGGATTTTTCCAGCTCAATTATAAGCCTGTGCAGACTTGCAGCCAAGCCAAGGCACTTAATCTAGAGATAGATTCCTTGAAGCTTTACAGTGATCACATCGCTGTAGTGTGCATTAATAACACTATCTTCCAAAATGAATATAATGTGTCTAACTTGGGTGTAATGCAACAGATACAATCAGGAGCCAGGGAAATGTCTCAAGAGCGTAGGTTAGAGCACTTCAGTTAGGGGTCTAAAATAGATGGGGGGAATACATTTTGATGAGACTATAACTCTGATGGTGCCAAACACAAGTGTGTACTTGACTGCACATTTCTGGGCTAGAGGGTGCCTTAGCAGCAGTCCGAGGCCAAATCTGCTCCCTGCCTCTTCCTTGCTTCTTGGAGTATTGTCCAGGCTGGCTTCTGGGTTGACCTAGCTGGAATAAACAAGATACTTAAAGCGTCAGGTAACTCCTCTGTTTTAGGGTACACCTCATGGGGATTCCCTTTGAACTATCTGGAGCTCCTTTGCGAAGAAGCCCATCATTCCATGCCACATGGGCAGGTGAGTTTTGGAGCAAGTCTGCTGCCCATAGGGACAGTCTGAATGGCTTTTGGAAGGGCTCTAAGCTTGAGTTGCTTCTGGGGCGGACCCGGCCTTGTAAGTGCAGTAATCAGACTATCCTTTTTCCAAAAGCTGCAGACATGCTGAAGCACTCACCTGGATGAAAGCACAGGCACAGTGCTATCAACATAAACAGTACCGAGTACTTCCAAGATCATTCCCTTAGGCTGAACTTTTTGACTCACACAAGTGCTCTGTAAATGCTGATTTCCAAGAGTCTCTCAAGGCATTCAAGTGTACTTGACTTTCCTGCAGATAACATTGTGCTGTACAGTTCACGGCTCAGATTTCTTTTGAGAAGAACTGGAAGCAGATATTATTACACAAGGTCCAGTTTTTGTTTATATCCTGGCTCCCTCTCATTGCAAAATATTTCATTTCACAGGAATAATTTTAGGGCCTGGAAGCCGAATGCTGTTTATTGAAAGAGTAAAAGAGGAGGATGAAGGACTTTACCAGTGTATTGCCACCAACTTGAAAGGGTCCGTGGAGAGTGCGGCATATGTCACAGTACAAGGTAAAGCACCACATAAATGGGAAGAGTATGCCTTCCAGAGTGATGTTCTTAGGCTGGAAGAGCAGGAGTATGACCTGGGACTCATCTGGTCATCTCTGAAGCAATTTGAAGGAAGTCCTAGCAAGGGAAGCGTACCAGGTTGGAAAGGAAACCCAGCAGGAAATGCTAACTCAGAGTGTGTTTACACTGACCTAAAAAGAAGAATTGCTTCAACCCAACAAAGATCAGGTCAGGCTAGAAGACAAATGTAAATTTAGTATCAGCAAAACAAACAAAAAACAGAGTAAGTAACACTCTCCTACTCTCACATTTTCCCATTTCGGGTTAATTCCAGAGAAATTAGGGGCCTGAGATATTCTCATTTGTTTATTTTCAGTGTAAAGTGAACTGCCAAGTCAGACTGTAAGATTTTAGCCTAGCAATAGTTACATATGCAAAGATACTAGCACATAGAATTAGTTTGATTTAGTTATTTCTGTAACCATTACTTGAGTTATCTTGCTATTCATTTAAATGCCCAGTGTTCTTGTGACTTCTAACAATTTCGACTCATGCCTGTGGCAGTGATTTCTATCAATTAATTTTACACTGAGTAAAAATAAAGTTTATTAAATGACCTTTCAGCTTCATTGAGTACCCTTTTGGCTCATGAATTATGAAATTAGAGAAGTAGGTTGACATTCTCCACATAAGTCAGTGTTGTGCATGTCTTATGTTGTGCACATAATCTATTTTACTGACCTGGTGTTAAGTACATAGTCCTAGATGGATTTAGTTGCTCCTTATAGAACACAATTTGAATATCTCCAGGCATCTTAGGCAGAGATTATAGGTTTCTGGATGCTCTCATATAATTGTTAAATGTGTCTGAATACTTCTCAGTATTTGGATACTACCCTGCAGCACAAGACAATTACAACCAGTACTGATGTTTTGCCATGAGTATGTTAGCAGTTGGAGATAATGGTGATGATACAATGATGTTTTTGCTTTAAAAGGTCAGGGATAAGTGTATGTCAGTGTGGGCTGCCCTAACTCGTGAAATTGAGGAATTAAAACACCTATCCCCTCATGAATAATTATAGATTTATAAAATGGTCTGGGTTGGAAGGATCCTTAAGTATCCTCTAGCTTCAGCCTGATCTAGTAGAAGGCAGGAACAATTCCACCAGATCTGGTTTCTCAAAACCCCTTCCAACCCAGCCTTGAACTCTTCCAAGGATGCAGCACCTGGAACTTCCCTGGGATACCTGTGCCAGTGAACCATCACCCTCAGAGTAAAAAGTTTCTTCCTAATATGTAATCTAAACCTGTCCTCTTTCAGTGTGAAACCATTCTCCCTTGTCCTGTCACTCCATGCCCTTGGAAGAAGTGACTCTCCAGCTCTCTATTAGACCCTTTAAGTAATGGAAGGCTGCCAAAAGATCTCCCTGGAGTCTTCTCCTCTCCAGGCTGAACGGTTCCAGCTGTCTCAACCTGTCTTCATAGGAGAGGTGCTTCAGCCCTCTGGTCATCTTTGTGGCTCTCCTCTCCAAAAGATCCACATCATTGTTATGTTGGAGGCCCCAGGGGTGGATGCAGCCCTCCAGATGAGGTCTCACAACAGAATAGTAGAGAGGCAGAATCACCTCCCTATAAGTGCCTTGATAATACAAAGGTTTTTACAGCTGCTCTAACAGCTAAATGAATAACTTGTGCCAGCTGCTTGCTGTCCAAATCATCCTACTAATTCATAGTCCTGGACAGTGTAATTCATTATTGTATTGATTTTTAACATAATTGAAGCTTGGCTTTTTATTACAACCACAAGCATTATGTCAAACAGCTTCTAGAAAGCCATATATCCTAGTCCAGAGGTAAGGAAAGAGAGCATCCAGGAAGGCTTCTTCTGTGGTTATGTGTCCTGAGGGACCACAAGCAATGTTCTTGTATGACTTCCACGGGAGCAGGAGATGAAGCCTACCACATTAAAATTTATGGCTTTGAGACTGGATGATAAAAAGAGACACAGTTTGTCTTATCTACTATGATCAAAGAAAATGTCTTTCCACTCTTTTCCTACTACTTGAAGGGATGCCACTAGAGGTTTTTTTACTCATTCCTATACTGCTCTGGAGTGTCTGTCCCTCTCCCAGGAAATGGCAGCCTCCCACCTCATCCCTGAGCCTGGAGGGACAAGACCACGACTTGAATGTGGGACTTCCTCTAAGCTTTGTCACTTTCTTGTCTCTCTGAGAAACACAGGCCCTATGCCTGCTGCTGTGAGCAGCAAAGCTTTGCCTCCGTCCTGGGGCTCTTGGGACATGGGGCTGCAGATCAAAGGGAACAGAGCAGCGCCTCGTGTCGATGGCCACATTTAGCAGATTGGAGGAGTAGTTTGTGAATGAGTCAGGAAGGAAACTGTCTGCTCTCTTTATTTCCTCTGAAAAAATATTTTTATACTCATAGATAAAACAATGTGTTATTTTTTTGTCCGAGATGGATGACTGGATGGTGGGGTGGAATCAAAGGGCCATTTTTAAATAATTGCAGGCTATGTTTGGTTTGGAAGCAGGAGCTGCTGGGATGTCTGTGGAGAAGAAGGGTCATGTCTGTGGGCATGTCAGAGCAATCTCTCTGTTTGCTCTTCATTGAGGAACCTAAGAGGCAGCAAGAGAAGGACAAAAAGAAACAACAAACAGCTGCCAGAGCACTCAGCAGGTGGAGAGGACTGTATCCCTAAAACTCTGGGGACAAATGCTGCTGGGCATGTGGGGAACACAGACTCTTGGACAGCTTTTTTGGGGGGCCAACATGCTTGCAGAGTTGCCATGAAAGCCATTTCCTGCTTTCCCTACTGAGGACCCTCACAGCCCCAGGTTAGTTGCAGAGGTGCAGCTTTGAAGGAGGTGTGTTGATAAAGGAAGGAGCACCTTTTACAGCTCATGCTCACTGAAATATGGACATATAACAACAAAGGAATACAGCAATGTCCCTGTCTTAAAGCTGATGTTTGATAACTTAGTGTGAATCCTGCTGATGAAAAGGAAAACATCTAATTTATTAAGTATTCACTGAACTACTGACACAAAAATTGTGTTAGCTTTTAAAATAACATTTATTTGACTTCTTTTAAATAACTTTCCTTTCTTTCTGTCTGTCTGTCTGTCTACCTATCTATCCATCTACCTACCTACCTACCTACCTACCTACTTACCAACCTACCTACCTACCTACCTACCTAACCTTTCTGACTTTGTATCTCAAGAAGTTGCTGTGCTTTTTGAGTCATGCTGAAGTCATCAGGAACTTCACCATGAAGTTTAACTGGAATTCCCACAGCTAAGAAATAAAGTTCAGCCTGGGTTATGACTTCAGTTTGCAAGATTGAAGGTGGGCATCAGGGGACACTGAGACTCCTGTTACCTCAGAAGTCCACTAAAGAGGGCTGGAATGGAGTCGTGGTGGTCGATAGTTCAATCTCAGTTCAAACAAGGGTATCACCAAGGGTCTGGCTAAATTATGACAACCTCCAAGGACAGACATTCCTCAGCATCTCTGAGCAGCCATCCCAGTGCTGCACTGCTGTGATTGTGAGATCATATGGATTAAGCAGGGTAGATCCCATTGGGGTAGGGGTGAGGCATTCTTTATGGGCAGCAGATTAGCATTGTTGCCTCAGTCATTGCTTTTCAGGCTTACACCTGAGCTGCACCGCAGTGTTTAGAGCTGAAATCCTGATGAGAAATCCTATATCAGCCAAAGGCTTGATCTTGTGGCTGGAGGGATCAGTAGCTTAATCCAGGCTCTCATCCTGGCATACTTGCATGGTGGCTTCTGTTGCTACTGAAAAAGAGAAGCTGCTGCTGGTGGCACTTCTTCACTCACCCCCTCATCACCCCACTGCAGTCCTGCAGCCATGGGGAGGTGCAGGGGGCTTTTGGACAGGTTCTGGAGGAGAAAGGGGGGGGGCTGCTCCTTAGGGCAGAGTCAGGCAGATGGGACAGAGCTGCACACAGGGGAAAGTCTTTGTCTAATGAAGAGTCTGGTGAGTAAAGGTCTGGGATGGGTGTGTAAGGGGATGCCTGGAATCTCCAGCTACCGGAAGAGAGAGGGATTTAGTACTGATTACAGCCTCACCAAACTCTGCTAATCCTAAAGCCTCTTCTGAATGTTTCTGCCTGTTCTGCCTCAAATGAAACCTTCTTCTACCCAGCTGAGAGACACTCAGAGAGATCTGACTTCAAGGCTTTTAGCAAGACTGGCATTTGACAACCCAGCCCAGCTTGAGAAATTCTTTTTGATTGCCTTAAATTTGCTCAAACATTTCAAAGACAGCACCTTCACATCTCTTTGCTGACTGGGCAGCTGCTGTAGTGGTTAGAGGGTTGCTGTCTTCCACCCCAGGCCTGGCTGTCCCTCATGGGTGTTCTGTGTCCTGCCCTATGAAGCTGTGGCAAAAAATGAACCTTCAGTCCCTCCAGGTTTTGCTGAATAAATATCAGAAACTATCATCTGGCATCTGCAGGAGTGCTGCTCAGAAGGAAGAGGAGACTACCTGTATGTAAAAGGAAATGCTGATGCCAGAGAATAGGCAAGCTGCACTAGGCTGTATTATTTATGCTATCACTATATTCCATATCTAAATCAAGTACTTAGAAATACTTGTGATAAAAGAGTTCTCTTGGTATTTCTGGAGACTACTGTATCTCCATTAGTAGTTGCAGCCATGTTTTTCCTCAAAGAGCTTTATTCTTAAAGCTACAGAGTGGAAATGCCAGGGAAATCTCAGATATGGGGCATGAATACAAATCTGATAATCATTTTTAGGGAGGGAAGACATTATGCCAGTTAAGTAACACAGCCTCTGAACAAAGATTTGTAGCCTTTTGCCTAAAACCAGGCAGCACATCTCTCTGGTTACCTGGTAAACCCACCAGTGAGACACAATAATACCTTTTTCATTTGTCAGGAGTAACACCAAGCTGACAGGCTCTGAAACTCTGCAAGTGCAGTTGACAAAACTACTGCGAAATCATGTTCAGAATTATTCGTTGTCCTCTTATTTACCCTCCCTAGAGAGTATATCAGAATAAGAGGCAGGATATGATGGTTCTTTTTGCATTTTCTACCAATCAGATGGAAAACATATTGTGGGAAGTGTGGTATTTTGATGCGATCACAGGATTTGCAAAACAAACTGCTCTGAAACTATTTTACAAATCCCTAAATAGCAGTCTGAAGTGAGTTTTATTTTGGCTTTTTTGAAGATCAGTCAGTGGGCTCTAATACTTTCCAGATTTCTAATGTTCATGTTTTCTTGCTGCCTCATTTTCAGTTGTCGGTCTTGTTTTCCCTTTCTGTGCTTAATCTGTTCCCTGGTTTCTAGAACTCTGCCAGCTGGGTTCTGAGGGGTGCTGCTGGGAAAGGAGGGGATCCCAGTGAGAAGGAGGCTTAATGACCCAAATACCATGCTGTGTATGATCTGTCAATCAGATCAATCCAAGCCATGGGAAGAAGAGCTCATGGACTCCTGCTGGTAGCACCATGAGAATCCCCAGGTCACCCCCAGCGATGGTTTTGGGGAGGGCTGGAGGGTTTAGAGCACACCTGGGATGGAAGTACAGGGTGCAAGGCTCAGCCATCAGCAGGGAAGAGCTCTCTGAGATGTGGATAAGGAAAAGCATTAGGTCCTGGACATGAAACCCCAAGCAGCAGCACTGCAACGTGCCCTGGGTCATACTTGGAGCCTACACCAGCACAAGCCCTCCCAGGAGCTTCTCTGGCAAGTTCACAGCAGCTCTCACTCTGCAATACTGCCTGTGGGAAACGCCCAGCAGAGCCATCCCCTCTGTGCAGCCTTGTCCTCTCCTGAGGCTGCAGGAGACCTTTCTTTTTGGCTCTGTGAGCCAGTCCAAACAGAGATTAATACCCCATTGAAAAGAGCTGGTCCTTCCTGGTATTTTATTTTAATGGCAGAAAAAAAACATGAAGTGGCCTTGGTTTGCAGGTCATTTTCTAATATGTTTCCCACTTGATTTTCCCAGGCATGTCAGAGAGGTCAAACCTGGAGCTGATAACTCTGACCTGTACGTGTGTGGCTGCGACACTGTTCTGGCTCTTGTTGACCCTCTTCATTCGCAAGCTGAAGAGGGTAAGAACAGACAGGGATCTCCCTGTGGCACCTGCCTCTCCTTGGCAGCCCTTTGCTCACATCAGAAAATTTTTCCCAGGCTGCTGGGATTGCTGAGTCTACCAAAGAAAAAAAACCCTGTTTCACTTTCACAGCACCAAGACTGCCAGAGTTCAAGGAGTGTTTGGACAACACTCTCAGGCACACGGCATGACTCTTGGGGCTGTCCTGAGCAAGGCCAGGAATTGAACTTTGTGATGATCCTTGTGGGTTCCTTCCAACTCAGAGTATCCTGAGTTGGAGTATTCTGTGATTCTATGATTCTTTGATACTGGTGTCCCTTGTTCCTGGTGCAATAACCAGGTTGCTGATGGATGCTGGAGAGCTGTGACTTGCAAGGCTGAGTACAAGCCAGAAAGAAAAGCCCGTATGGGGACAAGGCTCTGAGGCTCACAAGAATTTGGGTGCCTGACTCACACTGAAGTCATCTTCATTCCCTTATAAAAACTGTGGGGGTTTGGCATCCTAATGTCTTTGAAGATCTGGGTGAGTGGGAATGACAGATCTTCACAGAATGTGCTGGGGTCTGGTTCACACAGTGTCTGGTATAATTACATCACTTCCAAAGTGATATTTTGCTGAAGGAGGTTTCATGGTGCAGCTTCTAGAGCAGATGATCCTGTACCAACACCATAAATTTAACTGCCCCTGCAGCTGACCCTCCTGCTTGTCCAAGACTGACTGTGATGGTTTAAAACCCCTTTTTGCTGACAGCACCCTGTCTACAGTGTATGGTGTGTGCAGGCTAAACCACAGCAGCTTTCCCAAGGAGAAAATACAACTCCTCAGTGGTGCAGGAATATCTCAGTGTAACCCGTAGGAGCAGATGGATTTGAGGCACTCAAACTGGGGCACTGCAGGACATGAGCTGAGAAATGGCTGCATGTCCCCCTCTCCTCACTCCCACAGCACCACCAGCCCAAGGTGTCACAGCGCAGTGCCACGGGCATCTGCTCATGGTCACCACAGCTGGGCACATCCCAGCTGGCTGAGGGATGGCTGCTGAAGGTCCACTGCAGCCTGACACACCATTTCATCTCAACCTGCATTAAGGCCATATCTTAGGCTGGGTACTAAGAACTTTCATTGTCTGATGGGAAAGCAGCCCTAGCCCTCCAAATCAGGGCTGTATGGCAGTGGCCACTCAGCCTGCAATCCTACTGCTGCAAGCTTTAGTGAGGAGAAAAGCATGGGAGTTTGGGAGGAAAAGGAAAGCAGAGGTCAGCTGAAGCTGTGAAGAAACTTCATAGCTGCAAGAGAAATTACAAAGCAAGAGAGACCAGTACTGAATGCTCAACAGTAACAGTAAGCAACTTATAACGTGACTGCAAATCTTGGGAAAAAGGAAGCTTTAAATGTAGCAAGGGGTTGCAGACCTTTTTTATTTTATTTTGTTATGAGACCAAAACTTGTTAGATTGTTAAAAGATAATAAAACTATCATCATCACTGTGGAACAAGGGACTTTAGCTAAATGACGTGTTAAGGCAACTTTCCAGATGAGCCTTTCCAGCTAGTGTTAGTCTATGTCTATGGTCTTCTCTGTGTTTGTCTTATAAACCATTACTCTCAAAGATTTATGTCTGGAATTAGCTCTGAATTAAATTTTATATGCAAATTATGTTGCCACAAGAGAAAAAAAATATGTTATCCAACAGAGATTTTCTTAAAGCCTCTTTGTGATGCACATAGGGACAGATTATATCTTTAACAACTTTTCATCATTGAAAATGTTGCTTTAAATCCCTATTTGTGCCAAAAATTTGATATTGAGCACATCAGAAGAATGGTCTGTGGGAAACTGAATTTTCCACTCCCCTATTGCTTTTTCTGGGATGAGTCCACTTAGAAGCTCTTCTAATGTGATGGTTAAGAGCACTCTGCTACACACACCTCTTTCTAGAAATGCCCTTTCTGAAGCACCACACAAGTTTCTGTTTCTACTCATATCCCACTTATTCATGTCCTTCCAGACTTAGTGGATGCTTTGGAGACAGGCTTTAAGCCTCGTGTCTTTTTCCCAAGCATCCTTCTTGGGACAAAATATATGGGTTTGGGGAGGATGAAAAACAGCTGGAACAGCAGTTGTTAACTACTGTCATTTTAGTCTAGTTGTGTTTGTAATCAAGGCATGCACAACTGGGAATATCCTGCTCAAAAAACATGCCTGGAAATGCAGGTATCAGAGACATATTTCCAAGCTGTAGAGGAGGGAAGCTGGAAGTACTAAGAGGCAATTAAAGCAAATAATAGAAAAGATAAAACGCAGTTATATCTGTAGGTTTGTGGTATCTGTATGTCTTTGTCCATGTGCTACTCCCACAAGTTTAGGAAAAGCAACACATTCAGGTACAGTTCTGCAGATTTCCCATAAACTCCAATAGCCAGAAAATTATGGCAAACACTAGACCTTTTCTATAGAAATATAAGTACTCCTCTTTCAAGAAAAGTCCAATGGATTAAAATGGCAATCTTCATGCTCTTTGAAGGAACATATATTTCAAAATGGATGAACTGCAGGAAACTTTCAGATAAGAGTCATCCTTCCTTATATTTCTCAAGTGAAGTGAATAATCCATTTGCTCAGGAGAAACTGGTAAATTAATTTGAAATTTTATGTTTTAAATTATGTGTTTGAGTCCAGCTGTTTATAAATTCCTCTAGACTCAAATGGTTTGAGTAAATTTTTCAGAAATTATACAAAAGAAATAAAAAATTCTAAAAATTTGTCAGCAGTTTGTGAAATGTATAATGTCCAGTGCCCTGATGATTTGTCTTACACAATTTCTAACCACATATGACCTATCTTTGCAGGATATATGGAACAAATAAACACTGGCAGTAGAACTCCATCTGTTGCTTGTGGCCACTTCTTGCTTTGCACAATCATGAAGGAAAGTTATTTTTATCAGCAATGTTTAGTCACTTGCTGAAAGTATTTCTCCTGACTGTGCAGAGGGCCTGTGTCATAACACCATATGTTAATAGAGACTCACATGGATTTCATTGAAGAAAATGGTATGTCACATGGGAGGAAAGCTAGTGGAAGAAGTTTCTTTTATATAAAAATTCCTGCAATATATAGAAAAGCCAAAGGGAGCTTAACCAAACCATCCAGTGTACAGTGAAACATGCAGCCTTGTGAACAGAATGGACTTGGAGCCCTTGCTCCAGACAAGAAGATGCTGACCGTTGTCCCTAAAAATAAACCTTCTGATTTGTTTTAGTATAGTGGAGTCAGTTCTCATGAATTTTAAGATAAACAAGAATCATGTTTGCATTCCTTTGTAAAAGATATCACCTGATGGACTTCTCAAGTGACCAGTGAAGATGGAGAGGTGGTAACTTCTCTGTCCAATCTCTGATCACTGTCCAGAAACTTATATATACAAGGTCAACAATAGAGACTTTCTTTTCTTCTCTGCCTGAACACCTGTTGTGTGTGTTGCTGTGTGTTTCTATCTACGTCACAGTAACAGCTGACAGATACATAATCCTCTTTTTTATTTTGCAATGTCTTTGTTTTCTAGCCTCATTCCTCTGAAATGAAGACCAACCACTACCTGTCAATCATAATGGATCCTGATGAAGTCCCCTTGGATGAGCAATGTGAACGTCTACCTTATGATGCCAGCAAGTGGGAAATTGCAAGAGAAAGGCTTAAACTAGGTAATATTAGAGTTGTTCATACAGAGTTTGGATTGATTGAATTAGATGCATCTGTAGCTATGGGTAAAGAGGAGCTGGATGTGTCCTAGGCATTTAGCACAACGTGCTGCCAGGTTTGGTATGATCTAACACCAAAGATGTAAGTCCAACCATGTATAATCTACCTGTTCACTCCAGGAAAAAGCTGTGGGAGACAGTGACAAAGGCTTTACTAAGGTCCAGTTAGACAACATCCAAAACCTTTCCCTCATCTATTAAGTTGGCCCCCTGGCCACAGAAGGAGAATATAGACAAGAATGATGTAGTCTATATTTTGGAAATGGATTTACTTAAAACATGACACAAAAAGAGCAAACAAAGAATTCCAAATCAGACTGCCAACTTCGATGTTTCTCTCTCTAGTCTCAGGAGCCTGACCTTTGGCATTTACTGTAATTTTGGTGATTCACTATAATGATGATGAAGGTACTGGAGGGGAAACTGTATGAGGAGCAGCTGAGGTCACTTTGTCTGTTCAGCCTGGAGAGAGGAGGAGTAAAGAGGAGGCCTCTTTGCAGTCTCCAGCTTCCTTGAGAGGGGCAGAGGAGGGGCAGGCACTGATCTCTTCTCTGTGGTGCCAGTCTCAGGACCTGAGGGAATGGCCTGAAGCTGTGTCAGGGAGGTTTAGGTTGGATATTAGTAAAAGGTTCTTCACCCAGGGGGTGGTTGGGAACTGGAACAGGCAACAAACTCCCCAGGGAAGTGGTCACAGCACCAGCCTGATAGGGCTCAAGAAGCATCTAGACAACACTCACAGGCTCATGGTGTGCTGCTTGGGGTTGTGCTGTCCAAAGCCAGGATCATCCACAAGGATGTAGGACCCTTTCAACTCAGCATTTTCTATGATTCCATAGTTTTCTTCCATTTTTTCAGCCTGGAAACTTGGAAAAAAGTCTGTGCAGAAATAAGTCCTCATAATCCATCCTGTACCCTTTCCTGTTTTTCCCTCTCCTTCTTTATCCAGCACAATCTCCTTGTTTTCCCTCTGTGCTGCAGTTTTATAAATATTCTGTTATTACACCATAAAGGGCAAGAATGTGACATGGGAGTCCACACATAAATAAATAAATATCCTTTAAAACTTTAAATCTAGAGTCAGCTCCCCCATAGATGTCCCAGCAGAAGGCATGGGTTTGGGACCATTCCTTATTAAACCTAGTGTGGGGATGATGAGAAGGAAAGGGGGGAAGTGACTTAATTTTGAAGTTGATTAATCCCTCCAGAAACCACACAGATTTTAGCAAGGTCAACATTAAAATGTCAGTGATAAGCTCAGCCTCGTTGCTATAGTGCTGTTTGTTCTTTCAGTCATGCATTACATTTGTCCTACAGCAAGGTCTAGAAAATCCTTGCATTTTAGTTGGGAGCTGTAACAGATTCCTCCTGTCTCCTGGGTATCAGGGACAGAGCTTGGTTAACATATGTGAAATTAGGATCTCACTTAATTTGCCTGCCAGGAGACACAAGGTGGTCAGATGTGGATAATCACAGCTGAAATATATTGCTCTCCATTTATAATTGTCACACATAATTCTGGGAATGCTGGAACCTTGTGCTGGAGTGACTTCAATCTTCAGACAATTTTCTTACAACAATTGACCAAGAGCCTGATGTGCAGACGATGTGACCGCTGGGAAAGAAACAAACAGAAATGGAATGTAAACACCAAGGAAAAACCCATGCCTTGCAGGGTTAGTGCTTGGAGTCCAGAGGTGATGAACAATGACCAGAGAATGAGTTAAAAGTGGAAGAACTGGTGTAAACAAATAAGGAATGCTGACAATGAATGAGAACCAGATTTGAAGAAGCTGTGCATGTGCAGTATGCTAGATTAGCTCAGTGCAAGTCCTGCTTACATGGAAGTCGGCTCAGTCTTTGAGAAACCTTGGCAGGCTCTGAGGATTAGTGTCTCACAAACACAAAATGTGCTTCTATGTTTTTTTTAAAATATTTTTATTTAGATATGCAACCCCTTCCCGTATCTGATGTGACTGTTTTTCTCTTTCCACCTACTTATCCTCCAGGACACATATTTATTATAACTTTTGCAAAGAAGTCTCTCCTTTCAGCCCACATCTCTTTTGCTGTGTGTTCCTCCAACATGCACGCACAGAGCCCACGGCTGTGATGCAACGCTTATACAACAGGACTTTCCCTTCACCTGTAAGACGTACAGACATTACAGGAAATTTCATATGGGCATCACTGAAGTCAGGATAATTAACATTCATCACCGATTAGTCTCACTGAGAGTAAAATGTCATCTTTTCATTAGGCACAAAAATGCTGGTGCTATAAATCACTGTCAGTGCGGTCGGCGACAGCACAGTGTGCTAGCTGAGCTGCCGTGTGCCTCTCCCCTTACCCTTGGGCTTGAGCTCCCGGTCCGGAGGGGTGGCCCGGTGCCGGGGTGCAGGCCGGGGCACTGTGGCTGCGGGCTGCAGCGCGGGGTCACACCCGCCGGGGCGGGCGGCTCCCGAGCCCCGCTCCCTCTGCGCCCGGCGAGCGCACGGCTCCGAGCCCCGCGCAGCCCGCCCTCCTGCACGGTGTAACATAATGGGCAACGGGAAGACACCTGCGGGGAAAACCCGGATGGCTCCAACAGCGGCAAAGAACCTGAGAAATGAACACACCTTCGAGCCTGTGCCTTCCCACAGACACGGGGTGCGGTGTCTGCAAGTGCTTTTTGCTAATGCTCCGGGTCCAGCAACAGACATGCTAGAAGGACCCTGCTAAAACGGGCCTGAAAGGAAAATTACCTGATCCAAAACTCCTTGACTGAGGTTTTTATGTTCACTTTAATGCGATCTGAGCGGCTTAGTAAATCCAAGTCAAGTGTGGAAAACTTAAGTAGAGCACTTTGCTTCATTGGTCTGGATCTAAGTGCTGCAACATTACATTACCTGAGCATTACCCCAAACATATCCAGTGTAGCTGCTCAAAGGCTACGACAAACTGACTGCTCAGGAAGTTGGGCAATTTAATATTCCTGCTTAATAATTTTGTTGTTACTTTATATGTCAACAGAAGCGACTGTTGCAAGAACAACCACAGTCACAATTGCATACTAAACTGTGGAGTTTTCAGCTACATGCTGAAAAGTTAAAGCAGTCCTGTCCTGTGCTACCATCCAGCACGGTATAAAGAATAGCAGAGCAGCAAAGAGGAGTGTTATTACAGTTTCCCACTGAATCACACCGCTGTTTGTAGAAGGAAGTGCTGTTTCCACTGCTCATTCTCCTTTCTGAAAGGTTAGCAGCTTTGTGCAGCTTTATGAGCCGGTGTGTTTTCCAAGTGGTGACTAAGTAGGTTATCACAATGTGGGAAGTGAATTAACAGTGATGGAAACTGATTAAAGCTATGGATTAAACAAAGGTATGATGGGTTTTAATAGGACCTCAAACTGCAAGTTCTTTGTATAGAAACCATGAACAGTCAAAACATTAAGGACTAAAAACTTCAATCTGCTAAGAAATCTGAGACCTGAGTCTTAATGACACTTCCCTTATACATCTGCTGAATGAAGAATCTATATGCAGTAACTGAAAAAAATGACAGTAGGGTTTCAGACACACACTGATTCATCTGTATTCCTCTATCAAACACTTAAGTCCTTCACAAACCAAGGTCAGTCTGTTGATGTTTTTCAGTCATGTAGATCAAGTTCTTTGTGGTTTTTATTTGCTGTAAAAAAATGACAACACTTTTGCACATCTAGAGTGGAAATAATTTTCTGGAGATTTTTTTGGCTTAGCATATTCCACTTCTTGTTTCCATTGCTTTGATAACGTATGCTATCTGCCTCTACTGACAGACAAACTGAGAATTACAGTTTATATACAATATACACATATTAAAGGCAGTATTGATTTAAATTAGTACAGACAGCAGGTCTTTTTCTCTGCTTTCAAATATCTGGGTGGGATTCATCTCTCACTCGATACCAAGATAACAAGATAGATGTTCAAGTGAGAGCTAGTGAAACAGGTGTTCATCATAGGAATAGGAAATTGTCCTGTGGAAATGGTCATGTCATGGGTGCATATTTGAGAAATAAATATATGACATATGTTATCCTTTCCTTTATATGAAAAGCTGACTGTTGTTTCCTGCTCTTCTCTACATCGCAGATCCTGCTGCCAAATTCTTGTTAGCCACTTTGTCACCTGGGTTCTGCTGAAGGTGAAGCACAAAAGCAATCCGAAAACAGTTACTTGGAAATAAAACTTATTGCTAGCTGATATGTTGACAAGATCTCCCTGACCAAGCCTTGACAGCCTCTGTAGCAGGGCAGAGGCAGCCAGACCTGTCCATGTGAACGCATTGTCAAAGGGGCAGAGGATCTGTGTTATTAAGGACATAACTGGCAGCACCATAGGCTGCTGCATGGTGCAGTGTGCTCAGGGAAAAGAGCAGCAAAATCTCTGGCAGAGCTAGACTGAAAAAATCAAATTTGAGGCCAGTGTACCTCAACTGAATGGGTGCATTCATTTAGTGACATTTTCACTCCTATCACTTGCTCCCTCTGTTGACTCTGTCTTCTAATTTGACTGCTTACTTTTTGAAAAAGTAAACAAAAACCCAAAAAACCTAAACCAGCTATATGTTGGAAATCTACCTATGGGATTCATTGGAAAGTACATTTTTCTGTTCATGATCTATGAAGCCATTTGCTGATGGGATTCCTTTTTTTACCAAGATGTATCTCTCCATTTTCTTTACAGGAAAGTCTCTTGGACACGGAGCTTTTGGAAAGGTGGTACAAGCATCTGCCTTTGGAATTAGGAAATCACCAACATGCAGAATAGTTGCCGTGAAAATGCTGAAAGGTATCTTGCTTCAAAGCTATTTTGGAAAAAATGATGCTTTATATAGTGGTACATTCTTTATACAATTCTGCCAAGAGCAAAAGATTTCCACAATAACTTTTTGAAGCCTCCAAAATGAGGACAAATCAAGTTTCAGGTCCACCACAAACGAAATGGCAGAACTATGAAATAAAAATTGCATTCTCAGTAAAAAGTCATACCATTATGCTAGACTGATTCTAGACTGAACGCTGTAAACAAAATTTAGCTGAAGTAGAGGTATCCACCTTAATGTGAAGACCCTTGGATAGAAGCTTTCATGCTTTCCTTTGTCATTCGTTCCAAGGAATGAGCACCTTTCTGTTAAAATGGGATACCTTATGTCTCATTTGCATACGCCTGACTTTTGCATCTCATTCTAACCTTCTACATTAGATTTTATAATGAATTTTCTTCGTGAAGGCCCTTTTATTAAGCTAAACACATTGAGCAACTTAAATCTTGGTGGTGTTGTGCAGGTGTGTCCCCTCCGAACTGGCTGCAGGCTCATCACATGGTGCTTAAGATGCTGACACCCAGGCTGTACAATGGATTTGCCAGCACTGTTCATACACCAGTGCTCACCTGAAAGTAAAATCATCCTCCAGCTATTCACTGCCACCTTTCTCATTGGAGCAGAAAGGACAGAAACCCCCTCGTTAATTTGAAGAGGGTGCTGGGGATGATAAGCAAGCAGGATGATATTCAGTCATAGCGTGCAGCAGCTGTGATTGAATTCTCTAACCCAGAGTCCTGGTGGCATCCATATTTAGCTTTCCCTTCTTTACGTGTGTAAGGATCATAGCAGGTTTGGGGTGTTTTGGGGTTTTTTGCATTGCCCCAGGAGTTTATGCTGCACTGCTTATCAGTCTTAATCTCTGAATCCTGTTTGGTGTTGTTTCTCTGCCAGGGACACATCCCCTATCCTGTCAGTATGGCTTGGAACCCAGATGCAGGGGTTTGAATGAATCCATCTTAGCAGAGGTTCCTACCTTCACATATGCTTACTTATCATTTATCAGATATCTACATGTAAATTCCAGCCCTTGGAGTGGACTGCTGGGTTTCTTTATCAGAAAGGAGGCTTCTTATCTGCAGGCTTCTTGTGCCAGCCAGCACCACAAAGGAGCAGTGAGGGCTCCTGGAATAGGTGAGAGCAGATGGCAGCTACAAGAAGCCTTCCTAGTAGGATTCACATGTGCATGTGCAGAGTAGATGTTGGTATCTGAGTTAGTCACTCAAAAGCCCTTCAATGGCAGTGGTGAGAGACAACAGTTCATCCCATCCTAAGGCAGATTGTTTGTTCAGGAAGGAAGGACGAGCTGAGTCCTTGTTCAGCTCTGCTGATGATGAAGAGAGCCAGTGGTGACCAATCTTCTGTAGGTATGTTTAGCATCTCGCTTAAAGCATTGGGAGATCTGCCTCATTCCTTGTGTCCTCACTAGATTATCCAGGAACTCTGCAGTCATTCATAGGCCTTATCCTCCCAGAATTCCCATGTGGTGGAAGGGAAGTGTCACCACCCATACAAGCAAATAGCGATCACCAAGTAAAAGACCAGTTTTGTCTGGGACACCAAGAAAATCTGTTTCCATTCAGATGTTGAAACCAAGCCCTATAAGACCTAGCTCAAGGGTTTTTTCCACAGGATTGTTCTTCTTGCTCTTGGTGTCACTAAACTGAAAAACTACTCCTTTTGAGCCTACAGAAAGCAACATGGTCTTTTTCTTGTTTTCTTGAAAAAATAATTTCTGCAGGAAAATAATTTGCTCAGGGGGAATGAAAAGTTTCACTTAACACTAAATGGAATGCTTTGGATTTATTTGAGGGACTTCTTATGTCATTCCTATTGCTGTTGGTCATGACTGGTAAGGGTGAGATGTAGCCACTTTAACCAATTAATATTTACTTCCCTGATCTATCTCCAGGCTTCCTACATAATGAACAGAACCAGGCAGGCATCACCTAGGGGTAGCTCATCTTTCCCTTATACAAATGGCTAAACTGGATGGCTGCATCAGCTTCTGGAAATACTTTGTTTTTGCCACTGACCCCTTAAGAGGTTGATTAGTTCAGGCTAGAATATAACCCTTACACAGCTGAAGTCAGGTCAGATGAAAACAATTCTAGATAGAGTTAATTATAAACTTGAAATCCCTTTTTTTTTTTTTTAATTTTTTAGCTGAAACATCAGAACTATTAATGTAAAAAAAATTCTCTCAGTTCTAAATATAATAGAGTCTACTGGGAGGAAGTTGAGTGCCCGACTCTTTTTATGGGTTTAATTGCAACCAAGAGGATGCTGAGCAGGGAGGACTAGAAAGGGAACATCAATACAAGAAGTACATCCAGTAATGGAGATTATTTAAATGGAAAGTAACAAGAAGTGGTAAAGCTCAGCAGGACCAGTTCTTTGCCTTTTCACACTGACTTTTTATTTTGTATTTACAGAAGGGGCCACAGCAAGTGAGTACAAAGCACTGATGACTGAGCTGAAAATCCTAATCCACATTGGTCATCATCTCAACATTGTGAATTTGTTGGGAGCTTGCACAAAAAATGGAGGTAAAAAAATCTGCACTGATCTGAAAATGGGTTTGAATTATCTCCCAATAACAACCAGTGACCCATGTTGTTTTTCATCCAGAGGTCAAGTCAGTAGCTTTTATATTTGAGCTCATCCTGTAGTTGGTGAAAAAAAAAAAAAAAAAAAAAAAAGAGGAAAAGAGATTTTCAGTAATTTAACATTTCCTCTCTTTAAACTCTCCTTTACTATTAATATGTGAAGTGTGAACTTAGGAACATGCTTGCTGTCCTTTATCTCACTCAATCCACTGCTCAAGCTCAAATTAAACTTAATCTGGAAAGGCTGGGAACAAGGGATATCAGCTGCTGGCCCTGAACTACAAATTACAATGCAGCTGTTGTAAAATCCTTCATGATATTACACTTAGAAAATCAAAAGACCAGTATGGGAGATTGTTTTAGATATGTCACCTATTTTAGTTCAATAAGTGTGTGTGGGCTGTGGGACTCTAGTCTGAACTGCCCAAAGAGGAAACAGAGTGTCCCTCAGGACCCAGACTCAAGACCAAGCTTTCAAAAATTAGGCCCTGCCCTAATTTCCAGAAGCAGTATTGTTTTGATATTGTCCAGTGTCCTTCAAGCAGCCTTCCAGTTCTTAGGACAGGTTGCCAATTATTCTGGACTCAAGTTGTAGTTATGGGCATGCAAAATTCTTTGTCAGAACTGATGCCACCTTTTATTTCTTTACACTGCTCAAAATGCTTTTTTTTTTTTTTTTTTTTTTTTTTTTTTTTTTTTTTTAACTTAATTTCCCAGGGCCTCTGATGGTGATTGTTGAATACTGCAAGTATGGGAATTTATCAAACTATCTGAAGAGCAAAAGGAATCTCTTCTGCCCTAATAAGGTGAGGAGGCAGATGGTCCTGGTAGGGTTCATCTTACCTGACATAAATGTTAGTATTGTAGATGTCAGCTCTGAGCTCTCTGGTCTCCTCAGACTCTTTTCTACCAAAGGAGAGAAATGACTTTTGGGTGAAGTTCACCTGACCTATATTAACATTTGGTGTGGGACATGTTGTGCCAAGAAAGGATTCACCTTTCTCCCTCTGCCTGTGCAAGGAGACTGCTGTGACTAATTTGGCTGGAGCCATCTACAGCAAGGGGAAGTGAATCCTGTCCAAAGTGACCCCATGTGCTCTTGCCCTGCTTCTGAAGAACCCATTCCTGGTGAGCTTGAGGTTGGTAAAGCCAAAGGAAGTGGTTTTGCCCACTTATTTCAGTACTGCTGGGAGCACAAACAAGATAATACCAATTAAATCTCATGTCCCAAGACACTCTAATATTTAGAGATTTACAAGTTATCTTATTATTGTGTGAGGACAAGAGCTATCAAGAGGAAAAGAGATTAGAGTCTTGTCCTCACATCCCACAGCCCTGTGAATCAAATTCATGATATGTTTCTTACTACAAACCTAAATCCAAGTGTCCCAGAAAATTCAAGTAGTTCCAGAAAAAAATTCAAATAGTTCCAGAAAAAATCCTCCAAAGGATCCAGGGCTCTGACGCGAGACTTAGGAGCCTGGACACAGAACAGCAGGTCTCAAAACATCTGCTCAGCTGTGCCAAAAGCCTGGCAGCATCTCAGGGATTATTTTCAGGAGGTCTCTTTGGGAGAGCTCCCACGAGAGGACATCCCCCTGTAAAAGGCCTGTGCTGAATCTCTGTTTCCCAAGGCAGTCCATGTTGTACCCCACATGAGACACAGCAACGGGTTTCTCCTACATGTGTTTGTTGGAGCCGGATGCCCAGCAGGGAATATGTCTGGGTCCATGCTGAGTGGAGTCATTCCCGTACCCCCTTCCCACCCCCAGTGCTCTGGCACCCTTGGGAAGGCTGCCTGGGCAGGAGGAGGGAGAAGTTTGGGTCTGCACCAGCATGCACAGGGAATAGAGATAGTTACAGGACAAGAGGAAAAGAAAGAGGGGCAAGGCTGTGGCCAGACAGCCAGGCTGCTCTATAGGTAGCTGTGAGTGAGCTTTTTCCAAACAGTGTTGCGTGTGTCTCTTTAAACCACCACACAATTTGCCGTAAGAAGAAAGCAATGGATAAAGGCATTGAAGAGAGGCAGGCACTTCCAACAGCAGCTCTCTTTCAAACACCAAGTGCTCTTGTTCCTCATGGAAAGGGCTTACAAGCCCATGCCAAACTCTGTGCAGGGACATAGAGACAGATGTCTTAAGCAGGTTGGGACCAAAAGCTTATGTTTGAGAGGTCTGGGATATCTCCATTGTGGGCACAACTTTCCCAACCCACTTCTTCCTGCTCCTTCTCTGTCTGCTGGAGAGAAATGGTGCCTTTCAGATGTCTCATTTCAGGCTGAGAGGAGACACAGCCCAGCAGACAGGTCCATCCATACACCCTGCAAATATTCACGGCACCACTCCCCGGTTACCCCAAAATCATGTGCTGGTGCTCACAAGCCACCAAATTTCTGCCCTCGGGGATGAAAACCTTGGTGGAGCACAGCTCTGCCACCAGCCCCTGACTGCCACAGTGGCACTGGACACCCCTGTCTGTGAGAGATGTGACCACCCACACCACTGACCACTAGCCCAGCAGAAAGGCAACAGCAGTCTGACTTGGCTTCTGCCCACCCCTTCCACTGCTCTGATGTAGCACCTCTTCTCCTCTTTTATTTGAAGGACTCCTCTCTGCAGGGACAGCCAATGAAGGAGATAAAGGATATTGAGCCAGTGGAATGCAAAAAACAAAGGCTGGCCAGTGTCACCAGCAGTGAGAGCTTTGCGAGCTCTGGGTTCCAGGAAGATAAAAGTCTGAGTGATGTGGAGGAGGATGAGGACGGTAGGTATTAATTCCTTCCTGTCCCTACATGGACTGTGATATTTTTACAACATACTGTGAATCCCTGAAATTTTTTTCCTCATTTATCACCCTAATAAACATCCGTGGGAGATGCTCAGAGGGTCATGTCCAGAGGGTAGAAGATTTAAAAAAAGATTATTTCCAGGGTTACTAAATCTGACAGGAAAATGTGTGATTGTTTCTTCTGACTGCTCCTTATCTTTGGGGAAAACACAGCAGTGTCCAAAGCACAGGGTGTAAAGCAAGCACTATTTTTGTTTCCAATGACAGTGGTTTGACCTTCAAATACCCCTCCATGAAGAGTGAATTTCTGGGAATAATGGGGTCTGTAAGAAAGGGGGAAAACAACTGCCTGTGAGCTATCTTTGTAATAGCTCACACCTGCTTCCCACCTCTGCAGATGCTGATGACCTGTACAAGCTGCCCCTCACTATGGAGGATCTGATCTCTTATAGCTTTCAGGTGGCCAGAGGCATGGAGTTCCTCTCCTCCAGAAAGGTGAGTTTTGCACTGAAGGTTTTCACTGCAGAAGTCCAGGATTCAGAGGTGAAATCATGTCTACACTATAGTGACACCTTCCTTGAGAGAGGTCCCAAAGGAAGAGCATTTTCCTCTCGGCATTATAAAAATAACTGTGTTTATCCAAGTATCCATAGTCCATAAACACAGGATCATGACTGAAGGCAGTGGGTCAAGCTCATTCATTTGGGGAAGATCTTTCGGTGTGGTAGGTTTTTCCTTAATTTCAACATATATTACGGAGCTTGAAATGATTCAGCTCTTTCCCTGCAAATGTCAAAGGGCTTACAAATTTGTCACTTTCTGGACTTAGTAATTTTTTTTTTTAATAATTACTGCTATTTACAGTAGCTTCATGTAAACTACAGGCAGCTTCCCAAAAAACTTAAATGTAACAATAATAATAATAATAATATAATTTTTAAATGGGAGACAGGAAATTTTTTTGGCAGAAATAAGGAAATGTAGTTTGATTTCGAAACTGTTTTATTATAGTGCATTCATCGTGACCTGGCAGCCAGAAACATCCTTTTATCTAAGAACAATGTTGTGAAGATATGTGATTTTGGCCTCGCAAGAGATATTTATAAGAATCCTGATTATGTGAGAAAAGGAGATGTAAGTCAAGATGCTGTTTATTTACCCAAATGTTTACAACATGTCATTTCAAACTGTCCACCAAAACGTTCTGTAGAGGTTCACATTTCCCAAATTTAAGAGCTCAAAAGCTATCATGGTTTTTATGCAAAGACAAGCTGTCCAGATATGTTTTGGGTCTGGGAAGCATTTCTATCCTCAGGCATAAGACTTAGACGTGCTAACTGCTTCACAGCTCTGCCCTGTTAATACTTTGCTTTTTAGACATTTCTTGGCTGGCTCACCATAATCCCCTTACTCCATAAACTTCCTTCAAGGAAAAGTCCCTCCAAAAGAAGGAGTGTACCCTCCAGTGCTCCCATGCCAGGGCCAAGCCCTGCTGGAGGTATCCCGAGCAGCTGAGCAGGTCTTGCACCTCCAGCACCTACTCTGGTTTTTTTCCCCTCACTCAAAGAGCAGGCAGTGAGTGCCCTGCCAGCCCTGCTGTGAAGGGCTGGGCTAGCAAACTGTGCTTGCACCCACCCATGCCATGGGAATTTGGCACTGAAGTCATGCAGAGAGTCTCTTTCTGGAGGTCTCACCCACCTGCCAGCTATTCCCACATGTCTAAATAGTTTCCAGGGTTTAAGCATGGCAAATTAGCTGGGAAATGTTCATATAGCTTTGGTACTTCTCAGGAGACCCTAATCAGGTGTGTTGAGGGGGCTTCAAGGGTTGCTGATGTGCCTCTGCAGTTCTGGCTCTGAAAATTTCCCTGAGAATATCTCCAACATCATTACAGAATGGTCAGTGCTTGGATGCAGGGCTTTCTACCCTGTCTCTATGATCCTGGCAAGAGACCTCTGATCCTACACACTCCCACATCCCTGTAAAGAAAAGGCCTGGTCACAGGTTTCCAATGTCTGCTGTTTTGTGCCACATGTTTTTTAAAAACAGCCTTTTACTCCAACAATTTGTTAAGTGTATGAATGAGTGTGGGTTTATCTTGACTGCCTGTAAGGAAATCCCACAGGTTCCTGCTTGAATGGTAATTATTTACATAACAATATATAGTTGATTCATCTATGATTAAAATCTTTCAGGCTTTGAAAATAATAGTCAGATTTGTCCCTTTTATTCCAGGCTCGACTTCCTCTCAAGTGGATGGCTCCTGAATCCATATTTGATAAAATCTACAATACAAAAAGTGACGTGTGGTCCTATGGGGTCTTGCTGTGGGAGATATTTTCTTTGGGTATGTTAACTCTGCGCCCCAGGAGCTTGACAGGAGTGGGGACTGCAGCTTGGGGAAAATATTCATTACCTTCAGTGATCTTTCGGCAAGTGTTTCAGAAGGACGTAAATCAAAGGCAGAGGGATTATTGTGCCTCTGTGAAATTGTGGTGCTTTTAAGAGCACTGAAAGCTCATTTGCCGAGCTGAAAGCCTTAAAGGACAGCACAACTGCCTGAGAACTTTACCACCTACTTCTGCCACGGGCAAAATCTAAGCTTCCCACTTCTCCCTGTAGAAAGCCTTGGCAGAGGATGCAGGGCAGCACAGCCAGAGCAGTCACAGTGCTTTGTCTGACTGATGGCACTCGCCAGGAAAATTGGGCACTTTTTAAAGCATTTTAATTGAATGTGGAACCCTCTGGGATAACACAGAGCTGTGATTCTGGGTCATCAGCTGCCCAAGACCAAGGCACCAGCTCCTGTGCCACAGACAGCATTCAAGACACCGAGTGCCGTAAGCTGAGTGCTCTCTCTAAAGCTTCTTATTCCTCTTGTGGGAGCAAGGGAGCCAAACCCACAGTTTGCATGTCTCAGATTCTGTCACCTCCATTTCCAGCCTGAGTCCAGGAGATCCCCCCCAGCCCAGGAGGAATCCAACACCCCCTTACCCAGGCCACTGGACACAGCAGGTGAAAAGCATCTGCACTGATGCTGCAGGATGAACTAGAGCATGCAATGTGAAATTAAAACCCAGTGAAGCCTTTTTGCTCCCTTTTCTTTCATGTGGAAAAGGCAGGATACAAGATGTACACCGAGTGGAAACAACAATGACTGTCAGAATAGAAGAATCTTAATTGAGTTCAACACAGAGGCTGACAAAAGAAGCGAACAGCAGAGGAAACAATACTATACAATTCTCAGGACAATCAATCATTTATTAGTTTAAATACATGTTGTTGGTCAGCCTGCCAACTCTTCTGATTTTATGGTCAGCCTCATAATACCGGCTATTTTTTTTCTTAAAGCCCCAGCTCCTTGACCTGGTGACTCTCTGACTCTATGAAAGATCCCTTTTTTTTCTTTCATTTTCCCTTTTCCTGATTTTTTTTTTTTGTCTGCAGAAAAAACAAAAAAAAAAAGACCAACAATACAATCAGGCTGCATCTGAAAAACACAGAAAATAGAAAAACAAACCAAATGTACTGTGACCTGATTTAAAACAATTATTTCAGTTTTTTCAAGGTGATTTTGGGCATTTGGGGTTTGTTAATATTCTGCTCACTAGAATTTGGAGTAGTCCAAACCAATAGAAAGATCAGATTTGGCTTTTCAAGGGACAGTGTTCAAATGAAATTCACATGCATTTTTTCTATTCAGGCCAGGAAAGCCTGACCAAGAGTTATGGTCTTGATCTTGCCCCCCACCTCCAAACACTGAGGCTTGGAGCACAACCAGCAGAAATTCCCTGCCTGTGGCAGCCAGCAGGACCAAAGCCTACAGGGGGGGCACCCCTGACCCCAGCTCTGCAACCTGATGATGCACTCCCCAAGCATTTGAGGGAGGTGCATAGGGCCACAGCGAGGTCACAGGTACTCAAGGCATGTGTTTATTCTTCCAATGTCACCTCCAGGTGCCTCTCCTTACCCCGGAGTCCAAATAGACGAGGATTTCTGCAGCAGGCTGAAGGAAGGCACAAGAATGCGAGCCCCAGAGCAAGCAACCAAGGAGATGTAAGATGCCTTTTCTTGCCTTGTGTACCACTGCCCTCCTGGGCTGCCCTGCAGATGATGTTCCAGTCTCTCAAAGTACTGTGGGCCAGCCTAAGGAAAACCAACCTAATCCTGCATCAGTATCTTCTTGTGCACTCCCCACCCTCCCATAGGGTAGCAGAGGGTAGCGGGGCAACGAGGTCCTGAGCCCAGTGCACCACCAGGGCTGTGCTCTGAGGGGAGCTGAGCGAGGAGGAAGAGGAGGTGAAAGGTCATTCATTCCTGGCCAGGTCTAATATTTACTGACATGCACGCAGATAAGTGCTGGAGGAATGTGACACTATTAACATCATCTTGACTTAGGAAGTGACAGCGGAGGCTTCCTCGCAATCACTCGGGCAATGAGGGCCCACCCTTTCCTGTACAGCCTGTCTGATGGCAGAGGAAGGTGATGGGGACCCACAGCCTCCCCGCGCGGCTTGTCTGAGTCCTTCCACCGCCACGTCAGCCCTCATTCCACACTCTCCTGCCTTCAGGAGCAGTCTCAAGCTGCTACTGCATGGCCAACACCTTTTTGGAGACCAAGGTGGGTCAGGACAGAGCACCTTGCCTGGGGAGGCACACTCAGCACACAGAACATTCGCCCTGTGACACAAATCACTGAGGACCATGAACACGTCGAGGGTATTTTACCTCTGGAGGCAAAATCAAGTACATGTGGGTGTCTTGGTGCCTTCCCGAGTGCTATGTCATGACTCTAAATAGCAACACTGACCAAAAAATAGTTCTAACAGAAGAAAAGGATGCAAGCTAGCCATGCCTATCTGGGAGTACTGCCCATTGACTAATTTTATTATCCTAGTGACAGTAGATAAGAGCTTTTTTTTTTTCTCTTCCACATATTTTATTGCAGGAAGGAAAGCTCAGCTAAACCAATACAAGGAAGTGACACATCCATACAAGTCATTTTAGGATGCCTTTAGGATACCTTAACCTAAACATTGCCAGTTAATAGATGTTTAATACAAAGGTTTAATGCTTAATTGGGAATGAAAAAAAGGAAGTATGACTGGTTGGCTGAATTATCCTTTTGATGTGGTCTTCTGGGGTGTTTCAGGAAGGTTTTCTTTTTTTTTTTTTTTTTGTGGAAAGTTTACTGCTTTACTTTTAGGATACGGCCTCAATGATGTTAGAGAGAATCTTTGTAAAACCAAGCAGGTTGAGGAGTTATCTACCTCTGTCTGTCCATCGATGACAAGCTGTCAAAAGCTGCACTGCCTTGAATCAAATGGAGCTGTAACCCCACCATGTGCTCATTTGCTGTTGCCCTCACAGTTACCAAATCATGCTGGACTGCTGGCAGAGTAATCCCAATGACAGGCCACGGTTCTCCGAGTTGGTGAAAAAGCTGGGTGACCTGCTGCAAGCAAATGTCCAGCAGGTATTAATGTCACAACCACGTGCTGCCACTGAGGCAGGAGCAACCGGCCACGTGGCCCCAGGAGTAACTCTTACATTTCTTGTTTGCATTTAGGAAGGTAAAGACTACATACCACTCAGCACAATATTTACAACAGAAAGTGGGTCTCCCCCTGCATCTGATCCTTTGTGCAATGAAAATTTTCCTGTTACAAGCTCAAGTTGTGGAAGCACTGAAAATGTCAGGTGAGATAAGCGAGATAAAGACTGTTTATTGGGGGTGGCAGCTTGCTGCATAGCCCAGTTCAGACCTGGGTGGGAGAAAACACTCAGAGACAACCCACAGGTGGCCTGAGTGTCCCACCAGTCACCAAGTCACCCACTGTGGCTCTGTGAGTGCCTGTGCCCAGGGGGACCTGAAGGTCACAGGGCTCATGCACTGTGAGAGGCATAGCTGTGTGTACCCTGGGACTGGGGAGTGAGACTTGGGTGGGGGCTGGTTACCAAGTCCCTCTTGTATCACCTACTCCAAAGATAGCTGGGAACTGCCTAAAGAAAAATACCAACACTTCCTGCTTGTGTACTTCACGCTCTCACCAAAAACTGTCCTGCTTCTCTTGTTGAACAGATATATAAACACTTTCAAAATAAACTCCCCCCAGCGCATAAAGACATTTGAAGAGCTTCCCATCAAGGAAACGCTTGTATTTAAAGTAAGTGACTCCTGGGCCAAATGATATGCCATGCATTTCTTTTTATTTATGTGACAGACTTATACAGGGGTAATCAGGATGGGGGGTTACTGCTTTGTCAGCTCTAAGTGATACAAAGTGTAGGATTAGCTGTACTTGCAGCAAGAGGTTATCCCACTGCCCTAAAAATTTGGGTTAGAGATCCTTGCTGGCCATGTCATGGGCTGCAAGCATTCCTTCCCTAACAAGAAGTGGTCACTTCCAGTAGGTCTGCAAGGTATAGCTACCAGAGTCCCACCTGAATCCCATCGGTGTGGGAGAGGCACTTAAAATCCCTTGCATCAGCATTTTCATCTGAATAGTACTAGTACACAAAGGAGGACTGTGACTCCCTTTTCCATCAGAGGTCTCTGTTAGGAATAAGTCCTGTTATCAGAGGGACAAGCTGGAGCCATGTCTAACAATGGGACACACACCCAACCCTGGTAGGGATGGGCTTGGGTGAGAGGCTGGGGCAAGCTTTTAGTGACCCAGTAAAATGCATTAAGCAGCAGGAGGTGGGAAAGGCACAGTGGTCTTCACAGGGTTGAACTGGAGGCTGGCCAGAGCCTCAGACTGCATGCATATACTTCTCTTCTAGCACACTGGATCTGCATTAACATTACCTGTCTGCTGTACCTCAAAGCACGGGAGGTTTGGAAAGGCACCATTAAATACCAGTGAACTGCAGCACCTCCAGCAGCACAGAGATGCTGTCTCCTAGAGCTGTCTCAGTATCAATGACCAGAAGGATGCTGGAAATCAGACCAAAGAGGAACTGAGTCTTTTGTAAAATACAGTTAATGCCTAACAGGACTGCATTTTTCTTTTTTCCTCAAGGATTATCAAGCAGACAGCGGGATGGTGCTGGCTCCAGAGGAACTGAAACGCTTCACATGGACAGGCAGCAAGCAGAAACGGACACTCTTTGGGTCTGTATTTCATGTTCCCTTCTGTCCTGGTTTTACATTGGTTCTGCCCAGTTTTGAACTGAAACCGCCACATCTTCTCAGGTTTAGATGGCAAAGAAGAATTCAAGGTCCCTGTGCTAAATCATGCCTTGTGAAAGTAGCTGAGGTGACCCCAGTCCCTGCAAACTCTCCTGCTGAGGTGTGTCCTGCTTGGTTGAATCAGCAGTCTATCATCTTCCACACCAATGTCTTTGAAGAAGTAAATAACCCTCAACCTCTTTGATGCACATCAGCAATATGATTTGTTAGCACTTATTGAGCCATCTAATGCTAAGTTTAATGCTAGAGTGTCGGAGAGAACTGAACTAAGGTAGGAGGCAGGTAACTGTAGGAAACATACCCTTAATAACAGGGGAGGAGGAAAGTGTGGCTGTGAAGGGTATGCAGTTGTTTCTGCAAGTCCCAAGGGCACCCAGCTAGAACAAGGTCCCCTGTGCTTGTTTTTGCCCTTCTTTTCCATGACTCAGCTAAGCACGGCCCGTTTAACACCCATGGGCTCAGGATGCTAAAGTGGCAACTTTACAATAGATGGATGTGAGGGCCTCACTTCTCTTCCTGCCTTTAATCACTCGAATATATTGGCCATCTTCCTCCACCTAATTCCTGACAGCTGCCCAAGCAGGGAACTAGGGCTGCTCTAAGGAATGAGTTGCACTGACATGAACTGTCTGTAAATGGGAAGTGTTTATTTTCTCAGTGCCGGCACTGTATCAGTTCCCAGCCGCTGCAAAGCTGGCAGTGTCCTGGTTTCAGCTCACTGCTCTCAGCCAGCCCGGAGACTGCCCAGACCCAACCCATCGTTCATCTCATGCTGGCAGGAGGTCAAGGCCAGCCTGACATCCCGCCAGTGCCAAACTTGTCAGTGCCTTGCAGTTGGGCAGGCTGGGAGGTGCAGCATTCTCTCAAAGAGTTGGCTGAAAGGTGCAGTCAAGGCGGAGAGGACATGCTTCATGAAAAATTGCAGTGACTTGGAGGGCGCTGGTTGAACGCCCAGAAATACGTGTAGGAGAGCGCACACACTCACAGGATTGGAAAGCACGGCCTGGGTAAATGTGCTGCTGGCAGCAGCCTGCAGTGGAGTGCTGCTCATGCGTGGCAAAGCCAGGGCAACACAAGCCACTCCAAACAAATGCTGGGAAACCCTTTCTCCTTCTTTGACCTTTCAGAAAATAGGCTCCTGAGCAGTTTTATGGTACTTCAGCTCTGTTTCGGCATGCTGTCTTTGGAGGAGCCAGGAACTATAGAACTTGGAGTGTATGTGGATATTACAGGGTTCCAAAGGATGCAATGTTCCCTAGAAGTGGTTTAACTCCTTGCTTCTCTGTGTTTAACTAATTTTTTTCTGAAGGCTGCTGTCAGCCACACAAACAACAGGCAACCTCTCCAAATGAAACTTATGAAATGCCTTTTTCTTTGTATGGCACAGAATGCATAGAGTGCGTCCTGATCATCCTTCCAGAAGTGCTTTAAGTGGCATTTTCAAATGCAGAAGGAAAAGGAATGCTTGGATAAGAGAAAAAAATGAGCTGAACAGTGGATGCTAGAACATAAATCCTTGGGAAAACAGTGTTGACTGAGATCATATAAGGTCATCTGGCCTGCAAGCTAAACAAGTGGTACTGTAGCACTGTGCCAAAAAACACTCATGGATGTGAATTCAGGCAGTGACCCTTCAGTCTGCACACATTCCTAAAAGTGGTCACATCTTAGCTAAGCATCCTTTACTTAAAACTAATTGGAGCAGTAAATAAATACCCCTAAAATTTGTATTGAGCAAGGCAGAGCCTGAAGGGGTTTGAGACATGGAAACTGATCTAAGCAGATATACAGTTCTGTTTCTTCCCTTGCACAACAGGCATCCTGCTGTGCTTCTGCACTCACTCCAGTGCTTACATTTCAGCTTGGCTTTTCTTGCAGGGAGTTGATTCAGGATGCCAGATTATCAGAACAGTTTCTGAGTGAGGAGTAGCAGCTCACTGTCAGGGCAGCTGGTGTCAGCACCAGGCTGAGGAAGAGTTTTACCTCTCTTTGGCAGCAGCTTACCTATGGTTAGATCCCTGCACTGTAACAAAGCATTGGAAGATGCAGACTGGGCAGAGCTGAAGAACTGCATAGTGTGGAAGGAGCCAAACCCAGAGCACCCTACTTGTCTCCAGAACCACGCCCAGGGTTTGTTTCAGAGGAAACCGATCAATTGATTGCAGGAGAGAGCCAGCATGTGTAGTAATGATTGCTCAGTGTGACCAAGCAGAGAGTCAGACCCAGGGCAGGGCAGAGCAGAGCAGGGAGCCAGCCTGACAGTGCAGGGGTACCCCACTGACCCTCCTGGGCTTCCACTTGTTCTGCCTAGGGAAAGGCACTAATGCCAAAGCTCAGCCTTGGTTTCACTACAGGAAAGAGCATCAGACCAAACCCTGGTGAGCCCTTTAGGCCCAGGTGGTGGCCAGGAACACAAAACAGAAATGGTTGCAATGTGTTTTGGATTTGCTAATGCCACTGAGATGAAAAATTATATTCTGATCAGCAGGAAGTAAGCTTTTCCTAATATAAGGCCTCAGGTCAAAAGAGCACAGTAGAAAGGTTTGGGGGCAATTTTCTGAGCTGTGCTCCTTTGCAGGAGAAAGGATCCCAATTGTATCCCTTTTCTAGCTTTTCAGTATTGGTGAAAAAGCCCAACCTAAGTAAGCCAAAATCCTTGGGCTGAGGCAAACCCCTGAGTCAGTGTAAATTGCAAAGCCATAAAAACAGTAACAATTCTACCTCCTGGGAGCTGGAACAAGATTCTCAAGAGCTGCAGCCAGCCTCTAACCTCAGTCTGGTCCGGAACATGGCAAGAAACCAGCAGCCATTTCCTCCAACAAACAAACCTAATTAAAGACCAACTTAAACACACTTACCAATTTACATTCCTAGATTGGCAAGAAGATAGTCCACAGCTAGAGAAGCCTTTTCTGACTGTAAACTCAGATTCAAAATGAAGCTTGACTTCAGATGCCAAAATCCCTTGAGCTCCCTCATAGTTTTTTTGTGGGGATGCATGCCTAGGTACAGCAGTGCACTCCAGATAAAATTAACAGATACAGCTCTACCAGTATAAAGGTTTATTAAAGCAAAAGCCAAGCCTAGCTTACATGAAAAATCTCAGGATGCAAAAGCCTAATGATGATGAAAGAATCAAAGCATAATAGTTTTTAGGCTCATAACTTCTCATAACTTTTGCCAGCTCCTGAAGACTACAAATACAATGTAAATCACAGGGGCATTTCTCTTTAAAACCATCGCAAAAAATCCACTACATCTGTAACTAACCTCATCAGAGTTATGGAATTTATCCCAAGGCAATTATACTTCTCCATCTGCCAACAGATGCAATATAAAAATACGGGATGCATCTGCAATCCTCATCATGAGGGCTCCTCATGTACTCCATTCATCTACTAACAAATGTAATGGGGTGGTCTTAGGGAGACCTTCCAATTTCCTACAGTAAAACAGAAGACAGACACCACACTCCTTAAAAAACCACACAAGCTTGTGAGTTAAGAATTTGAGAAACTGTGACATCTAAGAGGAACGCGTATTCACAAATGGTCCTGTGCTACTCTTTCTGTAGTTTGACTTAGAAGACTCAACAGTGCAAAATAAAATGAAAAGCAAAACCCTAGGCTCTGATGCTCTGACTGTCTTCTCTGGAATTCAAGACTAGGGCTGCCAATGTTTCTTATAAATGGAGAGGAGTGGATTGTCCATGAATTTATAAAAATACAGGGGAGGAAATCAAATTTTAGACACTGTGGTACAACATGTTAACTTTAGGATTTCACATGTAAACAATGACAGAAAAATGTTCTGGCTTGTCCTTTGTCTACAGATAAATCTTTGGTATCCAAGTTCAATGGTGTGAAAATTCTCTTTTCCCTAATTGTCTTCATTATTGAAAGAACCCTTCTAAGCACTTCGATCTCTGAATATGGGTGAGAAAGTGCTGTAAGGCAAAAAGTGCCTTTAAATGCGGCTTTGCTGAGAAGACATTAAACCCATTTTGTAAAGGGCATCTCATAAAAGGCAGCCTACAGGATAAACGGTCCTTTTACGGGACAGGAAAACTCTAATTCAAACCAGCAACTCACAGCAGCTGGAAAAAGAAGCCAGAAAAGAAGAGACAGCCAAACCTCATGCCCTTCCTCAAAAACATCAGCCATTTATATTAGAAAATCATCGCAACATTAGTTGTAGGAATACCTACACTAGTAGTTTTCTACTTTTGCCTCAAGGCTTGAGACCTTTCATCACTTCACTCCTGCTCAAAACCCCTTGGTCCCTTAGGAAGAAACATTAAGATGTGAGGATACACTGTCTCAGCATCAGCAGAGCTGCCAGCCACTCCCCACTACTCCACCCTGCAATAAAGTTTCGATCCCCAGCACCTGCCACAAATGAGCAATCGGCATAGGCTGAGCAGTCAAGTACTCCCCCTAAGCAGCAAAACTGAGACAATGCACGAACACTTTTAACGGTAATGTTCACTTACAGCACCCCTGTTCTAAAGGGGGCTCAAGTTAACTCAGGAGGACTCCTTTATTCCTCTGTTCTGCACTCCCACTGAGCAAGTCCATCTGCATCATTGCCCTTCCCACCATGGGAGAATAAACCTGTGATCTGGCTTTGCTCAAGTCACTAAAACAAAAACTTTTACGTGCTAAGTAAGCTCACAATGACACTGCTCTATTACAGCGTTAAATGTGCCAGCAGGAGCAAGGAGTCAGTGCTTTCGGGAATAACCAAACCAAGAAGCTTCTGCAGTTTCAGCTGCGACCAGCTCAGTGACTCCAAGCGAAGATACACCTGTGGTTATGCGATGCTGGAGAAAATGAATGCCAGCCGTTCTCCTCCTGACTACAATTCTGTTGTCCATTATTCTCAGCCACCGGTTTAAGTACTTCTAGGCCAAGATCTAAACATGCAGGTTCATATGAAACACTGTCAGTTTAAAAACTCTGACCCAAATTATTTTAGTTACCATAAAACTTCAAAAGTTATCATTGGCTTAATCCCAGTGATCTGCTTTTCTACAGATTGCAGCACACGTATTCAAAATACAGCAAAATACCACTGCTTAAAACTTGACTTTCCCAAATGCTCAACACCTATAGCTTTTGCTAAAAAGGCCAAATGCTTCTGCATCCAGGAAAACCTGGAAGGCCATTATTACAGCCTCTGCTCAAATTTAGGTAATTTCTGTCCTGACTGGGAGAGGCAGCTGGGAGCAGAATCTGCAGCAGGCACTGAAGTATTTGCATCCTGTTCCTGGGGTAGGTGTTGTGCTGGAAAATAAAGGAGCCTTCAAGAAGACAGAAACTAGAAACAGACTACAAACTATATTTTTAATGAAATCTACTTTGAGAACTTGTAGGTAGGCTGATGCTCTAGGGAAGCTGAATAAGCTAATTGGGGATAGGGCATTATATGGATCTTACTACTCCAGATGGCAGACACAGTAGGGAGCCTTGCAAGGCAAGAATTTAAAACGTGTTGCTAAACACAATTGGCAAGGATAGAGGAGAACTAAGACCAAATCCAGGGCTTTAACAACAAGGAATACATATCAATTCAGTTTGGACAGTCCTGCTGAAATCAAGTAAACACTGACATTTTGCACTTTGTCAGTAAGCAAACACACACACACTGGAACCAAACCACAAGGTAGGTTAGAGCCAAGCTCTGTCCACAAAACCTCACAGACCTTCTAACACTGCACTGATTATATTTATTGATGGGAATCTGCCTGAAAAGCCAGAAAGGCTACGAGACTGCACATACTTTAATTGATCACTACAGAGTTTGAAGAGATTAATTACAAATTACAAGACAATCTGTAAAGTTAGGGCAGCTTTTCTATGAAGACACTTAAATTTCCATGTTTTGCAACAGACTTTCGTATAGCATCTCAGATAGGTCGTGAGTGTTCTTCCCTTGAGAAGCATTAGGATGCACTCATTCCCTTTCATCTTTGAATGCAGCATTAAAATGAGAGTTGGACATTTAACACAGCAGCACTGATATCTGCCAAATCAATTACAGCCCAATGTCAGCTTCTTGAGGTCCACTAAAATATGTATTAACTCAAAAGCTACATGTTATATGATCTCTTGATCTCCCAGAATTCATTTAAAGAGCTGTGAATGTAACCCACTAACAGACTTTAAGGCAAATGACCTTTTGCATATTTACAAATAAAAACTATCTTTGATATTCAAGCAAAATAAACATGCACCACTACTTCTGAGATAAGTATCCCTGCAAAAGATATTTTTAAGTATCTATTGCACTGTCTCTTGTTGGTAAAGTATATTTGACATTGATCAAAACAAACGTTTCAGAATGGTTTTGTTATTAGAATTGAGCAAGAATACTTACAGGATGATGCATCCAAAAAGACATGTTTGCACAGTGTAAATATATAAATATGCTTTTGTGCATAAATATTTAAGAAAACTGGACTACAAAGATTACTTTTATATGAACCCCCAAGTGTCTTCAGAGGTGGATAACTCCTATTTTGTCTTGCATTTTCTGTCTTTATCTAATGTACTTGACTGCTAAATTCATATAATAAAGTTTGCTTTTGAAAAGAAGTAAGAGTTCTGCCAGTGTCAAAGACTGCTGTGGCCCACACATAAGTCAGCACTGGGCAGCGCCAACATCTGGCACACATCCATCCCACAGGCTGATTTTGTGAGCAAAGGAGAACATGGAATAATCACACAGAAGGCACACTTCTCACACAGCAAAGCAGCTACAGTGACAGACACCTGTCACTACTCCTTGTGTGGGTGACATCCCCTGGGTTTAGCATATTTAGGAAGTGCTTACTGCTGTCTAGAGACAAAAAACTCAACTCAGCCTCCGGAGACACAGGTTTCATGGTGGGGGAAGACAAAGCACCACATTGGTTGGACAAACATCCACCCACCATTCCTGGTTCCCTCAACAGCTAGATGATGCACACCAGACAGGAGGAGAGTAAACAGAGCTAAGGCGTCCCCAGCAAAGCCTGGTCTGAAGCTACTGTGACAGCAGGCAGCACCTTAAGCCTGGGTAGAGACTCTCTTCTTCAGAGAACCCCCACCTCCCCACCCATCCATCTGAAGCTGGGATGCTGCCTCCACAGAGATGTTCAATCAAGTGCTCTCCACAAAATAGCATTTGATCATCTGAGGGGCTCTCCAAGTGCTGGAAGATGAAACTTTTCTCTGGGAAAGCCGAACACCATGGGATCATCAACTGCCACAGGAGTTGTGCAGCTGTTACTGCACATTACTAAGGAGGAAACTGGAGACTGGATATGTATATCCATCAAACCTATTGCAGATACATAATAACATTCAAAACCACTGCAATTTCAGTGATAATGACTCCACGTTAAATAGGTGAGGAGACTATTGGCAATTGACAATATATTACACAAAACTACATCTTCCATAAGCATGGTCAGAACTGGATGGATATAGGAGATTTTATCCCACCAGCAATTCATCTAACCTTCGCTGGTTAAAAATACAAAAAAAGAATTCCATGCAATGAAGTTATCATGACTCCCCATGCAAATTCTCAGAGAAATTAATACACTTTGTTACTGAGCCAAAGAAAAAAAAAAAAAAAAAAAAAAAAAAAAAACCACCAAAAAACATAGCTAAAGGGTACTTGAGCTGAGTTTTCAAAAGCAGGGCTTATCAAGTAAAGCAGACCCGATCAAACTGAAGCAGATGAGATTTGACTTGGAAGTTATGGAAATAAGCATTGATACCATTCCAGTGAACAATATCTCTCAATATTAGGACATCTGATAGATGTCCTAAATGCTCTAGATAGATGTCCACTTGCTCTAAGTGGCAAGCACTTAACACAATTTGTGAATCCTGTTTGTTTAAACTCTGCATTGCAGACAGAATGAATAGAAAAGAGGTATGAGACAGAATGAAATAAAACTCCAGCACCAAAGTTGAAAAGCCCTGGATCCAACTTTAGAACTTCCCATTGTCAAAATAAGGCCACGTTATTTCTGGTATTCTTTATTAAAAATACTGCTGTACACATGAACAATGAAAACAGGATTAAAGATGAGTAACACATACTGGGATCATGACATTAGAACTTAACATACTGGTGCTTTTCAGGGGAAGCAGTTGACACTTGAATTACTGAAACAAGGGCAAATCAAAAATACATAGGTACCCTCAACAAAATATTTACAATATAGTAAATACAGCAACAGAATTTAAAACAGGTACAAAAATTAAAATGACCAACATCAGATGATTTCAAAGGTTGTCCCTTCTGTGCTTTTAGCTGTAAAAAATAGGAAGGTCAGAAATAAATTTCCCATCTGTGAGGGCACATCCTGGTGATTCTTCTTTTAAATACAGACACGGTTCTTCCTATGAATGGATCAAACTACAACTTTAGGACAACCTTCTAAATGGAATTAAAATGGGGTAGAAGGGCTCTCCCCCCAAAAAACACCCAAGGTGAACTTCAGACTGTTCAAATCATTCCCAAATACAGACCAAATAAAATAAATAGAAAACAAAGCTCAACTTCTTTTTAATTTTATGTATTACCTGACACCAAATATTTTCTGGCTAACATTATGTATGAAAACTTACTAGCTGTCTGCCTTTTTATTTTTAAACCAAGTCCTGAGGTTACTAGGGGCTGAAGCAAACTGACATTATGCAAATACACACAGGTTTGCAATTTAGACATGTCTTGCAGAGGGTGTGCTGGTCTAAAAAGGATGAGAATTCAAGCCCTATTTTACCCCTGCCTTACACTTCCACAAAATATTGGTCCACAAATTAAATTTTCAAAGGTTCCCAAACCCCACAACTGAACAGATGATCCCCTTTCATTTTCAAAGAAAACAATACTGGAAAAAACCTCAGCCCGCTTATAAATTAAGCATTCCATATTTCTTCTAGAATACAAGTACTTCTTTTTTTGTACAAAAGAATTACAATATGATTTGTCAAAAAACATAGAAAAGACAGCTGCTCTTCCTCAAATACATGAGCTAATGATAAAAGACTGTTCTGCATGTTCACTTTTCAAAGTTCCTGTTCCTTTTATATTAAAAAGAACATTCTGGCAACTGTTATCATTTGAACATGAAACATTATGTTCCTTTTAAAATTGCAACAATAATTGATTTTTAAACTCAACAACTGATGCTACTTTATGTGGATACAACCACATTTTCTAAAATGTGTAAAGCATGTCCCTAGTCTTCAAAGCTTTCGATGTGAAGAGAGTTGCTTTTTTCTTGATGCAAATCTCACGGCGGAGAATCATTTTAAAGCTTATAAAAGTGGACAGAGAAATATTAAAAACTTCTCTGAAAACTACAAATATTGAGAATTATTAAAATTGATGTCAGTAACATCAGTTGCAAGTGCTTAGAGTCTGTCCTGACCTTTTGAGTTTCCACATTTTCTTCATGGTGAGCACCCAGTGCTATTAAAACATTCAGTGCTGGGAAAGGATAGATACAGTCTTCACTACTGCTTTAAGAAACGAAATTCCTACATATTTGGCAGTCTTCAGTATCAAAGTGTAGGTGTTTAACTAGAAATCCCATGAATACCCAAGTTTGGAGACAACTGCATGTCCAAAAATTAGAAAGGTAATTGAGGAGCAAAATTCCAGACTTTTGAGACTGAATTACTTCAGGAATATTCATGTGTTGAGTATTAGCAAAAGTAATATTACTTTGGGCTAAGCAGTGACTGCAAAGGCACAGCAGATCATTATCCCTCCAGATTCAGGCCGTAAAACTTGAAAAGCTCTTGATGCCAGACAACTGCTGTGTTTACTTAATCTTCTTTTAACAGTGTCTTTGTATCTGTATCCAGTGTAGCGTACCATAATAAAGCTGTGGTTCAAAGAACAGAACTTTATACAAAAATTATACTGTAAATAACCTAAAGTAATACACTCCTGAAACTTCAGGCATTTAAACAACTTCTTTAAAAAAAAATCTATTAAAAAAATTGCATAAATGTAAATGCTTCTGACTACCAGGAAAATGTACAAACAGTTTTTAAAAGGCGCTGGTTGTGTTTAGAGCAAGTTTGATATGCTCTTTAAATTAAAGATGTTTCCCATTATGCTGTTTTCGTCACTTCACTTAGACAAAGTTTAACTCAAATGATAGGGGACTTTCTTTCCTTTTTAGTGAATTCACCAATTCTTCACTTGACTGGTTTTAAAAAGTTGCTTCTTCTCATTTCTTTGAGCTAACAGTGGGTGGCATACAGAGCTTGCATACAACACGCTTTTACAGAGGTTACGAACTAAACGGTCATTAATAGAACACAATTTCTATTAAATTATTTACCTGGTCCTTTATGCTATTCTGGGTGCAAATAATATCAAAAATGAATAAATTTTGCTATATCCTCAGTGACAAAAATGTATCCCAGAAATGTCCTTGCAAAGAGTTTCCCTTAAGTATACAATGTGGCAAAACTTCAGAGATCAGAAAAGTCTTTAAAAAATTAAAATTAGTGCATATACAAGTGGAAAAAATAAAAGTAGGAACATCATGCACCTGATGTGTTCCTTAATCTAAAATAAATTCTTCACAGATAAAGCCTCCAATGGCAGCCTTAGCTCTAGGATAAGTGAAACATTCTTCCCTTCAAGTAACAGTGTACCTGACTGAAGTGCAAGCAGCTTTGCTCATCTCCTGTTTGTTTCCCAAATGTGAAATGAGATGACAACAACAATTCAGCTGTAGTGCAATTTGCTATAGGTTAAGTTCCTCAGCAATGTCCTGCATGCTTTCAGCAAATACTACAACTGACCATTTGCGGCTGCAATCAGTTCTTGAAAAGTATTTTCAAAGCAGCGTTTTAAATCGCTGTAAGTTACCACAAGTACACTCTTCTCATCTCTGGAAATGAGGCTTATTTTTTCTGGCACACCAGCATCTAACTGTAACAAGAATGCAAAAGATAAAATAAAACAAGTGTGAAAGAAATGGCAAAACATTTCCCCAACAACAAAAGCAATCAATTTCTTGACACGTACATTGTTATGGTGCAGTTCAAATCTGCTAACAGGACACACAGGAAGGATCTGAATGGCACCACAACAATGCCCTTGCCAAAAAATTGAGACATTTTGGTCTTAACCTGATGGACATTCCAGACCTTAGGACTACATTACCATTGTTTCCTTCCCTTTCCACAAAGCTAATAATCCTGCAATGCTATACTTCCCTGTGCAGAAAGCCTGACAAAATTTTCATGTACTTCCTTGAAAGACAAAACTGAATTTGACATTACATTTGCACATATGATCCACAAGCCTAAACAAAGGGGAGGTAATTTACTTCTTGTCCACTCTGAAATGAGATGGATCAATCCCAGATAGTCTGAAAACAGGTAGAAACCTAAACCTCACATTTTTGGCAGTATTGGAAACAAACTAGTTCCTATAGTTCCTAAGCTGTATGGTACACTATATCACTTAGAAAGAAAAAATTACTTTGGTATAATTTCTAACCAAACGTATAATTTGGGGTTGAAGATCAATATTTGTTCCACATTTCTTTTCATGGTTTGTTCTGATTTCTCTAATTCAATATGTATTTTATATTCCATTAGATCCTAATTACTAACAGAGGACTATCCTGCTTTACATGCCAGAGCCCATTACATCATTGTTTCTTATGTTCTCCTCATTTTGCAAGAAACGTTCATCAAAGAACTGTCAGACTTCCTTATTAATGCAGATCTTTCATAGTTTTGTTTTAGTCAATACATTGATAGTTCCACCACAGTTTTTCTTATTCCAATACCAAAGGTGGGGCAGAGACAAGTGAGATATGACACTACCAATCCATTCTTTGGAAATACAACCCCAGCAGGTTTAAACATAAATGTTATAACGTCGTACTGAATAGAAAAACGATTATATTTGTCACAGAGATGTTCCACTAGATGCCATCTGGAGCAACACAGCAAGTCAGAAATTTCTTGCATTTCTCTTCTAAAGCAATGTCTTGAGCGTAACCTTAAAAGCTGGAACCTACACATTTTAAAGCTGCTGCTTTGTGAATGGTTTCAGAACAACATCAAGCCAATTAGCTTCTAATTCTCATAGAGTAGGATAAAACCACAAAATATTAACACTATTAAGGTGTTTGTGAAATATTGTCCACTGTTCATTCCCATTAGCAGCATACAACAAATCAATAAATTACCTTAATTAATGTAGAACATGGAAGATCTGTATTATGAAAGCCACACTGCTAACTACAAACATCAATATTTATGGCTTTTTTCTATCCTCCTGTGGAGGCATAAATCAGTATTCTCAGCTGAAAAGATGCTCAAAACACCACATTGAAAAGGAAGGTTTGTTGGTTGTTTTTTTTAAAAACAACAGAATAGCTTTCATTCAAAACGAATGCTTTTGGCAAGTACCAGTAAAGTCCGTAACTTCTGCTAGTATTTCTATAGTTTCTGAAGTGATTTTTAGAGTGTATTTCCAAAGCAGAGTTCTGTAAGCCTTACATTTTTTGTGTGCTGAGCCCACAACCACAGAAGAGAAGAGTCTCTGTTTAAAAAGGTAAGCCATGAACATTAACAGAACAAGGCATTCTTTGACATTGTCTCTTACCTGACCTATGAATTCAGGACTGTCCCCTCTTGCTACAGTACTGTATGAGTCACTGCTTTCAAATCATGATGGCATTTCAATGCCTACTTGAATGTCAACATGCTTTCTTTTTGATTTAGCCTCAATCCCTTTAATGTCCTTTTTAAAGTGATTACAGACATCAACCAAAAAGATAAAAAGGAGGTTAAAAAATGCACAGCAGCGGTCTAATAGGAGGTTAAAAGCCTGACAATTTTAGAAAAAGATTTAAGATTTTTACAGTTATTACAGGTCAAAGGATCTGAACATATTCCACTTTTTTGGAAAAGAAAGTTGGCTATCCTAGTCCTAGAAAAGAAAATATTGGGCACTAAAACTGTGTATTGTCAGTGTCTGCATCACCATTCTCTACAGAGCAAGTGAAATTACCAAGCGGCTACAAAAACAATAAAAAAATGCTGCAGCATCTTAGTCTCCCATGAATTACTGAAGTTTGGCAAGACAATGTAAAATAAGCTGAAAGCTGATCTACCAATAAAAAAAATAAACAGCTCACGTACTTTTTAATTTATGGAGCAATTTAATTTATCTACTGAAGATCTTGCGGTCTCTCACACATCTCCTGCTATTAATCATAAGGGTGCTCAAATAAAATTCTGCTAGTGGTGCAGCTCTTAGAAAACTGCAAATAGCTTTGTTAAGTCAACCTTGGAAAACAAAGGGCTGGAGAGGCTAGGGAAGTTATTACAGAAGTGGACTTAACATTGTAAGTCACAGAAATTTTCCAGGACTGTCCTAGATGTCAAGGATTTTTCACTAATTTCTGCTGAAGTTTCCCTATTGTCTCCTACTCGAAACAGCACAGTTTAGGAATAGATCTTGCCTCATGACCACCATCCTTTGTAATAACTATCAGAAGAAACTTCCCCCAGTTAAAGGAGTATTATGGATCCTTTATGCTGTGTTGAAAGACCAGAGTAGCATAAAGGGACCAGCATTGCTTATCCACAGGAATCAATGCCTTCTAAGATAAAAAGTTAATACTGTATCTCATGCTATATTAACAAATTTTTAATTCTAATGCACTAATTTTATTTAAAATATCCACAGATGTTGGAATATTAGCTTCGTGAACACATGGTTTTAATCCAAAATGGGGAAAATAACTGCCAGCTATACCAGAGGCATTAACCTTCCAATGCCAACTTGCTTTGCAGTGGAATACTCTTTTAAAGAAAGATAACCCAAAATTTTTTTTAAAAGATAACCAAAGTACAGTGTACCTTGTTAAGACATGAGATAATGTGACTGAGGTCAATCCAAGGAGTACCCGCTTCTGTCACCTGATGGAAAAGGTGGTCTCGAAAGAGCTTTAGTAAATACCTGTCTCCAGTTTCTGACCATGTTGGGTCCTTCTGAAACCTAGTGCAAAACAAAAGCTCATATTAAAGCTCCAGTAAGTTAAGAAAAATCAAACCTCACATATATAAATGACACTTCACTCTCAGCTGAGTAGTCTTATTGCATGGCTAATCTACCTGCTATGAATTGCAATCGAATTAGTCCCCACCGTCACAAACAGAAGATAACATACACAAAACTTTCTCAGCTGCTTGAGCACCTAAAGCCAATGCCTTCCAAGAGCCACAGAAAAATAATGGAAGAAAGCAAAAATTATCTCCAACAAGTTTACTGTGTAAAACACGAGCAGAAACCCGCATTAAGTTTATGCAAAAGGATGGAAAACAGACAACGAACACTTCATTTTTATGTAGTTAGTCAATTAAAAAACAAGGTGAGAGCTCATTTGCTTAAAACCAGTATCTACATCCTTTGCTTCAGTTAAAGCAAGATATGGGTTTCTTTCTAAAAATACTGCCACTCACAAGAGACTGCGAAGAGAAACCATAGTAAACACAATGAAGTAACTCTGTCATATCTACTTGTAGCCTTCTCCTGTCTACTTAGATTTTTGGTCAAAGTTGCTTATTTAGTTTCTCAAGGCTTCTTAAATATTCATTTCTCCAGGGGCAAATATGGGGGAAAACATTTAGATTAAATTTATGAAGGAAGAAAGTGCATTGCAAACTGGGTTGTACCTACTCTAAACCACAAAAACAAGTATTTCTTACTCTGGCCTTTCATTGATCGTTCCCAATTTTGCTAGAAGCCTAAACAACCTTCCATTTTGCACCTCCTAGAAAACAAGAAAAAGGTTATTAAGAGTCTCTGAAGCAAAACTAAGATGTTTACTTGCAAAAAATACATGGTAATAATGCCAGTGAAGCACTACTAATTACAAAGACTTATTTATTCTAAGAAGAAGGTATCATTTTTTTCAGACAGAGATTAAATACATTGTATTATGTATTAGTAGTCCAATGGTCATTTTAGCATTTCAAATTAAAATGTGAGGATTCAGCAACTAACAATATCTCTGTCCAGCAGGAACTGGACCAGGCAATCTATTTCTTTGTGGAAATATATGTCTAATCTCTTGCCAGCCTGTACTCACAGGTATGCTAAAATACAGTAAGTTGAACAAGAAGAATATGGGTTTCTTATATATATACACACATACACAGTTATCAAGATACACAGAAGTATGCAGTACATCACCATTTTTCAGGTAAAGATGAGAAGAAACTATCTATCAGATTTTTCAGAAATGCTTTGTAGGCCATTGTTAGTGAATAGTCAGCAACAATATCATCAGACTAATACTCAATTGACTGCAAAAATAATTTTTAAACAATTTTTTTCAAAGCAGTTAGAATCTAAGTCTTAAAAGAGTATAAATGCTGAGTCCATAAATGATAGAAATAAAGCAATGACAATGAGGTCAGACAGAGGCAGACATTAGAATTACAGATGCTTAGCATACATGCAACTGAAAGTTGATTTAGCATGTTTTTCCACATCACTTTGGATGCAGTAAAAACAGTAACATCCTAACTTACATTAAACAAAAAATTAATTCACAGTGTAAATCAAAGTTGTCAGGAAAAGATCCTCTCTGTTATTATTCACATTCTCCAACGGTTCAGGTCTACAACATTATTCATGCTAAGATGCATCTAATTCCATCCATGATCATATTGATTTCAAATTAATTCAGTCTGGAGTAGTACGGTGCACAGCTGGGTAGATGAAGTAGGTCAAGGTGATAACAGCCTAACCTTGGACAACCTATGGGTTGCAGATTTCTATTAATAGTCTAAAAACACACTGGAAAACAGCCTGTACCATAGCAGTAGCTACGCTTGAAGAGAATGACATGGAAAACCAACCCTGTCCAGCTATCCAAGGTCTACAGTTTGGTCTAACCTCCAAATAATAAACCTTTTATTTTTATTTACTATACCTTTGGTATGAGGTCGAATACTCAAAAGCCAAAACTACATCTGTGTAAAGTTCACTGCCTTGCAGATTCCCAGTCAATGGTGAGACAGCTGAGCAACAACACAGGCACTAAGTTTCCAGGTGGCCTCTCTGCAGGCTTAGTAGCCTGTAAGGAGGGAGATACTTTCCACAGGGCTTGGATAAACTGAGGCTTTGAGTGCTATTACATCAAAATTATGAATGTAAAAATGAGGAAGGAAAGGAATAGCGTAATAGGGTTACTGCTCCGTGAAAAGTGAGTGTTATGAAGATATTAACTACATACAAACTGCTCCTAAGCTACAGATGACTGCATGCTTGGACAATATAAGAAAAAAAAAAAAATCACACGTGCTAGTCTTTTTCTAATACTCCCTCCAAAGCATTTGCTTTGGGACAAAAATCAACAGAGGGTACCAGGCTAGACTTAAGTGATACTGCAGCTCTGATGTTAATGGAGAGGATGTCAAAGTACAAACAAGTTACAGCATGACAGCTAATTAAGAAGCAGTAGTTATAAATGTCAGGCAAACAGCCATTGCCAAACTGGGGCTAAGCAACAACTTGGATTTGTAATAGCTCTGCTGACCTGCCACCAATAAGCAACTGCTCAAACAACTTGACTAAAAATACAGAAATCTTAATGCTGATCACAGGGCAATCTCCATCTTTGCTATAGGAAAAAGTCCATCTGCCCAGCTTTGTGCAGGCACATAGGCCACCTTAACAACAAGTGATCTTAAACACCTCTGGAGAAGGATTAGTAGTTGATCGTGATAAAATAGCCACCCAGCATCTAGATACTGCCTGGCTCTCCTACAGCTCCTTGCTTCTGTTTTCAGCAAGGAGGGGAAAAGAAAACTGTTCTCCAGCTGGACAATATTGTAGAAATCAAGAGAACCGAGTCCATCAAAATTCCAAATGCTGGCCTACTGTCTCTTAAAAAGTTCTCAGTCAGTTATAACGGAGTGGAATCACTGAACTTGATTAAATCCTTGTCTAATACTCTATCCAACACATTTTCAGGCCCATGAAAGCATTTTGTAATGTATCTCAATCCTGGTAGAAATCGGGCTGTCAGTCACTTCTGACTAACAGACATTCCATCCAGTTGAACAAATGCACCCTGACTTGATACATACTACATATTTCCTTGATAGCTAGCATTTGATACCTTGACTGAACACCACAGACCCCTATAGCAAGAGTGCACACTTCAGGAAAGCTGAACACAGTATCTTCCATGAATTAGAATTCATTCAGAGAGGAAAACATATGAAGGAAGGGACACCAAAATCCAAACCCAAAAACTTAAGGGGCAGTATAACTTTTAGTATACATTACATGATCTATGTCATGATATTCATTACATACATAGCCTTCTTTACTCAGAATGCTGGTTTTAACCATGCTATAAAGAATATAATTTCCCCAAGATTACTGGTTGGAAATGAAGATGCTACTTCAGTTAAAACACAGAGGAGGACATCTTAAAGCTAGGCTTCTTGAAGCTTAGGGCTTTCAAAAGCCTGAGCTTAGAAATGTCAAGCCTTCAAGCAGATTACTTAGGTTAATAAACAAACAGAAGGAAAAAAGCAACAACAGAAAACAATAGAAAATACTCCCTTTTAAGCTCTAGGAATACTGACTACAGGCCTTTCTGCAGGAATTACTACGTGATTTACCTTTGCTAGATCTTCTTCTATAACATCATTTCGCATCTGAGCAGCATCCAGCTGAGTATAGAATCGTGCACCAATCATAGGCATGATATCGTTTACACTGCGAAGCCTGTTTTGATCAGTCAGCAAATACCTGCCAAAATAATCCAACCACCAAAAGATTGCTTTCTGCAAATGCCAGACATTATATTCCATTATGATTTTATAACTATTTGACTTTTTGTATTTAATACACAAAGTTCACAATTATGTTTCTTAAAGATACCATCAGAGAAAACAGTTAATTTGCATGTATACATCGAGTCAGTTATTTAAACAAGACAGGAGTATGCTTCCACGAAACTGTGCAGTTCACCCGATTCAAACAGCAAGAACATGTACAGAAAGAGAGAAGGACGCAGATTCAGACTGTAACACTATTGTTTTTCAAATCAGGAAAGAAGAAAATACTTCTACTTTTCCCGCTTAGGCTGCAAGGAGAAAAAGGTTGACTATATTGAAGCAACACAAAAAGAATATACAGCCAGAAAAAACTGGCACTCACCTTTTGGCCAAAAAGTCAATGTGCCTATTTTTCAGTACCTTCTGAAAATGTAGGATAAATCTAGCATATTGCTATTGTAGAGAACATGCAATGAAGCCCAGTATTGAAGACAACCTAAAATGCTTGTTTTGCTTACACTCCTAATTCTTACTAAGAGCTTTATCAGCATTATACAAAAAAATTTATATCAATGTTTAACAGTGCACTGACCAAGAAGACAACAGTAGATTTATCTGTAATCTTACTTGTGTTTAAAAATACTATTTGATGCATACATAAAAAAGTGCTGCAATTTCCTTTAAAAGATTAAACGAACTTACAAAATCAGATTCTTCAGATCAGAGGAATAGTTGATTGTCACCAGTTCCATTGCTTTCTGCAAATTCTCTCTCTGAATTCCTGATAAAGAATTGCAAGCCAAAGCCAACACAACTTTCCCCAGGGAGATCAGATCTGCTTGCTAATAGGGAAAACACACACAGGTAAGATTCTTAGTATAGATAAATACTACCTATGGTACTAGATGGTGTTAAAAGAGAAACAGCTCTTCAATAACCTTAGAAGAATTTGAGCAACTGAAGTAAGTACTATTCAAATCATAGTTCAATATGATTGTTCAAGTTACAATAGTTAAAATGTATGGAGGAAAATCTGTCCTGACAGCTAGCAATTTTTAAGTACTATATTTATCTTTGAATGATTAAAATTAAACTATTTTTCAGCTTAAGGACAGTATCAGAGAGAACTGTGTAGTGAGCAGAAGCTCTGTAATGAGGTCCTCTGAACGACCCACCTGCTCAATCCTGATAAATCAATGAGTTGGTGGCAAACAGAGCAAATCTTCTCAATATAAGATGTAGAAATAAAATAATTATTTGTTAAACTGAAAGCAGCATTTTCTGCATCCATATCTTTTCAACCTAGCCATCCAGTGTGAATTCCATACTGGATCCACACCACATTCTAGCACATGATATTACCTTTGAACATATTGCTCAAATGTTTTCATCTCTGATGGACAGTAGGAAAAGATCTGAACCGTGCAAAATATCTAGACAGCCCTGTATGGCCAACAAACAGAACAGCACCATGTGCTGTGAAGAAACCTTTGCATTACTAAACACTTTTGTTAAAAGCAGAACTGCTCCTAAAAGATGAATGAATGCTGCATATAGCCTGCTTTGCTGTAACAGAAAATTCTGCCAGTATTAACAGCCAGCCATGAGAAATTATTTTGAAAAGCTGTAAGAGATTTTAAAGCCCAGTGCTAAAAGCAAGCGCTGTAGTAGCAAACAATGACATTCATAGGAAAAGTTGAACTGATTCTTTCCATGGAAAGGCTTTCAGCTGCACACAACTTGGCCAAACTTAAAACCACCTGCATCTTTCCATGCTGGATACATGCCTCATAGTGAATTTAATAATCAGACAGAGATATGAAATTAGAATTTTTCTGAGGTTGTTTTTTTTTGGTTTTTTTTTTTTGAGAAAATAAGATATTTTTGCAACATTAAAAACACAAAAGCTACTTGTGATTGAGAATGTCTGTTCCATAGCCTAGAGCCTATTCTCTGCTAAAAGGCCAAGCCATTTAGCAGAGAATACTGTCATATAAGTAATCTACCTTCTGTCATTTTGGTAAGAAAGGCTAAAAAATCTGGCAGCATTAAAAGTTCTGTTTAGAATTTGGCAGCTTTAGAAAAGTGCTGTGATGGTGAACATGCCACAGCCCCTCACAGCTCTTCCACCCAGAGGCATAACACACTTGCTACCTTTGGCTGCAGTAGCTGAGAAGAGCCTTCCCTGGAGCCACAACTCCCAGGCACTGAGGGACAGCGAAAAACATCAAACCTTTCCAGGTCTCTGAATGTCCTTGCTGTTCTTGTATCAAGCATGATTAAGCAGCACAATTTGAACATATATACACAATATGTCAGAAGTTAAAAAGCGTATTATTCTTGTAGCTTATGAAGACAGAAACAGCATGTGGAAAATGAGACAGAAACAAGGACAAAGTGGTTGATAAGGACGTGGGACTGGCATTTGCTAGACTATTTCCTAAGCAACACAGAATTTGAGTATCAGCATCCCTTTTTCCTTTAGTAAAAAGAAGTTAATCAGAGCAATAAACCCCCTTTTTGGTATAAACTTGCTTTCACTACCAAGTAGTCAATTTCAGCAGCAGGAACACTGCTATGGTTCTAAACAGAGGATTTTTGCTGGTGCAGTATCTAGAAATGTGTGTCACCTGAGACAATATTTTCATTATGATTTTTTTCTCCAAAAAGACTTGGAAGAAATATGCATTTGTACTAACCACAGTTGTACTTCTTTCTGCAGTACCTCTACTTTACATTTAGTTTCTTTCAACTTTTAGTCGTTCATAAGGATATATCCTACATAAATTCTGTATCATCACACAACACTAAGACACTGAAAATATACGTCTTCAGGCAAGACCCTATGAAAATGCTGTCTTCCTTTGCACGGATGCTTTCATAATACAGATTGCATTTGATTTAGAAATGGTTGAGAAAGTCTTACATTTAACATCAGATAGGAAATTTTAGATTCGAGCTTTGTGGGGGTTTGAACATTTGACTTGCAACCTTAAATTTTTGTTTCTTTTGCAAATTACATCTACTAGAAGAACTGGCAGAGTGGAAATAACACATCAATGCAGCCTCAAATGCAGTTTTCAAATTACAGCAAATGATTAGCCTGTTCTAGACACAAACGTGGCTTGGATTCATCCCACTTATTTTAGGAACGTCAAGCATTCAGTCAAGAGACTGATCAATTTAAGATACAGCTGTAATTCTGTAAGACAATTCAGATTTTGAGCCAGTTGAACTGCTCTCTGGAGGCACTTCACTATTCACTGTTAGCTGAAACCCTGAAAGAAAATGTTACCACAATACCCAATGTTTGAAATTTTACAAGAGCACAAAGGCAATATTTTTCCTGTGTGACTGGAGAATCAGAATATTACAAGCTGGAAAGATCTCAAAAGTTCAGGATTTCTGAGAGTCAGATTACTGTTTTAGAAGTGACTAATCTACCATCTGCTGACCAACTCTATATATCCATTCAGACAGGATACATGACTTCCCAGAAGCTGGGTTACACCATTCTTTCTGTAAGGAAGCAATCCGCATATGCCTATTAAGTCCTAACCTATCCTCTGAAAATATTAGCAGATTCAGTTCTTACTGCTTCTAGGGAAAGAAAGGTTCAAGAAGGCACACAAGAACTACTAGACTTCCTTGCAGCAGGAACACCAGAAATATATGCTGCATTCCTGTAGTAGCCTTGCTAGTGCAAATAGAGACCAATATTAAAATAATTTCCTTGTTTATACTCCCTACTGTGTTTGCATGCTCCTATGGATCACATAAGTTCCTTTTGCCACACATCTGAAAGAAAACTTCTGCTATGGTAGCTATCAACAGTGACTATAAAGTCATACTAAGTTGATTTCTAACTTCAAGGAAAAGCTTTACACCTTCTAAGCACAGGCAGCCTTTTGTTCAAAAACACACCTTGCATGCAATTAATAATCATTTAATTAGTAATTCAATTCGTAACTGTAACCTGTATCAACTTAATTTTTTATCTCTTGAAAACTTTGCTAATAAAGATTTTATCAGCATTTAGTTCATTGATAGAACTATTAAACAGCATTCACTAAAAACCAGCCCTAGGAGATAAACTCTGAAACAGCACCCTTCATTAACGTCTCCCTGTTACCAAGTCAATTTCAAGTAAGTCAAGTGAGTAATTTAAATGTTAATTGCATAGGTACCCTTTCTAAATTTTTTGTATATTAAATTTTAAAAAAATATTAGAATAATAAAAAATAATATAATAATATAACTTATATTAAATATGTTCCACTATGTCAAATGCCCTAGAGATACCTCAACATTTTACACACTTAATTTTACCAGCCAGACACGTAAGCTATTCAAATAAAACTTTTTTTTGACAGGATCCATTTTCCAGAAACACTTTGAAACCAACATTACTTTTTCTTTTGTTTTGTTTATCCTGATCCACTGTGATACCTGGAGCAGTATCAGCTCATCCATACTCCAGTTCTGTGGATTCATTTAAAAGGGTAAATTCTGGAATTGTCCTTAAAATTACCTCCAAGTTCCTACATCTTGGTGGGTTTTTTAAGAGTAATATTAGTAGTTGAGATACCTTTTCAAACTAGTTTCTTTAAATTTGGGAGGGTACATGTAAAAGTTATTTTAGTTTGCTAAACTGAAAATATTTACTTTAAGCAAAAGTAACCGTACAACCCTTGTTAAAACAGTAAAACTTACATTCTCTTTTTTTGTAAAGGGGACTCACATTTTATTCCAAATACAGAAATATTTATTAAACCTTTTTACTCTTTCCTGTATCACCACTTAAGTTTTCTCATCTGTACCTTGCAATTGACTGACAAGACTTACGGCCTTGGAGGGGGGGCAGGAAGTTGCGTGCTGCAGTTTATACGGGTTTAACCCCTGGTTTTTAATGCAAGTGGCCATTCATATTTCATTTACTTCTTTTTAGCTTCCCTTATTGTTGCCTTTATGTAATTCTTAAATTATCATAGAGATCCATGTGTTTAACACAGGCTGTAAAGAACAATTGCATTCCTTTTACATAGCCCCTCTCAGTCTTCGCAAAAATCTCTCTTTATATTAGCCACGGGAAATAGCCAGAAGATGGCAAATCCTAACAAACATACCTTTCACCATTGAAGACAACAACATGGAAATGCATATTAGCTGGGCAGTAAACCAAGAGATAACCTATATTTTTAACAGTCACAGAAGTCCCAGAGGAATTCAGGAACTGGGTCATGGATCAAAAGGAAAAAGGACAGCACTAGATGTTACTTTGTAATTTTATCTGGCAAGGGTAAAGAAAGGTAGAGCATGAGAAATGACTCCTAAATTTCAAGGAATGAACTCAGCCTGGCACCTCTGAAGGAAGAAAACCAGCAGTGAAAGCTTAGCCCTTCTGGAAAACCAACAAAAGAAAATGCCATACTGTATTTACTAATTCCAGTTTACATCTTCCAAATTAAGTATTTAGCAGTACTTCTTTTCTGGTTTAGCAATTCAACCTAAACAATTTGAATATTAACAAAGTATAAAACATGAAAAGCCATTCCCCTAAACAAAACTAAACATTATCAAGCAAGTCAGCTGCTATGGTGGTAAGTGCTTTTGACAGACTTGTGTACCTGAAAGTATTTTTAGATTTGCATCTCCAAGTATTTTAAATGTTTTTCTTTACTTGAATGTCATAATATCTCAGGAGAATCCCTTTCCAAGCTGAAATTAAAATAGAGAAGTACTTAGATTTAAAAAAAACCTCTCTCCTTACACTTTTAGGCATGGAATCCCTTACTTACATGTATTTTTATCTTCTCTCAACTGTTTTCCACTAAATTATGACTAAAAAGCCCATGATACATAGCTGAGTGTATGCGTGTGGGAGCATGAAATCCTTGGGTGTGCTCCTCAAAGTATACTGAAAACTGCTTTACTGTATCATTAAAAAAATAAGTTATATTCAAGCACATGGTCTCCAACAAGCTAGTTTCTGCTGGCCAAAGTTCAAATATTTCAGTTATTATTCATGACTCTGAATAAGCAGTTCTCACAGTGAATAAGGTCAATTAATGAAAATAAATTAAAGCCAACTCCCTACTGTAGTCTTTCTCTCCCAGTACAGACAGGGTATTGTGATGACTGCTGAAGTAACGTACTTTACCCTGAGGGGAAGTTAGGGAAAGAGGCACTCCTGTACACAGTGATGCTCCAGATGACTGTGGAACAGTTTTTGTTAAGTCTAAAGGGGTTCTTCTTAATTCAGGAAATATGCAGAGTCCACGCTTCAGAGAACACCAGGAGAGCACGGAAAAACTAGGAGCCCAAAATAAAGATACACTAGAATCTTTTAGGCATGAGGAGAGGGCCTAAATGCAGTTAATTGAAAGATCTTACTCCTCTCAATAGGTATTCAACACTTAGTTATTTATGCTAAAATCACAAAAGACAGAGCAAAAAATTATTACTATATCATTATTTTTTACCTCTAACACTAAATGCAAGATTTTTCTTCTTCTTCATTTAGAAATTTCTATTTCCAGTCATTTCTGACTTAAGTTTGTTAAATACTATAGTTCAACCTGTTCAGTGAGCTTGCTGAAATTTTAGACGCAGAAGATATCAAAGTGAGCATTCACATTGATAAATTACAAGCAAATCTGAATAGCGTATGGGGGAACCAAGATCAAATCAGAAATGAAAAAATACAGTCATTCACAGATAGATACACTGGACTACAGTTTAATTAACATATTCATCTTTCCAAAAGGAATCACACTGGTTTGCAGTCATCCCTTTGCCAAGCCACCAACCTAACCAGCAGTGCTGTCTTACCTGAAACTGAGCCATTAATGCCAGTGGATTATTTTGACTGTTGTCAAATGTCAAAACGTCAAAGATTCCAACACAATTAACTCGCAACCTTTATGAACAAGAAGAGAAAAGGAAAAATTGCCATTAAAGTTTAGTGGTTACTCAATTTCTCCTCTAGCATTCATTACATTGTTTTATATGATAAAAGTCATCAGTACTCAGCAAATTACTATGCATCAGAAAAGACTGATTTTACTATTTGATAAAACTCACAGACAGTATTCAGTTTGCAAATAAATCGACAAATTTCTAAATTTCTAAACTGACAGTAGTGGGTCTGATCTGTAGTTTGAGGATAAGGTATAAGTCTTCCTAAAATATGTTTTAAAAGACCTTTACACCAAACACCAAATTTACAAGCTTTAGCATATGGTTTCATGCCAGCTGAGAGAACTTCGTAGCTATTTATGTATCAGGTGCACAGTCAGCAGCTGCCACAAACAGAGCACAGTGAGACTGTATGCTTCCATTACCTTGTTTTGCCTGTTACCAGAATCTTTGTTGGATCCATAACTCTGCATGCCAGTCCTGCTGTGTGAATGGTCCGTAAGGCAGAGCTGAGCTGCACAATATATGCCCATATCAAAGACTCTGGGAGCAACCCCGCATGCTGCCGTGGCAGAGGCCCATCATGCTGACCTACAACCAGAACATTGTAAGCATCAATAGAAGGCTGTTGGGCAAAAAGCAAAGTTCAAAATCTTGAATTATACAATTAACTTACATATTCATTTCATTTAACTCTTAATAGTCCTTCAAAGACATATCTAGTTTGCTTTAAAGTTCAGGAATAGATTTTTCTTCATTGGTTGGTTTCACTTCTGGCTTTTTGAAAATGTTGACAATTCATTAGGCATCACTATTTTCACTCTCATATTCAGGGAAATGATGTTTTGAAATTTGGAATGAGCACTGGTTGGAAATTTCTCAAAGTAGATGGTACATCAAAATATGCAGATACTTCAGAAGTAAAAAGACTGGTATCCCAAAACAAAGAGTATGTACTGAAACAGCTGCAACGTTTTACCTCCTTTATTGCAGGTAGGCTTCCCAATTAAACATTTTCTATCATCTAATACAAAAAAAAAATAAAATAACAAGCTAATTTCAAATTACATGGGCAAATCAGACAAAGATTGGGTGGCTAAACATCATTGAAAACAACTTCACAGTTCCCTGACAAGCCATCACTGCATCATCCCTATTCCATGGGTCATGCATTGCTCCCCTTCCAAATGGATTTGTAGTTCCTTTCAAAAGTAAAACTCAATCTTTGCAAACACACCCCTCAAATCCTACATTACAAACAGTTTGACTAATACTGAGTTACAGATGAAGAAATGAAGATATAGATAACAAATGTTATTTCAAGTAAGCTGGCATTGTTTGCCTTGCACAAAGCTGAAGCAGAAGAAAAATACATCCAGAGTAAAACAGTACATCTCAATTTTAAAACCACAAAAGACATTTCAAGAGGTTGCCTCAGAACTGATTTTGCTAATTTTGAGACAGTAAATTTTGCTAATTTTTTATTCAGCAATATCATCAGTATTAAGTAAAATCATGTTAGCATCTGATTGGTTTTGCTGTAAACTGACTGCACTCTTCTCTAAACATTCCTTTTTTTTATTTTTTTTGTTTGGACATTTTTGGGTTTTTTGGTTTTTGTTCTTGTTGTTGCTTGAGGTGTTGGGTGGCGGGGTTCCCCTTTTCCTACACGACCATACCAACATCTGTGCATTTGATCAAAGTAAGTGTGTATGCTTGCCTGTACACACAAAATACATGCACAGTGAAAAAAAGTGGAACACATTACTGATAACTTTTTACTTGGAAATTTTACTGACTTTGGGATGATGGGCTGAGAATGTTACCAGCTTTCTTTTGAGCTTTGTTTCATTCATTTTTGAAATTTTAGTTTGCTTTTCAGGTTTAAAGTAATTTGGTTTAGATTAGGAAGATGCTGACTACTTTAAAAAGCAATTTCTACTGAAAGCTGACTATAATGAAATAGTTTGTTTTTTCAGGCCCCCTGATGAATCATTATACAGATCACTTCCCACAAAAATCCTCACACCAGAAGTCCCATGTAGCAAACTTTTTCCCCTCCTAATTCTCTCTTCTTCAGTATGCCAAAAATTATAATATAAAATGCCTGAGGAGATACAACATTCTGTATTAGTTGAGACCCTCTTTATTAGTTGCTCTAGCATGCACTTTATATTTGTTGAAGAGCAACATGACTATTAAGTTTAACAGGGATGTGCATTGATACTGTAAGACAGTTACATCTGCACGAATTAAGTCCAGGATAGAAATTTTGCTATAATATCCCAAAGTGAGAGAAAAGCCAAAACTTGGCAGTTATTTTTCTGCATGAGTAACAACATCTGCCCCTTGATTTTCAAATTAAGGCAATGCAACCAAGAGAATATCCAATATACACTGAAAGACCAGAGTTCAACACATCTTCTCCTCATCTATCAGAAAATCTCAAACATTATTTTAGCACTGGAAAAACTTACTTGAAGCTACAGCCAAATCTAGGCTGCCGCTTTCATACCAGTTGGCTGAACCCCACAATCACATATACTAAATGTACAAACTCAAACATGGGAAGAATCACCTTTGAAATGCCCTCTTACATATCTGTCTGTTTGAAATAAGCACGATCAAACGCCGTTCAGTTGGCTGCAATGCTGACTATAATGTCTGATCCTCCCAAGAGGCCCATCAGACATGCCACAGACAGCATGTGAGTAAGGACCCAAGGAGATGAGACCCAAAAGCTTGCTTTTCAGGAGAAACACACAGTTGGAAAGCTTTCCAAGCAGTGCTGAACACAAGGAAAAACATCACAAGAATATAAGTAAGTGTTACCCAAATTATCAGAGTATTACTTGAAAAAGTGTTTTTTTAAGAGATTCCGCAGTTGATTCACAAAGGCTTCCCCCACAGGCTGAATCTATGGCTACAACAAGCAAAATTTCAGACTGTGTTCTTCCCACCTACTGCATGACAGATTCACCTCTCCCAGTAATTTCATCTCTGTGAAGTGGAACATAGCCACTAATGGAAAAGATTAAAAATTTAAAACCTAACATTTCAAAAACACAGCTTATCCATTATTTTTCCTTGCCACATTGGGATAAGCATAAATAAATAAAAATGCTGACAATTATTTTTAAGTTCTATGCTATGCTGCTGACAACAGAATGAAAAAATTACCCTCTGTACTGGTATGCATGTACATTTTAAGTTTTTGCTTCTTAAAAAAAAGCATTCAAATGAAATTCTGTTCTCCAGAGCAAGTATGAAGCTAGGGATAATCCTGGGGTGGGAAGCAAGACCTGGGAGCACCAGTAGGACCTCTTTGACATCATCAGGAACACTGTCAGAAAGCATGCTAAGAAACAGCAATTCTCACACAGTTATGAAGAAAAAAAAAAAACAAACCAAAAAACAACGAAAGATTTAGCTGTTTACTAAATTGAACTTCTCAGGCATGTAAATCAGTCTTTTATATTTAGAACTGTGAATTGTTCAGTGTTTGCTTGGTGTTCCTAAGTTAAAGTACTTAAAACAAGACAAATGCAGTAGCCTTCATTTCTCCTTCAGGGAAACTTGGGGTTTGGTTTTACATTTCCCCAGTTTTCAATATACAGAAAAGGTTCTGAACTACTAGAGTGCAGCAGTATTTTTTGTAAAAATTCCAAAGCTACTGAAAACTCAAGCTTACTTTAAAAAAGTTGCAGTTTTTGGCAAAGGTATTTTAGGATAATTATTAGTCACATATTTTGTCTTCAAAACCATCATGCTGACTTTCAATATTCATATATTCTTACTCCTCATCACGCACTATTCATCTACTCATCACATAACTTCTTTCTTTTTCAATGGAAGGGGTATTTTATGAAAAAACATCCAGCACGTGGGGATACAAAAACTGTAAAGTCAGCAGTGTAGTCCATTTTTGTGCATGGCATACTACTATTAATGTGTCAAAAACAAAGCAAGTTTCCAGAACCATGCTTATCTTCATCAGAAAGTATTTGTTTGCTGAAAAACAGAGTCTGTGCTGCTGAAAACTCCTACTAAAAGCGTGTAGACCAACATTTAATTACTTCGAGTGTTTAAAAGCAGACCAAAGGATATATCAAAGGCATGCTTATCTCTGCCAACCACAAAACCTCATCAGGACAAACCTTTCTGGCAGCTATCAATAGTTACTGTTAATTTGCCAGGATTTTCTGGTTGTTAGGTTTTAAAGTACATACATTCAAAATTTGGTTTACCATACAATTAATGGACTGTTAAGAGCAACATTTCAGTACTTTTGGGTTAACTTGCTGATGCAAAGAGAACATAATTTTGGCAGAGATAAATGCACTAATATGTACTATAATCTGAAGCTAAGAAATATAAGAAAGGTGGAAGAAAACCAAAAAGTTCCAGAACAACAGATTTAATGTTTAGAGTATGAATGAGTGTTTTGAGGAAATATGAGATAATAAAATAAGAAAAAACTTTGCAAATAAATTTGAGTACCAATTAATTGAAAATTCAGATTCCCCATGTGCAAATTTAGTAAAATATGACAGAACAATGTTAGATTATCACACTGATGGAAGAGGAGGTATCATTGAATAAAGAACACAAGCAACAAATTCTACTGCATTCAGAAGTTAAGAGACATTAGTTTATAGTACAAAAATAAATGTAAGGCACTGTTTTTCTCCCCCACAACAAATCTCTACCAAGGTAGTTCTGTAACAGGGCCTGCAAATAACATGGCAAGAAGAAAACACCCAAGACTGACCACATTGACACCAGTGACATGCAAGACAGCCACGTAAACCATAATCCTCATCTTTCAGCTATCAAGGTCTCATGTTGCCAACTGAAGTGTTCAACATAAATAAGGTTGCATACCTGAAATCAAATTCTCTGAGTTCACTGATCAGGTTCACAGTGTTGTGCCTCCTAAAACCTTTAAAAGCAATTGTACTAATCTGGGCCTCATGCTGCAGAGTACCCAACTTCCATCCATTCCCCTGCTTCTCTTGGGAGTCTCCTCTAGGCAGGCAGACGGCCAAGAAACTCTGTGAGGGGATGGAGAAAGGATCCGTGAAGGCAGGCAATTCTGAGAAATCAAGTTATAGGTATGCAATCTTATTTTTCTCTCTTAAATTGCTCCTCTACTGAGGACCAGAAGCAGCAGTTATGAAAAAACAAAAAAAAAAAAAAAAAAAAAAAAAAAAAACAAAAACAAAAGGCAGGCCAAAGCAAAGATATGCAGAAAGATTTGGCAAAATTTGAGAATTCAGGTGACTTTTCTCCTAATTGATTTATTAAAAGGATTGAAAGAGCAGGTAGTAAGTGCCATAGTCAGGAGACAGTTATCTTCCCTACATATCCCTGTAAGTTTTGTGCAACAGCTCATTTTAATTAAATAATACTTTGGTCTGAACAGTCATTGATATCCTATTTCCACCCCCACAGATTATTCCTGCCTATAAAAGAAAGTTGAAGTAGGCCAAATAAAGGGTTCAGGTAGCCCATGAGCCTGTTTCAAAGACAGATACACTAAAACCAGCTTGCCAGCAATACTGAAGTGTATAAACATAAACAAGTAGAATATTCTATTATTCTCCAGTGATTTTCAGCACAGAAGTAAATATCATGTCTTTGCAGTCCTCAAATATTTCTCCTCCATGAGTAAGCCAACTTCCCCCTTGAATCTAGGGAAATGTTCACAATAATCTGTGAAAGTTCCATGGCTTCATTATCTTTACACAGGTTTTGAATTTGCTACCTGTCTAGTTTTGTTCGTAAGTCCTTAGTTTTAGGCTGGAAGAAATAATAAACTTTTTTTATTCATTTCTTTGTTATTTCAGGTGACTTTTCAGACCATATTCCAGTTATTTTTAACCCCATTATATTCCTTTCCACCTTTAAAAGCATGAAAATCATTATTTCACTTTGCTGTTCTTCATCCAGCTGTTCCACACCTTTGATCATCCCAGTCACCTCTTCTCAACTTCTTTGCTGCTCTTCTATACCCTTCAAAATGCATAAGTAGGACCACAGCTACAGATAGGAGACTATCAGGCACACACATCTTTAATATATTGTCTACCATTTCATCGCTCTTTTCTTAATACGCTACATCAACCTATTTCCTCTTTACAGCCATTCAGAAAGAGGACACTATTTTCATCAATCTACTTAACTGTGGTGCCAGACCTATTACTGAGTGGCAACAGTCACAAGAGAGGCCATCATTTCATGTTTAAAGCTAGTTACATTTTTCCTTTGATCACACTTGTTTACATTATATCACCTGCTATATTATCAGTGGAGTTCCAGTCTTGTAAGATCCTTCTGCAATCAATCACTATTGGCCTTTGTTTTTAACAATCCAAGTAATTTGGTATTACCAGCAAACTTTGACAGACCATTTATCTTCAGAGCAAACAAGTGAATGTTTTCAGAAATACTACTCCCAGGACAACTTCTTGTGGGACACATCAGTGATCTTCACTGTTCACTCTTTCTCTTTCCAATATTCTAACCAGGCATTAACCTAACTGAGAACTTTCTCTGCCACATGACTACTGAGGTTCTTTTAAAGAATGCTGGACTTCATTGAATACTCCACGGTTTTATCTATTGGCTCTTCCTTTAAAGAACTCTGATATATTAATGAGACATGACTGCCCTTTATAGGGCCATAACTTAATTATTTTCCAGTATACAAAAGAATGTGTTCCCAAGAATTTTATTGTAACTTGTATTATTTTATCTAGAACAGACATAATTCTTCAACGATTCTCTAGAGAGATAGAAAAACATAACAAGGACTGATTTACATGGAAATTGAAAACCGTGACTGGGAAACACTCAGAAGTCTAGTCCTGCACGTAACAGTCATTAAACTGGCAGTAGATCTTTCAGTTTTATCTCACCAAATTAGTTTCATCAGGCTCATTGACTTTGTAATTGCATTCTGATTTGCCACAGCATATGACACATCAAACTATGGTTTCCTCCATCTGAGATACTGCCACCAAAATCAGTGGTGGAAATCAAGCTCCATCTTCACTTATACTGGTCAGCTCAGTGCAAAGTCAGTGAGAATTATGCAGTATATAAGGTACCCACAGGTTTTTGAATGTATATAAGGTTTACTTCATGCCTTTGAATATATTCACACTCTTCCAAACCTCTAAATTCTGATGTAAAAGACAGCCAAGTGAACCTCTATATCTCAACCTTTCAAACAGTTTGAATTCACAGCTAAAAGCTCTAATTCCAAAAAGCACAAAAGAAACAAAAGAACCTTGGCTTCTCTTTCTCCTCTTATGCTGGCAACCTAAAGATATTTAATTCTTAAAAAATACAAAAAAAAGGGCATGTCACAGTCCTCTGGCCATCTCTAATGCAGGATGTAATTTCAGGACTGGTCCTGCATCAAGCAAGAGGTTGGTCCAAAAAAGCTCTGTGGGGTATTTTTCTACCTTAAGTCTTCCTGTGATTCCATTCAGCAGCAACCACCCTCAGCATGGCACTGCTGTGTTCCAAACACCTGACTGCAGTTTGTAAGACTGCAGGGGTCATGAACCGGTCCTACCAAGAAGAATGATTGACAGCACACAGTTTTGGAGAAGAAGAGGCTTTAGCCACAAGTATGTGAGCTCTACTGGGCTACTTGCTGAGTCACAGACCATCCTGTGACAGATTTTACTTAAGAATGTTGATGTGGTTTTAGTGACTCCATTGAAGCTATGTATAAACATGATAAAAAATAAAATTCAGATCTAAGATGTGAAGTTGGTGTCTGAAAAGAATATGGTACAAGGATTTTTCAATCTGTTTCTTGTCTTAACTAATACTTCACATTTCAGACTATCAAATAAAATACTGTCTAATTATTCCTCATAATACTTAGTGAGGAAAAAAATAGACGGGTAGGACTCCTAAACAGCAAGCATCAAATTGGCACAGCATATCTTTTGAATTTTGGAATCATTGCCATTAAATGTTAGGTGTTACCTGGTGACAGACCTGCAATAATGACACCAGAAGCTCCTGGCTCCCAATTTTGTTACAACTTAATTTTCTTTCAAAGAGCTGTAATTCCCTTACACGCTGACATCAATTTTCTACTTGCTTGATAATGTAAAAAAAATTTACAAATAAGAGGTGAAGAAGAGTTCTCTCATATCAATCAGCTCATGGCATGACAGAACCGATTAGCCAAAAATTTAAGCTGAACAACTATTTGTGACCACATGTTTACTGCTGAAGTATTGGAAACAGTGTACAGAAGTATTTATATGATAGTGTGGTTTCCTTACCCCATTTTCGTTTTGTGAAATAGGAATCAGCACTAGGGTCATTGAAGTGTCTGCTCATCATAGTCTCTCCTCCAGCATGAAAGTCATATGCAAACACTAGAGCTTAAAAATAGAAACAGGTGATACTTATTGACTCAAGCACATTTGGAAAAAGTATCAACACATCAGTTGGGGGAGTGGAGGGGAGAGGCAGTGGGAAAGCAAAATGAAAAACTTACAGTGTTCTCCAAAAGCTTTAGTGGTAAACACTTCGCGCAAAGTTACGATATTTGAGTGCTGAATCTTCTTCCACATGTCAACCAATACCATGCACTTTGTGTTAACAAGACGAAAACCTAGAAAAAGAATGAAACCCGCAGTTTAATGTTTAGAAGGAGAAATTTTTACTAGAACATTTAATCTGAAACTGCTGAGAAGCAACCAGATATTAAAATATGACTGGTATGCTTAGGAATGCTAGTCCTACTGAGATAATTCCATTTTTCTCACCATGTATCCTCCGAAGGCAATATGGCAGGTCATCTTTACTATTTACAGCTTTATAGCACGATGTAATGTACCCAAAGTTGCTCGTTTTCTGTATCCGATTGGGCGGTGGCAGTGGTTCCAAAGGAAAGAGACTGTGGTAGCTATCCACCTCTGCAGGAACTGCTAAAATCAGTTTATACACAGAAACACATTAGGCCTCGGCTGACTTTGAGAAAGTTATTGAGTACCAGAGAATTTTAAAATGACTTTCACTAATATATAAATTATCTCCACCATCTTTTAGGTGTATTTGAAGTTAAAATTCACTTAATACCTACATATTGGTAGGTTTCTAGATGCGCTCCCACAGAGCTTAAATTATCGTCTCCAGAAAAAGTGAAATCAAAAGATCAGATGCCCATTTCCATCTGTCAGTTTCTCATTTACCTTAGAAATTCACCCTTATGAATAATATTTATTTCTTGTTTTTCCTACACTGATTCAATAATAAGCACCAATTTCCATGCAGATTTCATATCATAGAGAGATCCCCATTTTCATCAGAAAAAAAAGCAAATATCAGTCTTACGTGGTTTAATATATTGGTTTAGAAAACAGGGAGCGAGAAGTGCTAAAGGTTTAAAAATCAGATTAAGAGATTATCCTTGCACTTCATCTGGATTAAAACACTAAACTGCATTTTTTAACTGCATCATTATCATATTATGCACACATTTCAGAAGATACTGAAAGCAAAAACTGTTTAAATCAAGCTGAATAATATAAATTCCCCAAAAGCCAAATCACAGTAAATAGTATATGGTTCATTTGCCTGACAACAAATACAAAGCCTTCTCTGATATGTCAGTCAAGTCACTTCAAAACAAACTGCTTTGCTAGTTTACATAGAATCTTCGAAAAATATACGCATCATTTAAAGAAGTACCTAATATCTACAAAGTAATACAAAGCTGTTCTTCACAAGGCTTTACTGCCTTAATGATTTTTCATTTCTCAGCAATTTGAAGCATACCTAACCATTAAAGAGCTTCAAAACAGAAGAAAATTACAACAGAAGACTGAAAGAATAATTCTTATTTCTGAAACACTTCGCATTTGGTTATCCATGGCCAAGCTGGTGACTAAAGCTCCACAAAAAATTAAAAACAGGTGGCATTTTTGTAAGATGTTACTACAGATGAATGTGCATGGTTGCAGAAAAACACGATCACTGTTCAGAGTTCTGAAAACACTTACCAGGAATATCAGCCTGATCAATCTGGGCCATAGTTATTAAGTGTCTGTTGATGAGTTCCTGAAAGAAAAATTAAGTTTTGAACATTATAATTCAGCTTATTATTTTTTGATAATTTAAGAAAACACTGTCTTTTTAGTACTGGCTACCCATACTAAAATAGAGAATTGATGCAAATGTCTATGGCAGAGAGAGTCAGAAGACCACTAGCTTGAAAATTTGAATGATAAATACCTAAATTCTTGAAGGAGCTTCAGAAGACATTTGCTATAGCTGGAACTGACAAAGGCTCCTACTAGAGTAAAGCTGAAATGAATAACACTCACAGCCAGCCTTGAGATGATGAGCCCTGAGAAGAGCTCTTCAACTAACACCTGCATAGACTTTCATTTCAGCGGGAGACTTTAAAACTGCATTACAACTTCAAATAATGCTACAAAAATAAACCCATGCACACCAAAAATCACATCAGAAATAGTACTGAGCTGATAGTAAATCATGGCATGCAGATTAGATTGCAGTCATATATGCTATAACTCACGCTCACCCTCTATTGTACTCCACCTATTACAAGATTTGATTTTTCAGATTCTCCACAGGGAAAACTGACTGCACAGATTGAAGTGCCTATTTCTCTTCTACCATTAGCAATTTTCTATTTTTTCCAAGATATGCAATTTTCCTTTAAACTCTACTATCTTACCTGTCTGAGCTCATCTGCCATGAAGAAGGAAGGTGCATTTGCTTTTGGCTGCATGTAAGCAACATGAGGTGCAGCTGGATGGTAGATGTGGTAATTTGGAAAAACCTAAAAATAAAATATTTCAAGAAGCTTTTCAAAGTCCTTAGGGATAAGGCAAATGAAGAGTTTTCTCATTCTTTCAGTTCAAACTACAAAACTATGAAATCTTCATGTACAGTGCAAGTTACAAATATATTGTCAAATATGCTGCAATTTTTTTCACATGGTATTCACTAATTATTTCAAGGGAGAGGAAGGTGTAATGAGTATATATGTATGTAAATAGTTATTTTAACAGTTTTGTAACTGCCTTTTCCCCATCACTGCAAATGTAAGAGCTATTTAACCTATAAAAAAAATAATCTGATTTCTTGATGTTTTCTCATTATGTATGTATCCACTGCGACACAGAGAATGCTTTCTTGCTATTGCTGTGTTAAAACCCCAAAACGCTCTACACAGCTATTCATGAAAAAATATTTTAAAATTTCTCTGGTCCTTATATTTCAGTGATTTTTGGAGAACAACTGAAATAAGTACAAGGTCTAATCTTTATACAGAATAAGTGGTTTATAGCATTAAAAATATTATCTGTAATATCTACCAATTCAGCACTTACAAACTCCAGACAGTAGTGTATTGAAAGCCAACATACCATTCCTGTGACAGGTGCTGGAGTTGTATCAGTGTAGAAGTATGTTGTTCCACCCACTGTTTCTTTCTGGATCACCTGGCCAGTAGATGGAGGCTGAGAGACAGCGTTAGCAACAGATGCAGAGGCACTAGTAGGCACCATATAGTTTGCTGGGTTAGGAGTATGACTTCTTCTTCGAGGAGCAGGAGATGTATGAGGAGTTATTTTGGGAGAATGAAGAGGAGAAGATCCTGCTGACAGTGACATTCCTTAAAGAAACACAAGAAGATACTCTTGATGAAATCTGTTATTGAAAAAATTCAGCCATTTCAAAAAAAACAGCCTTCACTACCGACAATATTCTGAGCAGGTGAGACACATACCTCTTCACATAGCTATAGATATCCTCGAGAGATAAACCAGTAAGAGCATGAACAGCTATATTTTCCCAAAAATCTTTGCTTAACATAGAGAGATAGGGCTTGGGAACTTACAATATACACATGAAGAACTGAAATGAAAAAGAAAAGTAGCAGAAAGGGGAAGACAAGCCAAAATAATGCTGCATCTAAAAGGTAGTTCATTAAACTGCAAAAAGATAAAATATTAATAACTATATAAGTGAGTGTTAACAATTACATGAGCAGTCAGTGGAGTTTGCTTAGCTGTAACTCACCACCTAATTACACATGTACCTTTTATTAGAACTCCACAGCCATGAATATCTCCAGTAACACAGCACACAAATAAGTGTGTTAATAATACACAATATGCAAATATTAATAACTTCAGGGGAGTAATTACCTGTTTTCCTGTAATTATTATATTCAAAAGTCATCCTCCAAAATATCTATTTGATATGTAAAGACAGGTAACATCATGATATGAAGTCTATTAAACATTCCTGTTGGGATTTTCTAATTTTTTTGAAATTGTTTTATTGGCTGGCCTTCACCTTCAACATTACAAGGGCAATTCCACTGACACCCAAGAAACTCTCCTTCTAAATAAAGTACACCAATACAAAAAACAAGGGCAACTTTTTTGCATACACACTTTTTAGTTACCAAACAGTCTAATTACTTCAAGAGTTACTGCATGCAGAAATTCTCAGATTTCCTTATTTATAAAAATTAGGTGTAAAATAGACATTTCAGTGTGCAGCTGAGGAAGCAATCGAAAAACTTCAAAAAAAAGAAAAAAAAAACAGTTCAAAAAACTCCTTGCAGAGTTACTTACTAGCAGAAGATCTGACATATGCAGGTGTTCAGATTAACACCAAGGAAAACATCTTTGAAAGTTATTATTGCTCAGTTCAGACTGGGATGTACTTTCTCTTCTACAGAGTCAGAATTATATTAGTCATACAAAATCTTTTTCTTGAAAAGATAGAAGATACACAGCTTTCATATCTGACATTCTATTGACAGCTGAGAATTCTTCTCCAATTAAGAATTGCTAGTTATTACTCAGATATTTGAATAAATTTATTCCATAAACTCTAGTAAACAGAGTAATTTAAGCAAATATCCAACTAATGATAGCAAGAGGAAATTTTTTTGCATAAACACTTTTCAGTTGCATAAACTAGTTTATTTAACTTCAACCATGAGTTACTGTATGCAGAGTTCTCAAAATGCATCATCAGTAATGTGTAGGAGTGATTTCACACTCATATAGTGTCCCTAAAGTAATCTGATCCCTCCTACATTTCATTTTTTTCTTTTTTAAAACAAAAGACGGAAGTAAATAAGTTTCAGTATTAACAAGTAAGCAGTAACATGGGAAGAATTTCTTTGAAGCTATATTATCCTAATGATATTAACAGAATATTTGTAAACTTTCATTTAGCTTCTCTCATTTATTCCTTTGACATCTCAAAAACCATGTTGATTAATTCAGCAAAATTCTCTTTTGTTCCTCAAAAGTGAATAGTTCCAACAAAATGAACAAGATTTTTAAAATATAACTGTGCTAAAATCATACACCTTTCTTTTTAATTGTGTTTTTTAAGTAATTTATTCTTTTTATAAAAATGTGCAAGGTAAGAATATGAAGGGGAAAAAGCCTGTACTTTTCTAGGCTAGAACTTTTCTTTGTATTAATATACATTCATGTGTGTATATACACCTTGCAGATCAGCAATATTGTAGAATACTGCTGATTAGTGCACTAACTCAAAAGTGAATTATTAATAGGCACTGCTAATGCTAACATAAATAGTCTCTGAAAAATCTGTTTAGAAATTACCTGTAAAATGTTACATATTTTGACAGCACCAATTTATGCTACAAAAGAAAGCAAGTTCTCATTAAGGTAAAAGTTACCTTGAGTGCCTGAGTAATACTTCAATATTTCAACAGTTACTGTAAAGCTTGTTACATTTTTAACAAAAGACTAAAACATGAATGCATTCTTAATCCACTGGGGGAAAAGATCAATTTCAAAGGAAACAATGTATTAGCATTAAAAGCTGAAGGATGACTAAATTGGCCATTAAACTGAAGCAGCTCTGTAGTTTGTGATAGTCGAGCTCTTTTCACCTATGGGAAGTTACTGACCTCTCTTTTCCACTCTATTCCAATAAAGCAGTATTAGTTGATGTCCTTGCAAGCACATCATCTCAACCCAGACAGGAATAACTGGCTTCAAGAATAACTCAATAAAACAGCCAGCTGTAGGAATCAGGAAAAAAAACCCTCATCTGCCTAAGTAAGTAGTACCTTACGGAAAACTGAAGACTTGCAACTTGCTAAAATTCTACTGTGACCTTCTGCTACAAGTTTCCCAGAGGAAAAAAGATCTCTAGTGGTTTTTACAGATAGTATTTTAAACAGTTTCCACTTTAAGATTTACTTTTAAAAAAATTTTATTCCTGCCCAAGAAGAGTTACACATATAAATCCTTAATGTCTTTGCACAGGTAGAAATGCAAGATTAAAAGAAAAAGATCGCAACATTGCACGAATCCTTTCAGATGGCCTTCCAGTCTAGATAGGTCTTGTTTTGAAAGGACATTGAGGGTTCAGTGAAAATCATCTGGCAGGCAGAACATACGGCCCCCTCATTTGCCAATATGCATAGTGAGTTCAGGAGATGAGAGAAGTTTCACTAGAGTTTGTTTTATTCTACTTGAACAATATACTACACATACTACAAGAATTTTGCTCCTAGTGCTGTGGTGGGTATAGACAGGTTGAGCTAATAAATACTGAAGGTGAGAGATTCTTCTGAAAGACTTGCATTACATTCTGCACAATCTAAATAACTACTGAGAGTACAGTATAACAACAACAAAAAAAGGAAAAACTCTTAATACAGTGAAACCCATGCATATTTAAGTATTTAATGCAGCTAATAGAGTACACAAACTCAAGCAGATACCACCAACTTCATTAGTATTTCAATCAGTTAAAAGCATACTAATATTAATATGTAATCATAACAAATAGAATTAGAGGAAAATAAAGGAAAATAGTTATATTAACAAGTGATTATACATTCCTAGTGATTCATACTGAAGGAAAAATATGTTACTAAACATACAACAATAAGAATGGAACCACACCTCACAGAATTAGGCCGGTTTTAATAGCACAGTTTATATAAATGTCTATTCACTTAAGGGCCTAAGGAAAAAAGAGCTTTTTAAAATCTACTTATGATTTATATATATCTCATATCAGTTAAGCTTGACAAATAACATTAAGCTTTCCATATGAGAGGGTTCAAGATTACCCTATATTAAAATTCAAATGCCAACAGGAATACTATGACAGATATCAAAAAGCCTGCTTCAAATCATCCCTACTGAGGCTTTTCTACCAGCAAAGGTGGCTCTCCATTCCCTGTCTTGGGGAATCTTAAAACACTTTATGAAGAAGTCAAATACAATCTTAAAAGATGAACTGCAAGGGCAAAGGGCTTCTTTCACTTTTATATCTAAAAAGAGGTGGCACAGTATGCAGCTGTCATGGCGTCACAACAACAGGGAAATGTTTGTGGGATTTGAAGATATTTTCCCAACATTTACAGTGATTGTGCAGGATACCTAAACACACCTGCAGCTCCTGGTGCCATTCTTTTTCTGTAAAGAGAGAGATCATACTTACATATCCCTCTTTATTCTTATATTCTCATTTCTTGTCTTGTTTTTTATTTTTGAAGTTTCATTGTGACTGAGGAAAGGGAAATGGCAGACTTTGACATGCATTTGAGACAATCCTCAACGACATTTTATGAAATTAATGTTTCTAATAAAGTTTTGTAGCACACAATGTAGTTGAATTAAAAGCTAGGTTGTATTTTGAATCTGATAATTCACACAGTTAATCAGGATCAAAGGGCATTAATCATGATCTCTTAAATGACTCAGTACCTATAACTTTTTGATTTAATGAAAACTCACAGGTTAGCGAGGCAGGATTTCATTAAGCTCATGTGTATGCAAATCAGCTGGCCTACAACATTAAAGGTTTAAAAAACCCTTTAAGTTTTGTGTACAAATTTACTAATTTACAACCATAACCCTATGCTGCTAATGCTTGTAACATGTTCAGAGGTCAAAAACTAAACATTTAATATTTTACCACTTTAATGTTCTGTACTTCAGAGATACCCCAGACTACTATGTAAATTTTGAAGAGAAACAAAGCAAAGTAAATCATAATATCAGATTATTTCAAGAACTTAAAGTGGCATCCTTAAATTGATTAACTATTTCTTTTTATTGTAAACTTTCTATCAGGTCATTAGCATTGTAGCTATGTACTTTCAAGTTAATCAAATCTGCTGCATTTGAGTCATCAATTCTTCCTCTTCAGTTTTCATTGGGAAAAAAAGATAATTTTAAGTTTTTGCTGCCTTCTGTTCTTACATTATTCTGGAATGGCTGCACAACTTCCTCTGTACCATATTTGATCCAGGAGGCTGGAGCAGGCTCTTGGTGCCTTCAGCCACAAAAGCCACCTCAGCTGAAAGTGCTCCAGCTGGGGCTGTAGGCTCTGAGAACTACACTCCTGCAGCTCGTCATAAATGGAGGAGATGTGCCAACCGGACACAAGCACAACGCCTTCACACTCCTGGCTCCTAAGCCTGCAGGTTTCAGACTGGCAGCAGAAATGGGATCTGCTACATTCTGCATAAGCTCAGAACCTGACTTGGACTAAATACAGAACCAACAGCAATTTGCTGTCACTTCCATCAGTGACAAAGGCATAATTCTTTATTTTTCACTACTGAGGACGATATATCTGTTTTCTCTCAAGTTCAACACCACCGTGTTGCGTATTTTAACTACATTAATGCTCTAGTATAGCTACACAGGACTGGGTAAGATAAGCTTGTTAGCAAAAGTGTTATTTGAAGATTGTCCACTTCTTACTTAATTTCCCACACAAATGACAAACAGGGTGTGTTTGCTAGCAAGCAAAGGGAGGAGCAATAAGGTAGGGTCCAGGTAAGTTTACAGAAAAGGAGTTTGGAAATGGTAAATGAGATCTGTTTACAGCTCTTCACTGAAACAATTTTCTCCCACCACTTGCAATTAAAGTTGCATTTTATATCACTCTATTTCCATATTCTATTAAAGGCCACAAAGATGAATATGACTCTGTGTTGAGATTACCCTAGAAAGCACTTACATAAGTAAACATGTGAATGTAGGAGTAACCTTCTTCCATGCTACATCCTAATTGATACATCAGGCAGGGATCCAACAAGTTATCCACTAAAGTATTTTAGGTTTCCCCCATCATATTTTTCAGTATTTCTGCAGTACTGTTGACATGACAGGTAGAACAAATAATTTCCAAGGACAAGAAATATTAGATGTCAAAAGTGGTTTTGATTTACACCTACCTTTAGGCAAATCTCAGAAATTAGATATGTGAAAGAACTTATATTTTTCCATCATCAAGAAAGAAAACAAATGACTGTTTTCACAATTTATCTACTTTGTTATGGCTGAATAAAATTATAGAAGTCTTAAATACTCCTACTACATTTCCTTATTTCTCATGAAATTCTGGATTTTCTCCAGTACCCTGTATATTACAATAAATAATCTTAATCTCACATAAATACTTAGATCTGCATAGTTATTCTCCTGGAGGGTATGCACCCTTTAACTAGAAGGAAACTTATCTTTATTCAAAGGAGAATTCTTATAAACTCTTTATATGAATTTAATTTGAATTTGTTTTGACTTATTGAAAGCTAACAGGTCTAACAATTTTTTCATGACAACTTTAGAATTTATTTCAATTTTTTTTCTATTCTGTTATCTAGTATGACCTAAGTGGTGAAGTTTCCCCACACAAAGATACTTCTTTCTTAATTAAGAGCCAATTTTTTAGAAAGAGCACCTCCTAGCTGACCTTGAGGTAACAGGAACTTCTGTGGATGGATCCTGTTGACAGCTTTAATGTTGACATTTAAATAAAAATAAATATCTGTGAGCAGTATTTACATAGGACACTTAGGTTCAGTGAATTCTGTACTCAGTGAGAGAAGAAGCGCTTCTAGAAAAATTCAGAGAATCCAACCAAGAACCCTACTTTGAACTAGATTTTCATTTTAGTTATAAAGGAAGAGCAGGGAAAAAAGCCAACTCTACCTGAAGTTAGCTTTTATGAATACTCCCCCATCCCTCTTGTCCATAAAAAAACAATAGTATTTGAGGCTAGAAATATGCAGCATTGGTATCTGTATTTATTCTAGGAGCTGAAATTGTTGTGCGAACTTCTTTCATCAGTGTTACTTATCCTTTCGAGTATTACTTACAGATAGTAAAGAAATTGGACTGTGAAGGATCCCTCTGAGACCCCACTGGACACTTTCCAAAAGTAGATCATTTTACTGTATTCTATTTAATCCTTTATACACTTTTCAATCCAGGTGACAAGGCTGAGAGGCATATAAACACAACAGTTTTCCAATAAGACCGTACAGCACAATATAGGATCAAGCAGACACAGTACCACAACATGTTCATTTGGTCAGCAGAAGTATCAATCACTTTCCTAGCCTGCTCAGGTATATTTTTACATGCAAGCTAAATGCTGGCTTCTTTCATATTGACACTGGCATCAAGAAAGACTGAAGTTCGTTTTACTAAATGGTAATTGCCAACAGATGTTTAAGAAAATAATTTATAACATTTGTATGTTCACCTTTTGGCAATTACCTAATGCTTCTCGGTAGCCACAAGAGTCTGCTGAAGGTTTAAGTACATACAGAAACTCGTTAAAGATTGGCAGTGTGAATATCCAGATTTGCTGATGCTTATGTATTAAAAATATTTTAATTTTATTTAAACAAAATTATTAGAATTAAGTTAACATCTTAAGATCAGAAGACTAAAAGATGCATGAAGGGCTTGAACTTTTTAAATGTGTAAAAACATCTCACTCAATTACATGACTGCATGCAATGCATTTCAGTAAGCTTTAAACCTGGGAAATAACTATAAATGGTCTTAAAAATGAGATTACATGTGACAGATACAATAAAAATTAACACTATTTTGCAAGGCACAGTATTATAGAATTAGCTCGTCTTCTACTTTGTGTTTTTAATCCAGATTTTTAAGTCCTCATATGAACTCATTAATACTGCAAAAAACTACTACATCACACAGTCTAGAAACAAATAAAAAGAGCACATTGGTGTGTAGCAAACCAAGATCATAGGCAATGTAGACTAAAATGCATTTCTAGACTATGGGTAGTTTAAATCATCTTCAGGTACTGCTCTGGCAAGAACCACTCAGGACACAGCACGATAACTCAGCAATTCTTTCCCCCAAAAAGAGCAGAGTAAGTTGTAAATTTCAGTGCTGCTGTGGCTGAGCAGATTTCACGGCCTGCACAGTGTGATTTCCATATTACTGGAATATAAATCCAAAGCTCCTCTGCTTTTTCATGATTGCCTTAAAATTAAGAGCTAAAGTAGGAGGTAGCTATATTTATACCAAATAAATCTGATAACTATATATGTAGGGTTACATTCGACAAAACATACCACTGTACTAGAAATCATTACTCTCAACTTACCTGGTGCTAACCCAGCAGTAGCAGGACTTCCCATGGAGGAGTGAGAGAACAAGGCTTGAGAGAAGGCAGACATACTTGACTGGGATACATTACTGAGCCTGGAGGTTGATCCTCCCTTAGGAATAAACTCACTTGCAGAAGGATTTGGTGTCTGTTTAAAAAAATAAAAATTAAATGTTTATTTTAAATGAGAAGAGATGGAGAGTGCATATTTAGTAGGAAATACTTTCTAGAAAGGCCTAATAGTACAGGGAATATTTTTAAGGAACATACAGCTTGCTGAAGAGAACAAAGAATACTGGAAGCTGATCTGCATGAAATAATTCAGACACGTTTTTAGCTTATGTCTGAAGCGGTATTAGCAAACTTTCCATATGAGCAGCTGGTCTACAAATTCATACAACATTTTGCAAAAGACTTTCCATAAACATTACATTACAAGTTGGAGAACAGACTTGACACTGAGAAAGCTTTACCATAGCTGCAGAGACTGTTCCCCCATGACTTCAGAAATGTCACCTCAAACTAACTAGCAATTTCAAATTAAAGGAGTAAAAATGACTCCTACTAGAAAAGTCACACCTGCCTCTATTTCAAATAGATCTGTATGTTCAGTTTTTTGGTGAAGTTAACTTCTGCTTTAATTACTGGTTTCATTTATCTAGCACCCTTAATAATAAAGTCTAATTTGGTGCCACAGAAAAAAAAAGAAGCAAAATGATGGGCAAACATACAGTATTTGTTAGTACATAAAAGAAAAAAGTGAGCAATTTTTAATTTTTATTAAAATCGGTGCAGACAGTTTTGTAGTTTGGGATCGTGGTGTTTGTTTTGAGGTCAGGTTTTCACTTGATTTGGGGTAGGGAGGGTTAGAAAAAGAAAATCCCAGTTACAGCTCACAAGGCTAAAAGCTTATCATTGTACAGACAATCACAAATGACAGGAGTGGAATAAAAATTATATTAAGCCAAGAAATAAAATCAATTATTACATGAACACTCTGAAAAGCTTGAGGATGATTAAATCACAGGATTTAGTTTATTAAGCAATCTGCAGAGTACCTCTCAAAAGTGTCTAAACAAGTTAGGTAAAATAAGAAGAAAGCAACAGCTCCTAGTAGAGAAGGGATACTGTTAAGATAATCCATAATGTTTTTTTTACAGAAAATTATATTGGACTACTTTGGTTTCAGGCAGTTTTAAAATAACCAAATATATCAACTGTTAGTTAAACTACCAATATTGACTTTAACAATATAAAGTGGCATCAGAGAAAGTAATTTAGTGCCAAATTAGAAATGAAGTGTGAACAACAATTTAGACAGTGAAGGTAGTATTTGAAAAGAGTTTCTGTGAATTGGGTTTTAATAACTTTATTTGAATATTTCTGCCAAATATCATAGTATTAATGTATTTCAATGCACTCAAAAACAAGATTCTCAAAATTATAAAATTAAAGAAGATGCCCAAGTTTAAAAGCGAATAGCAAAAATATTCTACCTTTAATCACACAGTAATTTTTAACCACCATCCACTTTATGATATCAACTTTACCACCCTATTTGTCACCTTATATGCACGTTTCTGAATATTCAAGGAACAGCTGTAAGTAAATATGTAGATTGTGAAGTAAAACATATTTAAATGGGTAAAGAGTTCACATGAATTTTAAAACCCTTTAATCACAGTTAAAGAAAAAGATATACACTAACACAGCAAAACAAATGATAAGTTAAATTATATAGACTGAAAATACAACTGACACATTTATACTTAAAAGATAATATTCTGGACTTATCTGAATTTAGGTACAGGAATAACTAAGGGAACGGTGTTCCTCTAGATAAAAATTGGCATGCAACCATTCAGTGAAATCTGCACTGAAACCAGAGAAAATTTACAGAGGTGGTAAAGAGTAAAGTAGAACTTCCAGACAGCAATAGAGCTAAACAGTCATCAAACAAAACAACTGGGAGAGCAAGGGACAGAATTTGTATCATCTTGCTAAAAGAACATAATTCCAAAGAACTACAAGATCAACATTTTCCCACTGCTTAAACTAGCAATCTCACATCCACAGCTCTATCACATCTAAATACTGTGTCAAGAGGAAACAAGGGCAGGACATGGCATTAGGTTTGAAGCACGCAAGCAGAGAAAAAGACACTTGGAAGGCAACTCAGACTTTCCTAGAGCAACTGAGAGAGTACCCAAAATGCCATCCATGGCATTCTGGCTAAACACTTATCATTTTCACCTACTGATTCAAACCACTCCTACAGCACAGAGATGCTGCTTATTTGTAAAGGCATTCTGCAAATTTTCATAGACCAGTTTTGATGTCCAAGTTACTTACTTACTAAAATGTTACTTACTGAAAGGTACTTACTAAAAGTTACCTATAAACATCAAAATTTTTAAATGCAGCTTCACTTCAACTGGTAGAAAGAGTAAAAGAGCCAAACCCAGGAATCTGCTAGGGCTGAAATGGTTTATGCTATAGAATTACAAACAGCAATGGGTGAAGTCTGATGGAAGTTCAGTTTCATTCCATTTTTTGATATCACAATTCAGGATGAGCATCAAAGCCTGGTAAGATTAAGTCACTTTTACATAACTTCGATGAAAATGTTGTACATGAGTAAACAGCTTTGATTTATGAAGATTGACCCTATACTATGAAAGCCTGCTTTACTTCTGAGATGATACAAATATGAAGCTTCAATCCAAGACTTTCCCCACTGGTAAAGACAGTGATTTAACTTTTGGTTACAATTTTAAAAGACCCTTCCATCTTCAAGTTGTTTTCTAAACATGGAAAAATATTCAAGCTCCACAGTCACTAGCCAGAATAAACTAATCAAAGTAATACTGCAACTTCTAGTAATTGGTGGCCAAAACCAGCAAATACTATCAGACAATTTGAAGCTTAAACCCCAAGCCACATTTAAATTCATTACATCTATGTGAAGCTCCAGTTCCTATAAATGTACACTTTTAAAAACATTTTATCTGAAGTAAAATATTAATTTTTCTGAAAACACTTTTCTTCCATGAAAATAATTAAAATAATGAGACCAGATTAAGTGACTAAACTAAGTGAGGGAATGTAATATTACTATTAGCTCTTTAATATTCAGTATTTTAATTACTTTTGAATCATCGTAGATAATCACTTTGCAGCAATGACTGTGCAAATATGCCAAAATTAGAAAGCCACATTCTTAGTGGCCAATGATTCAAAACACTATATTCTTGGCCTGAAAAAATATCCTACTTTCACTCTGTCAACTCATAATACAAAGTATAAACTCAAGTTTTAGCTTTACATTTGGATCAATGGTAAGCTTGAAAATCTGTTTAAATGGTAACCATGCTTTAGAACCTGACAGAGTATTCTTACAGTTTTTCCGACAGACTCCTACCAAGCTTCCCAAGATGACATAAAAAAGTTAAACTTTTATAAAAATGAAAATAATCTAGATCATCTTACAGAAAACATTTTCTTCCTTCTGTATTATGTTTGAATTTTGAACAAGTACAGCTTTTAAACAAATTTCATTTAATTAGTAATTAATTATTCATCTCAGAATAAAGTAACTTATTCATGCTAAATGAGGCTTAAAATTTTAAGTCGGAATAAATCAGGATTGGTAAAATATGTAGAGAAAATGGGTATTGAAAACTTATTTTCAAAAGTAACTACAAGAATGACACGCAAAAATCATGTAATGATTATGCAATACTGTGACATGAAAATGGAGCAAATGTACTTCTAAACCCAAAACAATAAAAAAAGCCTACTAGCACTGTTTGCACTGCGTTAAATAAGTCTACAGTGCGTTAAATAAGTCTATTTTCAGTTTCAAATGCAAATGTCCCATAAAAAGGCATATAAAATTTCAAATTGCTAATCAACATGTTGTCAACAAACAGCATTAAAGAGAAGGAAGTAGAGCTGTGTCAGATATGTATTTCTAGCAAACCACCTAAGGTGACTTCTAACTAATACCTTTCCTAAAACTGCCACCATTCCCTTTTCCTCTCAACCTTCCCAACTGAAATCTCATCCCCTTCTTCCAGTATATTAATAAGGATGGTGTCAAACTAAAGCAGTGCAGCAACTTCCCTAATTATTACCTGAACACATATATCATGCGTTCTCAGAATGATTCCATGAAAAAATTTTATCTAAATACCCTGTTTTCAGATTCTTTATGTCCAAGCCTCTTTTCAATCAGCTTTGCAAAGAAACTTCCAAAGACAGACCACAAAACTGAGTCCATCCAGCTCCACTTGCAAAAATAATTACTACATTTCTGTATATCAGACTGAAAAAAACTTTATAAAACACATATAAATACAGTCCAAATGAAGGCTGATTTTAGCCATGATACAATTACTAAAGATGGAACCAAAAAAGTACAAAAGGAGGCCAGGACTATTAAACAATTCATTTGTGTCACCAGTCAACTCAGAATTTGTCTGGTGGCTTTTAGGCTCTTACAGGTATTAAAAGGAAATAAAATATAGCATGAAGTGGAAGAAAAAATATTCTACGAGTACCACAAAGAAAACACACCAAAACAACTACAGGCTCCTCAAAAGAAGGTACAGATCAAAGCAAAGAGCAAACCAAGGATCTAAGCTGAAGACCATCACTGGAAGGGTTACACAGCAGCATGCAGCATTACTATACGTTAAGGAGTTGCACATAACAGATTTCTGTAATTCAGAAATAAAATCAAAATTCCTGTTTCAACAACTATAGACTTTGATATGTATGATTTATCTTTATGTTCCTCAGTGATAAACTTGTAAGCCCCACTGCTGCACTAATTAATAAATGAATCCTCAAAGTGCCTTTAAGTACAAAAGTGAGCTGGTACACAGGGACGTACAAGTTATGAAGCCTTTGGAAAGTCATGCAGGGATCACACAGGAATACTGGAAACCACCCTCCTCTCTCTCTCTCTCTCATTTCTCATTCAGCATCTCTCAACACAGCTGTACAGCAGCAGAGACACCACATCAGCTTCAGTTAATGCAGTAAATAGTACTGCATTAACTTGGTTCTGGTTCCACATTCAACCAAAGACAGCTACCTAACTCAAAAAGTAGGCCAATCTCATTTGATTTCAGAAGGATGTGCTTAATGTACTTACCATGCTAGAAACTGGATACAAGCCACTACAAGTTCTCTTTTTAAGTTCTCCTTCACTTCCAAATTCATGCTGATCTGTTCTGACATCCCAAATTACATAATCATGTAATGGTTACAGAAAACTACCACTAACCCACACCCATGCTATAAAGGGCACTCCTTTACCAGTCTATTTTTGGCACAGTTTTCATAATATCTCTTAGGAACACAGAAACATGGAGAAGTCTGTCTGTAGCTTAACATGTAGTTATTTTGTCATTGCTGGGTTTTGCAGTTTCTTTGTTGTTTTTTTAATGGGCAGAGGTTCTATATGGGGAGATTCACTTTACAGAGCATTGTTGCAATTCCTCCAAGGATTTCTTGCGACATCAGGAAAGGATGCATTTCATGATGTCAGAGCAACCCAGAAGACATGGGAAGTTGCCAAAGATTTCAAAGCAAATCTCCTTCTGTCTCACTTTTGTCTCATTGAATTTATGTAACTAGCTATGTTATTATAATTACTGTGACAAGTCATCACAGCACTCCAACAATAGGCTCTAATAAACTTCAATTTGCCAACATTATTAATGTTGCTCTACTGCTCTTGCAGAAGACTTAAGAGTCAGTTTCATTAAAACTGGGTAAAATTTGTTGGCTAAAGATTTATTGCTTTATAAACCAAAACACAGGCTCAGGCAAAAGTATTAGTGAACTCCTGTTATAACTGGAAAGCAGATCTCACTAAAAAGTAAATTGTAAAACAAGATTTGGAATATTTTCATGCTTCTTTAACAAAAATCCCTCAAAGTACTGTAAAAGCATCTAAAATTTTAGAGGCCAATGCTCCTAATGCAACATACTTGAAAAAATTAATTTCTATGATTATTTTTTGCTCAAGAAACAAAGAATCAATTATTGATGGTGAATAAGAACTAATCTGTATAACTAAAAAGTATCCATTCCTACTATTTTAAGGAGGATTACCATTTGCTATTGTAATGTATATCACGTGGTAGTATAGTAGCTCAGGACATTTCTTAATATAAGGTAGGATACATCACTATCTTTTGCTTTTTGTTCCTTTCTCCTCAGATTACCAAAACCAAGTAAAATATATAGCTCAGCATGGGTGAAGATATTTAAGTATCTCCAAATCACTCTCTTAGAGGACCACTATGCCTATGATGTGAAATAACTATTTAATTTGATCTTAACTCATACGTGGAATAACTCTAACATTTTCCAGAACTGAAAATAAAACATCCAAAACACTGAAAAAATGACTAGTAAAAAATAATTTTACCTGTAAATTGTTTTCTGTGACTCTGTTCCACCAAACCATATTGATGGGTACTCCTGTTTTACACCTGTCAGCCAGACAGCCGATAGGGTTCTTTGATTTTCTTGCTTTTGATCCCACCGGAACTATCCTCTCATCCAGCATCCCCAGTCGATACTTCCTGGGCTATGAAAAAAAAGGAGAGAAACCAGGCCACTCCTAACAACCCTCACCTAAAGCTACACTAAAATAGGCATTACACTGTGATATGATTCTGGATTGGTGGAATAGGAAACAATTTGCAAGTAAAATTCAACTGAGACTGTTTCCTTTCAATCCTGACTGTTTGGTTATAATAAGCAAATTAAAAAGAAAATAAACTTCAGGGACTACTAATTATTTGTAAGCAAAGCCATCCATCATGAGTCAGCCACTGAAATATGCAAATAAACTTGGAAATTCTGTTCAAATGAGAAACTACTTAAAAAAAAAATCAGTATTTTCAAAATAAATACCTTCAATCACATCATAATAATGAACACCTCCCTTGAAATTTCTACCAAACTAATTTTAAATTCAAGTTTTTCATGACTCATCTCCTGAAAATTTGCTTTTAAAAATCAGGTAGAACTGAGTGGCCAATTGCAGCAGAATTCTGAGAGAAACATTTCTGCCCAGGTTAATATTTTAAAAAATAACTTCAGCTATTGTCTTAAGTGAAAACAGGCAAGAATTACTATGACAAATGCATTGGGAACTGTCATAAAATTGAGAAAATAAAACACATTTGAGGAAGTTAACATGCAGGAATTACTTGCACCTCATTAACAGTGATATTTCTACTACATTGGCAATGATCTTTACAAACAGAACTATTTATAAAGAATGATATGAACATTAAACTCAAAAGGGACACTGTAAAAAAGAAAACTGTTAAATACTTTCAAACAGGTAAAGTACAGAAGTTTTCCAGATTTCTCTGTGCTTTCAAACCTATGTGTATCTACCTAGGTAGTAAATACCATCAAAAGAAATATTTTAGCATCTATGCATATTTAGACAAGGGCCTTTTATGCCAATTGTATCAACAATTGGATCAAATTGCAAGGGCTGGCTGGTTTTCTTTTGCTGTGGCGTTTTGTTTGGGCTTTCTTACTTGACAGTACAACTATCATTGGATATAGATCACTCTAAGCTTTGATTAAAGCTTAACTTACCTTTATTCAGATATCTACTTCACCTAGCACCTTAGAGATTGCAGCAACATGTACCTTCATACACACTTTAGAAATTATTCCTCAGGAAACAAGGCAAGAATCTAACTGCAGAAGATTTCCCACTCAAACAGAAACCATTTGTAAAACACAGGACAACACTGCCATAAAAATGGCTGCAAAAACAAAACCTAAAAAGATTCTCTCCTCTACCTCACTGAAAACCTTCAGGCTAAAAGCTTTGGAAAGAATTAAAGCTCAGGAGAGTCAACAGTACCTCATTTGCCCAAAAAAATCCAAACAAACCAACCCCTCCAAAAACCCAGCAAAACGACAAAAAAACCCCAAGGATACCGACATGGACTATGAACTACCAAAGGCAGTAAACTCCATGGAGTAGTTAACCAAACTTAGTAACAATAAACAAGACTGAATTTTAGCATACCAATTAGAAATCGGTGATGGGTAGCACAAAGTCTTCCTGCAGCTCAAACACACACCTGAACATGGTAAATCTGAATACTGGTTGTTTATTTGGAGAATCAACTATTGGGCAACTTATCTCAGTAAATCAGAAAGCCTATGAAAATCCTAACCTGCAAATCCATTAGAGCTGAGAAGCTGGAGATTCAAGCAAGATTGGATGTAAAGGCAGGGTTTGAATACATTGTGTATTTTTCTTAGGCTGACTATTGGAAATAACATAATGAAGAGCAACAGCTTCCCTGGAAGCTTTCCCATCCCTCTCTCTCTCTCCATGTGCATGAAGTGCAGGGGCACAGTCTGCCTCAGACTACTGGACTACAAGCTGGTCCCAAACATACTTCCATTCACAAAGGGCTCTCCCAATCTTCCATAATAACTGGTTGTCTACAAATATTTTGAAAAGGAAAACCAAAACAAAAAAGGAAATGAGCCAATCTGGAAGAAAGCTAATTTGGTCACAGCATGATTCAGATTCCAAACAACAGGATGAAACTATATTCCAGGCTTTATGAAAGATCATATAGAGCTAATATGAATTCATATTCCAGCAGTTCTTTACTTACTTGTACAAAAAAAATTAAATTAAGCACTGGATGAGTCTAAAAAAAATTTTTCCTTTCATTACTTATGGCAAATATTTGGGGACTACTAGGTCAAGATTTCATTATTTAAACAGACATTAGAAGATGGAATATACAATATTAACATTTGGAAATAAATTTTAGTCTATGTGCACCAAAGTCACTCTAAATAACACTTGTTCTCAATGAGCAAACTTGGATCTCATTTAGAAATGCAACCTGAATTTAAAGGATATGAGAAAACAGTACCTGCCAAGAGGATAGATTCAACAGAAAGGAAAGCAAACAGATTAAGAAGTCTGAATAAGTGTATCAACTTTGCTACATCCTTGACCTCTACACAGAGCAGGAAATAAAGCAACACAAACTGTTCACCTTAAAACAAGCAAGAACTCACCAACCACTGATCATTTCTGAATATATACATAAAAATATGTAAATATATCTACCTAAAACAGAGGGCATGACAATCTGGACTAATACACCAAACTTTTATGCTTGGGAACAATTTCTCTTGGATGTTCACAGAAATAATTGGTTTTCTATCTTCCCTACACTCGGAGGTAAGAAAACTGTTCAGATATAGTAATTACTGGCTGCAAATGTTTACATGAGGCAGGGAACAGCTAACTACCTTTAACTGCTAGCAACAAGTTAGCTTCCCCCAGGGTGAGAAGGGTAACATTTTCAACCATAGCGAATAATTATAACTCTTGCTCTACAGAACTAAGCTGCTGCCAGCAATTAATGATAGGAGCCTATCGGTTGGCACAACTATTAGTAAAGATAAACCCTTAAAGTCTGAAAAACATTACGCTTGAAACAAAAGAAAGCCACTTGAAAAACAAGTCATTCCTAAGTAGCACCTTCACATGAGAACACTACTAATGACAATTAACTTCACTACCCCACGCTAGAAAGTATTCCTCAAACCAGTTCAATTACTTGGCTCTCATTCATTAAACAAGAACTTTGGGAATGTGTTCAGCAACTCTGTTTTCTTCCTACTATTTATTGTAACAGCGCCTTTGTTCCTAGTTCCTCCTGTTTCAAGGACAGTGGGCAATATCGCACTTCCTTTTTCTGACTCAGGATTAAACTGACCTCTAGTGTAAGATGTTCCATGGCTATCCTAGAGGAATAAATTTAAACAAGAAAATATCTACAAACATTCAAACTGTAAAAAATTTCCTGTAGTCTTTAAGTCTAGATAAGCTGACATATCAAACTACACAATTGCAAAGTTTTCTTCTAATGAAGATTTGCAAGTCAATTCATTTTGGGAAGACTCAGGTCCCAAATTACATTTCTGTTCCTTAAAATTTACCTCTAGCAGGTTTTGAATTTTAGATTTGCCAGACCTCTTCAGTACCAGAACATACCCAGTTAAGTCTAGCATACAAACACATGAGCATTTCAAAGTACTGTGAAGAGTCTGAGCTATGGTAATGATGACTATGTGCTTCTACTATCTAACCAAACAGAAGTCATCTTAAGCCTTCTCCATCACAGGCTAAATGAAGCAGCACTACCTTAAATTACTATAGCTAGAAAGTATCACAGTAGCATTAGCTAAGGCTTATCTGCTGTACAGTGAGTTGACTCTATCTGCACATACAAACAATACTACATTATCAAGCAGAAAAAACAAGCTATACAAACTCACACTTTCCTTGTACTACTTACTGTATAACCAAAATTATGCGAGACATACCATTTCAAATTTCAATGCTGACTTTTGAAAGACTCTTTTTTTTTAATTAATGGCAAAGAGACCATTAGAACAAGAGGTTAAACACTCAGCTAGGCTGCTAGTATACTGAAAATTTCTGTTTTACCATGCCTTTAAAACTAAAATCAAAATACAAGTTCTTGGTGTCATTATTGCTATTTTCACACAACAACTGTAACTGATTAGCTGGAATAAGACAGTACTTGAAGCACCAAGCCATAGATATGAACTTCAATATGTTACTGAGCCCCTGGACAGGCACAATCAGATAAGCTGATTAAGTACCTTAATTATGAATACAACTCTGTTACTGTGCATTACTGAACCCAGTTAAGTGTTACAGCTGAACATGAGTAATGGTCAACAGGAATATCCTAACAGATGTGTAAAATGGAAACATAAAAAAGAAAAGCTAGCTTTTAAGTGAAGTTAAACTGTTTAAGTTTTGTAGCCAATAAAGCTGCAAAACCCCTTTACATGGATTGGGTTAACTGCTATCCAAAATACCCTCTTACTCTTCCTTTTGTATTATAAGTTCATACAGGTAGACAGGCAGACCACACCTGTGTCCTTTTATATCTCGGCTTCTGAAGGCTGCAACCAATTTTTAAATTTTTGATACGCACAAAAAAACGGAATAGGAGCTTGGTCAACAGCTTAAAAATAATTGTGTGTTTGGCTGGTATTGCTGTTGGGTGGAGGGGCTTTTCCCTTATGAAAAAAATTAAGACTATGCTAACATTTATAATGTTTACATGCTTATAATTTTGAAGTTTCCAATACTATGCATTGAGATTACAAGCATTTAACAGACTAGACACACTTCCATTTTTGGCTCATGAAAACCTGGGTTTGGCTGGGGACAGAATTTCAATAGTTGAAAAGTATCATACAGAGAGAAACAAGATGTATTATTCTACTCCAAGAAAACTTAAGTGTGATATTGGGCATGGAAATGTTTCTCATTCCAGATCACTGCAAAATAAAAAATGCCTGGTGTTACTGTGATGCAGATAGAAATACACAGTAACACACATAATAGGAGTTTAGGTGGAGAAGAAAAGAAGTTTCTCATTTATTGTTGATTTTGTATACATAAGTTTCTGGACAGTGATCAGAGATTGGATAGACAAGTTATTACTTCTCCATCTTTACTGGTCACTTGAGAAGTCTATCAGGTGATATTTTGTTAGAGGAATGTAAATATGATTTTTGTTTATTGTATAATTTGTGAGAACTGACTCTGTTATACTAAAACAAATTAGAAGGTTTATTTTCAGGGACAACATCTTGGTTTCAACAAATTTTAGAGATGCAATTGATCAGGCACTGTATCAGGCATTTTAAACAATAGCTAAGGGAAACTTCGGGTGAATGTACTTAAAAGTTTATTTCATGAGTATATATGCTGAAGGCATGAAAATCTTGGAAGAGGTCAGAAGCAGGAAAACTGACACAACTAAGTGAAATGTTTTCTCATCAATTTTGCAGCCTAGCTATGTTGGCATGAGGCATGAACTACCACAACTTTAAATCCTGGCAAGAATTTAGTTGACAAACTTCTTTACTGAGTTCACATCATTGGTTGAATTGATGTAAACTGGTGGAAAAGCAGACTTTTTTCCTACCACCATCAAAGCAGATAGTTCTAACCGTAGTGAAGACTTTGTCAGAGTACCACTACCCCAAGATGTACTTTCAAAAACTCCATTGCTAAATGAACACTATGGGCAAGCCACAGGTTTTCTTCATGTGTAAAGGTTTCTTTTACTAGGACAGAATTTTTTGTATTGCCTACAAAAAAAAAGTGGGAAAATTATGCGCAGTTACCAAACACATAGGTAAGAGGGTTAAAGACTGATGCAGCTTTTACTTTGGTCTTTAATAGGCATCTGATTTCTCAAAAGTGGTATATTTTCTAGATGCTTTAAATATTTTTATAGTGCTTTCAATTAGCGTGCACAAGTTTAAAAAAAATTCAATTACTTTACTGTAAATCACTCTTGAAAACTACATAAACTACATGCATCTTGGCATAGAAAGAATCAAACAAAGCTTGTAAATGTAACAAAAGCATCCAGCATATGAATTCAAATACACAAAAGGATGACGCAACAAATGTAAAAGTGTTACATATTTCTAAAAGGAAATGCTTTTCTAATTTGACTTATGTATCATAATGATCGCTAATCCACACAGAAAAATAAAAGTGAATAATATATTCTTTCATGACACACTAAGAAGTGAAAAATACATACTTATCTAAATAGTAATAACTAAGACAGCAAGAGCACTTAACCAAGGAACAATTCCAAGGAAAAACAAAGCAGATTATATTATATGATGTCCTTGTAACACATTTTAGACCATGGTACTACCTACAAACATTTATTAGTTTCCTCATAAAGCATAGTCTTTCTGCATTGCTGCAACAACTTTTCTTAGCATCATCTACAATGTTTTATTACTGCAGTACAGGTGTCTAAATTCCAGAAGGAAAACTTTAGGTTTGAAATATAAACTTAGCCCAGGTACATTATAGAGTCTGTGCAGCCATAATTCTGTTTCTTAAAACACAGTGACACAGTGCTTGACCATTACCCCTCAACTCATCAGAACATGATTTGTGCTTCTGAGATTGTATGCAGGAGGCTCCGAAAGGTGAAAACTGTCAACACATTTTCATTAAAAGTAAATTCAGCAAGACCAAACATGGCAGATACAGGTCTTCAACGAACACCACTGAACTAGATAATGATCAGGTACCAGAGGTGCCAAGACAGATCGGGAAACAGGAAGCCAGAGAGAAATACAGCTTCCCAACAGGTAACAAAAACTAGATGGGCAGCCGGAACTCCAAATAAAATAGCAACCATTTAATTAAACTTTAAGAATTTAATATCCACAGGACCTGAAGTTATCTTTATTGCTTTCTTTTAACTTGAGAGGTCAAACTCTTCTCACACTTACTAAAAAGCTTGCATTTATGCAGACTAGGCTTACAGCTAGTCTTTGCTTCAAATAATTTTCTATGCACTTTTTTTTCTGCTGATCAAAGTAAATTAAGTCTGCTGTCCAGACTCATTTGCTGTAAATCTCCACGGATAGCACTGAACAGCTGTACCCTGTTTGGGGTGACTTCATTCAGATCATCTCTCTTATACTTTCCTTTCTAATCTAGAGTTTTTGTCCTTGACTTTACTCACCTAAAACCAATGCAAGGCACTCTAGAAAAAAATTTCTTCAAAATACATAAAAAGCAGCATTAAAATTGTGTTTTAAGTTGTTCTCTACAGCAATTAGTTCACCCCTTGCAGCCTGTGAACGGAAGATACTCTACTCTCACCTTAACAGATGTCATTTGTGTGTGACAGAACAATAAAAAAAATGAAATGAAAATATGCCAGTGTTAGAAACTTGTTGTAAGAGTTCAGTTTTCATGAGGATTGAAGGCATGAAAAAACAAAGTAAAATGTAAAAGTAAGTGCTTTTCACTATCCTGTAAGGCTGACCAGTGACATGTACAGGAACCTTTTAGCCTGGATTGGTGGCAACAGTCTCAGAACAAATTTAAACAAAAGTTTCATAATATATTTTTGTTTTAGTGTATTAAGCTGTCGTGTCCTTGACAGCAGATTCTGATCAGTTATGTTACACAGTTTTTATGAACTGTTTACCATAAGCACCAAAATGAAAGCAAGAACTTTTCCAAACAGATCATTTCAGGTTTAGAAAGGAGCACTTTTGTAGATAATGGCAAAGTCAATTTAGGAAAAACACCCAAGAAGGTCAAGTTCAGAATGCCACCCTATTTTTAACAAGCAAAACATGTATTGGAAGAAAAAATGAAATAAGCATGACATCATTATTCTTGGAAAACGGTGTTAGTCTATTCCTAACTCTAGCTTTTGTTCCATGCTTCACAAATCCTGTTTGTGCATTGTAGATTAATACTTACCTAAAAATCTCTTATAGGAAATTCACTTTAAAGTTGCTTGTCTTACTGCATATGAAGTTACAACAACCGGACAGTAAATCCAGAAGGTTTTAGAGTTGACAGAACCTCCACCAAGGCTCCATCTATAGAAAAACTTAGCTCTTTTGATTTCATTTTAAGTATCCTATAAAAATGTCTTTAAACAGTAATCTTAGCTTTCCTGAAATCTAAAATTGAAATGCAGTTTAATAATTTCTAAACAGAGATAGTTACCTTGAGAATGTTCATCAAAATTTTTTATATTTACTTTCTAAACAAAGTAGAATGGCTCTGAACACCAAATAATCAAAAGCAAATTAAATAGCTCAGTCATACTAACTAGTTTCAAGAATACTGTCTAATTAAAAAGCAAGGATATTCAGAATTACAATCATCAACTTAGGTTTAGTATTTTATTGATCTCAAATATTTCTCCATATGGCTTGCCCATTGTTAAAGGGCTGCCAGCGTAACATGATCAGCAATATCCAGAGAAATATCAATAAACTTGCTGAATGAACTACATGGTACATGCTTTTACAGAAACTACTCAGTTTTACAGAATATAAACATGCAATTTTTACATAGTTCCAAATAACTTAATACTTCAAAATATAACAAATTAGAATTGTGATATTTTTAAAGGAAAGCAATAGTTCTTGATTCACTTACCAAGACTGTATTATATCTGTCCTCCAAGTCAGTGATAAACGAAGGAAATGCTGGTTTTGCCAGCTAGTTCAGAACAAACAAAAACCTTAGACTTGCGCTCTTAGTAAGATAATGGAGAATTTTTTCAAACAGTAGATGCTGTAAACACCTACAATTGAACTAGTCAACAAGGCTCCCTTTATACAGCAGGCACCAAGCACTGGCCTAATAAACTCCATTGTTCAAGATCTAAACAAACCCCCGTTAATGGGACAGAGGGGAATCACACAAGTTTTTAAATACCTGGCTTTCAAACACTTAGTGCTTTTAAGGAAATCACTTCAAATAATTTGAATATTGTAATAAAAATACTAAAAATATTTTTTAAACTACATCGTAATTACTTGCAATGTACTGACTGGCAGCAAAAGTCACAAAACTTATTAATTTCTCATAACTTCAGCCATCAATTTTTGTCCACTTAAAGCAATCACCAACATCTGTATTTTTCTCAGAGAGAAAATGTTTCTTTAAACTACTCATCTCCCTGTGCTGACTATAGAGGGAGCCTGGATGCCTAGAATTACACAGCTCAAGTAGCATTTTATGAAGACTTCCCCATTACTAGTATTTAACAACCTTTAATACAAGTGTAAATTACAAAATAGTCATAATAAAAATATTAATATACAAAGAAAAATACAAACCTCTTTCAATTAATGCCAGTTATAACTGAAATGCTAACTAGAAAAAAATCCAAGTTAATCAATTTCACAGAAAAAACTTACTCTTAATAGTATTTTAGCAGTCAGTGCCTTAATTTGCTTCTTTTTCTTGAGGAAGAAATGGACCAAGTCAGAAAGCACTCTGAATTATTATTGAGCTTTGAGGTATTTGCACTTCAGAAGCAAACATTAATTGGTTTGTTTTCACTTTGTACTGCTTAACTTAGCAGTAATTTTTAGAGACAGTGGTCATTCCTGCAATACTTCTGTTTGAGAGCTTATTTTCTTTGGTGCATGTGGTTCATACACAAGCACAAGTTTACACCCAGGTACATACATACATACGTATGTATATATATTGGCTTTCAAAGCCTATGTTAAGGAGGAATGCATTATTATTTTTTATTTTTACCAGCCTTGGTAAGTGGATAAGCAACACATTTCTAGTTCTTTACATCCAGCTTTCAGCGCACTGTACTGGCATTAAGGAAAAGAGCAATGCAGATATTCCATGTAGTTTGAATATATCATAATATTAGAAAACTAATACAACAGCATTTTTATTTAAAAAACAGCATGATGGACCAACTATAGCAATTATTTTTAATCTCAATCTTCACCTGCAGGAGTTATACAGAGCATGCTGATGTAGCTTACTTTCATTATTTACTACAGGAAAGCTCAGGATAACGTGGCTAATAAGTAGCAGAACATGCAAGTCCATCAGTGAAAGTAAAGTTTAATAACTAGTTGGGACAAGATAATGTCTGGTTTTGGTAAGTGTCAGTCCATAAAAATAAGAAGGAACTATCACATAATCAAACTTTTGTCTCTTATTACAGACACTGAGTATATAACTGGAAAACACTACAACTTGCACAGCTGTAAGTCAAAGGTCTTTGAAGATGCTGTCTAGCCCTCAGCAAAAGAAAGATTTTTCAATACAGATAAGGGGGTGGAAAAAAAAACCCAAACCCTTGCTTCTCAATGGTAACAGTGTCTTTTAACCTAAATGCATTTTGAACTGTTGTAATTATTATCTTATAACATACAAATAAACGGGAGAATTATTCTTAACACATTCTGAACTTGCTGCAATAAAGGCTGCAGGTCATGTGACCCTTAGTAGAATTAAAATAACTTATTTTCAAATTCAATGGGCTATGTACTAAGTTCCATATTCTATAAACTTCGGTTTACAATTGCCTGGAGTATTTCTTAACAGCAGCAGCAGTCTGATCTGATGTAGTAAAAATGAAGCAGTAAGATCTTATTTATATCGGCAGCAACACATTAAAATATATCTAGCAACATCAGAAGAATTATCCTTATTTCATGTAGCATTTCAAGTTACTCCAGATCTTCTTCCCTGTCAACTCATATATAAATATGCTACTTATGATTTAGTTGTTGCCTACCTTCCTCCTTTGAGACACGCTGAGGGCAGCAAAGTCATTAAACAAGGATGAATTTGGTGAAGTTAGTGGATCTATAAAACCAATGTAAAAATGCAAAACCAATGTGTTATATATATATATATAAACACTCTACTAAGAGAAATTTTATATTTTTTAACTTATTTCTGTATAGAAAAAATCCTTTTGACAAAGCTAAGTTTAGCAATCACACTGCTAAAACCCCAGCACTTATTAGATTCTGTGCAACTGCTTAATTGAAACGGTGCTCATTAACAGAATTCAATAAGTTTAGTTGCTTTTGACACTAAAGGCCATCTAACATTTCACAGCCTTTGTCTGATCAGAAAACCTGTTTTAAGTGTTCCTTACATTTGCATGTCATTTTTAACCCTGTAGATGATACATTGCAATGTTTCCAACTCACCAGAAGATCCTCTGAAAGGCTTGACAAGCAGTGGAACAGGTTGCCCAGGCAAGTGCATGAGTCACCATCCCCAGGGGCATTGTGTAAATGTAGTACTGAGGGAAAGCTTTAGCAGTTCGCTCGGCAGCGCTGGGGTAACAATTGGACTCGATCTTAAAAAGCCTCTTCCAGCATAAAAAGATCCTATGATACTATGATCTCCAGTTACCTGAAATTCTGTGTAATAGGTCTTACAAATAATGATGTGGATTTTGTTTGTCCTGTCACACTTCTGCACATCAAATTTAAATCAGAACCAAGGATAGCAGAAGTCCACATTCCATTAATAACTTCTTATTGCTTTTTCTTTGTTCCTGTTCATCTTTTCCAGAGTTGAAGTATTAAAAAATTGTGTAACATTCACAGATGCAACTTACAACTCCAAACTACATGGCTAAAACTCTCAAATTAGCATAAGACTGCCAGCTGTAAACATAAATGTTCTGATTAAACACCTTCTTCGACATTAAATTCTTAAGAGAGAATTTATCTTATACTTGTTCAACAATAAATATTCCCTAAAGGGCAATTCTACAAGTGAAGCACTGCTTGGCAGAGCTGGCAAGAGAGAGGGGGAAGGATCTGAGACACGACAAAATTTAAAATGGTTTCTCTCCTTGACATGCATCACCATTACCATTTGGCTTGTCACAGTCAAACTCTGACTGCATTTAAAACTGGAGACCTCCACTGCCTTGAATAGCTAATTGTTCAGTGGGACAAAAAAAGCAGAGTTAATCTCAAAACCTACTGGAAATAAACTAGGAAGAAAAACCAAGAAAACACCTGGAAATTTTGACTTTCAAGCAAAAATTTTACATACCATACAGACATCTTATAGTAGTTACTATCATGCTTAAAAAATTATAATCCTAGTAAATAGACTAGCTGCAGGGTCAGACATGCAAATAGAGTTTCAGAGCATACTTGACACAGCAATTTTCAAAGCAGAAATTCATTTTAAATGTAAGTTCTTGCCATAAGGGAGCAGTACCCTCTTCTTTAAAGAGCCTTATTTAACAGCTACAGCTGAAATAATCTGCAGTGATTCTGAAGAGCACATTACAAAGCTCAATACACCCTCCACAATAATTTAGTGAGTACGTAGGCCTCCACTATCAAGACATTTTCTTCAGCTGAAAACTATGCATATAAAATATGTTCCTATAGCAAGGAAAAAATTGTAAGAGGCAAAGTACTGCTTGCAAGACAAAACCAAGTAGCTATCAAAAATCAGTTATGTGACATTCATAGCTATTAAAAATAATCAGTTATGTGACACTTCACAAAATCCACACACCCTAAATTTAATGGAAAACACCTGTACATTAATCCCACACAATAACTGATCCAAGCAGCATAATAAAAAGGGATACTATGGTGAAGCAACATAAATGATTAAGCTATCAGTGCTTTATAGTGGATATCCAAACTAGCATTTCACTTGTCACTTCAAGACTGATAATGACTTTTTTTTAGTTTTTCTCCAACAGCAAAGAGAAGGCTAAAAATTTATGAGTTCATTACACTACTGTTAAAAAATAAAGCTCTGCTAGATCTCAAAAAAAAAAAAAAATCAGAAAACCAGTAACATTCCCTTAAGCCTCAGCTTTGTGAATCTCTCAAATTTTCAAGCATACTTTTATATGTATTATTTTAAACATACTTACCATGGCCTGCATACTGCTTGGCACTGTCATTGAGAAGGCTAGGGGAGCTGCTGCTATTTGTCATCCTCTGTAAAAATTAAAGATGAAAGTGTACATGTAAAATAAAGACTTAGCAGATTAAGTGAGGGCATTGGGGATGACTTCCAGAAAGTTTTAGGGACAGACTATGAAACTTGTTCTCATTACCCATTTAGTAAATAAGCTAAACAGATAGATTTGTAACTGACAAAAATGTTTAGTAAAATAAAGCATTTTGCACAACAGAAATGCAAACCAAAAATTACTGTCTATTAAAATTAAACACTATCTCCATTAATTTCTTCTAAATGAGGAGGGTCTACTAAACCTATGGCTCTCTTCCTGCACGTTGTGAAAACATTAGATAAGACAATTACTTATCTCCTTAAACAGTCTTTCACACTGTACTCCTGAAACAACTCCTCCCTTTAATATACTACCACCATGAAACTTCTCCAATGAATAATACTTAAATTATTTGATAGATTCTTTTTTTTTAAAAAAAAACCTATTGAGACCTTTCAGCAAAACATCTAATTCTTCCAAGTTAGCAGGATATCTGAAACCCTTTTAACATTCCTCCTAGGCTCCACTTGCTTCTCCTACATTCCTCTAGAGATATCAGCTAGCAATAAACTAAAGTGAAGCACTAAAGTGAAGCAGTGCTGCTCTAAGAGCTACTGCTCTTTTGATAGAGAAGTTTTGAAGTGTCTCTTCTTACTCCTGCTTATTATTTTCTTTCACCAGCTTCCCAAAAGGAAGAAAATGTGTGAGAAGAAAAGGAAGGCAAGGTCAGGAAGTGTTCTTCATCACTGAGAGAAACAACCACTAATTTGTCAAAATACTCCCTGGCATGCTTTTGGCCCATGTCAACCCAGAGTCTCACAGCCAATTTCCAGGCACTATTCAGCACTGAAAAGGTTTGAGAACCCTTCAAATCGACAGTTTGCATGCAGACTCTGCTTTAGCGGGTGAACACACACCAGCACAAACAGGCCATTTTGTGCCAGCTGGCCCTAAGCATCAAGGAAAGTCTCCAGGCATGTTTCATTCAGTAGTCTAGACACAGACTGACTCAGAACTGATCACTGGAGTTGCTCTTTATGGCTATTTTTCTCCACAGCCACTCTCAATGCTGGTGGCAAAGGGCAGGAGGCTTACTATATTATACTTCAATGCCATTCCATCTAATTGTTGACCACAAAGATCAAAACTCTGGAGTAATTTTGGTAAGAACAGAGGAAAACCAATTGAAGTGGGAGCACTATCCAATATGGTAGAACAGTAAAACCACTGCAATTCATGTCTCCCAACACTTATGGTTTTCAGAGCACCACAAACTTTTATCAGGAGTTGCTGCTTTTAAAACTTGTATTTAAAAGAATAGATGGTGTAAAGCAGCTTTTATGTGGAATGCTTACAACGTGTAAATAGCACTTAATCCTTCCATTTTTCCAAGACTTCAAGCAAGCTGCTTGCTTTCCTTACTTTGATGTCACCTGTCTCTTGCTCCTAAATATACCGACGTGACACAATATAAATAGCACTAACTGCTTAAGTGATAAACAATCCTATACGCAAAAGGCATGGATCTAGAGAAACAAAGTTGACTTACTTTTACAAAACAAGATACCACTTTGAGAGACCCACACTAAACTGACAAACTTTGCTCAAATTCAAGGACACTCATCCTATTGCTCATAACCATCAAAATAAAAATAAAAATACATCAAGATAATTTCTGGATTATAGTAGCTCAAGTAACAATATGCCATATTCCTTTCTTAAGCAATGGAAAGAAGTTGAATAGTTTGTCACAAATATTTAAAAATAATCCCTGTTATACATGTTTTTTTGGCATTTGAGACAAACACCGATCCTCATAAAACAAAGGGACTTAAGAAGAAATTTTCTAAAGAGATTCTTTCAGATTTACACAAGATCTGTGCAGGTGAGAAAAATAGTACTAATGTCCACTTATAATACCAGATTAAATAGTATTTTTTATGCAAAAGGTAATGATTTGTTGAAACAGGAATAAATAGAATATTGAGAACTGTGTTGGTATTAAAGCTGGTTAAGCACATAGGTTAAACATAAAACTAAGTACTTTCATTCCATCAATATTCATCATTCTCAGTACTGGAGTTAAAAATTCAACCGACACACCTTCAATGTGAACAGGAGCCCAAGATGATGAAAACCAGCACTGTCACAATCACTGAGAACATACAGTGCACACAAGGTGCACAACATGCAACAGAGCATATTGTTCTAGATTCTGAAAGCACAGAGCAACCCAAATCTATGAGCATCAACTGTGCTTTTACAAAGTCAAATTCCCATTGAAGGTGCAAGCATAGCTTACACACACCAGGAGTCTGAAAAACAAAAGCTCGGGCAGCTCTTGCCTTAACAACTGCTTGTAACCAGTACCTTGAATAGTTAGAAACATCCACCATTCATGAATTTTTTTGGTTTGCTCACTTTTATTACACATGCACAAGCTTCTTACCTTAACATCATTCATAGAAGACCTGCATGTAATCAATAAAGGCTTTTTAAATTGTTTTAATATTAAGATTTCTGCCACACACAAATGTATTTAGTCTTAATGAAGGCTACCCCGGCATTTGATTTTTACTGAAAAGGTCTTGAAAGAAAAAAAAAATTAAAAGAACACACAAGTGCTGTTTGTTATTCGTGTTTCCGGAAGGCAGCTTTGATTTTAAATAACGCTTCTCTACCTCTTCTACTGATGTTGAACTATTTTTCATACAAACTTAATTTCAAGAAGATTGTAAGCACCTCAAGCCCAAGGGATGAAAACTCCAGAAAGGCAAAAGCAACCATTAATGGGGAAGAAAATTAAATATTAAACCTGACAGGGAAGGCAAGCACATACATATGAGTGCTTCAGACTGTTTTTACTACATCAAGGCTTTTATCATATGGTAGTTAATATAGAAAGACAACTTCATGAAAACAAAGAAAACACTCAATTCCACAAACTTCTTTTCTCTGCCTACCTATTGCTACCATTTACTGAGGTTCTTTAAACAGTACTCAAAATTCTACTAGGATGGCTGACATACATCTTGCCCCTCTCCCTTCAAAGGAATTTAAAAGTTGTTTCTGTTTTAGCTTTTCCTCACAGGAGGGATGCTCCAGTACCCGCATCCTCTTTTTGACCCTTCACTGGGCTCTCTTGAGTATATCCCTGTCTCTCATGTAGTGAGAAGCCCAGCACTCCAGGTGTGACTTCACCACTGCTGGATAGAAGGGAAGGATCACCACCCTTGAATTCTTAGCACTATTTTACCTTAGGCAGTCCACTTCCTCCATGCAGTATACTAAGAAGAGAAGTGTTAAAACAAACATTTCCACCTTCTAAGAGAAACACACCATCTTGCCTCTACCTTTCAATATTCAGTAACAAACACCAAAATTATAGCTGCGCTTAAGGCAAGTTTGCTTTACTTTCATTTCCATCAAGTGCATATTACAAAGTTCTCATCACAATAAAGCATGAATGAAACTTTGATGCAGATAATTAGATCTAGTTTTACATAGCTTATAAGACTTATCTTGAAGTGACGAGTTTTCGGGTTTTTCTCCACCATTTCTTTCCTCCAAAATCCGTATGAGATGATATTCATTCCTTTTATCTCCATATTCCCTGCCCTAATCCTGACAAAGTAAGGATTTTCCTCATGGTCATTCCACAGTGCAAAGCATACCATCTCAAAATATTGTTTAGTATTTCAGTCTAGTATCTCCATCTTACTACTGCTTTAGTGGAACTGTATTTCAGAATATTTATTTATAATTTTTAGAATAATGTTGAGTGGAGTACAAACAGTCATTCTGCAAAAGATTAAGATTGATTTGTTCAGCTGTGATATGGTTTAGTTGTCAGATTCTGTGACCTACGCATGGTGATATCTTTTGCTTTTCTTTTTAAACAATCCAAAACCTGTCTTTGACAGTTAGCACAAGTGGCACCATCTACACAATGACCCACTCAGCTGCTGAAACTAAAACAACTGTATTTTTTCAGAAAGCATTATGAAAACAACTTCATAATTTTATATTTAAAATAGAACATCTGTAGTTCCTCAGAACAACTCAGTTCTCAACAGTTAAAAACTGAAGATATTTACAAGCTTCTGTGCGATAAGGAGAGTTTTATTACTCAACTGTTGGCAGATGCAGCAATGGCAACAAAGGTCTTGGTGTTTATTCAGCTGCAAAGCTTTGAAGTGAGAGCGGTTGCTACTTCTCAGGCTATTCAAGAATGTTTAGTACACCAACATTTGCATGGTGAAAGAAAGCAATACCAATTCTTCTCCATTGCTTGGCCTTGCCATTTTTATTGCTGAAGACTGTTACTCTCTTATAATTTCAATTAGTGTGATTTACTGAGAACTTAAGATTCTTCCTTTCTACATAACCTGCAGTCCAATGAAATCCATGCAGTTATAAACCTCATCCTATCAAAATAAAGAAAACCAGATCTCTGTAAAGCAACATGGATGAAGGCACCTTCTGCTGCTTTATGCTCTTACAACCAAGCTGTTCAATTCTAATTCGTTAAAAGTTTTAACATCAAGATACTTCTCTGCCTCATCCTGCTATAATACCCTTTGAACAGACCAACATAATATTAAAGCTTCTTTCCACACCACCTGCATCTTTGGTCAAGCCACAAGCTAGTCAAAGGGTAGCACTAATGCCAGAGGAACACTGACACCAGCCAACCAAGCGGCACACACAGAGCAACTGAGCAAACAGACAAGCATTCGAGGCATTCCAGCCAGCTAACTCCTGCCTCTTCACTGCTAGGAAAGCCAAAAGCAGTGAGTCGCTTCTCGAACCACACCTATGACTGTCTCTTGGCAGCTGCTGTTATGCCAAAAAGAAAAAAGACAGCTTTCAGGACAGCATGCAGCCTGTGGGCCATGTGTTGTGCATGCCTGCTCTGCAGTCAGGTAGGATTACTTAGAGAAGGGGAAAACAGAAAAAAAGTGCTTTGATACGATGGAGCACAAAACTGCTAATATAGTATATGAAAGCATAACCAGATTCAGGGAAGAAGAGACACATGTAACAAAACAGTCTTATGGAAAAACACAAACCAATGAGGACAGAAGACTATTAGTCAATAGGAAACTAAGAAACAATAGAAGGTGATGATGGGGGGCAATGAAAGGTTGGCCAATAGCAAAGATCTTTGAAGTAGGAGAAGTGGAAGGATGAGGCAAAGAGATATTTTTCAGAAAAAAAGAAAAAGGAATAACTACGGCCATGGCAACTTCAAAAATCCTGCCTCTTCTGACCTGTACCAAGTACTTTTACTGTTTTCCCCACTGCATAGTGAGCATTGCCTTTAACTGCATCTTCACCACTAAGCCCAAAAGATATGCTCAAGATGACATAAAATATTCTTCCAGTGATATGAATGAAATCTGAAAGTCAGAAATAGCCATTCCACAGAAATGTTGACAACTATTCATCTACATTATTTATGGTCAAAGCAGCACATCCACTCCCAATTCATCATGATATAATCCACCCTCCTCCCTTTTGCTGCTTCATGCCATGTCTTAGATATCAGGCACTGCCCACAAAAATGTGGTAATTGCAAACTTTGATATAGATTTGCTTGATGCAGTCTGGTTTCATTATATATGCAGTATGATAATCCAAACATATACAACCACATACTCTGTTCAACAAGCCTCTGTTTTAAGTGCAGCACATGACAAACTCATTCTGGAGATTAGATAGGAATAATCAAGACAACACACCAATTGAGTACCTGACAATTATGTTGAGATGTACATAGTGAATAAAACAAGGATGGCAGAAAGATTATTTCATGGTAACAGAAATGAGCAATACCCTAAAGAGACTGACTTTTTTACTATCTTTGCTAGAGTGAAGCCAGTTAAGCAACTTGTACCAAATATTTTACTGGTGGCCATTAATTCCATTCTTTGCCTTCCAGCTGTAAAGATTAGTTTCAAAAACTCAGGTCTCTTGTTTGCCACCACTGCTGTGGCATTGTTTGCTTAACCGCCATCCTTTTCCATTCCATGCATCTAAAAAAATGTAGACTACTTTCTTGTTTCATATGGAAAGCACTACATAAAGTTTGATGGACTAGTTGTAACAGCATCCAGCAATACACTGCCAGCTAAGAGTTTTCACAAGGTTGCAAACAGCGTGCAGGAATAAAGCACAGAACCGTATGATAAACATTTAATAAAATGTCAAACAGATGCTCAATACACACAGATGTGCCACACATCTTGTGTTCTGATTAAGTCCCACTAATAATTTTCCCGATGAAATGGCAATGCTGCATGTTAGTACTATTTTTCTATCAGTGTGTTAATTTGCATGTTTGCAATTTCCCATTTTAAAGAACAAGCTGAAGAGCTTTACTCATATTACATCACTGATGCATCTATTTGTGAAGTACACAGATTCACCAGAGATGACAAAACAACTCAGACACAACCAATGTTTCCATCTGCAAAAGCAAAACTGAGAGTTAATGAAATATTTTACAGAGGCATCTGATGTTTCATTGATGGCAAAACACGAAATTTTTAGTATTTTTTTTGTCTGATTCAAGAACCTAGAGAGAAAAAGGAAGATGGATTTGTTCTCTCCACCCTACTTTGTCCCACCTTTACATTAAGAAAACTCTTCAGTTTCCATGTACTGTGTTTGTACCATTCCAGTCCCCATTCTGTGAGTGTCCCAACAAAGTCTCCTCCCTGCTTTGGTCCCTTTGCTCAGTCCTCCCTGGATTCTTCTTTACTTATCTTCAGCTCAGTTCTCTAAGCCCACAGCATAAGTTTCTTTTCCCTATCAACCCCTCTGCCCCTATTAACACAGATACAGCTCTCTTTCATTAAATATAGATCCACTTCCATGCTGCTTCAGTCTGAAGTGGAAGATAGAGGGAAGTGAAGCTGACCAGCATTCCTGCTGAGTTCAGGCAAGGCCTAGATTATGTCAGAGCTGCAACAGCAAAAATGTACTCAAGCTAGAACATGCCAGTGCAGATAACATCTTTGGGAAATTATTTAACATCTAGGAAGTCTCCAGCGGGTCCACATAAACCAGTTCTGCAAAGCTTTAATCAAGTGACAAAATCTGTGCAAATTTTCAGCGAAAGCAAGCAAGAGGTATATCCTTGACACAATAACCAATTTATCAGATTCAAAGTCTCTATTCCAAACCATGAAGGACCAGTATTCAAGTCAAACCCACTAAAATTTCTCCCTTGCCTTATTCTCCAAAGGGCTGAATGACACTGAAAATCCCATTCCAAGTGGATCAACTTTGTCAGTATGGACTTAACCTAGAAGGTGACACACAATCAAAACAGACAGTATCACCAGCTTTACTTATGCAAACAAGAATTTGAATTACAGGATTCAAAGGAAAAAAATCAATACAGGAATGCTTTTCAAACTGTAGTTTGATGCCTGTAAGCACATTCTCAACACTAATAAAACCCTTCTGGAGTAATTTTCCTTATCCTACAATGGGCAAGAGGCACATTGATTTCTTCTCAAAAAGAAACAAAAATGCCTTGACTGTAATCTCAGGCATTAGTAAAGTATTTAAAAATCCTATGAGCATTCGTGTTAGATGCACGCCTTATTGTCTTTCTTTCTAGAAGAAAGAGCTACAATTAAAAACTGGTGTTCAGAAAGAGACCAGTGTTTCTGTAGAATACAGTTTAAGGATACAAAACAATGACTTTGTGTTAAAATCATAGGATCTCAGTTATACAAAAGTTTCTAACTGCCAGCTTCAATAGTACACTTTGGGATCAGAAGTTAAATTTTTCTTTTTAAATCATGCATAACTGTCAAGAAAACATTTCCATACTTCTGCAATTCTGTCAAATAAGAAAATCCAGCCTTCTTGAAAACATGCACTAAAAAAACCAAACAAACAAACAAAAGAAAAAAGGAACACACCTAATTAATTCCCACCTTTTGCTGAGTTATTTTTCAATCCATAATACAGCCACAATTGAGATCAAAGTAACCTCATAAGGAGAGTTTCCTCGATATAAAAGAAGAGAGTTGTTGACAGGACTCAGTGTGAACTGTTTGACTTGTGCTCTCTCATTTACCAGAAGATGCTTTGTATAGTACAGGACAGACCATCTTCTTTCAGGGAAAGACTGTGCTTCTTTTAAAATTCATAACACTTTGAGGGAGTTATTATAGTACTTGATGTGTTAATTCAGTAGATACTCATTTAGGTTTTAAATACAACAGACTTTTGTTGCAGATTTTGCATAATACTACCCACACAATAAATTCCACCTCATGGGAGTTCCTATGCCGACCTCTACAGAACACTATAAATACATAGAAACATATCAGAAGATTTAAATATGAATTCAACATACTACCATCAGAATCTGAGTTGATAAATTCTGAAATTTTTGCCTAGTAATTTCAGGTTTGATAGTTCACATTTTTCTTCAGCGACTTTTGATCTTTGAAAGTCTCAAAACCTGATTTCTGTATATTTAGCAAAAGGCTATCAAAAGCTATGAGCCTAAAAAGAAATTTAGAAAGTCACATTCAGAAAAAAACCCTAACACAGAGTTAATGTATGCAGCAAAGCTCAGCACAACAGCTCAGGTAAGTGCAAATAAAAACAGATTAATTTTAAAGCAGTGATACTGTTTCATTTCCATTTGCAAGATTAAAGTGAGTATATACTCTGTATATCATACAAGATGACACAATCCAGAAGGCTCCATTTGTCCTGCCTCTGGAGCAGTTTTCCCTTTTCAGAGTAACACCAGCCAGAACAAATGAAACAATATACAAATCAAGGCTGTTACCTGCATCATGGGATACTTCGTTTCAGCAGGACTTCCAAATCCATTAACGCCAATGAAGCTGGTGCTAAAGAATGAATCCGTTAGATTAGCATCAGCTAACCCACCACCATCCATCGCGGGAACTAAAAGGGAAAGAGAAAAAAGAAAAATGCTTCAGAAAAAGTGTCCTTAACCATGGGTTTATTCACTAGTATCTATTATATATATATATATATATATATTTTTTTTTTTTTGGCAGAGGAATAGAATATGGAACTACTTTTCTCAGCAAAACAACCAAAAACATAATAGTGCATACCATGAAAAAGGAAGTTAATGAAAGAAGTCACAAAATGAGAGCATTTGTAGCATGAAGTTACAGCACAAATGCAGAAAGAAGCAACGAGGAGCCTGAACTTTAGAAACAAGAATAACAAGGACAATAATGATATCAAAAAGAAAATAAATCAATTAAAAATCCTAGAAGGCAAGCTTATTTTATGAAGAAACATTCTTGCATGCCCTCCTTGGAAATATATGCATTAAGCAGTGTGCTGAACTGGATGCACTGGTTCTTTTAAAGGGTAACATATAAAAAATCTGCACTTAATATCTCAAACCCTTTCACAGAAAGCACAAACACTTTAAATGCTTCCTTAAGAGCTTAAGAAAATTTTCATCATCTCATTCTTTGTAAAGTGGCAACAATTTCCAGAAGTGTAGCCAAAAAATTCCTTTAGATTGAAAGCAAGTGTGAAGGATGCAAGAAGAAATTCATCCTACCTAGAAACAAGGGCCTCAACATACAAGACTTCAACCACAAATAAATTAATTCAATACTAAAAAACTACAAAGAACAACAAGAACCTGTCAAAATTAACACAGAACTCTCAAGCAGGTATTACTTCGACAGGAAAAAAAAAAAAAAAAAGCATTTACAATGGTATGCAAGCTGCAGTACAAATGAACTTTCTGTAAAAGCACCCACAGTAAATTATAAAGACATTAATCAGAATGGCCGGGCCACTGCAAGCCAACAGGCATGAGTAATGGGTAACTTCAAGGTAGGAAGGCACACATCCAACTCAGAGGAACATCCTGTACCAAACTATCCAACTTGAACTCCTGGGAGGACTCGCAGCCAGGTGGTGACACCCGGAAACAACTTCCTGATCCTAATCCTCAAAGGAAATAAAATGCAACTTAGTGGCACAGCTAAAGGAATTCATATAGTAAACCCTCAATTTTCATCAGAACAGGAATTTTCCCTCCAAAACAGACTGCATAACCTGGTGAGCCATTTCCATGTGTTAGGCACAGGAAAGAGCAAAAGAAGTACAGTCATGCATAACCACAGGAAGAGATGGAAGGGGAGGATGACGAGTAGCACACACACCACAGAGAGAAGGAAACACTGCCCAGCTGCACTCCCCTGAGACTGGAGCTGCATGAATCAGCCCACTGGGGGAAACACCAACACCAGTTCAAATGGAGAACTGTATGTGAGAGACCAAATAAATGGAATATCTCAGGGGTAGTAAACACCAGTTTCGCAAGGGAAAAAGATTCTTGAACTTTTGCTGCCAAATCTAGAACATTTTTTTGTATGTTCTGTAGGTTTGGAGGAAACGCCTAAGAAACTTTAAAGATGTTAATCATTAATGAATTTCTACTTCTTTTTACAAAAATTTAAAAACTTTGCTAAGAGAATAGGAAGAGTCCCTCCACTATCCACACTCTACCTCCTCCTTCACAATTTTAAGTAAATAGCCACAGAGAAACTTCAGAAGTCCTCTTGCTACAGCCCTAAAAAAGACAAAACGTTCTGGATTTGTCTTTTAAATGACTGTTCCTCTTTTGTCTTCATTCGGGAAAGTCACACTCAAAAGTCTAGAAAAAGTATTTTACAGTTCAACTACTGTACTATGGAAAATAGTAATATCTGCAGTAATGCAAATTACTGTCTCATCCTTCCTGAAGTTAAGTCGGTCCTTAACTTATACTGTGAATGTTAGCATCTTACGCAGGGTTTTCTGACACCACAAAAAATACTATTACCTGTTCAAACAAGAAAAACAAAAAAGATAGCAAATCCATGTCTACTTGTAAGCAGTTTCAGTCCAGTTGGCCAGTAAATTATTCAAGGTTTAACTGTGGTTTTTATTTATTCTAAAAATACATTTCCAATACAGCTTTCTCTGCCTATACTTCAGATGTTATCAAAAACTCCTGAAGTTTTAATGCTACACCTTGACTGACCAGGAAAAACTGTTTCATTTCCACGAACAACTGTCATTTCAAGGTACACTATAAAATTTCAGCAGTATATCTGCTACTTCATCTTACGCTTTTGCCAGAAATTATAGAGTCTATCAAATTTTTTAACTAACTAGCAAGATACTTCCTCAGATGATGCCATCAGCTTTCCAAATCCTTAAGGCTCTGTTGAAGAATTAAGACTATTCTTCCTGTTTCTGCCACTGCTCCTCACTATACTAGAGTCATCATGAGAATCTAGGTACTTCCATTTCTCCCTTGAACAAATACAGTTAATGCACAAAATCCTTCAAACTGGGAAGAAGCAAATGAAAACTTACAAGTTTTTCCACACTGAGAAACCACAGAGCTGGCCTGGAGTAACTCCAGACCGGTGGTACAGCTCAGTCACCCAATATCCAAACAGAGCACTTGAACCTGTGACAGTAACCTTGTCAGGGCACAGTTACATCACCAGGTGCTCTGCTCCTGCTCTGGCTGAAACACCCTCAGTGCCAGGTGGGTCAAGCTACAGACAGGAGCCAGCTTTGGGCAGCAACCCCAGAGCTGAGCAAGGCTGAGGATGCTGTTTGGATCTTCAACACTGCAGCCTTTCCACTGACGGTATTTGCTGTGCAAGCCTGTCCAAGACATTTAAAGCTGCTCAAAGCTAGAATTTAGGCTGTTGGCACAATGATACCTAACTGGGCACTTCACACAGCAGAAGCCACTCGAGAATATTTTCTTTTACCCATCTGCAGGAAGACCAGCTCTGACCTAAAGTGCTATGGTTTGGCCATACCAATCAGCCTCCTTGTGCCACTCCAACAAAGTGCTGTACTCTAGTGCTGACCCACCTCCACAGCTCTCAGTTCCACTGGTACCACAGCAATTTTAACACCAAGGATTTTTATTGTCCTCTTCCAAACAGTCTAGAAACGTACCACTAACAGAGGGACCCAGAGCACAAGAAAGCATACTCCACAGGAACAATCAAAAGAAAACCATCAAAAGTACACTCATTGGAGCAGAGGACAGTTTTCTTGGCAGTAGTTCAGGTTTAAAACAGAATGCTCTAAAAGTGGCAAGTATAACTACTGCCTTCAAAAGAAAATTCAATACTAGCTTCCTTAAACTAACTTCCCTGTAGCAATTCACAAGAAAATTAAGCCTGCAGAAAAGATGAAAAAAGTAATTCTTGCATTACTTACAGAATGAAAAAAAGAAATGTTCAATACATATTTGTGTTCAAAAAGACATTCAGCTTTTACACTGCTGATAGCCCAGCAAATACCTGAACAGGCAAAGCATTTTTACTGTATTTGCTACCTGGCCTTCTCTATGAGAAACAGACTTTTTCCTCCTTCTGCCAAACATTTAGCAAATCAGAAATTCTCACTTGCTTCTTGAAGACCACAGTAGTTTAGAAAAGTTATTTATCATAAGCAACCCACAAAAGGTCTGCAGAAGTGGGCACACTTTACCACACAAGCATTGGTATTGAAAAAGTGGAAGCCTAGGCTGGAAAAACAATACCATAGTCCTCAAAGTTTTTATTCTTATGTGTTTACTAATTCACATCAGTCCCTACATTTGATTTATCCAAAAGTTTTCTACAGAACAATTGCAAAGCAAATACTTTAAAACATTCCATACACCATGCTATTAAAACTACCAATGAACTTCTTCTGATGTCTGCCTTTTCTCTTTTAAGACACTGATTACAACTTTAGGCAATTTTTAAGAAAACCCTGAATTTGCCATTTTTAGTTAGAGGAATAAGTCTTTCTGTTGTGCAGCAGCACTATCCATGCATTGAAGCTGTATGTATTTTCAACAGGTTCTTCTTGGAGAGAAGCAACAAATGCTTTGTAAAAGCAGAAAGGCTGACCAGGCAGGTCTGAATGAAGATGGATGTGCAAGCGAACAACAAAGAATCCAGTGGGGAAAAAAATGCTAACACATTATGTAAGCACCTGTGTGAAAACAGAACAAATTTCTAAATTCCATCAACACTCAAGACAGAAGGCACATCCTGGCAATTCTGGAAAGAAATTGTATAGAACATCTTGAGAAATTAAGACAAAGTTTTCTACTTTTTATATGCATATTATCTAATACATTTTTGCTTGGTGAGTAACACTGCAGCTTAATGTGACAACTGCAATTAAAAATAAATATCTTCTTATATAATTCCTCTCCCACAGAATTTCAGCAGCAAGTAGGCTTCCCGCCAGATGAAGACACCAGAGGAAAAAAAAAAAAAAAATCACAGTTACTTTTGCCTTACTCACTACATTTTTCAGAAACAAAGTATCTCACCACAGCTTAAGCGCTTGAGTAATACTGCCAGGAATCAGCACACAGGTTTCAACTGAAGGGGTCAGTTTCAGTGAATTTTAGTTTAATGCTTGTCTTGTCTAACGCTATCAGAACACTAATACTATCTGAAAAGATTTTCTGATATTTTCATTCTATGATCTCATTAACCAATAAACAAATACTGTACTATCCCAGACTACTTCTTTTATGAACCCAGTATCAGCACTGATGATCTCAGATACTGTTTTAATATAAAAAAGGATTCTTTCCAATAATGTGATATATTACTCCCAAAGTGAACGGGCTAAAGCAAGGCCACAACAAATTTAGCTGGTAATTTTCAAAACAATATTTTAAATACTTCTGTCAAGGTAATAAAAAAAGGATCAAAATAATTCATTTTGCTATAGTACTTTTTTCTAAATATACAATTATTTTTAGGCTGGGCAAAAAGTTTATATATAATCTTGATTTAAACTCTCAGCACAGCAACAGCGTACCTTTCACATACCAGTAAACTGAATCATAGGTTCATTGTATACATGTGCATCCTAAGTTGCACAAGGTGTTATCTCAGCTAGATATAAAGCAGTAAAAACTACAGTGCTACATCTCCAGAAAAATTTACAGAGATAGCTATCCTAATATTGAGACAAAAGCAATACAACATTTATACAAAGCTTATCTAAATAAGTCATTTAAGATTTGTGTTCTTTTAGCCACCCAGAAGCACCAAGGCGTCAGAGGAGCTTACACTTGTTTTCCTTTTTGTACTGACATGTACATTTCCGTACACCAGGAAATCCTGTGCTGGTGGTGCTAACCTCACTTGTACACTTCAGTGTTATTTTCGCTATGGTGCTTCTACTTGGAACTTGTTAGGGAAATTTGAGTCTCTTCTGTTTTCATGCCTCTCTCATTTAATGCAATGTTTTTGAAACACAGACTAGGAATCTCTGAAATAGAGGCACCAGACAAAGAAAACGAACACTTCCAGGCATGAGAGGCAAAAACAAAAGCACATGCCTGGGTTAGGACACTGTGACAGAGTGTAGTTGGAGGGCAGACAGCACAAATGAACCAAGTTGGCTGAAAGGCAGATAGGAAGCAAAACAGTTTGGGAAATGCTGCCTTATTTACAAACACTCCCACTATGCGACAAGATATTCATGGGCAAGCAAAGGAAAACAGCTATCTTTATTATAATATTAAATGGCTGGACTGCCTTTTTCTTTTTTATATACCTCACCTAACATACAAGTATCTGATGAAGACAGAAAAACAGCAGAGGTGCCAGCCTTCTGCTCTGTAAAAATCTTGTTACAGAGTCTAGAGCAGCTGGACTCCTCGTCATGGACCGAGTCCAAAAGAACAGTGATAATACAAATTAAAGCTGATACTCTCTCAAAAGGGTAAACAGAACTATTCTGTTATCAGAAACAGCAATTTAAAGTGATACAATTACTTAATACCACAGCTTTCAGAGCTAACCCTTTCCAAAATATTTTACAATTCCTAAAATATTGCACTGAACTATTCAATAAACAGCATCAATTTTTTCAAGCGTTTTTCTTTTAATAGCCTCCAACTAAAACTCAACTTCTTATAAAAATAATTGCATGAAGCATGGCCAGATAACCTGAAGAGAACATCAGGATATTCTTCACAGCAGCTGGAGAGAATGCCTAAAAGAAAGGAAAAGTCTTCCTACCATTTGCCTCAGCAGTAGACCAACTCAAGCAGAGAGACTATCCATAACTACAGGAACGACAGGACATTGTATGACCAACTTGACAATTACTTGTATAATGCAGGTCTCTGCTCTCCCTTTTATATATCTATGCTTTGTTTCTAAATCTCTATTCTCAAATTTAAAAAAGGTCAGGAGTAAAAAAGACAAGTAAATTCTAAGCACAAAACACCTTCAAGGACCAAACAAGGCAACCACATAATTGGAACTTTTTAACTACTGAAAGATTCATGAAGCCTACACACACAAAAAAAAAGTGTGATCAATTTCAACTCATGTCCAATACTCATGTCCATACACAGCAATTCACCACACGTTTTTCTGGTGGCATAAAGCATTACATCTTTACTAGAAAACAACAAACCAGGAAAACATCAGCCACATCAGCTTACTATCTAAACAACTGCACTGACCCTTTTCATCAGCTGCCTCACAACCAAGATTATATTTTCTGCTCAGGAGGTTCTACAGAAGTGCTTGTGCCTATCACCCTAGCCTCACTTAGCATTTGTCCACTTCTCCTAAATTTGTGTCTAGCTGGTTCCTTACACATGGAAACCTTGCCGAGCTAATCCTCAGAATCTCTATTTTCTGGACATTCAAATCATTCCTGAAGACCCATTCCTACAGCAATACCTAAAAAAATCAGTTTCTAATGCTGTATGATAGAAATTAAATAGGGATGTCTTCAATCTTGAAACAAGCTTCCCATTATGAAGATATAGCAGAGAGTTTGCTCATATGACATAACTATACACTCACACTCCTTTTCATGTTTGCCTTTGAAGCAGGAAAACACTGACAAGAGTAATAGTGCTACAGTATTCTCCAGCACCCAACACAGGGTGAGTTCTACCAGAAACAAGTAATTACCAATACTCCTCAGATATCCACAACTCTTCTGAAGTATTTGGACTGCAAATGATTTCCTATACGACAAGAAAAAACCACAAGGTATATAAACAGGTAAAATCAGAGAAGACTAATAGTGTAATATTTTTTTAAGTTTCATTGCCCGCAAAATCCCAAATAACTTTGCAGATTGAGAAATTTTTCCTTCTCTTTCTTTTTCCTTAGCTCCCCTGAATCATTTTCCTCCTACAGGCCATTCACTTAACAGTTGAACTTAATGATCCTTGTGGGTCCCTTCCAACTCAGGATATTCTGCGATTCTGTTATTTCCACATGAAATACATAAAAGAAAAAAGAAAGCCCATGTCTAATTTTCTGATTTCTGGAGTCTTACATATGTCAATATGAGACAAAGTGATTAAGTGAATTCAGTAATTTTCATTTCCTCTCCTGCATCTCTAACTGTTTATTGGCTTTACTCTTCAATTTTCAATTGCATCAGTTTTCCCATTTCTTAAAAATATTCAGAGCAAAACAAGATGAAAATTGTATGATCCATCAACTCCTGGAAAAGGCATAATGAAAATTCAAGGGGGAGGTACCTTTAAAAGAAAAAAAAAACAACTAATACAGCATCACTCATAGAAAGTACAAATGTGTTTGGAAAAAGAGTGCTCAACCATACACCTTTGCTATAATATGTATTTTCTCCACAAAAACAGAGAAGAAACAAATCCCAGGAAAAGTGAAGAGTATGTGACATACTGCAACTACACTTGTACTTAAAAGTTTCATATAGCTGTTTCTAAATGCTTCAACCTGTAAACACTGAAATGCTACCAAGGATAAGAAAAATCCACTTTTAGAATAACCCTGACCAGTTTCACTGCATTAAGAAGTGTAATCAAACAAATTGCCTTTAGTATCAGTTTTGATGAATAGCTATCTTTCCATGTTTTCTGTATCAGCTGTTTCATCCTGTTTAAAAAGGAGAGTACTGGTAACAAATCAAACACCCTATAAAAGCAGGAAAATCACAAATGTCTATGTTCTTCCACTCCAAGCCTAATGTACTTAAGGATTTCACAAAACCTAAGCTGTAATGCTCACTAAACTAACCACGGAGCAATTGCATATGGAATTGCTACAGCAGTGGCCACTACTGCCCTGACTAGATACAACATGCAGGTGGTTGGCTGTGAAAACAGAAATAATGATTTTATTAGGGCTGTGAAAACAAACATAATGCTTTTATTAGGCCAACCCAACATACGCCAAGTTTTGATGTCCCTTTCCACCTTCTCACAGGCTGGCAATACAGTCTATCCACAGATGGGCTATTCTCAGCAGCCATAGAAAAATGCCACCTTGCAGAACCACAGGCCTGTTTTCAACTACAGGTTCCCTAGGAGGGCTTTGCAAAATGTGTTCTAGCAGAGAACCAGATACAAACATGTCACAGTGAGAGGGTCGGCTAGGCTCTGGCACTGGAAACTCATGCAGCAGCAGCACAGCCGCTGTGGCCAGCTCCTCACAGGCAGCTCCATGGCCACCACTGGGCCCAGGGCACCCCTGGTACTCCTCAGCTCAGCGCCCCACTGTTTTATAGGAATCAGAAGCCAGAAAAAAGGGTGAAGACTGCGTATTACGAACTTTGCAGAAAGAGTGGGGTAGAAATCGGCAAACATTTGGAGCTGTACTTGAGCTTGTACCTATCAATACATAGTATGAGGTCTACATGCAAAAGAGTATTATCCCTGCTCAACTACCTGAAAGCTAATAAATACAATGGCATTTGTCCATGCAACTTTAAGTCCTCTGACTTAGGTATAGGCATGATACAGTTTAATACCACAACGCTTCCCTCTACACCTTCCCTCAGGCAGCACTGAGAAGGGATGCTGGCCTGGGAATGAGCACACAGCAAAGCAGGCTGCTGGTCTGCAGCTTACAGAAACAGCAAAGTGCCACAGAGAACAGAGGGCACATACAAGAAGAGAAATTCTTTGTGCTACCATGCCCTCTACCCATCCTTCCATAGGCTACTCCTTTAAATCCTGTTAATCACATATTTTTTCCTAAATAGCAAGCACCAGTCATGTCCCCACCTCAGCTCCTTTAATAGCCTCCTGACACGTAAGACGTACATCTATTAGAAAAGTACCATGTGCAAATTTAAGCAGCTACCAAATTTACAGAGAAAAAGCATTATTTTCCTTTCCCCCCTATTTAGTCACAGTTCTATGTAAAAAAGATTAACTTTTTTAAACAAGATTTTAGATAGGCGATATCAAGTACTTTTCCTCTTATGTATGCAGTCAGCTGGCCACCTTACTCTTGGAAGGTGAACCATGCAAAAGGCTGAGCACTCAATTCTGGTGGAAGAAGCAGGAATGATGCTTTGGCCATGTGCTCCACATCAAAGAGTCTGGGGCAGTGGGCAGCAGTGCTACCTTCAGAGAGTGGGTAGAGCTCATGGGCATGGTCAGTCTGGCTCCCCAGGAACGTAAAAATCCATACCATCATGCCAAAGCCACATTAAACCCACTACCTCATCTCTGACACTGGACAGCAGCAGCTATGTGGACAAAAGTATGAGGCAAGGATAAAGCAGGATTTTCCAGCAGGCTTTCAACCATATATTTGTACGGAAAGATGAATATGATCCAGAGATGGGAAATTTTTTTGTATTTAATAATCCCAAGCAGAGTTTTCTTCCAAGACTATCTGATCACTGCTGGAATTCTGTCAGATAATAGCACGTAAAACATCTATGGGCACAGAAGAGCTTAACCACACAACACCTGAGAAACTCCTTCTAGTCAGTTCTGAGGATGTCAGCTGCTCATTCCTCTTCCTACTCTAATAGTGAAATATGTCCACACTGGAATATTTCTTACATTTTCACTGTTCACCATCTCTTCATCACTCAACATTCCTGCCACCCATGTGGTGAAAATAAGTTGGTATTTGAGGAGCCCTGTGATTACCACAGAAAAACCTGTAAGTAAATTAATAATCCCATACTCAAAGCAGGATTAGAGTAACATGCATGTTAGAATGAGGCACTGACCCACTTTTAACAATAAATAGGACTACTCAGTTAATTAGTCAATGAGCATTATCTGCTCTGTGCACTGAATGAGGCTGGTGTCCAGCTCCCACAGTCATATTAAAACTACCAAATACTTCTGAATTAGACAGCCAGTGACTGTACAGACAGTTGATTTTTGTCAATTCCCAATTTCATATTCTTAACCTCAGAACTATTTTAATATTACTTTGTGTCTTACTTCCTACCTCTACAGAAATAAAACTTTCATTCCATCCACTTGGAAATCATACTGTTAATACTGCTTGCCATCAGCAAGGTAAGGAATTTAGATATTAGCTTGTCAGGACCTACACATAACAACAGATTTTGAAGAACTATTTTCCTTATTTTTTTCACAAATGCATCCCAAAGCAAAGATAGCTTAGAAGTGAGATTAGGCCCATTTTCTGGCTTTTCAACTTAAATTTCCCTGTCCTTCATTTCTGGGCTCTTTCTCCTAGCTAGTGTCCTTCAAGATCTTCCATCAGTCAAAGCTTTTGCCCCCACAGCAAGCGATGTGGCCCTCCCAGCAGACAGGACAGACACTGACAGCATTGTAGTGGGCTTCTCCATCCTTGGTGCCCTCACTCCTCAACTGGGTACAACTGCAGCAAGCACATTCAATACAAGCAAATGTTTCAAAAAGCTTAACTGCTCAGCAATATTAACCCCCAAGCACACGCAAATTCTGAAGATTTTTGCCAGGGCATGGGTAAATTGTTTTAAACTGTTTCTTAGAAGAGCATCCTTCATATAGGAGTTTTTACCTGCAAACTAAATTATGCATCCTCTCTCCAAGTCTGAATCCCCTAACAATTTTCTTTCACACAGGGTAAAACTGTGTTTTATAGCAAACTCCATCCAAAAGTAAAATTAACAAAGATTAACTTACTGCTGCTGAATCCCTCCAACATATTTTTATTCAACCAAAAAAAAAAAAAAAAAAAAAAAAAAAAAAAAAAAGCGAGAGAGCATTCAGTTTGAATAACTTAAGTTTAACAAAAACCTCAAAGAGTTTTAATAGAAAGCCTTATGCAGTAGTATATTAAAGGCTCCTCGTGAAAGGGAAGACACAACAGTGTCATGTTAATGTAAGACACTGAGAAGCTACCAACTACAGATATAATACGCAGTCGCACAAGCTCACCACACCTGGCAAAACAACAATTGCAGGATCCAGAAAGATTTATCAAGCACTAAAAACCTACATACATGATGTTCAGCATGGTTACATCTTAACTGCAGAAAAAATACAGTTGTGACCATTTAGTAGCCAAAGCATTTAACGTAAATAAATGCCAGGTTTCCGTCAAAATTCAATAATAAAGCCATGCTTAATATACTCGTGTAAAGAGGCATGGCTTTTCTGAAGGAGCATGTTTTCCTTGCCTACCAAATGCTGCTTCACCCACAAAACAAAAAGTTATTAAATTCAGTTTACTGCAAGCTCCATCTAACTATTGGCCTGCACATCAGGAGGATGCACAACTGACCAGCAACAGCAGTGCAGCTCTGCATGACATACAGGCTATCTGAATTCTCACCATTTGAAAAGGGGCTGCGCATGAGGGCTGGAAAACCTCAGGAAAAAAAATTAAACAATTTCTGCTCACAGTAGTAAATAACGTAGACATCTATTACAGAATCATAGTAACGTTAAGGTTAGAAGGGATCTGGGGATCATCTAATTCAACCCCCCTGCCAAAGCAGGATCACCTACAGCAGGTTATACAGAAACCCGTCCAGGTGAGGTTTTAATGTTTCCAGACAGGGAGACTCCACAATCTCCCTGGGCAGCCTGTTGCAATGCTCTGCCACCCTCAACATAAAGAAATTCTTTCTCATGATGAGGTGAACCGCAATTTATAATTTTAACGTTACATTTTAACTGTAGCTTTTTAAAGTTCCAAGAGCCGACACTCAATATACGCTGTTCGGAGAACCCATCCAAGGGTACCGCTCCGGAAAGCGCTGCCTCCCTGCTCCCGGCCTGACTTCGGGCGGCACACGGAGTACCTGTGAACCTGCACCAAGCTTAGCGCTAGAGGGACGGATGGAGAGCCGCCCGGGAGCCCCTTTAAAGCCACACAAGAGGAGCCCCTTCCCATCGGTACTAGCCGGATCTCCTCTGGGCAGCCGGCCCAGCCCCGTCCGCCCGTCCGGGACGGCCGCAGCCTGGCGGGCGGCCCGCCGGGGGTCCCCCGCCACCTCCACGGCTGTTGTTACTTGTTTCCGGCAGCACCGCGGCGTGCCGGGGATGAGGAACAACGCGCCGCCAGCCGCCCCCTCCCGGCAGCGCCCCCCCACCCCACCCCCGGGCCGCCCCGCCGCACTCACTCGCCAGCCGTGGGCCATCCAGCCCCCCGCCGCCGCCGCCTCCGCCGCCTCCCGTCCCCAGCTCGGCTTTCTTAGGCCCCACCACTGCTGCCGCCGGGCCCGAGCTGGCCCCGTGCGCCGAGTAGCCCGGCCCGGCGGCGGCGGCGGTGGGGGGATGCCGAGCGGGAGCCCGCCGAGGGGGGGTGCGGCGGGCCCCGGGCCGGCGGGGGGGGCGCCCGGCTCCTCATGCAGGAACTGGCACTCCTCGCCGTAGAAGCAGGTCTTGTCCTTGGCGTAGTAGCGACAGAACTTCAGCTTCACGGCCCCGCCGCCGCCGCCGGCCCCCGCCCCGCCGGCCGCTGGCCCCGCCACGCCGACCCCCACCCCCGGCGGCGGCCCCACCACCGGCGACGGCGACGAGCAGGGCAGGCCGCTGCTGTTCATGGCAACCGCCCCGCCGCCGGGGTCGGCACCATGGGGAAGGGGGCGGGCAGGGGGAAGGGGCACGGGGACCGCCGTCACCCCGGGTCCGGCTCCGGAAGGGGCAGGAGGAGGAGGGGGCGACTCCGCGCCTCTTAAAGGGGCCGCGCGGCCCGGGGCGGCGGCGCCTCCTCCTCCTCAGCGGTCCCGGCGCTCGGGGTTGTTTATGCCATTTTCCTCTTCCTGAGCGGCCGCGCCTGCGCCGGCGCGGAGCATCCTGGGTAGCGCCACCGGCCGGGCCGGGGAGGCGGAGGGGGGGCTGGTGCTGCCGGAGGCAGCGGCGGGTGGCGGGATCGAGCGCGGCCGAGCGCGGGGTCCGGCGGGGCGTAGCGCCGGGGTCGGACCGGGCCGGGGCGGCGAGGGGTGTTAACCGCCCGCGGCGGAGGGTGTAGGCGGCAGGTGAGCTCCGGCACACGGCCCAGCCCTTCCCCGGGGCCGCTCGGCTCTCGAGCGCTCTGCCAGGCTGGACCGCCAGCCTTCTCCCGCTTCGCGGGGTCGAGATCAAAGCACCGGCCGTCCCAGCAGGAGCTCAACCGGTTTCCCTCCACAAAAGTCCCGTACCTCTTTCCTGCCGAAAATCCACACGGCAGCCTGCTGCCGTGCTTTGCCTGGTGGCATAGCGGGAACGCGGCCTGAGGGATTCTCCCTCTCCAGGTGACGATACGCAGTTTTTAAGAAAATGCTTTTCCTCGGAGCTTGGAGAATTTTGTTTCATTAATTTTAACCGACTCTCTTGCAATACTACTAAAGATTTTATTTTTTTCAATTTTCATTCCGTCCAGTTGTTGGCATAGCTTGGTGCAATCGCTGAAATAGTGTGTGTATATGTTGTTGAGAAAATAAAAGTTGAAGTGCACTTGACATTATTTTGGTAAGAAAAACATTTACTGTAGAATTAAGATTACTTGTTGTCTATCATAGCCTTCTCTCTTATTAAAAATGAAAAGAAAATCAGGGCCTGCCTAGATGATGCTTTGACAGTTTGTGTGAAAAGAAATTTAAAAATAACGAGTGAGCTTGTCTCATTGGAACAAATCAAAGTCTTTCTTCCTCAGATAGAGTGTTAAAAGATCTCGAGAAATAAACGCACCTTAAGCTGAAATTTCAGGATCAAAAGTTTTGGACAGAAAACTAGAGAAAAGACAAGACTCCTACAGTCCAATCGTTAGTTTTAGACTGTATACCAAGAAGACAGGATGAGGATGTCTCTCTTGTGATTCCCCAACACTTTTCAGCCTTTTACTTTCTTTCAACAGTAAGGCAAAGAGCTCACAGCTTGTCTTCCTTCAAGCTTGGAAAATAGGCCAAAGGGTGGAAAAGCCACGTTGGTTTCGCCATTAATATCTCAGTGTCAGTTCTGACAAACCACAGCAGATTCCACAAGGGAGAAAGACCTCATAAACGCTTCAACTGTGCGGAACGTTTCAGTCCAACTTGCGCCTTCTGAGATAACCAAAATCAGTTTGCTCTAGTTTGTGGATCAGTCCCAGCTGCTTTAGGTGATGTGCGCACTGTGCCACTTGGTTGTGTATCGCTCAGCCCCGTGGCATTAGTGTTACGCCTCTGAGGAGTGAAAACAAGGGCTTCCCTGCACTGTTGCAGCTACACACAGGTGCCTGTAGGTGACACTTCCCTCAGCTGCTGCAGTGAAAAGAAGCTGAGAGTGCATTGTCTTTTCTCCGTGTCCTGCTGATTGTTGCCCAGAGAAACTGCCAGCAGAAGGTGGAGGTGTCAGGTAGATGGGGGCTTTAAGGTGCATAGATTCATAGAGGGGAATGGGAGGTAGAAGGTGTTGTGTTGAGGTAATGCCAGGTGTGAGGGGGAGACAGAAATCCAATATCATCCTCTGCTTAAGCCTTATTGTCAGTAGTCTATTTATTACCTCATATTCCAGGAATGATGTCCCTTGGAAAACATCCCTTCCCTCCCCAGAGGTCAGACTGAGTAGAAAAGTTGTATGTGTACATGAGGCGGTTTGAAAGGGAGGGACGGAAATGTTAGTAAGGGAGAAGAAAAATCTCAGCTTTCCCCAGAGTTTTCCCAAGATCTGTGAGTCTTTTGTCTGGAGCTTTAGTATTGTGGGCTTCATGATATCAAATTATCTTACAAGAGATTTGATGATACACATAGGGTAATACCTTTTCTGGGTAAACTGGTTGAACATGAAGTTTATTCTTCCAAGCAAAGACTTGAGATGCATAGCCACTCCCATTGCTGAAGTGGATTCTAACCTGTGTTTTCAGCCTTGTGAACCTGCTTTTCCCACAGCTCTTTTGCTGATCTCTGCATATGTCTAATATTACATGTGCACGGTGAGGTTAGGAACAAGGACACAAATGGGCTTGTGTATGCACGACCCACATTTATTCTGTCTGCATGCTGTAGCTCAGGTTCAAAACATTCGCACTGGATGTGGGAAGAGCCGAGGTGGTAGACTGGGCAGTACTGCATGATCCTGCCAGCCTGAGTGCCCAGCTAGCAATGAGGTGTGCAATATGGTGCCAAGAATGCTGGGGTTCTCCCCCACCAAAGTCAGCTTAAGTACTGTACCTGAGCCACTCCACAGCAAACCAACGTGGAAATATCCCTCATCTTTTGTACATTGTGTTGCCCAGCAGAGCAGAACCAATAACGGGAAGAGGCTCAAGGTGGCATGAGCCTCTTTTTGTGACTCTGGCAAGCTTTCACCTCTCCTGTCTCTTCATTTCTCTTCGCTGTATACAAGGACGTGGCCTGAAGATGGACATGCAGGAAGTGAGTGTCTGTATCGGAGCCTGACATCCTCTCATTAATCACATGTTCCCCTCCAGAATCTGATTTTTATTGCCTGTGTCTGCTGGTCAGCCAGAGTGCTGAGGAGGCCCACAGACCATTCTCTTTCTGCTTCAGCTTGCTCCCCTGCTCCATGTACTGTGTGGAGCTGTACTATGCATTCCTGCAAAGGAGTGATTGGTCGTGTTATTTTTTTCACAAAACTAGGTCCCCTGATCGTTGCAGCTGGCACCTCTGTGGAGCGTGCTGCTGTACTTTGCATGAAATTCAGGAAGCAAGAGGAAGGAGAAACCGATAGATACCCCTGGGTCTTGACCCACTTCGTAATTAAGTTGTAACTGTGGTGTGCTTCTCGACCCAGAAAGGGGGAAATACCCTGCATGCAGGCATGCAGCCATGGCCAAGTGACAAGAGTTTTTATGAGCTGTGCCAGAAAGGCAGAACCAAACATTATGAGATGAAAAATCGAGGGGGGCAGGGAGGGAATCCTTGGAAAGGAAACATCTGCCAAGAGCTCTTTTTTCCCAGCCAAATTAGCTTGCAAGCACCAAGCAGCTCCCCCTAACATTTGAACCACTCTTGAGAAAGCCATGATTGGTATTGAGAGTGACAGTTTCTCTTTGTATCAACCCAGAATTAATATGTTTATTAAATCATGTGGAAACAGATCCTTAAGTGCAGGCTGCCATCAGATAATGGAAATGAATAACAATAGTTTTTAAGGGAAAGAGTTACTGTAGCTGACTTTTTTTTAAGGTATAGGCAAGACAAGTTTTGTAAGTAGGAATCTTGTTTAACCAACCAAGTAGCTGACAAAAGTAATGTGTGAACACTGGGTTTTTTCCAACAGTACCAGCTGGGTCTATTAGAAGATACTATCTCTACTTACATAACTGGCTTTAGTATTATTGAAACAGATCAAAGGAAATACTTCAAAAAAAAGTTTTCACGTAAATCTGAATTTAACTTTTAAAGTCTATCATTATTGTATATAATTAAGGAAAAAACCTCATGTGATCGGTGTCCACAGTAATATTAGACAAGAATTTATCATTTATGATTATTTCACAATTGCTAATAATTTGTATTTTTTTCAAATAAAGCCTGATACTTCAGGGTACACACCAGCTGCTGTCTGAAGTCAGAGGGAGATTACCGCTCTTGAGGAGATCATTCCACAAAATTAGGGAGTTTTTATCTGCCTTTAAAATATTTGAGAATTACTACTATGGCAGTCAGGATATTGGACTGCATGAACAGACCTGCTGTGACAATACTCGTGGGTCCCTAACTGGGCAGTTGTCTTCACTAACAGTATCTGGAAGAAACCAGGTGTCGCTCCCAACCAGACTCCCATTCATGTGCAAAAAGAAATTAATTTCAACTCAGTGAAGTTTTGAATTCAAATCAAGTAACAAATCAGGAGTTGACCCTGAAGTGCTCTTCCTAACACCTACATTAATAATGTATGCTAACACTTCTATTAATAATGTATGGGGGGAGGTCTAGCCCTAAGCTAGAATTAGTATTAGTACAAGCACTAAAAGGTAAGCCTAGTTCCACTGTGCTGGTAATCCGATCATATGGTTTAGCTAGAGAATTTCTTACCATGTGGCTGGTCCCACTGGCATAGGCTTTATCTACCTGTTGCAGTGCAGGCCAACCAGGATGTGACATAAGCTGGATAAAATACTTGATAACAGAAACCACTTTCTCATGGTGGAAAAAAGCCATGCTCACTCAAAGAATGCTTTAGTATCTTATACATTTGTATGACACATTAACTGAACCCTTTCCAACCCCAGTCCAGCATCTTTTGGAATAAGTTAATATGGCAGAATTTATGAGTATATTTTGGCTTAGTCCAGTAGATGTGAACTGTCCTAGCTGATAGCATCTTCCACAGAAGCTTTTACACTGAAAACCTGATATATACATTAAGACTTCAGATACCAGATCAGCTGAATCACCAGCAACAGATTTTCATTATTAAACGGTAGTTTCTCCTTGTCTTAACCATATAAAACCAAAATATCTTCAACTAGCAGCTACCAGTTGTGAATGCATCAGGTGGAAGAGAAAACAAAGGACTTGGGTCACTTGCCAATTTTAAATTAAAAGACAAGTATCCACTTGCCTGGTTGATACGTAAGTGTTTAGACAGGATTTTGTCAGGCCACCCTACTGGCAGTGAGCACTCGGTGGCTGGGATAGATGTCTGCAATTTTCAGAGCAGAAGCGCAAACTGCCTCCCCCTGTTTTCTGAGGGAAAAACCTGTATATGTGTGTGGGGTTGAAAGAGGTACAGGAAAGTACAAAACATGTAATTGGTAAAGATGTTGAACCAATTTGGTCCCCTCAGGAATGTCACTTGTCACTGCTCTCCACTTGGAGAGCATCAACCGCAATTCCTTGAGTGTAACCATCCAGCCAACTCCTTGTTCACCAGTTCGTGCCTCTGTCAAATTCATTTGTCTCCAGTTTAGACACAAAGTTTCATGCAGGACAGCGTCCAGTTCTTTGAACAAGTCCTGGTAAATTATGTTGGTTGCTCTTCCCTCACACACCAAAGCTGTAATCTATCATAGAAGGCCACCAGATTTGCCAGGTGCCATTTGCCCTTTGTGAAGTCTTGTTGACTGCCACCAGTCACCTCCTTATTTTTCATGTGCCTTCTCATAGTTTCAAGGGGAATCTGCTCCATGATCTCAACAGACACTGAGACTGACTACACTGACTACTCTGGTCTGTATGTAGTTCCTTGGGTCTTCCATTTTTCCTAAAGATGGTAAGGGATCGGGGTATCTGGTAAGGGATTGGGGGTGAGATGGCTAGGACTGTTTAGCCTGTAGAAGAGAAGGTTTGGGGGGACCCCTATCAGTATGTATAAATATCTGATGGGGGAGCCAGACTCATTTCTGTGATATCCAGTGACAGGACCAGATGCAATGTGCACAAACTGAAACAGGGAAGTTTACTCTGAATCTCAGGAAACATTTTTATACTGTGAGGTGGCTTAAGTGCTGAATAAATTGCCAGGAAAAGTTGTGAACTCTCCATCCCTGTTGTTATTTAAAACTGTACTGGGTGTGCTGTGGGACAGCCTGTGCTAACTGATCATATTTTGAGTATAGCAATGGACTAGGAAATCTTCAGAGGTGTCTTAAAACCTCATTCATGCTGAGGGACTGTGTACCAGTGCAGGCTGTGGAAAAAAAAGGGGCAACCTACCAGCCAAGAGAGATCGTAGCTAGCATTTTTCTGTTTGCATCAATTTCTTTAATGCCGTGGAATCCTATGCGTTCGTTTCTCATTTTTGCATCCTTGCAAATACATACCTCCCTAATTTTCATATAAATTCTACTCCTTCCTTTGCACTGCAAAACACACAAACTTGTGTTCAGCACCACAGAACGATGCTATTGAGTCAGTGAGTGTGTCTAAAGCAGTCTTGTGAGAGATCATGCATTCATATCTATGAACAATGCTGGCCTCTGTGCCCCACTGCCCCTGCAGTTACTTTCAGGATGTTTTCTGTGTCTTCTTTGAGCTATGGTATGTCAGTCTAGTTCTGATTCATCTACATTTTTGTTTTAACTTTCCTAACGCAGAAGGTATTTTATTATTGATACCAGGTATCAATAAAAAATCAAAAATCTAGATGTCATCTCTGAGATGTTTCTGAAAACACTTTACCAACACTGAGTTTATTTGCTTAGGGATTCTTTTTATCCAGGTTCTGAACAATTGCATAATGAATGCTTAGCCCTTGACAAGTAAAAATAACAACTGAATGAATAATAAAATACAACTTTATATATAAAATACAACAGCTGAGCAAATAATAAAAATCCCCCAGTCTATTCTGGGGGAACATAGGGGAGATGCTCCAGCTTAATCCTTAGAACTGGATCTGTTTTCAGCCCGGTGACTGTGATGCAGAGTTGTGCAAGGTAGGGAGATCTGTCTGCCCCTCTGCAATGTCCTGTTCTGGTACAAATCAGTGGGGCTTGCTGACACCAGCAAGTTCAGCTACATCTGGGCCAGTTCCACGTCTTAAACACCAGCTACCTGGAGCCGATGAGGAAGCAGCTTCTGAAGCACTATGCACCAAGGAAGGTGGCAAGAAGGGACAGGCTGAGGGCAGAGGGACTCTGCCTCTACAGGCTCGCATCTGAGCCCAAAGGCCTTTATTTTTATCCCCTAGACAAGTAATCAGTGTAACAACTTCAGCACAGCTGTAGCTCACTTCGAACCTTCCTGCAAACAGCGCTAGTTCCCTGTTCCCCCTGGTGTAAGCACAGCCCCATGCCGCAAGCCCACTCCATGCCCGGGTGGCAGCCCCCAGGATTTCTGAGGTGACCGCAGCAGATCTTCTGTCACCAGCAGAGCAAGTGCTCACCAAGCACGGGAAACCTCCCTCGGCCGGCATAACAGATGTGGCAGGGTATTCCCATGGTGTCACACAAACTTCATTTGGATTTTTTTTTTTGAGCTCTTTAGCTGTTGTTGTGGGCAAAACACTTGGTCTTCCCCTCATCAGGACTTGTAGAAATTATGCTTACTGCCAGCGCATGAAAGCAGAAATTGTAAATGCTTCAAAAATAAGAGTTGAAGCGAGACAGCAAAAAGTCTTCTGCGCCAAATTTACATGAGAAAATACAACTTTGTAAGTGTGAGCAAAGGACTCGAGACTGAGCAGCTGAAGTGGAGGCAGCTGCTCAGCTTGGTGGAGGCATCCTCTGACAGAAGGAAGATGCTCCCCGATCCCCAGAGAGGCCCCTCTTTCTCCACATCCCACAGCTGCTTCCTTGTGGCTCAGGTCTCAAGCCCGTTTTTTTGAAGAAGTGGTTTTACTGTGGGCAGTGACATGTACCCTTAAGGCAACCACCTGCAGGCTCAGTTTCACTTGTGGGGCCAGGGGACAGCAGGGCACCACCAGCCATGGCAGAGAGTTGGCCCCATGGCTGCTCCACTGGAATTCCATTTCAGCTTGCAGGTGAGGTCTTCTTGTCACACTCCTCAGGCTCTTTCGTCTCCTTTTCCCACTCTCTCACTGCATCCCTTCACATCTTTCCTTTCTTTCTCCTTTGATTTCTTTTCCTCTTGAATCTTTTATTTTCTGTCTCTTGTTACCTCTCTCTTCCGGAGATGCTCTTCTTCCTCCCATCACCCTAATCTCTCCCAGCCCAGTCTGGCTTTTGCTATTACTGCATGACACATTTTATGCTCAAGGTAAAAAGTATTTAAATTACTGATTTTTTTGTTCTCTTTCTTCTGATGTAAATGTATTTCCTGCTGTTAATGCTAGCTTGACCTGAACACTTTAAATAATATACTTGCAATTTCCCACATAAATAATCTGTGAATCAGATACCTTAGTAGAGCAAAATATAATGATGTACCATTGTCTTATCAGATTTTGTTGTTATTGTTGTTTAATGATCTAAGTGGAAGGTGGCATGATATTAATACATAGGAAGTACCTTTGTTTACTGTTAGAATGAAGAGTTTTGGAATTTAAAGCTTGATTTCCTCTACTGAAAATCACTGCAGCAATTAACAGTTAAAAAAAAAAAAAAAAGGAAATAGCATTTTCTTCCATCTCAAATTCCTGAAACTGTTTTTCTCTAAAATTAATGTCTTGTTCCTATCAAAAATGATCTTGCTGATTCAAAATCCAGGACTGAGCGCATGTTTTTCTTCTGATTGATATAATTCTGGTGCGTACCTGAGAAAGTTTTTTAACAACCTGTGGTCCATTTTCAGCTCCATACACAGAGATAATAATATTTAATTCAAAGAGCAATTGTTAGATATTATTCATTCATGGTTGAAAGTCTACGTGAACTATTTGGAGAGAAGGTGGAGTAAAAATGAAAATTAATGTTTTATGATCTCATGCTTTGCATGACTGCTGATACTACTAAGCAAACCCTGTCCGAGAGGGATTTCTGTGTTTTCTTCTTGACTGAGCTTTGCTAATTTTGCAGGCTGCATAACAAAGTAAATAAAACTTATTGGCATCTGGGATGTTATGGTGCCCAAAGGCCCTGTCAGTATGGCTAAGAGACAGGTCTGCAGAGAGAGCCTCAAGATGTGATTATCCTCTAGGAGGACTGGTGTTCTTTCTGCTGAGATATTATTTAGTCGAGGCAAGGTGTACAAGGAGGCAGTGTTTCTTCTCGTAAGGCTGGCTATTATAGGGAAAAAGAATGCAAATGCTTTTGGACATACAAAACAGCTAGGATCTGAAGCATCAGAGACAGAGTTGACAGCAAAAATCCTGAGAACTGCTAGTTCTATATGCGTCTCTAACAGATCACTCTTAAAAACAGTTTTGATGCAAATAATGTTAAGCATTTAATGAATTATATATACTTTCTTAAAAATGCCTGTGTTCCCTTTAAGAATCTGTTGTCTAGAGATAAGACTGAGTAATAAATTGTGCAGACAACAGATGATATCTGTATGATGAACCAGTGTCATCAGAAACGACAACACTTAACCAGCAAAGGAAAGCTAAACTAGAATAACACCTGGAGGAAAATCTCCACAATATCTTCAGATTTAAGGCAGCAGGTCAATCTTAATATTACAGGCTCAGAACTGTAGAAGTTTCAAGAAAGAACAAGCATCTTGCCTGTGTTATTTGCTGAAAATAAATGCTCCCCAGCAGCAAGAAATTTAATCTCGAGAACTTCAGAAAACAATATATGCAATACAATATATATGTAAATACAGGTATATACATTAAAAGCACTATTCCAGTTTCTCATCTTACGTTCTTCTGGTCATCCCAAACAATATTTCGAGGCTAAAGGGTATGTTATCTAGAATAAAATTAGCCTTGTATTAGTGGATGAGGGAGGAACATAAATGGGGCCTAGGAACATGGGCAGTAGTAGTTTTTTGTTTTAAAGATTGGAGAATTTTATAAAAAGAAACTTTCAGTGCCCTTTCTCCTCAGAGGAAGTTTTCCACTGACAACCACTCCCACTCCCTTGTTTTTAATTGCACTCCTTTCTTACTGAGAGATGTTCATGAAACCCAGTTTCAGGGCACCTGAGAGAAATGAAAATGTGAGAAGCTGCCTCAAATCTCCTTGTGGCGGACAAATGAGAGGGAATTGTATACGAGCAACAACTGCAAACTCAGATCCCAACAAGATCCAGATTAGATTATGGTGTGTCTAACTGCACAAAAATTACAGAGCAATACTCACAGAACATACCAGTGTCCATTACATTCTATGGCAGAGATCCTGGAAAATATGAGATGGGCCAGCACACTTCTTTTGGAGGAGAACCCAGAAATGTGTGGGACCTGACCGCCTGCAGGATCTGTTCAACTCCCAGCAATACAGTGATTTTTCTCCAACAAAACAGCTGACAAACATTCCAGAGCAAGTTCAGGCGCTGAGCCCTGCTCCTGGCAGGAAGGTGAAATCAATGAGCACCCCAGGGGGACTCAAGTTTGATCTTGTCTCTTTCCCAAAACATGCAAAAGCTTGGATGGAAGCTGGTTGCAACTGTTGGATAAGGCCAGTACATGGTCTGCTCACTCAGGGAAACTGTTGGGCCAAGCAGACCACATATTCATGGTCATCCATCACCACATATTTCATGGAACAGAAGATAAGGTATCACTTCTAAAGATTCCTGAAGGTGAAAGGACCGTGCAAGAAAATGGTTATTTTCCAGAGGAAAAAAATACAGTTTAAAACTATGGGTATTTTGTTTCTTTTGAGGTTTAGAGCCCTTTGCTTTTCTCCTTCTTTTCTTCAGAAAATTCCTCTGATTTCTCATATTCCAAGCTACTGAGAAGCAAGAAGATGCTCAGAGTGCAGCCCGACTTCCAGGGCTGCCTCCACATCTCTGCCCAGTGTTGAGTGGGTGCTGCTGTTGTGGCTGCTCAGCAGAGGCAGGTTTGTCAGCAGAGCAGAGCTGTGGGTGTCCTGTCCTGCTGCAGCATCTGCTTCAGGAGCCCTTCCTGCAATGATCCCCAAAACAATATAGCATGGAGCACCTCTTGTTCACAGGCTTCTGAAAATGTATCTCTCAAAATACCTGAAACTTCATGAAACTCGCATTTCAGCTGAGAATCTGGTTTAGATCACTGGGTTGATTTAGGTGTTTTGACAATCTTCCTTTGAAACTGCTGAAAAAAATGAGCAGGGCAAATGGACAGAAAAGCCAGCTTATTGCCTGGATATTAGCTCTGTTACTGTTGTGAAAATAAGACAGTATTTACTCCTTTGGTGATAGGTAAGATTTCTAATGTGTGAGATACAAGGGGTGGTTTGAAAAGTAATTTATTTTTGCAACATGCTTTATAAGGAATATGTTGGATTTTGTATTTTTACAGCTACTCTGGAATTGCAATTATTTTTAACCCTAACCTCCTAATGAGACAAATAAAACCAACTAGTATTTATTTTGATAATTTTTACCATATTTAGTTCCAAATAGAAACTACGATATTTTTCAAATACCTTAGATTTATTTTTATCGTTTCTTATTTTGCAGCAAAATTGTTCTCTCCCACTCTGCCTCTTTCTGTCTTTTCTTCCTCCATATACCTCTCAGGCCTTCTGTGTTCTCTCCTCATTCCCTCTTCTAGAAAAGTAAGCACAATATCATCTAGTCTCTTATAGAAACCTGTTTTCATTTAAAAGGGAAGTTTAACCATACTAGGATGACAATGAGTATCAGTTCTTTATCTGCCATCTTCTGTTTTCATTTATGTTTCAGGCAGATCTTTTTCTCCTTCTTGAATATGTGTGAGAACTCTTATACCTTTACCTTTAGATACTTAAGTTAAAGTAACCTTTGCTTGCACGAAGTTAATAATTCCACTAATGTCAGTAGAAGTGCTGGAGTGTATCGAGTAATGAGACTGGAGTACTTAAACACAGAGCAGTTAAAAAAAAAAAAAAAAAAAAAAAAAAGAAAAGAGTTAAAGCAAATGTACTTATGTCATTAGATGAGACAGATCTGTTTACCTTACTTCAGGGTTGTCTATCCAGCTTCTTAATAGCACAAACATACCATTCCCATGAGCAAACATCCTCTAGAGAACAGTTGAGGATAAGGACAGCTCAATGCCACTTTCTGACTCATGGGAGGCCTCTGTGGTGGTATCACATCACTGCTTCTTTGCCCACAAAATTGTACAGTTGTTCACACAATCACAGCAGGGTTGAGGAAGGGATCCCTGGAGGCCATTTGGTCCAATCCCACTGCTCAAGCAGAGCTGCATAAAGCCAGCTGCTTAGGGTCCTGTCCAGGTAGCATTTCAATACCTCTGAGGGAAGGGATCACCACCTCTCTGGGCAATGTGTCCATGTTTGGTCACCCACATGGTGGAAAAGTCTGTGCTCATTGCCTCTGTGTCACTGGGCACCACCAAGAGGAGCATGACTCCATCCTCTTTGCACCCTTCCTTCAGGTGTTTGTACCTCTGAGCCTTCTCTCCCCTGCACGGAACAGCCGCAGTTCTCTCAGTCTTTCCTCACATGAGAGATGTTCCTGTCCCATAACCATCCTTGTGGCACTCCACTGCACTTTCTCCAGTATGCCCATGTCTCTCTTACACTGAGGAGCTTGGCACAGGACTCCAGCTGGGTCCTCGACAGCACTGAGTAGAGGCAAAGGACCTGTCTGCTGGCAAAATGCCTCCTAATGTGGCTCATTGTTCACCGTACTTAGTTGGGTGGAAAAGTAATGTGGGAGCCGAGAAGAAGCTCCCTAGAGAGGACGGAAGATGTGGACAAGAAGCAGAAGAAGAACCAGTCACAGCGTAGGCTCTTCCTCAGAGAGGTTGCCATGGTAGCTGAGGTTCACTGTATTTTCAGCCACTTTTCAGCCACTTCCCAAAAAAGGATGTCCTCAGCAGTCCCAGTTATTCTTTGCAAACTGGAGCACTAGTGGCTGGAAAGGCCCAAAATATGGGCTTCCAAAGCAGGAGGGATTTCAGTGAGCTCCCTTTGAGCAGCAGCCTGAGTGGTCAAACTAGGTGGTTACTCTTCCTGACTTAATGAATGCCGAAATGACAATACTTATCATAAGGTTTGGTTTGAATATTGGTCTGCAATAAAGTCAGTGGCAAAATTAATGGATAACACTGGATATACATATTATCATGTGAAAAATACACCTGCACTTCCTCTCTTTGTCAGCTTATTTTTGCTACATAAGGCACTGTATCTAACATACTTGTAAGTAATCTACAGTAAAGAACAGGAGTATCTGCTGACTCATGGCTACCTGTTCTTTGGGGTAAGTTTTTGTCTTGTTTTCCAACAGAGGAGTGTAAAATACATGCCCTGTGTGATACCTTATTCGAAAACTTCAGCCATCTCAATTATTTTTTTATAAAATCCGTGTGTAATTTATAAGTTTTCTGCAATGAGCCGTAGGCTGGGATGCTGACTGTCCTCCTCTAAGAAGACATTTTACCAGTACTGAAAGCATAATTTTATCCAAAAGATGAAATTTGCTGAAATCTGTACCAAAATTTCTTAGGATGTAACAAGACAGAGGAAAAACTGAAAACAGTAACCAACTTATTAGGCATTTATTTAAAAAAACATGAAAGAGAAAATTTCTTGCAGCTGTTTTCATCTGGGACCTGAAAATGGAGGGTTGATGAAAAGATGAAGAATATTTAAAATACAGAAAATGAATCTGTGAACAATTTTCCCTGTTGCTTGCGTTGGAGTAGGTCCTGGCAGTAGTTTTCTGAGGCAGATTGAGGAAACTTCTCAGTTTCTCTTATGTTGAAGAAGATTTTAGATTAAGGCATTGATTAAATTTGGGAGGACTAGGAAAGCAGACTTCTCAGGACAGGCAGTGTGTTTTTTTCTGCAGAAACTGACATAAAATGGATGTTATCAACCAGCAGAACCCTTTGCTGAGACTTGCACTGGATGCATAGAAATGGTTTACTCACTGTGACAGCAAGTACTAGTTTAATACCTCTTCTGAAGGAATACTGTTGAGACCACTATAATAAACAAGGGCACAACCTACATGAAAGGGTTCTTCTGAGAAAGAAGTTTTTACTATATGAGTTGTTATTAGGAAAAGAAAACCCAAACTTTTTTCTATTTTTTTATTTTTCAAAATCAGAGAATCATAGGCTTATGGTTGGAAAAGACCTCTAAGATCATCAAGTCCAAGAACTAATCCAGCACTGCCAAGTCCACCACTAAATCTTGTCCTGAAGTGCCACATCTGCACATCTTTTTAATACCTCCAAGGATAGTGACGCAACCACTTCCCAGGGCAGCCCGTTCCAACGCATGACTAATCCCTTCTTGAAAAAACTTTTCCTGATATCCAGTCTAAACTTTCCTTGACTTATTTGAGTCCATTTCCTCTCATCCTCTAATTTGTTACCTAGGAGAAGAGGCTGATCCCTAGCTCACCAGACATTTTTTTACAGGTAGTTGTAGATAGCGATAAGGTCCTCCATGAACCTTCTTTCCTCCGGTCTAAACTCCCTCAGCCGCTCCTCATCAGACCTGTGTTCCAGACCCTTCCCTAACTTTTTGAAGTATTTTTAAGCTTTCTGTCTTTCAGTGAAAAAAACAGAAAATATTTACTGGAGACTCCATTAAAAAAAAAAAAAAAAAAAAAATAGTCATCAGCGATTTAACTAATGCATGAAAGAATGTCCAAGGAACTTCTGTGTCACGTTTCGTTCTCTAAGACTATAAAAAAGCAGGGCATCTCCTCTGCAATCGCGGAGTTGGGAGCCAGAATTGGGCGAGCGAGGGATCGGCGCCGCGCTCGTATGCCGAGGGCAGTGCCGCCGGCGCGCCGGGATGCGCGGGGCCGCAGCGCCCCCTGCCGCCCGCCCGCCCCGCGCGGTCCCCGGCCGGACAAACGCGGCCCGGGGACAGACAGCGCGGAGCGCCCGCGCCTGCACGGCCGCAGGCATCGAGAGCAGCTGGCGGAGCGGGCTGGTGAAGGGCGGTGCCACGTGCGGGTGGAAAACTAGTCCGCGAGAAGGGCTGCAGGCCGTGGCAAACAAGGGCGGCAGGCGATGGTAACATTCCAGGATGTTGTGTACTATCAGTGTGTATTGTATTAGTTTTTGACTCGGTTCACAGACCCTAATTGAGCACTTTCTGAAGCCACACGACCTCCCCTGCTCCACTCTGTCTTGCTCAGTGATTCAAGTCTAGAGAGTCTTGACCCCTCCCTGTAAACCCTCCACACAGAGCCGTCACACTCTATAGGCTTCTTTCCACCGCAAATCTAAATCACGCTTGAACACGACTGTGAATAACTAAATCAATTCATGTGACGTTTATTGTAATTAACTGGTAAGGCCAGATAAATGGCTGCTCCTGGCTTAGACATACCCCCAGCCATAGTTAAAACAGCTGGTCACAATTAGCGTGATCTACAGCAGAGGCATTTTTGTCACCCACCTTGCTTGTTAAACTTTAGTCTAACAAAGCACAGAGCAACACCTCTGGACCTATTATCATATGAGAACAAACTCACAAGGTTTCTTTCTCACAATTTTTCTGAGCTGGGATTTATTTATGCGGAAAGTGTGAAGATGCTGAGGAAGGAAGCTGTGCAAAAAGATGAGCAAGGACAAAAGTTAAGTTTGATGGCAGAGAAATGAGATATGGTTAAAAGGTAGGAATTGAGATTAGTTCTTTTTATCTGTCCTGTCTACCTCTGATTTTTAGCATATTTGTATTGAGTACAATTCTCACTTCAGGATCCACTACTCTGGGGGTGATTTGGAGAAAGGGCTACTACATGCAAAAGTGGGGCTTTTAAAGAGTTAATGAATGAATATTAAGTTCATCCATGCAACTACTTTGAAGATTTTTTTCTGGCAAGTCATGACAGACATAACAACAGTTTTCCTGCAAGAAAGGGCCCATCTGCATTCCCTGATCAGAAAGAAATTTTGGAAAATTGATCCAGAGAGTCACACCCAGAGGACATAATCAGAAGCCAAATAAGACCCCAATCATAATTTGTTTTATGTAAATCTTCTAAGCTGTCAAGCAGAGTGGAAGCTTTTTCTATGTCTAGGAAAGACCTGACTGCTATGTAAAAGATTAAGTACCCTGAGCTGAACACAAACACCAGATACATCCCTTGATATGAAGAGAAAGGTTTTCATCTTTCACAGTTCTCTTGTTCCCAAGCTATTGTCTTTCTGGTTAACTCAGACTTTCAGCATATTTTGGAGTGGTTTTCCCAGTCTTCCAAAGGTTACTTCTGTCACCCCCCCCCCATTTGAAAATAAAATTTTGGAAGCAATTGCGTTCATTTGATAGCTGAATTTGCTTAAACAGAGCTTCTTGATTGGTATCTCTCCAGTAGATTCAGGCCTTTCTTGTCAGCACCATAACACGTACGCTCCCTTTTTGCCTTTTACAGGCATTTCCCCAAGTATGTGCCAACACATCTTGATGAAGTCTTGGCTCTGTCTATGGCAACTAGATGTTTGCCTGACTGCAGTGAGAACAAGATTTCCCTTACTGCATTTATTTTTGCATAACCTATAAAAAGATAATGAAGATGGAAAGCAGGCATAAACAAACATTGTTCAGAGGCAGCAATTTATTTTCATTTCACCTTCACTCGAGTTCAGCAATAGACAATATGATTATGCATGCTACATATGTGATCGTCTTTACCCAGTGCTTTCAGTCTCTGCAGTACTTAATTTGGGTTTTCAGGAGGATGGCTGATGTGCAGACCATAACAGCAGTCCTTGAACAGGCCTGGTAGAAGCGGAAACATCAAGATGGTGAATCAGAGCATTACCATTTTCCCAATGATTCTTTTCTTGACTTTACTTTTTCTGAAAGGCTCATTCATGCTCTGATTTTCAACTTGTGAAGACACAAGTCTTCAAGACCTACACAAATTTAGGCAACTTAATATCATGTAAATACTTCTTACTATCATATTACTCATTTGTTTCTCACTGTAAGGCATCTGGAATCCTGTCAGGTTCAAAACATCCTTCCTTACCCTAAAAACCTTCACAGGAAAAAAGCACACCACAGCAGTGGCAAGCTGTTGCAGTTTACATGAAAAGGAGTCCCATTTCCACTTACACATGAGGATGTCTGGGTGCTCACTGCTTCCAGCACGGTCCCACATACTGTCCCTCACAGATGCAGTTCTAGCTCATCAGACACTTTGTTTTCATGTCTCACTCACGGTCTGGTTGATACAGCTGTTTAACTTTTAGCTGCAAATCTGCTCTCTGTTGGTGTTTAAATGCACCCTTCCCTTTTCTGCTGTGGCCTTAGGACTCCTTCTAACAAGGCAACATGAGCAAAGGGGAGTAATGCCACGTTGGGATATGCCGGCTTAGCTTGTACAATCAGAAGTTAAAATTATTCACAAGTTGGAAACCTAAAGCAAGGGAATGCTCAGCAAGACAAATGAGTTGAGTTTTTGAGGTCATATTTTCAGGGGGTTTCTGCTGGTGTGTTTTAGAAATCAGAGGACATAGGTGGGTTTCCATCAGCTAAATCCCTGGCCGTGAGCCAGGCGAATGGTCTCTGCTTTCAAAAGAGTGAAACCAGAATCAACCAACAAACCTACAAAAGTGGAGAAAGCTGAGCAGAGAAGGACTTGGTGAAAGGCTAGGAAAGGAGCTAGAAACCTGAGTTGTAGTGATGGAAGGAATTCAGCATGCTTGGTGTAGATACCTAATGCACGCCTGCCTTTCAGCTGCCCTCTGGCACTCCCTGTCTCAAGTGCCATTATTATTTTTATAGTCAATGGATGGAGATACATGTCTCCAAAAAGAAATCACATTCATCTTTCTTAGGGATAACACATCGGGATTTAGTCAGACATCTGCAAAAGCAGACTATTGCCTGTGCATGCTGTGGAAAGGTGGCAACCAAAATGAAGCGTATGTTGGGTGCTGGAATGAGAAAGACAGCCTTAATGCACTCTGGCAAGGAGAAGAGGTTGTCAAAGTGTTGCCAACTCAAAGCTTAGACAGTTTCAGAAGGCCCAAATGGCAAGGAGGAGATGGCAACAACTCTTGCCCATTTCTTCCTACTTCCAGTTTTGCTCCTTCATTGCCTGCAGAAAAAGATTCATCACACTCATCCTTCAAGTACTTTATGATATATTTACCCTTTTTACTTCTTTCAACCCTGCACCTAGCATTATGTGCAACCATCTGAGGAGCTGAGGAGGAAAAAAAAAAGAAAACAAAGCTAAAAGCCAAGGCCCAAGGGCAAAAATATTTCAGGTTGCCAGGAGAAAGGTGCTATTTTATGATTCACTGCTTATTTGTACTGTTAACAGCTGGCTTTAGGGAATTAATGGAAATCAGACACATTTCACCCAACCAGTTGTATAGTCTTACATCTGTTTGGTGTAGTGGTGGGCACATGGTTCTGTAGCTCCTTTAAGGCTAAAAGGTGACCTTTCAAGCTGCAGTCCCTGCAGAAAGGCTTATAGGAAGCATTCTGGAGAGATGATGCCTTAGAGTAATCAGAAACTTTTCCAAGCTGCTCTTTACACATAAGGATAAAGTACTTCTGCTACCTGGGGCATCTGCAGCTCCTCTGGGCAGCCTTATCCAGTGCCTCAACATCCTCCCAGTGAGGAATTTCTTCCTAACATTAAATCTAAACCTGCCTTCTTTCAGTTTAAACACTCCCCCTTGTGCTATCACTGCATGCCCTTGTAAAACATTCCCCTCCAGCTCTCTTCTATCCCCCTTCTGGTGCCTACGAGGTGCTGAAGGGTGTCCCCAGAGCCTTCTCTTTTCCAGGCTAAACAGCCCCAAATCGCTCAGCCTGTCTCCATGGGAGAGGTCATCCTGACCTCTGCTATCTTCATGCCCTCCTCTGGACATGATCCAATGGAGCCAATGGTCCTTCTGGACCCCAGGGCTGAACACAGCACTCCAGGTGGGGTCTCACAAGAGCAGAGCAGAGGGTCAGAACCCCTTCCTTGACCTGCTCCCCACGCTGATTTTCATGTACCCTAGGATGAAGTTGGCTCGCTGTGCTGCAAGTGTACACTGCCAGCTTATGTTGAACTTCTCATCCACCAACTCTCCTGAGTCCTTCTACCCAGGGCTGTTCTCAATCCATGTTCCACTCATCCTGTGTTTCTGCTTGGGATTGCTGTGACCCAGATGCAGCACCCTGCACTTGGCCTTATTGAACATCAGAAGGTTGTCAGAGACTCACTCCTCAAAATGACCCAGGTCCCTCTGGATGGCATCCCTTCTCTCCAGTGCCTTGACTGGAGCAACACACAGCTTGGTGTCATCAACAAACTTGTTGAGGGTGTACTTGAGCCCACTGTCCATGTCATTGATAAAGATGTTAAACCATATTGGTCCCAATTCTGACCCCTCAGGAATACCACTCATCACTGCTCTCTGCTTGGACATCAAGATATTGACCATCCAGCCAATCCTCATCCACTGACTGATCCCTCTGTCAAATCCATGTCTGTCCAGTTTAGACACAAAGTTTCATGCAGGACAGTGTCCAGTTCTTTGAACAAGTCCTGGTAAATTATGTCAGTCTCTCTTCCCTCACACACCAAAGCTGCAAGACCATAATAGAAGGCGACCAGATTTGCCAGGTGCCATTTGCCCTTAGTGAAGTCATGTTGGCTGTCACCAGTCACCTTCTTATTTTCCATGTGCCTTCTTATAATTTGCAGGAGGATCTGCTCCATAATCTTGACAGGCACTGAGACTGTCTATCCTGTAGTTCCCCAGGTCTTTTTTCCCTCACTTTTGAAAAGGGGACTTATGTTTTCCTTTTTCCTATCAGTGGAAATTGCACAGGACTGGCACAACTTCTCAAATATGATGGATATCCACTTCCTCTGCCAGCTCCCTCAGGACTCTCATATGCATCTCATCAGGTTCCATGGACTTGCTCACCTTCAGGTTCCTTTGATGTTTTCAAGCCTGATCTCCTACAGCAGTCAGTTCTCTGTTTTCCCAGTCCTTGCCTTCACCTTCTGTGGGAAGGAAGGTGCATGATCATCCTCCATCTCACAGTAGGCAAGTATTGGCCTGTGCTTCAGAGTCTGCTGCTGCAGGGTTTGGTGCTTTCCAACACAAGGATGCAAAAGGGAAGTGCAAGACAGCATCTGTGTTTGGTAATGTTGTTTCAAAAGGGGCCTCTTTAGACTTTTTCTGCGGTATTATGGGACACACTTGTGCCTGTGTTTTTGAAAGGTTCTCCAAATGGAGATAATCTATTCCACTCAGCTTCAATACACAATACAGAGTTATCAAATCATACAGTACATTTGCATATTCAGTTTGGATTTTTTTTTTTAAGATGTAATCTTTCTAGAGTTTCATTGTATTTTAACTGAAATTATTACCCCATAGCAGAGATCTAGACTTTATTGCATATGTTTTCTACTTCTGTTTTGCAGTTTTTGTTATGACAGCAGTTGCTTTCACTTCTACAATGACTCAAAATACATCTGAGATCACATGTGGCTTTATCAGCCAGAAGGACGAAGGTTCAGGAGCACCAGAGACATCAGTATCTCCTAAGGTGATATAATAGAGAACAAGTTCTGTAGAAAATGTTCTTTTCCATTCTAGAAATACCTTCCCAGGAACTTAAAACATCCTGAACCTTTAGAATGTGAGGACATCACAGTCAAAATCACCAGGGTTATGCCAAATATGGCTACAAAAGGTTAGAGGGATATATATCTGAAAATTCGTACTCTGAAACTGTGAATAGTTAAGTACCAGTTTTCTCTAAAACTGTCTTTTTAATTGGCATCTTGATGTTGTCTAATATCAGCATACCTGAATATTGCTGGATATTGCTGGCAACCTATCAGTGTAAAAATATAAATGAAAATATGTCCCGTTAAGAGGAGACAGCCAAGGCGATGGCGTGTGTGTACCATAGCTGCTGGGACTGACAGGGAAGTTGTACTGCCCTCTATTCCCACCACCAAAGCCCATAAATCCCTGCCATGTCCAAACCCTGACTTAGACACCGAAGCTGGACAATGAGTCAAGTACAGTTTTATTCCCTTCTGACTCAAAATGGTAGAAAGCCAGGTGGAGGTGATGTGTAACTATATTATAAATCAGCTGAAACCTGTGGTTTAAATATTTCCTGAGGATTCTTGTTTCAAGGAAGTCTTACAAAATCTTTTTCATTCCTGAACAAGTAAATCTAAATCAAAGTAATTCAATAATTCAAATAACAAATGAAGGTATAACAGCCAAAGCTGTGCTGATCTTGTATCTGATAAGGCAGAATATGGCTTTTATTTCTAGGTACTTCTCAGGTCAGGAGAAAGGAAAAAGTAGAGAGTAATGAGAAGAACCAGCCAAACAAGCAAAATGGGGATGCAGTGAATTTTGTCCTTTCATAAACTTACACTGGATAAAATTCACCCAACAAAGCAATGGAGAAATTTAGGGTTCCTCTTCAGACGAAGCTATTTACTTGCCACCTTTTGCTGCAGCTAATCATAGAGATTCATTAATCCCTTGGTGGCTTTCAGAATGACTGTGGAAGATTCTGTTTCTGTTTGCAATTCTCCTTTAGCTGTGCACAGTGGTGAGGAAATGAAAAATATGACAGTGTCCAGCCCAAATTTTCCTTACCCAGTAAAAGCCCCCAAGGAGTTGAGAAGCAGTCTGTCCAGATGAGACACTGACAAGCAGTGAGATGCTAAAATAAACCAAACATTCTGACCCTGCCTTTGCATCCAAGCTGCAAACAGAAAGGTTTTATTAAAGTTCTGTGTCTCCCTATGATTCTAAATAAAAAGAAACAAAATCAAATGTAAAGAATAACCTGTATTACTAACTGAAATTATCATGGCTCTGGCTAAGATTGTTCTGTGGTGTCTGTCTAGAGAACAGAATTGACTAGTTCAACAGGAACTCTATAGAGTTTCCTCATGTAGGAGAATTCAACATATTTATTAATAGGTTGGATGGTAGAAATGAAGAAAAGGCGCACCCTTTAGAAATATTTGAATGCAAAAAAAAAAGTAAATAAATCTAACTGCTAATAAATACCTAACAGTTTGATCTCCTGCATTGCAGGTTTCTAATATTTTGGAAGATCTTGGGTGTTATTTGAATTCTCAAGGAACAGAAAACATCTACCAAACAATTAAAAATGTGGAAGTCAATGTATTTGAAGATATTGAATTAAGAATAACAATGAGCATTTCAAATATCATTTCATGCTTTTGGTTCTTTAAAAAGAGCAAAGCCTGTAAACTTTCTTTTGACTCAGAGAATAGGTAAGTCAAGGGAGGTACTGGATCAAAGATCCTTTAAGCGATCTTTTCTTTTTTAATGCAAATTAAAACATTCTGTGTCTGTGTTTGATTTCATGTTATGCATTATGTTTTTCAGTCTCTTAATCCTTAACTGTTGCCACCCAGCAGCACATTACCAATTGTACACATATAAATCTTAAGATCAAGAACATTTTTAAATAATCTTGTTATTTAAATTTGTATAGCATTATGCATGGGAGTATCCGGGCACTCTCTGACATTGATGGACTTGAGCTTTGCCATGCTCCTTAGCAGAAATTGTGAAGGTAAAGAATTTGGCTGTGGGGTTCCTGAACTGCCTCAATCTCAGGAAGGCCATCCTTCCCAATGCTCAGCATTAAGCATATGATACTGTAGTTTTAAGTTCCTATATGCTGCTTGTGTAGGAAGACACATGAAGAAAGCATTTCAGGCTGAAGGGCACTATGTAAATAATGAATATCAGTGTCTTTGAAGGGTTTTTTCAAGCACTAAAGAGCTAACATTTAATTGTGTGTGCTGCATATTACCTTCTTCATATTAGCATGACAAACACAACTTTACTTTCTGTTTTATAGATATATTACATCTTTGGCTTTTTCCCAAATAAAAGAAGGACAAGCTGGAAAATACACCCTCTTGGTCACAAGTGAAACTGGCAATTACACAGTAGTTGTGCCTGTTCTCATCCGAAGTAAGTATGTCTACATGAAAGGGGTCATTCCATCAATAGGTTCAAGGGCAGAGGCTCAAGTTCAGTCAAAGCAATGAAGCTTTCATGTGCTGCACTTCAAGCATCTTCCTAGATTAGCATAGCACTTGGAGCTGTCTTTGGAAGCTGAAGTCAGAAACCACAAATTATGTGAGAGTCAGCTTTCTCTAGTCAATAAACCATGCAAATGAACAAATAAAGATGTAAATGTGCAGAAGCTTTCTTCTCCCCTGTGAAAAATTCCCCTCTGTGTCAAAAGGGACAAATTGATGGTACCTTTTTTTGTGTTTTCAAGGCTCATGGGATAGATTTGTTTGCTTTCATTTTAACCTGTTTATTGTTGGTGTTGCTAGTTAGGTTGTAACCAGGACCAGATCAGGATGTCCCTTTTATATTCTGGTCACACTTTGACCTGCTGCCACTTGTCCACTTGTGGCTGCTGCTGTGTCTGTCACTTCTCCCATTGCTTTCCCTTTTACAATTCTGTGGGTGGTAAGAGGCACACCAAGGAAAGGGGAAGGCAAAGGTCCCTCTTCTCAGTGCCAGCTCTGACTTGTTCATTGTTTTTTAAAGCAAAGCACAACAGTTCTGCATCTGCTCAACACAAGCATGCCTGAGAAGCTGAGGTTTTAGCTGCTGTTAAATGCTCATGACAGACCACCTGTGAGGTGCAACGTTTTGAAAGGCTCCCAGTGGGAGTAGATTTGATTCAGTTTTCTCAAGGCTCACACAAGAGAGATCTCTGATGCAAAGCCAACAACTGCAGCAAAGTGCAAGCTTCTCTTTCTAACTAGGAGTGTCCAAAAATATCTCAAAAAACCCCCCATAAAGACACACAGTGACATGATTTTTAACAGAAGAGGAAGATTGTATTATTTTGTCTGGAAAAGGACAAATATAAAGATAAATTTTAAAACTGCAGAAAGAAATTTCAAAGGCAAAACCTCAATCCAAACAGCTAAAAGACTAGCAAACACTTCCAGGTTTAACAAGTACCATTGCTTGCCTTGATTTTAATAAACTGTGACTAATCAACATTTTGTTTTCCCTCTTTATTTGTTTTTAAAGTATTTCTTCTGTTAAACGTTTTTTTCTATCTCGTGTCAGAAAATTCACCTGTAATCTCTCCTTGTTTAATTTGAAAGCTTACTGCATGCCTCAATTATAATTTTAACAGTTTCATTGAGGGACAAGGTATTAAACCTTTTATTAAGAGTTGCCATCTCTATATCAATTAGGGTTTAGAGGTAAAAAGTGTTGTTACATGTGGAAGCAAGAACAGTTTGAAACAATGTTGGTAAAGGTCTTTTCCATATCAATTGCTTGGATTGCTTTCTCTTTGCTCCTGTGAATTTAATGTCATAATTAGATCTCTTATAAAACCCTTCAAGATAGATGTGAATCCTTCAACTTGGATGTGAATCTTTGTAGGTAAAAAAAAAACTCTTAAGCCTATCCTATAAGACATAAATGAGGAAAGAAATTACAAAGCCATGAGTATTACTTTCACCTTAGTGTGTCACCTTGCCTGCAATGGATGTATGACTGAGGAAAATGTCACTTTTACATGTGACAGCTGCAAAACTGGACTCCATGCTTTTCATTTTGAGTCAAACCTTTAGCAGTTTTAATACATTAAATTTTTTGTTCCTAGTCCAGGTCTGCACCTGAGAGGTTCAGGGTGCTGGGGACTGTCTAGGAATCATTTCCCTCTGGGCTACAGATGCAGGGAAGAGAAGTTTGCTGGTTATCAAAAGTTATTATCACCCCTTCTGTCTCTGCCATGTATCTGATCTGAGTGAGCAAATCCCATTCTTTGTACAGATTTTGTAGTCTCAACAGATACTCCACCAAAGGATGGGCTTAGGATGTGATTTCAAAATCACAGGTGCTCTTGCCCAGTAAAATGATTAGCAACCACAGGAAATTAACAGCTTTCAGTATCAGTCTCAGGATTATACCCTGGCATATAGAGGCAGGCCTTTGGTACAAGGAAGCTGTGCATTTAGCAATCAAGGCTGATAACTCATGAGACCAATCCACAGTATGCCTAGGGCTAAATCATTTTTGGTTCCCTCAGTGTTGAAACTCCTGAAACAAATCACAGCTCTGTAACTTTATGTACTGCAAAATAAGCAAAACACTGTTTCAAAATTATTTCAGCTTTCTTACTCACGTGCATGATTTTTTTCAGAAAAACCAGCCAAACCCTATTTCAGGAAAAGGGAAAACTCAGATTCTATCAAGTGTATATCTGAGAGCTACCCCCAGGCCTCTGTGGAATGGATATTCTGCAAACACCTGAAAAGAGGTATGTGTATGTTCATATGCATGTTGAATCTCTAGACTGAAAATTTGTCATCTTCTGAAGAAAAAGTGACAGAGTGAGAAGAAATAACCTAAAGATGTGCCAGCAGAGGTTTAAAATGCATATTAGGAAAATTTCTTCACTTAAAAGGTTGCTAAGCACTGGAACAGCCTGCCAAAGGAAGCAGTTGAATCACCATCCCTGGAAGTGCTCAAAACTCATGTAACGTGGCACTTGGAGACCTGGTTTAGTGGTGACCATGGCAGAGTTAGGTTGATGGTTGGACTCGATAATCTTAGAGGTCTTCTCCAACCTTAATGATTCTATGATTCTACTCTGCTTAGTGTGCCTACTGAGCTGGGGAGATAACTGAAGAAAATATTTCGATTCAGTGTTTTTGGAGATGGGCTTTGCTGGTTGGCACAACCACATGCTGGTTGAAAACCTATGTCCATGTGATCCGCTTCTGGAGTGCTGCAACACGTTTTTCTTAAAGATGTTGACTGTTGTGCTCTTTTGGAAATTGTCAGCTCTTGGCTTTAGAAATGTTATTCCAGATTCATATTTTGATGTCATAAGAGCAAATCAAACTTTTTTTCTAGTTTTTCACATTGTTTTTAAATTTGAATCTTACAATCACAGAACACTTTGGATTAGAAAGGATCTTTAAAGCTAATCTAAGTGCACTGCAATACGCAGGTACATCTTCAACAAGATCGGGTTCCTCAGAGCCTTGGCCTTGAGTGTTTCCAAGCATGGGGCATTTGCTACTTCTCTGGCAACCTGTGTCAGTGTTTCTCCATCCTCATAATAAAAAAAACAAACATATTCCTTATGTCTAGTCTAGATTTACCTTCTTTTAGTTTAAAACTATTACCCTTTGTCCTATCGTAACAGGCCCTGCTAAAAAGTTTATCCTGATCTCACTGATAAACTCTCTTTTACTACTGGAAGGCGGCTGTGAGGTTTTCCCAGATCCTTCACTTCTCCGGGCTGACCAATCCCAGCTGCCTCAATAGGAGAGGATTTCCAGCCCTCTGAACTTTTTTGTGGCCTCCTCTGGACTCTCTGAAATATGGCCACATCTTTCTTATGTTGAAGGCCCCAGAACAGGATGCAATCCCCTAGGTGGGGTCTCGTGAGAGTAGAGTAGGGGGGAAGAATCATGTCCCTTCACCCGCTGGCCACTCTTCTGTTGATGCAGCTCAGAATACAATTGTTTTTTGGGCTGCAAGTGCACATAGTTGAATCATGTCCAACTTTTCATCGGCCAGTTTTCCCAAGTCCTTCGGCAGGGCTGCCCAAGGTCTGTTCATCCCCCAACCTGGATTGATGCCAGGGACTTCCCTGACCCAGGTGCAGCACCTTGTGCTTGGCTTTGTTGAACCTTGTGATTTTCCCGTAGGCTACCTCTTGAGCTTTTCCAGGTCTCCCTGGATGCCATCCCATCCCCTAAGTGTGCCAAGTGTACCACACAGCTTTGTGCCGTCTGTAAGCATCCCACTGTCTATGTCAATGATGAAGACATTAGTACTGGTCCCCAGTACAGAGCCCTGAGGGACACCACTTGTCTTTGAGGGCCAGCTGGACACCATGATATTGACCACTACTCTCTGAATGTGACCATCCAACCAAAGTCTCATTCACCAAACAGTCCACTCATTAAATCTGTATCTCTCCAATTTAGAGAGAAGGATGCTGAGGGGGAGCATGTCCACGACTTTACAGAAGTCCAGACAGATGGCACCTGTTGCCATTCCCTTGTCCACTGATATTGTCACTTCATCACAGAAGACCACTAGATTGATCAAACAGGATTGCCCTTGGGGAAGCCATGCTGACTGTTTCAAATCACCTCCCTGTGCCTTAGCAGAATTTCTAGGGGACTCTTTCCTGTGGCCTTCCCAGGCACAGAGGTGAGGCTGACAGGTGGCAGTTCCCATGGTCTTTCTTTCTACCTTTTTTCAAAATGATGCAGTGTTTCCCTTTTCCCAGTCACTGGGAGTTTCACCCGGAGCATTAGAGCTGAGAAGAAACGGGATAATGATTTTGTGAGCTGAATAATGTTTCCCATTCTATTAATATATAAAGTTTATTCTACTAACAGGGGCAATAAATGCCCTTCTCTTCAGCATGGCAGTTTGGGGTCTGGATCTCATAATGGCTGCTGGATTTGCAGCACCTCCCACTACCAGGAAATCAGAGATGTGGTGTGAAAGCTCAGCCTCTACGATTTCACTCTTGTCTGGATTTTAATCACGTCATTACCTATCTAAGAGCCAGGTTGAGCATATTCAGGTCATTTCAGCTCACATTTCCGCCTAGACTGTGACATTTTTATTTTCTTATCTTCACCTTTCCTAGTTCCTTTTAATTCAATATGTAAGATCTAGTTTTCCCACTATTGTTTGCGTATTCTCATGGTTTAGAGATTTATCAGATTTGTTTGAGGTTAACCAAATGAGTCAATGAATAATTATGGTTGTAATTGCAGTTGCCCTTATACAAGACATGAAGAAACTGGAGAAATAGATGGCATCCAGATGGTGCAACATGAATTATTTCAAACTTACATATGGTGCTGTGCAGTTAATGTCCTGGGCAGAGAATGCACCAGCCTCTTCACAATAGGTAACTTTTGTCTAAGGTTTACTTGCCTGTGAGCTCAATCCTGCTGCTGAAGTTAGTTGCACTACCCATCTGAGCATGACTTCTGGTCTAAGCTACTTGTTTGTAATCACTGGAATAAAGCTAACAGTGAATATGATTGCTCTGTCACATGTTTAAAACCTAATTCAAATAGCTCTGTGGTCTCTGTAAAGAGCTTCTTGTCTTTCTACATTTGCTATAATTGTATTGACTTTTTGTTCATGCTTTTAGGACTGTGTGCATGGAGAAGCCCTCCAAAGTGTTCTCAAACATATAGACTTATATATAATTAATATAAGCACTCAGGTTTGCTTGCCTGACTTTTTTTAAATAAAAACAACCTGAGCTAACCCCTATGCTGCATTGTGCCCTAGAGGTGTCTTGTGAATAGTGACAAAATTAGTTTTGAGACAAATAAATCCATGAAGGTTACTAATTTCATGATTGTGGTAATTACCATTACAATGTAAAAATGAATATCTATACAACATTAGCAGAAAAAAATGTTGATTTAACTGAGCATTTTCCAGGAAAAGTGATGGTTATTTCAGTGGCTATGTTTTGGTTTTGTAGATTTAAATGAAAGACGAGCAGCACCTCTACCTGAACTGCTACTTAAGGTTGGGGAACCATTGCTGATCAGATGTAGAGCTGTTCACCGTAATTACAAGTTCAGAATACAACTATCTTTTGAAAACAGAGAAGTTGAGCAGGTAAAAAGACATGGCCTCTTTTTAAATAGGTTGTATTGAGCACTATTAACTGATTAAATGTGAATCTCTGTTGAAAACCAGGGTCACTACTTTGAAGGATTAGATTATCAAACAAACTCCTCAGCAATTCGGATCCAGAATGTGTTTGCTTCAGCAGCAGCAAGAAATGACAGTGGACATTACACCTGTTCTTCTACTGCTCATCTGAATCAAACTGCTTTGATCACAGTTCTAGGTAATTCCAATCTGTGGTGCTAATTTTTCTCTCAGTTGTTTTGCTTTGTTTTCCATGTGTCTGTTCTTTACTTGCAGATATGCAGTGTATGTTTATAGTTTCCTTACAAAGGAAGAAGTCTGTTTGCACTTACAAGCAGCCCAGGAGAGCCAAGAGATTAATCTGAATTGAGTCATTCTGGTACCTGAATACAATTAACCTTTTTTTTATATTGCTTTTCAAATAATTCCCTTTAAAAGACAGTGCTTTTAGAAATGAAATGATACTGTTTAGTGATGCAGTCTGTATGATTGTTTCATTGGGACCTCCTAGAAACACTGGCTGGGATTCATTTCATATGTGACGCTCAGCCAGTGTGCCACAGAGCCATAATTTTAAAAAGGAAATCCCATTCTACTTAAGCAGCATGCTGATTCCAAGGCTGGTGTTGTTGAATTTAGTTGAGAACAGTATCCAACTTTGTTTCTCAGATGGAATGATATACAAATAGGCTTAAGTCTGGAAATGGGGAATAAAAAGGAAAGCTGTAGGTAGGCGTATGCTGCTGGAGTAGGTACAGAGTGTAATTTAATGACTGGTGTGCCTGGAGTTGGAGACCCTAGCCCTGAAAACAAGGCTCTCTGCAGCAGTCACCATATATTTGGCCTTAGATGCAGTTGCTCTCAGAGTTTATGATACCTAGGTAGGAATGGTAGGAAAAGAGAATACTTACCCAGTCTCTTCAGAAATTACTTTCCTGGTGCAATATCCTTTTTTCAGCTTCTGCCTACCACTGAGCAGGAAGTTCTCTTGTCATTTACCATAACTGAGTCCAATACCTGTGCATTTTCTACACACATCTCCTTGGTAAACAGGAACATAGGGGTGAGGGTGTACTCTAGAGGTAGGGCAAGATCCTCTTTTTTATCAGTAGCTGTGCATAGGTCAGAAACAGTGGCTTATTTGATCTGTGAACTATCAGGTGTGAGCATTGATGACAGTCAGAGAGAATATTTGCGTTGCTGTCCCCAGAAGGCTGCATTTCTGAGCAGGTTGTTTTTTTCACTGCAATGCACTAACCTATACTGATTGTCTGTGCCCTCCTTAATACCCCTTTATTCAAACAAAACTTCTGAGGGTTTTCTGTCTTTGGTAATGAAAAAATCTATTTGTTTACTTACATGGTGGATTAAAGTGGCTGATGTTGTCATACCAAGCTAACAGCTGTGCTTCTCTCTCCAAGGTTCTACAGGAATATCCTGCGCTTCTGATCCATCCCAGCATTTAGCCTAATGTGTTAGTTACACTCACTCTGGGTGTAAATTTATGCCAACAATGCCAATTCCATTTCAGCAGTGATACAGATACAGATTTCACTCAGTTGCCCATGTCTTAGGGTGGCTATTTCTGAAACAATCAGTATCCCACCTTTAAATCATTCCTGTGCATGGTTCAACACCTGTAGCTTCACTGGAAACATCATGGTGTAACTTACCGAAGAAAAAACTGATTTGGTTGGCACACACTCCATAGCCTGGGGACCCTGGCTATCATAGCTGTATGGATGGGTGGTCTTTGAATCTCTAATAATGCCTTGCAGCCTGACAGCTTTGATTTTCTCTTTGGTAATTGATACCTCATCAATTTATCCCATTTTGTGTGACCATCAGGTCAGGCAGGGTGGTTAGGCCAATTCAAAGCACAGCAGAGATCATGCCAACAACTGCACCTGCAAGGCTCTTTGTTTTTTGCAGGTTTTACATTCAGTTTCCACCAGTGTTAAACAAAGAAATTTTAGCACTACACAATCTTACTGTAGGAATATGTAAGTTATTTTGCAGCACATTATATTAAAAGCAACAAATAGAGAAATATGAGGAACATGGAGAGTAGTTCTGTCTTGAGAGTTTCTTCTCACCTCTGTGTCATTGCTAAGTGTAAATAGTCAAACATACACATAAGCCTGTCAAAAATTACAAACGAAGCAATAATGTGCCATTTTCTTTCTCTACTTTTTTTTCTGAGATGTTTTCCAGACAAATGGCATACACTGCTCCAAGGTCCTTATATATGCTCTGGAGGAAGCATTTACTCTTGGCTGGTTGTGTTTTAACAATACATTCAGAGATGATATTCTGCCAGGAAAGATGAGGACCAAAAGATGAAGGGTCCATGTATAAAATCAATGAGCCTTTAATATCAAAAAATAGGAGAGCAGTCATGAAAGCAACAGTTTCTTGTTTTGAAATACTGAAATATTTGTGGGTTTTATGGGAGTTTCCAGGTGGTAAGTAGGCTAAGACAGATAAAATATATCAAGCAAAATATAGGGTTATAATCAGAAGAAAAACACTCAAAAAGGAAAAAACAGCAATATTTTTATGGTGTAGTTTTTCACCATGTAGCTGATTAAACACCACCACAACTTTTCCAAAGATTGTACAGTCCTTGGAGATACCCAAACCAAACTGGACATGGCTATGAGCCACCCCATCTATCTGGACCTTCTCTGGGCAGGGGTTTGACTACATATCTCTTCCAATGCATATCGTTCTGTGATCTTTACCAAGTTGATCCTAGACCATTGGTATCTTTAGGACAGCCTCCCCCCACATGTCTGCTATTCAGCCTCTTTGGGTAGGATTCATTCCAAACCAAAAAATGGGACATCTAATCCCAGCAATGACTTTGGTTCCTTCATCAGTCAGTGCCAAGAAACAGTATTTCCAGAAACATTTCGGTACATCTTTGTTATCTTCTGCTTTAGGGTGGGATACATCTCAATGTGCCTTCTTCCTTCCACTAAGTTTATCAGAGAAGCTTAGGTGGATCAGAACTTTTGACATCTCCACTAGGTGAAACAAATCCCACCCTAGCAGGGCAAATACGAGCCAGCACATGTTTCCTGGACGTCTTCAAAACACTTCATTGTCATCTTGCATTAAATATTTAATTAATAATTTAAATGGAGAAATACAGGAACAGCTGCATGACTCATTTGCAAAATATTCAGCTTATTTTAGGGAAGAAGAAAGAACTACTGTCAACATCTGGTTATGATGGTAGTGTTATCTGGTTCTGTTCCTGTAGAAGGAAAGCCAGGGCTGCAGCTGTTAATAACTTGAATATATACCCAAACCAAAATGAATAATGACATTATTGGTCCTGTGACTCTGTAATTTAGAGTGAAGAGAAATGTCAGACCATTTTGGAAGCGCTCTGGTCTGACCAAATATGCAACTTCCTCAGGCTCAAATCATTTGTCTGCAAGTGACACAGTGATAATGTTTCAATACTATTTTGAAGTGTTGTCTTATTTTGATTAGCAGGATACCTTTTGTGATGTAACATGGTTTTTGCTTGTGATAACCAAATTGAAAAACATACAGATGTTAAAATATCTTCATTAAAGATATTCAGCCTTTCTAATACGTCTTTTCTTTTGGGTTTTTTTTCCTCCAGAAAAGGGATTTATAAATATAACTAACTCTAAAGAAGATTTTGAAATTGGTGAAGAAGAGTTTTGCTTTGAAGTTAGCTTTACAGCATATCCTCCAGTTAGATGCATGTGGCTATTTTCCAAAAAAACATTTCCATGTATAAAAAGTTACAGCGTGGATGGACACAGGTATTTGAATATTTTGTAATAATTTAATATAATAATGTTTCCTCTTTATCTCTCATTTGGACGGTTTACTCTTGATGTTTTGTACTCTGTGTTTTTAAAATATGAATGGGCCACGTGGTGAGACTGTGTTAACAAAAGGCACTCGGACATAATTTTGGATTTCAACAACAGTTCACACAGATAACTTGTAAAATCACTTCATTCTCTGTTTATAATAAACCCTTTACTAAGTTATACATCCAGCAACTCCTTAGCTCATATGCACTTTGCCATTCCCCTTCTCTCTAACATAATTTCTGAGTTACAGATCTGTCGCAGTTTTCATTCTGGATCACAAGTTCTGCATGTTCCCATTTTGTCATCCTGTTGTTGACGATGTTCCCAGTGTCTTTCGAGCAGCTCAGACCAAGCCCAGGGTGCTGTTGTTCCCAGGCCTCTGCTCGGTCTGCTGGCCTGTGCCTGTGTCACAGAAACATGCCGTTCTGCTCGTTACCCAGGTCATGGATTCTTCCGCTGCTGCAGCAAAACATGTTTTGAATAAACCTGGTAGTTATCTACCTTTTCTGTTATTTCCTACAATGGACTTCTGGCATGAATCCTGTTTAAGGCTAATGTTTTCTCCATTCCCTAGGCTCTCTAATTTCTTGATAACATTATCTAATTTCCTTCAGGGTTTCTTTCAGAATAGTCCCATGGCTTTGCAGGTAACAGCTTTTACTCACCTCAATGAAAGTAAAGCCAAGCTGCTCTTTTCAAGCTTTTACATTAAAAGTGAGCAGGCTTTACATTAAAAGTGTAGGCAGGAGCTAATGCAGCTGCTCTGATTTCTTCTCATATTTTTAAAACCTCTGTCAAAATCTGCATGAAGCTGTGTCAAAGTCTTTATTACACTTTTTTTTCTTTCCATAGTATTTCAGTATCTTTGATTTTATCCACCAGCTAGTCAAGTTATCTTTGCAGTAGACTGGCCTTTTCATCTGCATCAGATAGTGCATTGCAGTCAGGCCTCAGGGAAGTTCAGAGACAGCTCAGTTCAGGTTAGCAAATTGTCATCTCCTGGCAATGGCTACAGGAACTCTGTCCCTGCTGATAAAGTGAGGGCTGTCAGCAAACTTTGATAGCACTGGGTGGGTGTTGGTGACTAATCTGCAATGCCTGACATGGGCTTGGCAGAACTGTGCTTGTGACAAGACTGATTTTGGAATGAGGTCTCAGGGGACAGCCACGAGCCTTTGCTCATCCTTTGTCCAATAGGTACCTCCCTCCAGCTGATAACACAGCGTTGATTTGAGGCAGCTGATTCGGACCTCTCCTCACTGCTTGTACCAGCAGGACTCAGTTTTGTTTGGATGATTGACAGTGGGTGTAAATTCAATCCAGATAAGAATTAGGTGCTACAGACTGTGCCAACAATAATAATATTGAGAACTTTTGAAATGGTTTAGGCAGCTGTCATTAGTCAGTAAGGTGCCACTGCTGGCCTGGGATTTATGAGTCACTTCAGAGCCATCGCAGCAAAGAAGCAGCAGTAGCTGAGTGCTCATCACCACCTGCCGGACGGGGAAAGGCCAGCTTGTGTCCCTGGAGCCGTGTGTCCCGGCTGGTTCGGCCACAGCCATGGCCACGGCCACCAAGCACTGCTGGGGCGTGGCCAGGCGGCTGCTTCGAACAGATAACCCGGCCACTGGTCTGACAGCGCTGCTGGACAAACGGGGGGGTTTATGTTTATTTTGGGAAGTTATGCTTTGCTTTTATTTGCATCCTTTTTATGCTATGGAAAAATAAAATTGAGGGGAAAACACTTGAATTTGCTGATTATTTCATCTGACAAGTACATTTTTTTGTACAGACATCTCTCACAACGATCCAATTTTGGCTGAACACAAGCGTTGGATAGACATGTCTCACCTGAGGACAAAGAGCAGGGGTACATATTTCATTCAGTTTGAAGCACACAGAAGCAGCAAGGGGTAGGGAGGTCAGGAGATTCTACCTGCAAGTCGTAGCCTTGCAGATTTCATCGTGATTTTAAAGCAGAGTTTCTCAAAGCAAGACAAAAAGGTCATCACATATCTAAACACATTGTGAGTCTCACTTTGCATATTCTAGTTGATTTCTGTGTAATCCTGTCTCCCAGCACTTCTACTTTGTTCCTTTCATATCCTTTTTCATTTCCTGTTTTTATTTTTATAATTTCTGCCAGTTTCTTGTAAAATTATTCCTTCAGATTTAAGATCATATTAAATTTTGATAATTAACCCTGTACTTTTCTTTAGCTTTTCATTTCAAAACTCAGCAATCATGTCTCCTGTCACTACACTTACAGTACATTTTCAGACATTCTTTCAGAATTTCCATTTTCTCTTTGCTTTTGTGGGCTCTGTTTCAGCACACTGCTGGTTTTCACTTCTCCCCTAAGAGCTAATGACTTTCATACACACAATGTCCTTTGTTAAATTTATAAAACTTAGCTCACATCCGCTTATATTTTCAGGTATTGAAGATACTGTTTCAATTTTTTTTTCTGATTATTTCATTAGGATGTAATCATTCCAACCTGGGATTTCAAAAGCAACTAATTCTTTTTGGTTTGGACTTTTTTTCTTTCCTGTCTTCAGTATCTTTTTTGAGGCAGCTTAAAAAGGTTCTGACTTTAAAGAATTCATGGGTTTGGAGACATCATTTAGGCCATTTCAGACAAATACATCCAAAAGTCAGTAACTATATGAAAGTGTGGCCTTAGTCAAAAGACAAAATTGCAAGTACCTTCAAGGAGAGTTTTCCTGGTTTGGAATTTCAAGGTGATACTTGGTACCTTTGTATGTATCTTGCTTAAGGAGAAATATCCAAATTTTAGTTCTCTAGATTGATCTCATTACTGCTTTCTCCTACTTTGCGTATTGCTGATATGGGCTGTCTGGGCTTTTTTTTTCTTCTCTCTTCAAACTCTCCGATGTTCCTGCTTGCCTTTATCACTAAAACAGAGTTGGGGACCTACAACATGGTTACCATTGAGTTGACAGCAAAAATATTTATCCTCAAATTGTCAACAACTACACCTAAGAGAGATTTTCTTATGTTGCTCTTCCAATGCTGATGAACTGCATTATCTGCTATTCAAAGCTGACAATCGTCCTGACAGCAATAACCTAGCTGAAAACACAGAAATAGGATACCATTTTATATCACTGTAAAATAGCATATTCCCTTCTCCCTTCCTCATCTTCTGTCCTATAAACCAGTGACTCCACAGGACAGTCAGGCATGAATCCTTAAGTCTCTACAGGTCTCTGTTAACAGTTTCTGTCCAGAGACTTGTTAGAGCCCCTCCTGGCCATCTCCATTGCTACAGGCTGTCTCCTGCACGGTTTGGGTCTTGATTTTCTGCTATCCATTGGCTCAAAGGCCATAGGGATTAGTAGAAAGCTGGTTTTCCTCCTGCAGAACTTCCTTGAGGGTTGGTGTTTCATCTCATTGACAATAAACTTATGATGATGATGATTTCTTTCCTGAGTTTATGTGAGATCTTTCCATTTGGAATGTTTGTCTCTTATATTCCTCCCTGTCATTGTTGTTTCTTAACACAATCTATCATCTATCTAGAAACGCTCATCAAAGTTCCCCAGAGAGAAGAAAGTATGATCCTTTGCTGTGCCTGGGTGTGTCTTGTCCTCCAATGAATTAGTAACAAAATCACAGCTTGACTGTCTGCATGCTCTCCTGAAACAGTGAGAGAAAAAATGCAAAATTAAATCAATACTGCAGGGGGAAAAAAAATCTCATCAGCACAGTTAGACTCTGGGATTTATATTATCTAAGCAAAAATAATTTCCTTTGTATTCTTCATGAAAAGATGCAGAATAGTTTCAAACTTATATATGAGTCTTGACTGCATTTGAAATATTTTTCAAGTTGATATTTTGAGCTCTTCTCTTTTTTGATTTTGTTCCAACAGCATCTCGTCGAAGTTCTGCAACCATCAGCACCAGTCTGGGATATATGTGTTTTATGCTGAAAATGATGATACATTTGTAACAAAAAAATTCACTCTGTATGTGAGAAGTAAGTAACAAAACTATTGCTGAAGATTTGGCAAAGTCTGTGATTTTGTCACTCTTATAAATGGAGCTATTTTGACTTTTGCATTGGTACTCCCTATTTGTTTACATAGCTTTATTGCTAAAAATGGAAGATCAAAAGGCAAACCTGTGATTCTCTTCACACTGCATTAGACTACTGAAATCCAGGCACTGGGTCAGAGATTGACACTGGATGTTTGTAGGATGTATTTCTTGTGTCAGGTAGGGATGGAGAACAGAGAAAGGAGGGGAAAGATTAATTTTTTTTTTCTTTAGTTTATCATAAACAGAATATGAGGAATCAGTTGCATACTGAGAAAATTAATGCTTCTTAAGAAAATTACAAGCCTAGGAACTCAGTAAAATACAGGGACTCTGTTCTATCTCTACAAAGCTGGAACATATGTGACTGCAGCAGACCACATGAGATATAGAGTTGGGAGGAAATCACTATTCCCATTAGAAATTAGCTTTCTATGCCATGTTTATGAATTTTTTTCCCTAGTGGCATTTATGAGTTAATGCAATTAGGGTGGAGACCCTCTGGTGTGTAGCTTGTATGTTTGGGCTGCAGTGCCTCATACACCCCTGCCTACAATTCACACACGTGCACAGTCTTGACCAATGCTCTCAGTTATCTCAGTTCTGCCACGTGACTGCAGCATCCCTCCCTTGTTCCTGGTCTGGGGGCTCTATTTGTGATATATAACTTACACAAGGATCTTCTGTGCACATTTTGTATGAGTTGGACACCCAGAAATTCAGTGCCAGGGCAGTCTTAGGGCCAGCTGCTTAGTCCAAGTCAGAAAAGCAGAAGTCAAGACTTCTAATTTTGGCTCTGCCATTGTTTTGGTCTGGCTGTGTCCGTACAGAGAAGTGGCTGCTCCCCTTGCCTTGCCACACTACCCTCCACAAAACGGAGGAAGGAGGAGGCCTGTGAGCTACACCCAGCTCTCACTGTGACATGCAGTTTTTAACTGTGACAACGGAAGCAGACCTTGGTCGCAGCAGATATAGCACTGCCACATAAGTGTACAGGGTTTTGTCGCTTGAAGTGCTGACAGAATTTGCCTTACAGAATCATGGAATTGGTTAGGTTGAAGAAGATCTTTGAGAACATAGAATCCAACCATTAACCCAGCACCCCCCAAATATACCATTAAGCCATGTCCTTAACGTTTGTGTTGTCTTGTTGCAGGAAAGCCTGAAATCACAATGCAGCTATTGTTCAAACAGATCTCCTGTGTTGCTGAAGGTTACCCTGCCTCATCCTGGGTTTGGAGGAACTGTCTTGAACTGAACTCATCCAAGTAAATAACTTTCTTTTCATTCATTGCAAAGACTATCTAAGCTATCCTTGATTAAATGAAGACCAGCCTGTAACAAACAACATGTAAAATGCACACTTAACTGTGGGCATTTAACTGATTTCCCTACTCCAGGGGAATCAGATCACCAAAATTAGGGGATTTTTTTCCTTTTTTTTATTGCCATCAAATGAAGTCTATAAAGATGTGTATTTCAGACTCTTTGGACCAAAATAGGCCCCACTGGGTTTATATCAATAGTTAGGTGGGAACATAGTCCAATCTAAGTTTTTCTCTTAGCCCATCAAAGTTACAGGGATTCAGGGAATGCATTGGTTAGTAATGGCCGATTAATTGGTTAAGCTTAAAAGACCTGCTATGGTGACCTGTTACCAAAGCCACTAAAATCAGTGAGAGTGTTTCCAGTAAATTTAGTGAGAGTATTTCCAATAACATTGGTAAGACTGTCTCCATTTCCTCTATTTAGGGCAATGAGTCAGGCTCTAAAATTTTTTAAAATGCTGAAACAGCTTTGACCTGATTTGTGAACTATGCAGATTTTATTTTAGATATACCAAGAAACTAATAGTCCCATGGTGAAGAAGAATACTAAATCAAATTTACCTTTGTAAGATTGTGGATAAACTCTAAAGTATTTCTTTTAGCTAGACAAAGAAACAATACCTAGACCATTTTCTTTTCCATACATCTTAAATCCTTCTTTATATCAATCTTTTTGTGCAGAAATGGAAGAAAAAACCCCAAACAACCAAATATGCAGCTAATGGGTTTAAAATACTCCTTAAATCATATTTCTGTAAAGAAAATGTTGAGACATATCTTTTCTAAGGAACTTCCAAATGTAGAAGGAAATGTTATAAGTAGACCTGAATTAATTTAATTTATTTCTTATCTCCTCATTTATTTATGTGGAGATTAAATTAAACAATAAGGTGATGAATGACAGAAAAGCTAGAAGTCAAAATTATCTATGTGGACCTCCTTTCCCTCAAGTATAAAGTTCCATTTTTCTACATATCAGGACTTAAATAAGTCATTAATACTCTCCATCTGTGTGGGTGGAGGCTCTCCATCATGAGTGAGAGAAACTTCATGGATGAAAGGACATACCTTCAGGGAAAGGAGTTAGAACTTTTCCTCTGGGTTCTTATTGAACTTATAGTTTTAGCAGTGGCTCATTTGCAGCTGCTCCGTGGTTTAAATGTTTGAGGCAAACATGAAATGAGTGGGAATAGGTGAGGTACAGGGGGGTTGTGAAATCGATGTAGGTTCCATATTTCAGGGGGTGCAAGCACCCTGCCAAGGCAGTGGTGGAGAGTGGGAATGAGCCCAGTGTAGGAGGCAGCTCAGTCCCTGCTAACCCTGCCATGGCCATCACCAAAAATGGGACTGGTAAGCAACCAGAAGTCTCACTCTATCACTGACAAAAACCAAGCCCCTTCCCTTTTTCTTTTCCAACACAGACAGAAAACATGTTTTGAAACTTCCCACCTTCTCCCCTGGCAAATGTCACTGTGAGCTAAAAATCAAAACTGGTCTGCTTCCTTTTTCAGCTGCACAGAGGAAATCACAGAGGGGATTCAGAACTTCCTGCCAGAGAGGAGATCTCTGGGGTCGTGGATTTCAAGCAGTACTTTATATGTAAAGGAGACAGCAACAACCTTCTCAGTGGAGTGCTGTGCAAACAATTCAGCTGGTTCAGCCTGTGAAAAGAGTTTCATTAACCTGTCAGGTACCACAAGACAGTGTTTTAGCAGAGGTTTTCTTAACTAACATTGGCATGTGTAGAACCTACAATACCTTTTTTCTGGCTAAATGGCTGACCGTGCAACAGCATTGCAGGTAAAACACAAGATCTGTATGTACACAGTATCAGAAATGGTGGGTGAATGGGAGACAAAATTCTCTTTTCTCTAGGCCCAAAACAGAGGCCTCCCTCATTAAAATAAACAAAAACAAATAGAAAGTGCAGGATGGAGCCAAGGCAATGTTTAAGGCTGATTTCTTATTTTAACTTCGTCATCCCTACATGATGAATCAGCTTTGGCAAGAGCTAAAGGCAGTTTGGTAGCTGGTGGCGTGTGCTATCTCTTGCTACTTTCCTGTAGGCCACTGTGCTGCTGCCAGAAATGCCCATGGGAGCTCTCCTACCCCATGGAGGTCATTGCACACCCAAGCAAGATCATGGCTGAGCCAACAGACCCACTGAAGCGTCAATCCCTGTCTTCAAAGCAGGAGTACTGGGAAAAAGACCTTCTTAAACTGATGTAGGCAAGTGACAAAAGGTTAAGTCCTGGTTAAGAAGTCTCCCTTCTTGTCAAGAGAATGACAGATTATTTCCTCATTGAATCAGAAAGTCAGTATGATTATTTGCACTTTGTACTTGTAACTCCATATATATTCCATAAAGAAAAATATTTCAGTAAGAGGGAACATGCTGTAGCACCAGGAATTGTTTTGAAACACCAGGTATTTGCAGTACAGGGATTTCCTTTATCATGATGATCAAGCAGTTTGGTGCTTTTGACTGCAGGCTGTGACCATTGTCGGAGTTTGAGCATTCATGTTGCAATTAGAATAGAAAGTAATCATAATACTTATGCTTTTACAAACAACCAGAATAGGAGGGTAGGCCTCATCTTTGCATGCTCATCTACCAATCAACACCTTATTCCTGTTTATGCCCACAAAGTTCAATCCAAGGATCACAGCAAGACCTCCATGCACTTAGGTTTATTAACTGATTTAGCTCTCTCTTTTTTTTTTTTTTTTTTTTTTTTTTTTTTTTTTCAATGAAAACATGTCAGAATTACCCAGAACTTAATGCCTACTGCCCATCTTGCTTTGCTTATGACTGCATCTCACTCCCCATGCAGAAAAGGCTCAGATGTGTGAGGGCTGCAGACTGCCAGAACTGATCATAGGTTCTCTTTGCATTTTTAGCTGTACACACAAATTCTGTTTCAGTGGGTAGTAATACGTGACTTTTAAAGTTGCAGGAGCTGTTTCTTCCCCGATGGACAATTCTGCATTCTATGTCTCTGCTGGATTTTTTCTCCTCTTGATCACTTTTGTGTTTGTATTCATTTTTCTTAAATACAAAAAGGTAAAAGAAAACATAAATACCTGACCATCCTTATTTTGTTCCTACCAGGCAGTTTCTTCTCTAAGACTTACTTCATTGTTTGTTTTTTTCTTCCTAAGCAATACAAATATGAAAGCCAGTGGCGAATGATACAGATGATAGGGCCATCAGACAATGAATACATCTACATTGACTTCAGAGAATTTGAATATGATATAAAATGGGAATTTCCAAGGGAAAATCTGGAATTTGGTGAGCAATCCATAAGGTAAATCCTAATACTGGAGCAGTAGACTGTGCTGGACCAGCAGCAAATAATACTGGCATTTTGTGTCTTGTAGGACAGGTCCTTGGTTCTGGGGCTTTTGGGAAAGTAATGAATGCAACAGCTTATGGAATTAACAATGCAGGAGATTCAGTCCAGGTTGCAGTCAAAATGCTAAAAGGTATGATAAACTCTGTTGCCTTGCACAAGCAGTGATGCATTTTAATATCTCCAAAGTAGAAGAGAGGCATTAGAAATCCCCCTTATATAGAAAACTTTCAGCAGTTGCACTTCACAAATGCTTGGCTTCAAAATCATTTCCAAGTGCCTTCAAAACCCGATTTCAGATTGGACAGGTATTGCTGAATTGCCTTCATCCTGCACCACGTTGCATTTTGCCCTACACATTACAGAAGGTCTGTGTTGTGTGGGAAGTATGGAGCCTCTAAAGAGGAGAAATGCAAATCCCCAGTGCAGATTAGCCTGCTGGTTGTATTGGTGACTATGACCTTTGGTGTAAGGCCCCTTTTTCTCATAGTGCTGTCTAGTTGTGGCAAGCCCTTTGCCTGCTGTGGCTAGCTTGTTTCCAAAACTTCCAGCACAATTTCCTGTAGGCTTTCTTCTTGATGATGATAAAAAACAGTTTCTTTCCATCCCTCCTTATGAATAAGGCTACTAAACCTTGAATATTCCTTTCTGCTATGGTCTGGCCTCTCTCCCAGCTGTCTTGACTCCTCGTAAAAGCAGTGTCCAGGAGCAAGCCTCCCTGGCAGTAAGCAGAGGAAGGCTCCCTCACTGTGTCCCAACTAATCACAACCCTGTTCACAGAATGCTGGTGTACTTTACACTGGAAAAGGTCTCTAGGATCACTGAGTCCAACTGTTAGCCATCACTGTCAAGTCTGCCACTGCACCATGTCCCTCAGTGACACATCTACACGTCTTTCAAGTACCTCCAGGGATGGTGACTCAACCACTTCCTTGGGCAGCCTGTTCCCATGCTTGACAACCCTTTCACTGAAGAAATTTTCTGAATATCCAACCTAATCTTCCCCTGGCACAAAGTGAAATTGTTTCCTCTTGTCCTTTGACTTGTTACTTGGGAAAAGAGATTGGAAACCACCTCATCCACATTTTGACATGTGTTGGAATGAGCTACACACTGATACCAGCACCCTGCCCACCTGTGTTCCCACACAGCCCCTTCCTGCCAGCACTGCCATTCAGGTTTTCATCCCCCACTTCCACATATGCATCAGTTTATGCTTCTGCGGTCCACTCCTATATGGTTGTCTTTGTGGAAGCTCAACTTGATCATTTTGGTTCACATACCCAATTCACTGAAATGATGAGCACCAAATGCTCACTGAGAAACAAGACTAAAGCTGCTACTGAAACACAAGATGGCCTTCTCAGCTATTGGATTGCAGCTGGTTGTGTGCTGTATGAATGCCATTTTTTTCTGTTAAGATTTCTCTGCAACAGGCTTGACTACCATTTTATCATGCTTGGGAACACTTTAATATATTTCTGTCATTCCTTGCCAGCCCAAGAATGACAAAAGTTGACATTTAAAGACTGCTTTCCCAAGCTTTCAAATGACCCGCACTCACACGCAAATTTAGTTTCCACCTTTCGCTGAAACTTTTTATACTCTGGAAAGGATTTTTTAGGATATTCTGAAATGTGCTGTCAGTCCAATGAATTTGAAATTAAGATTTGCATGTGACGAAGAATCACAACCATTTAAATTTTTACTTCTTTGCCAGAGATTTCCAAATCTGTGTTATTACTTTTACAGAAAAACCTGATGCTTCAGAAAGAGATGCTCTAATGTCTGAGCTGAAAATGATGACTCACATTGGAAGCCATGAAAATATTGTGAACCTGCTAGGAGCTTGTACTCTGTCAGGTAAATTGAAATTGTGGAAAAGTACCAATTAAAACTGCCAGAATAATGGGGACTAATTTTGCTGTTCTGTGTTGGCCCAAAATAAGATGAAGATGAACTGTAAGCAAGTTTAAGGCCATGCACGTGTACAGAAAAGGGTTGTTTCTGATTATAGTGGCAGGAAGCGATACAACAGTCCTTCTGTAGAGTAGGATTTCCTATTAAGTGGTGATGGCACTGGTATGAGCCAGTTTATTAAGTGAAAAGAAAAAACTTATCGAGTGTCAGGGACTTTTGTATACACATGATTATGTTCACATAGGAAATTATAATTTTTTTTTTTATTATTCATGTGGCTCACTAATGAATGGATAAAAATAGCTAAAAGACAGGAAACCAAAGAAACTGAAAAATAAGAACGGTAGGAGGGACACAAAAAATGAAACGAGAGAAGTAAATAATGGAGAGAGGGACAATCTTTTAAAGGACCAAATGCCAAAACAAAACTGAAGAACGAAAAAATAAACAAAGGTGGGCTAAGATGAAAGTAGTGAGATATTATCACTGATTAATTATTATGTGACACATGTTGAGGTAAGTTACACAGCTTACACAGCTACATTCTTGTCCCAAGAACTACTTCTCTGGCCAGTCCCATGGTCAACAAAAGTGGGTGAAGAGAGGCTAAAGAACAGATCAGCTTGAAGAAATGCCAGGATTTCACCAGTGTAGGTCTGTATCATGAACTATAACACCTGACATGAAAAACTTGACAGATTTTTCCATCACGTTTATTTATTTAGTCAGAAAGACCAAGCAGAACAGTTAACTTTTGTTTCCTCAGCTTACATCAGTGGCAATACTGTCAGGCACAGACATGTGAGGGGTAAGAGGAAAGCAGAGAAATAGGTTGTTTTCAGTGACTTTAGCTGATTTATAACTATACAGACTGCCACTGCCTTCCAAAAAAGTGGGCAGGATGTGATGGTGTAGGCAGGAGAGCTGCAGGGAAGACCTGCTTAGTCTGGTAGGGTAGGGCACCAACACTTCAGCCTTATCCAAGTGCCATTTTCAGAAGTATTTACATGGTGCTCAAGACTTGCCCATTTATCCTCTGAAAGACTTAGCAGCTTTTTCCAGCCTGCCCTACCTTCTTTAACAGTGGCCTTCTGACAGAAATGACCGCAGATTCATGGTCAGTCTTTCTGGGCCAGAAGTGGTGGTGGCAGTGTGAGGCTTTGCAGGGTGATGTGTGACCACTCTGAGCTCCTGCTGGCAGGTCGTGGTTTTAAATCCAAGCCTGCCTGTGTCAGGAATTGTATGCATTTTTCCTTTCTTGAGAAAGTGGCCTAACCAGTGCTCTACTCAGACACCTCCCCTTGCCAGGGGTATACCTCATTTAGGTCCCCTCAGCAAATACTCTTGGGTTTCAGGTGGTCTTCTTGCGGAAAAAAAACATGGTATTTTCAGAGCATGAAGGTTGCACAGATAGACAGAAAGATACAGGTCAAAGGATACAAATTCACACCATCCAGATAATTAGCAGGAGTCATCCTTTGCTTGAACCCTACTTGGTTTGGAAAATATGCTGTATCTTTATAGCCTGTACTGTCCTCCCCATTGCCACTGGGATGGGCAAGGATTTTTGTGTTTGTCTAGGGATTTTCAATACAGTTTGAGAGATGCACCACAAGGACGAATTGCACATACTTTCCAAGGGATATTTTAGTCAGTAAACAAATTCTCATTGTGTGCCCATCAGTAGAGCTTATCTACCTGGAAATAAAAGATGCTTGGGATATTTTAATGCAGATTAATCCTGAGAGAAAATGACGCAGCATTAGGACTTTAATGGGGAGGTTGCTAAAAGTAACAGCAGACATTTACATTTCCAACTATTTCAGGACCAATCTACTTGATATTTGAATACTGTTGCTATGGTGACCTTCTGAACTACTTAAGGAGCAAGAGAGAAAAGTTTCACTGGACACTGACAGATATTTTCACACAGCAAAACTTCAGCTTTTACCACAATATCCATCAGGACCAAAATTCTAGGTAAAGAATTTAGTAACAGTTTGACATTTTTAAAAACTACTACTGCTTTTTAACCTACATTCTCATCTGTGCTCTACACTGATGAAATTATTGAATACTTGAGAATGTGCCTTCACATACTTCAATAAGTGATGCCTTGGAGAGACTGCAGAAAATGAAAAATCTCTTGTTTCTTTTTTCAGTTTTGAGAAGACTCATGTCTGTGTCCAGATTTTTAGTAGTAGTAGAAACTGATTATGTTTTTCACTTCTAAAGAGTTTGTGTGTAGATTATGTTGATGTGTGAAACCTTTGAAAATGTGTTGCCCACTCCAGGACAGGGACTCACCTGAAGTATTCTGTGAACACAACTCTATGCAGAGGGGATGAATTTGAAACCACACAAAGAAGTCAAAACATAAATGTGACTCCAGGAATGCCAAATGGGATTGTGCTGATTTCTGAGGAAGGTAAGAGGTTAACTGACTGTATCTTCAGTAATGTTATTATTATTGTATTTATTGTATTATTGATATGACCAGACTAGATTCCACGACAAAAGCAGATGCTTTCTATCATATGTTTCTCTTCAGTCCTGGCAGGGATTTTGCTGGAGGATGATTCAACAACACTTAAGATCAGAGGCTTAAGTTTCTGCTCATGTTATACATAGTATTTGAATATGAAAATACTTGCCTTTATTTTATATAGGAGTGAAGGATAAAAAAGATGGATGCTTTTTGTGATATTGCTCATGGAGCATGTGAAAATCCTTACAACAGTCAGTGGAATTAATCAGAGAGTGAGGAAGTCCATGGAAAACTCATGTCTTGATTATTTGTTACAGATAAAATTAAGGATGCAAGAACACAGGTAGATGAAGAAGAGGATTTTAATGTGCTCACTTTTGAAGACCTTCTTTGCTTCTCTTATCAAGTTGCCAAAGGAATGGAATTTCTTGAATCCAAATCGGTATGGTGAAGGCAAGCAAATTTTTCAGATAGAAAAGATGCTAAAATTAGGTCAGTTTATAAAAGGCAGGTTGAAGAACAGAGCCACTCAGTGGCAAGCTTGAACTGTACCTCCTTCCCTGGCTTAAGAGCGATGACTGGGTTGCAGTTTTAGGCAGCACCCTGAGTAAGAAGCAACTGCACAGCACATTTGTGCCTGCTCTGGCCCTGTCTCCTTGCAACCAGGGAGTGTCCATCTTGGCCATTCACCAAGCTGCTGAAGTGGAAGGAGGTGCCAACTCAGAGAGCAGGAAATTGTCCACCTCTGATACCGAATAATCCTTCCTTTCCTTCTAAGTGCATTCACAGGGACCTTGCTGCCCGGAACGTACTTGTGACCCATGGGAAAGTGGTGAAAATTTGTGACTTTGGCCTTGCCAGAGATGTAATGAATGACTCCAACTACATTGTCAGGGGCAATGTAAGTTCATGAGGGCTCTCTGGTTTTCATACCATTGTAAGAATTACAAGGAATTAAGAAAGAAAATTTTAGATTTTTTAATTCCTTGTTAGTTTTTTGCATATCTGTATGGGCAATGCAGAAATCTCAGTCTTTCCTGCCCTTGGCAAAAGCAAATTCTTAGATTATAATTAAACTAATCAAGATGGTTCTGTAAATGAGATGGCACCCATGCTCTTTCTAAAGCACCCATTGATGGAAGCACTGGGACTTGTTTACTGTTGTGAGCAATAACAGAGTAGGACAACAGCATATGTGCGGGGGTGTGCCAGATAAAACCAGATCCTCTGGCTTTATGAAGAAGTACAGTGTGGACATCTCCCTCTGGGCCACTCTACGCTTGAAGTCAGAGGAAGGAATGTGGCTCTTCCAGGACTGAGCTCATCTCTTCCTTAAATAGTCATCTAAAACGGATGAGATGAACTGGCTCTTTAGAAGTTCCTATTCCCCTGCAATAGCAATGTCCAGGGACTGCTGGCAGAGACACAGCTCTGCACACAGCAAACATGAATCGGTCATGCTGGCAGTGAGATGCACAGTGAGTCACCTAGAAAGCCTGTGTCACAGCCTGTGTCACAGCATGACCTGGCCTCCATCCCCTTGTCTGTACAGACTCGACTGCCAGTCAAATGGATGGCTCCCGAAAGCTTATTCGAGAGGACATACACCACAAAGAGTGATGTCTGGTCGTATGGAATACTGCTGTGGGAAATATTCTCTTTGGGTATGTTTTGCAATGGGATAAAAGAGAGGTGTTTGGTTTTGGCACCTTCTGAATTAACACATACTCTCCAATAATTTCCACAGGTGTAAATCCTTACCCTGGTATTCAGGTTGACACAAATTTCTACAAATTAATACAAAGTGGATTTAAAATGGACCAACCGTATTATGCTACAAAAGATGTGTAAGTGTATTTCTGAGTGATGCACAGCATGAGAATTTATACTTACTAGGTCACTATTTGAATGACCTTTTATTCATTGCACAATATATCTTACCCAAAATTAGTTTCAAAATGTGAGATCTTCCTCTAAATCTAACAAATGCTGCCTGATCCTGCAGGTTTTGTTCTAAAGCAGAAGTGATCAACGCTAAAGGTTATGTGTATTTGACAGGACTAATTTGTTATATTTGTTTAGTTGTGCCTTCTTTCCCCAGGGAATTTCTTATTCCCAGACCACAGATTTTTTTCCCCTTTTTTTCTTCTTCCGTTTTTATTCTTTTTTCTTTTCTTTCCTTTTATTTTTTCCCCCAAAAGCTAAGTTTTTTCCCAATTGGCTAATTTTTTTTGGGTTTTTTTCCTAAGCTTTATTTTTCAATTGAGCTTTACCAGGTTTGTTTCAGTTCCAGGTGGCTAGGGTTCCTCTTAGATAAAAACTTTGCTAAGGAACAATTGGAGAGAAGCTAGTGCTCTTAGCACACAATTTTCAGCCTGTGCCTCTGTGCATGGGTGGACTCTGCCTAGAGGTGGGCCCCAGGGAACGAGAGAAGAGAAAGTGACAGAGAATTATGAGGTTTGGAACATGGAGGAAAGGGAAGGACTTTGGGTTGTCTGAGCACTTCTGGCAGGCGTTTCATGGATGGTCTAGGACAAAGTGCCTGGCTATGACACTGCACTGCTCTTATCCTCACCATATAAAGGCTGTACATTAAAAGTACAGGGGAATCTGACAAACTAACCCATGAAAGATTGCTGTGCAGGGTTTTAAATATCAGGGAGCCTATTGTCCCAGTAACTTTACAAGGCACTTTAACAGTCAGGAGCTGCATTGATGCCTGATGAAGTTGCAATATTTCTAAGGTGGTATTTAAATTTCAGAAAGATTTTTATGATGTCAAATTACATTAAAAGATGCCACAAAAAGTGTACTTAAGACTACATAGTCCACAAGGAGCAGGTTTAGCCCCAGTGAAGACAGGAATTGTCTTCCTAACATTTCCTCTATGGAAGCTGGAAAACAAACATCATGCCATTATGTGTCATACCACAATGAAGATTTTACTAAGGGCTCTGATATAGCCATTGCCAGACCATTTCACCCTTTATCCTTATCTTTCTTCTTTTTTTCCTCTGATGCAACACCATAATTCTGGTCTCTTTCTATAAAATCATTTTGATCCCCATGATTCCCCCTTCAAGTCCTGCAACCATGTACTCATTTACAGGGAGCCCAAGAGCTAACATCTTTTCTGTGCCATGTCTTTCCATGCAGCTATTGCATGATGCAGTCCTGTTGGGCCCTTGACTCCAGGAAAAGACCCTCTTTTTCCTACCTGGTTTCCTCTCTGGCCTGTCAGCTGGCTGAGGCAGAAGGAGCAGTAAGTAAACACATTAGGATGAACGTGTGAACAATGTCTGGGTTTGAGTTTGGGTTTTTGTGGTGTTTATACGTAGCTCCACAGATCACAATGAGCTGAGGGAGTCTTCTGCTTTCTAAGGAAGTTCACAACTCTATTATGGATGCATTGCCCATGGCTCCATATAAGAGCTTGGGCCATATTTTTTTGCCATCAGAAAGAACCCTAACCTTCCTGATGAGGATTTTCTTCTTCCCACTGCCTGCACTGGGACTCTGGAAAGCTGAAGTCTCTCAGCCTGTGCTGAGTGAATGAGCTTCCCAGCAGTCAGCTTTGGTGATGCTGGGAGCTGCCATGGGAGAGGAGCTGAGCATGGTCCAGGGGCCAGAGGGGGTCTCATGAGGGATCCCCATGCCATGTCCTCACAGTCAGAATGTTGTATGTTTTTCTCAAAGGTCAAAATAATAGGGATGATCTGAGGAAGTTCTGTTCTATCCATACCAGAAGTTTATCTCCTCTTCAAGGAGGATAAACAATTCCTTTTCAAACTACTAATCCCTACTTGGGTATCCACTCTGGACTAGACACATTATTTCTCAGTGCTTGCTTCATGGGGAGAAGTGCAATTTTCCAAGTACAATATATAATAATAGAAGATATCTTTTATTTCCTCTTCCCAATTCTAGGTTTACCATAATATGAAGAAAAATGTTGCTACACACCATTCCAGCATCAAAACTAAACCTCGTGTAAGCAGGGATGAGGACTCTTTGCAGTCCCCAGTTGTGCTCCAGCATGAACACACTCAGGTTGAAAAATAATCTGGGATGTGGATTTGGTTTCAGTATTGTCATAAACTCTGTGTAGGGTAAGCATTTTATATCAGCTCTAAGAAAAGAAATTGTTACCAACTGCTGCACTGTTTGTATTTCTTGTGGGCCAATCTGTATTTAGGTGAACTTTTGAGAAGAAGGTTTAATTCATTTGTTTGAATTCAGCAAAAATATCTATAGCAAGACAGGTTTTTTTGCTGCGTCTCTCCAACTGACTATCTGTTTTCCTGGTGTTATGTAAATAGTGCCCAATCAGCGTATTGAATTCATACTGTTCTTGGCACATTTCAAGCAAACATGAGAGAATACACATTTTTTTAGTCAATGTTTACAAGCATCAACTATGCAGCTAAAGAGAGCAGGTGTGATTTCCAGAAGTGCCATTCACATCTTCATCTCCCAATGTCAGTGAGTGTTGGAAAAAAAACCCAGCTGGAGTCATCAATTTTAGATGTCCACAATTTACAGTTCCATCAGTCTTATTTTACAAGGAGCTCTTACTTTGATGGAGTGTAACTGTCTTACCCTGGACATCTCAATGGTGGTGAAGTAGCTGATGGGTGTTCAGTTCTGGTGAGTTCATTTTATCAAGATTTAGTTACTCACGTGGCCCCTACTCAGCCAGGCTACGTTCTGCAACTGCTGGTGAGAGATAGGCACTGACAGGAGGGATTGCTTTCTACCTAAAATAAGAATCTAAAATAGCCAGGAGGAGTGATGTTTGGAGATAAACTTCTACCTCCCTGGTTTGGAAAATCCAGGTGGCAGTGTCTAGTTAGAAGTCTCACTTCAGCTGAGTTACAGCTAATTCCATTCACAGGGTCTTGCGCATTTTAATAGCAAATAAAAAATGTTTAATTTTGAAGAAATTATGTTTTGTAATTTCAGAATTTACTATCATCACTCCAAATCCACAGAATACAGTTTGGGTGTATGAACACTGCTGCACTAAAATGAAAGTATGTCTCTTTAACTTTCTCACAGACAGCCAGGACAATACCCAGAGGCTTGATGTGTTTTCTGTATACTTAAAAAGACAGCTATTTTCATTATGAGGTTTAAGAATTTCTAAATGCAACTTTCATCATGACTAATAGGATACATTTGTCTACATCGAAGTGGATCAAGATGAGAATATATTGGTTAATAGATTTTTTTCACTTTTGCATTTTACAAGGTGCTAGTTCAATTAGGATTTTTCAGAGGCATGTCTTATAAAATAATAATTGTTCAGATAGAATATGCTATCACAAAAATTGAGCTGCTCTTTACTAACACTGTCTGAAAATAATGTTCTAATGCAGTGATCATGACGTGTATATTTTTGTTAATTCTATTAATAATTACCAATGAATCATAAATTTTTTAATCTGATACAAACTGCCAAATAAATTTTAACATTGCATTCTCTGGAAAACATATGTTATTTTTAACATACCTATAACAGTTTGAAAGTGTTCATCTGCAAGAATGAACTGTTTAGCTCTGTTAGTACACAGCCTGCAGTGGCTGGACAGTGGGAGTTGAGTGTCTTGTGCAGACAGGAGTTTTCGGCCTTCAAATTTAGAGGAACCTAATGCTGAACTGGTCGCTTCCAAGACTGGCTGGCCCTAGAAATTAAGCAGATGTAAATTGGCTCAAAGAGGAACAGATGGGAATCCCATGTACCTAAAAACATGCTGAGGAGTTGTGTCACATGTTTATACACAAGACTTGAAAAGAACTGGACATAGATCATCTGGCCCCATCATCACAACTGAGCTGAGATTTGGGAATATAAAGGCAAATAGAAAACCTAGGAGCAAGTACGACTTCTCATGGATCACACATGAAAAGCAGCTCAGGCAACACAGCACTCCATGAGGAAGAGCAATCAGGAGGAAAAACCCTCCTGAAAGAGCTGAAGGAGTGGGAAGTTGTGTTTCTGCTTCTCCACTCAGAAGAGATATATGGAACAAAGCTAGAGGAGGTATTGAGTGAAAAAATAATTTCTTTTGGGACATTTTCTTTCCAGGAGGCTTCCAACAAAGCTTAGCAAAGTAGTGGTCCATTCCTGAGGCATGTGCAGAGCTACAGACAGTGCTGTTTAGGGATCAGTTTCGTGATTCTGGAAGGGAAATGTCCTATTAGGATGCAGACCCCTAATCTGTGCCTGCAGAAGCACTTTGTCAGGAGAAAGTGATTAATGCCCCCTGTAAGGAATGGAGAGAGTTAAGCTTGTTTGAAGACCTCCAGCAGAGATGCCTTTAGTCTAAGGTGGATGCCTTAAGTTAGGCACAGACTGACAAAGATTCAGTAATCATTAATCCGGGAAGAGCAGTAGAAGTGTTGAGGTCAATTAAAAGCCCCGAAGGGCAGAGGACACTTGAGCTCTCCCTCGTAATAATAGCAGAAATAAGAAGAAAGAGAACTTAACAAACCAGGCTGAAAAACAGGATGGCGCTGGGGGATCCGCCCGAATTTTCTTTCCCCTCTACCTGCCAGAGCGCGCCGGGGAGCCGGCAGCCGTGCCCGAGGCGCGCTCCCCGCGGGATGCCCGGCGCAGGGGCCCCGCTCCCCGCCGCAGCCGACGCTAGGTGGAGCTCCGCCACCGCGGCTGCCGGCGGACAGCGCCCAGCGCGCCGGACCGGGCACAGGGAGCCCAGCACGGGGACCCGGGGCAGCGCGGGGTCCGGGCCAAGCTGCACAGCACCCGGAGAGCAGGGCTGGGAATTAGGGTGTCGGTCAAAAGGGCTCCACGGCCAAAACCTCGTAGCATAGACAGGACAAACCACCCCCACACACCCCGCCCAGAGCATTTTGCCAACCAACCATGTCCCTGTGCCTCAGACAGCAGGGACAAAAAAGGTGAGAGACTCTTCTCCGTCCTAATCGAGAGAAACTGAAGGTGCTTCTCCAACATGTCATGCTGTTGGGCTGGGATGGGCTCTGCGGGGTGCCTCGGAGAGAAGCTATATTAACCATTGTTAAACCAGAAAAGAGCAGAAGTGACCCTGTCGTGCATGCTAGCAGTGGCCTTCAGTACACATGTTCATGGAGGGCACTGTGAAAGGCAATGAAGAAATCCAAGGTCATAGTTGCTTCAGAGCAATTTGCAGACAGATCATATTTTAAGAGTCAAAACTTCTGCTGGAAATTATTTCAGGGGCAAAAAATCCAAGTATATTGAAAATTATTGGATCCCATGGAGCTGGATACCCAAATCTCAGCCCTCTTCTCTCAGACAGAATTATATCAAATGCTCAATGGCTCAGGGCTTAGGCTTCCCATTCTGCCCACTTCCCTCCTTCATCAATGGCAAATTAATTAGACCATGCAAAGAGAAACAGCTTTTTTAAAAAGGCACAAAAAGACTCACCTAGATCTGTGGTTGAGAAGGCCTCAGATGGCTTCAGAAAGAGCTGGAATCTGAGCCCAGGTCCTCTCCCCCTTGGTGAGCATCCCAGTACTATGGAATGGCCCAGCAGGAGCCTTTCCAGGCAGGTTTTCTGAGACCTGAGCTAGATTCATGCTTCCTGAAATGCTTTGTAATGAGATAAACAGTGCAGCTGCTTAGGGCAGGGATCCTGCCTTATAGGTCACTGGCAGATTAAAATTTATGCGTTAAGGCTGCACCAGAAAACTGATAGAGTAACAGTCCTAGAAGAAATGTGGGTGCCCTGGGGCACAATCTGGTTCAGATCTCAGCTGAGAAGGAATCCTGGAGACCTATTTCTGGAGAGAGGTGGAAAAGTGGTGGTGCTCCTGTGGTTACCTCCACAGAGACATGTGAAGACCAGTGTGGGATCCAGTTCATTTAAACACTGCTTAGCTGGGATGAAAACAGACAGGAGATCCTGACAGTGACCCACTCCTGCTGCCATGTATTGCCTACACCTACTCATGATCCTGTGCACCACAGCTAAGCTTTGACACTTGGTTTTGGCTACCCAGAGAAGCCTCTTTCCAGGGCTCCTCTCCCTCCACGCTGTATGTATCCTCCAGCTGAAGAAAACCCAGGAAGTTACTTCTAATGACAGCCCTCCAGTCCCACCAGTGCCATGACTGCCCTGTCTTCAGAGGAGGTTTTAGGGCTTCAGATCATAAAAAGAAAGATATGCCTAGCTCTAGTTTCCAACATATTTCTCTTGGAGAAGTAACTACATGATGTGTACTGGGTTCCCCTTTGGAAAAGCCTCCTCTGTGTAGGGTTGCCCTGGGTGAGGGGGGTGCTGTGAAGTTAAACTGAGGTAGGGCTGGTCTGGCCCCTGGGAGCTGAGTAACGGAGGAGAGCCTGGGGGAGGGGAGTGTGGGCCGCAGCTGAGAAGCTGGCTCTGGGTCTGCCCGGCCCTACCTTCAGCTGCTTTTGGGGCTTCTTTTCAGACCAGAAACAAAATGTAGTGTGTCTCCTCTTCCCTCTCAGGAACTAGAATGAAACAGCTGGGAGCAAACGTGAGATGGTGGAGAGCAGTTAGGTACCAATTTCTTCTTGGAGCCAGAAGGACTAAGGTATTGTGTTGGAGGTAAATGTTTGTCCAGGAGAAAGACGAGCCCCATCATAAGGAAATGTCCCATGTGGGAGCCTTGGTCTGCTCCTTGCCAGGTCAAAGAAACGCTTGGCACTTCTCTGCTTTGGGCTCCTACATTTACTAGCACAAAATATTGTCCATACAGCACCATGGCCCTTCAAGGATGTATATAATAATGGTCTTGCAAACAACAAACCATTTATATGGATCAGCAACACCCTGTGCCTCTGCCCACTAAAGGGATTTGTAGGATTGGGCTTGCCACAAAACACAAGGCTAAGGGATATACAAGGCCCAAGGTATGGGGCAACCACCCCATAGCATCTTGCCATGGAAGGGCCTGGAGCAGAGGGAATGGTAGGGAAAAATCGGTGAGAGTAGCATGTGTTGTGGAGATGGGGACAACATACCCGAGGGGCAGGCATCACCTCCCTGCTAAGGTTTCAGAGCTGGCAAATGTAGAAAATTAAGCAGTGAGGAAAGCAGTGAGGGTACCAGCCTTCCGATCGCCCTTGGGAGGGGAGATAGCACACTGGTGGCAAAGGTGTGCAAACCATTTTACAGCTCAAATTCGGTGTTTTGCTTGGTATGGGAGACTGCACTCGCGTTAGTGGCTCCATCCCACCAGCTGGGCCGGGGTCTGCGGTTTCCAGGGGAGCGACGTGGCTCTGGGCGAGGGCTGGGAGGCGGGGGGCAACCTCTTCCGCACAGCCGAGAGCGTGAGCCCGGGAGCACGGCGCTCCCGCTGCCTGCCGTGCCGGGCGCTGCCGGCACCGGGGAAGATAGCCTCGGCCCTGCGTGCTGCGGGGAGCGTCCGTAGGTAGGCGGCGGGTGTCCCGGGGGACAGGGAAGACAACAGCCGAGCCCTGGGCTCCCACCCGTGAGAGGGACCGCCCCGCCGGGGCCGTCCCGCGGGTGCGCGCTGCCGGTGACTCACGGCTGCCGTGACCGGCCCAGGCCGCGGCCGGCCAGGGCGGGACATGCCTGCAGAGGCCGGGCACAAGCGCTCTGCAGGCAGCCGGGGCGCCCCGGTACGGCCTTCTTCCTCTGCGGCATTTATAAAAGATAATAAAGTAAGGTGAAGTCCAGTAAAGAAAAGTAATAAAATCCAACCAAGCAAGGCTGTTTCCTTGGTCAGCAGAGGTGTGCCAGCCACTGGATCTGGGAGGCTGGGGACACGCACACCTGCCTCTGGCTGCAGATGCCTCTGGTGTGTCATACGACTTTTTTTCCTTCTTCTCTGTTTGCGTTCCTGTTTCCTGAAGGGGAACAGGGCCCTGTGAACTCAGGCCTGGCAGCACCTGTGCAAAGAGGCAGGGCTGGCCGGGGCCGCAGGGCCGGCCCGTGGCGGTGCCGGTGCAGGGCGGCTGTGCCCGGCCAGGCACCAGGTGCCACCTTCCCTCCCCGTCTGCTTTCTTCCCAGCAACGCGAATCCGCTCGGGAGCGAGAGTTCAGCATCTAACCCCCTCCTAGAGGCATGTGCTTAAACAAGACGAGTATCAACCTCACGATAAAAGTATTGGGTTATTCTGCAAGGTAATCTACATCAAAGCCTCGGGGGCTGCCGGCTTGAAAAGATCCAAGATGTTTTCTAAGTCCTTATCATGTCTGTGCTTAGGGGGAGTCATAAATTCCACAGGTCGGGCTAACTAACACACGATCCCTCCTTCCCCTCTCTCTCCATGGCCGCCAAAGGGCTTTCAAGCGGGCCTTTTTTTTTTTTTTTTTTTTTTTTCCTTTACCTTGCAAACAACGCTCCCGGTTCCGTGTCGTTAAGGTGGAGGGAGACAGGAAGATCCCCCCCACACCCCACCCCGAGGTACTCCTAAATCACAGAGAAAGAAATTATTTAAACCACAAAACTGGTAGAAATAAAGACGGTGAATCCGCATCCCACAGGGGTCCCGCAGAGTGAGAGCAGTCTGTGGAGGAGATCCCGAGTGTTGCACGGCACTCGGCCCTTCCCGGGGCTTGTGGGGACGTCTCTCACCTGGGACGGGGGTCCTCGGGCTGTGCTGCTGGACCCATTATCCCGCAGCCCGTGCCAGCCCGTGGCCCGAGGCCACGATGAGCGTCGGACCCGAAACGAGGTGTCCGCTCAGGATCCGAGCACCGCCTGCCTGGCAGGGCCCGGCAGCGGACAGCGGGTAGCAGCGCCCTGCCCTCGGCTCTTCCTGTGCCGCTGCCCTGACTACCCCCGGAATAATGTCGGAAATTATTTTTTCAAAACAAGCAGTAAGGCTGAGGCTGAAGGAGGAAGGCGAAGAGCCCAGCGTCTGCTAGAGACGCAGCCCTGGGTGAAACAGCCCCACGGGGAAAATATCGAGATCAACGTGGAGGGGCGGGGGAAGATATTTCCCTGCGAACGGTGTCCCCCATCAGGCACTTGTCAGCTTGAGAGGCGTTAAGCCGCAGTTCCACGCTCAGGATCTAACGAAATAGGAAAAATACCGGAGGAAACAAAGAGGGAGAGATCAAGCCTTCGCCCACGCTCCGGTGTGGGGATCTGATCCCAGGATCCCTACTCCGCTCCCGGATCTACAGCTCTGGGCCGGAGCTGGCGGGAAAACCGGAGATGAAAGCGGAGAGGGAGCGGGCGGAATGGAGAAGTAAAAAAGGGATGAAACACGGCCAAGAGACATATCCTCTCTCCCCAACCTCCTTGAGAAGCCCCGATAGCTGGATAGGGGTGGAGGGGGGACAAATCCCGTGCCAGTCACAACGAAAAAAACCCTGAAAGGCCGCAAAGGCACCTAGGAGCGGATCGGGATCCCTCTTTTTTAAGACTAGAGTGTCCCGGGGCAGCGGGTCCCCATCCCCAGCAGCTGCCATGGGTCGCGTCCGGGGAGTAGCTGTGCGGCGGAGGAGGGTGCTTGGAAGCGTCTTTCCGCGGCTGAAGCGGCACTCGTCTCCATCTCGCCGCCGATCCCGGTTAGGGCACGGCTGGTGGGGACCGGTCTTCCCAAATCCTCCCCGTACTGGGAGAACAACTAGAATCACTGTCAGAACGGCAAAGTAGGGGAGCAGTGCTCTGGCTGTCATTCCAGGTAGTCGCGGAGCTACCTAAGAGTCTTATCCGGTTCCTTCACCGGAGTCCCGAGACTTTTATCCGATCCCACGGCCGACGGCCCCCACCCCTGCAAGCTCCGATTTGTGTCGGGTCTCAAACCCAAAAAGCTGCCACCTGGCTGCCAGGGATTCACTGATGGAGCCTTAGACGCTGAATCGGGTGTTTCGGGATAGATCAGGGTTGTAGTGCGTTTTATTACAATATGTCCAGAGTTTTGTCGTTTTAATGGCCCCTTTCTCCGTTTATGGCATCATCAAATGCACATCTGCATAGATCGGCTCTGTCGGTGCTTATCGGGAGAGGCGATTACACTGAACGGACACAGCATTTCCTTTCCAGAGTGGCATTTCAGTCTCCTGCTCAGACATCACTGGAGCTCCAAGCCCCGCTCCCCTCTCCTCGTTACCCCACCGTCGGGGCGGGGGGGAAAATGTCACGGTGGGAATAGGCGACAGAGAGAGAAACTCCCTCCAGAGAAAGCGTCTGGCAGGCGTCTCTGCATCCCTGCTGTTGTGGTGCTGTTATCCTAAGGTCGCAACCGCGGCCGCCTGCGACAGCCTGCGAACAAGTGGTGGTGTGGGTACAGGCATTCCCGTCTATGTGCAAGGTGGGGATACCCCGTTCTTTCCATCCGGGACATCCATAGCGACTCCGAGGGGGCCGTCTGTGCCCTTTTCCCAAGGAGAAATGCTCAATCCTTTCCTCCTTGATCGTCCTGGTCTCCCAGGGCCACTGACACTGGATCCCTTGGGACATTTTGAAAGAGGTCACCGAATTACCCACACTGGCGTTAAAACATGGCTCCCGTCAGCCCCACGCTCAGCATCAAAGGCACTATAGAATGGGGGGAAGGAGAGGGAGATTTTCAGAGAGTGGGTTCGGGATATCTGCCTTTGCAGAGCTGATATCAGCCCCCAGCTGCAAGACACCCCGTCCCAGTGACACTCTTCGGTGTGCAGAACAGCCACACACGTGAAAGGAAAAACACCCTTGGGACACGACCACGTGGATCTCAGTATCTAACACCCGGGACACGAGGGGCCGGGACAGAGCGGAGCCCACCTGGGGAGCCCCGGCAGGACTGGGCTGCAGCCGCCCCAAGGGACCGGGAAAACCGGTGAGAATGGCTCAGACGGTGCTGCGCTGCTCCAGCGGAAAGTGCTGTGAAAACGGAGGAACATTCTCGTCCCCATCCATTTTTTTCTCGGTGGGTGAAAGGTTTCCTCGCTGTGTCATGGGAAAAGATGCGAATATGCAAACGTCGTCTCGCATTGTCCCCGCTCAGGGTGAAAAGTTAAAGCATAAAAGCGGCGGGGGGAAGCTGAGAGGGGGTTGCCTCTTCAAAGAGGACTGGCTGGGCTGGGGGAGCCGGCTGCCGCCCTTCCAGAGCCAGCATTTCCAGGGGGTTTCCAAGGAGTTGGGGAGGGAAGAAGTGATTGTGCCTGGAGGGACAAACCATCGGGTTCCCCGCGGGCTCTGCCGGGCTACAGCGAGGGAATCACCCAATGAGGTGACAGGCTCCGGGAGGAGGTTGATGGTTCCCTCCTTGAGGAGAACCATCCTCTGCCTCGGTCCCAAGGCCCCCCCGGGAGGCGGGATTACCCGGTCTCGTTCCAGCGGTGGGTCTGAGGGCAGAGGGTGTTTTAGACGGAGGCACCCCCAGTCCTCGTCCTTACCCGGACCTGCTGAGAGCGCCCGACCTCGAAGCTCTGCAGACACACGCGGAGGAAGGAGGCAGCGCCCTTTGAGGGGTGGATTTCTCCTCTTACCTCGCCTTCATCGCCCATGACCGAGTGGGATCGGGTGGGAAGCGTTTTACAAAAAGAAGTAGGCCGTCTCGATGGGGTTTGTTGCTCAAAACAACAACGACAAAATGGTTTTGTGGATTTTTAATCAAAACTCCCTCCTCTTCCGCCCCTTCCTCCCCCCACCACCCCCCAATCCCAAAGCACAGAGAAGAGCTGGCTAAAGTGCTGCCTACAGATCGGCCGTGATACACGGCTCCCATATTCCCACCCTCGGCCTTAGATCTCCCTCTCTGTCTTTTGCAAGTCTCTTGATTTCATCCTTTGAACCTGTGATTGGAGGTTAAAGTGCACCAGGTTGCAATGGAAGGAGGAAGCTCTTAAACAATAAAGGCTTGAATATTTAGCTGTGATCAGGTCGCTGCCCTCTCCTTATCTTTTTAAATGCAAATCGTCTTTTAGGGGTAGTAGCTATATACCCAGCGCCTCTCCACGTCACCTGCCTTTGGTGTGTCTGGGCCATTACTAATAGAGCCTTGTAAACAATCGTTAATCATGTAAGGACTGCCGGCCATTGGATTCGGACCGGAGCGCGGAGGAGCGCGGAGGAGCGCGGAGTGCAGCGCGGGGCCGCGGCCCCTCCGCCTGCCCCCTCCCCGCCCCGGGCAGCCCGGCCCCAGGCAGCTGCAGGCGCGCCGCGGAGAGAGCCCCGAGCAGCATGTGGAGAGCCGCCGCCGGGGCCCCGCCAGCATGTACGTGAGCTACCTCCTGGAGAAGGACGGGCCCATGTACCCCGGCCCGGTGAGACACTCGGGGGGGCTTAACCTGGCGGCGCAGAACTTCGTCGGTGCCCCGCAGTACGCGGACTACGGCGGGTACCATGTGAACCTCGACGGCGCCCAGTCCCCCGGGCCGGCCTGGCCCGCGCCCTACGCCGCCCCGCTCCGCGACGACTGGGGCACCTATGGCCAAGGGGCGCCGCCGGCCGCCGGTGCCGTCCACGGCCTCAACGGAGCCTCTCCCGCCGCCCCCATGGCCTACAGCCCCGCCGACTACCACCACCACCACCACCACCCGCACGCCCACCACCACGCCGGCCCCGCGCCCCACTGCTCCGCCGGGTCATGCAGCCCCTCAACGCCGCCAGCGCCGCCGCCAGCGCCGTCCCCGAGCCGCTCTCCCCAGGTGGGCAGCGCCGCGGCCTCTGCGAGTGGATGAGGAAGCCGGCGCAGCCCCCGCTCAGCAGCCAGGGTAAGTGCGGGGGCTGCCCCGCCGCCGACTCCCCCGGGGCGCCGCCGACTCCCCGTTACGCCGGGCAGCCTGTCAAAGCCTTTTTTCGGGGAGAGCTCCCCGAAACAAACACGCCCGAGGGTCGGTCCTCGGGAGAACAGGGCTGCTGGGCTCTGCCGTCCGCCCGTCCGCGCTGCTGAGCTCCGGGCCGGCAGCGGCAGGAGCGGAGTTCCGCCGGTGAGCAGCTGCTGCTGGCCCCGGGGGCTCAGTACCCGCGGGTGCGCTCCGGCAGAGCAGGGTGGAATGGCCCTGATCCCGAGGAAACGCTTGCTCTTCCTCCCACCGCTCCGCTCTCCTGCTTATAGCCACTTAGAAGATTTTTATAACCAATTATAGTCATATAAATCATTGGCCGATGTCGCTCCGCATTTGTTTCTGAGTCACTGGACGCCTGCCCTTTATTAAGGTCTCCATGCGGCCAGGCCTCCCGAGCGACAGCGGCGGCCACTTGCCAGCCCGATCCCTGCGGGTCCGGCCGTGCCCCCGGCCGTGCCGGGCCGTGCCGGGCCTTGCGAGGGCGTGCCCTCCTGGGTCAGGCCGTAACCGGCGCCGCGCTCCCGTGTGATGTTAATACCACCGCAGACCCTCTCTTTTATTCCCACCGTGCATCTGCCAGGGGACATGCGTGTCGTCCGCTTTGATATACGCCCTCTAGAGCTACTACCTTCTCTTTTCCTCTTATATTTTTTTTTTCTTTTTTTCTCTTCTTTTCTTAATTTTATAATAATTGTATATAGTGGCCAAAAAACCAAAAAAAAAAAAAAAAAACAAACAAACAAACAAAAAAAAACATTATGACGACTTTCGCAATAAATAATGACTTATGGCATTCCTCTTTCAACCCCTGCCTTGCGTGACCGACGGCAGGGGTCGACGGGGGTTCCCCGGTCGGAGCGGAGCGGGAGTGCCGGCTACGCCTGTGTCCGCCGCGCCCCGGGGGGGAAAGTCTCGGTGCCCCGGGTGCCGTCCGCTGGCACAGCCAAGTCCCTGGTGCCGGTGGAGTTCTTACTTGTCCACCGCGCTTCCCACAGCAGCCCGGGGTGTTCCCACAGTTTGGGCTTGTGCGGTGGTGGCCGGTCCCTTGTCTCCATTCAAATTCTGCCTTTGGAGCCAGTGTTTATGTTAATGTGCAGAGCTGGGGGGATGAAAGCGCCTGCCGCCATTTGTTCAGTAGTGGTAATTCAAACAGAATGTGGCTGTCATTAAGGCTTTGAGAAGGGTTTTTCTTTGATAAGATCTCCTTGTCCTGCATTGTTTGGGATTGTGTTCCCTATTCACTGGCTCTGGGGAGTTTTCTCTGATCAGGCTTGTATCTTTACAGGGTGCTTTTGTTGTGGTTTGCAGAGAATTTACCTGAACAAAGTCAGCCTGCTAGCCATTAAGCACCTTGAGGGCAGAGACTCCCCGCCTCGGCTCCCTGGGGAACGGGAGGGCCGGGGACACAACCAGTTAAACAAGAAACCCTCGGGAAAAAGGAGGTCACCGGCAGCGGCGATGCACTCTCACCGGCTGCTCGCTGTCATTCGCCTTCGGATTCCGTTTTCGGTGCTCGGTTTGATTTGAGGCTTTTTGTTTGTTTGTGTGTTTGTTGGCTTGGGCTGGGTTTTTTTGCAGTTGCACGTCACACTTCCAGGCCTCTCAAGAGATCCCTTTAGCGCCCATGCCGTAACAGAAAAGGGGGAGCTGGGCCGAGTCACGAGTGGCTCCCCGCGGCCGCTCCCGATTCTCCGCCCTTAGATGGCTGTTTCTAGTTTATAAACGAAATCATCGTGCCCTGAACGGGCCTTTTCTTTCTTTTCCTTTTCCTCTTTCTCTATAAAAGGTTTATTGTCGCTAGGAAAGGCAAAACAAAACCAAAAGCCGACAAGTGCACAATAAAGGTGTCCCCGTGCAAGGCAGGGGTGTGCGGTGGGGCCGGGCTGGCAACCGGGGCCAGGAGCCTGCACCCGCCGACATGCCTGGCACTGATGTCGTATATCCCCAAGGAACTGCGGAATGTCCCCTCTCCTCTGCTGCGCTCAGCAGAGCCCAGAGCAGGGGAAGGCGAGCAGCAAGCCCGGGAGGGGGGGGATAGGATTGCTCCTGATCGCTCTGCACGGCAGAGAGGGTGGCTGCGCTGAGTTCTGCCCTTTGGCTTTGACTTTCTCAACCCTGGCTTTGTGCTCCGCAGTTAAAACCAGGACGAAAGACAAGTACCGCGTCGTGTACACTGACCACCAGCGGCTGGAGCTGGAGAAGGAGTTTCACTACAGCCGCTACATCACCATCAGGAGGAAAGCGGAGCTGGCTTCCAACCTGGGGCTGTCCGAGAGGCAGGTCTGTCCCAAAAGTGGCGCTCCCTATGCACGCCGCGGGTGGCCGGGCTTCGCAGGGACAGGGATGCGCGGGACGGTGGGCGGGCAGCGCGGGGGCGGAACGCGCGGGTTGGGATGCTCTCTCGGTCAGAGCCCCTAAGAGGGGGATACATCCCCGGCGAACTCATCATCCCCTCATTCCCCTGTCCAACTCCCGGCAGGTGAAAATCTGGTTCCAGAACAGGCGGGCGAAGGAGAGGAAGATCAACAAGAAGAAGCTGCAGCAGGCGCAGCCCGGCAGCGCGGAGCCCCTCAGCCCTAGCGACTCCTTACAGGGCCCCGCGGCGGGGGCGGCCGCCGCCGGGCTGGGCCCCGCCGCCCCGCAGTGACAGCGGCCGGGGACAGCGGCGCAGGGACTACTGGAGGACGCGGCGGATGGGGCCGGGCCGGGGGGCGCGGTGGGAGCGGCCCCCACGATGCACTACACCGCCCCGCAGGGCCGGCCGTGTGTACAGGTGTACAGTGTATGTGTCTCGTCGTCCGGGGAAGCGTGTCCATCGCTTTATTAATATTATTATTATTATGTTTGGGTGCTTTTTTAACCCTGGAATTTGTTAGAAAAAGTGGGGGCGCTGCCTGCCAGTCAACCCCCGGTATATCTCAGGGATCGGTCGAAAAGACCTTTGCAATGTTGTTGGGCTAATGATGAATTTTAGCAGGAAAAAAAATTAAAGCAGATGTTTTGGGGTTTTTATTTTATTTTATTTTATATTTTATTGTATATTCTTCTTGCAACCATGAATATGCAAAATGTTCCTTCTGCCCTGAGGGTCAGAGCAGACAAGATAAGGCACTGTTTAAACGTTCAGAAGTGAATTGCTTAATGTTAGACACTTGTAAAAGAGCCCATAAATCCAGTACAGATAGTCATCCATCCAGATATATTAGCTGCAGTACAGAGAAATTGCAAGAATTTTGTCTCTTCTGAAAAAGGTGTCCTGTCATGCTGAAGTGAGGAGCCTTGTTTGCATGTGCAATGTTCCTTTGGTAAACTATGTGCTGTTTCTCACATCCTTACAATTTCTGTCTTGGGGCGGAGGGTGGGGGAAGGTGCTGTTTCACTTGATTTTCCAAAGTTCGCTTGATTTTATCAGCTTTATGTAGGCTTCATCACAGCTCCATCAGAAGTAGAAATCCTCAGAAGAGCTCTGTGCTATATCAGAGCCTGCTTTGCACAGGTTGTGGCCCATTCCCCCATGCTGGCTAGATAGAGGGGACCAGGGTAGAGAGGCCAAATGATCAATCACTTAGACACAGATGAAAACAAGAAAAGTCCAGCTGATTTGGCCAAATCAGCCACCTTGGCTGTTTGCCATATGTACTTCTTACTTAGGGATGGGAGAAGTCCAACCGCAAAGAGAGGCCAGGCTGGAGCAGCTGTGGGCCTGGGCCCAGCAGGGAAGATGGAAGCACTGTCCAGCCCCAAACACATTATGCGAATTATTGACTTCCCCAGGATTTAGCCCCATGCTCTTCAGTTTTGGTCATCAAATTTATTTAGATTATTCTATTTGCCTTCTTTGGGGCACTGTGTTTTTTTCCTTGTTGTAGCTTTTCTTATCTTTTTCTGAAAGCCAAAGCCAAATGTTAGCAGCATCTACAGAACTGCATGGGGAGAATGGTCTGGTTGGGGACTGATACTACTGACAAGGCAGCTCTCTCTGCTTAAGGGAATTTGGGGAAATGGAAAGCCCAAAGCCTCTGCACTGAATTTTGTCTGCCTGAAGGTCCATGCCATGCAGGCCAGGGGCTGGCAGTCTGTGAGCAGACATGTGGCCATGCAAACCTGATCCAGGGCTCCTATGCTTGGGAGAAAACTGTGGTAGGAGGCAGCAGCTCCAGTGCAAGGAACCTGCTTGATTTTCTGCTGCATACATGGTCTCTGAAGTGGGCCTGGCCAGGAAACATGGGTGCAGCCCCAAAGCAGTAATGCTCATTGCACATGGGCTTGACACAGAGCATGTCCCGGTGGGTCCAATGTCCATGGTTTGTTCCTGATCAGGGGGAGGCAGGAGCCAGATTCATCCTTCTGTGACTATAAAGGGTCCTTGGATCATTCTGGAGGATCTGCTGGGGACAGCCTAAGCTGAACAGCACCCAAAATGAGGGTCTTGTCTCTGCAGCACCAGCCCTAAACCAGCACAGAGCAGATGCACCAGGGCTCTCCGAGCTAGAAGGGCTTTGCAGGTGGCATGGCCCACTCCTCCTGCGCTGTGCCTGGGCACGAGGGCCCTCGGGCAGCCGCAGCCCCGGGCGGGGCCGCTCCTTCGAGGATGTCCTGTGGCGCCCGGGGCCACCCCCGCAGCATTGATCCCAGCCCGGCTGCTGCCCGAGCTGCTGCGCGTTGCTGCGATACGCCTGTCAATAAACCCTGTTTGGATTGTGGAGCAGAGCGCAAGGTTTGTTTGTTTAGTGGTTAGAGGTTCAAAAGTCGGCATTGTCCCACTGCAAATGAGCGCAAGTTTTTTCTCCCTAAGGAAAAGCTGGCCGTGCTGAGTGGGAGGGAGAGATATCGGTGGGCCCTTTTATTTGCTTCCAGGAATAATTAATTGCAGTGAGAAAAAAGATGACTATGGAGTTATGAAAGACCATCAATAAGTAAATTAATCACAAAGGATCTGGGGGTTTAAGAGGTGCTGCTCGCTGTGGTTCTGTTGGCATTTGCCCATGCCGATGGTCTGGAGTGACACAGGGCTGGCAGAGTCCAGGACTCCTTACTGCAGTGTGGCACAGAGTTGCCCCTGATGCCAGCCTAGGCATGACAACATTTGGAACAGTCCCTGTAATCTTTCAGTAGTGTGCTTCATGGGTTGGTTTTTTTAATGTTGGAAGTATGAAAACGTCTTTCTTGCCTGTAGGACTTTTGAGAAAGAAAGTTGCCCTCATTGAGGTAAACTGTTAAGACGTCCACAGAAGCTTTTTTCTCCAAAAAGTTCATTAGAGATATATAAACAAACTTGACACATTTAAAACATCCTCATTCCAGATCTCTGCTCTCTGTCAGTAAGAATTCATTTTCTGAGCTCTCCTCAAATTCTTGACTCTGGCAACACAGAACTCAGAGTGTAAGAAGCAAGTAACCAAGCAAATCATATCCGCTCCAATTTCAAATATGTCCCCTCTCCCATCCTCAAACAAGCAAACCATCAATCTTCCATCTTCCTTTATATTCCTCATGCACCATAAAGGAGTGCAAAAAAGAACAAACTGGGCCTCCTGTTTACTAGAGTGGATATTTATGGGCACCTGGATCAGTCCATAGCTGAGCTACAGCATTGAAGTAGAGGCTCTGTTTGCCAGAGGTGAGCTGGTTGTGGCAACCCTCTGAGCAACCCACGGGTACTTTCAGTTGTCACAGAGCTCCATGCAGTCCTGCAGCAGCAAGCCAACTCAGACTGGCAGGGCTTAACAGGTCACAGCTGCTGCACCTTGCTTGCCTGACAGGGGCTGGAGCAGGAGTCCATGATAAGAGAAATCCAGGAAATCAGAAAGTTTGGCCCCAAAGTTGCAAGATGGAAATCCTCTCCCTCTCTTGTCAGATTTTCCTGCTTCTATCACTGTACAATAACAAACCAATTGGTATTCCTTCTCTTAGATTAACTCTTAGGCAAATACCAGTTTCTCAAGAAAGCTCTGAGTTTGGGGCAAGGGGCAATAATGTGTCATAGCCCACCATAGGAAGAACAGTACTGTCCTTAGAGGAGTTGTATGGCATCTAGAGCAAATGTCTGCTTTCTCTGATCTGAAGTATCTTTTAGGGAGATTTTATGTGTCCTCAGTCTGATGGCTGGGCACTCTGAATCTGCAGAATGAAGACAGGAAGCTTTTATATAAAGAAAAAAATATATCTTACATTAGGAGTAACCAACAACTTCAGACATATTCTCCATCCAGCATTTTTCTCACACACATGACCTCTGTCCAGGCTGTTTCCATCTGTGGATGAAGCAGTAACTAGAAGCACATATCCCAGCTATCTAACAGAGGGCAGAACCCATCCTTCAGGAACTGAGGGGGAATTTGCTACGGTTGACTGAAATCATGGCTCCAGAGGACTGTGTGAGGCCATAGGTTTCTCCTTGCTACTCCATCATCAGCGGGTATGGAAAAGGGAATCATAGAGCTTACAATTCTGTTGACACAGCTCTCCTGTGTCAAAGCCAAAATTCATGACCAAATACTTTTCCTCAGTCCCACATGAGCAGTGGAGCCATGTGCTAAAATTTAGAGCAGCTAGAGCAGAAAGCAAACCTTGAATTGATGCCAGAGAGAAGCACTGGAGGCCTTCCAAGAAGCAAACAGCTTGTAAATGGTAACAAAAATCAGCAGGACTCAAGTCTGTTGAGGGCAGTCGAGCTGCACGAGTATCTCAGCAAGAGACCATGGCCACCTTGGAATGAGAGGTCATGGGATGTCTGGCCTGATGCAGCAGAGTGCAGGTTCCAAGGAGGGCCATGCTAGGAATCTCCCTAGAGATTCTGCTCTGGATACTGTCAGAAAGCCATGGCAGGGAAGTGTCAGGAACCTCTGGGGACAGATGGGAACAAAGTCTCCCAGAAACCTTAGCAGCCTTCTGGGCTTTGCTCCAGAATAGCTCTTTGATGGAGCAGGATGTTCCCGCTCTCTTCGCTGATGAGGAAGGGCTGTTTCCTTCTCCCCTGCATGTTCTGCCATGCTGGGACTCTGGTGAACACAGACAGTTTCTTCTAATTAATATCTCGGCTTCTGCAATGCCACCAGTTCTGTTCTCAGTTTTTGACTCTTTCAGAAATCAAACTTACCCTACTTCTAAGAGGACAACAGAGAGTTACTTGCAAGGAAACAGGAAAAATTTGAGCTATTCACAAAAACAAACAGTTTGTTGCCAGGAGACTGGAATTAGAGACCTGAGAATCCCTTTCAAGACCTGCATTTCTAAATTGAGGTATCATATGTTTTGGGATGACACCCATTGGATCTCCCTGCCTCAAAGTAGATACAGGAGTATAGAGGATGAAAACTCATGGATGATTCTCATTCCATGTTCACACAGATGTCTAGATACCAATCTGTGGCATTCATTAGACTCCAGACCAGTTAACCACTGGTAAATAACATGAATAATTTTCTCATTGCTCCTAATTTCCTCTAATTAAAACACTAACTAAGCTAAGATAATATCTAATGCAGTCTGTATAATGGATAATTTATTTAATGTAATATCTAACCTATTGGTCCAGGTAGGTGTTTTGATTCAATTTTTCAAACTAAGGGAAGTTCATCATTACCTTTCTTAAGTGTGCTTCGTAGAATCATGTAATAGTGTGGGTTGGAAGGGACCCTTAAAACTCACCTAGGTCCTTCTGCCCTGCAATAAGCAGGGACATCTTCAAATGGATCAGTTTGCTCAGAGCCCCATCTAACCTGACCTTGTATGTTTCCTGGGATGGGGCATCCAGCCCTCTCTGGACAATCCATGCCCTTCTTGCCCCCTCTGGGAAACATGTTCCAGTGTTTCGCCACTCTCGTTGTAAAAATTTCTTCTTTATATCTAGTCTGAATCCAGCCTCCTTTAGCTTAAATTTCCAACAGCTCATTTCCAACCTGCTGATCCCTAGCACTTGAGCTGGACTGAAGAAAATTAGAAAGGTGCCAAATGAAACATCTGCCTGTCAGCATCCCTGCAGCCAGCTGCAACAGGCAGAACTGGGGGAAAAATCACTGCTTTTAGTGCTGTTCCAAAAGAAGAAAACAAGCCAGACAGAACACATGGAACTTCCCTGCTTTCAGCATTCTTCTTCCCTTAGTCACCCAGGTATTTTTGGGCAGCTGTTGCAAGCTCGTGCAGTTTTGCTTTTGAGTCAGATCCTGTTCCCCTGACATGTCTTGCTGCCTTCCACAGAATTACAGCCTGTCCTGCAGGTAACTTGCGTAGACCCAAAGACCTTTGTGAGAGAAAAGCTGCCTTATATCCTGCATTCTTTGGAAAGGGATGCTCCTCACTGCTCTGTCCCTTCCTCTGCTGGCATTCAAGACAAACTTTCAGCCCTGGAAACTGAAATTGCTTGTGGTCTCATTTTTCCATGCCATGGTGTGACCATGCCAACAGAAAGATCACTTGGGGCTACAGGACTCTTCCCTCCCTGAGTGTCATCAGTTAGGGCTTTCAACAAAGGCTTGCTTGTAATTAAGTCCTTGGAGAACATCTTGATGCAGAACTCAAACAGAAACCAGATGCACAACTCAGGGCACTCCACAATCAGGTGGGATTCAGGATTTTTAAGATCCCAATTCTGCTTTTAGGCGCCTCAAGTGCAGTAGGGGCAAAACATGGACACCAAGAGGCCTTCTGCGCCTCCAAAGGCATTTAAACTACTAAATCAAGCAAGAGACAAGAGGCATAAGTATCCAAGTTTTTCCTTCCTTTCGCACAGTTTGAAAATGAGCCAGTTCCTCTCATGGAGATTGTTAGAAATCATATCAAGAGCTGTGCAACAGTTAACTACTGAGGTATCTTTAAAGATAACTCAAGCTTTGATTATGTTTTAGGGAAATTCCACTCCTCACCTGACCTAGACATTATTTTTTTTTATTATTTTAAAAATTCCAGGTGAGATGGAGTTTACATTGGTGAAAATTCCTTCCTATCCATAATACCAAAGATTTTTTTTTTCCAGTTTAAAATATAAATGTGTTATTTTAGGAAAAATCAAACCACTCATTTTTCATATATATTAAGTGCATAAGTGTGTGTTATTTTTCTGGCAATTATGCTCATTTTTTCAGATCTTCTTTCATCCCCATCAAGAAGCTTATATGCATCTATAGAGGTAGATATAGAACTAACCATGGAGATCTGAAAAGGGGTCTCTGAAAACATCTTGCGCAACTATTTCCAGGAATGTAGTGACTCAGAAAAAGTGGCTTTCTCTTATCAGGAGTGTGTTTCTTCCTTGAGGACTTCAATCCAGAAACATGATCCTTTTTCTGTTCCCAGTAACGACATCCTGCTTTTCCAAGGCCAGAGCAACACTTTGGACCTACTCTTTCATTCTCAGTCACTCCCTCACCAATGTCCTATCATGGCTCCAAAGGTGTTTTCCATCCTCAGAGGCTTGGTCTCTGCTGACGGCCCCTGCCGGTAAAACGTGTCCTTTGTTATCTCTTTGCCTGTGGGCATACGTTCCTGGATTGGAGCAGGAAAACATCTACACTGGCCCAAGGAAAGCAGCTGCTCGAGCAGGGGCAGATGGGGCTGGCATGGCGAGGGGCCAGCAGTCTGCCAGAGTCTGTGGTGGTCCAGAGTCTGGGGGCATTCAGCCTCCTCCTGTGCACATCCCCACTCAGGCATACTACCACGGACACCTGGAAACCTGCCTCCTTCCCTATCGGTGTAGGAAAGTGCTCCAGTATGATCCTGGGAGCTACTATCACACAAATACCCTGGTGCTGACACCTTATGCTAGAGACAGCAAAATTGAAGTGCAGCATGAGAAAGAAAATAAGGAATTTTCCTGACTCAGAGATAAGGAGATTACTTCTGCTATGGTAAGGGAAAAAGAGTGCCAAGTACTCATGGAGGCAGGAGGTGCCCTCGGTGGTACATCCTGGCTCCCTGCTGAGAGGGAGCCCAGGCATAGCTACAGCAAGCAGCTGTGTCCCTCGCCCCGACCTGTGCTGCCTGTGCCCCATGAGGCTCCTGTGGTCTGAGATGTGCTCTGAGGTCCAGAGCAAAGGGAGAGCCTGCTGAGACAGACACAGATAAATGCACTACGGCAGCTTGCACAGCCCACGAAAAACATGGAAGGAAGGAGTGAGAGCCCAGCAGCCACTGCTCCTTTCCAGGCAGGTTCCTCTCTGTCTGTCACCATGCCACCCCCTTCCCTGTCCACCCAACCTGCTCACCTCACCGGTCCCTTCCTGACAGTCCAGGAGAAAGCAAGGGCCAGTATGAAGTGTCAGGAGCACAGTCAGAACAATACAGTGATTCATGCTGAAGGGGTCAGCAGTGTGCTTTTATCTGACCTTTATGTTTAACCCCACTCAATCTGCTTTTCATTTGTGAACATCACACTCTATATATGCCGTTTTATGAAAGACGCAAGACTGCTTTCTCCCAAATCAGCACGTGCTCAGATCCCTTCAGCAGTGCTCTTCAAATTCATCCATTCAGTTCTGGTTCAGAGGTTCTCAGCCTGGCTCCCAGATACTCACTGCTCTGGCATCCCACAGTATCAAACTCCTTGAGAAAAGTACTTGTCTCACAAAAGTCAAGATCAGGATAAATGTAGTCACATTTCTTCACTCTCCTGGAAATTCTCCGAAGTCATCTAGAACCAGCTTGCATGACAGAAATCTTCCTTGCTTCAGTCAAGCTGCCCATTTGATAAGTGATGGTAGGGCTGACTTTCTAACAATTCCTGACATCTGTCCTAGCAAATTGAAAAGTGCCAGGAAATATTCCTGGGCACTGCAGCTCAATCAGCTGGGTTAGTAAATGGCTGGTGTGGTTGACGGACAGCAGATGGCTTGGGCCAGGTTTTGCTTGCCCAGGAAACCTCTGGGTGAAGATTTAGAGATAGAACAAGCAATAGACTGTTTTCAAAATGTGGTTTAGGTATATCCAAACTGTTCTAGAGGGTAACATGGAAGTGACCTGCATTTGGTGACCATCTGGTGATGGTTTGGGCTCAGCACTGAGGAGTGATCTTTGAGGCATGCCCAACTTATGGGTGTATTCACATTCCTAAGTTGCATTGACATCGTGTGAGCCAGTTCCAGAAAGGCATTCCTTCTTGTGTTTTTTGTAAGAAGACACGGATACCTGGAGACGCAAACACTCCTGGTGAAATGTCCCTGGAGATCCACTCCTTTCTTCTTACTTCTTCAGCAGGAAGGCTAAAGCACCAGGATTGGGGTAGATGCTCCAGCTGTGCTGGTCTCATAGGACTGATTCTTGATGTTGTTGCCAAGACACTGCCCAGCATTGTGCCTGTGCAGCTGGTAGAGCTGAACCATCAGGATGAGGAAGCTGCCAGCACCCACCTGCCAACTCGCTGGCACGCTGACCAAAAGCAACCCAAGCCTTTGGCTTCCAGTAGGGAACTGCTGCTTCCACACAGCCAAAATTGTTCTCATTGCAGCATCTCTGTGTTGTGGTGCTGGAATGGGGTCGAGACACGCTCCCAGGAAGGTCTGGGACCACAGCTTCCAACCTACAGCAGAGCCCAGCTGCGGGGGAGGGAGGGAGGGGGGGGGAGGGAGGGAGGCTGCAGTGGCGCGGCGCGGCCGGCAGGTGGCGGTGGCTCCGTCCGGTCCCTCCGGGCTCCGCAGGGATGGCGGCGGTGCGAAACGCGTTTCTGCCTCCAAACTGTGCTACTGTCTGTCTTCATCTGACTTCACAAGCAGAGTCTGGCACATCCTTCCTCCTCTCCCTGGTCTTGTGCCACCAGGGATCTATACAAAGAGTTTGAAATGGCTCAGCATCCGTTTCCCACCAGGCAGCACAGCAGCATCGAGCACAGTTCCACTTGAATTCCTCCCTCTGCAGTGTTTTTCATTTCTTCTGATAGTTGTTGCTACTGCAATACGAGATATCAGCCTGTGCTGCCATGCAAAACACGACCTTATGGAGCTCCTTTACTGGCTCTTGGCTTTATGCTTCTTCCAAGCCCTCACTTGGAACAGTCTCTGAAGGCTCCCTTTCATCAAATTTTCCTTAGTCCCCCCTTCTTTCATGTTGTCTCCCTATACTGAGTAAGTGATGGCTTCAGAAAACGTATTGGGATGTTAGCAGAGGCCATCTAAGAGATAGCAGAAGATGGAGAGATACTTGGCAAAGGGGGGTATCTTCTGGAGTAGAAGGAGGGAAATGAAGGTGGCCAACAGCCAAGATATGTCAGCCTGCAAAAGGAAACTCATGCAAGGTGAGGAAACTCTTCTAGTAGCTATGCTGCACCCATGGCCCCAAGGGTAACACTCCTCTGCTTCTCTGCCTGCTTCTTTTTGGCCTCCAGATCCTACAGACGCTCCTGCTTCCTGCACAAATGTAGTGCAGGTGCAGGCGTGCGATGAGCTGTTTCTAAAATGAAAGATATCTCATTTCAATTTTTGCGGGATGATGAGTATTTTGTTGGATTGCAGAGTTTTGCTGTCTTATCCAGCTGCTTCTGTTTGCTGCAGAAACAGGAGGCAGAGAGGGAGCACTAGGATTTTAGATTAATGTGACATGCCACTGCACCCTCAGATTGGGGTATGACAGCTTCCTGGCTCTTGCCCATCCCTTGCTTGATGGCCCCTCCATCTGTATCATTGCTTTTTGCCCCATGTTTTATTCCATGTAGGTCTGAAGGAGGGAGAAGGCTTGAAAGCAAATTGTTCCTTTTCTTCTCCTCTCTGCCACTCCTCTGGCTCTCAGCTGCAATTCCTTCCCTATGGCATGGAGGGAATCACTATGTCTTTAGTTGCTCCCCCCGTATGATTTTTAGTTCCTGCTGCATCTTCCTCCACCATCCACTCCACCCCAATAACCAGGCACGGTGCCAGGCTGGCCTTGCAGAGGCATGCACAGGTAGCACCACATCTCCCTCGACCTGGCTTGCCCACCTCCATGCAGACACAGCCCACAGGTGTCAGCTTGTCTCTTTCTAGGTCCTGAAGTCAACCTGGAAAAGCCCTGTCTCTCCTGGGCCTCCCTCCCCACACTCTCCCAAGTGTTTATAGAGCTAGTGAAGAATGAAGCCCTGACCTATCTGGGGAACACAACTGGAGGAGATGCATGGACACTAAGATTTTCCAACAAGCTACCACTACCCCCAGCCCTCCATAATTCAGCAGCTGGGACACCACAGTGAGGGTGGGATATTCCAGATTTTCCATCAGCAGTGGTGCTGTGGTGTCTCACTCCTCAGAGCCAAGCTGAGAGGATGGGATAAGAGGACACATAGGGGCAAGTGGGACTTTGCTGGAGCAGGACATAAATCTGCCATCCTAAATGGATTTTTATCTCCCACATCTCTGCAGATTTTTCTGACAATTTCCAGTGCCTGCATCTAAATTAATTTGGATTATTTTTCACAGGAACTGTGAGGCAGCTCTGTAGGAATTTTTGCCAAGAAAGAGCTTCACTTAGAGCCTTGAGCAAGCAGGGCTCTTAAGTACCTGCTTTGCCATAACTAGGAACAGCTGGAACAAACCCTGCATGTAACAGTGAATAAACACTACTGCAGAGCAGCTGCATTAAATTGAAATCTCTGCCAGAATCAGAACGCTTTCCTTTAGTGTATGGACCAGAAGCAATGTAGAAACAAGTGAAAAAACTCCATCACGTTACAAGGGGGAATTAAGCTTCTACAAGGAAGGTGCAAGCTGCAATTAACAGCTTGTTAAAACACCTGGTTTCTGTATCATGATTTTTCCCTAGAAGCCAAATGGCATTCCCAGCTAATGATCTCATTGGTATAATAATCCTGTAGCTGTTGAGGTCTTGGCATTACATCAGTTACCTTTTTCTTCACCCTTATCCATTAGTGCTTCCCTCTGGCTTCTCCCTATAACGAACCAACTGCTTCAGCCTTCATTTGCCTCTCTTCTGACCCCCCCTGCTTTCAGTGACGGCTCATCCTTCTGGCTGTCCACCCACTGACAGTGTTGCCTTCCATCACTATCTGGAGTACCATTCCTCTTCTTGCCCTGTAGGCCCATCCTGTCCAGCTTCTGCATTTGAACTCTGGGAATCTTCTCTCAGTAATTTCTATAAAAAGCCTATAATAAGGCAAAAGTTGCCTGGAAAATTAATTTTCTTCACCAAAACTTTTCCTTTGTTTTCTTAGGAGGCTGTATTAAAGAGAAGTATACTGTCCTCTCCTTGCTATTAGGGCAAGAAAGCATAGGTTATAGCTGCAATATGTAAGATTGGTTGGATTCCAGGAAAATGCACTCATGGTAGGAGTAATGATGCACTGGAACAGAGAACTGCAAGGAAACCTGCAGTTACGTATGCCTTAGTGAAGAGAACAGAAAAACATGTCTGAAGTGATCTTACTTTCAGCAGAAGAAAAGAATAGAAAGCTCAGTGGTTCCAGTTTCAGTTCTTTCTTTGTTCCTTCAGGGATGCTCCTGAGGAATCCCTCCTTTGTCATGAAAGGGTCATGCAGTTCTACATTTTATGGTCCTTTCCTCTGCCTTTAGCTCCACCTAATCTCATGCACAGCTCAAAATGCTCTCTTGCACACCTGCCATCATATGTACCTTTTTCTGTTTGAAGTGAAACTGTCACACTAAAGTATGTGGGATGAACATAACAAACCATCAGTGATGTGGCAGCAGGGGGTGAAGTTGTGAGCAGGTTTTCAATCACAGCTCCAGGAACCAGCCTGACTTTAACAAGTTCTATAGCATCCATTCCAGGGTAAAGGATTTGATGCCTTTAAAGTAAAAGGGATTTCCCCTGCTCCTCATTTTATGATGGTTTTCATTTTTTGGATAAAAATTCAGTTTTGAGACTGGATTAAAAATAAAAATAATCCCAAAACAGGACTTGCTATTCTGCCACCTTATCTTGAGCAATATCACCTCATGCATTCTCACCCTTAGCCAAATACTGACTCACCACCAAGGGCTTAGCAGCGGAAAAGGAGAGAGGGCATACCAGATGAGAGATCAGCTCTCCTGGCTGGAATCCTGTCAGGGAGTGAGAGGCACGTGTTTGAATCAGAGGGACTTGAGCCACTGCGCTGAAATGTTGTTAAAAGCCAGAATGCAAGGGGCTGCTTTGCTACTGCTTGCTGCAGGGAGGTGCAGCCTCCTCTCCCGGAGGGCTTGTGCTCAAAATATGACTTGGAGCCCTGTGATGCCGCACCCAGCTGAGGCTCCCAACGGGTAACTGTTTGCTTTTCTCTGGAGAAGGGTTTGGGCCCAGGGAAGTGGTGTTCAAACACAAGTCTCTGCACAGTCCAGGACCTGGTATACCTGCCCTGGCTCCACCTTGGTCCTGAAACAGCTTGGTCTGCCAGCAAGGACTGTGGGTACCCTCTGTTCTCTGCAAAGGGGAGCTCCATCCCCTGTTTCTGACTTCTTCTTACAGCAGTGAAGTCACTAATCCCTTCCTGCCTCTGCTTGGTGCTTTGAGGTCTGCAGGGAATGTTCAAAGCAGGCACAGCTGAAAATAGAATGGCACCCATGGCCCATGCTCAAACAGAATACCAGAGTGCTACCAATCCCTCTTGAAGACTACTCTTCCAGTATCCACCATCAAGTCCAGCCCTGGTAGTGGAGACACACTCTGCTTTCTGAGCCTGCTAGATGTGTTTTACTTTTGAATCTTAAATCACTTTGCCAAGGGCTCTTTGAGCAGATGTTTTTCCCTCCTGTGTCAAAGACCAGGAAGAAAACGAAACTGCCACTGTCAGCAGTTCATTGCTCCCATTGTTTTCTGCTATGAGACAAAGCCCAGCAACCCCATCTTTGCCAACGCTCCTTGGCAAATGCATTGCATTTGCAGTGGTAATTGCAATCTTCTGGCATTGTTGGTCCTGCTCACCTACATCTCTGGAGTTTCTTCCCATTCAATCCATTTTTTGCTTGTTTGTGAAGAATATACCTGTTTGCAAAGGCACCTGCCTCTTGTGACCAGTAAAGCCTGGTAGTTGGAGCCAGACATCAGAGCTCCTGTGAATGTGCCTAAAGGCATCTCATGAAGAAGGAGCACAAGTGCAGTCTCTCCTCCTTGCAGTGGTGCTGCTGCTGGAAGCAAACAATTTCTGGAACAAGCCCTGATATGAGGCAGCAAGTGCGTCAGACCTTATAGTAGAGGAACCACGTGTTTGAGTTTCCTACTCCATGAATGAGGCTGTCCAGGCCTGATTCATCACTGAGGCACACTGGCGAGGGAGGCGCTCAGCTCATTTCCTCTGCATTTTATTTGTTCCTGCATATGTTGTGATCCCAAAAGTGCTGCATACCAGGACAGCAAGTGGTGGGAGGAGAGGAGAAGTAGAAGGGCAAAGATTAGGAGAAGCCTTGCCTCCAAGCACTTTTTCCCCTTTGCTCCACCAGTCTTTGCACTTGCAGTTGAAGCACAGCTGGGGTATGTTGGCACTGGCACAGTGCACAGAAGGACACTGGAAAATGTGCTGGAAGCCAGTGGGACAAAAGCAGTGATGATAAATGTTAAGTGTTAAATGTATGTAAGTAGTGGGTAGGTGAAGGTAGATGGTGTTCACTACTAACACAGTCACTGCATTGTTTCCACTTTTCATTGTCATTTCATTTCATTTCACTTCATTGTCCTCCCTATATTTCTTTCTGATTTATATAAAAACATATCCTTGAAGATCTGGCCATTCTTATCCCCATCCAGGGAAGAAGAAAGCAGAAAGGGTATTGCCTTTCTGAGTCACAGTTCTTTTGGAAGCCATGTGTGTGTGTGTGCGTTTGCATGGCTTGCCTATGCTAATGTGTAAAGGTCTCTCTAAGCTATAACAGGTGAAGGGAACACAAGGACATTTCTTTCTACTCCCAAAACAAGCATTGAAATTCAGCACTTAACCCTCAGCCACATCTGCCCTGTGTGGAGGACAGACCATGAGGTGCACAGCCCAGGCCATGAGGCCCTGCTTTGGTGGTGGTTGCAGGGCTCGCATCCCGTTCCTGGTTGCACTTCAAAGGCCTTTCTGAGCAGTATTTCATCCCTCAGCCTGCAACATCTCTCTTCAGCTGTGTTCATGGCAGCAGCAGCAATCACAAAGTAAGAGGTAGAAGCCTCCAGTGTCTGACTGGAAAGTCTTTCACACCTTTGGTTAAATCACTGCTTCCAGAATTGATTTATGGGCATAATTATCCATAAATGGAGAGATTTTCTGGCAAAAATATGGGTTTGTCGTACAGGACGCAAGTATAGTCTTGCAGTCCTACTTCTCATATTGCCATTGCTGCAAGACCATGGGTCATGGTCCTGTTGGGGGGAGGTAAGGCAGGACTGGCAGCAGACTCTGGCCTCTGTGTGTCACAGCAGCCTAGAGCTGCTGCCAGGGCTCACCCAGCAGTGTGCCATCCAGCTCAGACACTCAGCCCTGCCTGGAGGAAGGGGAAGTCCTGGCCTTGTGGTCTTCCAAGGGGTGGCAGTCAGTGTCTCAGCAGTGCAGAAGCAGAACACTTTCCCTGCAGGGTTGGGGGATGGATCTGAGGAAAGTAGGAGCAGCAAAGGTGTTGCCTGTGCAAAGCTCAATCGAGAGTCACAGTCTCACTGTCTTCCCTGGAGCCATAGGTAGAATTCATGTCTCCATGGCTCCCGATGGGGTGGACTCCATGGCAAGGTGCACCCAGGACAGGAAAATTGCCCTGAATCTTGCTCAGCTTTTCCTTAAAATAATTAACACAGAACACATACAGTTTTGGGGGGCATGCCTCTCCCACATCTGCCTAAAATACTTCACTATTGCCCAAGAATGAAATAAAAAGATGTCTTACACTTCATTATCTCTTGTCTAATTTTAAAAGTATTTTGAGAATGTTTTATGGATACTCTAGCCTAGGTTTAAAGGTGATTACAAATAAATCATAAACTATTTCATAAGGGGAGATGTCTCCTAGGTAGATGGATATATCTGAACAACTGGTTTTGGTGAGGTGACATGGCTCAGGAACTCTAGTGCCTTGTAACTCTCCATGTCAGCCTTGCCTTTCCCCAACACTGTGTAGGGCTGACTGTTCTGTCAGGTGAAGTTATCATCAATCTTTAGCTCTACAAGGTCCCAGAGCTGTCTTGTTTTATTTAACATTAATTTTTCCATTGGTGCTGTTGTAAAAAAGGTGTGTATGTGTATATATATATTCAGTACTAAACAAATAAACTATGTCAGCTCTTAGGAGGGAAATACTTTATTCAATAAAACTAAACCATGCAGTTCTGATTCTGTTTCTACTCATAAAAATACCTTGGCACCGTGGTCAAATGATTCATATCAATTGTGCACGTTTTTCATTTTCAGAGCAGTGCACAAAGAAAATCAAAACTGAATGCACTATACCAAAGAAAGGACAGGCAACGTTTCAGCTACCATGTATGCTGCTCAGCCAGGGCAATGTGCTCAACATATCTCAGAATAAAATCGAGGTATTTTGTGTGAAAGACGTCCTTTCTGCAGGTGGATCTGTTTTTGTAATTTTTTATAAATTTTAATGTCGGTGCTAGACATTGTAAAAGATACATGGAATTGTTCCACTTCGTGTTACCAGTGACAGGTTAATACTAATGACTAGCAATTAAGTTCTGATGTTTAAAAATGGGTTCATGTCCACCAAAAGTTTATGAAATATTACTTAAATTAATATGGTGCTTTGCTTCTTAAGCAGAACAGCTTTATTTGAATCTTGCTCATATAATGATTGGTAAAAGTTCTCACTTATTGACTACATTTTGATGAATAGGATATACAGGCTCAGATGACAAATTTCTTAGGCAACTTTGCAGGAAAAATTACCAGAAATAGTCCTGTTTGCACACAGATATTAATGTCTCCGGAGGAAAGAAAAGCAACACACAAATTACACCTTCAATTCAAGTTTCCACCTTGGTGTTAGAAGGTTCATGTAAGACAAGAAAACCCCAAAGATCTGCGCCAAGCTATTTGCTCTCCCCCTCGCTTTCAGCCGAGGGACTGGGAACATCCTCTGGCCAGAGTGCGACAGGTTGCCCTCCTCATTTTCCTCCTCCCATGGCACTCCCGGCCCCACAGTGCGGGAGGGCCTGTGACGGTCCCCGAGGGATGCTCGAGGGATTGCTGCTGCCGGGTACAGGACAGGAACCTCCACGTTGAGGGAAGAAGGCAGATCCGCCTGACCGACGATAAACCGGACAGTTTTCTTCCTATTTCCTTCCAACCGGTGTTTCTGCTTCTAGTTCGGCTGTGATTTGTTCCCCACTTAATTGGAGTCCCCGCCGTTGTCGGGACGGGGAAGCTGTTCCTGGAAGCAAGGAAGGCAGGCTGGGCTCGGGGCGGCCGGCACGGACTCCGCTACCCATCTTCCCGCAGGGAAGCCCCGGCTGGGCTCTCTCCCCCGCTCTAGCCCGGAGGAGCCGAGCTCTCCCGCACGCCGGGCCGGGCGGAAAAATAGCACCCAGGAAATGTCCCCGGTGCTCTGCTGGGCCTTGGTAGGCAGCCGGCCCCCAGCCTCTGCTGGGGTGTAAAAACAAATCTGCGGAGAAAAACCACGCAGAGAGCCACGCCGGGACAGTAGCTGATGCTGCAGAGAGGTTTCTCCTCTACAAGGCAGAGTCCGAGCTTGTGAAAGAGTTGGAAGAGAGGCAGGAGCCAAAGGACAATGTTCCTGGGACCAGCCCTATCCCCCAGATATATCACGCTGTCTGCTCGCCTCCCGGAGAGCACCCGTGACTTTTTGTGTTGCATCCCTGGGCTCGCATTACCCCTCGAAAAGGCGAGCTCAGCCCTGGAGCCGCGGGGATCCCCGGAGCACAGACGGGAGCGGAGCCGCGGGCGGCAGTGCAGGGTCCCCGCAGCCGCCAGCGGAGCCCGGAGAAGGGTCTGGCTACCTGTGCTCATCGGGAGCCGGTCATCGGGGGAGACAAATCCAGCCCGCAGGACACGTGAGGTTTATCTTTTCTAATTTAATTTTTTTTTTTTTTTTTTTTTTTTTACATTTCCACCCCCCCCCGCCCCCCCCCCCCCCCCCCGTCTTCTTTTCCCAAAAGCAAAAGAAACGAAAGAAACCAGGTTCTAGTTTCCAAAGAAGTAAGTAACAGTCCTGAGAGAGTCCTCTGTAGACCCGATGCCCTGGGGCCACTGGAAGGGAACGGCGGCGTGGCGTGGTCCGGAACACTCGAGTCCGTGTCCGCGCTTGTGGACCGACGGACGCGGCGGGATGCGCGCTCCGGCCGAGCAGCTGTCCGCGGCGAGGAAGGCAGCGTGCGCTCGCTCCTCCTCCGCTTTCCAGACCTCTCCGTGAACCCAGGGGGCACAGACCGTCGGTGGCCACCTGAGACCCACCTTCCCCCGGGGAAGCTGTCCCGTAGGGCTCGCTGAGGCGCGGGCGGCCCGCGGGAGCGGGACCCAACTCGCCGCCATCCCGGCGGCTCGCTGCGGCCTCCTCCGGTGCTAGGGCCCACAGCGAGCCTCTCCTTGTCACAGCTGGGCATCTTACATTTATTTTCCGGAGGACGCGAGCTTCGGAGTGGGGGTACCGCGTTTCCCGGGGGAAGGCGCGAGTGGGACAGCACGGCACGGCACGGCATGGCGGAGGGAATCTGGCGCCAGCCTCTCGGCTCTTTTCCATGTCCCATCCTTTACCTCGTCCCGGGCCGTGGTGCTCCCCGCGGCTCACCGAGAGTCCTGCTGCCTTCTGGGGACTAGGCTGGGGGCGAGAAGGTCCCTGGAGGCTCCCGAGGGAAGGTTCCCGGCGGGGCATGGCTGGAGATCCTCCTTGGTCTGGAGCTCCCCGGAGGACACCACGCACTCTTGCTCGGGTCATTGCTGTTGCTCGCCCCTCGCTTTTTGTCTTCTTCTTTCTTCCACTTCATCCGCCGATTCTGAAACCAGATCTTGATGTGTCTCTCGGTCAAGTTCAACATGACAGCCAGCTCCACCCGCCGCGGCCTGGAGATGTACTTGTTGAAGAGAAACTCCTTCTCCAGCTCCAGCAGCTGCGCCCGCGTGTACGCCGTCCTCGTCCGCTTGTTCTCCTCCGGTTCCACCATGTAGGATCCTCCTAGAGAGAAGCGAGAGTCAACCTGGGCCCGCCCGGCCGCCCCCTCGGCCTATGAGGCCGTGTCCCGGGACCCCTGCGCGGCGCGGAGGGTACGAGGGGGAAGCAAGCGGGGTGAGGCCTCGGGGAGCTCTCCGGCTGGGCACGGTGAGGTGGTGCTGCTGGCGGCTATTTTATTTTACAATAATTTAATATTTTTTAGCAATTTTTTGTATGAGGTTTTCAGGGAAGTGCCGTCTCTGGAGCCGAGGGAGAAACTCACGCACCACCGTTTGCGTGACACTGAAAGCTCAGAAAGGCTCCCGGATCCAGGGCCGCAATTGTTCAGGTTCGTGTTAAAATTAAATTTAAAAAAATATAAAAAATATAAGAACAGAAAAGGAAAAAAACTCCACCACACACACAAAGCAAAATAGAAAAATCTAACCCCTCAAAAAAACTGTCCAAAAATACTATCGCACAGAAAAAAAACTCTAAAACAAAGCAATAATAATTATAATAATTAGTGGGCCTGCCGGGCCCCGTCGGGAGTTGGACGGCAGCCGCTTCATTTGGCCAAGATGTGGAAACCTTGGGTTTTTGTTTCCGTAAAAAGCGGCAGCGGCGGGATCGCCGTTCCCAGCGCGGCCGCCGCAGTCCTGCGCGGGCACTGGGGTGCGGGTAGGACAGGCGGACGCATCGGGATGGGTCGGAGGCGGGCACGGAAACTCAAGGCCGCTTTTGCCAACACCAGCGCTCCTCTGGGAACGTTTTTAGGATTGATATCTTCTGCAGGGAACGGTGCTTTAAACAGCCAGAGTGAAATAATCATTGCAAGAGAGATACGTGAATTCTCCCACCGCTCATCTTCCTATTCCCATGATTCTGTATTTATATATACAGTGTTTGTAAATGTAAACGTATGTATAAAACATATATATGTATTTAAAATATATATTTAAATACACATATAATATTTGCAAAATAATGTGTGTATATGTGCGTATATAAATAAATATTAACATCAATGTATATATGCATAAAAATACTGGTTAATCTAAACTTATACATGCATGAGTTTGTACCTGGGAAAAAAACCCCACATGTTCTGTTACTTTAAACTAAACTGGGGCTACCGTGAAGGTGGAACGCCCGGCGTCTGTCGGAGGGCCGAGGTCGGTCGGGCACCGGGACAAGGCCGGCAAGCCCGGGGCGAGCGGCAGAGCCCGGGGCCGGGCACGGTGTGTGGCACCGGGCCGGGCTCGGCCGCGGCCTCCCTGGGCGCCTTGTCCTGGCAACAGCGCAAACCCCGCAGCATCTATGGACGCCCAAGGGCTTCCATGAAAAATAAATCGTCGGGCCATATAGTTTGCCACATACAGGGTACGAAATATGCCAGGGTTTGGCTGTAAGCGCTCTGTCGCACTCGGCACAGCGTGGTGCCCCTTTCTCTTCCTGGGGCGGGCTCCGCCAGGAACCCTGCACACACATCACACCGACCGGGTCATGCACGGCCCCCGCCTGCTCCTCCCTTGAGGGCTGGGGAAAGCAGGCACGAATTTTAGGCTTCCACTGGGAAAGTTTCGCTTTCCTGCTGGTTTTGTCATTCTTCGGGTACAGGAGAAAGAGGAAAAAAGAAGGTGTAATTAAGAAGTTTGGATTTTCATTTTTATTACTATTACTATTATTATTATTGTTATTATTACTCCAGAAATTCACTTAACTCATGGAAAACAATCTGATTTTCCCTCTCCCCACCTCCGCCTTGGCACCATCCCTGCCGCAGTGTCCGCAGCCTGGGACAGCACGTCCTTCTACCTTTGTGGGCGGATGCGCCTCTAGGGAGATTGGGGACCGCCACAGGTCCTTCCCTCTCCCTCGGCCTGCCCCATGCAATTCCCAAACTATTTCGTAGAGATTTTAATACTCCGGTCCTTTTTCCAACTGTCTATTTGAACAAAGCCATTAATATAATATTTGCCGTATAGGCGTGACGGAGGCGCAGGACACGATAACATTGTGCAGGCAGAGACAGAAATATTGCTGGGCAGCGGAACTTTCTGCGTAGATAGAGTTTCTTCCCCTCACTGGCAACTCTGTTTCGTTTGTGCATTGTTTCCCGTGCCCTGTTTTTTTTTCACCTGGAGAGGTGCATTTATGGCTAAAACCCGCCGGGGAGCAGGAGGGGCGGGATAGAGGGGCCAAGAGGGGAGGTGGGCTCTGCGCAGGGGAGAGCCGAGAGGCAGACGAGAGGGTCTCGGCGGCTGCCCTGAGGGCTTAGGGGCTCCTCCGCGGCCGCACGGTGGGCGCAGGGACGCGGAGCAGCAGGGCCGTCCCCTCCGGCCAGCCCTGCCTGCCGCTTCCCCGCCCGCTCCACCCCGCAGGTGCCTCGGCGTCCCGGGCCCCGCGCGGAGCTCACCGCGCCCGCGGGGCCACCGTGCTCCCCGAGGAAGCAGCTCCCGGAAGGCGTCACGACGTCCCGGCTTGGCCACAATTAGTTAATTGGTGAAAAATAATTCGTTAATAATTGCTGAGGCGCAGGGAGCGGTGAGCCCGCCGGCGGGGACAGGAGTGCCGGCTCCCTCCCCAGCGTTCAACCCAACAGTAGCAGCCCCAGAGCAGTGGGTCTGCAGAGTCTGGCGGAGGGGAAACGACCCTCCCGGACCTCTCCACACTACATCCGAGCGGTGGGAGCAGAACCGGTGCAAGGCAGGGCTCCTGAGCGCCGAGCGGGACAGAAGCGGGTGTGGGGGGTGGGGGGGCGGAGGGATGCGGCGGGGCTTACCGGTCCACTGTCCCTTCCAAGCGTGCGATTTGGTGGACTTCATCCAGGCGAAAGGCACCTGCACTCGGGGCTCCTCTATAGCCCCCGTGTCCGCCCCGTCTGCGAAAGGCAGCGCATCCTGGTGGGGAGGAGGAAGATGAGGGGGTGGTGGTGATGGTGATGAAGGTGGGAGACCCCGGCATCCTCAGTGATGGGGGGCACCTCGTAAGGTGAAATGTCTGTCGGACTGCCTTGCTCGAGAGCCCCTAAGGTGCTGGAATAAGGAGTCTGTTGCTGCCTGCCCATGTACAGGCAGGCAGGGGGCTGGGGTTGTAGTCCTGCGCTTGGGCTCTCTGAAACGCACACGACTCCTTGTAGAGCTGCGCCGAGGCGTAATACTGCTCCTCGGTGTTCATGGCGAGCGGGGCCAAGGGGGCTTCGCAGCTTAGGGGCACATGGGGCTGCTCCCGCTCGCGGAGCCCGGGATGCCTCTTTGACAGCTGGCGGCCCCGCCGGGCCCCACCGCCCTGCCCGGCTCCTGCCGCCTCCCCATAGGCGCCTCTCCCCCACGTGAGCCGTCCCGCAGCCCTCCGGGGCGGGGCGCGGGCCGTAGGAGGCCACCCGGGTGGCCCTGGTCCCTCAACCTCCTTCCTTCCCCTCAGCCGAACCGACCCCCAGACCCTCTACCCTTCTGCTGGGTGTTGCTCCCTGCTTTGGGGTGAGGGGCACGGCGGTGGTGGGCTTGCGGGGCCGGGCAGGGGCTCAGAGGATTCCGCCGATGCTCAGGGCGCTCCGGGACGGATGGTTCTTAAAACCCCCTCGCTTGCCCAGAAGTTGTTCACCCCCCAGTGACCCCCGGGCACGGAGAGGAAAACCCTCGGAGGGCCAGGGTAGACTCGGCTCCTGGGAGGGCTTTAGCGACAGCGCACTTTTGGCTGCGTGGGCATCTCCCCTAGGGATATGGGTGTCCAGGGACGGACAGGGCGCTCCCTCGGTGGTACTCGTGTTCCGGGGCCCTGGGCGGAGGCCAGCACCGGCCGGTGGGGGACCACAATGCTATCACCAGAGCGAGCGATAGGCAGCGGATTGTTTGTCCAAGAGGTAAATTTGGGAGCCTTCCCCGCGGCTTGGGCTGCAATGTGTTGACCCTCGGAGATAATGTGCTCTGCGCTGGTGCCGGTTGACTTGGTGACGAGGCTATGAGGAGGCGGAGAGCCACCGAAAGGAACAAAGATCATTTCCCTGCCTCCCTGCGCTCGGCCCGGCCGCCGTTCTCTCCTGCTCGAGTGCAGGCACGCTTCCTATCTGCCCGGCCCTCCTCCTCTCACCGACGCTTCCCCGACACCGGCGCTCCGGCCGCCTTCGTCGGGGCGCGCTCCAGCGGCTCTGTGCAGGGCGGGCGCTGGCGGCTCGGCTCAGCTCGGCCCGGTTCGGCCCGGCTCGGCTCGGCCAGTGGTGATGTACGGCCTGAGCGGCGAGGCAGGAGGGTCCCGGTCCCTCGCTCCTGCGCCCTGTTCCGTGGGATCATAAACCCGCCCAGTCCATTACACTTTGAGTTTCCGCTCTGAACTCACGCGGGTCCCCCATCTCTTAGAAAGCACACTGAGCCTTTGATTCAATATTGAGCCATTAAGCGATTGCTTTCCCAAGCCATTTAACAGCAGCTCTTATGGATAAATAAACAAAAAGGGCTGTAAACCAATTATAGTGCGGATAGTGAAAAAGTATTTTATTAGCGGGAATTACTGATAGACATGGCTGCTGCTCGGGCTCCCTGCGCCCGGCACCTGCCCCCTCCGTCCCCTGGCATTCCGGGCAGGGTACGCGGCCCGGCGGGGCTCGCAGACAGTGTGCGGCCACCGGGGATGCTCAGCTCCCTTTGTGGTGGGTCCCCCACCCGCGCCCGCGATGCCTCCGCTGAGGTCCCTTGCAGGCACAGGTGTCCTTTGATCCGGAGACGTCTTGTGCCCCGACCCTCGAGCAGCACCCACAGCCCCTTCCCCAAAGATCTGTTACCGGGAGCATTTACTGCTCCGGGTTTTCCACCGGGAACCAGCGCGGACAAACAAACCCGAGGCCATAAAACCCAGAGCAAATTGATTCATCTCCCCGGAGGACCATTACCAGCTTTCTTAATGCGGTCCTCTCTCTATAACGAACGTTTCTAAACAGAGCAAACACTTCACCCACCAAAGCAAATGAATTTCGTATAATTTAGAGCTAATTCTGTTCCATTCTGCCTGCGTGAGCAGTCGATAAGCGCACACTTTGCCGTTCTGACAACAAGGTGGTGAGTTGCAGTGCAGGAAAAGGTATCCCGGCACTGGGGACCTCGGTCACATCCTGGGGGTGGTGATGTCCGGTAGCCCGGGGTTCCCGGGGGAGGTAAGCCCTGCTGGAGCCAGATCCTAGGGACCACCTCTGCCTGCCTCCTCGACCTGGGATGCAATCACTGATACTTGGTTTGAGTCCTTTCACAGCTGCGGGTTCCCAGGAGAAGTCTCTGAGCAGTGAATGGGTCCCACCAGAGTGGAAATGATCCACTTGACAGGGAAATTGGATCATGGAGGAGGCCGAAGGGAATGATGGGAAAGGCCAATGGCCTCACTTGCCCCAGAACTGGGCTCTGCAGACACAAATTCATCCCTGAAAATGGTCAATATGCATCACCTGAGAGAGTTGCAGAAGGGTGTGCATAGGAGACTCCAAAACCTCTTTACTAAACTCCCATAATTTTCTGCTCCAAGAAGTTCCTGAGTGCTAAGAATGTAATAGTCCTCAGCTGATTTTTCCACATTTTAAGTCTCCCCTGAAACTTCATGTAAACATTTTGCCTCCCACCACCCCACAACAAAGTGTTCCCCAGATTAAGTGCTGCCATGCTGCCATTGTTGACCCTGCAGCCGAATGCATTTGAACAGTCTTAATTTTCCAACTAGAAGAGCCTTGAGATGAGTAGGCACAACGTGAGGAATTAAAAGGTGCATCCTTGCCTCTAGCTCATTTGTGGACTTCGAATGCTGAGCCCAGATTCTCCTCTATATACGTTGTCATCTCCCTGCTGAGAACTTCCCCATATTTACTCCCCAAGTCTGCTTTTGGCTAGCTTGGAATGACAAGAAACTTGTCCATCCTCAGTCTGTAGGCAACCATGCAAAGAAAAAATGGCTGACACAAACATCTTTATTCCCACTGATAGATGTACAGTCAAGTTTTAACTATTGAAAACAGAAAAGTTTGGACGTGTTGCACACAAGAACAAATCAACAATTGATCAGTTAGAACTTCCCCCACCTTAAACCCATCTGGATGTATGCTGCAGTTCAGCTGGAGATCCTGTACTTGTGCTGCTCTAGGAAGTTTTAACATTTTTCTTATCTTGGAGATACTAATGGCTGGCATGTTTGCTTAAATCTCCCAACTTCATCCATGGAGCTGAAAAACTCAGTGTTATGTCTGATGCATGCTCACAAAACCCAATTAATACAGTTGTAGTTCAGGCTGAGAACAACCTCCAGATTTTAATATCTCCAAAACATATTTGGGCAGCCTGTTTCCATGTTCTGTCAACCTCAAAGAAAGGAAGTTTTTACTCATATTCAAATGGAATTTCACATGTTTCTGTTTGTGCCTGGCCACTGGACATCACTGAAAAGAGTCTGACCCCATCCTCTGACACTCACCCTTCAGGTATTTGTACACATAAAGAGAAATTCTTGTAGTAACCTTGCCAGTCCAAGAGATTAGACTAAAAGGAATCCATGAGTCTATACCAGTAATTAAGGGATGATGGTGATAGCAGCAGTGTTAAGCAGAACAGCAGGTTGTAATTATCCTCAACGAAAGCACTGGAGCTCAGATATTCAAGCAGCAGTAACAAATGCTTCAGGTACACAGCTGCTGTTGTCCTACAGTAACATCACACAATAACTGCACTGCAATACTTGAGTTAGCATATTAAATTCAAGTATGTTTTAAGGACTTGTCAAGATCTGATCACATTCTTCTAGCCTGGTGTTTGATAGAGAAGACACAATCTGCATAGTTAACTCATTCCATATTATGAGGCCTAAAAGGTTGCAATATAATACAAATCTCTTAATGGCAAAGGGTTTGGAAAGCAAGGTCACATGCCTAATGTCTTATCTATGTGGTTTTAAAATGTATGCCAACATATACAACATGCCTCTTGAAATTCAAGGGCATTTAAAAATGTTCCCACCTCCAAATGGTTAATACAGGGGTTTGATGTGAGTCACTGTTCTTTGGAAGTCTTCCCCAGTAGTGTCTGACAGACAACACTGCAGGCTGCTGAGATCAGTGAAATGTAAAGCCATCTGGATGCAGTATTCCCCTTTTTTCCCTAGGAAAGGTGACAGGAGCATTTTGTTTGCCTTTCAACACAAATAATTCGTGAACCCCTACTCAATTAGCTTCCTTTCATGTTATTACCAATGACAGTTTTATCATTCCTCCCACCACCCTGACTGTCTAATTAGAGTGTAAAATAGTAAGGAATATAGTTCAGTCACACTTTCTAAGTAATCTGGTTAGATTTCCTATATCTGTACAATATTTAACGACTTCTCAGTGTTCAAGCCTTTTTCTGGAATCCACATTTAGACAGAAAAGAAGTCATGAAAGTGAGTGGAGCATATTCACAACAATCCGTTTTTCTCTCTCATCTGTGCTCAAACCAACACAGGTAATCTCTATCCATGGCAAGGAACTTCAGTGGGAGAAGTTGACTGGGAAACAGAGCTTTCCCAGGGATTGATTTTTAACCCCTCACCATGGCTGTATCTAGCAGAAAGGTAACCTTTCACAAAGCTGGTTAATAATCAATAACCATGTGAAAACAAATCTGTCTTTCCCTCTTAGAGCTAACGATAAAAATGAGAGCACGAACTATTCCACCTGCCCTAAAGTAAGACTGGTTCATCAGCTTTTTTTTGGCAAGAAACTTTTTTAGGCCTCTGAGCGATTCAGCATTGACACACGGCAGGTTCAGTTTGCTCTTCCCACCACACATCAGCTTCTCCACACTACAGGTGTGAGAGAAGAGAGCTTGAACTGCAGAAAGACATGTTTATGCAACCATTTTAAACAAGACCTAGTCCAGGAAATACAAACGGAATTTGCCTTGTGAAAGCTGAGAATAGTAGAGACGTTTATATATGTAGTCTCTTTTTACACTTTCTAATTTACACCTGTGATTTTTTTTCCATCTTCCCCAAAATTAATTATTTCATTATCACCTGGGAAGCACAAATTCATTGTCTTGTAAGAAGAGCTGAGGAATTTCTTTTGAATACTGTGACCCTTCTCTCTGAAAACACATCTGTTTCATGCTGTTTGCCCACACAGTTTTCTGTTTTGTACTCAATGTTTATTATACCAGGTAGGAGTAGAAAAAAATTTTATATATATATATATACACACACACACACACACACACACACACACATATATATATTTATCCAGAAAGTTACAACTAGAGGAACCCAGGGTAGAGTCATCAACCTGAAAGAACTTCTCCTCACATCCCCTAACTGCTTGATTTTTCCCCTGGACCCCAGGCCCTTTGGGGCACATGAGGTTCAGGGCTCAGACAGAACCCAGCCAGGAAAGTGTCATCTGGCAGTTTTCACCATATTCCTCCCCTCTTGTTTGTCCATTGTAACTTTGCTGAACTTCAACTATTTGAGCTGAAATTTTCCATTCTGTATCTCTACTCTCGCCAAACGTGGGGAAACTTTCCTCATAATTGTTTGGACTGGCATGAAAGTGAAGCTGGGAAACCGTGACACACAGTAGCTGCCCATGCGGGGAGGGTGTGGAGTCACTGCCTCCTCTGCAAGACTCTGAAAGCAAAAGCAACGGTGTATGGCTGATCCCAAACAAGAGTAGAGGACAGGAATAGCTGACATCTGGAGACAGCAACCCTGCACAGAATTTTCCTGCTCTATTTTCTTAGCTGCTTTAAGTATGTTAGAATTCCTGCTGGGATGTTGTCCCACAGCAATGTCTCTTCAGGCCAATCTCTCTGTGCAAAGCTGCCTACATTTAATAAAACTTTGAAGTGCTGCATATCACACAGGTTCCATAGATATATCTTAAAACTTAGCAGCCAAGCCTCTCACATATTCACAACAGTGAGCAGATCCTTGCCCTAGACTTGAGGGCTAAATAAGAGCTCACTGTGTGTCAGTTGCGATATTAAACCCTGCAGGGGAAAGTTGGGAAGTATTCCTCACACTCCATCCTCCAGCCCTGGGCATGGAGGAAGAAGGTGATATGTGCAAAAGCCACATAAGGTGAACACCTTTCAGAGAAAGCATTTGAAGGTCTGCTCCCTGCCCACAGTGAAAAACACGGGTCTAGAGGCCAGGATAGAGAGAGGCTGTGCTCTCACCATCTCTTTGCCCAAGTGGGAAGCCCAGCCTGGACTGTATTCCACCAGGTCCATCCAAAGGGACATGATGTAATCTTGGTAAATCTCTTGAGTTAAATTTTCTAGAATGAGTTTCTAGCTGCACTTTCTTTTCTGGGTAGCTGGTCTGCAGCAGCTCGAGGTACTCCCAAGAGAAGGGGAAGCTTTTGGGGAGTGAACACCCAATGACACAAGGACTGGGCTCTGGAATTGTCTTGACCTCCTCCAGTGCTATCCACACAGGCCTTTTGTTAGCTCCAGTAGCACTTCTGAGCACTTCAAGTAGACATTAAGAACTAGGGGAGAGTTCTTAACCTTATGACACTTGGTCTAACATGGATTTCAGAAGGATTTTATATGGTTATACAGTGACTAAAATTCATTTGAAAATCAAGGCATCAGATTTCATTCTTCCCTTCATAACTGATATCACATAATCTCTGGAGGTACTGTGAACCTTTCAAACTCCATAGAGGGAAGTCCTAGGAAGAAATCCACAAGAAAACCCATCCTCTATCCTCTGAGCAGGGATGCTCTAAAATCAGCAGTGAGTGAGTCTTGGACTCAAGGACATACAGAGGCAAAATAGAACAAACGCAGCATTCTTTTAACTGAGTTTGTTTATAACTTGTTGTAGATAAGTGAAGAGCCCTGGGAAGGAGGAGGAGGAGGGAAGGACACAAAACACCATGTCACAGAGTACATAGATGTGGTATGAACTGAAGTTGTTCAGTCAGCTTCCCTGCTTGTATTTCCTTGCCTGTGTAATACACCACAATAGGCCTGGTTCTTATGTTTATCCAAAAGGAAAATGTATCCATCTACACCTTACAGGTACATTCAGTCATTAGCACAGGTTCAATTCAAAATATTGAAATAATGATATATTTTCTAAATTGAGACATCTGCCCTCTGAAAACTTTTTGGGCCACTTATGTTTTAAAAAATGGAGAAAAAGTAACAAGAATTTTCTTACAGATAACTCAGACAAAAGTAAGTGGAATCAATTAAATAATATGGATTTCTCACTTGCTCAGTGTCAATGTCCACTGTTTTCCATTCTGTATAAAATAATTTAACATTTCCTGTACAGTGTAACAACTCTTAGCTTTGCTTATTTATTTATAATACACTGTTCTAAGTGCAATTTTGACATATTAAGGATGCATGCAGCTTCAAATATTTCCACTGGTCTGCAAAACCCCTCTGCTTGTATTTCTTGCCCCTTGCCTTGTCTTCCACCACTTTCTCTCATTTTCCTTCTCTTTCACTTTCTCTTTCTCTGTTCTAATCTTCTTAATTATATTTCCATCTAGTATTTCCAAATCCCTTAATTATATATTAATTTCCTTATTTTGTATACTACTTCTGTTCAGTATTTATATATTTATTTCTGTATAAGATTTGCTATTCAAGTCCAGCTCAAGTTCATAAAGCTGTGATTTAAATCCAGTTACATAGAAGACTAGAAAAAAAAATCAATGTCTTTATGAAGAGATTATGAACTACATACACATAATGGGTATAGGCTGACACATTTAATTGAAAATTTCACTTGATTTTTATTCTCTGAATGATACATGTAGGTTTTATTGCCTCTTACCTGCACACTGGAAAGCACTTTGTCAATGCTTAAAATGATTTTATGTACTTGAACATCACCTGATTTAATGCATCAGCTGACAAGGACAAAGACATTGATTAAATGTCCTGCCTCAGGTGTCCAGAAGGCTGGAAAAGGTTGTCCCCTCAAAATAACCACTGAAACTTCACCCACTAATCATTAACTCAGTATTCGGTCCAAGCTTTGGGAATAACAGAAGGCTTTAAAAAGCAGCAGTCAGAAAACACTCGGTGTGACTTAGGTCACTCTTTGGTCTTGTAGTACATTAAGGGAGAGTCAAATGCTCAGATTCTCTCCCAGTTGGTAAGAAATGCATCAGGCATTTGATCCTTGGGAAGGCACCTCTGGACTTGGCTCCTAGCAGGCACTGAGCACTTGCAAAGGGATTGTGAGACACTCAGTACTCTCAGCTCATTTCAGTTTGTAAAAGCTCTGGGCAGCCTGCACTGACCCTTGACAAAGTTGGTGTCTGCACTGCCAAGGACAGAATGAACGTTTGAACCTTAAAACACTGCTTGGTGAGCTACAACACAGCAACACCCAGCCACTGGGTTTCTAGCCAGGCATGACCATTAGGTCTTTTGATTTGAGGCAGTTCTATATTGCATCTACTACAGTTTTTCACAGTCAATAAAATCCACGTGGCATTGCAGAAACCTTCGTGAGAGTAATTTCATCATAGCAACTGAAGGAAGTGAGACATCGCCTTGTAGCAAAGAAGCTTTCAGGAACCCCACAGCCATCTGGGCCATACAGTCCCACCACTAGCTCCAACTAGAAGATGACCTCCTCTTGAAGTAATATGCAGACCAAAGATCCAGAGCAGACCAACACAGGCAAAGGCACAAGGAAAGAATGGAACCTGTCCCAAGAAATAAACCCAGTGAAAAACTCCAGGTCTCACATTCTTGGTTGGTGTCCTATGAAGTGATGGTTTCCTGTTCCCCATTATGGTTAGGAAATCTGTAATTTAATAAAAGAGTGCTACTGTTGCCAAAACCAGCCTCTTAACCTAAATGATCCCCTTGTGAACCTCAAATTAAATCAACTATGTAGTGATCAGCTGATTTGTGCAGCGGCATCATTAATATGGTTGCCTAACTTACAGAGCAGCCAGGTTCTGGTTAGCAGTGCTAGAGTGGGTAAGAAGGCAATTAGTGGTCTATTTTCTATGCACACCAGAGCAGAAACTTGTGTATTAAGAAAGTTCTTCTGGCAGGTGCAGCATGCTAAAAAGCTTTCACCTAAAATTATATAGCCTGACAAACAATATAAAAAAGCAGATTGCCCAATAAACAAATAACACATCAGCCATTTATACAAACCCATAGTACTTAGACTCCTCAAGCTTGAAATGACTGTGTATTTTTTCCCCATTAAGATGTTATTATGGTCTACGCATAAATTGCTTTAAATCCAGATTTGATATCTCTGTTTTCAAAGCCTGGATAGATTTAACACTTTTTCTACGAAACATTAGCTCTGGGGGCATGTGGAATTAACTCCAAGGATTTGAACTAGTGAAAGGTATACCTGTCCATGGCAGGAGGGTTGGAAATAGAAGATTTTTAAGGGCCCTTCCAACCCAAAGCATTCTATGATTTCCTTCCCATCTGGAGCCATGATACATGGGGCCAGCATCCTCTGGGGCTCTGGTGCCCTTGCAGGAGCCAAGCAGGAGCTGTGGAAGGGATGCTGAAGGAAACAAACTCTTGTGGAAGTGAGGCCACACTACAAACACTCTCTGTACCCTTCCCTGGGGTTTCACCCAAGCTCCTCATTTCTTTTTTATAGTGTTAGACTTGGACACTCCATGAAACAAAGGGGGAAAAGCTTCCAAATTAGAATTCAGCAAAGCAGGCGTCCCTTCTCCCTCCTGCCATCCAGTGGCTTGTACTTGGGCCTCATGCTGCTTCTCATGTCAGCCACCTCCCAAACCAGACCCTGGCACAGGTCCCTCTGCCTCCATGAACCTGCCTTGCCAGCACCTCTTTTCTTGCTGAGGGCTGCACTTATTGCCTGTGTACAGCTGCAAATGTTTTAATCCCCCTTGGTGGGAGCAGCAGGGCTGGGCTCTGGGGGCTGCTCTCTGCCGACCACAAGTCTGCAGGTTTTTTCCACAAGGTTTTCCTTTTGAGGGCCAGGCAGCCAGCCAAGCCCTCAGAGGCAACCTCTGAGCTATGTTCAGGAAAGGCAAATGGCCCCTGCTAGTCACTGACTCAACATGAAGACCAGGAAGACAGATGTAATGTGTTCAGCTCATGAGTCTTCACCTGCTGCAAAGGCAACAGCTAACTTGGGCTTGGACTTCTGTAGTTATATGAGAAAAATCCCACCTACAGGTCTTGTTGCATAAATTTGGCACTATCTGCTAGTGAAAAAAACTTGTACTTTGGGGCTTGGAGAGAAGGAAGAGATGGGAAGTTGCCCAAAGCCCTTAATTAATTTCTAAATGCTACCATTTATCAACATTTATCATTTATCATTTTATCAACAGCCTGATACGAACGTGACACCAAATACAAGATGCATATTCTCCAGTTTCCTGCCCTGCACACCTGGGTGAGGTGTGAATTTGGGGGTATCAGGCTGCTCTCATGCCCCTCACTCACCTGTTTTCCATCCACAGACACTAGGGGCTGTGCCTGGAGCCTGAGCCATGCCAGCCACTTAGCACAGTCTCAGGGGAACTGAGCAAAACTCCTGCCTGATCCTTACAGAGGTCACGCCATGCCCAGCCAGCCAGCAGTAGCCTCTTTGCCGCTGGGTGACAGCACGCTCCTGGTATCCACTGGCCACATGTCCTACCATCTTGCCACTGGCATGTATGCATTTATCAGCTGCTCTGCAGTCAGGGTATCTCTCTCATGCAGTCAGCAGTGGGGATGACTTCCGGGATGTGAGAAACATTCAGTGTCACATTAGGAGTGTCTCAACATAACTGTCTACAGGGCTGGGAAAGACCAAGCAGCTTCTTACCTCAGGGAATAACACAGAAGTTCACTGATTTTCTAAAGTCTGTCAGGTCACCAAGGAACCTGGCCTCCTCCCAAAGACCATTTCCCCATCCCAAACACCTTTACCCCAACCCTGTCACCTGCAGTATCTTTCTGACTAGGCAGAGAAAAGGAAGTCTCCTTCCATAGAAGTCCCTTAGATCTTCTCTGCACAGACATGAAAGACACTGGCTAGCATGCACAAGGACCAGTCTATTCTCCAGTGGAAAGATGTTCTTGGAGGAAGTTGGTACATCAGCCTTTGCTCCTGGACTTCGCTAAAGAGGATTTTTTTTTCTGATTGATTGGTTGGTTATTTTTTTCCCAAGTAGTAAAAAACCAGAGCCAGGAGTGTCCTGTGATCAGACAGTTCAATCCTGGTTTTGTTGCCTCTGGGATGCACTATTGGCTCACAGACTTGGACTGAAGAGTGGTCTGAGCCTTTATTTCTTGCTGACAGAGGTTTCCCTGCAACGACACAGGACATGGTGAGCAGAGGGCTCTCATGCTCTCAGGTGCAGCATGGTCAGATTTCCCAGTGCATGGCAGGAGCCACTGCTGCCAGCCTTCTGCCTCTCATACTGGTGTGCAGCCACAACTCTGCTAAGGGCGGGCACTGCCTCAGCTTGGGCTGTCAGAGCTGAATGACATCTCCAAGATGCTCCCAGAACCAGCAAAAGCTTCCTCTCTTTCCCACCTGCTTTCTTACTGGAGGTTTGGCACTATGCACTGGGAAGAAGACCTGTTATTGCAGCCCCCTTGGAGAGGCAAGTGTCCTGTGTAAGTAAGTGGCCATCTCAGACACTCATTACTTTTGTCACAAGGTTTGGCAGGTTTAATTTTGCAGACCGCCAAGGGTTTTTTCATTCCCCACACAGAAATACAAGTTTTGTAAGTTTCCGACAACTCTACTTAGTGATAACAGGTGGCTTTGTAAAGTGTTTGTGAGTACAGAAGAGCAAAGACTGCACCTGGATGTACAAATTCTACGACACTTTTGAAAGAAGTTTATAGTGTCAGGGCTTAGTTTTAGGGGTGCAGTTGGCGAGTAGATCAGAAATCTCAGTTCAGGGAGTTAGGACAAGCACTCCAGGACTGCCCAACCAGCTATCACTGGTGGGGACAGAAGCTGTGACCAAGTGGGAACCTGTTGAAGGTAACAATAAGGTCACTCGAGGTGTTACAGGAAAACAATCTGTAAAGCATTCAGTGAAAGTAGGGACATAAAATAGCTGTGTTGCACTCACCCACTGCCAGTCTAAGCAGAAGGCGTCATTTGACAGGTCCACATTGGGAGGTAGAGACAGTTCCATGTCCTTGCAGAGGATGCAGGTTCTCTCCAGGAAGGCATGAATGCAGTAGGTTTTGCAAGTGCTTTCCCACACAAAGCCCTGAGAAGTGCACTTGCTAACCCTTCCTCAGACATAGGCAGCACCTCTTCTTCATATACAGAAACTCAGCTCTATGGTTAGGTGACATGGGATGGGAGGGGGCTTAAGGGATAAACCTGGACTAGGCACAAATTTGGACACCTACTTGAAAATAGGTGAATGACAATTATTAATATTACAAGCAGAAACAAAATATTCCCCTGTTATTTCCTCACACACATTGATCCCTTTCTTTCTCATTTGTTAGTCTGGAAAATTGTGACTATCATTTCAGTTTAGGGATCTGGAGCCTTGAGGCTTTCTCTATGTCATCATGATCCAGACTGGCTTATTATTAACAAAAAGGGCTGTGAAGAACAAAAATGCTTGTTGGCTTATTAACACTGTTTATATTGCCAGATGCAGACAGACAAGCAAATTATGTTCTGTCTGCAATTTTTCAGTTAAAGACATTCAAAGAGAGCCATTTCAACAGGTGAAGGTACAGGAGTTGTTACAATGGAAACATCTCTAAAAAGCTGAAGTCCCAAATCACTTTGTTTCACGTGTGAATCTTTTCAGGTACATTTCCACAGACACCACAAACTTGAAAAACAAGGTATAAATAAGGATGTTGAATTCAAACAGCCTGGTAAGGTGACAAAATCAGTCAATAGCCCTAAATACAAAATTTGAAGATGGTAATTCTTAAAAAAAAAAAAATTATTCCATTTAATAAAAATAACCTTTAAACTCGCAGAGCTTCAGTCAAGAAGCATTTGGATCAAGATTCTGATTTTTAATTGAAAAAAAAAAATTAAAAATTAAACCACTTATTGGAAGAGGAATTGCATTATTTGAAATAGAGGCAAACACATTCTCAAAAATTTATGTAATCAGAACCCCATTTTCAATTGAAAAACAATTGCAAGACTTTGTGGGCTGGTCACAGTAATTGATCCCAACCTTAGGTACCGTGAGTCGCCTTACATCATGTTTAGACCCCGCTGGAACCATTCTGAAGAATAGTATCAGTAACATATATATTAGTGCAGAGCGGTAATTTTATTTTGAAAATTTTGGAAGAAGAAAACTAAACCGAAAATTCAGCAGGCAGATTTTTTTTCTCCAGTCATGATAAAATTATGTATTCTGTAACATTTTGCTCCCCAGTCTTACATCCAACAGTTACCTGCAGGACTATTTTAAGGAGAAGAACATTTCACTGACATTCTGGTCTTCAATTTGTCAAGAACTGCAGCCCATGGAAAAAACCCACAGAAGACTGTCTCCTGTGGGAGGAACCACATGCTAGAGCAGAGAAGGAGTGTGAGGAGTCCTCACCCTGAGGAGGAAGGAGCTGTATAGACAACATGTGGTGAACTGACCACAGTCCCCAACCCTCTGTGACCCTGGGGGAGGAGGGAGATAAAATCTGGGCTAAAGTGAAGTCCAGGAAGAAACTCCCACTCTTACCTGCTGTTCTTTCTAATTGTGCATCCCAGGAGTTCTACACATGTGAGCTTAGTGACACTGCTCTGCCTGGCCACCCATGGCTCTTCTGTGCTATACACATGGGCATATTGACCTAAAAAGCTGTCTCATAGGCAGAGGAATTTTGCAGGGGAGAAAGTTAAGGGAAGTGAAACCATCAGACTTGGTAATTCTCACTATGCCAGACACCCAAAACAACAGTAGGAGTCCTCCAGAATTTGCAGATGCTTTTTGTTCTAAAGCACTACATGTTTTAAATATGACAGTATGCTAAACCTAACAGGGAAACAACAGAAAATATTAACTTGGTCCTGCAATGTGGCAAAGGAGAAAGAATGAGACATCTGGGCTCAGGTTTCAATAAAATTTCTCCGGTAAAATCCGGCAGGGTCTAACAGAGGTTAGCCTCTTTCTGCATATGTGGAGCACATTTATGCTCTGCAGAACATCACTAGAAGAAAACCACACATGAATATTTTATTAAATGGAACTGCAGGACCACCCCAGAGGGCAAAGGAGTGCTCTTGAGCCAGGCCAGTACTCTGGAGGGGTTTTCAGCAGGGATTAGAAGAGTCTGAATCCTGGCTGAACAGCCTTTCAGACACCCAGCACCATCTGAATCCCTTCGGGCTCTCAAGACTTTGACTTCAGCTGTGCCCTTGCAAGGGGAATCAGAGGGGCAATCTCCCTGAACAAGATCAAGGCAACACTTGAGAAAACAAAAAGGGTTTGTGTAAGATTCAGTTGCCTGAATGTAGGTGCTGTGTAGGCTACTTTCAGATATCCTGTGTGGTCTCCAACTGCAGTTTTGCGGCAGGGATGTCTCCTATAGAACCCTTGTTATTTTTGGTAGGTACCTTGGCTGTCTTACACAACTAAAAGGACCCTCAGAATTAAGATTTAGACCATGAAGTGATTTCCCTACTGCCTCTGAAATACTTTCGATTTCACCATGTCCTGTTCTTATAAACAAGATGTTTTTATGTTATTTCAACCTACAGTTTTTTGTCCTTCTTCCAGCCTGGTAAAAAGCATTCAAATGAAACATGAGTCCACTGAAAACATCCAGGTTTCTCACAGCAACCAGACTGCCATGGGATGGTAATGCCAAGGTTTGTTTTAAATCAATGTGACAGAAATAGTGATTCATAAAATAGCTGCTACTCAGTGCAAGGTAGGACTGTAAATCACACTATGAATCTTTTCCAGCACTGGAAATGTCAACACCAGGTTTTCATACATTACTATTTTATGATTTATATTACAGTGAAGGTTTCCAGTGCCTTGCTACACCTAGAGCTGTACAAGCCCAAAGGTTCTGTACTGTAAATGGAGCAGATTTTGTGGGAGAGGCAATGTCTTTAATTAGCCCATTGGAAAGCTTGGGAAGAAATGAGCAGGTTTTCCTGAACATAGGTATTTTCCCATACTTCTCTACCAAGTTTGAAATGGCTTTTGGTGCCTTCAAACTCTGCTGATTTTCCCAGTCAAATTACTTAAGTGGTCCCCTTTGGCACTTAAGTATGGACCCAAGCCCACTCACAAGTTGCATCTTGCCTCAGACCCAATCCCTGTGTCAGGCACAAAGATGAAGTAAGATGTGGGGTAAAGCAAGGAGAAAACTCCTGCCATGCTTCAGCATGGGCTAAAAAGTGTTTGTGCCTGCAACACAGACTAGCCTCAAGAGCACCAAGGGCTAATGGTGTCACTCAGTGCCTGGATTTGGTGAGCACATTCAGGAACACAGGTGGGAATGCACTCTGTTAGCCACAGTTCACACTGGGCTCCAGGCTTTGCTTTGGCCAATGTTCTGCCTGCCACAGTAGATGTGTCTGGAGGAACATAACTGTAGAGAGCAGTACTGGCCTCCCTTCCCAATAAGATTCTTTCTTCCTTCCCTAGCCATCTGGATGACACTTCAGCAATGGTATCCTGTAAATCCAGAAGCATCATGATTTTAATTATTTCACATCTACTTACAATCATTATCACTGCCCTGGCAGGCTTCACTGAAGCAGGTATTAGCTGTTTTGCTACTTGGCAGTAAATTTAAGTGGTAGACATTATGGCTGGTAGCATTATGTATCTGTTGCATTTAACCTCCTTACCTATTTCCTTTGGACCTTAAAATGGTTTATTATATCAAATAGCAATCAACATTCCTCAGGGGTGAAGGTAGCTATGTGACATGTTTACTGAGGCAGCCAGCTGTCGCCACTTGGCAAGCAACTTTTATCATAAGCTGGTTGAATTTAACATATATCAGCATTTATCAGCCCCGACTTTGTCAGTTTTATAAACGAAAACAGAGAGACAATAAATCATTTGGTGCCCAGGTGATACTGCATACATAAGAGAGCATATTTACCAGGCCGGGTGGATTCAACCAACAAAAGGCACCTAAGGTCCTGCTATTTGATCTGTATCGAATATAGCCTCAGATACCTTTTTTTGGCACACAATCCACATCTGAAAGTGAGGTGGGTGAGCTGGTGAAATGTGTGCTGATGGTCCCATTTATTTTTTTCTAGGCTGGCTGCTTCAGCCTTTACTCCTTTTCAGTAATGTGTCAATTTCCACTGACTTCTGCTGAAGAGCTTTTGACTGAGCATCTGTAATATAATTCATGTCTTCTCACTTGTGGGGGATGGAGCACAGAGATGGGAGGAGAAACACACTGAGGTGGGATAAGTCTCCATTCCTAAACATAAATGATTGCTCTAATACTTTGCAATCATGCTTTATCCCAGTCCCAACAGATGTCCTGTGAATCTTCTAGGGTTAACCAGGACTTGTAAGCTGTCGTAGTTTGGAAAAAATGAGTTTTTTTGAACTTCAGTGGTCAAACCAATGAGTGCTCAGGTTTAAAGACTGGCACCTGGTGTGGCCACTGAGGACAAGGATCCGCCTCTGAGAACACAAGGGGTTAAAAGCAGAGGGCTCCCCGGAAAGCTCTCTCTTGGTTCTGGTCCCTGAGGACGGAGGGATCTCCCCTGCCCAGCGGCTGGCTGGGCGGGGGAGGGGAAGCCATGCGGCCTGGGCGAGGTAGGCCTGGAACCTTGGGCACAGAGGGGGAGAGGAAAAATCCTGCAGGATGGAAGGGTGGAGAGAGTACAAGAACCTTGAGAGGCATCAGACAGCCTTCTTTTCCCTTCCCCCCCCCCCTCTCCCCCCGGAGAGAGAGAAACTGAGAAACCGTGTCTGTGATCTCCGTCACCTTGAAATTTGATATCAACCACTAGACAGCACGGCCGAAGGAGTATGGGGGGGTGGCGCGAGAAGAGTGCCCAGCAGCAAAGATACTGTGAGAGTTCTGGGGAAACAAAGCCCAAGATTTTAACCCTTTTCGTAAATGATGGAAACTTTATAAATGCTAATCCTCCTGAATTTGAAGAAGAAAGATAGAAAGAACTAAGCAAAGATGATGAAAGTTTGTGCAAGTAGAAGATTGTCAGAGAATGCTGAAAAGAATCCTAGGTGGGAAGAGATAATGGAGTGGCCTTTGGCTGGACTTTTTTGTATAGCCTGAATGGACTCATTTCTTTTCTATAACACAGAGACTGCATCTGGGGAGAGGCATTGGCTTGGAGCCAAGAGTGGACAGTAGTGTGAACAGAGATGAGAGGAAGAGCTCTATTCTCAAGGCCCCTCGGCCCCAGGGAGTAATACTGGGGGGGACTGGTGTCCCAAAATTTGAGAAGCTGTCGTTTCTTGGAACTAACCAAAGCATCTTTAAAAAGAAAAACCTTAGAAGCAGCTCTGGTCCATGCACAGTGGTGAGAGCACTGGACATGGAGGAAGAGGCCACGATGTAGTGCAAGAAGGACTCCTATCTCTCCTCAATGAACTGAGTACTGATTATCAGAAGGGTGGTAATAGACTAAAGATTAATTATCTAAAAGGTAGTAACGTGATAGGGAATTTTCAATTTGTTTTGTTAGGTTGAGAACTGGGGGGGTGGGGGGGAGGAAGAGTGTTTTTTAAAGTTTCCATGTTCTTCTGTATGTGTCTTCTTTGCCTATTATAAGTAATAAAGTTCTTTTTTTCCTTTTGCTTTCTAAATTAGAAACTGTTTTGCTCTGTTTTTAGTCACATCTCACAACAGATACCAGGAACAGTATATCGTCATAGAGGCACTGGCCTTGTGCCAACATCAAACCTTTGACATAAGCGACATCTATACCAGTAAATCTAATGGGTCAATATCCGCTATCTGTCCCAAGGCGAACTGTTGCTCACATCCATACAACTAAACCCTTTTTCCCCAGAGTCTTGGTGGTTCATCCATAGCACCTACAGGGAACACTTCTCTGCTGCTCCTGAACCATGTCCAGGCTAGCTGGCATGGCATGAAAATCTGCCAGAGATTGTGCTGCAACCTTAAACGCTGCAGGCGACTGCAGGACAGGGTTCACACCTTGCATTTGGGAATAACTTAGGTCATGTATTACTGTCCTTGCCTTGGATGGGATGGAAGAGTGGGCATGTATTGCTGTCAGTGATTTAAGACAGCTTGGAAAACGAACCTGATCAAGTGTATGGCAGCATGGGAAGTTCTCTACAGCATCATTTTCACTGCATCTGCACACTGTACGGTTAATGAAAACTCAACTTCAGAGACACCTACACTTTTATGTCAAGGAAATTGAAATATTTGATGTTTGGAAGCAAATTGTCATCCATGAGAGTATGTCCTCCAACAGTAAGAGTCAGTAAGACTATATTTGTACTGCTTAATAGAAAATGGCCAAGGAGTGATGTCTGGTAAAAGTTAAATGGCACCAAATGTCTCACTACCCACCCTGCAGTGTGCTAACATTTCCCTTTGTGGAGAGTTGGTGGAAAGGTCCATTTGTAACAGAAAGAGACAGCAAGGCAAACACTAAGCAGTGTGACCAAGCAGGGGTTCAGTGCTCAAGCTTTCCCTCACCTATACTTGGCAATTTATATCACAGTATTATGATTTATATGCCCTGCCATTTTCTTGCCCTGAGCTCTTTGCTTAGACAGTGTCAGTCTTTTGACTTGACAGCAGTGATGACAACTCTTGCACTAATGTGCCTGGAGCCACCTACTTTGCAGTGTGAACACATGCTGGTTCACTCAAGAGCTAGGAGACCTTCTATGCTCTTCCCACAGTCCATCCCAGAAGGAGAGAAATGTTTCACAGAAGGTTCTATTCATTGTGCCAATCTCAGTGGCCCAGCACAAAGAGCAGTGATCTCTGCTCTCACATGGGCACCCAAGCCTGTGAAAAAAGAGAGGGCATAGAAACGTTGTGAGCTGTGTAATGAACACTCTTGCATCAGGTAGGATGAACATAAGCATCTAAACCTGTGGGTCAATTGCAATATAGAAATAGCCAAGGCTAGGGTACAGAGTAAAGGATCCAACTTCTTCCTGGCTAACATACAAACTGCGTACAATTTTCGTATGTTTTCCTTCCCCCAACATATTTGTGGCAGATCTTTAATGTCAAGCTTTTCCAAAGCCTGTCTATGTAAGATGAGATATTCAATGTTTATTTACTTTAAAGTTTTTAGAAATCTTTAGATTGCACCACTTTCATGCCTTTTTTACAACTGTCTTCTCCTTGTTCTCTTGTTCAAAGCAGAATTTTAAACTTCCAAAGTTGTCTGCTTTCAAATCTTCCATCCTTGGATAGACATAGGACATTTTTAATGACAAATAGGAGCTTATTGCTCATTCTCACTACGGCAACATGAAAATCCATTGGGAGATGGCAACCCAGGGAGACCACTGTTCCTAGAAGCTTCCCAGCACATTTGCTGGCAAAGCATGCTCTCCAGATTCAGTATCAGTCCCACCAGTCTCCCAGGCTGCAGCATTAAAAAACTTGAGTTGAAGAATAAACAAAGAACAGGAGTTATTTGTTCATATCACAAATATATCACAAATGCAGTGAAAAACAGGAGATGATGATGAAGCTTGTAAACATGATGCAGAATTCAAATAGCCTGAAGCAGTGTATGCCTGTAAGCCATGGGATGAGCTAATGCATGCAGAGCTTACAGTTCTGCAAAGATGGGAGTGAACTCAGGAGCTGTACCCTGTGTCTGTGCAAACCTGGCTACAGCACCACAGTGGTTTTGGCAAACGCTTTTGCTCCTCAGCAAAGTCTGAAAATCAGTTTGCAGCTTCTGCAGCAATGAAGAACAGCCCAGATGATGCAGCTGTGTTACTAAATTATTCTCTTTTCCTTCTTCTCTGCTTTTCAGCTGAACACAGCCAACCTCTTTCTTTCTCTTGCCCAGCTTACCTGCTACCAGAGGAACAGCATAGGCAGGCTCAGGACTGCAGAGGAACCTATTTCTGCTCCTTTCTTGCTGTCCCCACTGGAAGCACAGTCAGTCCTCGGACATGGTCCTGACAGCTGCTAACTTCTAAGAGCTTTCTAAGCTATGAAACATGAAATCTTTAAAGGACTGTTTCCCTACAACTCTCTTTGCAAGTGAGCTATAACAATGACAATTGCAAAACCACGGCATTCTGCACCATACAATTCCAAATTCTCTAACGATGGTAAGTGATGCTCTGAAGTCTCTGGACATTGCATGCTGTTACATGAGCTTGCAGGTTTTCCTCTGTATCTCCACCACAGCTCTGTTTGTCAAAGTTCATAAGTCTGCTTTTACTTGTTTCATCCTGGAAGCTCATACATCTTAACACTCTGTGAAAATTGCTTAAAACTTTCTTTTAACCTTAAAAGTCTGTCCCATCACTGGCATATATGTAAATTTCCACTGCCAGGAAACAGGGATCATATTTTGCACTATGATTCATTGAATCAGGGCTGACATGTCTAACCACAAGATTTCTCAGGAAAATATATTTAAAGGGACATGAGACTGTTGGTTCTTCATTTCCTGTGATCACTGGACCCAAATTCAGCTGTAACTGCCAGCATTGCTCATGTTGCCGTGACACAACAAACTAAAGCAGCTGTCCACAAAGTGGGGTGTGTGCAGTGTGATCCATTGGGGTGTGGGGAAAAATACAGATTTGGTGTTATTAATAAATTAACAAAAAAAAAAAAAAAAAAAAAAAAAAAAAAAAAAAAAACCAAACAAACCCAAACTAACAGAAAATCCCCAATATGTTATTTTGGGTGTCCCACAAACACTGTTTAAAGCTGCCAATTTCCAGTCACATTCAGACAGTAATTTAGTAAGGAAACAACCCCTTCAACACAACCTAAATTAAAACATTTCATAGATCATGCATCAACATTTCATTTCCTGTTGTCCCTGAAAATCAGCCTTCTGATTTGTTTTAGTATAGTGGATTCAGTTCTCATGAATTGTAAGATAAACAAGAATCATGTTTGCATTCCTTTGTAAAAGATATCACCTGATAGACTTCTCAAGTGACCAGTGAAGATGGAGAGGTGGTAACTTCTCTGTCCAATCTCTGATCACTGTCCAGAAACTTATATATACGAAGTCAACAATAAACAAGAGACTTCCTTTCTTCTTCTCTGCCTGAACACCTGTTGTGTGTGTTGCTGTGTGTTTCTATCTGCGTCACAATAACAGTTTCCAAATATGTTTGTCTGGATATTGGCCTAATTTCTTTAAATGAGTGCTAATAGGCTAAATAACTTAGAAACTGCAACAAATTATAAAGTTGCAGCATATTAGTTTGATTTTGACATTTCTTTTAAAGAAGTGTTGTCCTACCTTTTCCAGTCTTTGAACCAGCTGCTGTAGAAAAAAGTACATTTTTTGTTCATTCTACTGAAAGACAATTGTAGCCAGTGTTAAACTTGTCTAAAAATCTTACACATCATCTTGAAGTTGTTTTATCTTTGAAGACTTAATGTCAGATTAATATTGACAGTCTATCTCACATGAATCACCAACTCTTTTATGGGCATTTAGGTGTGTGGTTTCCTTATCCAGAGTCATTATGTATGCCTGGATATGCCCCAGTTCACACCTTTCTTACTCCAGGATTAATCATCCCAGCCTCCATTGTCCCCTAACATCCTTCCACATTTTGTCAGTAGTTTACAAGTCTATAACAGAGCTCTAGATAGCTCTTTAATGTTTTTTCAATAGAGCTTATATTAGATCAGGTACCCAACCCTGAGTGCTACTGGGTTTAAGGATAATTCAGGTGGTGGTTCAGTGTTGTCCCTGAAAATAAGCCTTCTGATTTGTTTTAGTATAGTGGAGTCAGTTCTCATGAATTATAAGATAAACAAGAATCATGTTTGCATTCCTTTATAAAAGATATCACCTGATGGACTTCTCAAGTGACCAGTAAAGATGGAGAGGTGGTAACCTCTCTGTCCAATCTCTGATCACTGTCCAGAAACTTATATATACGAGGTCAACAATAAACTAGAATCTTCTTCCTTTCTTCTTCTCTGCCTGAACACCTGTTGTGTGTGTTACTGTGTGTTTCTATCTGCGTCACAGTAAACAGTTCAGCAGCTGTTAGCAATGCTCAGCTGCAATATCGTGCCTTGCTCTAGAAGTACTATTATTTAGGGCTGCCTTTATGATCACACTTAAGCCAGATTTCAGTGAGATTTAAATAGGAGTGCTTCATGTGCTTCGGCACTCCAGAAACTTCTCTCATGTGCACTGCAAAAACTTAGGTGTTACTGATCCTAACAGGCTGCCAGCTCACTGCCCCACAGCTCCTGGTCTTTCCAGATCCTCCATTAGGTTCATGCTGTGTCAAACTGCAAAATTTAAGAGAAAACAGGACAGAACAGCCCTGGTCACCATCACAAGAGACCTTCACGAGCCCAGGAAGTCCCTTCCAGCCCTACTGAGCTGTCTCTCTAACAAGTGACCCTTAACTCTCCCCTGGATGTTTCTGCCCCACCACAAGAAGCCTGCCTTCTGTATCAGTCCAGGCTCCCAGGTGTAACATCGTGCTGGTGAAAAAGCACATGGATCTGAGGGAATGTGGCAGTTTCGAACCATCATGTACAAAAAGCATTACTGGCACCAGCCTCTTCATACTTAAAACCCAAGTACAAATCTTACCACCCTGACACGGAGCAGCATTCAGGACAAACTCTTCTGCTCCTCTTCAGAAAGGAGCATCACTTTCAAAATCGCCATACTTTATCTTGGACGATCCTGTGGAAGGAGAAAGATCCGATCTTTACAGTTTCTTATAACTCGCCCCCAGCAGCTGATGGGGCCGCGCAGCTGGCAGAGAGCAGATTCCCGGAGGCCTCGGGACCACGCACGGGCGGAACAAGAACACCCTGGGCGTTTTCGGCCCCCCCAAAAGGCAGCGGCTGCTGGGCTCGTTGTGCAGAGCACGTCTGACGCCGCTCGGGGCTCTTCAAGTGCGAGCCCCGCCAGGTCTGACGACAGTGTCACTGCAAAGTCATTTGCCCCGCAGCAGCTCTCCCGGCGCTCCGATGCGCGCCCCGGCAGCAGCCCGGCCGTGAGGGCGGCGGCCACGGCCGCGTCCGGCGGGTCCGGGCGGGCCCCGCTCGGCCTCCCCGCCGCCGCCGCCAGAGGGAGCTGCGGGCCCGCGTTTGGAGTGAGGCGGCGGGGCCCGACGGGGCGGGCCGGGGCTGCGCCAGGAGGGGCCCGCGGCCCGCTCGGCCCTCAGCGGGGCTTGCGGCCTGCTCGGCAGCCAGAGCTACCCGCTGGAGCAGGGCCTCATCTCCACAGGCCCGCCACGGCTGCTCATCTCCTCTCCACGTCTCTGCTGCCTGGGAGCCGTCTGCTTGCGCGTCCCCCGTTCCCTTCCCCTTCCGTCCGCGCCATTCCTTTCGGGGCTGTGCACCATATCTCTGTCCTGCACGGGTGGGGGAGAGCACCCCCGGACCCTCCTGAGAAGCCCTGAAGGAGGGGGACGAGTCCCAAGTTTTCCCCGAAGAGGCAGTCCGGAGTTCGACGGAGGGGGGGGGGGGGGGCGCTGCCCAAGCCTGGGCGCTCCCGGGAGCAGATTCCGGGCAGCCCTTGGATCGCGCTGCCCTCGGGGCACGAGGGGACACAGGGGCCGGGCAGAGCCCGTGGGGAGGGCTCCGGGGGTCAGCGGGGGAGCCCGCTCTGCGGCCCCGGCCCTGCCCTGCGCGGCCCCGGGCCCTCACCTCTCCGCCTAAGGCAGGAGGCTGAATGGCTTTCTCTGCCGTCCCGTCCTCCCCCCTTGCTCCTATAGAGTCCAGCAATTTAGCAAGTTCACCAAGCTGTGTCATGCTTCATGACTAATTCACATATTTAAATGGGAACGGTCAAAGCTGGACTATTTGATGCCAGCCAAGCGCATTTATCAGGTCAAAAAAGCTCACAATGGCTGGAGGCTCCGTGTGTGTGCGCGGGTGTCTAATATAAGCGCTTGCTCAGTGCTGGACCTGGAGTTCCCCCTCCTTTAAAAAAAAAAAAAAAGAAAATCAGGCCCACAAATAAATAAATAAAGCACTCAGACCGGTTGCAGCTTCCCAGAGCACAGTCTCCCCCTGCTCCCACCTCCCGGGCTGCCTCGGTCCCCCCCGGCCCCCACCCAGTTGTGCCTATAATTTGTGCTTCATGGAATTAATCTGATCAATTACAGCGGTTTTCACGTGGCTGAGCAGTTTCAAAGGTGCCACATTTTATTATCTGCTGACCCCCTGACATCGCAGGTGCAGATTTAATGACGGAAAGAAGGGGGGAAAAGGAAAGTGTGTGTGGGGGGGTGTTGGTTAAATTAGCCAAATGAACTTTTCTCTCCGGCTTCGCCACCGATGGACGAACGTGTGGATGGGTATTTGTGTGAGATGCGAAGGCCTCTGAACTGTGCCCGGAGAAGCAGTGACGGGCCCCGATGGGACGCTCAGCGCCGACGATCGGGGCAGCCTCGGGGGGCTCGGCAGCGCCCGGGCGGCACCTCCGTGCTGCAGGAAGGGGTGCCACGTTCAAGGAAAACGAGCAAACTGAAGTTC